>CM034153.1:10060781-11384459 GCA_019776745.2 Taxus chinensis
ACCATTTTTTGCAATTCCTTCTCTTATTCCCAATAATAGTGTCACAACCACCGTAGAAACTAAAAGTACTTAGTTGATGTATAACCACTCTTGATGAGGGAGAAGGCAACTTTTCCTCAGCATACCAAGTTCTCTCATTCCCACACTTGACTCATGCCAACATCTTTCTTTATGTATTAATATATTTATATTTAATACATCCCAACTAAGCTATGAAGTGTAAGTTTCTTTATAGCCTACATGCCATATATTGTGTTGACATCCTTGTACTATTTATTTCCATCATATCATTATTTCTTACATGCATTAGATCTGCGCCTACATGCACGATATCATACACACTAACCAGATGGCCTATGCTTAGACTAAAGATGCCACTAAATTAGAGATACAAACCATAGTTATGCCAAGCAAAAAGACAACCTAAATGACAACACACCAACACCAAGCAAGAATACATGGACCACCACAACCCAAATTACCTCTCCCACTGGTATAGTGACCCCATTAGTTGCGTAACATTCATATAAAAGATTTTACAATCCGAGAGTTCCAGACTGTTAGATTTGGCTATAACAGTGCAATGACCAAGCTCGTTCTCATAGATAATTTATTTCTTTGTTTTTGACACCCAACCAAAGGCACCTGCTCTATCTGTTATTGTATGGTTACCTGGCTTCTTATTGTTTATTACAATCACTAATATAAAAATTTTGTGGAATTGGAATATCATTTATTAATAAGTATTGAAGAATATCTTATAACAACTTAATTTTGAAATAAACAATTACTACTTAATAGGTTGGTACATAACATTAAGGGGACAAAATATTTTGCAAGTAACGGAGAACAGAAAAACGAACAAAACACGTGTGAGATGGATACAAATCCATCTTTTGAGAACAGATCCTATTTGTATAAATATCTTGATGTCAATCAATACTTAATGCTTTTACCAAAATGGAACAATATAAAAAACACTTACATAGTATGTCGAAGAACATGATGATGATATCATTATAATTTTAGGCATTGATTAATCCTCCCACTCACTTCTGGTTGAACACAAGAAGTGGACTTTGTAGACAAGTGATCATGCTACTAAAACTGAAAGTTCTACAAAATAATGAGTTTAACAATACACATAATTTTTAACTAGACTCCCAACAAAGTGGTATGTCAATCCAACACAATGATAAGATACCAAAAATGTAAAATGGGACTCCAACAAAGTGGCATATTGAAATTTCGATAGAACATGACAATACCCTAGAAATTTATGAGTGGAATCCAAACCAAGCAGCATGTCAATCAAACAATACTAAAAATACAACGTGGAATCTGCGCATTAATGATCATAGAATGAAAAGTGTTATATGCATAAGGAATCATAATGGGTACAACGAATCCTTCAATGAGCCAATCTAACAATGTTACAGTACCTAAAATTTTATTCAGTTATAATTCTTAAAATTCAAAGGCATAAACCTATGAGTTACAATTCCACAAAATTCATAACAATTCATTACTAACATTTGGAAGACGCGTAATTGGCTTCTTCCTGTACCTGGAAATTCAAGATTTTACGTGAGAGCAAGATGCACCTGCACCCTCATAAAAACTTCACATAAGTGTTCCTTAGGGTTTGAACATAGTTCTCTAGGACTTCAAAGACAACAATGCATCATTACTGGGAAAGAATCGTTCGATTTATTAAATTAGAAGTGCCAAAATTGGCATTGGTCATCACTTCAATGAAAAGGTCAGAGGAATGGCGATGCATTGAATTCAGTTGAATGTTAACATTATATTGAATAATTGAAGCAATTTTTTTATCTTTGACCTTAGAATTATTGAAATAAATCAAAAAGGGTATATTACAATTATAATCTATAGACTATATCTTATATGTAAAATTTATTCTTATACACGATATCTTCATAATATATTCTCCTACTATCCATGAAAATAATTTTGTTACAAACTTTTCAAGTCAAAATACTTACTTGAATAGCAAAAAAAACCACAAACCCAAATACGAATACAAAATCGCACCTATTGCTCACAGAATGCGCAAAACTAAGCCACAATAGCCTAATGTATGCCTTTTCTTTCAATCAACCAGCTACTAACCTCTTCTCACATCGATGCTCCCCTTTTCTCATATTCAACGGTAACAATGTTGACTTTATTACAATGCCATTTCCCCCCCGCACTCATGATTATATCTCCTTCCAATAAATTTAGTATAACTAAATCATTACAGATGTGTTTATATGTGTCTTGCCTTCTTTATAAAAAAAATTGTCATTGCTTAAGTGTTACTCCAATCCAACTAAAAGAAAACTGTAAGTTAGATGTATATTTGTCTACTTCTATATAAATACTTCCATTGAGGAACTCCTATCCGCTTGGCCCAACATCCAAAAACCCGAACTCCAAAATATCCAACAAAACCCACACAACCACTCCCCCACATACATACTAACTCCCACCTACACCACTACCCCCCGGCGAGACTTACTCGACCCAGCAAGTGACCACTATTCTAATTTCATGCTTCCTGACACTATCATAACATGGATCTCGCCATCTATCACAACCTTTTCCTTCTTTAAATCATGATAAATACGAAGGGACTAGTGGCACCGATGGAAGCAAGAATGGGTACAAGAGACATACTCGACATGTCCTTGAATAATGAAGAGGGAAATCCCCTCTCTCTTTGAATGTAATAATAAATTGAAAGAACCAATGGGTGGTTCATGAATTCAAGATGATAAGGGCCACTTGTTTAAATGGGCACAACTGCAAAGGGAAAGGTAGTAAGTTCTCACTTTTAGACAAACCCCAGAAACTATGATATTGATTGCAAGGAAAATTCTCGACTTGTGGGATGATACTAGTGCTACCATCATAATAGAACCTATATTCAGAAGATGGTATATCAAGTTGCTTATAATTTCTTCTGCAATGTGGATTCACTCGGTTGATGTCTGGAATGAATTTTCCACCAGCATATAGTGTGGCCCAAGAATTTTTGGCGAGAGATGGAGGCCCTTCTCTGAATTTTCTTTCTGTTGACCATTGGTAAACCGTATTTTTTCCAGACTACTTGTGTTTGAGGGCAGAAATTGTGGGATGAAAGCAGAAAACATATGTATACAATATGATGGTTATGATGGCCTTCTAACGTTAAGAAAATGTGCAAACATAGAATTCCCCCCATATGTAGGTTTGGGTTTCTTTTGAAGGTAAAAACATGTTATTCACGGTCATATCCCCAACAAATTCTTTACAATCTAATAGTCTCCCACTTTTGCTCTTATCTTGATCCCCGATCCATCGCCTACGTGGTTTGTGAATATCATCAGGGTCAGATGAAGTAGGGGGGGCGGGAGGGAGGGGGGGGGGGGGAGGGCCCCATTTATGATGTGTCTGCATTGTATCGTAAAATGAAGCATCATCCAAGTGAAACCTTGCCATTGGGCAATAAAATAAAAACAGTGAAATCCATTTTTTCATGATTTCGCAAAAATTTCGGTCCTTGCGTTTATGTAAGTGGCAGTTGTGCAACACCCTTGAACTGACATAAAGTTAATGTCCGTGACTACGTGAACCTTCTATATGGACAAACATAATTCTATATTTCCTTGGGGGGGGTGTAAGGAATATGTAAGGTAGAAAACCAGACACCACAAGGCAGAGACTCACAGTAAAGCCGAGACAAGTTGAGTTGAGTGTTTTTGATGGGAAAAGGATGTTTTATTTTTATAATTTATATGTTTTTGTGTCTATATTTTTATATTTCGTTTTATTATTTTGTATCTTCTATGAGTTTCTATTCTATTAGGTGGTAATTATATTATATATATTTATGGTATGTGGGTGAGGCATTAATTATATAATAGGTATATAGTGTTCTAGTTTTCTGAAGGAATTTGTATTGTATATGGGGGGGTATACTCCCACGGGTCATTTGTCAAATATTCGATTTTAGTTGTATTTGTTGGGGTATTGTTGTGTATAACTCTCTCTCTTCTATTCTTCTGTTTCTCTTTCTTTCTGTTTCTATCTATTAACTCATGTTTTTCTTTCTTATTTCTCTTGTTTTCTCTGCTTCTCTATTCTATTCTCTTATCTCTTAGGGGGTGATTGCTTCTAGACTGTTCTTTCAGAAAGTTCTCTATTCTCTTGGTAAGATCTTGTCTAATTACAGCTTCTGAATCTTTCTGAATCTTCATTATTTCTACTGCTTCTTATGTATTCTCTCTTTGGGGGCTTTCTCTTTTACATATTTTAGAGGGGGGGGAGAAAAGGAAATTGCGGGTTGTCTTATATAAAGCTCATCATTGAGGATACTCGTTGTGGTTTTCCTTGGTTCAGCTTTGGGCGTCTCAGGCGGGTTTCTATTGCCTTATGTTACTTCTATACTGTTAGGTGGTCATATTATATCTTCTATACTAGTACTTGTGCTCTTTAAAACGTCTCTTTAAAAAATTGATCATAGGTGTGAGTTTGAGACTGTATGTGGGCGGGGAAGAGGATTCTGTGATTAGATTGGGGCTAAGTTGCAATCCTACTTTCGGGGAAGGAGTATTCATCGGGAATTTTAGGTAGAGTATAAGTATGCTTTTCTCTGATTGAGTTGGGGATGGTGGGGGGGGATTAGAATATTTCTATCGTATGGAAATGATTGAGAACAGGTGGTAGGAGTCCATGCTCTACCTCTTCCTTCTCTCTCTTATTCTCTTCCTCTCTCTTATGAACTCCTTTCTCTTTTTCTCGCTTCTTTTTTATCTTCTGATATGCTTGGCGTTGTATTCTTGCTACTCTTGGATGTGTTAACTTTTTTCTATTCTCTCTCTTTCTCACCTAGAGATTTTAGCTGATATCTTCTTTGGGGTTTGTAGGGCTATAGTTTGTTTTTGGGCTGTGGTGCCTAGAAATTTGGTTCGATTTAATCTCTCAGATTGCCTCGTATTTCCTCTAGAGATGGTCCTCTCTGAGATTCTATCCTTAATACTTGATTTTTATCTCATGTATGATATTTCGGTATCGTCTTTTCTATTAAGTTGTTATCATATGGCTCTAATGTGTGATGATTCCCAATTTATTTCTATAGAAATTTTATAGAATTTCTTAGTTATGTAATCTCTTAATATTCTGAAAATATATATTAATTTCGATTTATAGTACTGAACTGTTCTCCATAATAGTTTTATAACATTCATCTTATTTTTTTTGCTTTATAATATTTCTTACTTTTGGGTTCTATTCTATACTATTTTTGCCTCAGGTATCTCCTATTCTATTTTCTTTTCTCCTTTGTTTTTTTTTTAAGGGCTTAGTATTCTATATTTACTCTTATATTCTTATCTTTATATGTTTTCTATATATGTCTCTTTATCTATGCAGCTACCTCCTATTCACTAGGCTATGGCCTTCTACGTGATAGTTTTAGACTGGTATTCTGGAATGGGGGCTGCGGATGAGGCTCTGTGGGTGTGTCCTCTTTCTCTTCTTCTCTCTCTCATTTTACTTGTTTCTCTCGTCTCTTCTTCTTTAATTCTCCTGAGGCTGTGTTATTTCTTATTTTTTTTCTCTCCTTCTTATTCTTTTCTCTTCTATCTTTATCCTTTACTCTTGTGCTCGTTTCCTCTTCTCCTTCTTCTCTCTTTCTCTTTCCTCTTTCTCTCTTTTTTTCTCTTTTCTTTCTCTCTCCCCTTCCCGTCCCCTCCCTATTTGTATATCTTTCTAATCTTCTTTTATTTCTTTTATCTTTTTATTTATCCTACTCCATTCTTCTTCGGATTTTCACTAGTTTCATAAATGGTGTGACTCAAGACTGTTGGAGCATAGTTATGGCACCACCCTAAATATTCTCCTTGGCTTCTCTTCAATATGCAACATATTTTAATTATACATTTTACATACATTCAAAAATATCTTTACAAATTTGTCATATCTCAAACCTTAAAAAACTAGATCGACTTATCAAAGTTAGTATATGTCATGGATATTGCATGGAGGCCACTTCATAATTACATTCATAAAATAATGACAATTTTGTGTTATACGAGTTCAAACATCATCTCTTGTTGCAAAAAAAAAATGCAATGAATGGACCCACCATATTGTATTTTTGTTGATGTTTTCCTACATACACAAAAGCCTTTAAAAAAACAATAAAATTTTCTTGATTTGGGTAATTTTATTTAGTTAATAAAATAATACATTATGATCCCTTAAACTTACTCAACAAGGATTTCATGCCAAAAAAATCATGTTCTGCTCTAATATGGTATGCAAGAAAAAGCAAATTTAATTATTCATTATAACTAGCACTTGCACTTGTATGATGCATAGGAGGCGTTGATAGGGCAACATTGAAGATGTTAAAGTTGAAGGATTGAAAGTGAGACATTGGCTAGAGGAAGAGTCATGATGAAGAAGGGATTTGAGGGAGGAGAATTTTAGGGTTGGAGAATCTATTAAAGGGAATATAATGTATCCTTTTCTTTATTTCGACAAGTCACATATGGACATCTTCTCACTTTCCTCACCATCACCACATCGTCTATTTAATGCAATGTTTTTTGAACATTAATTTCTTCTTAATATACACCAATTTGATAAATAATTTTTTATTGGAATTACAACTTATAGGGATTACTCAAATCAAATAAATGTATTTGTTCAATAATAAATATTTCTTAATCGCTACCAACTTGAAATACCCTATTGTTTTTGGATTTGTAACTTTCATAGATTAACTGCAATCGCATTTTTATGGATTTTAATAATGTAAGCATGGAAGGTAAATAAAAAAGGGTAAACACAAGAGAAAACACGGTATATACTTGAAGGGAACCTACTCAATCTCTTACACATCCACAAATCCAATGGCTATGGTGTTCAGTATTTTAGTGTTATGTTCTCTATTAACAAATATGAAAATTTGGATGACAAGGAAGTATTGGAGGGTATGACTAACATGGACAAAGGCTTACTGCACTCAAACATATGTAAACTTCCTTTCTACATGTGGTGGTGAATGAGACTCTATAAATCCTGCATGGATGGAGAGAATGTGGATTTCACGTTCAATGGTATGGGAGTTTCCCCTTTAGGAATGGGTGGATTACACATTTAAAGACTACGTTACTTCCTCTACTAGGTTTTTGGATTGTGAAAACATTCATGTTTTTTGTGGGAATTTTTGTGAGCTCATTCACAATATCATGCATTTTATTGATTTTCTCTAGCTATCTTGTGAGATAGTATCTCTTCTGCATCTATTTTTGTTTCATAACTCCATTTCACTAGTTTTTATACCTTCACCGCCATCCTCCCAATTGGGCCATAATCAGAGTGTAGAGAAAGAGATAGGAAAACATTGACACTTAATGGAAATAACATTTTGTAGATGTAACAATTAACATTGTGGGTGCCAACACCCCCAAAGGATAATCTTTTATTCTACAACATGTAGCTCAATGTAAAATAATAGAAACAAACCCACATATCAATAACTCATATTTAGTATTGGCATGTGCATGAAATATAGAATATAATGTGAATTTACCTTCAAAGTTTTCTTCAAAAATTCCTTTCTTTTTTGATATCTCTAGAGTACCTTGTGTCTTGACCTCACCCCTTTCTCCTTCATATGATTGGCATAAATGAAACTTGCCTCATATGTGTTTGGCCATAAGAGAGAACAATTTTTTTATTTTCTTCCCCCTTATCATCTTCCCCATCCTTTGACTTCTCCTCCCTTTAAACCCTTCTTCAATGTACATCCTCCTCCCTCGATTTTTCACTCCCTCCAATTTAACTTCTCCAATGCATCTCCTTGAGCGTTTTCATTGCACACTTCGCGTGTGATTGCTAGTAGTTAATGCATTTCCTTTAGTAGCATTGCGGTGGTTTCCAACTCCTTTAATTAACCATCCATATTTAATGATAAAAATATGTTAGTGTATGACCTTATTTGGCTCATGCTACTTGAGTAAGTATCTAAATACAAGTATTCCAACATTTTTAATATAAGCATTACAAATTTTTTTTATCAAATGTGATGTTTTTTAAATTTCGTCGTCAAAAAAATATTTTATAATTCAAAAATTAATCAAATTATTCATATGAAACAAATTTAAAACACAATGCATTGTAGAAAATATATGTGTAAACATATTATAAATGTATTACAAAATATATGAATTTGCAAACCATACAAAATGTTTATGCAACCATTCCCTAAGTTTTTAAAGTACACTATAGAGTTTTCTTTCACATAATTCTTAAAAATAAAAAATACAAAACTAAATACATTTAGTGTAATGGATCAAATCACTCACATTTCTAAATAATGTTCAACAAATGAAGTTGATTTGATTTTAATAAATTTACAAAAATAATCTAACTAAATTGTTACAAATGAATCAACAAATAACAAATTCTCTACCTATAAATTAAATAACTAATTAATTTTTAAGAAATATTCTGAAAAATTTACCAATGAATTAAACTAACAAATGTTTAAGAAAAGAATTGAATTATTGAAAAAATTGTTAATGAATTGAATCACTACTTATTTTTTTAGGAAATAATGTAATTAACTCATAGTGAAGAAGTACTCTACCAAATTCCCAAACCAAATGATTTCAATTGAATTTACAAATAAAATTACATGTTTATTTTAAAATATCTATTTATTGACTTTTACTAATCTACATTCTTAGATGAGTCATTCCCAGAGAAATCAATTCTTTCAATCTAAAGATATCAAGATCTTAATGTGGCCTCAGGTGAGTTGGTAGTTAAGGTTCAAATCTCTCTCTATTTACATGATAAGTGGTGGTTTATTTCTTATATGATAAGATTGAAGTATCCACATTATAATATTTTTAAAAAAAAAATCTGTAAAGAAGTCAATCAACAAACAATAATCCCTAAATTATATAATAGAGTTTGGAACATTTTTATTTTAAATGAATTTATTTAAAGGTTCTTTGTGTGCATGGGTGTGTGGATGCTAGCATGGATGGTGAGAAGGCCTTAAAATTGACATGTTGTGGGATGTTTTTTGTTATTTTAATAGTATACTAGCAATCACGCATAATTTGTGCAATGGAAACAACAAAGGGGATGTGACAAAAAAGTTAAATTTGAGGGAGGAAAATATTTTAGAAGGAAGAGGGGAAGTGAAGAAGGGGTCTGAGGAAGGAAAAGTACAAGGGTAGGGAGAATGATGGGGAGAGTAATACAAAATTATTATTTATTACAAATAGACACATGAAAAAAATGTCAATTTTGTCAATCACTTGAATGAGAAAGGGGGGTCAGCGCAAAGGTAATTAAGGAAACATACCATGGAGGTATCTTGAATTAAATAAAGGAGTTTTCAATCAATATTACCTATGTCAATAAAGGAAAATGTTAATTATTCTTTCCATGGTAGTTATTGGTATATTGTATCGAGGGGCAGACATAGTGGTCTCAACACATAGTATCCTTCATCACCGCTTGTAGATATAATTATTTCATATGTTTGAATTTTTTTTAATTATTGGCAAATAGTTTTTTGAAAGGGACTATACCCTTGTACAACAAGGCTCAGGAGCCAGAATAGGAAAAATAAGCTCGAAAAGAAGGATCAACATCCTGATATAACAATAAGGACCAACTGCAGAACGCAGTCTACAAAGAAACAACCAGCAGCAACACAGCAGCAAATAAACATCTGCTGGACAGCGAACAAACAGCATACACGCAGTGGTCCGGCCACAAAAATGATAACAATGTACTCCGGCCGACCACTAACGGAGAAAACATCCAGACGATCATCTCAAAAGATCCCAACAAAAACTGTCAAGGAAGGAACCAGCAAAAGCAAACCAGCTGCAACAAAACAGCAAGAAAACAACAACAAAACAACAACACAGCTGCCTAGCAACTGCGTAGCAGGCCATATGCCAAAATGTAGCAATAATAGCACCCAAAAAGACAAGAATCAAACCTTGTCTGATATGGTGGGGGATTTAGATTTGGCATTGCCCTTCTTTTTCCGATCCACCACTGTCCATTCCTGATTTCCCACATCCACTACAGTCAGAAAAACTGCAATAGGTTTGATGGGGAAGTGATCCAAATGGGAGGTTGAAATATCTTTAATCACTGAATCAGCAACCTGTAAAGAATAATCTGGAGGCTTCTCTGTATTGGTCTGTGAATCAACCATGATGGGTGAGTTAGCTTGCAGGGGGGCACTCGATTCCTTAGCCGGATCTGAGTCGATTGTAAGATGTTCAGGTAGAGAATCCCTCCACCAGGCTGTTTTGGTCTTATTTGGAGTGTTCACAATCATCTGTAACATGACCAATTTGGAAGCAACGCCGACATCTGAAGGCAAGTCTCTCATAGTCTATCCTCTGCACCCAGAGCCTGGCTCCAATCTGTAGATTGATTTCTGCTGGTAAACATTTGGAGGTATCGAGATCAACTAGGATTTGAGCATAAGTAGTATGGGTTTGAATGGAGGTCTTATCATCGACTGCTACACATGAGCCTAAAGTATCCCCTATAGCAATGAGACAAGATCTGTTCCAAAGCTGCAATGGGAGTCCTGGTAGACGAACCCAAATCGGGTAGGTATCAAAAGACTCCTTTAATGGGTCGAAAGATGGATACCATGGTTTGGACATAAGCCCATGTTCTGCCCAAACCCAATGTTGACTAAAAATTAAATCCCTATCTTCAGGGGTTTCAAAGACAGCAATGAAGTAAGCTTTAGCACAAGGATAAAGCTCAATCTTACCTTGTATTTTTTCTCTCCATCTCTGGGCTATCCAGTCATGAAGCTGAGAAAGCTTAGGCCAAAATTTGTGAAATCTGCATATGAGCCCCAGTTGGGAGAGATTTTCCTCCTCCTTAAGAACCTTTAGAAGTAAATCCTCTTCGATTTTCAGCGTCGGGACCTCCTGGGAGGGTTTTAAGAGCTCATTTCTGACATTCTCCTTATGTTTGGAGACCGCTGAAGCATAAGATCCGGACCTATTGTCACTATTATGTTTGACCTAGTTCTGGCTTACCCCTGTACCTCTTCCTCCATCACCAGATCCACTCTTAGTCCCTTGCAACCTGCAGTTACTAGTATTGAGTTTTAAAGGAGATAATGAATCTTTGACTGAACCATCTTTACCTGTCCCATGAGACACCCCTGTTTTGACATGGGGGTCTTGGTTAGTATTGAAAGCCATACCAATCCATGAGATTGGTTCTTTATTTTCCTCTACATTTTTGCATCCGCCTCCCACAGATACCACTGGTTTCCCGCCGCCATTAATAGGGACCCTCATTTCGAATTTCTGAGAGGGGCAAACCCCTGGCAACGTTCGTGCCTCCTCCAACCCTATTTTCAGATGAAGCCCGCGTAGAAACCATGGCTAGGGCACGCTGGCACAGGCCACGGAACAGTCACAGAATAGTCGCGGAACAGCCGCGGAACAGCCATGGAACAGTCGCGGAATAGTCACGGAACAGCCGCGGAACAGTCGCGGAGCAGCCACGGAGCAGTCGCGGAACAGTCGCGGAGCAGTCGCGGAACAGTCGCGGAGCAGTAATATTTGGTAATGATGTTGATATGAATTTTGAAATATATATATGTTAGATAAAAAAAATTCTTTTAGGGTTCGTTATGATGTTGATATGAATGAATAGATTATATTGATTGCATGTATGTTTGTGGAGGAAAATTTGAAGAGATTTCAAATTGAATTTCAATGCATGTGGTCTATATGATATAACCATTTCGATAGTTAACATCAATGAAATGGTCAAAACCACCACATGCAAAGAGAAAAAGTGGGAAAGTAGAGGGAAAATGTAAAGTTTTATGATCTTGTCAGTAGCGTGCAAAACTTCCAGATGTTAGAAAGATTAAATTAAAATTTACTCAATATGAGATACATGATGTAATATGTTTTTCCATGGAGAGAAATGATGCCTTTTTTTAAGAGTGTATCTATGACAAGTATGGACGTATCATGAATTTCTTATTATCATGTCAGGATAGTTTTCTAAATAGATAAAGTGTTAATGTTGGAAAATTGATCTATTTTTTTCAAAAGGTGCATCAAGTTTCAAAAAATAATGGGGAGGTTGGGAAGGATTTTTTTAGAGAAAAGGAAATAATAAGAAAGGGAAATTTCCATCATGTGTGTCACAAAATTGAAATGAAAGTAAAATTTTGAATTAGGACCGGTATAAATGTTTTAACATTGATAGGATCATCATCATCATCTATCATCGTCAACAAATTGTGATTGCCTACACAAGTGTCCTTTTCATAATTTACAGTAAGCGAAATCAAAACATGCCCAAACAGTATGCTCTTTTTATCTTGGAGAGGAGGGAGCATGTAGTGTTGTAGACAACACAATTAGGATATGTTTCAACATTATAGATGAAACAACTGAAAGGTCCTTTCCCATAACTCTCACACCCCCATTTTTACCATCATTGCTCTCTTAAAATAAAATGTGCTAAATTTTTATATAAATTCCAAGACTCCATGGGTATATTTCAATGTAATTATGGGTTAGCTACACTGCATTGTAGACATAACTACATGAATTGGTTTATATGTTATAGTCTTCCCAATTATAGGAGCTAGAAACTAAATGAGTGGAGGCGGATTAGGTTTTCTCTTCATGAAATATACCCTACTTAGGAATAATAAATTGGTGGTACATATATGGATGTCAAACTATCGACTCCATAATGGGTTGTGTATATAACATTTCCTCCCTCATTACAATTTTTGCAATCATATGCTAGTAAAGTTAGAGAGATCAAAGTAAATATGTAAGGTGAAAAGTCTAGGGAAATGAAAGACAACCAAATTTTGCAAGAAATACAAGAAAAAAATGATAAAAACATAAATATAATGTGTATAACATTATGATGCAATTATGTGGAAAACAATTCCCTCCCCCACTTTAGTTTGGTATTTCAAAATTGTAGACACATAAATTCCACTTTTGCAATCTTATTTCCAAATGCATACAAATCATTCTCATTCTCACCAATTCCGTTATAATTAGTGATTTCTGCTAATTAACTAACGTTTCTTACCACTTTGGTCAATTAACAGTTCTTGGTTGGTTACCAAACCTCTTTCACATTCAAGATGCCACTTTACGACGAATTGTAAGTCAAAATCCTCTTCAAAACAACCAATTAGCGATTATTAGCTAATTAAGCCTATTTTGCCCTTGTTTTGGTCAATATACTCTAATATTGGCTTAAACCTCTCTTCCAACCACTCAAAATCTCCCTAATTTCCTCAACAACGTCTCAACAAACTTCAAAAGATCATAGCCTCCTAGTTGACCCTAAGCGGTTGATTAAGGCTCCTGCATCTTAATCACTTGTTAATTCACTAATTGTGATTAGCAAGGCCTAATCATGATTAGTAATTCTAATCTAATTTGGGGCTTTTAATCCCACATGCACCAAAATACAAGTTTCTCCCAAAATAAAAAACTATAAAAAGAGTTCACCTCTTACCTTAATACTTTACACCATGATTTGATTTGCATCTCATATAATAAATATGATATATAGCCAAGTTCAATCCTTTCTTAAAGCCTTCAACAAGGTTAGTAGATGAATATCTAAAGTGACTTAACAAGTCATTTGGAGAGGTCATTTCACCATTGTTTGGAATAGCAAACATACCACTTTGATTTCCCTCTTAGGTCTATTTAGGCCCATGTTAGGTAATTAAACATATTAGTAGGCATGTTTAGTTAGATTTTGAATTGTATTCATGTTAGTTAAGCATTCCTTTAAGCTTCCATCTTAATGTTACATTCTTAGACTTAGAGCCTTGACTAGAGGTGGAAATGGTGTTAGCCTTCCTTAGTTAGTCATGCAATTTTCTATGTAGAGTTTATTGTGCTTTCATTTGGCATGCCCGGTGGGACCATACCCATTGTATTCAATTTTTAAGCTTGGTAACTTAGTTTCAAAGTTTTTCATTTTAATTTTTCTAGCTTAGTTTCAAGTTTCCTTGATAAATTTCAAGTTTTCTAGTTAAATTTACAACTTTCTAAATTACTCTCAAGATTTTTAGATTAGTTTCTCAAGCCTTTTAGATTAATTTTCAAAGTTTTGTAGATAAATTTTTCAAGTTAGGTAGTTGTTTCAACTAGATTAGTGGTAGATGTTGTCGTTTTTTGTTAATTACATGATATAAGAAGGGAAAACCCTATCAAAATTTTCCCAAAATACCAAAGTTTTGATATTTTTCAAGAAATTCTTTTCAAAACTCATTTTTGAGCATCTACAGGAAAGGGTGCACTTGTGCATCAAGGAGTGCGCTTGTGCAACATTGTGTTTTGCTCTCTGAGTGTGGCTTACACCTTTGCATCAAGGAGTGCATCTATGCCTATCTAGATGCACATGTACATAATTGACTGTATAAAATTGCCAAAGTTGTGCATGTGTACCAAAGCTTGTTCTTATGCCTCAAGGAGTGTGCCCATGCATCAAAGGATGTTCTTGTGCATCAAATCTTGTGCCTATGCACTCAGGTAAAATTTCCTCAAACTTTAAAATTTCAAATTTTGTGTTTTTGGGATGGCTGTCATTTTAAGGGTTTTTAGTTGTTGTTTTAGTCCATTTATTGATTTTAGAGCAATATTCCTTACAAAAAATTCCTAGTGTTTGACAAGGGATTTTTGAGTAAATTGGGTTGGGAATTGATGAGTGATTATGTTTTCATTCTTTGATTGATTTTGTAATAGAATTGTGTATGCTCTTCTCTTGCACCTAGTATGATCTTGAGAACCAAAAGCACCTCTAAACCACTTTTTTCTTCTTGGGAGTAATTAGTAACAATCATCATTAATTTTGTGCTTAAGAGAATAAACCTTTATTTTTGGGCATATGCTTGATCTTTTAGTTTAAGATATTTTTCACTTGATAAGTAATTAAGGCTAAAATTTGTGTATGCTCTTCCCTTGCACCTAGTGTGATCTTGGGAATAAAAATCAATTTTAGTATTTCATTAAGAAGCACTTGGATTAATTGGGAATAAACCTTGTTTTTGCAAAGTTTTATGGTAGTTAGTTGATTTAAAAGAATTTTCATTGCTATATTTTAATGATATTATGAATCTTGTTGAACTACTAACCATTTGTGTGAAGGATCTAAAACGCTTGTTAAAATAAGAAGTGCTCTCTTCAAACCAAACTCTAATATTCACGTGTGTTGTAGGTTTCCAAAGGTAGTCTCAACCAAATTGCTTAATCGAAAAGATAAAAAAACACACCAGCACACAAATTCAAAACACCGTATTTGTTAGAAATAATCTAACACTTAATTCACCATATGCGGATTAATGTGTAATAGTAATAAAGTAATTATTTAATTACTTTAGTTAGCTTTATTATTAGTGTGTTGTTATCATCCCTTAGATTGTGGAGGATGTTCTTTAGTTAGAATATTGTTCTCGGATGATTTCTTGTGGAAGCTTTTTAGGGAAATATGCTATTTCTGCATATTTGCTTTGTTTAGGAGATTTGTTCCATGTATTGTGGAAGAGATAGAAGCTGTCCAATATCTATAAATATTGCAGCTCTCTCTTTTGATTGTAATGCTTTATTTTATATTAATAAAATCACGGCAAGCTCTTCCTTGTTTTGCAATTTAATCTGGTTTACAAATTTCATTTGGTATCAAAGAAACATTCTGATCTAAGGAAAAGTGTAGGAAGTTTTGAGGGAGGAGGAATAAGAAGCTTGAGCTAGGAGGAGCTAGAGTTTCCCCTAGCCTCTTCACAGAGCCCCTACTCTACTCCACACGCTAGAAGCAGCAAAAACAACAATACAGAAACACCTTCAAGATTGGTAACAAAGTGATTGTATCAATTTTTTTTAATAATATTCATTACATATGAACTATATACAATTGTTTTTTTTCTTTTTCTCTAATTTAGAGATCCCATTTAGTGTGATTTAATTTAGTGGACCCCCAATTTTGGAGGCACCACTATTCGGGTTTGGTGTGTAGGTTTCATTTTTAATAAAAAAGAAACATCCACCACCGATCTGTAACCTGTATGCAGCTGCGATATTTGCATATATCTGTGAATTCACATTATAGACCTATGGATTTACCTGACAGGTTCACACCTGTAAAAGAAAAAAAAATGAGCTGGATACTGATCTGGGTGTGCATCTTCAATTTGCAAGCAATTCCTATGCGACCTTGTAGAACAGAGTGTAAGAGAGCCTTTAAGGCGAAAGGGCGGTGAAGGAAACAAGGTGGATGATGGAGGAAACAAAGCTACACGCATGCGTAAGTCAGAGCCATGTTTTCTACATTAATTTTTTTTTTTTTTTTTAAATTTCCTTTTTTGGAAAGGGGCCTGAAAAAAATATTTTAAAACGGTCATAACTTTCAATTGATACCTTGGATTGAGGTGCCATTTTTTTTAAAAGTATATGTTTTTTTAAGCTCTACGATTTGGTCTAATCAAAGAGGCCAAAGAGCCCAAAACTAAATTTGTAAGGGAAAAGAGGCCAAAGTGCCCAAATTTTTTTAAAATTGTGAAAATATTAATTTTTTCGTAAACAAGAAGTGGGGTGCAATTTTATTTTTCTATTTACAAGATGTTTGTAAAAATGACTGATAGTGCCGAAAAATCATTGTAAAAGGCCAAAAAGGATCCCACACTCAATAAAAATAAATTTTGGGGGGGGGGGTGTGTGTGTACTGATTTGAGGGGGGATTTGTTTCATGTTTGATTCTCTATCTCTCTTTTCTTTCATGCAAAAATGGCTAACAATGCGCCAAAATTCTTTTTTCCCGATTCACAACTCCTACGAGGAGATAATTATGCTGCATGAAAAATGAAAATTAAAACTCAACTTGAATTTGAGGACATAATTGGTGTAGTTGATGGCTCGATAATGAGACCAGAAAATGATATTGCTCAACAACGTGTGTTTGATTTTTTTAATCAAAAGACAAAACTTATAACTCTGTTTAGTGTAACTGATGATGTACTACCTCATATTCACCAAGCGACAACTGCAAAAGAAGCATGGGATAAACTAGCAACTGTATATGAAGCTAAGAACAAAAATGCTATTTTGCAATTACAAACACAACTCCATTGTCTCAAAATGAATTCTAATGAGTCTATTGAATGTTTTCTAAAGCGTGTTTCTATATTGAGACCATCTCTCCAAGCTTTAGAAGTAGAGGTCACTGATGAATCTCTTGTCCCTATTGTATTGAGAGCTTTACCAGCCTCATACAAAATATTTGTCACAACTCTCAACATTATGGGTCCAGCTACAAGTTTTATAAACCTGAACAAACCTGTAGAAGATGAGGAACAAGCCCTCTCTTCATTCCATAAAGGAAAGAAATAGATTTATACAACTGGTAAGCAACAGAAACAACATTTTCAACAGAATACTCAAGGGAACACTCAACAAAAGTAGTGTCAGATTTGTGGCAGAAAAGGACATGAATTAAAAGATTGTTGGTATAACACATTTCAGAAGGGTTCATCTAGTGGCAAGAAGCCAAATTTTCAACAATCTAGTCAAGGTTATCAAAACAAACAACAAGGAAAAAGGAAAAGTAATTGGAAAAAGAAAACATCGCAGCACGACAACATTGTTGAAGAAGAAGATAACTCACCAGATGAGGACTTCCTATTTTCTACACAATCAACTCAAGAAATCAATTCACCATAGGCAATTTGGTATGTTGACTCAGGAGCAACAAGACATATGACCGAGAGAAATGATTGGTTCTTAGAGTTAAAGAATACACCTAATAAAGACTCTGTTTCATTGGGTGATGATTCATCGTACAAAGTACAAGGAATTGGAAACATCTCCTTACCTCTTGGATCAAGAAAGTGCACAATAAGAGATGTTCTATATGTTCCTAGATTGACAAAGAATTTACTTTCAGTAAGTCAGCTTTTGGAGCACAACTTAAAAGTGGATTTTGATTGTACAGATGGAAAGAAGATGTGTTTAATCAAAGATAAGTCTAAAAACTCCAACATTGTTACACAAGCTTCTGGTGTGGGTAGTATGTTTCAGTTGGATTTTGTTCAAACCAACAATTAAGCCCTTGTAGCTAAGAATACATCATCGACACAATTGTGGCATCGAAGATTTGGCCATGTAAGTTTTGGCTATCTCGAAACACTTTGAAAAAATAACATGGTAAGAGGACTGCCAAATTTCAAGAAGAGTACAGACAAGTATACAATTTTTTTGGTAGGAAAACAACATAGAGATTCTTTTCAGAAAAGTAGTACATTCAGGGCCCGTGGTAAACTTGATCTGGTGCATACCGATCTGTGCGGACCTATGAGACCTAGTCATTCAGGGTTTCAATATTTTATGCTCTTTGTTGATGATTACTCACGAAAAATGTGGGTATACTGCATTCGCACCAAAGACCAAGCCTTTGAAACTTTCAAGAAATTCAAATTAGCTTGTGAAAATTCAACTGTTAAGAAAATAAAAACACTCCACTTAGAACAAGGGGGTGAATACACCAGTAATGAGTTCAAAGCTTTTTGGAAACACATGGAATTCATCAATAAATGGCACCTCCATATACACCACAACAAAATGGTGTTGTTGAAAGAAGGAATAGAACTATAATGGAAATGGTAAGGTGTATGATTTACGACTCAGGCATGAGTAAAACATATTGGGTAGAAGTAGTAAAAATAGCAGTTTATCTGCTGAATAGAGTTCCCACTTCCGCACTTGATGGAATAACACCACAGGAAGCTTGGTCAAGGAACAAACCATCTATAAAACACCTTAGTGTTTTTGGATGCAAGGCAAGTATGCACATTCCTAAGAAAAAGAGAACTAAACTTGATATGAAATCAGAACAACTTATATTCTTGGGATACAGTGATGAAGCCTTGGGATACAGGTTAATGGATCCAAAATCAAGGAAAATTTTCACAAGTAGAGATGTTGAGTTTTTTGAAAATAAAGAAGCAGACGTTCCTTCCATAAACTCACAAAACAATCCTACTAATAAAATAGAAGATGTTCTTTATGAAGATAATGATGATAAGGATAATTCAACTCCTACATCTACAGGAACAAATAAATGCATGCCTAAGTGGTATACTAATCTAATTCAAGATGCTAAGTTGGATAGTGATCCTAGCACATCCACTTCAGGACCAAGAACTCGTAGTATGGCTCAAAATGAGGTAAACTTAGCCTTGATGAGTATAGTAATTGAATCAAGTGAGCCCACTATAGTTCAGGATGCTAAGCAGTCAAAACCTTGGTCAGATGCTATGAATTCAAAATTCAACTCTTTAATTAAGAATAATACATGGCAACTTACAAATCTTCCACCAGGGAAGAAGGCAATAGGTTGCAAATGGATATTTAAAACAAAGTACAAATCAAATGGAAGCATTGATAAATACAAGGCAAGATTGGTAGCTAAGGGTTATGTATAAAAAGAAGGCATTGATTATGAAGAAACATTCGCACCAACAGCTAAGATCAAAACAATCAGGATGCTATTTGCACTAGCTGCACAATTTGGTTGGAAAGTTCATCAAATGGATGTAAAAAGTGCATTTCTCAATGGGGATTTATAGGAAGAAGTCTACATAACTCAACCAGAAGGTTTTGTCATACCAGGTAAAGAAGGAAAGGTATGTAGACTCATAAAGTCACTGTACAGTCTCAAACAAGATCCCAGGGCATGGTACATAAAGATTGATGAGCATCTCTTCAAACATGGATTCAAAACAAGTCCATATGATCCTAATCTCTATCTCAAAAAGTAAGGGGGGGAGATAGTGATCATAGTAGTATATGCTAATGATCTAGTCATCACTGGAAGTTCGATGAAGATGATTGAAACAACTAAGGAAGATCTAAATCGATCATTCGACATGACAGATCTTGGGCTTCTTCATTATTGTCTTGGACTTGAAGTATGGCAAAAGGAAAATCACATCTTTGTTACTCAACTAAAATATGCCAAGACAATGCTCGAGAAATTCAGAATGATGGATAGTATACCAATGGCTACACCTATGGAGACAAGGCTTCAATTGTCTCACACAGATCCATCAGAACAAGTAAATGTTATTCTTTATCGACAATTGATTGGGAGTCTCATTTACTTAACTTATTCAAGGCCAGATATTAGCTATGTAGTCAGTTATCTTTCTCAATTTATGCAAGAACCAAGGGTTTTTCACTGGAAAGCAGCAAAAAGGGTACTAAGATACATCAGAGGAACCATGGACTTTGGCCTAGAATACAAGAAGAATGATAACTTCTTCTTGACATGATATACAGATTCAGATCATGCAGGGAATGTTGATGATAGGAAGTCCACCTCAGGATTTGTGTTCTTTTTGGGATCTAGACCTATTTCATGGGGGAGTAAGAAACAAAATTGTGTTTTAAGGTCTTCCACAAAAGAGAATATTGCGCAGCAGGAGGAGCTATCTGTGAAGCGATTTGGCTCAGACAGATACTTGAAGGATTGGGAATTCCACAGGATCATCCAACAATCCTACATATAGACAATGAAGGATTCATAAAAATTCTTCGGAATCCAGTTTTTCATGAACGCACCAAACACATTGAGGTGTAGGTACATTTCATTTGTGAACATGTTAAGAACAATAACATTCAGCTTAGCATTGCCCGACAGAACATCAACATGTAGATATCTTCACAAAATCTCTTGCACGTCCTAAATTTGAGGCATTTAGAGTATTTCTCTCCTGTTCACTTCAGAGTATGATGAATTAAGGGGGGGAATGTTAAAAATAATCTAACACTTAATTCACCATATGTGGATTAATGTGTAATAGTAATAAAGTAATTATTTAATTACTTTAGTTAGCTTTATCATTAGTGTGTTGTTATCATCCCTTAGATTGTGGAGGATGTTCTTTAGTTAGAATATTGTTCTCGGATGATTTCCTGTGGAAGCTTTTTAGGGGCAATATGCTATTTCTGCATATTTGCTTTGTTTAGGAGATTTGTTCCATGTATTGTGGAAGAGATAGAAGTTGTCCAATATCTATAAATATTGCAGCTCTCTCTCTTTTGATTGTGTTGGTCCAAAAATCTGTCGCTTGGGCAGATCTATGGATAGACGAGCCAACAGTGTGCAGGGCATAGCCCCTCTTTGAGTCAGCAAAGCAAAACTAGTTTATTGCTATTCTACCAGCAGGAATCTATGCAAGTCTCACAAATTCTGCCTTCGGGGGTTTGGGATCTCATCCCAGTAGGGGTGTTTCCGACTACGAAAGAAGAAGGGGAAGAAGTGAGGAGAGGAGATAGGAAAGATCTGAAGGGAGAAAAGAAATTAATTCCAAAGTAGAAAGGTCAAAGGGTCTATGTTTTAGGCTGGTAGTAAACAGAGCCAAATTTATTCACATAGACGAACAAAGAAATACTGATGAATAAATGATAATAAAGCAGACAGAGATTAAATAGAACAAACATATAGATCTAACATAAGAAATCTCTGATGTATAACACAGGTATTCAGCACAAAGTCTAAATATTGTATTAATATTTCCTTCTGTTACAAAAAGTTCAAAGTCTTTTCTTCTTCACTTATGTTTTTCATCTGAAAGATAGTCATCCATCCCCCTACTTGAATACAACAAGTATTCAAGTAATATATAGAAGAAGAAGAGAAGAGAGAAAGACAAAAAGAAACCAACGACTTAATTACAAAGTATTTACAAAAATATCTAAAAGTCAACTGTTGACTTTTGGACCACTTGGTGGATGACATCATCCCATGGTGCAACATGGATGATGTCATCATTTGTGCCAACATACTCTTAGAAATTTCCAAAAAGAAAGACGAAGAAGAGAAAAAGATGAAGAAGAAGAGAAGAAGAAGAATCGAAGAAGAAGAAGAAGAAGAAGAAGCAGTAGCTATTCGTCGTCGTCATCTTGCGGCTGAAAGGGAGTGGTCTTACTTCTGCTATGCTGCTCCGGTGACGAAGATGATGTTAAACTGAGAGTCGGATATTCCATGAACTTGCTGATCATTGGCCCTGAAGTTGATCTTGAGCAAGGATCCTTGTGGTGATCACTTGATTGCTTCGCAAGTTTCACGTTCATCCACGAGCCTTCTCTGGGAGCTTGGAATATTCATTTCCCGCCTCTATCAGGTACCCTATAAAGTCACGACAGGCCAAAAGGTTATTGATAGCATTCGGTGTCAAAAGTGGCTTCTGGCCTCGTAACCCTTGAGAAGATGATCTCCTTAAAGATCCGAATAGTTTGGTCTGCCTTCCCTCGGGGTGAAAGAAGGAGTAAAGCAGGCCTGGGGACATATCTCAGGATGATCCATCTCCATCTGGTGCACTCGCCTCCAAGGCTTCCTCTTTGACTTTATCTATATTTTCGAGGACATAAATTCCAACTGATTGACCTAGTAGTCTAGAGTAGAAAGGATTTTGTTGAGGGCGCTCTGGGGTGATTGAAAGACGCCGAACTTGACTAGATCTTCGACCTGAACAGTCAAGCATTTGTCTGGAAGGTCTCATGTTGTAGCCTAGCATGGTCCAACTCTTTCATAATATGGGTTCCTGCTAATCGCCTGGAGCTGCCTTGTTTGCCTGATTGATGTTCTGATATAACTCAGTGAAACTTGATGATTACTCCTTCACTTTCCTTGAGGATTTTGTCTCCTCCAGGCGGACACTACCATACCTTGCTCACCAATTTTGGCGTATTCATTTATCTTATCTCTTGTCTCAGGGGCTCAGGAGTTTCGGTGGCAGTTGTAGGAGGTGCACTGCCCATTTTTTGTAAGGCGTGGAGAAGATGTTTATTTTGCTCCTTTAATAGCCCTCTTTCTCTTCCTTTGCTCTCATGGAGCTTCTTGCAAAGGGCATCGACTACAGATAGGGCCTCCCTCCCTGAAGGCTTTCAGAAGATGTTCCCATTGTGACTTGGGTCACTGTATAATCTGTCGAAGACAGATCCCTTTTATCTCTTTGAAAGGATTGGGATATGCAATCTCCATTACTCTTTCTCCTACGATGAAATCTGAGAGAAGCGGGTGAATAGGCTTTTTCTTCTTTTTCCACCTTTGCTGGGATGATGGAGAAGTCCATCAGTGTGATATGAAATTTCCTCTTTTGCTGGCTCATAAGCTGCTGGGAGATCCATGCTGGACTTATGGGTGTAGAAGGACTAGAAGTGGAAGAGCGGGAACAACTGCAAGAAGTGGAGGGGAAAGTGCGTAGAGACACTTGGAGGCGGCATCGAGAGGGAGGTAGCCGAAGAAGTGCCTCACAGGGAAGGAAGGGACACTGCAGGGGAGGAAGGACGTGGGAAAGGAAGGGAGCTCGAGAGATGAGAGAAGAAATTGTGAGGAGGACAGATCCAGCGAGAGAAGAGAAGATGGATGAACGAGGAGGGGGGAACAGTAGAAGAATAAGGGGGGAGAGGATATGACCAAAAGAATGGTCGACTTGGGTCGCACGAGGAGGAGGAAGGAGGAGAGGGAGAAGAGACAAAAGGCGACCTCAGTTTTTTGTAGCAGTGGCAACAACCTGAGTGGATGTGCCTAGTCGGAACATCTTCGGCTGCTTCTTTCTCTGGAGATAACCAGAGTTTACAACCTGTTCTTGTACGGCGGAAGGGGGACTCTTAGGAGCCTCTTCTCGAGCATGGTGCTTGATTCACCCTCCTTACGCCTTTGCCTTTGACCTTTAGGCAGATGCTTTGGATCCTGACAGGTGCGTTGCCCAATGGGGACGTAGTGAAATCTACCCCGAGGTAGATGAGGCCATTCATCCTGGCACCAATGTTCTATCCTACTGCAGAGTTTCTTTAACCTTTTCTTCAATGGTTTGAGGGCGCTTTGGTTCTGTCGATGGCCGGTAAACGGCCAGTTGTCCCCATCCATGTCAAGTATACACCTAATCTACTACATCTGATCAGCAGCTTGGATAACCTTTGGGGGACAATGGCCATCCACCGTACTGAATGATCTGTACCAGGGCCAGGTGGGAATGGTCCTTTCTTTTGAGCTCGACCTTATGGATGACAGGTCGATATAAATGTCCTCCGATCTGATGGAATGTGAATAGGGTCAAGTTTCACCCTTGGGAAGGCAATTCCTTGGATCAAAAGTGGGCCTCGCCGGGAAGTCATGTGCTTCAAATTGAGTAGTTCTAGCTCGGCGAACCATTTCCTTCACTTTGTAGTGAGTAGACGCATGTGTATTGGCCCACTCTAAGGGGGAAAGGAGTTCCACCCTTCTTTCTCTTCAGGCACTTCTCGTGGTATGTTAGGAGCTGTCTGGATAGCTCCAACAAGAATCAGCTTGGGACCAGCATATCTTGGAAATTTGGTGGGCTCACCCAGGAAGTTAGCTGCCCTGAGATAGGTGAAGGTGGGGAATTGTGTGAATAAGGCCCTCCACTTCTCCGTTGTTGCTGACGATGCTCTTGGTCATGCGACCGTGAGTCATGTTGGGCCTCAATAGGTAGAAGATGCCGATAGAAGAAGGCTTCATTGATTTTGGTGAACTGTGAGATGTTGTTCTCCAGTTTCAGCTCTGGGTAGTACTCGTATATCTTTACTTGGGGCCAAACCCCGCATCCAGCGTCAATGCCTGGATACTCCCCTTTCTGAGGCTGTAGCGTAAACTATGTAGGAGTTCATATAGAACCTCCCCGTTGTGTTGAGTTATTGGAGCTACTTTGAGATATGGTGCTGCTTATGATTTCTCCGCCGAGCTCGAAGCATTGATCTGGTACATTCTTGTTCATAGTCTTTAAAGTACCCTGCAACATCCATTTGTGGAAAGTAATGGGCGTCAAAAATCCCAAGGACACTCTACTTAGGAACGTGATAGTGTCACTCAGTTCCTCTAAGAAGTCGCTACGGTGAATAACCTGATGGCCATCTGGGTTACCACCCTTGTTGTTTTTCAGGTAGACCTCATTCAATGAACTGCATGCACTGGTCTTCATTATCCTCACATGCCTTAATGCAGTACTACTTGGCTCACAGCCACGAAAGTGCTAGATGGTAAGGGATGCTAAGCATGATTTGAAAGTGCCAGGCGGTAAGGTTGATCAGGACCTTTACCCTTGCTCATTTTGGACACACCTCGTGTCTTTGTTGTAGCAACGGGCCACTCACCATCATGAATTCATTGTTCACGGTACACTAACGGGGATCCCCCCAGCAAAATGCAGGCCACTACCTACTCAGTTTGTCCATCCAAGGATTCCTTGTGACTCTCCTGAGTTCTGGCCCAGAAATCCTTCCATGTCAATGTGCCCTGAGCTCAGAGTCTTTTATGTCCAGGTCTATATTCTGCTTGGGACTTGGGCATTCTGACCCCTCTGATACTTATACTTCATGTCTTCCTCTGTAAGCTTAGCCTTTACCCTTTTATTTTGTCAGGTCTCTTGTTTGATGTTAGACATATGTGGATCTGAGTTCAGTTGCTAATCTGCAAGAAGAAGAAGCGAAACCCAATCGCAGAAGAGCCATGTATTAGCCATGTTAGATCTTCCATTAGAATTATTAGCAGAATGAAGGAGTTAACAATTTAAAGTCCTTAGGGCGCAGGGCGCATGAACAGCTGTAGGTTGCAGGGCTTAATAGGTATGGCGCACAGGAAGAAGGGTGTTACCAGGGTTAAACTGGTGCTCGAGGCGCATGTTAACATTAGTGCTAAAGGGCGACAGGATGCACCAAGGATGCTGCACATGAAATTTTTGTTGTTGTATTGCAGATTTGGTGCGCCCTTTGCGCGCATGTCATGTGTTTGTATAACAGGCGCATATATTTTTCATGTTGCCAACGGGGACATGGCACGGCGCACCAATGGTTTGCACAATATGAATGTTTTCATGTTACTTGGAAAGCGCTTACGCCTTTATCACTTCGATACTTGGCGCAGGGTCTGATGCCGTGTAATATAGCGCAGTTGCGGGGTGCGCCTTGAAAGGGCGCATGTTGGCGCGGTGCAGCAAGGAAGGCTTGCATGCACCATTGTGTTGTTGTAAGAGGGGATAGTGTCTGTGCCATCATTTTTAGTATTTACTCAGTTTCACTTGATGGCACAAAGGTAATTTTCATGTTGCAAGGCGGGATGGTGTGCGCCTTCTTGGCACGGACTGTATTTCATGCTAACGAGGCGTGGCGAGATGCGCCAAGAGGGAAAACAGCAGTCCATTAAATGGACTGTTAAGTTTTCTTCTCTCCCTGATGGATCCTGAGTGTGTTTTTCCAGGCCATTTCCTTCAGGGAATTTAGATGGTGAATGGGGCACAACGAGGAGATCCAAGACCATGCTTTTGAGGCAGAGCCCTCCTCTACTAGCAGATCTGGAAAGAGGAGGAAGAGCATGGGGGAGAAAGATAGTAAAGGGGGAGGCTAGAACAAAATTTCAAAAGGGGGGGGGCACAAACTAAAACCATTGACCTCCTACCATACACCAATAATCAAAAACGTAAAGCGCACAAGGGAGGAGTAAGAACCACTCTTACCCGGAATATATAGAATGTGAGAGACGTGCAAGCGGGGTCCACGAACGCGTTGAACACGAGGATGACAGGTGTACTGATAGGCGTCAGAGGAATAAAAAAATCACATGTTTTCAGTCTGGTGAAAGTGACATTTGTGGGCACGCAAATGCATATATATATATAGGTGAGCAAAGGTGCAATAAATGCGTCAACCAACTTTTTCAAGAGGCACACCAAAACATGCTGTCCACACATCAAACGCATGCACCCTTTGGCGCAGGTAAATGCATTCGTCAACACGAGAACTAAGCTTGCGCCTTTGGCGCACCAAAAGTTGTAAGACTGCCATGACACTTCATTCCTTGCGCCCTTTGGCGCACCAGAACCAGGTGGCGCAACAAAATTTATGTGTTAACATGAAGGCGCATGCACATTGGCGCACGCAGGGAATGACTGCATCATACGGGAAGGTGCACCAAAACATGTGTTGACACAGTCAAACGGTGCACCAAAGGAAATGAAGGGGGAGCACCATAAGTACTCTATGTTACATAGTAGATTAAAGGTGCGCCCAGCCAAAAGGGGATCAAAACTAGACTAAGTTCAGAGAACCAGATTTTCCCGGAAAGGGATTTTGCAACGTTCCAAACGCAAGGGATCCTTAACAAGGGATCGAAACAAAATTTTCGGTATGGTTATCGGTAAAATTTCCCTTGTTAATTTTACGGGATAACAGATTGTAATGCTTTATTTTATATTGATAAAATCACAGCAAGCTTCGCCTTGTTTTTGTAATTTAATCTGGTTTACGGATTTCAGTATTGTAGGTTTTGGTTAAGAGCTACGAATCATTTGCTTAAAAATAGGACATAACTCCTTTTACATAAGCCTTAAGCTACAACAATGTGCTCGTTCCTAGGAACCCCTAAGTAGTTCATGCAAGAGGGAACCTTGTGAATGAAACATGAAAGTTCTCCACACTACCGAATTAACTAGTACACCTTGGTGAGATTAGAGTCAAAGATACTTCCATTGCAATCCCAGTGATGATACAACTGGATTCCCTAGTTGCTCATTGTATTATAAGGGGGTAAAGTAAATTTGATATACTCCTTGAGAAACCTTGGTAAATTGAGCTCACAAAAGTAAACTTGTGACACATAGACAGAGAAAACAACCTAGGAAGCTTATTGGCTTGGATCCATTATTTTTGTCTTAGTTGTTATAGTTGAGAGCTCTCACAAAGTAACAAATTTGTTAGATTCAAACTCTTGTTTTTCAAATAAGAGAAAAAATATCTTAAGTTGAAACTACGTGATATTTCATCATGAAATCTACTTAGTGTCATTTTTTCCTATTTTTTCACTTATCCTGAGATAGGGTGAACCTTTTCCAAAATAACACCAAGTTTATTTCAACACCATTTGGTCTACACCCTTGTTTTCTTGTTGCCCATATTTGGAAAAAAGGAAACAACGTATACGAATACCGCTATATATCACATGTCTACCACTTTTGTATTCTACTTTGTGTGACTAGGTTGCAATGTCGGAGCACAAATGTTGAAAGTGTGCATGGTACGTACTCATAATCTAGTATGCCCCCTTATCTCAAAGACCAATATTTGAGACTTATTATCATCGTAGTTAGGTGATTTCATCCTTGTATTTTTTTGAGTTGTTACACTTGTTGCATTATAGACATACAATTGAGATATTTACGATTGCTTCCATTGTGAAACTGGGCCTAAATCTCTATATTGTATTATTACGCTACTCGCATGCATAACAATTTCTTGTTATACTTAGACATAGTTTTTACATCCTAGCCTTGTCTTGATTTTTACAAGTGTTGAGGTTACTTTTTTAGCATCGCTATAATGCCATTTTGATAGTAAAATTTTGTTTTCTTGCAAAGTTGGATTATGTGTTCAAATAGTGTTATGATGATGCTCACATTTGTATCATCCATGTTACAACATTTAAACTTTGTTAGTATTTACAAACTGGTTTTTAGTATACCTGATTAGAAGTTCACGTCAACAATTTCTTAGCATTTAGGTCTTGTTTGTTACAAACTTGACCTAACTGGTGATATTGTGTTGTTAGTATTTGGTTTCAAAGATATCTAGGAAAATATTAGGGAGTAAACTATTTGTTGTGACTAAATATTGAGCATTATACATCATTGTATTATTCTAGAAAGACTTTTCATAATATTACCTTGTCAGGGTATCTTTTTCTTTATTCTTTGGTTCGTACATTTGCATTGACCTATTAATTTTGGGGCTATTCTATAGTCACCTTGTTTTGACAATTTAGTGTCGTTACACTGCAAAAATTTGACTAAGGTCCATTTTTAGTAAATCTTAGTGCAAATATTTTGTGTTGTATCTCCTATCTCGAGTATGCCTACTACAAGAACAGGATCTCAAAGATTAGGATTCAATTTATTTGGATGTGAAAACCCTCTTTTAGAGGATAATGTCATGGTTGACCATAGTGGTGGAGAGGAAGATTCTTCTCATATGAATATAGAGCATCCTCCCATAAATTTTGACGATTACATTTAAAAAAAACATGAGGTTCTTATGCATGTTATGGAGGTAGGAGCTAAGTTACCTTCCATAGTGGACCATTCTCTCGTTACCACGATGGTTTGAGGAGAAGAAGAAGTAGACCAACTGTACGTCGGAAAAGCGACAAGCGAGCGTGGGAATCTACAGGTAACTCTTCCGCGTACCCGACCTCTCGAGGTCGTGCCGAGATAGCCGGTGGGGATGGAATATGCGTGGGATGTACACAAACTAGTTAGGCAGTCTAATGTCTTCGACACGCATTAATGGAATTTGCGAATCTAAGGTAAAGAAAGCCCTTCTAACTTGGGCTGGTGTGATAGATTGATCGGCAAGGATGACTACTCGAAGGCTTCAATCAATATCGAGATCTGGCGTGATTCGATCTATGGGTTGTGGAAAATGTGGAACATGACCTGGGATAGTTTCGTGTACGCCTCCTAGATAAGGTCATATGGTGGATGGTGGAAACAATTGACACTACGGACGATTCTCTGGCCTAGTCTAGAATTCTCTAGCTTCGTTAGCCGCTATATCTGGTAAGGATAATTGTTTGATGATGATGGGTGGAAGTGGAGTGGATTGGAATACTAGTGTGCATAGGCCAACGTTTATATTTGATTGACTTGTGGATTCGCTAGGGCTGTGGGACTTGTGGGTCACAATCGTAGACTCTTGGTTGTTGTGGTCCTGTTATGGTCATATACGAAATCAAGTCTTGATTCCTAGTATCTAGTAATCGTATGCTTTCTCAGCTTCTATGTTTAGGACCAACAACTGCGTAATTTTCTCAGAATATCTCACAAGTGTTCATGTAACCTTGATCCTTAGACTCGTATCTATATCTGTGAGAGTGTTTCCTGCACCTGGCTGTGGGACCAAAGGATCACAACCAAATTTTTGTTCTCTTTCAAACCCTTCTACAGTCATGTGAATGTTTATCTAGGGTAATCTTTAATTCGGTTGATTTGACCAAAATGTGTATGCTTGGTCATCTTCTATATTTAACCCTCTCAATTGAGAACTGATCAATTGTAAATCTGTTGTTGTTTGGAAGACTTGTATTATAAGAATTTGTTCTATGTCGACTATTGTTGTGATGAGGTTTGGTTAAGGCACAATTGGCTCAAATATGTATTCCCTGGCCTCCCGGGGTTCCGTGATTGTCATACAAAGTGAAATTTAAATCTAATTATAATAAATCAAATTCTAATTACGTGAAATAAAACTAAAACATATATAACCTCTATTTTTGCATTTGAGAAACCTTTTACGAGTTTAAGGAAAGCAGCTATTTAAATGTATCTAGAAATAACAACTAAATAACAATTTAAAACAAAGAAGATAACCGAGTGTAGTTATTTGTCTGTGTGATTTGTAGATTTATTATAAATAATGCAATAACTTTCCTAATCTACTTGCAAGATTCTCGATCCTACCTCAGAAGCGAGGAGTGAATCATAGTTTCTCAGAAACTATCAATCCTCACAGCTTCCTTGGCAATATCGAGAATAGAAATTTTACCGAAATAAAGAAATTAACTATTCTATTTGATATGATTCTAACTAGAGCTTTAAAAGCTAGAACCTGGATTTCGCAAAACAGTGACGAATCCGATGGTGTGTGTGATCTTGTCCCCTTAGTGTGATCTCCTTGTTCTTTCGTATTCACGTGGATCCAGAAAAGTGTGTAAAGCCAGCATCAATAGGAAATAGATATTGGGATAAGGACAGCTCAGAATGTAGACTGAAAAATTGTGAGTAGGAGAGGGATAGCGCAAGAGTACAGAGCTTGGCATATGTAATTCCTAGCAGGATTTTATTGCGAATCATGCAACATAAAGTGACTAGAACCTGAAAATACCCTGCTTGAGGAGAAAAACTTACAACTTTAATGGCTTCCTGAGCTATACTACTTCAATGGAATGGATAAAACAACAACACTATTTGCATAAGATGGATATGTGGCTTACCAGCAGTTGGACAATACTAAATAAGCATGTAAAGAATTAAAACTATGGCTCTAAACAGAACAAAATACCGAACTATGAAAAATGAGAGGATGAGAGTGAATGAAGATCAGACCCTTTGCTTGTGCAAAAAACCATTTATTTATAGCTTTCATTCACCCAAAGATCAAAACCAAAATGAACTCTAAAAACCATAAACAATGGCCAAACACTATTCCAGGGGACCAAAAACATAAATGCATGCCCAAGTCGGAAAAGGAAAGCTGGTGAAACATTGATCTTTTACGTGAGTCACATCAAAACACTTTCTGGAAAACACGTAAAGGACCGCTGCTCTGAGCCGGGCGGCGGTTACAGGACCGCCACCCTGATCACGGCGGTGGTCATGAGACCGCCGCCCGAGTAGGGCGGTGGTTTCGTCACTGAAGGGATCAAAAGGTGAACAAAAGAGGGAAAGAGGGGAAAACAAAGGACACGGGGGGCTAAGCGGGGCATGTGGGATGTTAACGCATACTCCGAGCAATTTTCCGGATTCCGAACACCTTGCGATGAGACCTGTATCATCATTGGGGAACTTGTTACACGTTGTTCCGGCAGTACAGTACCTTACAATTTTGGGTACGTACATATTGCCCCCCTCGGAGAAGCGTTTTAGCCATGAAGATGCGTAAAACAGTAGGTCTGAGTATGGCAGTCCCGAAATGGGAAGTTTATAAGTTATACCTGACACGTCTGTGTGTTAAAATGACGCCATCCGAAATTCCTGCTACCTGCAAAACGAAGAGAGAACTCAAGTGTAGATAGATATAATAGTTTGAAAAATAAACGCTAAGAAAAACAGGGAATGAGAACGTACCATTCGTGCGGGGATAGGAACTTACCTCCATTAGCGCTCCAAACCTTTGAAAAATCATTTTAAAATGAAACAGAGTGCTATATATATGAAAGTGGGCCCATTTTCCTATTCATTTTTGCGAGTTGATTTGATTGTTTTTAAGATCTGGGACCCACGGTGAGGGTTTCTTGCATGAGTAGAGTCAAAACGTCCGTAGCGAGATCGTGATCATGCCTCCATGTGCAGAACACCACCCCGCTAGATCACAACTTAGATTTTCTTCAATTTTTTATTTTTCCCCCCCTTTAATTTGAAATGTTGAATAATTTGTAATAGGGGGGGGTATTTTTCAAAATGCCATTGTTAAAAGGTTCATCTAGGGGGGGCGCCTAGTAGGTAGGCTCCATTTTTAGGTTAAATGGTCATTTTTGGGACTTGTTTTAGGCTGTTTTTAGATTAAAAAACTCGCATGTGGGTTTTCAGACCACCGACCGCCGCCCCTGTTCAAGGCGGCGGTTATGTGACTGCACTGCCCTGTTCAGGATGGCAGTTACACGACCACCGCCTTTAAGGAGGTGATTACAAAACCACCCCCCTGCTCAAGGCGGCAGTTTTGCACAGAATGCAAAAGGAACTTATATTTGAGATTGCATTTGTATTTTTAGCCTTTCTACGTGTTTTTATGACTCTCTTGGTATTGTTCGGATATTAACTTGCTCTATTTTGTGTGTTTTTGGGTGTATGTAGGTGAGAGAGGAGTGCATTAGCTGGAGCAGAGAGAGTGTGTGATTGGCTCTTAGGGGTACTGGATGCCCTCTCACAGGACGAGGAGGACATACTACAGAGATCCGGCATATTGCGCATATCACGCGTGCCCCATGTTGCACCATCTAGTCACATCCTTTGTGACTTATTATCTTACTGGGATGCAGATCGGAACACCTTCTGACTGCTAGGGGTCTGTGGTGAGTGTACCATCACATTAGAGGATGTCTACCGCATTTTGGGGGTCCCGATCATTGGAAGATGACTTACATTAGAGACAACAGGCTCACGGGCATAGATTACATAGTGGGTAGCTTATATGGGAGATACAGCCATATCCACGGGGTCAAAGAAGGGGGTGAGAGTTCGATCTATTCCTTCTTTACCTATCCCCGTATTTCGACAGGCCATCATGGGGATCCTTGCCTTGAGATTGATTGGGGACAAGGGAGGGCACACGTTGTTATATTGTTGGGCCCCCATCATTGCACAGATAGAGGGGGCATGGCCGGATAAACGCTTGGGGTGCAGATATTCTTGGGGACTACCTACCATGATCTATATAGGGTGGTCCGTTTACAGGGGCAATCACTGAGCCACCCGACTCTCTTCATGAGTTGGGTGTACAAGCATTTTATCCCTTATGGAAGGGGTGTGGAGGTGGTAGATCCTGGGGCTGTGAGGGCAGCCAAATGGACGAACATGTCGGTGCTCAAAGCACCTCATCCGCTAGTTGACTACCTTACTACTGCAGATATGGAGACGACACCCGTACCAGCTTATGGCCTGCATATGAGGTGAGGAGACTCTTACACTAATCTCCTGCTCCACCACAGGGTAGCTTATTGATTGAGTGGGATGAGTGGAGGTACATCCTTTCAGCTGAGTTCCTCAGCAGTTTGGCCTTCGATATACATGCATGCTTCCCCCAGTGGCGCCATTTTACAGATCATTTCGCGAGGCCAGAGGGGGGCCTAGAGGCCGAGGTTGGACAGTGGTCACTCCTAGCATTCCCATTGCAGCTAGGAGGATAGTTCGCGCTAGAAGGAGAGCCGGTGCACCTCGGGCACCTTTGCTTTAGATTGTTGCGGGTCCTGCTCATAGTAGTGATGACCCCATAGATATTGACTCTGACTCTGAGGAGCTCATAGAGGGAGGGTCAGAGGAGGAGACTGATGACAGTGATCCTGAGTGGCATGACACTTAGGATATTATGCAGGTAGAGAGGGCTGAGCAGAGTGCAGAGAGGGTGACTCTAGTTTCAGAGGAGCCACTCTCCCAGGCCCATGGTGGAGAGGATGATTCCGTTGCAGGGCGACACATTTCTCCTACCACAGGAGTAGCCCCTTAGTTGGTAGCGACATCTGTGGTGGGTGCTAGTTCCAGCGACCCATCCTGAAGGCCTAGTGATCCAAGTAAGTTACCCTTTCTCCCTTTTATTGTTTATATGTAGCCTCTCCTTAGTTGCTATTGTTGTATCTTTTAGCCTCTTGCTTGGTTTCTAATTTTTTTTTCTCCCTTGTTTGCAGAGACTGTTGATGATTGGTGGGATTTAATCCGTAGGGTATGTACTGACTCCCTAATGATCCCTATGGATAGGACCCGTGTGGATCTATCCGTAGATGCCGGGGAGCCCTTAGCAGCCAGTAGACATACTGATGTCTTCGCTCCAGTTTGGCACATGCCCAAGATGGTGTCAACTCTCCACACAGAGTTAGTGGGCTACAAGACAGTTGAGCACCTCATGAGTAACCATTCTCGTGATGAGACCGTGGCTGCCCCTCAGGACCCTGGGCCCCTCTATACATTTAGAGCACTAGCGTAGCCAGAGTCCTAGGCGTGGGCGTGCACCTTCGGAGGGGTCTCGCAGGGATTGAGAAGTCATTTGGCTCTCGTGTACTTTGTATTATATATTCTTTGTATATCACGGGATCTTTGAGCATTTTGATCATGCTTAGAGCATGATGGCATTGTATATAAACATTGATTATTTATATATACGCATTTGTTTTAGATCAAAAGCTTAGTACTCATGTTTTCCTTTCTATTTCTAGTTTCCTTGTGTATACTACGATGTATGTTTATATTCTTTTTAGAATGTATGCAATGGAGAACAGATGATGCAAATGTTTGCTTTCCTTTTGTGTTTTATGATGTTGATACATGATACTGTAGATATATTGTGATTTTGAATCTTAGCTTATGTGAACAATTTGGATACCTCATGTTTGTTTTGCAGAGTGATGAATATAACCAATACAATGATTAATTTGCCCCATTCCTAACTCCACGTAGCTAGTAAGATGCAATGGCTCATCACTGAGAATCAAGAAAGGTGCAAGTTATGAAATGTAGTGAAACGATAGCGATGAAAGATAAACAAAGCTTTGGCGGAACCAAATAGGAAGATACAAGCTTACTCTACCCGAATGACTTCATAGTTTAGAATGCACTTGCTTTGCAGTTTATCCAGACTTAGACCCATAGATGGCTACATAGTAGACAAGATCTGGGTTTTTAGGATTTTAAATCTTTTGGGATTTTACACATCTGATTCATTTGTTTTTGACTCAAAGTTTCAGAGTTTGAATTGTTTGCGTATGATCATTTGTAACGTTTGCTTTGTCAAGAAGACCCCCTACACTTTGCCCCATGCTACTAGTAAGAAGCGTGGGTTTATCACCGTGGGCAAGGTATAGGCGAGTAAGGGAATTTCCATCCTTTCCCAACCCTACGTCACTAGTAAGAGACACAAGCTCATCACCGAAGGTTGGTGGGGCAAGGAAATGTGTAAAATTAAAATTTTTCTATTTAATCACTTGTTGACTTGTTTTCTTGAGTAAAATGTTAGTGTCTGCTTATTTCCAAAGAGATATATATTTGGGATAGATGTGACACCATGAAGCTTCTAGAACAGACCATAGGCAAGACACCTATCCTAAGAAGAAATCAAAGTGAGAATAAACTTGCAGATCTTGGTATGGTTACCGTTAAGACTTTGTCATGTTTGACTTTATTTGATAAAATATTCCAAGATGATTCGATGATATATGAAGATGGAGATGTATGATTAAAGGGCTTTATGCCAACAACATCATGAGTTTGTAGTGAATTGCTTTGAGAATAGATTCCTTGATCACAATTTATGTAAGAAACAAGTGGACAAAATGATCTTAATCTAAATGAAAATGCAATGTAGATAATTATACAAGTAGTGCTAGTTGCTTATGCATAGAACCACTTGAGGTGCAGGAAATTGACTGTTTCGCCAAATTCCTCACCTTCTAGCATACATAAGATGTAAGCACCATTTCCATAGTCCTTCATGAGTTGGTATGGGCCCAACCATTTGGGCATGAATTTCCTTCCTTCGCCAGTCTTCTTGTCGATCCGGTCTGTCTAGCCTTAGAACTAGATCACCTTTGTATATGTCATGTTCATAGACCTTCTTGTTATACTGCTGGCACATCCGGTTAGCATAAGCTTTATGCCGCTATTCAGCATCTAACCTAGTTTCATCTAGGCTTTCTAGTTGGGAAAGACGTGCTTCTCTGTAAGCGTCTTCATCCAAAATCCCTTGTAGTAAATTACGGAGACTGGGTATTTCGACCTCAAGCGGGAGAACTGCTTCTGTCCCAAATACCAGCGATAAAGGAGTTTCTCCTGTTGGTGTTCTTATTGAGGTTCGGTGGGCCCACAAGGCCAGATATAACTTCAAATGCCAATCTCGTTTGTTTTCTTTCACCGTTTTAAGGAGAATGGCTTTCAGTGTCTTGTTTGTCGCTTCAGCCTGTCCGTTGGCTTGGGGATAATATAGGGAAGCCGTATGATGGCTTATCTTAAATTTATTGCATAGTTTGCGAACCTCTTCATTCTTAAAATAAGTTTCATTATTAGAGATAATGATTTGTGGGATACCGTACCTGCAAATGATTTGATTCAAAATGAACTTGGCGATCATAGAACCAGGTACAGTAGTAAGAGGCATGGCCTCCACCCATTTGGCAAAATATTCAGTGGCTGTGATTATAAAATTATGGCCATCTATGGATGAGGGAGAGAATTTCCCTATTAAGTCTAGACCCCATGTAGAAAAGGGCCATGGAGTAGCGATTGGTTGTAGAGCTTGTGCTGACATGTGGATCTCATGGGAGAATTCTTGGCACTTACGACACCTGCGTACAAACTCTATTGCGTCATGTTCTAGAGTGGGCCAGAAATAGCCCATTCAATGTATTTTTCGAGCAGTGGTGTGGCCACCGAAGTGGCCTCCACATATTCCGCTGTGAGATTCATGGAGAATCTTCTTGGATTCTTCTGTGTCGACACATCTTAGGAGTATTCCATCGAATTCCTTTCGATAGAGAACTTGCTCTATAATGACGTATTTAGCTACGATTATGCGTAACCGCCTTCTTTGTTGCGGTGTAACTCCTTCTGGGTACATATGGTCCATGATATAATTAATGATATCAGTGTACCAAAGACACTCAGAGATAGAGGGTCGGGCTTCGATGTAGTATATGCACTCATCTGGAAAGTCTAAATCTACTAAATCACCTCCGTCTAATGGGTTGTCAGCTAACCAATCCATGATGATTTGTCCCTTAACTGATTTCTGATTTACAAATGTTAATTCGAATTCTCCCATTAAGGTTATAAAACTTCCAGCCTTTTTAGACAATGACCCTTGTGTGAGGAAAGTTCGTAAATGGTCCGTTTTTACCATGACCTTCGTTTCTTGATTCAACATATAATGTCTTGGGCGTTTAGTAGCAAAGACTATGGCAAGGCATTCTCGTTCTGCCTGTGTATAGCATGTTTCGTAGTCGAGCAGTGTTCGGCCGATGAAATAAATTGCGTGTTCTCTCTTGTTATCATCTTCTTGGGCCAACATACAGGCCAGTGAGACATTGGTAGCTCGTGAATATAGAATTAACGAGCGATCTAGCTTAGGTGGCATTAGCGTAGGTGGTGATAAAAGGAAGCACTTAACTGCATCAAAGTCTTCATTGCAGTCTTTGGTCTAATCAATGCTATAGTCTTTTTTGAGTAAATTGTTGATTGGATGAACGGCGAAGCTTAAGTCCAGGATGAATCTTCAGATGCACCCAGCTTTCCGAGGAATGACCTGACTCCAGATTCATTTGAAGGTGGAACCATTTCGAGGACAGCCCGGATTTTGGTTGGGTTGACATCTATCCCTCGTGACAATATGATATAACCTAGGAGCTTCCCTCCTGTTACACCAAAGACGCATTTCTTTGGGTTTAGCGTGACTCCGTATTCTATTAGGCACGAAAGAATGACGCGGAGCACTTCCGGATGGTCACAATGCTTCTTGGCTTTAGCCAATAAGTCATCAACGTAAGATTCCACAATTTTATGGATTAGATCATGAAATATATATGTCATAGCTCCCTGGTACATAGCACCGGCGTTCTTGAGACCGAATGGCATAACAGCGTAGCAATAGGTTCCATAAGGAGTTATAAACGTGGTTTTAGCTTGATCTTGCTCAGATATTCTGATTTGATTGTATCCCGAGAATCCATCCATGAGAGACAAAAGTTCAAAACCAGCTGTTGCATCAACAATAACATTTATGGATGGTAATGGGAAGTCCTCCTTAGGACATGCTTTGTTAATATCTCGAAAATCTATGCAGATGCGTATCTTTCCATTCTTCTTGAGAACGGGAACGATGTTAGATACCCATTGGGAGTAGTCGACTGGCTTGATGAATCCTACCTGAAGGAGTTTTATTACCTCCTCCTTTACCATGAGAGCTACTTTGGGCTTCATGGGTCTTGATTTTTGTTTAATTGGTTTTGCATCTAATTTAGTGACGAGGTTGTGCACCGCAATGTGGGGTACGACTCCTGTCATCTCCTTCTATTTAAATGCAAATGCCTTCTGATGTTCTTTGAGGATCTGAGTATGTATTTCTACTTCTTCTGGGGTTAACGAAGAACCTAGTTTTAATATTCTTGGTTCATCTTCTGTCTCGATGTTGACATCGATTGTTTCTTCGATCAAAGAGGTGTTACCCTCTTCGAACTCAGGTGGTGCTGGAGGTAAATCCAAATCATCCCCATTTTCTACTGCGTATATGCTAGGTTCTATTTGTGAGGGGAGATCCATCATGGGATTTCCAAAGTGGGAAGACGAGTGTGGTATTAGGGATAAATCTAGCATATGATAGGAGAGATGTAGTGTTGCATAGGCATTTAAATAATCCAAAGTAGCCGCATCACTATCAATACGGTCTAGGATGGTAGATTCACTTCCGCTTGAAAGAGGATTTGTCATTATTTTTATCAATGGTTCATCATGAATGGACACCGTGAACTGGGTATCTTCTAACTCATTGCTTGGAGTAAAACGTGATGCTGAAGTTGCTATTGAATCGGCGAGAAGATTTTTCTCTCGCGGAATTGCTTCAATGGATATGAAGTTAAATGCCTTGCTTAAATCTAATACGGCTTCTTTGTAAAGCTATAAGTGTTTGGCTTTAGTTTCATATACTTCAAAAACTTGATTTGCCACTAATTGCGAGTCTCCTAAGACTCTGATGTTATCAACACCAATTCTTTTGGCTAAGGTGAGGCCAAGGAGGAGGGCTTCGTACTCAGTGCCATTGTTTGTGCATTCAAAGTTTAACTTAAAGGTGAATGGGAGGACTTTCTCCTAGGGTGAAGTAAGAATTATACCTACCCCCACTCCATAACGACATTTAGCTCCGTCGAAATGGAGAGTCCAATACTTAGTCGGGAGTATAGATGTTGGGGCATCTGCTGTGTTTGCACACTCTACTTCTACCATGCAGAGGTCCTCTGCTGGAAGGGAACCAACACCTAGGGAATATCCTATGCCTACTGAATCAAATGGTAAGAACATTGGTAAATCTTGTTCTATTAACTCAACGATTTTTGCAGTAGTCCCTAATGATACCATTTCTTTAGCCTTATCGTTAGGGGTTGGGGTTGTTTTGGCTATGCTGATAGTTTCAAGATCTGTTGTAGGTACCAACTTCTCCTCTGGTTTTGGGTCAGTGGGTTTATTAAGTTGGTTTGTTGGAAGTTCAAATTCTGAGTGCACACCTGGTCTTTTCTTTAAATCAGCTAGGTGCAAATCGAAAGGTTTTGGATCACCTTTGGCTACAAATACCTTTCCTAGATGCAAGAATCTTACTTCTTGAAATAACGTAGAAGGGATTGCCTTCATTCGGTGTATCCATGGTTGGCCGAGTATCATATTATAATTAGTTTCCCGATCTATAATATAAAACTCAGTCAGGATTTTTTTGGGTCCTAAGGTGACCGGGAGTATTATAGTTCCTATCGAAGTGGCTTTAAGGCTATCATAGCCTCTCAATGTATTTTGAGTGGTGGAACAGTTTGTTTCCCCATATCCTAGTTTTTGGAGGAAAGAGAAATGGACTATGTTAACTGCGGCCCCATCGTCAACCATTTCCCATTTTACATAGTTATTATAAACCCATACTTGTAAGTGTAAGGCTGGATCACCTCGGCGTGTGATCTCAACATCTGTAGGCATTTTACTTATTTTGAATATGAATTCGACATCCTTGTCCGGCTTCCCCAGAGGGTGGATATCAAAATCTACGTGATTTACTTGTGTTTCAGGAGGTGGAGTGATGTTAATTAGATGACCTAGACCTAATGCTTCTAAAAGAGTAGCTCTGTGAGGAGGAGATTTCTTTAGTAAATCCAAAAATGAAATGTGTGAGAAGGTCTTTGTTAGGTCACTAATTAAATCATAGGCACCCACGGGTTTTTCTACTATTTGTTGACTCTTATCCGTTTCTAGCAGATGACTTGGGCTCAGTTGAGAGGAATATTCTCGTGTTTTTGTTATAGCTTCGATAGGTAGTTCAACATCTAATTCTACCAAACTGACTATCTTGGGTCTCGGTTGACTTCCTAACTGTGGTGCAACTGATGGATTTAGTGAAGTCGAGGCTTCATGATCATTGTTTCCTGTCATTGCACTTTTGTTTGTTCCAGTTGGATTCAGCCTATTGCTATCATGATTTGGGAGTGGATCATTAAAGATCTTGAGAGGAGCATTCTGAGGGGAAACTGCCCTTGCGAGCGTATATGGTGGTGATGAGATGAGATCCGCCAAAAACAAATCTGTGAAGAACTGTCTTTGTTCTTCTGGCAAACGTTACATGAATTTATTGTAGTCACGACACGTTCTAGTATCATGACCCTGAATTTTGTGGAAACCACAATAAGAATTGGGGTTGTAATTCCTGTTTTGTTGATTTGGTGTATATTGTGGCCTGAAATTCTGATCAAATTGTTGTATATTAGGATTAAAAGTTTGCATTTGTTGTTTCTGGCTTTGGTTTTTATAACCAAATGAGTTTTGGCTTGGCCCTTGTATAGGATTTCGCCGTTGTTGTTGTTGTTGTGGATGGTTAAAATCCACTGTATTGATTATCGGGGTAAAGTTGTTGTTTTGTTGATTATTTGTAAGTGATGGAGTATTGACAACATTTACCCTCTTGGGCTGGTCGGTTACTCCATCTGTTGTTACACCCTGATTTTTATTAAGGATTTTGGGTCCTTGGTTGACATTCGTGGTATTTGTAGTGTTCTAGCTGGAGGTGATTAACCTCCCGTTTGCTCCATATGTCTTACGACCACTATCTATCGCTGCTTGGTCTATTCGAAGAGTGCTCTCAAGTACTTCATCGTAAGTTCTTAATGGGAACTTCTGGACTTCTTCCTTCACCTCTTTGCTGAGAGAATGAAGGAATAAATTGCATAGTTCCATCTGATCCATGTTTGGAGAACTTGTTGAAGAATAAAGAACTGTACACCACCTCTGGATGAAATGGGCGACAGATTCGTTGTGTTCTTGTTTGATGTGCAAGAATTCCCTTATTCCTGTTCTCAACAGTTTGTTCATGTCGAATGCATTAATGAATTCTGATACGAGCTATTTAAATGAATGGATGGAGGCTTCAGGTATTCTATAATACTAGTCGAGAGCAATGCCTTCCAAGGTTTTGGGGAATATTTTAGCAACAACCCCATCCCAAGGGAGTAATTCATGTATGGCTGTAGCGTAAGCTTTGATATGCACATTTGGATCTCCATCGCCTTTGTACTTGGGTAAATCGGGAAGAGGTCTTGGAAGCATGATGCTTCGTATGGTGAAGTCTAAGGGTTCCTTCAGATATTCTGAATAAGTCCCTATCGCATAGTTTTCGACCATTGATGGTGGTTGTTGAGGGAGTGGTGGTGGGATGGGTTGTTGATATGGCGCAGCGTATGCATTGGAAGGGGCATAGGGAAGTCCCTGTGTTTGAGAAAACATGCTGGGAGAGGAGAACATATCTCCTTGTGGTGATTTGGAGTACATGTTTAAGTATGACGGGGTATTTTCTAGTAATGGATTGTTTGATACTAGACCGGGAGGAAAGGTGTTAGAGATGATGGGCCTTGCTGGCGTTTGTTGTGGATACTGAGGAGGCATGCCTAACATGCCTACTCCTATGAGGAGATCTACTTGGCCAAAGTGATATGGAGGATTGGAACTTCTTGCTTGTATGAACTGAGGATTTTGACTTGCTTGAGCAAGTTCTAACCCTCTCACTTTTTCTACCAACGTTGAAATGATTTCATTTGGTGAAGTCACAGTGCTTTGCCTGAGCGACGTTTGTTGTATACCCTAGTGTTGTATAGGCATGTGATATCCTGCTATAAATTGATCGTTATCTTGCCAAGTTTCTCCGAGAGTATTTCCTATATGCAGTGGCATAGAGGTATTTTCTTGGAAAGAGATCTCGGGTTTTATTTGTAAACCTCCTATAGGTGGGTACATACCCCGAGAATGTTGTTCACTCCTAGGATAATGTATTGACTGTTCATCATCTAAGACCAAGTATGGGTCAGATTGTCTACTAATTTATGGTCTAAGTAGCATCTGAAGAGACGAACCAGATTCTCCAGTAAACGTCATATTGTTCGAGCCTGAAGGCTCTGTTTGTTGAGTTCGAGGGGGTTGATCTAACTCCCCCATTTAAAAAGACGAATTATATCTGATTCTTGGGGTTTGTGTTGACAACTAATTAGTTGAATATTTTTCGCCCCATACTGAGAGCAAGGGTGATGATTGCCTATTCTATTGGGCGTAGTATGCCTCAAGACCCAAGAGGGGTCTGCCATATGCATCGAATCCCGACATATTCGGGGGGTATATGAATACCCGCAGAATAATGGGAAGGAGTGAAGGTGATTGAGATAAGATCAAAATTCTCAAAGAGAAGGTGAAACAGTTGTTACATTCACATCAGGTTCACCAATTTTGTACGCTGGAAAAGTGACAAGCGAGCGTGGGAATCTACAGGTAACTCTTCTGCATACCCGACCTCTCGAGGTCGTGCTGAGATAGCTGGTGGCGATGGAATATGCGTGGGATGCAGACAAACTAGTTAGGCAGTCTAATGTCTTCGACACGCACTAATGGAATTTGTGAATCTAAGGCAAAGAAAGCCCTTCTAAGTTGGACTGGTGTAATAGATCGATTGACAAGGATGATTGCTCGAAGGCTCCAATCAATATCGAGCTCTGGCGTGATTCGATCTATGGGTTGTGGAATACATGGGAAATGACCTAGGATAGTTTCATGTATGTCTCCAGATAAGGTCATATGGTGGATGGTGGAAACAATTGACTCTACGGATGATTCTCTGGCTTAGTCCAGAATTCTCTAGCTTCGTTAGCCGCTATATCTAGTAAGGACAATTTGTTCGATGATGATGGGTGGAAGTGGAGTGGATTGGAATACTAGTGTGCGTAGGCCAGTGTTTATATCTGATTGACTTGTGGATTCACTAGGCTGTGGGACTTATGGGTCACAACCGTAGACTCTTGGTTGTTGCGGTCCTGTTATGGTCATATACGAAATCAAGTCCTGATTCCTAGTATCCAGTAATCATATGTTTTCTCAGCTTCTATGTTTAGGACCAACAACTGCGTGATTTTCTTAGAATATCTCACAAGAGTTCGTGCAACCTGGATCCTTAGACTAGTATCTATATCTGTGAGAGTGTCTCCTGCACCTGGCTGTAGGACCAAAGGATCACAACCAAAGGTTTGTTCTCTTTTAAACCCTTCTATAGTCATGTGAATGTTTGTATAGGGTAATCTGTAATTCGGTTGATTTGACCAAAACGTGTGTGCTTGGTCGTCTTCTATGTTTAACCCTCTCAACTGAGAACTGATCAGTTGTAAATCTGTTGTTGTTTGGAATACTTGTATTCTGAGGTTTTGGTCTATGTCAATTATTACTGTGACGAGGTTTGGTTGAGGCACAATTGGCTCAAATATGTATTCCCTGGGCTCTTGAGGTCCCGTGATTGTCATACAAAATAAAATGTAAATCTAACTGTAACAAAGCAAATTCTAACTACGTAGAATAAATCTAAAACATATATAACTTCTATTTTAAATTTATGAGAAGAAAAGTAGTTATTTAAATGTATCTAGAAATAACAATTTATAACAAACAAAATAACCGAGTGTAGTTATTTGTCTGTGTAATTTGTAGATTTATTCTAAATAATGCAATAACTTGCCTAATCTACTTGCAAGATTCTCGATCCTACCTCAGAAGTGAGGAGTGAATCATAGTTTCTCAGAAACTATCAATCCTCACAGCTTCCCTGGCAATATCGAGAATTGAATTTACTGAAATGAAGTAATTTTAACTACTTTATTTGATATGATTCTAACTAAAACTTTGAAAGCTAGAACCTGGATTCCGCAGAACAGTGGCGAATCCGATGGTGTATGTGATCTTGTCCCCTCATTGTGATCTCCTCATTTTTTTGTGTTCACGTGGATCCAGAAAAGCGTGTAATGCTAGCATCGACAGACATAGATATTGGGAAAAGGACAGCTCAGAATGCAGACTGAAAATGTGAGTAGGAGAGGGATAGCGCAAGAGTACAGAGCTTGGCTTATGCAATTCCTAGCGGGATTTTACTGCGAGTCATGCAACATAAAGCGACTAGAACTTGAAACTATCCTGTTTGAAGAGTAAAACCTGTAACTTTAATGGCTTCCTAAGCTATTCTACTCCAATGGAATGGATAAAACAACAACACTTTTTGCACAAGCTGGATATGTGGCTTACCAACAGCTGGACAATGCTAAATAAGCATGCAAAGAATTAAAACTATGGCTCTAAATAGAACAAAAGACTGAACTATGAAAATGAGAGCTTGAAAGTGAATGAGGGGCAAACCATTTTCTTGTGCACAAACCATTTATTTATAGCTTTCATTCACCCGAAGATCAAAACCAAACTGAACTCTAAAAACCATAAACAATGGCCAAGCACTATTCCAGGGGACCAAAAACATAAATGTAAGCCCAAGTCGGCAAAGAAAAGCTGGTGAAATGTTGATATTTTACGTGAGTCGTGTCAAAGTACTTTCTAGAAAACGTGTGCAGGACCGCCGCCCAAGCAGGGCGGCGGTTTCGTAATTGAAGGGCAAAAGGACAAGAAAAGAGGAAAAAGGGGAAAACAAAGGACACGGGGGCTAAACGGGGCATGCGGGATGTTAACGCATACTCCGAGGGCTTTTTCAGATCCTGAACACCTTGCGAGGAGACTTGTATCATCATTGGGGCACTTGTCACATTGTTTTGGCAGTACAGTACCTTACAATTTTGGGTACGTACACCAACCTCATCATACTGTTAATGAAATATTAAACCTAGATCATGCCTCTACTTTTGCATGACAAAATAATGAGGAGATACCATTTGAAAATGACAGAGATTATCAATTACATGTTATTAGATTACGTTGTGAAGACAACGAGGAACATGTTCATCATGTACAACCCCCCCTAACTAAGATCGTAATGAAGTACCTATTCAAGAGGTGACGTTAGAATAATAGGTTCAAGCCTTCACTCATCAATTGGAAGGTTTGGATTTAGATATACAAAAGGAACAACCAAACAAGCTATACCGAAGGCAAAACCAAAAAAATTATTTCACGAGTTCCTAATAAACACTCCTTGATGAGAGACATGAAAGGACCCTTATGAAGAATAGAGGTGGGAATACACCTATATTCAACCCTTCGTATAGGCCTACGCCACCCACACAATATCCCCTCTTCAATCAAGATTGGTCCACTATGAAGAACACCCTTCTGACATTACAGGAAGGAAAAACTAGAAACAATAAGAAATACCGATTCGATGAGTTGTTCCCTTATCTGTTTGATAGGGCCATGCTATAGGTACCTTTCATATAACACTTTGATTTTCCAAATTTGACAAGTATAAGGGAAAAGGTGACCCGCATGACCATATTAAATATTTTTATATGGCATGCCAAGAGGTTGCATTTAGTGACAATTATCTTATACTCCTCTTCCCACAGAGTTTAGGTGCGGAGTTGTTGGAATGGTTTATACGCATCCCCAAGGGATTTATATCCACATGGCCAGAATTAGCTAAACATTTTGTACATCACTTTTCTTTTAATATAGAGAGTGACATTACCATGCTAGATCTCCACAATGCCAAACAACGAAATAACAAAAAATTCTCCGTGTTTTTACAACAATGAAGAGGATTAGCTAGCCATTTTCCTTAATTCATACCCAAAAAATAGTTGATAAAGAATATTTGTTCCCAACTTCCATCCAGACATAATATTCTACTTGCAAATGCATTATGGAAACATGTTTGAAAAGGTAATAAAAAAGGGAGTCAAATTGAAAAGGCATTATTAGCTAAGGGGACTCTACAACCTTTCTCCCATGATCATAACGATTCCAAATCTAACAAAAAACCAAAGTGTGTTCATAATAAGAATAAAAATGTCATTGGTGATGGGATAGTAGACTCTAAGTGAGTACAAGCCATTCAAAACCATGCACCTTTAAAGCTTACAAAGGGAAATCCACGTATATAGTATAAACGCCATACTTTCACACCTCTATCTGAATTAATATAATCCATATTAAAGCAGTTAGAGGACGTAAACATGGTTAAGTACCATGAAACAAAACCCTATGGGGATGACACACCTAAACCATCATGGTTTAGAGATAATGAACTTTTCGGATTTCACCGCGTAAAGGGTCACAAAACTGACAAGTGTTTAATATTTAAAAACTACATTCAAGACCTATTCGAGAGTGGTGATATAGAAGCAGGATCCAATTTTGCTACCAAATCTCTAAACGTAAACTTAGGGATCTTTAAAGAGCCTTTTCCTAATCAAGAAGAAAATAAAAATCCGGATTGGGGAAAATCATCTTAGAATAAAAATGCTAATTATGTGTATAACAAAGACCATTTTGATGCTTTGATAGGTTGTGTTGATCCACTTGTTGATCAAATCAATATGATTAGAATTAAAACAAGAGACAGCATCGTGGCAACGCGACAGGCTTGCCTTGTTATCTCAGAACCTACTCCCCTTCCTCCTCAAGAGAGTAATTGTGATGTGTTAGATCAAATAGAGAATACTACAACTAAAATTTCAATCTTGAACCTTCTAAAGATTTCTAACATCCGTAAGGATATACTTTGTAAAACCCTACAAGGATCAGGAGTATCTATTGATGTTGACTTAACGCATTTACATGCCATGGTAGCACAAATCACTCCTGTAAGACACAAAACCTTCAATCTGAAAAAAGCCTTAATTGAAAACCCCTCCCATAACGTACCCTTGCATATTGAGGAAATAATCAAGTGTATGAAGGTCAAGAGAGTGCTTGTGGATGATGGATCAGGTCTTAACATTTATGCTCTTACACTAGTTCATCAACTAGGCTACACTGAAGCTAATTCAGAGACAAAGGTCATCACTATAAAGGCATATGACAATGAAGAATGAAAGTCACTTAGAATGATCACTTTCTCATTGGAATTCTGTCCCATAACCCATGATAAAAATTTCCATGTCTTGGACTTGGAGCTCCCTTATAACATATTTCTAATTCTCCCATGGATTCACGCCATGTAGGTCATGCCATCAACACATCATCAATGTCTAAAGTTGCAATATGAAGGACAAACACTTAGTATACAAGGGGATCCCCAACCATTCGCTCATTGCAGAGCATTTTCAGGCTATTTTCCTACCATCTACAAGTGTGCCTCTATGGAGATTTTTGTCCCTATTCAGTCAGAGGCCCTCACTTCACAAGTGGATCTGGATACCCTGACTCCTAGTGAAAATAGTGTGTTTACCTCGGAATCTCCTTTTCCTACGCGGGAGATGAAAGTCATCAAAAATTGTTGTAGAGAGTATAATCTTCAGTAATCCCTTATGGTTCAAAGTATTTTGCTATCATCCCAAGAATGGGGTAGACTGTGTTATAAATTCCAAAGACCAAGGAAGAATTTCCCCTTCGACAATTTCACTTTAGGTGGCTTGCTAGAAGATGAAATAATCCTCAATGATATTATATTTCATCCTCAAGATGACGAAATGGATTTGTGTTACAAGTGATCTAGGTATGTTATTCCTAACATAATCATGTTTATTATGATATTTCAAGGATGTGGTTGCGGCCACCAAGAACAAGGTTCGTAAAAATCTCTTACAATACCTCACCTCTTCGAACCTACTCTCTAACATGGATATCGTTACCATAACCTCTGTTACACCCATCGTATGCCCAATAAATCAAACATTAAACCTCATCTACTCATCACTCATGAATTGGGATCAACAACAACACATATCTATTGGCGTCTTTCAGAACGATGAGGCTATTGGTGAGTTCCTGGGCATCAGAGATAATATTCCAAGAAATGATCACAAGAAGGGCTTCTCCATTGATCTCAACCCATGTGTGTACTTTGGAGAGGAGGTAGAATTATGTGGAAACTTAAGTAAAAAAGTGAGCAAGGGAAAGAGTCCTATAGAAAAGCCTTGAGGAAAGAAAAAGGGGAAGTCCTATAGCAAAAATATCTTTAATGTATTTGTGGAAAAACAAGTAGAACAACCTATGGAAAAGATCTAAAGTACCCATAAAAAGATTAGGACCTCCCTGAACCACCTTTGGTAAAAGAGGATCTCAATCTCCCTCCCGATCATACATGCATGGGGGACAATTCAAAGCTACTACTGGAAGATACAATAGATGTTAACATCGACACAGATGAGTTTCCTAGAATAGTTAAGTTGGGAGCTTCACTCTTAGCCCAAGAGTAGAAAACATTTACAGAAATTTTGAGAGAGTATGCAGACATCTTCATTTGGTCTTAGGTTGATATGTCAGGAATTGATCCTGCATTAGTGGTACATAATCTTGTTGTGCACCTAAACACCAAGCCCATCAAACAAAAGCTTTAGAAGATGCATCCTCGTGTCATAAACCTGATAAAGGAAGATATAGAAAGGTTATTAGAAGTAGGCTTCATTAGGCCTATCAACTACTCAAAGTGGATTTCTAATGTGGTACTATACACACCCAAAATTGTATGTGCTACATTGTCCAGAAAATAGTTACAAAAGGTCCCCAATGATTATTCAGATCCTTTCAGAAGGTATTTGAATTCCTATTCATAGTACATATTTATATCCAAGACATCCTTACTTAGCATTTGCATGCTTTCTTCTACCTCCCCACTTTATTGTATGCATTTTTTTACCTTCAGTGTCAAATACACCACCTTGCCTGGGCGAAGGTTTTGAAATTTCCACCCAGGCTTGGGCGGCGGTTCCTAGTTTGTCACCGAGCTTGGGTGGTGGTTTTGAAACCACCTCCCAAGCTTGGGTGACGGTCCTACGATCATCACCCTACACAAGAAAATGGTCCTACACATTTTTCTATAACCTTTCATGTGTGATTGAAACATGCAATGCTTCACTTAACTTGAATCATATGGCACTGTGAGTAATAAGCTACAAGTTGAGTGATGCATGAGGGATGCTAAACAATCAACTTGAGCACTGGTTTTTTCACCCATTGATTTTTAAAATTCCTATTTCCTCTGGTGCTTGTAATGATGTCGAACCCTTCTAATAGTGATTAGGAGTACTACCCTACAAACTTTAGGGGGCTGTCTCCTCGGCCTCCCCTCGAGGCATGGAAAAAAGTTGTGGAAGGGTCCACTTGTGCACCCCCTACAGAGAAGTTGTCACCATTCCTCTCTATAGGGTCCTTCTCTCCTCACATCCCCTCTCATATCATGGAGGTGGTTACTGCCTCCAAAGATCTGGATCTAGTGGGTAAGCTGAAGGGTCCCAGACCCCCCCTCGAAGATATCAAAAAATGGCCCCGCATGAAATGGAACCATTGTGGTGCAATGGAAATAGCTACCATGCCAAACTGCTTCATTCTTTTCTCATTCATCTTAAAGGAAAAATTTTCTCAGGAACTTTTGAGTGGTCCATGGATCTTCAACAAAAGAGGGTTCTTCATTAGAAAATGTTCTCCTTGTATTAATCTACTCACTGAAACCATGACACAGGTCCCAATATGGGTTCGTCTACCAGGCCTTCCTTTGGAGTTTTGGGATCTAATGGTTCTCAAATCTATTTCTCTTTCTATGGGTCTAATTTCAATAGATTAGGCCACAAAGGCTAAAACTAGATTAATTCATGCTCGTTTCTGTGTCAATGCTAATGCTAGTTGTCCACTCCCAAAATTGATTGATCTCTTATCATATTTTGGAACATGGACATAACCCATTGAATATGAGTATGTTCCATAAGCATGTTACATCTACAAAAGCATTGGCCACAAAGCATCTGGATGCCCCACTAAGCCACAACCCAAACCTAAAATCCATGAAGTTTCTCCCAAGAAAAAAGGGAAATATATACCAAAAATGATTCCTAAAAGAGGCTCCTATCATCCCTATTTCTAACCCATTTTCTCTCTTTGAGGAAGGTGAAATCACTCTTGATAATAACATGGTAACCCCTCTCACCCCCAACCCCTTTCCTCTTTGGTTAATATCCCATGGAGGTTCCCCTTGCTTCCCCCCCCCCCCTCGTCTTTGGTTGTGTCTACCTCTGTTTCCTCTCTTTCTCCCTTTTATGATTTCTCTTCTGGGCTCCCATGTGCTTTTGCTTCCCCTCCTCCGCCTCCACCTACCCTCCCCACCAATGGTCTGCTCACTCTCCCTCCTCTTTCCATCCTCTCCTTAGATCCTCCTTCTGTTGGATCCACCCCCATGTCCTCCTTTCCTTCCCCTCTCTAACTCCCAACTCTCCCCTTCCACTCAAACCTCAGATGACAGTTTTACCATTCGCTTGACCTGAAGTAGTTGCAAGAAACCTGATATTGGCTTGGATAAATTTCATGGATGTACCCCAAAAAACATTAAGCTTTAACAAGAATCAGCCCTAAATGTGGCTCAAGAAACCCAAAGCACCATCCCCATGGTTGTGGGGAGAAAATCCAAATCCAAAAAATGAAAATAATCTCATGAAACATAAGAGGTCTCAAATCTCTGCAAAAACAAAGGGTCCTCAAGGAAATGAAATTTAACCACTCTCCTGATATTATTATGCTTCAGGAAACCAAACTTAAAAATTATGACAGACTCTTGAAAATTTGGCCTGCTCCGTCCTTTGCATCCCAGCTCTCAACAGGCAATTCTGGTGGCTTATGCACTCTATGGGATCCCAAAAATCTCAAAGGTGATTTCCTTTTACAGCACCTAATTTTTTTTTGCATGCTCTTCCGAGAGGTAGGATAAAACTCTACTTAGATTGCAATCAATGTTTATGCCCCGAATTTGGAAACCCATCCTGAAAAACTTTGGCAGGACATTTCAACTTTCATAAGAAACTACAGAAATTTCCTAGTGCTTATCATGAGGGATTTCAACAACACTCTCTATCCCTCTGAAAAAAAAAGGAGGAGACCTGGCTAACCCCTCTAGTATGGAAGCACTTGCTGACTTCATATGTTGTTAAGAAATATTAGATATGGACCTTCACAATGCTTCCTTCACTTGGTCCAACTACAAAATTGGTAGAAAACATATTCAAAGTAGACTGGATATGGCTATGAGATCTTTGGATTGGATCTCACTTTACCCCGATTTTTTTCTTATTACTCTCTCTCATGTGGCATCATATCATAGTCCTATGATGTTATGTGCTAACAACAAGCTGAATATAAAGAATCCTCCCTTCAGATTTGAGTTTTCCTGGCTTGAAAACAACCAATTAGATCCTCTTATTAAGAGTTGGTGGGATATCAAAATTTAGGGCTCTGATATGTTTAACTTCTCCAGTAAGCTTAAGGAAATCAAGAAACAACTCAAGATTTGGAAGGTCAAGGTGTTCAGCAACATCAAATTGTGTAAACAAAAGTTGGCTTAGGAAATTGCTAACATATCAGCTCTTGTGGAGGCAGAAGGCAGAACAGAGCAACTCCATAAATAATAAAGCTCTTTTCTCAGCGAATACTATAATATCTTGAAAAAATAAAAGAACTATTGGAAGAAGAGATCTATAGTGCTTTGGCTAGATCACGAAGACCATAACACTAAATTCTTCCACATCACAGCTTCTAAACACAAAAGAAGAGACAAAATCAGTGAACTGCTAACTCTGGTAGGTAATTTATTATCCTTTGACCTTGATATCTCTAATGAATTGGTATCTTTTTATTCTAATCTCCTTCAAGATGAGGAACCCCCAATGAGCATGCTATGTCCAAGTTGTTGCAGCACATTCCTAAATTAGTCTTTAACGATATGAATGGAAAATTAACGAAGCCCTTCTCTATGGAGGAAATTCACAAAGTCGTCTTCACCATGAAAGGAGATAAATCCCCTAGACTCGATAGCTTTCCTGCTACCTTCTTCCAAATTTTCTAGGAGATCATCAAGCAAGACCTCTTTAATGTGGTAAACGAATTCCAGTTGAGTAACTCCCTTCTAAAAGAATGGAATACTACTTTCATTTCTTTAGCCCCCAAATCTCTTAGCTCTAATTCTGTAGCCAATTTCTGACCGATTAGCCTCTACAACACCTCTTACAAAATCATCACCAAGATGTTGGCTACTAGACTAAAACCTTTGATGAATGACCTCATCACTTTGCATCAGACTGGTTTCATTAGCGGTCGGTTTATTCAGGGTGGTATCATTACAGTGCATGAAGCCATCCATTCAACCCAGCAAACAAAGTTAGTAGGAATGATCATCAAATCAGATGTGTAAAAAGTGTTCCATAGAGTCAACTGGACTTTCCTTATTCGTGTGCTGAAAAGTTATGGTTTTGATAGCAAATGGTGCAACTAGATTTTTTCTTGCATTACTACCCGTTGTTTTTTTATCCTCATAAATGGCATCTCGGTCAGCTTCTTCAAAAATAGCAGAGATATAAGGCAAGGGGACCTCTTTCACCTTTCCTCTTTCTGTTAATGGCGGATACCCTCAGCAGAGCCTTAGAGGCTTCTAAGAGTCAAACAACTATATCTGGTATCAAAATTACCTCTAGCACCCCTATTGCTACTCACATCCAATTTACGGATGGCACCCTTCTCTTGAGTGGTGCTTCAGTGATTGAAGCTCAATTCCTCAAAGAAATATTATAAAATTATCAACTTTCCTCTCATCAATTGATTAACTTTACCAAAAACACTGTATCTTTCTTATACACCCTTCCTCAAACACAAAGGAGGATTGCTGATATCTTTGGTTGCAAAATTGTGGACTTAACTTCCTCCTATCTTGGCATTCATCTCTTCAAGAGAAAGTGAAATAAAAGTCTATGGAATCCAATTATTGAGAGATATAAAAAATGGCTTCTTGGAAAGGATCTCTTCTAAGTCAAACAGGCAAACTTCAATTGGTTAAAGCTACTTTATAAAGTTTTCCTATTTATTTCACGTCTCTTCTCAAAATGCCCTCCTCAATGATATCTACTATTGAGAGAATCCAAAATTAATTATGTGGTCGGGTGTCAAAGATAAGAAGTGGATACTCCTTGTCTCTTGGAATGAAGTTTGTAAGCCAAACAATTTGGGAGGTCTTGGGATTAGATAGATTGTTGATATGAATGTAGCCCCACTGGATAAGATTGGATGGAAGGTGGCGTATGGAAACTCCCACTGGGTGAAATCATTAAGAGCCAAATATTTTTCTTAAGCAGGATATTTCCTTCTTTCCTCCCCTCCTTGTGGCTATGTCATTTGGAACTCAGTTATTAGCTCTCTTCCTCTTCTGTGTGCTAGCACCAAGTGGAGGATGGAAAATGGCAGATCAATTGATTTCTGGTCAGATTGGTAGTTTGGCGAAAAACCTTTGTGCCTAAACCCCATTTTGGATTCTATCAAAAGACCCCTCATTAGTCACCATGGCAAGAAAGTTAGTGGTTATTGGAGAATGACGAATTTAATTCCCTCTTGGTATATTCCGAATTAGACAAGTATCAACATGTATCAGAGTAAGTGTTTGAATAAGTTGACAATTTCCTTCTCCTCACACTATATACCTTTCTCTTTACTTGCTGATGATCGTATTTGAACCCTCTCCCCTACTGGCTATTTCTCTGTTAAAGCTACCTACAATTCCAAGCCTAGGACCAGCTCTGTCCCTCCTCTCAACAAACTTTGGCACAAATAGACTATTCCTAAAATTGGATTTTTTCCTAGCTCTCATTCAAGAATGCTTTCCTCTTAGGAGAAAACTTAAAAAGGAGATGCTTCTCCCTTCTCACTTGTTGTGTTCTTTGTTGTAAAGATTTGGAATCCTCTTCCCATCTCCTTCTTCACTATCCTTTTTCTCAAGATTTATAGGATTGGCTTTTGACACATTTAGGAGTAATCTGGGTTTTCCCCGAATCCCTTCAAGATGCAATTGATCAATGTTCCCCTTTCTCACACCAAGCCCTCTCCCTCGCTTGGAAAATTATCCTCCCTCATGACCTCTGGGGTATATGGAAGGAAAAAAACCGGAGAATCTTCAAATATCAAAGCATGGACCCTTGTCAAGTTGCCAACCACATTGCCATACTCTTCCAAGATAATCTCAATCGTTTCCTTAGGAATAAATATCAACAAAAAATCTAGTTCTGTGACAGCAAGGAGTGGTGTTAGTGGATTGTGATCCTTCCCAAGGCTAATCCCTCAACCCTGGCTCACTTTGAATTTTTTTGGCTCCCCCCACCTTGGATGGATTAAGCCAAATATGGATGGTGCTTCTAAAGGTAATCCCAAGAAGTCTAGGGGGGGTACGATTCTCCACAATAATTTGGGTACCCCTCCAGCAGCTATAGCAAAAAAATTTAGCATTGGGACTAATCACTGTGCTAAAGCCTTAGTGATTATTAAAGGGCTGGAGCTTACTCTCCAAATTGGAAATGACCCTTTAATTGTTGAAAGTGATTTCCTCAATATTTTAAATCTCCTAAATTCGGATAACCCAGGAAAATGAACTATCAAGAACATTATTGCTGACATTCATCTTCTTCAAAGGAATTTCTAGTAGATCAAATTCCATCATATTTACTACGAGGGAAATAGGGCGGTTGATTGCATGGCTAATATTGGTGTCCTCCTTGACACTCAACAAACTTGGCTAGGAAATTTTCTTGACAATCTTATTCAAATCGCTCATAATGACTACTCTTTTTCTAGATAATTTCCTGTGGTGGTTGTATACTACTCTTGATGTCAGTGGGTTATAAAAAAAAATCTCCACCCCTAGAGGGTGGTAGACATGATTACTGTATTATGATGATGTGACGTTCTAAGGATCCGGGCATATGTGGTGAGAGTTATATCACTTGGGTGGATCTTGTTTTAAGATGTGCCTTTTCACATCACAATCATAATAGTTACAAGAGGGAAATTGATGTGGAAGACTCTCACCAATCACACGGGTTATTTAAATCCAATTTGGGCCCCCCCACCTCTGTTCATTGCCACGTTACCATCATCATGGGTGGGAAGCTCAAAATAATCGAACCTGTTTCTTGCATTGATTTGTAGGAGGATAAAGAAGTCTAGAATATTTTAAAAGACAATGGAATCACTACTTTCTTGGAAAACATGTCTGGTTATTTGGCCATGGTTTTTAATGGGGTCTTGGCTACCTGGTCGTGTGGAAGAGTTCAAATTGGATAAACTTTCTTCACCATCTCTACCAATGCCATAGCCTTAGTGACTAGTCTACCAGCTTCAGGGGTGGTTTACTTCAAGAGGTCCTTACAAGCGGAGCTCTAATACTTCATCAAAAAGGGTGAGAATCCAACCAAGTATCTCTCAAGATATGTTCGGGAGTCCCAAAATTCCCCTTGGGACAGATTTTCCAAAGTGATTATGAGATACTTTACTATCAACGGGTGATACAGGTTGGTTTTTGAGCCTCACTTTTTCATCCTTTCCCACCTACATTGGGGAAAGAGAATCAATATCGCTGCCTTTCTTTACCAATATCTAGAACACTCTATCAATTTGGCTAGGGAGGGAGAAGGCCCCATTCTCCATCAGGGCCTACTTTACCTCCTCTTCAAATTCATTGCTTCACTTGTGGAGCTTGCTCATTTTCTTTCTAAGCCTGGAAAATCCCATCGTACCCCCACCTCGTCTCCCCTTCCATCACTCACTTCCCATCCCACTTCCAGTCAGTATCGCCACCTATAAGTTTTATCTAAATCTGATTTTGAGGTTTCCATTGTGGGTTCTTCCTTCATAGTTTCTACTGATATCACCATTAGTCCACATCACTCTCCTAGCTAGCCTTGACCTACCTGATGCAGAACCTATGATTCCTGTTACCTCCCCGGTCTTAAGCTCAAATATCCTTCTCTCAGATACTCTACTTGGGTTAGCCACATTATATCCATACTCCCCCGATTCTGGTTTGGTTGACATGGAAGAGGAGCTGACCACTAAGGGAAAAATTTCTAGCAAGGATTTGAGAATTTTAAAATGGAGGATAGGGATACCTACCCCAAGATAGGCATACAAAAGCTCTAACTAAATTGGAAGATACCAAGGCCTATAACAAATCAAGGGGAAATGAGGGAACTTCCACTGAAGATAGCCATGTGGATTTTGTGTCTTCCATCCTTGCTAAGCTCCAACGTTCTTTCACTGTCCTAAAAGCTTGGGAAGCTTACATTGACAATACCAGGTCTGCTTTAACCAAAGAATACTCTGAAACTGATATCCCTTATTTGATCTACTGTTGACTGAAGAGTCTGGTTTCATACATGCAAAGAATATTGTTAAAGAGCTGAAAAATCTCCTATGATCTTTTGTACTTTGCTTTCTTTTTGTCTCGCTTTTTCCGTTTTGTTCAGTTGTTCAACTTTTTTGGAATTTTCATGGGTTTCTCTTATGTAATTTTCATTGCATAATTTAGCTAGTTGAGCCTTTTGTACAAGGTTATGGGACCTTCTAAAACCCTCACTTTACCCTTATTCCAAAAAAAACTTGACTTCTAGGGTGTGTTTGTGAACCAAATTGCCTAAAAATGATCTTATTTGCATGGTATTCCTTTCCTCTTCTATTTTTAAATAGATTTAATTAGTTGGAACTGCCTCTTCACCCAATTATTTAGCACTTCAAGGATGCCTTGTTCATGAAGGCACATCCCAAACAATTCCTATATATTCAATGCTTTTATTCAAGCAAATGGAATGAGAATTTTATGTATCTTGCATAGTATTTTTGTCACAATCCTCTTGGAAATTGCATAGCCAAGCTATGTTCACTTATGTTATCCCTCTTCTACCTACATTGCAACCAAACTATCTTCAAGCTATAATTTCTCAAGCACCTTCTCCTATTGCTGCCTCTGCATTCCTAATTCCTTGGAATCATATGGACACACAAAGAAAGAAAGGATAAAATAAGGGGACAAGTCATCACACAATTATGTTTATCGTCTGTTCTATAAATTCTAGGTTGGGGTTGTTTTTTGATTTTCCTTCATTGCTGCAATTTATCATTGTTACATAATATCAAATAGTGTAGAAATCAATTTCCTTTCATTTGCAAGTAATTAGTTAATTTCCAAGAGGGTTTAAATCATTAACAACAACTCCCGATGACAGATCCTCTTCTTCACATCCTTGTGGATCTGAATGAGAGAATATCTATAGGAGGTTGTCTACATATCATAGATCATTTGGAAAAGTTTTTTTAAAGTTTTTTTAGTTTCAATACACTCATCACGGGTGAATAACCACACCGAGTTATTTTTATTTTTTAGTTTGAGTGTAGAGGTAGATTTGATTATTTAGAATAAAAGCCAATTGTTGTTTGTAATTGTAATATTTCAGTTTTGTGATTTATTAGATTAGTTTCCTTTCAAGAAGTAGTATAGAGTGTTAGTTGAATCTTAGTTGATTTGGACACTTCAAAATAGTTCAAAATTGAGATTCAGTTAGACAAACCATGGGGAATTTATGCTACCTATTCATAGCCTCTAAATCTCCCCTTTGACAACTCAACTACTAGGAGATCATACTACCAGATCTTAGTCACTGATCCTCCTATAGTTATCCATCCACACATTCAACATCGGCTGCTTTGGCACGACCTCAGGGAGTCAAGTGTAGTTGAAGGTTGCATGTCAATTTTCATCCATACATGTACCAGTTCAGAAAATCCAATCAGTATCAAAGTGTGTACTGATTTCAGAGATATTAACAAATCTTGTCCCAAGGATGGCATTCCTCTCCCTAACATCGACATGATCATCGATTCTACTTCTGGTTATGAGATGCTATCACTCATGGATGGCTTCTCAGGTTATAATCAGATAAAGATTGCGGAGGAAGATTAACACAAGACAACTTTCACAACCCCATGGGGAATGTTATGCTACCAATTTATGCCCTTCGGCCTTAAGAATGCAAGCGCTACATATCAGCGGGTGATGAGTGTAATATTTCACGACATGATAAGTGACATCATGGAAGATTATGTAGATGATATACTAGCTAAATATAGAACTCAGTAGGAGCACCCATAAATTTTACAGTGTATCTTTCAGCACCTAAGGGACTAAAAATTCCACCTTAACCCGAAGAAGTGTGTCTTCGGTGTGCTATCTAGGAAATTACGAGGATTCATTGTGTCAAGGAGAGGAATAGAGGTGGACCCAAAAAAGGTCACGACCATCATAGAGATGCCTCCTCCAAATAATATTAGATAGCTTCATAGCTTAGAAAGGAAGATTCAGGCCATAAGATGGTTTATTTCACAACTAGCAAACAAGTTTCATACATTCACTCATCTTCTCAAGAAAGATGTTAATTTCACCTAGGGGCCTAAACAACAATTTTTTTTTTCTTTGCTAAAATAATACTTGGCTAGACGCCTTGTTCTCATGCCACCCATGGTAGAAGAACCCTTGTTGCTTTACATTTATGCCACTCATTTTTGTAATCAGGGCACTTACTGGCCCAGTATGATAAAGAGAAGAGAAAAAGTTGTATACTACTTGAGCAGAACATTGATAGCATATGAGCTCAACTATCTGCAAATCGAAAAAGCTTTCCTAGTAGTGTTTTCTTTCCAAAAGCTACGTCACTATTTTCTCAACAATAAATTCAAGCTTATTTTGAAGGTCGATCCACTAAAATGCTTACTATATAAACCTGCACTCACATGCAAGATGGCTAATTGGATCATCTTGTTAAGTGAATTTGACATTGAGTATGTGCATCAAAATCTAGTAAAGGGAAAAATCTTAGCAAATCAACTAGCAGAAGCTCCAATACTAAGTTCTGAACTCTTGATTCTAGAATTACCAAATGCATCTATCATGTACCTTGAGGAATCTATCATTTGGAAACTATACTTTGATGGCTCCTTTACCTTTCATGGTTTAGGTGTCAGAGTTATGTTAATCACTCCTACGGGAGACATGATTCCCCAAGCATTTCAAATTGGGTTCCCATGTACATATAATATAGCATAGTATGAATCTCACATCATCGATATGAAGCTAACCATCAAGTGGGATATCAGATGAGTCAATTTCATTAGTGATTAAATGTCATTATCAAATAGGTCAAAGATGAATACAAGGTCAAGGGAAAAAAGCTACTTCCATATAAAAGAATGGTCGATTCCTTGAAGGAGTTCTTCAAGAAGATAAAATTTGAGAAAATAAAAAAGAACACATAATAGAGTAGTTGATGTTATGGCTATAGTAGGATCCATGTTGAGTATTCTGTTAGGGAACAATGATATGCCATTATTCATAGAAAATATAAGAACATCGGCATATGACATACCAGATTCTTGTATGGTGTGTGATGTTGTTGGTCCATTTTCCCCATGGTACGCTGAAATATTTAATTACCTCCATGATGGAACCTTTACCACTAATATTTCCTGTGATGAAAAATGCACCCTCATCCAGCGTATAGTCCACTATACCCTTCTTGGGGGCACCCTCTTCCACTGAGGCTACGATAGGAATTTGTTGTGATGTTTAAATTTAGATGAATCTATCCAAGAAATTAAAGAGGTACACGAAGGAATATACGAGGCTCAAACTAATGGGATCATACTTGTAAAGAAAATACTAAGTGTATGTTACTATTGGCCTATCATGGAGCATGATTCTTGTGACCATGTGAAGAAATGAATGGATTGTCAAAAGTACGGAAACTTGATACATGCATTGGCACAATCCTTGCACCCTATCACAACCCCTTGGCCATTCTAAAAGTGGGGTCTCTATCTAAAAGGGAACCTTAACTATGTCTCTTTAGATGGTCATAAATTTACCATTATTATAACCAAATACTTTACAAAATGGGTAGAGGTTGTTCCTCTCACATATGTTGAAGGTGCCCAAATCTCTAAATTTATCACGAACGATTATTATCACTGATAATGGTAATCCATTTAAGAATAAAATAGTGAAATCAATCTACAAATGCTTTTAAATCTCCCTTAATTTCTCAACGCCCTATTACCCTCAACGTAATGGGCAAGCCAAGGCTTCCAATAAAAACCTAATTCACATTATGGATAATATGGTGAACAAGATAGGTCGTGACTGACATCTACAAATTCACCCTTCCCTCTGGGCATTCATAAATTCTATCCACATCCCCACAGGTGCCACTCTATACTCCTTAGTATTTGGCATGGAGGTCGTACTGCCTCTATAGATCAAGATCCCTTCTTTACGTATCGAGCTAAGGGACAACCTGAATGAAGAGGACTACATACTAGATCGGATGGAAGAGATCAAGATTTTAGATGAGAAAAGGATTCACACTCTCAATCACCTTAAAGTGTATCAAGATCAAGTGTGGTGAAGCTATAATTAAATATTCATACCTCTTAAATTTGAGGTAGGGGACTTGGTGTTAAAAGAGAATCAAAAGAACACTGAACACCAATAAGGATCATGAAAAGAAAGGGAAATTTGAGCCGAATTTTCTAGGACCATATGTGGTGGTTACCAAGTTCGGTTTAGGTGCCTATAACCTATTCCATTCAGATGGCCAAGAAATTTAAGAACCTATGAACAAAATACATCTTAAGCACTTTTATGCTTAAGTATGGGAACTCTAAAATATCATAAAAGAAAAAAAGTATAAAAAAAAAGGAAAAAGAAAAAGAGAAATAAAAAGGCGTGTCTAATAAAGAAAACTGGGCAATGGTGGCACTTTGGAAAAGTCCTTTGGTGAAAACCGGTTTCTGGCGCCAAGGGAGGCTTCATTGTTCACAAGAATTTTAGGTTTAGGAGTACGAAAGCTTTGACCTAAGTTGGTATTTACCTTTTTTTGAGTCCCTTGTAAGCCTACCCCTCTTTTCCATGATCCGATTGATTCGACCTTTTGGAGTGCAGAGAATTTAAGTTTGAATGAACCTATCTCATGGTAGGGAAAACTTTGCAGCATCACTTCTGGTACATAACATGTGGCATTCCACCCTTGTATATCCCATCTAACGTTGGTGGAATCCACATTTCTTCATTTCCTTGCATGTTTGCTTAAGAAAACTTCTTATAAAATGTCAAAACAAATCTTATAACTTGTTTTAAATCCCAAAACATACAAATATGTTAGTTGAGAAAGTAAAAAATATTCAAATACATTTAGTAGAAAACTCCAAAACAATAGAAAATTATCTTAGAGATAAAACCAAAAACAGTGAAAAATGTCCCAAAATTGTCCCACAAAAACAAAGTAGTAGTTTGTATGGTTTTTAGTTGCATTTCTTTTTCGTATTGTGTATTTTAAATTGGATTCACTTGATTACTTAGATTAAAGGTTATTTTAGTCTGTGTTGCATTGCATTGAGTTCATTCTATTTGACATACTTGTAAATAAATGTGTTGCTTTGATTAGATTTGTTTAAACTTGTGCTTGTTAAATTTTACTTGTACATTGTGTTATCACTTCATCACCATTTCACATATAACCATCACATCTATACATCATATATCAATAAAATTCTAAGTCTACATCACACATGTTTGCTAAAGCTAATCATCAAGTACCAATATCATCAATGGGGAAAGAGGGATTGCGCATGATCATAAATCTATCCCCCCCACACTAATATAAACAATATAAACATGTTTTATTCAAAGTATCTCATCAACATGCAATATGACATCAGCTAAGGCTATCTCATAATCTAACATACATGTCATAAAAATATAAAAAATACAAATATCAAGCATGATATCTCATAAACAATATGTGGTACATTAGTAATCCATCTATCATCATACATCATCAAAAATATATGTGTTCGTGTATAAAATAGTATGTCCATGTCTCAAAAGTACATCCGATATAATGAGCCATCATGGGTGTCTATGTAAAGAATTACCTTCATCGCGAGGCATAATAAAAAACAATACATGACATACATCTGTATAAAAAAAATTCCTTCATCATGAGGCATTATAAAAAATAGTACATATACATCCGTACAAAATTATGCCCTCATATCGAGGTGATACACCAAGTATATACATCTAATACATCAATAAGTAGAGTCATCCATAGATCAAGCCTTCTCTGGGACTTCCTAGTGTAGATCTACCGCTAGGTGGTGGCATCTAAGGTGTTGGATGTGGAGGAGGCACTACACCATGTTGTGCTAACCCGTGCTACTCTAAAGGCTGCTAGCAGGAAGGACCCTGCACAGATTGCGTTGATCACGATGCCCTATGGGATATAGAATGAGACAGGATGTCAACTATCTTGCTATACGTAAGAACTCTCTAATCATCCGTGACGGCTATGTAGTACTACATCCTATAGTATGTAGCCTCACTAGGTACATTATCATTGTGCCCAATCATCTAATGTAATCATGAAGTAGTTCCTATCTACTGAAGCGCATTGCACTCTTCTCTCGCACTAGCTAACTATATCCATAGCTGATCTCACTCTACGATAGCCTAATCTCACTCTACAATATCCTGGTCCCTCTTTGACGACAGACATAATCCATCTGTGAACAACTGGTCTCACTCTATCATGGTATGTATCATCTCTTCTCTAACATAGTCTCACTCTATAATGAGTTGATCCCTCTTGGTGATCACCCGATCCCTCTCAGCAATAACCTGAATTTGTAGGGCTACTACCTATTGTAACTGCTTTTGTATGGAAGCTACCTACCCATCAACCAGTATTTCCTCCTCCATTTGTTCTCCATCCCTGCCATCTCCTCCATATCTCAGTGGAATGTGTGGTGGACTCATGTGAGGGGGTGATGGAGGTGCCTGCACAGGTGTCTGTAATGGAACTTGAAGGGGCATCCACAGTAATGCCTGTGGTCACACCACTACCTGCTACTACACTAAAACTTGTTGTTGGATGAGCACCTATTGTGCTTGTGCCTGGGCCCTAGGATTGGGACCTTGAAATCCCTGCGCTACTGCATCTAGTACCTCCTGTGGAATCATCAAGCATCGAGGCAACACTATATCATACCAAACAACATAGTCCTATGAAATTCCACGAATAACTATAAGTACCCATTATACCCAAGGCTGAAAAACCACCAAGAAAAAGTTGTCACAAGCTTAGTCCAACCTGATCTAATGCCCCATATGAAAGACCTATTTATATCTGCGTACATACCACATCTCAGCATTGGGAATTGTCTAAATGAAACCAAAATGGCATTGGACCTGGTCTACCCTGTACCACTCCATCATGTGGCTCCTACTCATGTTATCCAATTTTGCGCACATGACAAAATTGGACAACGGGGTCCTATTTCGATCAAATTACGACATTGGTCCCAAAGGCCCATTTAACATTCATCACGGAGATAACATGATTAAAATAATTAATAAATTGCATAGGAGAGCTCACCTAACATTGAAAGGGGTCAAATTGAGCTCGACTTGGTGACAACTCGGTGTTGGATCAGTTGAGAACTCGATCATTTATCATTAGAAGCTCAACTCGATGGGTCAGCCATGAGCTCTAACTTTGAAAGGTGTTCAATAGAGTCAAGAAAATATGGGAAAGTTTTCAAAAAACATGGGAAGATTTTACAAAATAATCCAAGGGCCATCGAGCAAAAAATTTAGTTTTTTCGAGTAACTCAGTGAGCTACTCGGCCATCTGGCTAGGTCAGGAAGGTATTAAGTCAAAATAGAGCTCGGTTTAAGGAGTCGAGATCAATATCGACCCATAAAAATTAAAGTATTGATGGAATATAGGAAATCTCAAAGGAAGTTACTCGGTGTATAGCTCCAGGAATAGCTCGGTCATCAACTCGATGCATAGATCCAAGAATAGCTCAGTCAAGCTAAGCCTTAAGGACAAACTTAGCGAGTCATAGCCACGATAGTAAATTAATTTGATGTCATCTCAGGTGTGAACTTGTTGGTAGCTTAGATGAGAGCTCAACCAAGAGAAGAATGGATTGATTGATAGAATGGGAGATCATATGAATCTGAGTATTGGATTTGATAAGGAATTTTTCCTGGTGAAGGGTAATTCAACATAACTCAAGTGAGTGATTTGAAAAAGTCATATGGCACAAAGGGAACAACTTGGGGAGACATCGGCAAGCCATTATATGGATAAGCTCAATGTGATTTTTTTGTTACAGGGGGAAAGTTGAGCAGCGATCGAATGAGCTCACCAAGTGGATAGGATGGACATCAAAAATATGAAGGAGATCAAATTGGTGAATTTGATCCTTGAACTAGGAGCTTAGCTCATCATGTAAATAACTCAGAATGTGTCATGATCAAGTGTAGAAGGTAACATGCCTAGAACTTATCGAAGGAGATAAGCTCGGTCCTTTGAGCCAAGGAATGGTAGAGCCTGAAGCATGTAGGGAGCTTGAGGAATTTCAGGAATCACCCGACTGATCTATGTTTGAGGCTCACCATGATTAAACTCAACTCGAATATGAGCTCGACTCGAGAAAGGCATGAGGAAGACTCAGGTCAGAGCATAGGGATTTTTGGGAAAGGAAGCCATATGTCCAAGTCACATCATGGTACTTTGGCCTCAAAGTTCTCGTAACCATTTCTAACTCACGAATTTTCATGATATGAAATCCATGTTGTGAGTGGAAAAATGGTCTTTGGGTCCCAATATCCAAGTTTCCAAGATGCGGGGATTTGAGTCATTCTGGCCAAGGTGTTCGAAGTTCCAACGCCAAAGGATCTTATGCCTGCTGAGGAAATTTTCTGAGAAAACGGGAAAAGTGGTGGAACTCATCCTGTGAGCAGTTCACTGGAGTGTAGGGCGAGTCATCCAGTTGATGGATTTCAATGCAAACTGAATAATAAGCCAAGTCGAGTGGCGAACGATCCAAGAGGAGGGTGCAACGTGGAGCTAACTAACTAATGTCTTTTGATAACCATGTGAAGCTTGACATGGTGTAGGAAGATAAGTAGTCGATATGGTGAAGCTTGTGTAACAAGTGGATAAACATATCATTAAATTCAGTGACTGAGTCAACCAATCTATGGGTGAAGTGTGTATAGACCTCCAATGTGAGTTAAGTGGGTGTCATTTGGGAACGAGTAGAGTGTTTGAGCCAAGTTAAGTGGTGAGTTCCGAAGGATTCCAAGAGGTAAGATGCTAAGATGTTAGGGAGGTTAGTAAAGTTAATTGGTGATGCATCGAGATGGCTCCTCGTAGTCAGGGATGTTATGGATACAATGTTGAGGGGTTTGACTAAAGAAAATGATGGATGGTAGTAATGAGCCCATGATGAGATCTGTTGGTATTATTCATGAGAAGAAAATGGGTTGAGGCCGAGTCAGTCTGAGGTGAGCTTTCAGGTAGAGCTCGTAGTCAAGCCATGAGACGAGTTGTTTGGTGGTTATCGGTTGAGAGCTCACGACCAAGTGATAAAGACATCGACGGGCTCACCGGAGTTGAACATGTAGGCCATGGAGATATGTTGAGAGCTCTCTCACTTGAGCTAAATTGAATCACGTATTAATCAAGACCGAGTTGGCTTGAGCTAGTGGGGAGTTGAGTGACACATGAAGATCTAGCTCGAGTGTAGAATAGTTTAGTAACTCACACATTGAGTCAGATTGCAAAAGGTGTGAAACTTTCCCAAGCCACTTGGTGAATTCAAAGGTGAAGAGCTCTATAAGCTCAAGCACACTAATACTGAGTTATGGGAGTGCTAGCTCAAAGAGATGATAAGCTTGAATCGAGCTTAGTTTCAAGAAGATCGGAGAGAGTGTGGCCTCGGTCCAAGCTAAGATAGGAAATGATGTGGAGAGCTTGGTAACTATGGTGTATCAACTCGGTTTTAATCTCATTGTAGAGTTGGGAGCTGAGTCGTGTTCAAAAAAAATTTGGTGAGTTCTCACATGGTGCAAGGTGGTCAAATTGACAAGGCCGAGCTCGCTACAACAAAGGTGAAATAGCCCGTAGTGAGAAATGCATGGTTGGGTTGTTTGAACCGAGTTGCAGAAAAGTGAGTGAACTCAAATGACTCGATCGTGTAGACATGGTGAACCGATTCATGGGGGATCGATGTTAGTTTGGTGGAGTAGACGTTTCACTAGAGAATAGTCGAAAAACTCATAAGACAATTGAGGGGTTAAGCTAACTCAAAGGTGAATATGAACCAAGCTAGAGCCGAGTTGTTTGTGATTTCATCCGTCAAACGCCATGAAGAATGCATCGAGCCACTCAGGAACTTCGAACATGGGAGCCACGTCCATGTTATGGCATGAGTTGGTGTGAATAGGTATTTTCAAGGATAGGAGCTTGGAACGTGGAGTCGTTCAGTGGTAAAATAGCCTCGAAAGTCTATATTGTCCATTTTGGACTTACATGTTGAGAAACATCGTGTTAAGATTGGAAAAATGTCAGTTGGATTCCCAAGTTAGAATAGCTCGGGCAACTGAGTTGGAGAAAAGAAAATATGGTCCAATGTGGGTAGTCATTCAATGAGTTGTGTCGAGTTGTTCCGGAATATCAGAGTTGGATGCTAATACAGAGTTGGCAATGAGCTCAATTCAAAGTGATCTCGGTGCGGTTACAAAGTGAGCTCGGTGTGGCTACAAAAGTGAGCTCGGTTATGTTGAATGATGGAGGAACTCATCTTAGGATAGCTCATTTGGGAAACTAAGCAGCTCGGTCAATGCAATGACGATAAATGAATTTGATGCCCAACTTGGTGAGTTGGCCCGACAATCCAACCACCGAGTTGGGTTGTTTTGAACCTATTTTCATGGCCCTCACTTTCTTCAAGTAAAACAAGTCTTCAAGGTGCCCACCATATTTTTTAATTAAATTAATATTTATTATAAGAGTTATTATTAAAATATTTTATTTAAATATTCTTTTAATTCAGAATAGCTCGGGCCACTGAGTTGGAGAAAATAAAATCTGGTCTAAAGTGGGTGGGCATTTAATGATTTGTGTTGAGTCGTTCGGGAATATCAGAGTTGGACGCTAATACAAAGTTAGCAGTGAGCTTGATTCAAAGTGAGCTCAGTGCGGTTACAAAGTGAGCTCACATGCGGCTATAAAGTGATCTCGATTACAAAACGATGGAGGAACTCATCCAACGAGAGCTCATTTGGGAAACTGAGCATGGTTAGTGCAATGACAATAAAAGAATTTGATGCCATAACTAGAGTGAGTTGGCATTGGAGGATCTCATCGCCCAGCTTGGTGAGCCAACCACCGAGTTGGGTTGTTTTGAACCTATTTTCATGGCCCTCACTTTCTTCAAGTAAAACAAGTCTTCAAGGTGCCCACCATATTTTTTAATTAAATTAATATTTATATTTTAAATATTTTATTAATAATATTTATTATTATTATTAAAATATTTTATTTAAATATTCTTTTAATTAATTGAGAAGATTAGGTCAACTGGGCATTAATGGCACATGATGGAAGCTTCTCAAAGTGGTTCAACCAACTGTAATAAATGAACCATCACGTGCCTTAAATTTAGGAAGGGAATTTATGACTCTTATCTCCTCTCTCTCTCTCTCTCTCAACTTCTTCAATAAATATAAGTTGGAAGCTCATTCCAAGGGGTTCCAATAGGTCAGATAGGTTGAAAAGTTTGACATCTTAGGCAAGTTAAAAAATTTCAAGAGTCCTTTTTCTTCTACAAGTTGTCCTTGTATGTTGAGAGAAATTTCAAGCGTCCTCTTCAAGGCTGTAATGACAACCATTGCCTCTTCTAAATGTATGATGCATTGTGCACGTTATTCAAGTAATAAAAGTGTGTGTCTTTGACTAATATCGGTCCTTTCATCCTTTTATAATTCTTTGTGCCTTTGCTCATGCTTGCAGGTATACTGTGCAAATTCACGTTTCTATTGTAGGTTCTTGGATTTTTGTGCTTATCGAGTCTTTGCATGCAGTTGAGTTGTGGTGCTTGTTCACCCTTCTCAAGTTCATCCTTCTTCACTGGAAGACTGATAACTTGTCATCAAATTTAACAAAGAGAATGCACTTCATAGTTCATGGTTACCCTCTCTAATTATAGTAGGTGAAGTTGACTTGTGGTAGATTTTTGTGCTTATAAAGTGGTGGAGTGTTGCATGTAGTTGAGTTGTGGTGCTTATTCACCCTTCTCAAGTTCATCCTTCTTCACTGGAAGACTGATAACTTGTTTGTCTAATTGAGTTTAATAAAGGGAACACTTGCTTCCTATTCTATGGTATTCTATATTTCAATTTCATCCTTCTTCACTGAAACCCTCTCTAACTTGTAGTAGGTGAATTTGAATTGTGGTGCACACACCCTCTTCAACTAAAAATATGGTCACGTCAACTAAACATCACCTCGTAGGCCCAAAGCCCCATATGTCGTTCCTGCACGTCCAACACGTATAGGACCTCTTGTAAAATCAATCAGGTCATTTGTTATGATCTTATTCTTCTATTCTAAACATCTATCAACTATTCTTCTACTTTATCATTTAATTTTTCTATTCTACCATGATTTCTTAAATTTTTCATCACTGCCTATCATCTAAGGTTTGCTAAAACCTTAATTTTTCTTTCGAAAAGCATTTAAAAATGACTTTAGTGCACTGGCATGCACCTGGCGGCACCAACACACCCCTTAGCACATAAGCACACTCCTCAGTACACTAATGCACCCTTCAGTGTATGGGTGCATTCAATTGAAAATTTTCTAACCTATATTGCGCAATGGCTCACCACTTTGTGCATAGGCGCATTGATTTGGTCATATGCATATGTGTGCCCCTGCTAAAGTACCAAATTTAACATAGGCACATTCATCTTTACATAGGTGCATACACGACCATGCCCAATGTAACATAGGCGCACCCCTAGGGTTGCGCCCACGCATTAACTCAACTAAAAAACCCTAATTCTACCCTAAAATGCATGCATTTTAATCAAAATTAAATGATATTAATTAATGATGGTAAGAGATTAGTGTTTTATACCCATGGGCCATTCGCTGTAAGTCTCTGATACTCTCTCATGCGATCTGCAAGGTGTTTCTGATTCTGTACCCTCACCATCTTCTCTCATAGGTCTGAGCTCAAATCAGTGGTAAAATGGTAAGTGAATGTCGTAAATAAACTTGCTACGATGGATTACATAGCCGTTTATACCTTCTGCGGTATCTCTCACCCCCAAAGTACCCTGAGACTGCCGTATTTCTTCTAAAATTCTTCAAACGCTTGCCACATTGATTATTTTTAATAAATAATTATTTTATGCACATTTTTCGCTACGTTGGGGCATATTTTTGCTTCCCAACGGTCTTTTCTACTACCTGGGGTATATTTTTTCCTTGCAGTCACTTTTAGCATTGTCTCATGAATTAGTCATTTCTTTTATAATATTTTCTTCTGTAAAAATAAAAAAAATTAAGAAAAATTGATAAAATCATTAAAAATCCAAAAAATTGTAAAAAAAATTTAAATTTTACAAAAACAATTTGTAAACAACATATACATAGCTAAATCCTATATCAATTGCATTATCTTTAAATGTCAAAATAGGTCTTACAAAAACATATTTCTAAGGTTCTTGCTTGTTCTGTTCTCAAACGACTCGCAGATCATCGTGATCTACCTCAATTAACAAAAGCTAGGTTGCATGTTATGTCGGTCCTCTCGTGCAACAATGATTTGTTAGGGACTGTATCATAGTGCAAAAAATATTTTCCATGAGACTACTTGTGTCCTCCATTATTCCCCTTGCATGTATCCTTGCTTGGGACACCATTTTTAACCCTTGTCGTTACAACACGAAGATTTAGGAACTGCAACTTGATAACAAAAACATTAGTGTAACTATCTTAAACATTATTTGTTTGAGTGTGTATGATAGTACTAGTTTCTCTGTTAGGTAGGCTAGTTTACTTTCTCATATTGCATTGCATTCTGTATGTTGCATTGAGTTAAGCATCATTTTACTTTCTTATATTGCATTGCATTATGTATGTTGCATGGATTTACGTAGCAATGAACAAATGTTAGTAATTTAGTTTTTCTTGTTATCTTACATTCTTGTTCATTTCAATAAATGTTGATGATGTAGACCTAGGGGCAAAATTATATAACCAGGTCCCTTATTGAAAGGTTGGATGCAAAGATTGGGCTTTTCTTATATTCCCCATAATAATTTATTTTCCATTATCATTTATTACCACTACTAATTTTTCTTCCAAATCACCTAGGGAAATAAAAACCATGATTATCCCTATCCTTATCCGTTGTAAATAACAAAGGGTTTCACGTTAGTTCTATCCTATTTCTTCTATCCATTTCAATCATATTTTGGATTGTCGATTGACTTCTTCTATCACCCCATCGACACTCGAGGGGGCATCATTCATCTTGTTAATTTTTCTTCAAAAATTTACATGTTTATGCTTGTCTACTATATTTAAATCGAAGTCACTAACTTCACCTTAAACAGGGGCAAATGTAGACATCTAATTCCACTTTTGCAATCTTATTACCAAATGCACACAAATCACTCTCATTCTCACCAATTATGTTATAATTAGTGATTTTCACTGATTAAATAACGTTTCTTACCACTTTGGTCACACAAATCACTCTCATTCTCACCAATTCCATTATAATTAGTGATTTTCACTGATTAACAATTAACGGCGGAATTTGGTTGGTTACCAAACCTCTTTCACATTTAGGATGCCACTTTATGACGAATCATAAGTCAAAAACCTCTTCAAAATAGACAATTTAGTGATTATTAGCTAATTAAGCCTATTTTTCCCTTGTTTTGTTCAATATACCATAATATTGGCTTAAAACCCTCTTCCATCCACTCAAAATCACCCCACTTTCCTCCACAACATCTCAGTAAGCTTCAAAAGCCTATCCTAGCTTCCTATTTGACCCTAATCGGTTGATTAAGGCTCCCACATCTTAATCATTTGTTAATTCACTAATCATGATTAGCAAGGCCTAATCATGATTAGCAATTCTAATCTAATTTGGGGATTTTAGTCCCACATGCACCAAAATATAAGTTTCTCCCAAAAGGAAAACTATAAAAAGAGTTCACCTCTTACCTTAATACTTTACACCATGCTTTGATTTGCATCTCATATAATAAATATGATATATTGCCAAGTTCAATCCTTACCTAAAGCCTTCAACAAGGTTATTAGATGAATATCTAAAGTGACTTAACAAGTCATTTGGAGAGGTCATTTCACCATTGTTTGGAGTAGCAACCATACCAATCTGAATGCCTCATTAGGTTTATTTAGGCCCATGTTAGGTAATTAAACATATTAGTAGGCATGTTTAGTTAGATTTTTAATTGTATTCATGTTAGTTAAGAATTCCTTTAAGCTTCTATCTTAATGTTACATTCCTAGACTTAGACCCTTGACTAGAGCTGGCAATGGTGTTAGCCTTCCTTAGTTAGTCCTGCAATTTTCTTTGTAGAGTTTAGGGTGCTTTCTGAAACTACACGACATTGTTATTTTTATTTTAAAACGATAAGGTTTTCAATTAGACGGAATTTAATTTGTTAGATACGAGGAAGACATGAATGATAAGTTGGAAATAAAAATGTGGGAATTAAATACCCACATGTCACAAATCTATTCCATGGCTCTTACTGTTCCCACCGAGGTAATTTTTTCTATTTATGCTCCACTTTTTCATCTCAATCTCACTTGCATTATTCAGGTGAGTGTAATTTCCGTATAAATAGGCCAAAATAAAAAGGTGATATCCCAATAGTTTGAAACCCAACCACAATGCTTGCTTCTTGTAGCACTTTGTAGAATGTCTTTTTAGTTTGAAAATCAAGTAATTGTAGGTAAATAGGCGATATGTAGATTTTATTTGCTGATTGAAAATTTAAATTGAACTCCATAGGATTTCTTACATTCTTGAGTATCATTTTCTCTTTTATTTACAAGGAGGGATTTTTACTAATAAAACTATTAAAGTGTACCGTGTAATGTCCAAGTTTGAAAGATATTCCATTTTTCTTAATTTGTGATTTGACATGCTTATTCTAGGTTGAAGTATTGATTCCTTTGTCAATTCTAGACATGGAACATGTGAAGAAAAGAAGTGCTAAGCGTATATAAATCATTTTTTTTGAATTTCGAGCATGTTAGATCGAAACATGACCCCAAAGAAAGCTAACATGAATGAAAATGATTATTATGAAAAAGACATTAGGTAATGACATGCAATAACAATAAAAAAGGAAAGAAGAATTCCATCCAATAAGACTCACCAACATAATGTTCTCGTTTACATTGGCACCATATAGAAAACTTTTAAACTTCGAATATCATTAATAAAGAAAAAATTTAAATTATATAAAGATACTAAATGACACAACAAGATAGGGTCAACTAATCAAATTTAAAAACTTATTGTTTAGAATTCAAAAGAAGTGCTTAAAATACTTTATAAACATGCCACGTATTTCAATTATTTTATAATCATATAATTTGGGATTAAGGGTTCTAGTTGCATTGTATTTTCATTAACCTTACAATAGATACCACATCTCCATCATTTCCATGTCGACTTACAATTTTTTTGTCTATTTCTTTGGAAACATTTAAGTAATATTTCTGCAACTTGGAATCATGAGGACCGATTTCGCTTTACCAGAGGACTTATTTTTAGAATTCAAAAAATGTGCCTAAAATACTTATTATTTCGAATTGAAAGAAACTATTGTTTTTGGCATCAAAGGAAACAAACATCATATAATAAATCTGCTTTCATACACGCAGCACGATGTAGGGATAACTAAGTGTGAACTTTGATGTTGAAAAGAGTGTTAATTCTTCAGTTGTTTTCGAATGACTGGTTTGTTGGTAAGTGAAAATCATTTGGTCTGTGGATGACACAAATATAGAAGCGCTTCAACATCCAATGAAACATAAACCATTGGTTTTAATGGCGTATATCAGCAACAACATGGTTGGTTGTACTTACTCTCGGTTGAAACAACCAATTATAGACATGGAATTCGTGGAGAAAAGAATTGAGTCGTCTCAGTTCTAAAAATGGCCAACTCTGAAAACCACAGCCACAGCCACAGCCATCCGATTTCAATCTAAACGCCACAGCCGTCTGATCATGAACGTTGATACGTTGTGTCAATACCAAGGCCTCCCGTTCCTTATAAGTATGAGGTGGAATGGATTCTTAAGTGTACGATGGAAACGTCGAAGGGGATGGAGCAAGGAATTGCAAATTGAGAAAGCTAAAAGAGGGAGAGGAAGAGGGGATGCCAGATGTGGGACTTTCCCTTTCGTATTCCATGTGAAGAAGATGACTGAGTTTGGATTCAAGGAGCACATTTGGCCAAACACGTGGGTCGTCAGGTGGTAGTTTGAGAATGCACATTATAACAAAGAGAATATTCTAGCAGTTGTAACAGTGGAGGAATTCAGGATAGGTGCGGGAGTGGCAAAGGTCGAGTTGCGCACAGTAAACATCGCCTCTTGCAATTAAACCACCTCCTCTTCCTCTTCTTCTTGAATAATTTTTATTTCTATCATTTCCTTTCCCTTGGTTTCTTGTAATGATGTCTTTGTCTTGTCTTCGTCTTGTACAAGGGGACCAACTTCTTCTCCTTATCTATTGCGTTATCTGATGCGCTTCCCATTTCTCACTTTGTTTGCAACAACAATGACAATGAACACTTGCTCGCCACTTACTCCTCTCCCTATTTATAATATTCGGATTAAAAATACATTTCATTTCCCCTCACAGAATCTAAGGGTAATACAATATAACTAAAACTTAACTTCCAATAATGATTTCCACGTCCCCACGAGACCTTGATTTTTTTTAATTTCAATGGAACTAGATTTTTGTTTGTGCATGAAGTTGTGAAGAATAGTATCATAATCCAATTGTTTCTCTAGTGACAAAGAAGCAGCATGGTGACCCAACATATCTAGACTATCCAGAGCCAATTGTTTATGGTATGGAGTTGTGACAGAAGTTTCCACTCATCAAAATGAGAACGAGAAATAGTTTTCATCTTTGGAGGCGGATTCATCACTTGAAGTTTGTTGTGGGGCCAAGATGGAGTAGGTAACATCTTAGAGTTGGTAATTATTCTTGAATTGGTTATGATAAGAACTGATTTATTTTTGGGTCACACCAACATTAGAAGAAATAATGTGAAAAGGCTTGTATAAAAGGAGTTCACTCAAGCAAAAAGCCCATAAGGCCCCATTTTCTGGTGCGAGGATTTGAATTTTTTTTGGAAGACATAAATAGTGGTTAGAGAGGCACGAGGCTTCCATTTATCCATAATACAATAATTGTTATAAGTCCATTCTTGATCAGTTTGAATAAGAAAAAGTGGTTCCATAATACTAGGGTGTTCCTTATAGGTGTTAATGAAGAGACTTGTTTCATGTATTTGAGGCTCTAATTCTGTGACCACCCACAATTATTTCTTCATGTAATTCAATGAAATAAAAGAATGGATGTACAAAAAAAGGGAATTTTTACAATATGTGGCATACTTTATGCACACTAATATTGTGTTGAACCATAATGACCCATTCCTGCAACCTCAATACATTCATGTGCTGACATCCACATTCTCTCCAACCTCGTAGGATTTATAGAGTCTACTTTACCACATCATTTAGAAAGGAATATTTCATAAGTTTGAGTATGACACACTTGTTCACTTTCCCATCATGCCTTCTAGCTCATCCTTGACTTATAGCGTATTCTCTTCATTATGAGATGACATAACATCATCAAAACCAATCAACATTAATGTTAGAGTTGTAGATTTCCAAGCCCTTGAGTTGGTGCTTGTGTGTGGAAAATATATCATGTTTTCACTTGTAGTTACCGTCTTTTTGCCTTTTATGCTTACATCATTAAAACACATAATAATGTGAGTACAACAATCCCTAGAAGTTCTAATTGCAATAAAACATCATGATTTTCAAGTTGACTCTTGTTAAGATGTCCATATGTCATTTTGACTTCTTCAACGCCTCCATATAGGCATCTTAAGTGCACCAACTAGGTAGGATTGCTTTCATTGTAAAATTTGGGGAAATGTATATTAAGTTAATTTTTGAGAGCTGAAAATTTTGGAAAGATATTTTTAGATATATCTAAAAGGTTTTATTAAAATATTTTCTATATCAAGGATAAAACAATGAGAGAATAACACGAGTCAGCTTAATCGAAAATGCTACCGGGCTTAAGAATACTATTATGCAACAATTTGTTAGCCATATTGAGGGGTCACCTAATGTATGTTGTGAACTTGTCTTTCAGTTCAAGGGTGCCAACAACTTGCCCTTACATAACTGAAAGAAACAATATTTTTAAAGAAAATATGGGGGAAATGGGCTTTTCTTCTTTATTATTTTATATCTTATGGTGTCAAGGTTCTTGATTGTATACGGTTCAATTTACTTTCTATTATTACATGTTTATCGGAAAAGGGTGATGTGGTTTGGGGATTTGTGACATGGATGGCTACGATCAATCTAGACATCAACGGCCACCCATGCTCCATCACCGTCATCAAACATTATAACTGATGTCATAATGCACCACCCTCAATCTAATCAGTAACTCCTTCCACTAAATAATGTCTCGACCTCAAAATCAACCCTTTGCTCTTTGGCAATGACGTAAATTTTCTTGGTGTGGGTTTCAAATCCACTCCACTTCAAAAATCGAAGCTCAGACTTCATTCTCCTATCATATGGTCTCCACCAGTTTCCTTGCTGGCACGTTCGACCTCCAGCTAGATGGAAGTGATGGAATTATGAATCTTAATTGCAAAGAACATACACCAAGTAATCAAACCTAGTGAGATGAGACGAGGTGTGGAGATTTTTATTCGTTATAATAAATAGTGGGGGGCATCATATTGTTAACTATAGGGGAATTTCCTCTTTATCCTTCTACTTTTCAATGGTTGTATCTAGGGACAATCTTGAGCCAAACAAAAATAGTTATGGCACATGAAGGAAGATTCTCATAGTCAAGATATTTTTAAGACACATTTCCCTGTACAAAATTTATCTACATTCTAAGAGGAATAAGCTTGCAAATATTCAAATTTGAACACAAATTGTGGCATTAACAATGTACTTTTTAATATGATTATTAGAAGAAATAGAAATCATTTCTTTAAGGGAGCTCCCAATACTTTAAAAAATGGCTTCACCCCAAAAATGTGTAGGGAGGATGAATAATCTTACCCAAATATATCGTTCATATGGATCTTCTTGGGATAATTCAAAATCGGGGTTTCATGGTGTCACAAGCAAACCCTATCTACCAAGTATAACTAGAGTCTATTTTTTAAAAATTGAACTCCCTCCTCTTTCACCATAAGACCAATTATGAAAAAGCCTCTTGAGCCAATGGAAATATTTGTTTTCCTCTTAACCTTCAAGTGATCCATTATCTATGAAAGTAACTCTTACTCATGATGCCCCCGACACACAAACTTGTAGATCAATTTGTTATTAAATCTCATTACATGTGCTCTACTACTTTCACTACTTATTCAACCACTCTCCTCGATTCCCTCTTCATCTCCCACGCTCCCTTCATTTTAGTGTTCAATTTAGTGGATTAGACAAACTATTAAGGTAAAATAACATAACAAGAAAAAGTGCCACTAAAATGGAAACCAAATAAAAATGTTAACAATTAAAAGCCTTTTTCGTATTACTTAATATTAGACATCACTTAGAATTATTAAATTATTATTACATTACATGTTTCTTCATTTATTACATTATTATTACAGTACACCGAGTACAAAAGAACAAGTGAGAAATGATTAACTACCTTACACGTTTCTTCGTTTCTACAATGTGAAAGGCATAATGTAAAAAACACTGTCAACTTGGCAAGGGACAACATTTAGGGTAATTTACTAATAAAATTGAAATTTTACTTCCTACCTTCTTTTCCTTTAGTCTAGACTTTACTTACCCTTCATGGAGCACTTGGTTTCTTTTATACGCCACAAAAATTAATTCAATTTGTTTAAAAAACATAACAAATTTTAATTAAAAACATAACATTCAAAGATGAAGCCTCAATAGAGTTGGTCTTGCATGAGATTGTTGATGTGGCATTGACAGGTACCACCACCAAACACCTTGTTTCTTAAACAAATATCCATTGTTCCTCAACATAAATGTTTTCGTTTAAATCTGATGCACTTGGAATGTAAAAGACAAGCACAAGGAAATAAAAGAGCTAAAAAAAAAGGCAGACAAAAGAAGTGAATAATAGAGAGTAATTTCTTTCTTAAAATTAATTCCTTCCACTATGATTTTAATGTCGATTTCAACCAAATAAAAAATCAAATTTTTTTCCTAGAAAGCGCGTTATTATATGTAACAAAACTACTATTGTATGAGTATTCTTGTAACAAAACTACTATTGTATAAGATTAGAATACGATATGATATTGGTGCTTCAGTAAGAGGACACCTACAAGAAACATAATAAGATCCTTGATAGCTTTTTTCTTCACTCTTAGGCACTGCAGGTGAACTCGAATGCCATGACTTACTGCTACTGTAACGTTGGCTCCACATGAGGCATTACAATCTAGAAGACTCGTAGATTTAGCTAAAAATGTGTTTCGTTGGCTTCAAGCGTGTTGGATCTGTAGACCATTCGTTGTTTTTGACAAATTTTCATTGTATTAAGGCGTTTTTTAATCTTTAGGCCTGTGCCATTATTCAATGCTTTGACTGACATTGTTCTGGATTGATTGTTTAGCAGTAAAACTGGATACATGTATGTAACAAGCGAGAGCAATAAGTTCAAACCAACCGTTGATGAAGGCCACTGATCGACGGTTCTGTTGCATCCAACGAAGTACAAAATCCGTGTGCTACATCCCGATTGGTTGAATCCTGTTATTGCAGTAATAATGAGGGGTCAAATTTTTAGAAACCCGTATATTTTTTTAAACAGTCCCATGTATGTATTTCAGTGGGGGTGCAGAAATTTTCTTAGGGGTAGAATAACTTAGAAGTGTTGAGATGAGCTTCCAAGATTTGTACATGCATTTCCATCGAGAAGGAATGAATTTTGAGCTACACTGGATGAAGAAAAAAGGTGCCGAGTTGGCGAGTTCTCATCAAATTTAAAAGATGCTTAAGAAGGGTGCATATGCATTTGTGTCACATTTATTTTCACTAGAATCTCAACCATCAAAAGGTCCTATATCATTAGATATAAAAGTAATTATTAATTATCACTTATTATTTTTTGGGATATGCTAAAATGGTTTCCTCCCAAAAGAGACCATGATCATGTTATTTAGTTAGTATCATGAAGCCAACCACCCAATATTTGATCTTAACAATACCCACATTTATAGAAGAGTTTGATTGAAAAGATGGTATAAACGCTGCTAGAAGAACGCAATATTCACCATAATCAAATTTATTACTCTTCTCAAGTGGTGATAGTAGGAAAGAAGGATGAAGGTTGGTGGATGTTTCCATACTACATGGAAATAAAAAATACATAGTAAAATATAAATGTATATCCCTATTATTAATGGGTTTCTTGATAAACTATGAGGTATTTTTAATTTTACAAAATTATATTTTCGGTTGCGATATCATCAAATCAAAATTCACAAATCAGATATTCATACAAAAACATTTAGGATATATGAGAGTCACTATGAATTTTTGGTGATGCCTTTTGTCCTTACTAATGACCCATAAGAGAAACTGGAATTGAAATAAAATATGGAGGATATTCTGGTACAAAATTGTATAGATAGGTCAGGAGCGGATATAAATTCGTAACTATAGTGTATGAGCTAAACTAGGGATGAAAAACATTTTAAACAAAGTTTGTATCATGTTAGGTTGACATGGTATATGGATTTTATGCATTTTAATCTCAAAATGTGTCAGAATATCAATATGTTAGGATTAAAAAGTTAGAAAAGAGACCTTGAAATTTATTAAATGCAAATAGAAAGATCATGCTTATCTTAGCAAGAGTACATTGTCAAAACAAATAGTATCAAAGAGTAAATTTCCAAATTTTAGTGTCTACAGTAATTCATAGTATAGAAACAAAGTAAAAAAATTCATTTACTAAGGATATGTTTATAAATTTAGGTATCTATGGTATAATGGGGGTAGGAGTATACTTCATTTCCTTTTGATCATGAAAACTTGCAACCTAGATTCTTCCATAGTGGTATTTTTAGTAGGGACAAGTGTTGTATTTTGGGTTTACTAACACCCATTGGACTTAACATCACTCCTAGAAAATCTTGTATGGTCCCACCTTTTAGTATAACACTATTCTAAAAAATCATGAGCATTGCGATTACTATAACCCTGACCTCACTCGATAACATTGATTTTATTAAAAAATTATACACTTGATCACCCCCAATTCTCCATCTTGTTTGACAAGAATATCTTCCTTCAAGTGCCCCATTTGGGGGGTGGGGTGGGGGATATAAGCTACTCAAAATGATTCAACAAGAAGCCTACAACATTACATAGCATAATTGGTTTCGTTACATATTTTAAGAGTAATCCTTCCATTCTCTATTTTCTAATTCGAATTTTTTAAAGTTTGAGTTTTCATCATATGGACATAGAATGCACTTTAATATTTTAGGTTTCACTTTGGACATGTATCAAGGGTAAGTGCAGGAAATTGATGGACAAATATAGGGTCATCTGTGGACGTCATATTGCAAAAAACAACAAAATCTCAACTTGTAGGGATTATTAGCTATACACACACTCTAAATTAGAAAAAATTATATAAATATGAATCGTAGCATTCGGAATCTAGTTTCTAAAATACTATTTTTTTTAAAAAAAGACAAGTTTAACTATATTAAACACTTAAAATTATATGACTTTTTTTTTTTTTTTTTGAAAAAACTTATAAGATTGTAGTCCGTTTGCCCGCATTTTGGATGACCAAATCTTGTTATTTTTTTTCCTTTGGTGAAATGTTAGATGTAGTTGTCTATCTTGGGATGGATTTTATTTTGTATTTTTTTAGCAATATTTTTTTTTATGATTTTTTCCGTGAAAGTGGTCTGAAAATATTCAGAAAACGGAGCGCTTTCCGTTTGCCCGCCATAACTATATCAAAAAATATTGAAATCAAATATATATATTTTTTAACGTGTATAGAATTTGTCCATGCTTGGAATGGTATAAGTTTTATCATATTTTGATAAGCGAAACAAAAGTTACAGTCTTAAACGTAGACATTAACATTCACGGGAAAAAATGTCTTAAAGACCTATTGTTAGTAAAAAATTATAAAATGATATTTATCTTATTCTATTCACTTTAAAAACAATATTTCTACGAAGCTAAAAATATCCCCTACGCGATGACACCATTTTTGTGAAATGTTTTCAGTTTTTTAGCATGGTTCAAGTCTTTGGAATAGTAGATTTGAGGTTTTTTGACCTTTTACACTTCATAATGACCTTCCATAGCTTTGGTTGGGGAAAAAAAAAGATTTTCCGAGGCTTAGGTTCGGCAGATAGATCCACGATCGCGGTTCATAAATCATATTTACACACATCCCAATGTCTGAATTACCATGTGATTTTTACTCTCTGACCTTACCGTATGAATTACTACGAAATTCTATCTTTTTTTGCACGTTTTTCTTATCATCGGAAGCAAAACATCATGGGAGACCAAAAACGAAGTCAAAAAAGGAAGTCATTAAGTAAAAAAAACACCAAACGAATTAGAGGCCAGCAAAATTTAAAATGCTAAGCGAATGTAGAAACTTCGTGAATCTAGAAGAGGTTCATCTTCAATCCCAACTATTGTAAGCAATGAAGAGCTAGGTAATGTTTCTACTGTCGATGTTGAAGTTGAATTAAATACTCGTGATGAAGAAGTTTTTACTTTCAATGTTGAAGAAGAATTAAATACTCATGATGTAGCAAATGTTGAAATTGAAGGAGACAATGAAAATGTGAATAAGGAAATTCATGTTGAAACTGTAGACAAGCAAAATTTGACAAAAACACCTCCTACGATTTTACGTAAGAAACCTAATTTTTTTATTGAAATTGATGAAAACATTTTGAAACCAATGTCTGACAAACTTTTTGAATGACAAATCAAAAGAAAAGCCACTGAAATTTGGGATAATCATTTTGAAATTTTAAATGATTCCCAAAGATGTCAGTTGTTGGTTAGTTTGATGAAATTGATTAAAATGAGACCTACATTAAACACCTTAGGATTGACAACATCTAATATACGTGGTCAAACCTTTACAATTGTTGAAAACCTTCATGATGCATATCACACTGTTGGTGTCAAGAGACGGACTAGGGATAGTAATATTGTGTGTCGTGTACTTGCTACTACTGTTGTAAGTGAATCAATAAAAAAACAACGTTTGATTATGCAAACAAGTCGAATGTTGCAAGTTAATCAAAAAAATCTAATGAAAGTAATTGAAATACGTAATATCATTCAATCACTCAATAATGCCGATTTTTGGTCATTTTCTGCTAGAGCACCGCGTAAGGACAAAAATAATTTTGATGCTATAAGAGAAGTTGTTATTAAATTTTGGCATGATAACACTAGAGTTTCACCTAATACAAGAGATGTTATAAAACGGAGAGTTGGTTCTACTAATCGTGAACCACATCTAAAGCATTTTTTAGATATGACTCAAACTCAATTTTTTCGTAAGTTTGAATAAGAGAATCTAGAAATTAAAATTAGTCAAATTTTTTTTTGAAATGTTGAAACCATTCTATGTGAAAATCAACCACGCTCGCACCACTTGTTGTAGGCAAAAAATTGAATTTGCGATGCATTATGTTAAATTTTTACGAATTCGTTCTGATTTTCATTCTGAAACTATGTTATCGGAATGTGGTGTTCAAGTTCCATCAATATCTTCCAGGGATTTAATTCCTACTATGTTTTGTGAAAAAGAAGTTGGACAATTTTTTTATAGTCAGGATTGTTTATATGGAAGTTGTAGTACATGCGGCGGATTACCTAAATTGGAAAGTTGCATCCATGAGCAAATTGAAGGTACAATAGGACATAATTTAGTTGAGTTTGATAAATATAAATCAGTTGCATACCAGATGAAAGATGGAAAAGAGTCTAAACGATGTGAGCTAGTTACAGAACAAATGCCCATTTTCTAATTTATGAGAAAATTTAAGGATGAAATTATTTATGAGTATGCGAGGCATACACATAGAGCTCGATGGTTGGATGAAAAATTCAAGCTATGGAAAGACACATTTCCTATTGGTACTATTGTTTCAGTGGTCGATTTTGCAGAGAATTACACATTGCAACCACAAATGGAGGTTCAATCGCAATATTACAACTCAGTACAAGTTGCCATTTTTGTGCATATAGCATTTCTACATTCTCCTGACAGTACAGAGAATGATCAAATTTTTTTAAGAGAGTACCACTTTTATATCAGTGATAATCGAACTCATTCTACTGAATTTGTGCAAGGGTGTTTCCAGTTATTTTATGGAAACTTGTCTGATAGGGACATCCACTTCAAACAACATTATATATGGTCAGATAATTACACATCTCAGTTTAAGAATGCATGAATGTTTTATTGGATGAGCAGAATGCACGTCAAGATGGGTGTGCAACATATTTGGAGTTTCACTGAGGTTGGACATGGAAAAGGAGAGCATGACAGTGCAGGGGCATGTGTGAAAAGAGCTCTTGCAAGAGAAGAGTTGAAGTACAAAGATGGTGCTAAATTAAAAGATGCAAAAAGCATAGTGGAATGGTGTACTGACAACATGGCTCAAGGTTCTCAAGAAAATTATACAGTTCGCAAATATTTTTGGTTGATAGAGGAACAACATATTGCTAACTATGAGGATTGAATGACACTCAATGGGTCCAGTGATATGCACTCATTTTGTAGCTCAGACGCTACTTCATGGGCCGTATGGACAAGAAAGTTGACATGTTTTTGTGCATCTTGTATTGAATTTGTCATTGTTGACTGTGATTCACAAGAATGGGTGGAAGGATGGATTTGTAGGCCTCTAACTCCACTTCCTAGTTATCAACCTCCAAAAGCATTACGACTTGTTTCTGCAGATGAAGTTACAACATCCAAGGACTTAAATGAAATTTTGATTTTAGTGCGACAAGGTATTTATGGTTATTTATTTAATTTTTGTATTGAGTTATGTCCATTGAAATTTTAATATGTAATTTAAATTTGAGTTGTTCAACCAAGTTATTTTTTTGTAGGACATGTGTTTGCAGTAATTGCGACAGAAGATAATGAAGAAGGAACAAACTATTTCTTATGTCGTTACATCGAGGAAAGAAGGAAGTTGACTTCTTCTATTATAGATGGCGAAGATATTAAGTATCCTACAGGGTCAGTGGTAGTTACTGGAACTTGGCTTCGATGGTATCCATTAAAAAACTGCTCTGTTTGGGTGTTTGAAGACTTTGAGATACACAGGAAAATACCCTTATATTCACATCTAGTTCTAGCGACAAATATTCAGCTGTATAGATATCAAGGAAGGCCTAATAACAAGATTCTTTGGAAGGTTCGAGAGTCAGATCATGAAGCAATCTTGTCTGCTATTCAGAGTAGATCTGATCCTGATGGTTCATTGGAATGAATTTACAATGCTCATGTCTGGTATATATAATTTCTTTTCAATATATATATAAATTTTTTAGTTTAAAGATCTAGATTTAAGTTTGAATATATTTTATTTTAAATTTGTGTATTTTGTACATATATAGATAGTATATGGTTTTGATAACTTAAATTTCTTTGACTAACACTTTTATGTTTAGGTTAGTGGTGCTAGAAAAGCTTCCACCATCACGTGGTTGGCATTGTTAGTAGAAAATTTTAAATTCTCGAAGCTAAGAGAAGCTTTCATTGTTTGAAAAAGTTGTAAATTTTGAAAAAGTTGTAAATTTTGAAAAAGTTGTAAATTTTGAAAAAGTTGTAAATTTGGAAAAAGTTGTAAATTTCAAAAATGTTGTAAATTTTGAAAATGTTGTAAATTTTGAAAATTTTGAAAATTTTGAAAATGTTGTAAATTTTGAAAACAACTCCTCCCCAAGTGTTTACAAGACCATACATATGCGTGTGCACTGAAATGAGAATGAAAACACCGAGAGAGGATATTGTAGAGGGTCCATACGCCGAGGTGTCAGATCAGACGAGGCATCTCTAGGTGCCACGGAGTCCGAGTAGTCACCCATCAAAGTTGAACGATATTTTGGTCTCAGGGCTCTTAAGGGACTACGCTCGAACAAACTAGCCCAAAAGCAACGACCCTTTCACGCACCGAAACACCACTTCCTCTAGCGTTCACCTGGCCACCCGGACATGCTGGCGTAGTTGGTTCAGTGCCATGACCCACCGTTTGCAAAATATAGAGTTTGACAACCTTACACTGGCTCAAACTGCACTATTTCACGCGTTTGCAAACAATAGGACAACGAGAGCACTGAAATGAGAAGGAAAAAACTGAGAGAGGCTATTGTAGAGGGTCCCTACACTGAGGTGTCAGATTAGATGAGGCATCTCTAGGTGCCATGGAGTCTGAGTAGTCACCTGTCGAAGTTGAACGATATTTTGGTCTCAGGGCTCTTAAGGGACTACGCCCGAATGAAGTAGCCCGGAAGCAACGACCCTTTTGCACACCAAAAAACCACCTCCTCTAGTGTTCACCTGGCCACTCGGATGTGTCGGCGCAGTCGGTTCGGTGCCACGACCCACCGTTTGCAAAATATAGCGTTTGACAACCTTACACTGGCTTAAACTGCACTATTTCACACGTTTGCAAACAATAGGACAGCGAGAGCACTGAAATGAGAAGGAAAAAACCGAGAGATGATATTTTAGAGGGTCCCTACACCGAGGTTTTGGATCAGACGAGGCCTCTCTAGGTATCATGGAGTCCGAGTAGTCACCTGTCAAAGTTGAATGATATTTTTGTCTCAGGGTTCTTAAGGGACTACGCCCGAACGAAGTAGCCCAGAAGCAACGACCCTTTCGCGCACCGAAACACCACCTCCTCTAGTATTCACCTAGCCACTCAGACATTCCAGCACAGTCGGTTCGGTGCCACGACCCACCGTTTGCAAAATATAGCGTTTGACAACCTTACACTAGCTCAAACTACACTATTTCACGCGTTTACAAACAATAGGACAACGAGAGCACCGAAATGAGAAGGAAAAAAATGAGAGAGGCTATTGTAGAGGGTCCCTACACCAAGGTGTTGGATTAGATGAGGCCTCTCTAGGTGCCATGGAGTCCGAGTAGTCACCCATCGAAGTTGAACGATATTTTGGTCTCAGGGCTCTTAAGGGACTACGCCCAAACGAAGTAGCCCAGAAGCAACAACCCTTTCGTGCACCAAAACACCACCTCCTCTAGTGTTCACCTGGCCACCCGGATGTGCTGGTGTAATCGGTTTGGTGCCACGACCCACCGTTTGCAAAATATAGCGTTTGACAACCTTATACTGGCTCAAACTGCACTATTTCGCGAGTTTACAAACAATAGGGCAGTGAGAGCACCGAAATGAGAAGGAAAAAAACCAAGATAGGCTTTTGTAGAGGGTCCCTATGCCAAGGTTTTAGATCAAACGAGCCATCTCTAGGTGCCATGGAGTCTGAGTAGTCACCCATCGAAGTTGAACGATATTTTGGTCTCAGGGCTCTTAAGGGACTACGCACAAATGAAGTAGCCCGGAAGAAACGACCCTTTTGCACACCAAAAAACCACCTCCTCTAGCATTCACTTGGCCACCTAGACGTGACGGCACAGTCGGTTCGGTGGCACGACCCACCGTTTGCAAAATATAGCGTTTGACAACCAATCACTGGCTCTAACTGTACTATTTTGTGCGTTTGCAAACAATAGGGCAGTGAGAGCACCGAAATGAGAAGAAAAAAACCGAGAGAGGATTTTTTAGATGGTCCCTACGCCAAGTTTTTGGATTAGATGAGGCATCTCTAGGTGCCACGGAGTTTGAGTAGTCACCCGTCGAAGTTGAACGATATTTTGGTCTCATGGCTCTTAAGGGAGTACGCCCGAATGAAGTAGCCCGGAAGCAACGACCCTTTCACGCACTAAAACACCACCTCCTCTAGTGTTCACCTGGCCACCTAGACCTACCAGCATAGTCAATTTGGTGCCATGACCCATTGTTTACAAAAAATAGTGTTTGACAACCTTACACTGGCTCTAACTGCACTATTTCACGCGTTTGCAAACAATAGGGCAGCGAGAGCACCGAAATGAGAAGGAAAAAACTGAGAGAGGATTTTTTAGAGGGTCCCTACACCAAGGTTTCAGATCAAACAAGGTGTCTCTAGGTGCCACGAAGTTCGAGTAGTCACCCATCGAAGTTGAACGATATTTTGGTCTCAGGGCTCTTAAGGGACTATGCCCAAACGAAGTAGCCCGAAAGCAACGACCATTTCGCGCACCAAAACACCACCTCCTCTAGCATTCACCTGGCCACTCAGATTTTTCGGCGTAGTTAGTTCGGTGTCACGACCCACCATTAGCAAAATATAGCGTTTGACAACCTTATACTGGCTCAAACTGCACTATTTCGTGCGTTTGCAAACAATAAGACAACGAGAGCACCGAAATGAGAAGGAAAAAATTGAAAGATGATTTTGTAGAGGGTCCCTACACTGAGGTGTCAGATCAAACGAGGTGTCTCTAGGTGCCACGGAGTCCGAGTAGTCACCCGTCGAAGTTGAACGATATTTTGGTCTCAAGGCTCTTAAAGGACTACGCCCGAACGAAGTAGCCCGGAAGTAACGACCCTTTCATGCACAAAAAAACTACCTCCTCTAGTGTTCACTTGGCCACCCAGACGTACCGGTACAGTTGGTTCGGTGCCACGACCCACCATTTACAAAATATAGCATTTGACAACCTTACACTGGCTCCAACTGCACTATTGCGCGCGTTTTCAAATAATAGGACAGCGAGAGCACTGAAATGAGAAGGAAAAAACTGAGAGAGGATTTTATAGAGGGTCCCTATACCGAGGTGTCTCTAGGTGCCACAGAGTCTAAGTAGTAACCCGTCAAAGTTGAACGATATTTTGGTCTCAGGGCTCTTAAGGGACTATGCTCGAACAAAGTAGCCCGGAAGCAACGACCCTTTTGTGCACCAAAACACCACCTCCTCTTGCATTCACCTGGCCACCTAGATGTGACGATGTAGTCGGTTTGGTGCCACGACCCACCGTTTGCAAAATATAGTGTTTGACAACTAATCACTGGCTCCAACTACACTATTTTGCGCATTTGCAAATAATAAGGCAATGAGAGCACCGAAATGAGAAGGAAAAAACTGAGAGAGGATTTTGTAGAGGATCCCTACGCTAAGGTGTCGGATCAGACAAGGAATCTCTAGGTGCCATGGATTTTGAGTAGTCACCCGTCGAAGTTGAATGATATTTTGGTCTCAGGGCTCTTAAGGGACTACGCCCGAACGAAGTATCCCGGAAGCAAGGACCCTTTCGCGCACTAAAACACCACCTCCTCTAGTGTTCACCTGGCCACCTGAACATGTCGGTGTAGTCAGTTTGGTGCCACGACCCACTGTTTGCAAAATATAGCATTTGATAACCTTACACTGGCTCTAACTTCACTATTTCGTGCGTTTGCAAACAATAGGGCAGCGAGAGCACTGAAATGAGAAGGAAAAAACTGAGAGAGGATTTTTTATAGGGTCCCTACATCAAGGTTTTGGATCAAACGAGGTGTCTCTAGGTGCCACGGAGTTTGAGTAGTCACCCGTCGAAGTTGAACGATATTTTGGTCTTAGGGCTCTTAAGGGACTACGCCCGAACGAAGTAGCCCAGAAGCAACGACCCATTCGCGCACCGAAACACCACCTCCTCTAGTGTTCACCTGGCCACCTAGACATGCCACCACAGTCAGTTTGGTGCCATGACCTACCGTTTGCAAAATATAGTGTTTGACAACCTTACACTGGCTCCAACTGCACTATTTCACGCGTTTGCAAACAATGGGGCAGCAAGAGCACCGAAATGAGAAGGAAAAAACTGAGAGAGGCTTTTGTAGAGGGTCCCTACGTTGAGGTTTTAGATCAAACGAGGTGTCTCTAGGTGCCATGGAGTTTGAGTAGTCACCCATCGAAGTTGAATGATATTTTGGTCTCAGGGCTCTTAAGGGACTATGCTCGAACGAAGTAGCCCGGAAGTAACGACCCTTTCACGCACCAAAACACCACCTCCTCTAGCATTCACCTAGCCACCCATACATGCCAATGTATTTGGTTCATTTCCATGACCCACCGTTTACAAAATATAGCGTTTGACAACCTTACACTAGCTCAAACTGCACTATTTCACGTGTTTGTAAATAATAGAACAACGAGAGCACCGAAATGAGAAGGAAAAAACTGAGAGAGGATTTTATAGAGGGTCCCTATGCTGAGGTTTCAGATCAGATGAGCTGTCTCTAGGTGCCACGGAGTCCAAGTAGTCACCCGTTGAAGTTGAATGATATTTTGGTCTCAAGGTTCTTAAGGGACTACGCCCGAACGAAGTAGCCCAGAAGTAACAACCCTTTCGCACACCAAAACACCACCTCCTCTAGCATTCACCTAGCCACCTAGATGTGCCAATGTAGTTGGTTCATTTCCATGACCCACCGTTTACAAAATATAGCGTTTGACAACCTTACACTAGCTCAAACTGCACTATTTCACGTGTTTGTAAATAATAGAACAACGAGAGCACCGAAATGAGAAGGAAAAAACTGAGAGAGAATTTTATAGAGGGTCCCTATGCTGAGGTTTCAGATCAGATGAGCTATCTCTAGGTGCCACGGAGTCCGAGTAGTCACCCGTTGAAGTTGAATGATATTTTGGTCTCAGGGTTCTTAAGGGACTACGCCCGAACGAAGTAGCCCGGAAGTAACGACCCTTTCACACACCAAAACACCGCATCCTCTAGCATTCACCTAGACACCTGGACATGTCGGCATAGTTGGTTTGGTGCCATGATGTCCTGAGGCATGACTTCTCACTCCTCACCTCCGTTCATTTCCTAGGACTCAAAACATTCAATTTGTCACTTGTTTACCTTCCATCTCTCTTGTTCTCTTTGGACTTGCCTCTGTCCTCTTAGACCTGCTTCATCACTGTCCTTTCTTTTCTCTCTTAAGCTATGTTTTTGTGGTGATCTCTCTCCATCCTCTACTGCCCCAACTATGTGCTTACATGCTCATTATTTTTGCATTCTAATAGGATTCTTCATCACATATCACTAGACACAAAATTAGGAGTATAAGTACAAATCATCAAACAATTAAGGGAACACATGTGTGAGGACATTTTATTCATAAGTGCCATCATTGATTGCATGAGATTAATCATCTCTGCCTCAAATTGAAGCAATGTCTCCCATCTAAAACTTCAACCCCCCAGTCCAACAAGCAAGATCAAGCATTCATACTGCAAAGAAGGACATGTGACCATTGGGTGAGCATGATCCTTGAAAAAGGGAACATGATCTATTTCCTAAGATTATCTCTTTGTTTAGATTATTCTTGGTCATATTTTTGAAAATCAATAGGAATAGAGTTGAGATCAAGAAAGAGAAATTCCATTGGGAAAATAATATCCCATTTGCGAGTGAGATGAATAATTTGTATTCTCATTCCTTGGTGAGCTCAGTTGTGTTTTCATTTGACTCAGATAACTTGTATGACATTTTGTCCCATACCATCACCTAGAGGTTTGAAGCTCTAAAAGAAGCCATTGTGCATTCTTGGCACAAGAATGCATGCGCTTGGTACACCTCTCAAGGAGAATACTAAGAATACTAAGAATCCTTCATTAGAGGAGGATTCTTCATGTGATGGGTGGAACCTAAGAATACTAATAAGGGCTTACTGTCAAATTTTTACCCAAGTTTCAACTTGGGACATCAGAATGCACCACCACATGAAATCTCTCCCTTTCGTCACTTAAGGCTTGTAACATTCTCACTAGGTATTCAATTCCTCAGCACCCCAACTTGATTATGTTGCCCCCTCTCATGAATACTTAACCCCTTCTCACAGTGCCCCTTTAAGTCCCTTTGTCACTTAAGGCTTGTAACCCTACCCTGTCATGCCATGTAACCCGGGTTAATCTAGAATGGTCAAGGATGAGTTAGAAGGTGAGTTAGCTAGGTTAATGTTAAGAGGTGAGTATAAACATACACTTAGCCATTTTTTAATCCCTTTTTAAAATATTTCCTTTTCCTTCATTGTTGCTAGTATATTTAGTTATGCTACTAATTTTTCAAGAAACCCTATTGCAAAAATCACATTTTTGCTCATATATCCTTCATTTTTGCTCCATTTCCCCTGCAATTTTTCCCATAACTTCTACTCATGTGAACTCCTTGAAGATGATCTAAAAATATTTTCCATTGGTACCCTAATTTTTTCTAGCATCCCATTTAAAATTTCAGAGAAAAAACTTGCCTTTTTAGATCCTTGCAATTCTAGAGATCGAAAACACTTGAAATTTGAAGCAGGAAACCATATGAAAATACCTAATCTAATGAAAAAATTTCATCTCAATCCAAATACAAGAAGACATGATTAAATATTTAAATCAAACATGTACATATCAGATAACTAATTTAAATGGTTATGAAAACATACATAGAAGGATATCATACATGCAATGAAATCAAATCAAACATATATAGTTCAGATTTATCGTTATGAAAACCAACACACATGGATATATAAGAATCAAACAAAGTGTGCTCCAGACACACGTCTCTGAAAATATATATGTATAAGTTCATAATGTATGTGTACATCTCAAACTAAGTGTGTCATAATGTACATATGGGACCACATGCGGTCGCAAAAGGCTATATATATACAATGGACTATGAATCTACTCATGACCACATATGTACATCCAGGTGTCCACTATGAATCTACTCATGAAACATCTTCCCTCTCTTCGCCCTGCTAGAAGTAGCATGTCCACGACCTGGGGATGTAGTGGAGGGAGATGCCACTACGGATTTCATCTGTGTGGTCCTAGGTGTCTCTAAGCATGCCTGCAACCTAACCTACACATTCATAAACAACAATTTTTTAACACCCAAAATTTTAAAATACATTCAAAATTTAGAAACTTGTACAATTTAGTTAAAATGCATGTGAAATCTTACCGCAATGTCATGATCCCTATCAATTTGTTGTTGACGCATCGCAGGGACAACAATAGACTCACGAGGGGTAAGCTACATACAAATAATTAATTTTCAAATTAAATATTTCACATATACATACAAAATTTGATATTGTAGATTTAAGTAATAAGAAATAATGAACCTCCAAAATTTAACAAATTTAAAAAATTGTACCTCAGTTAGTGGATCTACAGATGCTATGGCAGTATCTACAGCAGCCTCCATAGTCTGCATATATGGAGGAGTCTCTCTAGCAGTCATAAGCTATACAAAAAAACATGTACAAATCAATATTAAAATCTACATGACTGTGCACCACATAACAGAGGTCCAAAGCATGTAATCCATGTGAACTTCCAGTAATTAGAAACAAAGTGTAAAGAGATTTACTAACCTGCGTAAAAACTCATGTGAGGCGTGCCAGTAGCCTCAGTTCCCTGAGCAGATGATGACCCACCAGGCTCCTGTGTATAAAAGAGAAAAATATTAATATGTACAACATACACGTGAAACATTATAATAATAATCTAGTGCAATCAAATGAAATTAAAAATGTAAGTTTGTACAACTTGAAACTTACGTTTGAAACACGCCCAGCTACAGTAGCTAGCATGTTGACGCCGGATGTTTCCTTCACCGGCTCTTGCTATTTAAAATAAAATAAAAAATTAGTTTTTTACATGTATGTACATGACATATAATCAATATATAATATGTATATATATATATATATATATATATATATATATATATATATATATATATATCTCAAACACGTGAATTAAACTATTGTATATATATATATATATTATTTAAATTTATTTGAAATTTACCTGTGAAAGACCAATATCAGTGGCACCAGTTCCAAAAACATTCCCCAGCATCTCATCTATAGAAAAGAAATCTTGTGAACCAGCAAATGATGTCTCGCCTGTAGTGCATACATGGCACCACATGATCCACATTGGTGTGGTGCGCTAGAACTGGCACCTCCACCAACATCACCAGATGCAATCTGGTCACTATGTTTGGGTGAGAGTGTCAGTGAGCTCCCTCAATGCATGCAATGTATCAATCTCCACAACCTCCTTCACTATAGGAGGGATAACTGAAGGCAGTGGGGGTTTTGGGGCATGGGGGGATCCTAGGCTGACCTATGCGTGCACCAGGTCTGCTCTGTGCAGAGCCACCTCCTCGACCAAAAAAGTTAGAAAAGTCAAAATAATTCGGGACCTCATTGAGCATGAACTCGCAATATAATTTCTTCAAAAAATAAAGAGGAACCTCATTGTTGTTGCATGGTGGATAATCAAAAACCATCCACCATCAGTCCCAAAAATTGTTTTTGATTCTGTCATCATGGCACCAATGGATTGGGAACCGTTTGCAAGTAACTGCAGGGGGCATTGGTTCTAGGGTCAGTAAATAATGCACAAATGAGGTCTTTTCCAATTTTTTTGTCTTTAATCGCCGCATGGGATAGTTTATCCGCATACCACCGCCTACAATCACTTCTAAAGGTGTTCCATCTATGTATTTGGTTGGTTGCGGACTCGACTTCACCAATCAATGTTTGCAATGTATTGGCTAAAGTCATGCGGGATGGATTTATAGCATGATTTTGTCTTATAATTTGAATTAGGTTCTCAATGACAATTTTATTTTCTCAGATTCTTCTAATGATATTATCTTGCGTTCCTGCTAGCTCAGTGAGGACAGAAGGAGCCACAAGAGGCGGATCTATGTTTGGAGGAGGGTTTTGAGGAATGTTCTATGGGTTTTGAGGAATTTTTTGACGGTTTACACAATTTCGAGCTTGCCGACCAACTGATAAAACAAGAAAATTGTATACATAAACAAACATTTCAAAAAACCCATGAAAATGCAAAAAAAACCTAAAATGTAAAAAATTATTACAATCGGGGACTTACCTCCTTGTCTTGGTGGCATGGTTGAATATATCACTATCCATAAGTCCAATGAGTAATTTTGAGGTGGTATTCAAAGCGTGAGTGAAAAATGTTTAGGAAAAATCACGGTTTGAAATGAAAAATGAGGAAAATAAAGAGTCGCGAGACTGCTAATTTTTGTATCAGAGTTCCGCGATCGCGGTTTTAGGTTCTATAATTACCAAACTTGGATTCAAGAACCGCGATCGCAATTTAAAAACTGCGATCACGGTATGTCAGGAACTGCGATCGCGGTTCCTTTATTTTGGGTTTTTATGTCCACGGAATTGTCCACCAACTTCATGCACTTACCCTCAATCACTCAAGTGCTCAAGTGCTCAAGTATTCAAGCATAGACAAAGTGTGTTTACATAGTAGGTATGTACTTCCTTTGATTACCAAATTTCATTTTCTAGATTAATGGGAGGGAAAATGTAGACAATCAAATTTGGGTTTTGGAACTTGATAGTGATAGTTTTGTCTTATATCGATTACATAAATTTTATGCACAAATAGAGCCAAAATGCACTTTCCTAAGGCTTCAAATCCCTCATTCCATTGTACTCAAAAACCTATAGAAAACAATTCTATCATTTAAAAATCCTTTATATTTCCTAGGAAACTCTCTTAGACCTTCAGTTGAGATTTTATGCCTTACTAAGAAAATATTCTAGTAGGGACATGATGTACTTGTCAATCCTGTATAGGATCCTCTAATGGTTAATTTTTTAAAAATGTATATCTTCGTTACCCCTCCTAGGTTGAATTTAGTATGACATATAACTCTTGGGATCAAAAAAAGACATACCAATCCCACTCATTTATTAACCTGGAAATTCTCAAAAGCTCTTCTAGAAAAATCTATCAAGCATCAAGAAAATCTACCTTGATCTTTCGTATTTCAGAATATGGTTTTACTTTATGTTTCACAGTATTATGACCTAGTGGATGAGGACTAAGATAGAATTTTTTCTATGAATTAGTTAGTGTAGTTCACAAGAAGTTTACTTAGTAATAATTCGTATTCTCCTATTAGTGATATCCAAAAATAAATTTAAAATTTGTAGAAAATTATAATTATGCATAATAATGCCAATACAAATTATTTTTTTATGTTTCAAAGGAAATTAATTGATTTTTTAAAAATATTATTGCTTTTTACATTTATTTGTAGATGTCTAAGTTCAAATTTATGGTTTTGAGATTATGATTCCATATCAATCATGAAATCCCCATATACGTGTGGACACCCACTTTCTATTGTGACTAAGTGGTAATGCCAAACGACGAGTTGTGGAACCCCAAGTCCAATTAAGAAACCATATGTTCACCAAGTGTACCCCAAACCTAGTTGATCATGGTACATGTGTGGTACCTCATGGAAATTTGAGGCGCCTTCATAAACGTTAGAGAACCACATAGATAATAAATGTACTATGGAGTAATTAATGAAGAACATGATTGATTTTTTTCCCCTAAATTTACCAACACATGATGGAGAACATTCAATTCAATTTATTACACTACAACTAGCAATCACACGTGAAATGTGCTATGGAAATGCCGAAGGGGATGCATCAAAGAATTAAATCAGAGGAAAATAAGAATGATATGTGGGGGAAGGAAATAAAGAAGGAGATTAAGGGAGTAGAAGTCTTATATTGAAACAAATGCTATGTTAACCTCTAACGAAATATTCTTTCTTATGACTAGGCATAAATCAAATATGTGTTCATCAATGGCCACTGACACAATACCTTGACCTCTCATTTACCTACATTTTAATAGGAAAATTTACCTATAAGGTTTGTATTTGGACATGTTTTTTAGCGTAGTTAATGTTTGAGGAATTATAATGGAGGGAATTTTTATTCACGTGCATATTGTCCTCCTTCAACCATCTAGGTTATCCAAGGTTAAGAAAATGGAATGTTTGAATATAAAGAGTGTAATTTGATGGATCAGTTAGAAGACTATAATTCAGAAGGTCAGAGTGATGATTATAATTTATCAACAAGACAAAAACTTCGAATGCATGGATTTCAAAGGAGAATAATTGGAAGAGATGAAAACTTGTATGTTGAGGCATGGGGACATGAGTAGCGAACATCATCTAATTGTTTAGAGAGTCGAGGAATGAAATGTTTAACCACCACATGCGATGTGAAATTGTGGGCGAGCCAGATGAAGATGTAAACTTGATCAATCATGTTAGTGGTGTGAGCAAGTATGGATTGCAATATTAAATACATGATCCATAACATAATAGAATGTCAAGATTTCCTAAGGGCCGAAAATGCAAGGTCTAAGTATATTCAAACTTGATGAATGTTTAATCTTCAAGGCTTGTATGAAGCCAAGTGAAGCGCAGGCGGGAGACAACACATTCCCTTTACAAGGGTTTGCAGTGGAGAATGATCAAAGGGATAAAAAAAGGTGATTCCAAGGAGGAATGAGGAACACACGACCCTTATGTGGGACCTCCTTTCTTGAATGAAAAGAACTCTAAAATTGTTCACGACATGGATATGGTTGTAAAGCAGTAAAAACAAAAGTGAAATATGTCATTATTTAATGGAAACGATTTAGTTTGGAAAATGAGGATATCTACATAATTTCTTGTTATTAGTACAAATCCAACAATTGATATAGTGTAATTTTTTTTGGATAATTCAGAGAAGGCATTTCTTTCTTTAGTGTATATATAAGCTATGGTATTATCTTTCATAGTTGTTTTTTCAACACAATTGAGGATTTTTTATTTGTTTGTTTGTTTCTATTATTTTGCAGGGGTGGTAGGTTGTGGATCTAAATATTCACACTTGGGGTATTTGTGGGGTTTTTCCACCACCAACAGTGACAAGTACATCTACAAAATGTAATGTGAGTCAACCTAATAAAAATAGCAGTGATCTTGAGAATAACATTGCACCACATTTATTAATCTAGATGAAGGGGTTGTTAAATCAGTGATGTTACCTTGCCCATTAATTCTACAACTTCAACACCTAACCCTTACACAACTAAAAGAAATCAATTTTGTTTAGAAAATATGGGGAAAATGGGCTTTGTTTATTTTCCTTATGAAATTAAAATATTAATATGTCATTAGACTATGAATGTAGGTACTAAAGTTCAATTCAATAGTAAAAACACTAATATAAACATTAAAACTTGGAGATGAAATCATATTATTATATAAGATAACATAATTTAATTCTATAATAAATTGGGCCACATTAATAAAAATAATAAAGTCAAAGTTGAATGTCAATATTAATTTTTTGACAACATCATTATAAAATGGGGAACAAATCCTTACAAGAGTGTTTTTAAGTTACTATGACAATATAGTTTAAAAATTTATTTTATGGTATCATATTTAAAAAATAGAGACAAATTCTATTTACACAGTTAAAACAATGCTTTTGAAGAATATTATTTAAAGAATTTGTGCCTAATCAAAGAAGGCTTAACATGTTGTGAGGAAAATAATTTACATGATTTTAAACACTAAAAATAATGGATGGATGTCATGGGACCCATGTTAAAAATAAATAACAAATTATCATACACACAACCCATATAACATGCTTATATGCGTTCAAGGAGTACATGGGGCCAACCATGCTTAGCCTACTATAAAGCACTACACTTTGTACACTTGGGACAATTAGAATATTAATATAATGTTGATATACAAATATAGAAGATGTAAGGTTCATTCCAATACAAAAAACACCTTCGACGTAAAAAAACATTACAAGACTCTTTTAATACTTACACATTTTCTTTTCCCTCAAAAGTGAATAGAATGACCTTGGAGTACACATCAAGTTAATATTATTAACAAAACTTAAGAGTGGTGATTGTACGCACATTTTTCTTTTACTTCAAAATTTTACATTTTCCAAAGTTTTGATTCTTTGCTCGACCTGAGTTGCACCTCTTAAGTATTCGTTGCGTACACTTTTCCATCGAATAAGCAAAACACGGTCTCGTAATTCGAGGAGGGTCATCAAAAGAAAATATCCATGTCTGGTTCAGGGTTTTATCATAACAATAAACACGGGAATCCATCACTTAATGAAGGTAGTAGCACGAGTAAGAACCTTGAATAGTTCTATGTCTAGGAAAAGTTTTGTTTAAGGATCAAATCATTTCTTAAGGTTTTTCTTATAAGATGCCACGTGGACGAATGAAAGGATGTAATACATCAACAAATAATTAAATCTCTGCTCTCCATTTTATGTATTGCGTCAGATGCAACAGGTCTCACTTCACTATAGAACGCCTTCGGTATAAATATCATATTATTTTGACGTTAATTAATAGATCATCCATTTCACTATGAAACAATATAATTGTTAAGTTGTTGAGTCATTACAAAAAGGCCACACAATGACACACAACATGCACAATAGTTACTAAAACTACTTGAAAGAAAGTATATCTATCAGGGTTCATTTTAAGACACCTCTAGAAAATTGTAGGTGGAAAATACTTGACGAATATCCCCAAAACCAGTTTCAGCGAAAGGAAAATTTGACAGTATTCCAAAACCAAATTTTCACTAGGTTTTTTGATCCAGAGAAACCATAGAGTTCAGACACCAATGCACCTTTGATGCAAGACAACACGGCGTCAATAACCCTTGTTGACGTGCATCAACACAACGTCAATTGAACTCGTTGACGTGCGTCAGCAGGGGCATTGACGCACATCAACAAGGGTCAGTGACACACATCAATAGGGACCATCGACGCATGTCAACACATTTTTTTTGACATCCGTCAATGGTCTCTATTGACGCACGTCAATGAGTCTTGTTGATGCGCGTCAATGCCCCTGATGAAGTGCATCAATGGACCCTATTGACGCGCGTCAATGGCCTCTGTTGACGCGCATCAATGGCCTCTATTGACACGCATCAATGGCCTCTATTGACATGCGTCGATGGCCCCTGTTGACGTGTGTCAACAGAGGCCATTGACGCGCATCAACAGAGGTCATTGACGCCAACGTGTGTCAACAGAGGCCATTGATGCATGTCAACAGAGGCCATTGATGTGCATCAATAGAGGCCATTGATGCTTTATTTGGCCTCTAAATACCCCCCGCTAGTCATTTTCTTGTTTACACTTTCTGGCTCTCAATTTGTTCTTGCAGGAATCCATCATCGTCAAAGACGCAAGCACAACTACAATGGCAACTTCAAGTGCTTCCCAACCTCAAGCCCATGACAAAAATCAAGAAGAGAATCCAGTCCAATCCACGGGCAAGATCATCTACAAAAATCCTTCAAGTGCTCCCACATCCATACTATTTTAAAGATGTCTTCTGAATATAAAGATTTGATCGATGCGTGTGAGTTTAGTGGGCTCGTTGACATGCCCCATTTCGAAATAGACCCAGATATTTTGAATTACCTTCTCTCATCCTACAATACAGAGGATGACCTTTTTTATGTTACTCTAAACGATGGCCGAATGTTTCAATTCGGTATCGAAGAAAATGACATCCATCGGTTTATGGGCCTTCCATTAAGAAATTTACCAATTATTACATCGAATGCAACACTTGTGGAAGACGAAAAGAAATATATCGAATCAACGTTTGGTTTCCATGTTGATTTTAAGTATAATTCATTTTCATTCATCATTTTTTATTCTGTTTTTTATTGTGATACAGTTTAATGTTATAAATTTATATTAATTCCCATTATTTGGCATTTGCAGCTCATGTCAATAAATCCAGGAGTGGTGTGGATACGCAAGGAATTACACACCACTTTCTTGCTGCAATGATTTCATTTTTTCAATCCAGAATAGTTTTGCAGGGTCGACAAATAGATATACCAAACTAGGCCATTGCATACATAGTTGCCACTATCTCAAAACAAAAATTTGATTGGTGCACCTATCTATCAAAAAAATAAGAACTGACGTAACAAATTCAAAGCTTTCAGAAAAGCTCGTCATTTATTCCACAAACTACCTCCTTGGCCTTTATTACGAGGCACTTTTAAATTTAAAAGAAAAACCAATTCCTACTTGCACTAACGAGGAGTTGATGAAGTTTTCAATTCCATTTGAAGAACAACAGGTATAAACTATTTAGTTTGTATTTCAATTTTTGACATTACATTGCACAGTTATTAACAATTTATGGAAGGCGAAAAAAGGTGTTATCAAGAGGAAGAGGCCAACAACACGCTGAGGGTTCGGGAGATTCCTAATCTAATAATGGAAGCTCACTCCTCTCTGAACCCTCAATAGTTTGAACTTGTTAAATGCCAGAGAAGTAATACCTTCTCATATATTATTTACAAATTCCAAATTTGTATTTTTATTTTCCAATTTAAATTTTAACCAATTTAATTGACATAACATTCAATGTTGATGACATTGCAGGGGACTTTAGACCATACGTGTGTTTCAAAAACTCAACCTTCTTCCCCAACTCACTCTGTACAGTTGCATGAATTCGTATCTTCTCAAAAACCACCAAATACTACTCCTACACGGCCACCCTTAACACCGCGAAAAACTACCCATTGACAACAAGGTACAACTTTTGAATACTACGTTTAATTTTGTAGTTTTTGGATTGTTTTCTAGTTTTTCATGTTTTTTATTGAAATTTTCAGCACATTGCAGTCCTTCTGTTCAAACAGTGGCACTGAACCCCCTCAACCAATAATTTTTAAAATGCCAACCAGAGGAACAAGGAAAAAGAACATTGGTAAATGCATGCCAATTGCTCCAACCCCTAGTGGGACACTAAACATTGCCTTTTCGAATTCCCAACCCTCTCACTTGGTGGCTTGCCCAGTGCAACGGGTATATCAGTTTTTAATAATATAAATTTAGATGAAGATTATTTGGGAATTGATAGCAATGACCCAACTGGTTTTTTTCAATACCTGTGAGAAGATTCAAAGCCAGCAGGTATACTTCAATTTCAACATGCTTTACAATATTGAATTACATTTCAATTTAAATTTATTTATCTGAATCTTGATTAATTTTATCACAAACAGGATCAGGACACCCAAAGGTAGAAACAAGTAGCAATTGATCAGCCCGAAAGCCCCCATACTTCTCCAGCAAGATCATCTTCATCAGATACAGATGGTGAACAATCGCTACCTTTTCCTTTGGAGAACTTAATTGGTTATGAGTTTCAATCCCATGTCAGTGAGTTTATTCTACCTCATATCAATCAACTCATAGAATGGGAGAGAAAGGATAACGTTCTTATCAATGAGATTATTAGTAGTTATGAAAATTATTGGCAAAAGGATAGTTTATATGCTACAGTCAAGAATTAACTTGCGAATATGGATTCCTTACTTACCCAAGTAAGAAGTGGGATTGTCACGTATAAAAACAACTATAAAGATGACATATTGGATAAGACATTAAAAAAATTTGAAAATATTAGTGCTGAGGCCTAGGCATATTTTAACAAATGATCTAAGGACAAAGATCTGGTAGCAGTTGCAAATGCCGAGAGAGATAGAACGATTGTAAGTACTATCACTTTCAAACAATTTTTCTTGTTAATTTGAAATTTTCATTTTTTAGTAATATGTTGAATTGACATTACATTTTTTGTGCAGGTTGAATAATGAAAATTTGAAGAGTCAAGCAAAGGTATTCCAAGTTCACTTGGAAACAACGAAAAACAGTTTATCCGCAGCAAAGAATTTGAAGGAAAATATTGTTTTGGTTAACAAACAAAACATTACATTGAAGCAGATAATTAAAGAGCACAACTTTGACCCTGAAATATTATTCGAATCTAAGGCAGTAGCTGATCCAAATTTGTTGTCCCATGGAGATGTGACAAAGCAAGAAGAAAGAATTTTTAAAAATATGGACAGTGCTGCGGAAGATCTTATAAGTTCTGGGGTTATTTCTGCCGTTGGGGAAAGGGGTACAACCAGGGTTCATTTTAAGAGACCTCTTGGAAATCGGAGGTGGAGAATACCTAGCGAATATCCCTGGAACCGGTTTTGTGGGAAGGTGAATTTTTTGGGGGTTGTATGAAATTTTTTTGCCTGATTGTCAAGTGCTACGATAGAAGGCTGTAGACGCATGATGGGATATTTTTCTGTCGCGTGTCAAAAAAATGTATTGACGCGCGTCAATACATTTTTTTGACACGCGACAGAAAAATCTCGTGTCACGCATCTGCAGCCTTTGACCTCTGCTTTCTCATCAAAAAAATCTCCATGTCACGTGTTAACAAACTCTTTGTCATGCGTCTGCTATGCGTCAATATCTATTGTACCTCCTTGTCGCACGTCAACTATCCGTCAATGTCGCGCGTCAACAAATAACCCTCATTGATGCGCGTCAATAGACCTCTTTGACACGCGTCAATGAGGTTGTTGATGCGCATAAATTAGGTTTGTTGACGCGCATCAATGAGGGTTATTTGACGCGTGACAACAAATATCCTGTCACGCATCTACAGCCTCTGCCCTCTACTTACGCATCGAAAAAATTTCCATGTTGCTCGTCAACAAACTCTTTGTCATGCGTCTAATATGCGTCAATATCTGCAGTACCTCCTTGTCACACGTTAACTATCCATCAGTGTTGCGCATCAACAAATAACCCCATTGTCGCGCGTCTGCAAACCCTCCTTGTCGCGCGTCAATAACTTACCCCCTTGTCGCGCATCTATAATACAGGATATATCATATTGTTGAAAAATGTGAAGTAGAAGTGTTCTACCTGGAAAATAATCTAGGTTTATATAGGGGATATTTTTCAAGGGTAGGCAAAGCCGACCCCTAAAAAAAATTAAAGTGTAATTTTTAGGCGAACAGGTCACTGACCCGCGCCAAAAAATTCACCTTTTCAAAATTTTCAAAAATGGAATATTCGCCATATTATGAATATTCGCCACTAAAATTTTCCCTGGGTACAACCATAGGCGAAGAAACCATTGGGGAAAGGAGCAGGGGAGTTGAAATGGATACAGAAAAAGAGGGTTGAAACTTTTTATTATTGAGTGTGGAAACTTTAAATATTGAGTCTATATTTGAAAATTTGTAACATTGAATGTTGTGGTCATGGTATTTAAATTTTATTATCTGGATTTGATAGCCTTTTAAAATTTGAAATACTATATAATCTGTAATTTTGATTGCATATGGATTTGATAGAATTTTTAGATTGTCTATGGAGTTTATACTTTTTGGTTTACTCTTAATGGTGATTGCATTAGATAGGGATGAATCATGATGACGTATGTTTCTTGTTTACTTGGATTATCATGAATTGTATGTGGACGTAGATTTAGCTTCAAACACGATCATTCTTCTTCTCTAGACATTAGAATGTATATAGATGATGATGAATGATGATAATGGATAATTGTTTTTAAAAAATGGAATGATGATAGATGATGATGAATGATGATAATGATATGATATACATGGATGATGATCAATTTTATGTGGACGTAGATTTAGCTTCAAGCAAGATAATTCTTCTTCTCTATACTTGTAATGATATGATCATGATGTCATTAGAATGGATATAGATGATAAATAAATGGAATGTGTTAAAATGGATATAGATGACATTCGAATGGATATACTTGTAATGATATGATTATGAATTGTTTTTAAAAAATGGAATTGTTTTAATAAATTTAAATTAGATAAATAATTGTTTTAATAATAATTGTAGTGTCAGGACTCAGGATTATGATAATGATTTGGTGATGCTATGATATATATGGATGATGATGAATTTTATGTGGACGTATATTATAAATTATATAATGTATCATGGATTATGAATTGTATAGTATGGAAATATCTTCCTTTGTAAAATTCAATTGTGTCATTTTATCCCTCAAAGTTTAAAAAATATATCAAAGCATTTTGCAAATATATAAAATAAATTAAACATAATTGTAAGAAATCAAGAAAGATGATATGATAGGGTTTAACTTACCTCTAGTGTTTTAGATTGATGTGAAATCATCACTAGTAATGTGCTAGATCTTTGTTTTAAGAAAAATCAACACGAGAAATGGATTAGTAGATAGATGGGTGAGTTGCCTGACATTGTCAGTCCCGAGAAGTACTAGCTTCCTCAGATGAATGTCAACCCACATTTTCAAAAAAAATAAAAAAAAATGTATTTAAATAAATGTAAATATATAGACCTATAACATCTTTAATGATAACAAGAGCTAAAAAAAATGTAAAGCGACAAACAATAAGATAAAGGTGAAGAAGATAACTATTTAAAGTTGAAACAATCCATTATCAATAGCTTCTTCAAACTCGATGATCTCTTCTGTAGAGTGTGACGATGCGTCAATTCCACTCTCAATGTTGGGAACAATTATACTTGTAGCTGTATTATTCACACCTCTTCTTTCGCAAAGGGAATTCCAATGCGCAATTACTCTGTCAAAAGGAAAGGTTTCCATGGAGTATCGAGAAACACAACACCTCATGCAACTTTCCAGATTTTTATCCAACCTGTTTCTCAGTTTTGATTTTATAAATGATAGTGCACTGAAAACCCTTTCGTCCTCCACAGACCCCAAAATCATTGTTTTGCATAACTCATATAATCTGAAATATTCACTGATATCTTCTTGTAAGATAGAACTTTGATAGATTCCTCGCCACAGCCTTGTAATAGCACCACTTTCAGAAGGTTCGTCTAAATTTTTATATTGGTTCCTCATTGTTGTTGCAAAATTTGTTGATTGAAATTTTAATAAATCAGCATTCAGTATACCTTTGATTTCCACACCCTTGAACTCTGAAGTCTTTGTAAAATGTTCCATTATTGTACCCATGGATTTATAGAAATTCTTTCTTACAAAGTCAGCCTGACCACCTTCAGTATTCCAAAAATTAGGATTCATCACACCCATGGCTTCAAGAATTTTATCTTTGGAGAAACGTTCTCTAATTTCTGATGATAAGGATTTTGAAATTTTCTTAAGCTTTATTCTTGTTTCAACTATAACAAACTCAAAGAGATTACGTGTCACGGGAACATCTTCTCGTTCTGATCCTGTAATATCTTGATGTTTTTACACAATGAGCAGTGGTATGTCCCTCCCATTAATAGTGATGTAGAGGTGATCGTGGATATTAAATCTCAAATAGTTACTGGGATTTTTAAGATCTAATAAAGCTTTCCAATTCTCAAAAATAGGTGTATCAAAACTATCTTGGGAGCAGTAGAAGATATAAAAACTTTGACATACCATTTTTCTCATCCGTATAAAATCCAAAATATAGATTAATCTTCCCTGTGCATGCTTCATCAGTGTATTGATCTACTGCAACATTAGAAGAATACCAACCAATGTAAGCAATGTCTCCAAATCAGTTAAACGGAACAACAAGTCCCTTGCCCTATCAACTTCATGACGGTATTTGTGCATGAAACCAACCAACGAAGGATACTCCTCACGAACTCTACATGCAGGTTCATATAAGGAGATCCATCTAGTCTCAACATCTTTCAGATGTTTTTTGCCATATGTAATTCCAATTGCAAATTTCTAGAACTCAAAAAATCACTTTGGGCTGCTTGACATATAGGCATGAAGTTCTCTTATAAGGTCTTATAATTTAGCAAGATTTTCGTGGTTTCTTACCATTTTATACGCTAAATTCATTCTGTGAGCCATACAGTGAATTGGTAGCATATATGGGGCCACTGTTGTTTGTAATCTAACACACAGCTCTGTTTGGTGACCCTGCATGACAGATGCACCATCTGCTCCAACACATACCAACTTCGTAGAAATTTCATAATCACTCATTCCAGTAATATCTTTCAAATGAGAAACAACTATTTTATGTAGGTTTTCAGCATTGCAGTTTTTAACCATTTTCATAACACCCAACAAATGAGATGTCCTTATATGATTTTCTAAAGTATAGACATGGATACATACCCATGCAGTGTTGTCGACTACTGTCACTTCATCAATTGAAAGAGAGATAAACTTTGATATTTTTACATTCTCTTTCAAATCTTCCTTTTCTATCATTGAAAGGCATTTTTCCATTTCCCTTCCACTACTTTCAAACCAATGAGACTGAGGTACGTTCAACATTCCATTATATTGATACAAAAATTTGAAATCGAGGAAATCTAAAATCGGTCTTCCTTTTTTTAGTATGTGAAATAGAGTAGAGAATTATATGAGTTTTGCATGTAGATTTGTTTGATTCATCTTACCAATATGTGATGTGATCATTCCTCCCTTTTCCAAGAGATGTCTGTGTTTTTTCTGCTCTGCCTCATATTCCATTGCGTATCTAACATACATGCATTCTTTTTCAATTTTCCACTGTGTGTTTTGATTTTCTGGCCATCCGCCCCCATTACAGTCAAATATTGTTTTCCATAATGTTTTTCTATAGTGTCCAGCTTCATTGACATTTTTGGTTACTTTCCCAATTTCCACGTACATATTGTACATGTACATTCAGATGGGATCTCTTCATAATTAGATGATTGTATAGGTTCGATAAACATAAATTTAGCTTCCCAATCAAACTTGTATGACCTGCCAATGGTCCACATATTCTTGTTCGTTTTCAATGTTTTACTTTTTTGAGTAGAATTTTGAGCAATAGAATTTGAATTTTATTTGTGTTCCATTTTGCTGAGTATTTGTATGTGTGATATCTTGATGCACTTCTAGTTGCACCCCATCAGGAACAAAATCTTCAAGATCTGGCATATTATCGTAGGTGTCATTTGTTTGATACTATGCAAAATGCATGTCCACCTCAATAATACCTTCCACACAGTTAGTATTCTGATTCTTTGTGGTGGCATCTATATGGTTGGTATTTTCAATATTTGTATCCACAGAGTTTCCAAAATACTTGAACAGTTATTTATGAGATTTCTTAGTTACTTTTAGGGTCTTCACATTCTTAGGACTAGCACCTTCCATTATTCTGATGAGAGTCTTGCGTCAGCAAAAGAACCAAGTAGCGACTGCATGTTGTGTGTCAACAACTAACCCTTTGTCGCGCGTTAATAATCCCTGTCAGGTGTCAGCAAGGTGTCAATTGAAACTGTCGTGCTTCATGAAGGAATCCACTGTCTAAGGTCTCTGTCGCGCATCAACTCTGTCCTTGTCATGCATCAACTGCCTATGCCCTATCACGCATCAAATCTCTTTGTCGCACGTCAAATCTATTCCTCTCGCACGTCAACTACTTACCGCTTTGTCGCGCGTCTGAAATATCTCCTTGTCACGCGTCTGCAGTACCTCTTTGTCACACATCAACTATATCCCTGTCGCGCGTCAACAAATAACCCTGACAGGCTAACAACAATATTTGGTGCTTAAGAGTATGTGAGTTCAAACTTCACGGTATTGGTAATTTGGTAAGCTACTTGAGGTATACTACCCGACGAGTCACCTAGGTTTTTATAGGAGATGTTTTCAAATGAAGGTGAAGCCAACCCCCAAAAATAATATAATGTATATTTTAGGCGAACAGGACACTGACCTGCTCCAAAAAAATCACCTTTTCAAATTTTCCTAAAATGAAAATTTCACCCTATTACGAATATTTGCCACTAAAATTATCCCTGATATTTATAAGTTGATTGACCTTAAAAACAAGTTGTTTATGAAACAAGAGTCACAATGCGACTAGTCACTGCCCTAACATTGAATTGTTGAATTTCTTGAGAATAAATAGCACTTTATTGTTTTAAAATTATTAGCTTTAAATTATTTTAAAGTAAACAATATTATACTAATTTTAAAAAGTCATTATAATATTATTTTTAGCTAAAATAAAATAAAATATATGTAGGGTGTAATATAAGGAAAAAGTGGCCCTATTCTCTATGTTTTTGAAAAATTCCTTTGGAATACTTAGGTGGAATTATTTGGAAAATATGCACTCCAATTTAAAAATCACTTAAATGTGTACCATCAAGTCTATACATAAAAGACAATGTTAATTAATTTGTAAATATTATAAAAGACAAAAGAATGCATAGTTATAAAATAGGTCAATTATTTTAAGCAATAAGGGGTAAAATAGGTCAATTTACATGAAGGTGCGAAAAAGGGGTAAAAGTTTTTATCCAATCACAAACTAGATAAATAAATTTTAAATATTTTTTGGGTAAAAAATGAGCATGTCCAAATTTTAAGACATTTGAAAATAAGTGTAAGAAAATAATACTAATTTCTTATTGGTTGAAAAAATACATTTAATAATAACTTGTTAAAGTGGAGCTAAAAGGTATTGTTATGTCAAAAAAGTAGCACTCTAGGATTTTCTTGTTACAGATCCCTACTTTTTTATAACATGGGATGATCTCACAAGTGTTGGACTTACAAAGTAAGATCAACCTCCAGAGAAGGTTGGTTCCTCAACCTAATCCTAATGCTAAAACTACTCCTAAGGAAACAAATGCAACTATCCACTCCTATTATAATAATCCAAGGGACTAAAAATAGAGAAAAGTGCATGGAAATGAGAAATCTTACACTAACAAAGGTGATAACACTAAGAAAGGGTGGAGAGACACTCTCAAATGAGGAAAAATGATGAAGGGGAGAAGAGACATGAGTGCCACAGTCCAAAACAACCTTCAAACCTCCATTTTCAAGGAGCACAATAGATTTAGATCCTGCAAGGAGAAAAAAAGATACACAAAATACCTACAAATGCAAGGAAAGGAAAGAAATTGCAATATAACAAAAGCTAGGCCAAATTAATAGCCACGAAACAAGTATTTTGTTACTTTATAAGGATGCACAATATATTACAATGAAGGTGAAAGGCAGGATTCACCATGGAGAACCCAAATTTGAGGATTACAACTCATATGTATACATGTGTAACACTGGAAAAGGATGCACAATTATTATAAGAATGTCCAACAACTACAAATAAGTCTCTTTTTACAATATATAGAAAATGGGAGAGAGAAAAAGAGGGACAATAGGGGGAAATTCAAATTTAGGCCTTCACCCACAAAAAATGCATTAATTCTATGAAAACAATCATGGGAACCCTGCCAAACCCACTCCCCATGTTAGTTTACCTGATGTAGTAGAAAAGGGCACCATACTTCATTAATTCTATATGTTCAGCTACCTAGAACTGTGCTTTTTAATGCTGGAGAAATGTTCCTATTTTTCACCAACCTACCCTCATCTATATTGAGAAATCCATTTTAAGTGGCATAGAGGATGTCAAGACCTTTCCAACGATATAAATTTTATCGATTTCGGGAAATTTGGGCGAGAGTTATGGTCATTTTAAGTTCAGGGGGTCGGGGGTCAAAATTGGTTCCCTACACGATTCCACGATCTGCATTTAATTCATCTTCTCCTTTTCCTTGTGGGTGAATTGTGTTTTTGGGGAACTTGAGGAACCACAACAAAATTCCATTTTTTCCACTTCCTTTTTCTTTTTCAGCAACGAACTGATTTTTTTTGTGAATCAGATGTTTGGGCCGTGGGTGGAACTTGGTAATTATTCCACCCCAGCCCTCGGTTCTCTCAAGTCCTTGATCTTCCAAATTATACCCTCGCCCTTAACCTTTTGGTTTCTAAGACGATATGGGAAACTTTTCCCTGTGAGGAACTAGTTCTGCACGTTCCTTTGGTTCCCACATCCCATCCTCCGCCTGCACTACACTATTTCCGAATTCATCCTGCAGCAAAACACTTAGTCGGAGAACTGCTCGCTCGTAGGAACTTCTTCCATCCATTCCCCAGAAACCCAATTCTCCCACATAACACTATCTCCTTTGTTTTGCAGACAAAGCAGAGATGTAGAGAACATGCGACCCTACGGAATTGTTTCACCAATTCCACCAAAACCTGAAAAACCTGTAATACACTATAAATGACCCCAAAATCCATTTTTCCTTGAATTTTCTACATCTTTAGGCAAAGTATGGAACCAAGGAATTGTGCAAAGGAAAGGGGAAGCCTTATAACACTTAAATTCTTCACTTTTACTCAATTTCACCCTTGTCCAAGTACAAATAAATCATTGTAAGTTATCAAAATTACTTTGGGGGGACTTTTGGATAACAGGTATCGTAACCCTGCCAAAAGTAGGGACTAATAAAAGGAACCCTTGCACAGAGTTCACCCTATTAATGTCCATTTCTCAATACATTGAAAAATAGAAAAGTATATTTATTTTTTATTAAATCCTGAAGCATTACAATTAGACATTGGATTACATAGATTGTCGATATCTCTACCCATATTTCAGAGGAAACATATTGTAAAATTACAATACTAAGTAAGCGTATAAATTAAATAAATGAACACCTTCAACTAACCACTTACATATAAAGGGAATCCACACCGTAAAAATCATCTAAAACATTTTTATATCATCATAAAAGGGAAAAAATATATCCATGGTGTTATTTACATTTATGAGATTTAACAATGAATTCAAAAAATGAATTTCTTCAATTGAAATATTCATCGAATTAAAATAGATGTATTTTTAAATTTAACTTATGGTGACACTAAAATAGAACCAAATTTCACAAATTAGACTCTATATAATATATTATTACTATTAGAATTGCCTTTTATATTAATTAAAATAAAAAGAGAGTTATAAAAGTAGGGGCGATCAGAAAACTCATTGTCCCACAAAAACACCACGTAGGCACTAGAAAATGCCCAAAGGGAAAATAGAAAGCACAAGAGTTACAAAAAATTAGAGAGCCTTGGGCATAAGCCACCACTCTAGGAGGAGGAGGATCATCCTAAGGGGGGATGAACACTTCACTTGACGACTTGGCCGAAGGAGGATAAAATTGCTAGTCATCCTAATATGGCATCTGCATTTGAAGAGGAAAAATAATTCCCCAACCAGGGGGTGGAGAACCAGCAAGTGTGTGAAATCTAGGTGGAGGAGAGGCCCTCCGTAGAGAGCTCACAACATCCTTCCCCCTCAAAGGAGGACTCCAGTTCAACCCGGAAGAGGACAGAGTTGAAGGAAGACCCTAGGGAGAGGAAAAGTGGTGGTTGTGAGAGCGGCTTATGTGACACGGACCTAGTTGCAGAGGGAAATGAATAAGAGATGGCCGAGGTGGCGGAGGCAAAGGGCCCAGCAGGAATCGACTCATCGTGCATGGTGCACTCACACAATGTGCAAGCAAATCCTGGAAGTGAGAAAATTATAAATCAAAATGTTTTGCAAAAGCTTGAATATGTATGCGCAGAGTAGCTGGAAATATAACCAATTTGTCATTAGTGGATAATAAAGTAACATATTGATCATTTTGGAATAGCATTTAATTGCGAGATTTCCAAATATGAAATAGAATACAAGCTCTAAAAATTTGCCATAGGTTATCAATATACATGAGGAGTATCCTCAACATCTGTATAGATATTCAAGAAGCAAGGAAGATGGAACTAAGGATGCGACAAATGAAACATAAATCATAAATTCGTAGCCTCGGGGCTTAGTACTAGAATCTAAACTGATGGCCATATTTTGGAAGCTTGACGGTAGCAAGGTTAAATAGGATATATACATGGATCATATTTTAGTATAGAGAATAATTTTGATTTAGATCTCCACTTATTTCTTGATCATGAATGATGGAAGGATTATTATTCCTAAATTTTTTACTAGAGTTTTAGCTTTTAATAGGAAAACCTTTTTTTTTTTTTTACCTAAAGATTGAAAGATTTGATTCCTTATAATCACTAGCCTCCAAATACTGCAATCTGTTTAATTCCTACCATGTGTTATCATCTTTATCATCTTGTTTAGACATCTTCATTTCAGGAAAACAATATGTTCGTCATATTTTTTATCTTCCACAATTATTGACATCAAAGGTTTTAAGGGGCGGATTATTGCTTCGCTTTCAAATATGAGTTCCATATTTAGTGAATATAGTTGGACCTTCCTCTGCATAAACCATGCCAAATTTAGCATTGTAAGGATTTGAAGTGTAGCGTTTTGTTTTTCCAAAGAAGGAAGTCCTATTTTTCCTTCCTTGCCCTTTTATATTTCTTCTTATTTTTCTTCTAATTTATTATTTTTCAATGCATGTGCAACATTGATTTCTTCAAATATTTGACATGTTATCAATTTCTTTGTTGTGTTTGACTTACTTTAACGTCTTGCCACATTGGGAGATTTCATTTTAATGTTGTAGATATAAGTGACTATAGGAGAAGTCGAAACTTGCAATTCAAACTTTTGATACAAAAGAATCTATTCTTTTGTAGTTGCACGCCATGGGAGAATAAACGGGCGTGCAATTGATGTATCTAGCTTAGCTGAAAGGTCGATCCATTTGCAACACCGTGATTGAGGTTTAGATCCCGTTGAGAGACCTACACCCTATCCAACCTAACCAACTCCCCATTGTCATCTAAAAAACAAAATGAATGCTTGTGTTGCATAAATGACCACATTATTATTTTTTTGAAAGAATGTTCCTTGTCAACAGACATATGGATAGATCTACCAATAGGGGTAGTCTTGAATATGTTTAAGTTGAAGGATTGAAGGTGAAATATTAGATGGGATAAGAGTTGTGATGAAGGAGGTTAAGGTAGGAAAAATTTTGCGTTCGAGATTCTATTGATGCTAACATAGGTGAACCATTTTTTCTTCCGACAAGTCACTAATGGACTGCTTATTAATTTTTTATCACCATTGAAAAAAATTCTATTTAATGCAATGTTTGTTAAACATTACATATGTCTAGTTTCAAAAATTGAATATTAATATAGGTACTTGCTATCATTACAAATTCAACAACCGATATTATGCAATGTTGTTTATGGATCAATCATTGTTGGCCTATATTTTTTAATGTATATATAAGTGATGGTGTTAGCTTTTACAATATGTGGTTTGTCGATAAAATGGAAGATTTGTGAACCGAGGTTTATTTTTATTATTATGTTGTGGGCATCATTTTGTGGAACAAAAGATTGGGACCAGAGGTCTTTCCACCCAAATATTGGAAACATATACAAAATCCAGCTTCCATTAAGCTTTAATGATCTCCCATGCCCTGCACTAAACACCCATTTTGGCCCACCTAGAAAGATGGTGGTGCATGAGCAAAAAGGGCCATATGGAAACACGCAATATAGAACAACACAAACATGAGACACTATCCCAAAAGACATTTGGATAACCTTAAACAAATCCATGGGATCTTTCAAAGGATCTCGCCAAGTTTCAGAATGGAAAACATAATAATTTGTAGACTGTAGAAACCTAGTAGAGGAGGCAACACATACTCAAAATGTCTAACCTGATTGTAAATCCAAGCTAGTTGTAGGACATCGAGGGATTGTGATGACCCATGCAATGAATGCATCAATCCTTAAATACTATAAATACATTAAAAGGTAGGCCTTTTCAAGTAGATGACTATTAAGACTGATCCGGCCAAAGTATGACAATTGATCAACATATTTATAATCTTCAAGTTGCAACATTCATTATTTATAACCTTGGAATAACTAGAGGATTGAAGGAGGACCTATGCATGCTCAAAATTGTTTCCTCTTTTTCCAATGCCTTAAACATTTTTATGTTTTAGTCCCTTCCATTTAACTTCTCTCATACATCCCATTGATAGTGTAATTGGAAATTAATAATTCCTATTTCCACAACAAGGCAGATAATAGAAATGGATTTCAAGTCCAATTGCAAACCAAATAAAATTAAATATATATATTAGTTTTAAATAGAGAAGCAGGTTTATTGTACGTATTTAGCACTTCTTCAAATTTAAGTTTCATATTTTTTAACTTATTTTATTTTCATATAATGTGTAATATTAACATCAAATAAACCTAATTAAACTAATGAGACCGCGCAAGTCTATAGTATGCTCTGTATTAATAATATTAGCAATGATAATTAGTTATTAATACTAAATAAATCTAATTAAATAACAATTTGTGCAAATTTTAATCTCAAGTTAACATCTCTCAATATACCAAAGCTTGAACATCTGAGTCCACATTACTAATTTAACAAAAGCGATACCTGTGGGAATTGCTGGACTTTGGGCCGTGTTCTTTGTCGGCCACCTTTACTATGTAACACTTTTTATTATTTTGTTAATATAATATAAAGGTGGTTCCAATAGTAAATATGTTTGGAATAATTTTTATAAATTTTTGAAATATAATTTAAGAATTTCTACTTTCTTTAAGTTAGTTATTGTATTATAATAATAATTAAAAGTTAGTTGAAGCACAATTGGATTAGGAGTCATTTCTCCTTAGGAGGTCTATTTTAGATGATTAGCAAAATAATTTAGTGGCGTGATTAAGTCATTTATTCTTGTTCAAGTACATGTATTTATTGTTATCTCTTAATTTGATCTAAGATTATAAAAGGCAATAAAAATATTTCTCAATATTAAAGAGGTAAAATTACTTTCTATTAATTATATATAATATAGTATTTATCATAAGTGGAATAGATTTACATGAGAATCAAAAGAAATATATTGTAATAAGGGAGTCATTAATCTCATCATATCTAATATATAGAAGTAGCTTTCCAACTAGAAAGAAAATATAATAAACCCCACAAACAACAAGAACCACAAAAATAAGGCCATCAAGAAACAATTACAAAGATGGTACCTAGAAGTGAAAGAGCACTATCAAATTTGTCTTGGTCAATACTTTCTCTATACGAATTTATCACGATGTGTGAAGTATCGACTCTTAGGTCTATTATCATTATATTTTTTTATTCTTCAATATTTTAAGAGGGGAATCGACAAGCAAAGAAACTTATCATAAAGTATTGTTACTTAGAAACTGTGACATAGAAGAAAAGAACCAGACACATCATCTGTGTTGAAACCTCTTTCACCACCTCCACTATCATGTCAAGGGAAAGATTACTAAGAGAAACATGAAAAGCTCCTCCTAAATAGATACAAACATCCCTACCCTTGCCCTCCAACTCCATGGCCTAGATATAGGGACTAGTGATAGAGAGAGTTGGGTGAAAGGAAAATTGAAGATGCTTCACTTCCAATCAATGTTTTTTTAGTTTGAATCTAAATTTGAATTATACTATTAATAATAAATACCTCTCTTTAACCTCAAAAAAAATTATATACATTAAAAAATGTAAATAATATTATTTATATTTTTCTAAATATATAACGAAAAATAAACACAAAATATATATCAAATGTAATTATATTTTTCAAATAACATTATCTCAATTTTTCATCCCTTTTATTATACATAAATAACAAAATGTGATTTTGCTTTACTGATTTCTACAATGTGCAAACCAAAGTGGTATATTTCACTAATTGATAATTTCAGAAAAATCAACCTGTTTTATATTATTTCATTAGTCTTTGGAGGGATAAGTATAGAAACTCAACTAATATTCAACAAATTAAACTGCTTTTTTTGGTAAAGATAATTAATTTAAAAAGTAAATTTACGTTTTAAATATATATTTGTTATATTTTTTTTATTGGTGAAGAACCTTGACCAATTTGTGAAACCAATTTGTTATATATTCAACAAATTTTATATGTAATTCCTGGACACTGCACTAATATTCTACAAATTCCTCATAATTTTATTTTTAACCCCTGCCATCATTTCCATGGTTTCAAAATCTGGCAAACTTTTAATTGAAAAACAAATCACATTATTTCACATTTCCCGTAGATAAAGATCTTGCCATGTGATGACTCATTTCCCCGAGGAAGCTTCCTCTTCATTGATTCAGGACAACTAAAGAAAAGGAAGGAAACAGAAACAGTGCCACCCCATAGAAAAAGAAAAGCAAAGCAAAAAATAAAAGGAACTCCATCTCCATTACCGCCTCTATGCTTGCTTTAACTTTTTCTTTTGAGAATTAAAAAAGAACACAGACTTACATATAGAAGCCCATTAGTTTCAGAGTAGAAAGCTGGTGCCTGTATGAAATAATGCAGCTGTGCCACCTTTATAAAGTTTTCAATTTTTGTTTATGTGGAATACCATCTAAATACATTGTACATCAGCCAAACCACCTGCAAAAATGAAAGATTCTCAAGACTTTGGCATTTCCTGAGCTGTATAAGTAATCTTGCAGGAATTTAATATTATATACTCTATCTAGGCTATGATCTTTCTACACAGAAAACCAAAAACATTCCAGGTTAGGTCCTTTAAATAGTATCCATTGCCAGGGAGTTATTATTGTTTGTCAGCGATGAAGATCAAAGTGGGTGAAATAAAAATGGAGGCCACAACATTTCTGAAGCATTTCTGGTCTGCCATGAGCTCAATGCTCAAGAAAAAATCAGACACTGTCAAGGACAAAGCAGATTTAATGAAGAACAAATTGCTGTTGCTCAAATCTATGAAAAATGAGAACATATTTGGTGCCATAAGCAATAAGGTGAGTTTCAATTGGAGATATAAGCTTTCTGCAAAATTCAAGCGAAGTGAAATATCAGAGATAAAAGAACCCAATTCTTGTGTTTCTGTGGAATTAGTTTCATCTTCTCCAGACCATCAGGAATTGGAAAGCTTATCGCACAGTCTTTTGGCTGGTTTAGAGGCATCTGACAGCCCCAGGACCAGAACATCTGAAATTAGGTCTGAGAATGAGATTGATAAGATTGCAGGGTCGTTCATCAGAAGGTTTCATAATCAAATGAGGCTGCAGAAGCAAGATTCTTATAATGCCATGCTTGCCAGGAGCGTTTGATGGGACTGAATTTTTCTTTAATTTAGTCCTTATCTGCTACCACAGTACTGCTATCATATATTTATTGCTTTGTAATCTCCTTATTACTATCGTATAATGGTTTGCAATGTGTGATATTTATAATAGTGTGAGATACAATATTTTGTTCGAAGGTTATGATAGGGTACATCCTGGTGAAGTAAATACATTTCAGGGATGGAGGAAAAATAATACATAAAAGCAAGAGGGAAGTTAGGATAAATAGTTAGTAGGGAAAATAATATAGACTACAAAAGATTATGTTTATATTAAATCTGTATAATTTGACATATGCATTCAAATAATTCAAATAATATATAGAGTGACTTATTTTCTTGTGATGTTCACTTGGTGAGATTCATAAAGGAAGAAGATTTCAATATCAAGGTTTTGTATTATTTTTAGATAAGCAAAGTATTTTTTGTGGGCAAATCGTATATGTATATGGGAACTGCCACATAGGATAGAAAAGTAAAACTCAATCATTGATTTCAAACACCCATTATATATGAAATTTACAAACCGATTGCAACACATTGTAGAGCACCAAAATTTCTAAGAGTTTGAACTTATGTTCTTTTGATGTTCACTTGGTGAGACTCATGAAAGGAAGAGGGTGTCATTACCAAGGTATTGTATTTTATTTATTTATTTTATATAAAAGGTGTTTGTCATGGATATATGTCATACGAAGATGGAAATTGCAATCACATAGCATAGAAGAATAAGACTCAATCACTTATTTGAAGAAGTCATAGCATAAAAAATTTACAAATGGATCTATACTAATAAATTATCATGAGTTTGATTGGGAAGATATTAGAGTCCAAGTAGAATTAATGCATTACAAATATTGAAGGGACCATAAAACCCTTAAAAAATACAATTACATTACCAATGAAGGAGGTTAGTTTTTTTCAAATAAGAAAATCATAAACAAAGGGTTAATAATTGAAGTTTTCATAAAGTGTAAGTTTAAATACAATATACATAAGGGAAACATATAGATTTTTTCACAGAGAATTTTTGAATTTTTACAAGTGAATCAAAATAAGGATATTGTCTTCTTCTACTTTGTTTGAGCTTGCACAATATGCAGCAACAAATCCAGATATTAAATGGTGTAGGAATGTTGCATCATTTTCAATTCCTATATTTTGTAGAATTTGTCACTGTGTCCATAGAATATAGACTATTTTTCCATTTTTTGTTTTGTTGTTTAGGAATAAAAATGAAGGAGGTTAGTTTTTTTGGTTTTCATAAAGTGAATCAAAATAAGGGAAACATATGACATGAATTTTTACAAGTTACAAATTATAAGGTATTCATACTGAAACAATTAGTGTTTTGAATTAGAATTGACGTGTAATTTGTATTAACCATTTGCCTAATTAAGAAAGTAAAAATCCTTTGAAGGTGTGAAAGTATTCTCTTTCCTTTATACTAAGTAGATGGGTAGATGGTGTGTCTAGAGCATGTATCATTTACCATGAATTTTGAAAACAAGAAATTTAATCCAAATTTAAGGAAATAACATGGACATAAACTTGATCCAAATTATCATACACGAACTTAAACTTAAGTACCATATGTAGTTCCTAGATTTGCAATATGATATTGGAGATAGTTATTAGACTTGGTTGCTTATAATACCTACAATAATATGTTGAGCCACTTAGATAATCAATGTAATTGCAGAGAATTTAATTTGCGTGTCATACCTAAAACATAGGGGTGAAAGAACCAAGAGCGTATGCTACACAATTTGTTTCAGAAACCCTTTCTTGTTTTTTTAGTTTCCTAAACTCTACAAAAAGTCATTAATATTCTCAATTATCCATATATTATTGGAAAAGTAAGTATAAACAAAATTTATTGAGGAAAATCTAATAAGGCAATTTTATATGGAAGTAGAGTATACAATATAATAAAGTAGACAATATTTTTTTGGATACCTGAATATTATATCCTATTTGCAAATACAATGAAGTTTTTAAAAACAAATTTGGCAAAACAACGTAAATACAAACAAAAATCTTCAAGGTATCTTTTACTCTGCATTTGGGGTGTGATCTTTTCCACCCGATTTTGTATGATTAGTATTGTACATTTCATCATTATTATATGGATATACTTTTCAATCAACAAATACAAATTTTTTCCCTCTCAATCTCACTGGCATTCTGTTATATAGCAAATTCAGCCTAGTTGTTCATATGTTGATTTCAAAAATGTTTCTATTTTTTTAAAGCCTAGAGTCATTGTTTAAATCAGAAAACTCTTGTTGTATGCAATCAGAAAACTCATTCTTTTATCTTAGAAATAGATTTGATTGCAATTGATGTTTTTTTTTCCCTTGTCGGAATTTATAGTAAAAAAAGATGAAGTGAAGTAAGATATCAGTAAGTGTATATGGGAAAAAGAGTATGTGCAAGGAATAATATTTGTATTAGCAAGGTTGGATTGAAACTGTTGAAACATGGTGGTGCTAAATGAATATGCATCAAAATAATAAAATATATAAACATTTTGATTAAAGTGCGCGTCTTCAAAACATGATATTATTGTTTCTTACTTTGAAAGAGAAGGGAATTACTCTGCCCCAGCCCAATACTAGGTGAAAAATCAAAATTACTTGGAAAGAGAGTGGAAAAAAAATAGGAGCATATCTCGTAAGACTTCTCCTCATCAAAAGGATCGTCCTCATTCTGAGCGTTCTCCCTTGGAACAAACCATTGATCTCAGAAGTCAGAGGGAGGAACAATTTAATTATGACATCTAGCAAGCCATCAAAGCTCAGAATTAAAGAATCCTCAATGTAAAAGGAGACTAGAGAAAAGGATGAGTTTGTGGCAAACATCTGTGGTGAATTAAGCATAGCTTATATGTAATGGGCGTAGAATTAGTTAATTGTTATAAGTTAAAATTCAATTGACAGTTGATAGTAACAAGTTAGTTTCATAATTTAATTATGACATGATTCCAGTTTCCCATCTAGCAAGTCCTCAAAGCTCAGAATTGAAAGAATCCTCAATACAAAAGGAGAAAGGGAATACGTGAGTTTGTGTCAAACACCTTTGATGAGCTAAGAAAAACATATATGTAATGGTCATAGAATAAGTTCATTGTTACCAGTTAAAAGTAAGTAATGATAGGAACAGGTTAGTTTCAGAATTTAATTACGACGGTCAAGTTTTCTATTTAGCAAGCCCTCAAAGCTCAGAATTACAAGAATCCTCAATGCAAAAGAAACTCGAGAATCGCGTGAGTTTGTCTCAAACACCAATGATGAGCTAAGCATAACATATATGTAATGGTCATATAACTAATTGATTGTTATCAGTTAAATTTGGTTCAAAGCTGATAGTAACAAATTAGTTTCAGAATTTCGTTAATGAAGAGAAATATAAACGTAATGTAGGCATGATCATAATGGATGATGCATTGTTTGGTCTTCTCTCAAATTTCTACTATAATTTATCAGTGTCAAGAACAATATCTATATGGTATCAAATCCCAAGGTTATAAGTTTTTATGGTTCAGGTCGAAGATTGATATCAAAATTATAATGAGTAAGAAACAGAGATACAGTAGTAACTGTAGAAAATCTCTGCAGTCTTATACAACGAACAACATAAAGAAAAATAAACAGAATATTAAAATAACTTGTAAAAATTGATTAGTAATCAAACCAACACTGTTGTGCGTTCTCCATTATTAAAATCTTCATATTCAGAGCTTCGGATTACATTCAAGTTGTGCGTGCAGCTATGTGCTTTCAATGCACCATCCATATAAAACAATTACAATTGTTATTATTAAATAACCACCTACACCTCTAAAAACATAACACTCTAAATCTGAACTGTGCTTTAAAACAGCGCATGTTGTGCATGCAATAAAAAAAAATTATTTTATTTAAATTGACTTCCTAATAATAGGACAAAGTTGGAGTTAACTTAAGCAAACTAAATCTAAATTTATTTCTCCTAAAAAGCTACGGGAGGAATTAATCAATGCATGGCACATGCATATTTCCAACACTCCCCCTTAATTTCGAACCTGTAGCTTTTACTATTCTGAAATTGCGTTTGCTTTTTCAGATCTGCCATATGTAGGATTACAAACTCCCAAACAATCTCTCAAATATTTGAAAACTTCCTTTGCCAAATCCTTTGAAAAAATGTCTGCAAAATGATCTTCAGATTTGTAAATTTCAAGATGAATCTCTTTGTTTTTTACCAGCTCCCTGATGAAATGATACCTCGTATCAATATGTTTGCTGCTCTTATGAAAACATGATTTTTGGACAACGTTATGGCTGAGTTTTTGTCACAAAAAATCTGCGTAGCTTCCTCTTGTTTCTACATCAAATCTTTCAAAATTCTTCTCATCCAAACAACTTGACATATTGCTCTTGTTTCTGCTACATACTCTGCTTTTGCTGAAGATAACGTGACAATGGGCTGCTACTTTGATGCTCATGAAACCAATCCTATTCCAAAGTGAAAAAATATAGTCAAATGTGCTTTTCCGGTCATCTATACTTCCATCACTGTCACTATCTGTATAACTAATGAGTTTGAACTCATATGAACTTGAATATAGAATTCCATGATTCCTCGTTCCACTCACATACCTCAAAATTCTTTTTCCATCTTGTCAATGTGAATCTTTTAGAGATTCCATGAACCTAGATATGAATCTCACACCATAAATAATGTTAGGCCTTATGGCCGTCATATACATAAGACTTCCAACCAATTTTTAAAACAATTTTGGATCCACACATGATCCTTCATCATCTTTGCTTAACTTCAAACCTATTGCAACTAGTTTTGGCGTTGGCTTACAATTCAACATGTTAAACCTTTTCAAAACATAATTTGCATACTTTTCTTGTGAGATAAAAACTTCACCTTCTAATTGTTGAACTTCATGCCCAAAAAGTAATGCATAAGACCAAGATATGTCATCTCAAATTCCTTCTTCATGGCTGGTTTGAATGACTCTGTAGATAGATTTCCAGTAATGATCAAATCATCTATGTATAAACAAACAATTAGAATCTTACCTTGCTCATTTATCTTGGTGTATAAGGTAGGCTCATTGTTGTTCCTACTGAAACCATTCTGTGTCAAATAAGAATCATTTTTTTTATACCAAGCTCTAGGTGCTTGCTTGAGACCATAGAGTGTTATCCTCAATCTGTATATTTTTCCTTCATGACATTCAATCTTATAACCTTCTGACTGATTCACATAAACTTCCTCTTCAAGGAAGCCATTTAAGAATGTCGATTTTACATCCATATGATAAATAGGCCATTTTTTTTAGATGAAATTGCTAAAACCATTCTTACTGTGTTCAAATGTGCTACTGGTGCAAATGTTTCATTGTAATACACTCCATATTGCTACGTAAAACATCTTGCTACTAACCTTGCTTTATGTTTTTGTACTTTTCTATCAGCATTGTATTTGGTCTTGTAGACCCACTTGACTCCTATCACGTCCTTTCCTTTTGGAAGATCCATTAGCTTCGATGTTTAATTCTTCTTTATAGCATTGATCTCATCATCCATGGCTTTTTTCCAAACTTTATTTTTATAACCTCTTCAAAATATATTGGATCTACAGCTTGAGAAAACAATGCAAAAACTGAAAATGAATTAGCCGTATCAACATTACAAATCTCACTTAGACTTATTATTTTCCGTTGCGCAGTACTATTCAATGCAGGACTACTTTGTGGTGATGGAGTGGCTTCTGGTGTTCTCTATGGTGTCTCTTGCATGGCTGAAGATGGCTGTAATTTTGGAGACCTCCGAACTATAGATGGAGGTGTAACTTGTGCTACAACTTGTGGTGCATGTCTAATATTTGTAGATACAGTACCTTGCTGCTCTAAAGTTTCATCTGCAATATCATCATGTGGAATAGTTTTTTCTATACTCATCGTTTTCTCTATACTTCCATCCCATGCTTCATTCTCAATAAACTAAACATCCCTATTGATCACAACCTTTCCAGTGACCGGATTGTATAACTTGTACGCTTTTGTATTCTTTGAATACCCAACAAAAATATACTTTTCTCCTTTGTTGTCTAACTTCTTCCTTATCTCATCAGGTACATGTGCATACGCTACACAACTAAAAACTCTGAAATGAGACACAAGTTTTCCCAAAATACAACATTCACATACTCTTTCTGGTTTTTGAATCAATGGCAAACCTTTGACCATATTATTTCTATGAAGTAAATTTAAAAATTCAAACCTCCAAAATTCAAATGTCCATACCTTAGATGTCAAAGCCACGATTCATCTTTCATGACTAAATGAATAGCTAATTGTGTTCCTTCAGTGCAAGACTCAACTATATTAGCGCATGATTCACTTTCTATAGCACAGACTTGATTTACATTGGTTCATGACTATGTTACATCAGCGCAGGATTTTGTTACCTCAGTGCAAGACTCTTTTATCTTAGCACAGGACTCATCTGTTTGAGCACAGGACTCGGTAGAAGACTTATTTGACTTAGCACAGGACTTGGCTACGAACAAAAGAGATGTAATGATTTTGCTGCAAATAGATCTAATTTCTTCTTTTTTCCAGGTTTCAATATCAATGGAAACATCCTATTACTGCTCATCTTCACTTTTGCAATCAACTGAGTGCTAGGAGCTTTGTCCAAATTACGCACTCATTGTCTTCCATATAGACTCGGTATCCTTTTTGTACCAGTTGTCCAATACTCATAAGGTTATGTTTCAAACCTACAACATAATAAAAATCTTTCATACTTGTTTTATCCCCCTGTTTTGTTAGAATACTAATTGTGTATTTTCCTTTTACAAACACAATATTTTATTTCCAAGAGTTACATCACTCTTAACTGAATCATCCAAACTAGAAAAAAATCTAGATTACATGTCATGTGATTGCTACAACCTGAATCCAAATACCATACATCACATGGAATCTCTTTTGAAAAACTCACTCAATAGATGATAAAGAAGGTATTGCTTCGACAATCCTTGTCCATGCAATAAACATAGGTTTAGGAGCAGAACTTCCAACCTGATTTTGATTTTAACTCTCCTGATCATATTACTTTTTCTTGCAATTATAAGCATAGTGCTCATACTTCCTACAATAATGACACTGAACGTGAGACTTATCTTGTCTCTGACCATAACTTTGTTCTTGATTTTGTCCTCTTCCACCCGAGTTTGATGAACCGCTGCCACGTCCTCTAAATGAACTTCTTCCTTTGCCTCTTGGGCTGAAATTATCTCTTCTTTTTCCACGAATACCTATTGTATAAGATGCAAAAGCCTAATCTACACTTTCATGTGATCTATTCATCCTCTGTTCATGATTTATTAGTGATGCATCAATAGAAAACTGACTCAAATCCTTAGTTTCTTCAATAACAACAATTAACGGATCAAATTTCGTAGGCAAACTCCTAAGCAATTTTTCAATAATCCTTTTGTCTTCAAGAGTCTCACCATGGGATTTCATTTGATTGACTAAGCTAACTACATAAGTAAAAAATGATTCTAATAAATTTGAATCTTTCATTAACAAATTCTCAAAATATCTATGAAGTAACTGTAGTTTGGTAATTTTTTCTTTCTCCTTACCTTGATATGCAACTTGTAGTGTGTCCCATGCGGTCTTTGCTTGGCTGGCTTCTTCCACTCTGGGAAGAATGGTTTCATGCATTGCCTGATGAATATAGAAAAGAGCTCTGCCATCCTTCTTTCGTAACTCCTTCAAAGTATCTTTCTCTTCCCGAGAAAGTGCAATATACGTTGTTGCATCTACGGGCTTTGTGTACCCATCCTCAACGATCGCCCTTATGTCCTGAGATCTAAATAACGCCTTCATGGTCAACGACTAATACTGTAACTTCTTTCCATTAAACTGCGGTGTCTGTATACCGGATGTAGAAGCCATAGCTTGCTACCAATTTAATAAACTTCTGGAATAACCTGCTCTGATACCAATTTATAGAAAATCTCTGCAGTTTTATACAACGAACAACATAAAGAAAATAAACAGAATAATAAAATAACTTGCAAAAATAGATTAGTACTCAAACTAGCACTATTGTGTGTTGTCCATTAATAAAATCTTCAGACTCGGAGCTTTGGATCATTACATTCAAGTTGTGCATGTAGTTGTGTGTTTTCAATGCACCATCCTTGCTTGTGTACAATTCACAATCTGTTGACTTGTTAAAATGCACCTACAACTCAAAAACAACTGCACTCTAAATCTAAACTATGCTTTAAAACAACGCATAACACTGCATTAATACTGAAAATTCTGTAGAATTATAAACATGACTTTAAAATAATAACAAAAACAGTTAATAAAACAATTTAAATCTAAAATTTATTTCTCCAAAAAGCTATGTTGGATAATTAATCAATGCATACTCATGCTTATATTTCCAACAATAACAAACTAAACTCTTTACAAGCTGATTCCTATGTGTAATATTTTAGCAATTTCTCTTAAAGTATATAACAAGTTTTTTAAATATGTATAGAAATGCACACTCTGAATAACCAACAAAAGACTCTAAAAACATAACTAGATATTTTCTGAAACTAGCTTGCAACAAAGCTAAAATTATTTTCTGCTTTGGATCCTAAAATCTATTGGTCATCAATAGTAGACAATATACCTAGAGACGTTCCAAAAAAATTTAAAGTTAGATCTACGATTGAAGTCCAAAAAATATGAAGATATAAGATGAAGGTTCAAATAACAAAAAGTGTTATGCAGTTTAGCAAAATTACCTGCACACTAAGGCAAATGATTAAATATAACTTTCTTTGTGGCATTAATGGAAGGACCATGTTTCTATAGGATCACATTGGATATTTGCACCATTAGAGTAGGAGAGTATAACTTCTATGGCATGAGTCATATATGTAATGATCCAAAAGAAGTGAACATGCGACCGGTCGTTCAACAAGCAGTAGGCCCCACCATCTACTCATTCGAGCATGAAAATTGCTTGTTTCTTGCAATGCTTTTGAAACTATAATACGTAGCTACAGCTTATGAATATATTTCCCGTACTGGTAAGATAAGGATTTACTTAGAGTAAATTCCCTAATCCTATTCCCTCAAAATGAGGCCTCCCTATTAGTCAGCAAGATTTGCAGTAATAAATTGGTTGAAGACCGATCCACCTTTCTTTTCTTCATAGGGAGTTTGATTTGTTCAAATCTTGGCTCATTCAAATGATATTCCTTAGGATACCTTATTTAACGATGATCCCATGGGAAAGATTGATTTGTTCTGCATAGCACATGTGACACGTCACTGTGCAGGTTGTATTGCACCAAAATCAGATCTCTCTTCCCCTCCCTACGTGTGCTTCTCCACAGTTGATTTTAAACAGTGTTTCAGAGATGCTCTTCTCTTGGTCTTTTCCGTAGAATCTATTATCAAATTTTTTGGGATGAACATTGATTTGATGCTACGTACTGCATATCGAAGTTATCAGTGATTTTAATAATGCCAATTGCAGGCTAAAATCCCTTCTCATTCCACACAAGCCTACTAGAAACTGCATGGGTTCCGTGAATAATTCCCCTCCAATTCTATATATTACAATTCAATCTAGATTTATGGAACATTTTAGGAATACTCTGTCGACAAGTATGAATTTTTTCACATTGTTCAGGGCCTTTTCCCATCTCCCGGACCCTCTATGATTGTTAAGTCTTCATGCATGCTTTTACAGGAAATATTGGTATTACGCTATATGAAATCCAAGACCAAGAACGAGGTTTCAGAAACTGCAAACACAAAAATACTTGAGATTTCTGAAATTAACATGAAGCATAGCATAGGATGGTGAGAAGTATGAGGATCCACCGCCATGAGAATGAGATTCCATGCTGAGCCACCATTTCAGACATCCATCTCAAAACAGGAGTGGGAAGAGTCAGAAAAGACCTAGGTAACACTTAATAGGCATTTGAAATGATCCTGACGAATAATAGAGATTTGATTCCCTTCATAATGAGTAGTACATGTAATAAAAATGCAAGGGTTCGAGGGGTTCGGTTCACTCAATGTGGCCATCGAAGCTACAGCCAAGTTACTTGGCTGCATGCTTGTTCAGGTTCATAACTTTCAACGATTTTCAGGAGAAGTTTGAATACCCATTGTCATCTAATTTAGTCCAGAAAATAGGAAATTGCATGTTGCCAAGCAGCTTTACAACCTGACAGTTTGAGTCCAAACCATTTCTTTCTGGAAGGTAGCTGTCTTAGGCCTACAACGAAAGCAGTGAGACATGAAAACCAGAAATGTACCAAAAAAACTTAGCAATGTAATGGATCTTTTACTCAATCTAACAGACCTTGAACATTTCCATAGCTAATGCTTCCCTATTTCAAGTAACAATCGCCACATTTGTCTTCAACGGCCAATTGTTGGAAAATCAAGTCAGAATTAATTGTGCAATTAATCTCTATCTTTTCCCAGATATTAGCTCACTGACATATCTGATTTGTAATTAATTATGACTGTTGCACATTTACTTTTTGTTGAAACATTCTCCCTGATTATCTCTTGTCAGAGATTTTGTGTTGACTTGTAAGGCAAGTCTTTTGTGTAGGTGTTTATTATTAATGCATCATGTTTTATTGTAAAATTGTAAGAAGAGCAAGAAGTAGGAAAAAAGACAGAAGAAAGAGAAAAACTAGATTTGGGAGAAGGAGAAAAGTGTGCAATTCCAGCTTAAGTCTGGACTGTTTTTGCTGATAGAAAAACTTCATTTCTCAGTTGTTATTGTATGAATGAATGTTTTGTGTGCAGCTGTAGCTGCTGTTCATTATTGACAAATATATATGTATTGCTGAAGCAATTTGATGCCCAGATCTGTGTTATTTGCAGCCAAGTGTTTTATCTTATTTTGCTGTTATAAATTTCTGTAGCTTCTCTTTTCCCCTGTTCTGCATCCTTTAAATCTGCTGCATTTTATTTTCTATTGTTGTTTGAAGATTATGTAGATTCCGTAGACTCTACAGTTTCCGTAGATCCTCGTATTCCCTTCATCTGGTATCAGAGCTTGGCTAAGCCCTTCTTCTATTTCTTTTTTGGGTTTTTTAGTTTTTCATTTGGCAGCCATTAATGGCTTCTACGTCTGGCGCATCGCTGGTTAGTGTGCAAACTCTGATTTTCACAGGAAAGAACTATGAGTATTGGTCTTTGACCATGAAAGCTTTGTTTTGGTCTCAAGACATTTGGGAAATGGTTGAAAACGGTTACCAGGAACCAGCAGACCAGGCAACATACAATGCTCTTACACAAGCTCAAAAGGACGTCTTGAAGGAACAGAGGAAGAAGGATGGGAAAGCACTGTTTTATATCCATCAAGCAATGCATGAGAGCATACTCCCAAGAGTTGCAGCAGCAAAGCAAGCCAAGGAAGCATGGGACACACTCCAGATTGCATATCAAGGTATGGACAAGGTTAAAACTGCTAAATTACAGCTCCTTAGAAGAGAATTTGAAAATTTATCAATGAGAAACTCAGATTCAGTAGAATCTTTCTTTACTCATGTTGTTGGTCTGATAAATCAAATCAAGTCCCATGGAGAGGTCATAGAGGATAGGAAGGTTGTTGAGAAGGTACTTAGAAGTCTCCCTTCTAAATTTGATCCTGTAGTTGTGGCTCTAGAGGAAACCAAAGATTTGAGCCAATTTAGTGTTGATGAACTACATGCCTCTCTTATCAATCATGAATATAGACTGAATAGATCAAATAGTTCAGTTGAAAATGCATTTTCATCTCAGATTTCTATAAATCGTGGAAGAGGAAGGAGGAGTTTCAGTCCTAGAGGTAGAGGGAGAAGTTTTCCTACAAGTGGATGTAGTAGCAGTTCATGCAAATGCTGGTGGTAGAGGTCAAAATCAGAATTTCAGTCACCCAAGTGGCCAAAGATTTGACAAATCACACATTCAATGTCACTATTGTAAGAAGTTTGGGCATTATGCTCATGAATGCAAGAAAAAACAATATGATCAGCAGAAGCAAGGTCAAAATCAGTCAAGTAGCACTCCCTCAGGCAGCATGTTCATTGCATGCACGAAGATTGCTGAAGCAATCCCTACAAACTCTCCAGTTGAGTGCAATGTTGTTCAAGAAAGCCCATGTGACATATGGTATTTAGATTCGGGCTGCAGTAATCACATGACAGGTAATAAAGATTTGTTTTCTAGCTTGGAAGAATCAGTTCAAACTGATGTTACACTTGGTAACAACAACAAAGTCACTGTTTTGGGTAAAGGTACGGTTAATATTCTAACCAAAAAGGGGGAGCCGAAATTTATGCCTGATGTATATTATGTTGCTGGTCTAAAACACAACTTGATGAGCATTGGACAGCTGATACAAAAGGGATATAGAGTGTACATGGAAAATAATGAAGTGTGTTATTTTGGACAAGCTTCCAAGCAATATGCTTATTGCCAAGGTACAAATGACTATAAACCGCATGTTTCCATTAAAAATAAGGCCAGCTATGAAAGGAAAAATAGCTCAAGCTGTTCATGAGACACATATTGTAAATTCTGGAGTAGCTTTTAAGGTAGAAGATACAAAATCAGCAGTAGCCAAAGACAGCTATGGAAAAGTTCAAGACAGCTACGGAAATGTTCAAAACAGTCACAAAAAGGTTCAAAACTACGGAAATTCCAAGACATCTACGGAAATGGCCAGAACAGCTACGGAAATGGCCAAAGCTCCAAAGAGGAAAATGATGTTTCTGTAGAAACTCAAGCAGCGTTTCAATCAGTGGTAAAGGATGATTCTTGGCTATGGCATTTTAGATTTGGGCATTTATATTTTGGAGCACTGAAATTACTACATATGAAGAATATGGTAAAAGGTTTTCCATTAATTGAGAAACCAGAAAGAGTTTGTGAAGGATGTATTATGGGCAAACAACATAGAGAGTCATTTCCGGTTGGCAAGGCAAATAGAGCTACAGCTCCACTTGAGATTGTGCATTCAGATATTTGTGGGAAAATGCAAACACCGTCTATAGGAGGCTGCACTTATTTTCTTACTTTTATTGATGATTTCACAAGAAAAACTTGGGTTTATTTCTTAAAACACAAATCTGATGCATTTGCTTATTTCCAGCAGTTCAAGGCACTTGTGGAGAAGCAAAGCGGCCACTACATCAAGGTTCTAAGGATGGATAGAGGCGGTGAATTTATATCTAATGAATTTATAAATTTTTGTAGATCTCATGGCATACACAAGCAATTTACAGCCCGCTATACACCTCAGCAAAATGGTGTGGCGGAGAGGAAGAACCGAACAATTATGGAGATGGCTCGTAGCATGATGGTAGCCAAACATCTACCAAATGAATATTGGGCTGAGGCAGTGGCAACTGCTGTTTACATCATGAATAGGTGCCCAAAAAAGAGCGTAAGAAACAAAGTCCCTCAAGAGGCTTGGACAAGAAGGAAACATAGTGTTTCTCATATGAAGGTATTTGGATGCATTGCATATGCACATGTTCCAGATGAGTTGAGAAAGAAGTTAGATAATAAAGGACAAAAATGTATATTTGTTGGTTACTCAGAGGAAACAAAAGCATATAAGTTGTTTGATCCTATCAATAGGAAAGTTATAATCAGCCGTGATGTTCAGTTTGTGGAGGATGAAGCATGGGATGGAAGCATAGAGAGGACTGTCAGAATTGCAGCTGTTGTCCCAAATGATAATATGGTGGATGAAGTGTTTTCAACACCAAATATAACTCAAACAGCAGCTCCTTCCAATCCCAGGATGGTACCACAAGTTGCAGCTCAAGCTACACCTTCATTCACACCAAGGAGATCTTCAAGGCTGTTGTCCACACCAACAGGACACAAAACTTCACAAGCATCTACACCGGCATCTACATCAATTGGTATCCTTGGAGCAACACCATCTAGCACTCCAAGTAGTTCTTCATCTCTGGATCCAACTCTAGCAAGCATGATGCCACGAAAAACAAGGAGTTTGAGTGAGTTGTATAATGTTGACACAACTAATTCATTTTCAGCTTTTGCTTTATTTTCTCATATTGATGATCCATTAACATTTGAAGAGGTTGTGAGTAGTGATATATGGGCAGAAGCCATGGATGAGGAGATTGAATCCATTGAAAAAAACCAAACATGGGAGTTGGTTGATTTTCCAGAAGGCAAAGATGTAATTAGTGTCAAATGGATTTATAAGACTAAACAAGATGCTGATGGGAAAGTGCAAAAGCATAAAGCAAGGCTAGTTGCAAGGGGCTTTACACAACAGCCCGGTATAGACTTCAATGAGACATTTTCTCCGGTTGCTCGGTTGGATACAGTTAGGACTGTTTTAGCTATTGCTGCCCACAACAAGTGGCCTGTATATCAAATGGATGTAAAGTCTGCATTTTTAAATGGCTATTTAGAGGAGGAAGTGTATGTGGAACAACCACAAGGCTATGAGCTACCGGGTCATGAAGACAAGGTGTATAGGTTAAAGAAGGCACTCTATGGATTGAAGCAAGCTCCAAGAGCTTGGTACAGCCGCATTGACTCCTATCTCATTCAAAATGGTTTCCAAAGGAGTGGTTGTGAACCGACATTGTACATCAAGGTCAACAAGCAAGGTAACATTTTGATTGTTTGCTTGTATGTGGATGATCTAATCTTTACCGGTGATCTAAAAATAGATTCTTTCAAATCAGTAATGAAGAATGAATTTAAAATGACTGATTTGGGTCTTATGAGGTATTTCAGGAATTGAAGTCCATTAATCCAATGATGGTATATTTATTTTTCAATCCAAATATGCAAATGAAGTTTTCCATTTAATATGGCAAGGTGCAAGGTATCCCCAACACTGGTTATGACAGGGATGAAGTTAAGCAAGGATGCAATGATGGAGCATGTTGATTCTACATTGTTCAAAGGCTGGTTAGAAGCCTTATGCTTAAAAGCCACAAGGCCAGATATTATATACATGTAAGTCTGATTTCAAGGTTTATGTCTCCAAAAGACTCACATTAGCAGGATGAGTAAGAGCATGTTGAGGTATGTAAGTGGTACAAGGATTTTGGTATATTTTATTCCACTTCAGATGATTTAAAAATTTATCAAGGTATGGACAAGGTTAAAACTTCTAAATTACAGCTCCTTAGAAGAGAGTTTAAAAATTTATCAATGAGAAACTCAGATTCAATAGAGTCTTTCTTTACTCATGTTGTTGGTCTGACAAATCAAATCAAGTCCCATGGATGAGGTCATAGAGGATAAGAAGGTTGTTGAGAAGGTACTTAGAAGTCTCCCTTCTAAATTTGATTTTGTAGTTGTGGCTCTAGAGGAATTACAAAAGATTTGAGCCAGTTTAGTGTTGATGAACTACATGCCTCTCTTATCAATCATGAATATGGACTGAATAAATCAAATAGTTCAGTTGAAAATGCATTTTCATCTCAGATTTCTGTAAATCATGGAAGAGGAGGAGGAGTTTCAGTCCTAGAGGTAGAGGGAGAAGTTCTCCTAGAAGTGGACGTAGTAGCAGTCATGCAAATGCTAGTGGTAGAGGTCAAAATCAGAATTTCAGTCACCCAAGTGGCCAAAGATTTGACAAATCACACATTCAATGTCACTATTGTAAGAAGTTTGGGCATTATGCTCATGAATGCAAGAAAAAACAATATGATCAGCAGAAGCAAGGTCAAAATCAGTCAAGTAGCACTCCCTCAGGTAGCATGTTCATTGCATGCACGAAGATTGCTGAAGCAATCCCTACAAACTCTCTAGTTGAGTGCAATGTTGTTCAAGAAAGCCCATGTGACATATGGTATTTAGATTCGGGCTGTAGTAATCACATGACAGGTAATAAAGATTTGTTTTCTAGCTTGGAAGAATCAGTTCAAACTGATGTTACACTTGGTAACAACAACAAAGTCACTATTTTGGGTAAAGGTACGGTTAATATTCTAACCAAAAAGGGGGAGCTGAAATTTATGTTTGATGTATATTATGTTGCTGGTCTAAAACACAACTTGATGAGCATTGGACAGTTGATACAAAAGGGCTATAGAGTGTACATGGAAAACAATGAGTGTGTTATTTTGGACAAGCTTCCAAGCAATATGCTTATTGCCAAGGTACAAATGACTGTAAACCGCATGTTTCCATTAAAAATAAGGCCAGCTATGAAAGGAAAAATAGCTCAAGCTGTTCATGAGACACATACTGTAAATTCTGGAGCAGCTTTTAAGGTAGAAGATACAAAATCAGCAGTAGCCAAAGACAGCTATGGAAAAGTTCAAAACAGCTACGGAAATGTTCAAAACAGCCACAAAAAGGTTCAAGACAACTACGGAAATTTTCAAGATAGCTACGGAAATTTCCAAGACAGCTACGGATGTCCAATGGCTACGGAAATGGCCAAGAACAGCTTCAAAGAGGAAAATGATGTTTCTGTAGAAACTCAAGCACCATTTCAATCAGTGGTAAAGGATGATTCTTGGCTATGCATTTTAGATTTGGGCATTTATATTTTGGAGCATTGAAATTACTACATATGAAGAATATGGTAAAAGGATTGCCATTAATTGAGAAATCAGAAAGAGTTTGTGAAGGATGTATTATGGGCAAACAACATAGAGAGTCATTTCTGGTTAGCAAGGCAAATAGAGCTACAGCTCCACTTGAGATTGTGCATTCAGATATTTGTGGGCAAATGCAAACACCGTCTATAGGAGGCTGCACTTATTTTCTTACTTTTATTGATGATTTCACAAGAAAAACTTGGGTTTATTTCTTGAAACACAAATCTGATGCATTTGCTTATTTCCAGCAGTTCAAGGCACTTGTGGAGAAGCAAAGCAGCCACTACATCAAGGTTCTAAGGATGGATAGAGGTGGTGAATTTATATCTAATGAATTTATAAATTTTTGTAGATCTCATGGCATACACAAGCAATTTACAGCCCGCTATACACCTCAGCAAAATGGTGTGGCGGAGAGGAAGAACTGAACAATTATGGAGATGGCTCGTAGCATGATGGCAGCCAAACATCTACCAAATGAATATTGGGCTGAGGCAGTGGCAACTTCTGTTTACATCATGAATAGGTGCCCAACAAAGAGCGTAAGAAACAAAGTCCCTCAAGAGGCTTGGACAAGAAGGAAACATAGTGTTTCTCATATGAAGGTATTTGGTTGCATTGCATATGCACATGTTCCAGATGAGTTGAGAAAGAAGTTAGATAATAAAGGACAAAAATGTATATTTGTTGGTTACTCAGAGGAAACAAAAGCATATAAGTTGTTTGATCCTATCAATAGGAAAGTTATAATCAGCCGTGATGTTCAGTTTGTGGAGGATGAAGCATGGGATGGAAGCATAGAGAGGACTGTCAGAATTGCAGCTGCTGTCCCAAATGATAATATGGTGGATGAAGTGTTTCTAACACCAAATATAACTCAAACAATAGCTCCTTCCAATCCCGGGATGGTACCACAAGTTGCAGCTCAAGCTACACCTTCATTCACACCAAGGAGATCTTCAAGGTTGTTGTCCACACCAACAGGACAGCAAACTTCACAAGCATCTACACCGGCATCTACATCAATCGGTATCCTTGGAGCAACACCATCTAGCACTCCAAGTAGTTCTTCATCTCTGGATCCAACTCTAGCAAGCATGATGCCACGAAAAACAAGGAGTTTGAGTGAGTTGTATAATGTTGACACAACTAATTCATTTTCAGCTTTTTCTTTATTTTCTCATATTGATGATCCATTAACATTTGAAGAGGTTGTGAGTAGTGATATATGGGAAAAAGCCATGGATGAAGAGATTGAATCCATTGAAAAGAACCAAACATGGGAGTTGGTTGATTTTCCAGAAGGCAAAGATGTAATTAGTGTCAAATGGATTTATAAGACTAAACAAGATGCTGATGGGAAAGTGCAAAAGCATAAAGCAAGGCTAGTTGCAAGGGGCTTTACACAACAGCCCGGTATAGACTTCAATGAGACATTTGCTCTGGTTGCTCGGTTGGATACAGTTAGGACTGTTTTAGCTATTATTGCCCACAACAAGTGGCCTGTATATCAAATGGATGTAAAGTCTGCATTTTTAAATGGATATTTAGAGGAGGAAGTGTATGTGGAACAGCCACAAGGCTATGAGCTACCGGGTCATGAAGACAAGGTGTATCGGTTGAAGAAGGCACTCTATGGATTGAAGCAAGCTCCAAGAGCTTGGTACAGCCGCATTGACTCCTATCTCATTCAAAATGGTTTCCAAAGGAGTGGTTGTGAACCAACATTGTACATCAAGGTCAACAAGCAAGGTAGCATTTTGATTGTTTGCTTGTATGTGGATGATCTAATCTTTACCGGTGATCTAAACATAGATTCTTTCAAATCAGTAATGAAGAATGAATTTGAAATGACTGATTTGGGTCTTATGAGGTATTTCTTGGGGATTGAAGTCCATCAATCCAATGATGGTATATTTATTTCTCAATCTAAATATGCAAATGAAGTTTTGAAGAGATTTAATATGGCAAGGTGCAAGGTATCCCCAACACTGGTTATGACAGGGATGAAGTTAAGCAAGGAAGATGATGGAGCATGTGTGGATTCTACATTGTTCAAGAGGCTGGTTAGAAGCCTTATGTACTTAACAGCCACAAGGCCGGATATTATGTATGGTGTAAGTCTGATTTCAAGGTTTATGGAGTCTCCAAAAGACTCACATTGGCAGGCCGGTAAGAGGATATTGAGGTATGTAAGTGGTACAAATGATTTTGGTATATTGTATTCCACTTCAGATGATTTTAGTCTTGTTGGGTACACTGATAGCGATTGTGGAGGCAGCATAGATGATAGGAAAAATACTTTTGGGTATACTTTTCACTTTGGTACATGTGTTGTGTCATGGGCATCGAAGAAACAACCCATTGTGACTCTTTCTTCAATTGAAGCTGAGTATGGTGCAGCCACTAGTGCTGCGTGTCAAGTTGTTTGGATGCGAAGGATGTTGAAAGATTTGATGCATGATCAAAAGGAAGCCACTACAACATTTTGTGATAATAGTTCAGCCATAGTATTATCTAAAAATCATGTGTTTCACAAGAAAACTAAGCATATTGATACGAGGTATCATTTTATCAGAGAGCTTGTAAGCAACAAAGAAATTTGTCTTGATTTTTGTAGGTCTGAAGATCAATTGGCTGACATATTTACAAAAGCACTTGAAAAAGAGACATTTGAGTATTTACGAAGTGGCTTAGGATTTTGTGACTTTGCACAAGTTAGCAGCTCTGGAAAACTATTAGTTAGCTATGGAAATGCAACAACAATTTTTGAACAAACTTGATTCATATTTCTATTGATCTGCAACAGTTCATAATTAAGGGGGAGTGTTGGAAAATCAAGTCAGATTTAATTGTGCAATTAATCTCTATCTTTTCCCAAATATTAGCTCACTAACATATCTGATTTGTAATTTGTTATGACTGTTGCACATTTACTTTTTGTTGAAACATTCTCCTTGATTATCTCTTGTCAAAGATTTTGTGTTGACTTGTAAGGCAAGTCTTTTGTGTAGGTGTTTATTATTAATGCATCATGTTTTATTGTAAATTGGTAAGAAGAGAAAAGAAGAGCAAGAAGCAGGAAGAAGAAGATAGAAGAAGGAGAAAAACCAGATTTGGGAGAAGGAGAAAAGTGCGCAGTTCCAACTCAAGTCTGGATTGTTTTTGCTGAAAGAAAAAATTCATTTCTTAGCTGTTGTATGAATGAATGTTTGTGTGCAGCTGTAGCTGTTGTTCATTATTGACAAATATATATGTATTTCTGAAGCAATTTGATGCGCAGATCTGTGTTATTTGCAGCCAAGTGTTTTATCTTTTATTTGTTGTTATAAATTTTTGTAGCTTCTCTTTTCCCTTGTTCTGCATCATTTAAATCCGCCACATTTTATTTTCTATTGCTGGATGAAGATTTTGTAGATTCCGTAGACTCTGCAGTTTCCGTAGATCCTCGTATTCCCTTCAGCAATAGGCCGAGGTGGATAGAAAATACCTGAAGCAGATGTCAAATTGTAAGGAGTGAGTAAAACTTTAATAAAAGCAGTCATATCTATGCAGGAAGAAAGAAGAAGTTCGGGAAATGAGGGATTAACAGTCCACCAATCATCGGTGACCCAAATAAAACATTTGCCAAAGACTATCAATAATTACAAGAAATATTTACACAAACATTAGCTTTTACATATTCTACATGTAGTCTAAAGCAAATTAATAGCATAAGGCGAATACAAGAGTATCCTACATGGCAAGTACTAACAAAAAATTGTTTATTTATTTTATCATAACAAAATTAAATATTTTGGTTAACAACATTTTTTCCAGAAGTAGAACCAAAAAAAAAAAAAACCAAACAAATAATTCCAAAAAGTTAGGAAAGATTTCAGTTCAAATAAAATATTAAAACATTGGATAAATTTGTGTTTGTTTTCAAGTAAACAATGTCAAGCCTGAAATTTGAATAGTTTGTTCTAGATTGAGACTAAAAACTTTACATGGTATAATTATTTAATTTTGAAAAGCTAGATGATTAGAATTTTTGAGATAGGAATCTCGTCAAAGGAGGAGGATAAATTCCACTCAATAGAACAGATAATCTTTACTCACAAATTTAGGACTAAATTTTTATTACAACCATTTGTATATTAAAAATGGAAAAAAGGCAGAAATTTTTTGTCACGTATCTGTATGTGAATCGGATATCCATAAGGGTGATAATAACCGCATGGGGAAACTTCATTGATTCAATCTACTAATGTAAATTTAAGAAGGCAAGGTATTTGTGAACCAAAAGGCATGTATAATTTAGTAAGTTGGGAGAAAATTAAAATTGAAAAAAGAAACTTTTTAAATCTGAGGTAGATATGCGCAGTGGCTCGCCAATTCTCGCACAATTCTCAGAACTTATGATACTTGCTTTAAAAACGAAAAGAATAAAATAAAATAGTAGTCATATTTGAGGGAGAGAAATAGTAGCAGAGGAAAAAGGGTGAAAAAGAACGGGTTATATGGTGGAGAAGTGAGAGGGTGGAAAAAATCTAAAGGTGAAAGAATTTAAAACTTTACCATCCAACAACGATATGATAAATATGTCAAATTAAAAATCACAAGTAAATTATATCTTGTAATGAAGCTATGTTATATTTTGTTCAATGGTATCAAGGTTTTCAAATAGCAAAAGATATATTTTATTCATTAATCAAGCTTGTTATTATTTCGTTTTGTAGTAGTAAGGGCTCCTATGCGATGAATTTTTCCCTGAATTTTTTTATCATTTTTATTTGACTCTACAGTTATCCATGAAAACAACCGTAATGTTCATGATTGCTTCCAAATTAGATCCCTTCAACACAACCGAGGGTAGTCACGATGTCGATGCCATGGAAGAATTGAGTCCTTATTTATAGTCGAACTCTCAGAATGAACTATATTCGTTTCGTTGCTAGCAGATGTCTTTGCAAGTGAAAAAGGTGTTGGGATCGTATATGGTGTCCTTTTGTTTCTTGGGCCTAATCGAATCGATGGAGATGTCATAGCTGATTTTGGAGGGGTTCCTAATAGAGCACATAAAGTATCACCGATGGCCCAATAAAAATGGAAGGCATTTTGAAGACGATACTTTGACAACCTTAAATCACCCTTTTAGGACATGTTAAAAAGTTTTTTTTTTTGTTTTCTGGATTTCCCCCCGTTATAAATTTCGGTAATCTGGATAGTATGTGACGGTTTTGTGACGGTACAGCATGCCAGAAACAAGGCCTCCACCCCCCCCTTATATAATTTCCAGTAAGTAAAATTTTTAGACTAATTTTTATGAAAAGGAAAATTATACAAATAACAATATATAAAGAATTGACTATATCATTCTATATAATCAATTTTTAAATGTGTTTATAATTAATAATATTTTTGTGATACAAATAACAATCTAGCCTATTTTTATTTTAGAAGGATCTCATAAAGAGGGGGCAAATATAAATCTCAAAAAACAATATATACAATACAATTTAAAATATTAATTTCAATAAATTAAATCCAAATACGCAAATATGAATATAAAATGAGAGAATTCTACCTTTAATAACCAAATAGACCACTTTTCCCTATACACCCATGTTCGACCAAGGCAACCCCAAACCCATACAATTGTAAATACCATAAATATGAAAATGGGGAGTTTTACCTTTAAAAACCGAGGAGAGTATTAATCCTAATTTTAAAAATTCTGAAAACCTATTTACGTAAAATTGGAAATAGAATCACACGGGGAGTGCAATATGCTGTAAATCTAAATACTATGATCTGTGACCCTAACTCGTTGTTTCTTTAAGAAGGTTTTTTCCTTCTATTGATTGGTTTGTTCTTGTCTCTTCACTAGATAAAACCTCAACAACAAGTTAGAGTGCATGTCCCTACTTATGAAAACCAAAACAAAACACTTGCTCCAATGCGATGAGTTTAACACAACCAATTTTAGGAGAGGCATAAACAAGCACACGTAATGCTAAAAACCCCAATTATAGCCTCAATAACCAATTTCACCACTTGTCCTCATGCAATCAATTGGACATGAATAAAAACCAAATCACTCAATGTTGATAATCGAAATATAGAAATGGACAATTCTACTATAAAGAAAATAGTCCAATACAATAATTTTTACAAACACGATTTTTCCTTCAAAAAATTCAAATTACCCAGTGTTTGCAATAAGTTTTATACACCCAAATTTGGCATAGGCAAAAGCCCAATGACATACAAAGTTGAAAAAACGATATGAAAAAAGTTGTAGAAATCCCTGGCCAATAATATTTTCAATCATAATTATAGGTATTAGAGAATTATTAACCTTGACATGAGGGAGCCTATGTAGAAATATCTCAATCCCCCGTGCTGCAACTTTAAAGAAGCTCTGATGGCTACCACTGAGGTCCTTCTCAATATGTACATTTGCACAACATGTTGCAGATCTACATAAGATGTACAATTACTACTTTCTCATAACATATGGTAACTATAACTGCACATCAATGATCAACCATTTGACAATAAATGCATAAAACCAATTGTAATTAGTTTAGCTATTGCTTAAAGTCCGCACATGATCTAGAGCTTGCTGTAAGAAAGACCTGTTCAACAACATGCTATGTTTGAAGAGCTGATTTACCCAATCTTGTATTATTTGTTTTCACAGTTCGGAACCCCATAATAATATGTCCTAATGACTCCGCAACCTGCAATTTTAATATATATTTTTGAAAACTATCAATCTACTATATTATGGTCCTTCAGTAACTCAACTAATTACCACTCCTGTACAACAAAAATAAAATTGGCAATGAACAACATTATACCATTACGATTCTCCAACACCAACTACCAGAACGAATAGAAATGCATATCAAACATCCCCTACACCATAAAGGGTTTACTAAGGAAAATAATACACATAAAATGTAGGGCCAATTTTTTTTAAAAAAACTTACCAAAATAGCCACAGACAGAGAATCAAGGTCCGAATTATTTTCTTTGCGTATTCCTATATCAGGTGAGGAAATAACGGAAGAAACCCGCTTGGAACGCTTGCACATACGATTCTACCCATCTTTTATAGAACAAAAAGAGGAATTTCCATTCACCTTCCCAGACATTTCAGTAAGAACTGCAATTCTTTTCCTGCACATTGCCTTAGGGCTATTAACCGCCATATTATCTCATGAATTCGCAACTTCTCAAGCCACAAAACAGAGTCAATCATGAGCCAAAAAATAAACTATTGGCTAAACCCAACAAACATAGCTAAAAAAACTCTAGGTTTATTGGACGGAGCTATAAAAATTCCTCAAAAAATGTGTGAATTGCATAAATTGCAGAAATAAGAAAATATGTTGATATATGAAAATATGAAAAGCTAGATATGTTGATGTCTGTATTTTTTATAAGGGTATTGTTTTAAAATATTTCCTCACACATAAAGATTGAATGTGATTAGGGGTAAGACAATTAGGTTTAGAGAAATCGTTAGTTTTTAATAGTTTAATTGATCAAATTTGTTGAATATTTTCATTGATGTCAAAGCTAAATGGTAGTCATTGTTGATGTTGTCGGTAATTGAATTTCATGTGGAGATTGTTGAGTAAGTCATTTATGTTAAAAGAGAAGTGCATCACTTGTGAAGGTTGATTGGAAATATGAGAAAGAGAGAATTTGAAGACAATGTGAAGAAAAACAGGAAAAAATTTAATATTAAGATGTTCCTATGAAGGTATGATGACAAATAGGTTTATAAGTGTTGTGTTGTGCTATGATCAAGGTTGTAAAAGTCAAAATGGTTGATTTTAGGTCATTATGTCAATTGTCAAGTTCTTGAGAACCCTCACGATCCCTGAGTTCTGCTTAACTAGTTCATATCTACAAATGAAATGTCATCTTCTAATAAAAAGAAGAGATGAAGAAAAAAATTCAGGGCAGAGCTCTATTCTAGCTTCCTCTGATTAGTAAGGAGGAGATGTTTCCTAAAATTAAGTGACAACTGATTGATTAGTCTAGCTTTGTAGACATTAAGAATTAGCCCCTACATTTTGACAAAACAGACACGGCACTATCACTGCTCTGTAAAACTCATAAATTTCTTGGCACAACAGGAGAATGTTTAGAACCTTGCCCTGTATCCCCCTCAGTATGAAGAAAATGTGATTCCGGTCTTGGAATCACCTATTCTAGTTCAGAATTGGAGGTTATAGTAATATGCATGCACAACATGCTCGTTTCTTGGAACGACGTTCCTTCTTGCCAACACAGAGGGCTGGTAATGGGACTTTGATCTTGGATCCTTCTTCCTCTTCCAATATTTTATGTTGTTGAGCCCAGGAGAGGGTAAGGTCCTACTGTATATAATCCTGGAAAACAGTTTCAATCAAGGTCTACTAAGACTTTTCTCAGGATATCTTATATACCGACGAGAGTTCATCTAGTTGTTTTCCTAAATTTAATACACATGTCAACCAAGTAAATATTCTTAATTACTATTTAGGATATATTCTCAGCTAGTCTAATAGTTTACAAAAAAAAACAGATGTCTACAATTTAGCAAGATTGTAACAATTACCTGAAAATCACTTGTGGCTATCTTTAGTACTTTCATATGATCCAAATCTTGGTCTGTATGGCTGACTGTTTCAAGGTCTTTTGTTTTATTGGGCCTTTTCGTCAAGCTTCCTATCGTCTTTCACTTGTAGATATAGTTCATGCTCAATGTCCTTTTTCTCCTCCTGTAACTGACCAGCCTGTTGTTTGTGTCGATATAGTTCCATGTTGAGTTGATTTTTTTCTGAATCCAAATGGATATTCTCATCAAGTATAACTTCTAATCTAGGTCTGACATCAAAAATTTCTTCTATAGCTTTAAGGTATTCATCATCAGGTATTTTATTCATCTGTTATTTGGTTGCAATGTGCTTGATTGGTTCCTGTAATTTCTGCACTTCACAAGCTTCCAAACAAAAAATGTGTGAATTTGCTAGTGAATAAAAACGCCCAAAGCCATAGGTTTCTCTCATCAAAATCTCCCTCTCCTTCAAAAATATCTACAGGCCTTCGTTAGCACACAACATCCATGGCATACTTGAGAATGTTTTGTTATGTGTAGGGTGGAGAATCTATCCAGACCAGAGGTGGGCTCTTCCAAGGACCAAAACCATCAGAACAACTATGAACACTACATGTGAGGACAATGAATACTACATGGGAGGACAATCATGAGGTGTGAGACCTAGGAGTGGTGGCAGAAGCTTGGAGAAGAAACCGCGTGCAACCATCCATTTGTCTCTACCATGCAGCTGAAAAAATAGAAAATATCAAAAACAAATACCATTAAAATGCTTGAAATATGGTTATTGTTGGATTTCAACACATCCGGGGAAGAAGAATGCAGTCCGTCAGATTTCTGACTATTGTCAGAATCAATAGGTCTATGTTCACTACAAGAACGCCTTCGGTGTAAAAATTAGTTCTAAAATTCTCAAATTTATTCGACCCTCCACTAAGAATAAACCCTTTTCCAATGAGATTAAAGAAAAATATTTTTTCAATTTAAATTTTTAGAAATTTGTTATTAAAATTTATGGAAAAAATATCAAATTTTAAATGGCAGTTTTAGATTGGTTTGAACAAAATTGAATATTGTTATTGTTGAAGAGTATATATTTGTCTTGGACAAGATAATAAATAAATAAAATATTAGTGACGTTACCCTACCTCACCCAAATTTGTATCTTTCAAAGTTTGATCATTTTTATGCACCTTCACTCTAAAATTCTCAAATTTATTCGGCCCCTCCACTAAGAATAAACCCTTTTTCCAATGAGATTAAAGAAAAATATTTTTTCAATTTAAATTTTTAGAAATTTGTTATTAAAATTTATGGAAAAAAATATCAAATTTTAAAGCAATTTTAGATTGGTTTGAACAAAATTGAATATTGTTATTGTTGAAGAGTATATATTTGTCTTGGAACAAGATAATAAATAAATAAAATATTAGTGACGTTACCCTACCTCACCCAAATTTGTATCTTTCAAAGTTTGATCATTTTTATGCACCTTCACAAGCACTAGTTCTATTATGCATGATATAGTTTTTTAATAGAATTATTTAGAAAATGTTATATCCCTATTTATTTTATAGTTTGATAAAACGTAATCATGAACATATGACTAATAAATAAAGGTTGGGTCGAAGAGAAAAATGATTAAATGAATTAACATAAGAGAACCGATACTTAACAAAATAATTAAGATAAATAGATCAAGAAAAATGGCCTACATAAGATTAGTATTAAAAAAAATGTGTAGCACAATAAATATTCTTTTACCACATGAACTCAACTATTTAAAATAAAAGAATGTACTTCCAAGATATGCTTTACTTTATTGCAAGTCCAGCTATATGTAAAGATTACAATGGAAAACCATGAAAGTGGTATTAAAATACAACCGGTACATAAATCGTGGGCCAAGAATATTCATAAATAATCTCCTATGTTTATGCATCATGTAGATTGTCTTATACACCATTATATTATCCAATTAATAGCAAATTGATCATCTCACTATCCTTTTCTCTTTTAGAATATACATAATGTAGCCAAATTAAGAACAAGCCAGATATACTGCAAATAATATAAACTCCAAAAGAAAATAGATCTCCTTCTTTGTTATCAAATAATGAATTACAATGTTTCCTAAATAAGAAAACAACTCCCAACTCAAGTTTCCAAGTAAACTCTAGCTAACTTTGACTAAATCTACTCTAGGTGGCGGAAATTACTATTTGTTAGCAGTTTACTAGAACCTGCTATTCTTAGTAAGTTCGCATGCTTATTCCTATGGGCACATAAATTTCCATGCATGTTCTACATCCTTAAATTAGAGGAATTTCCAACTTTCTAACTCATAATGCAATTAATAGACTAAAATTAACTAATGCTCAAAAATAGAAAAAAACCGATCTATAACTTAAATCCTAATTTTCGAACTCAAGATGGCGGATTTAGGGCCCGAAAAAGTGTCAAAAACTTTCCACAACTAGTAGGGCCAGTTGCCGCTACATTCGTCTCATCAAAACACGTGGTTTCAAAAAAAAAACGGACTCAAACGGACACTCGGAGCTCAAGTTATGCCCTTGTCAAGTTCCTGCTAATTCTAGCACATCAATACATATAAGCAATACAACCAAATACCCTTATATGTTGAATAGAGGGTTTTTTACAAGACCATGTTTCTTGTGGAGTTTATATTTAAGATAAATGTAGGTGATCTATTTCTCAGGCAACACACATTTATTATTGTTTTTTGCCCTGAATTTCTTGTCCAACCCTGCATCTTTGAGCATACTTCTCCTTTTAGCGAACAAATTCCTATTCATTCTTTCTATAACTCCATTTTTGGGGTGTATATGGTTTTTTCTTTTTCGGTTCCATTCCACATTATTTACATAATAATTAATGTTATTGGAACAACACTCCCTGTCATTATCACTTCTCAAAAATTTTATCATTTTTTTTTCTAATGTTCAACAAGATTCTTGCACTGTTTAAACTTATTCATAACTTGATATTGATTCTAGATAAATATACCTAGGTCTTCCTTGAGAAATAATTAATAAAATTGTCATAATAAAAAAATCCTAGACGGTAGAACTTTCACAGGTTCAAAAACATCACTATATATAAATTGTAGATTTTTTTTTATATTATAGTACTATTGGGAAAGTTTATTTTAGTTTCCTTTCCAAACACTCCTAGAAGTAAAAATCTAAAGGACATTAAAAAGTTTTCAACCGTACATTTGTTTATATCACTTTGTTGGTGAAATATTTTGCACAAGTAAAAATGGAGAATTTAAAAAATATTTGATTAGACAAATTCTCTTCTCTATTATATAGGGATGCTCCCTTTATTAGAAACAAAAATGTAGAAAAGAATGCCTATAGTATTTATATTCAAAATAGGTAAAAGTTTAAGAACCCGTAAAAAACTTGTAGACATGGAGGTGAATTTTTTTGTAGCTAGATTCGCATGGATGCCGAATATGGCGAAGACAAACATTGATTTAGTGGCGAAAATGGAAAAAAAAACATTAAAATAGTTGAAGATGAAATGGAAAATCTATCATTATTTCTCTAATTCTAAAACCTGATCTAGTGAAAGTCCTTTCATTCATTGGCATTTCGTTATCTGTCAAGGTTTAACAGAGGGAAAAGACCTCTCCGAGACTCAGAGTCAAAAGAAGAATATTATGATGACCTAAGAGCTATCAGAGACTTTGGACTCCATGAAATTACATCCAAACCAAATTAGCTTGGACTAATTATTAGGTTGATTAAAAATTGTGATACATGCTTGGTAGATGAACCTTTGGTTATTTTCTTATATGGTGAAGAGTTATGATTCCGATTATGTTCTTTCCTTTAAATGATTTCCTGAAGCTTGTAAAGAATTGATGAAGCTATAGTAATTTATACATGGTACGTAACTTAAGTCATTTTAAATATTAAATGGATTTTTCCAAATATTCAACAAGAAAACAGAGTAATCATAAAGATGTCAAGACTTTTCAAGGACCATAAAGGGTGAAAACATATTTTTATCATGCAACAAAAAGTGTTTCATTCAAAGTTTCCGACTTCATCCGCCAATTTTTTGTTAACATTGTTAGTTTAGGAGTAGAATAATTGTAAGTAGTTTCACATGATATTGTTTAATTATTTCATAATAAACGAGGGGTCTATTAGGCCCCGCACCCTTTAAACTTATATATAGTACATCAAAGTACAAAATAAATGCATATAATTGTACTGCCTGAAGTTACAAAAGATATCCAGTAGGAGGAAAGTATTATCTTCACATAAAAACCTACAAATCGATAAAATAAATACATTATAGAAGACTAATGTTGTTCCATATGAATAATAGGACAACATATAAGTCATGTATCTAGATTCCCCTCCTTTTTCACTTGAAACTCCTCCTTCTGAATATAGAACACGAGTAATGAACTGAAGGTGCAAAGTGGTTTTTCCTTCCTTTCATGAAGTTTCTTATAATCATTTATGGCCCTAAATACATATAAAATTTGCTTGATGCATGATCCATCCATCCGTATTTTGATAAAAATCATATTAGACAGATAAGGGCTACTAAAATCCTTTGAAATGTGAGTGTTCCCTTCGGGGGTGGCCAATTAGTATTGCATAATTTTTCCACCATAGAAAAAGGTTCGTCTTCCCCTTTCCCCAACACCTATGACTCATAGTTCTCCCTAGAGCGTAATGCCATAGTCATAGTTCTCCATTTATAGGTCTTGCACACATTTCACTCCAATATTTCTACTTTCTTTGACAAATGGGAAATGAATTTTGTCATAGAATATACATTAGGAATTGAACATCCAACCCCCATAATATTTGTGTGGAATTTTTTATAGATATGCTTTAGGTGAGCCTCGCATATAAAATATCCTTCAATTAAAATATTCCAAACCAAGAATTGATATATATCAAAGACATGGGTAATATTAGATAGCTTGGCAAGAAAACCATAATAGAAACTGTAAATAAAAGAAAAAACCTCCATTGACTCCATGGGATTAAACAAGGTTAATATATGATGGAATAATCATTGGTATAAAAGATATTGCATAATAAGATCCTCAAATTCTCAGCCATACGTATAAACAGAAATAATAAATTTAAATGGGAAACTCTAAAGCTTAAACAACACATGATGAGAAAATAGATTGAAAGCTCAAATTTTCATGCTTCTATAACTTGTGAATTATATGAGTTCTCTCTATATAAAATTCACCACAACCAAATGATAAAAACACTTGCATATTTAATTTAAATTCATAAGATATGTGACAAAAAAGAAAAATGTAATTGAAGTTGGTCTTGCTTTTTGAGAAATATATATTGCTAAAATTAGGATTTTATTTCTCATGATAAAATATTTTTATTTGATCCATTATTTGCATCCATTGCATCCCCCTCAAATAAAAGTTCAAAAATGATTTTATTTTAATTTCATGGGAAGCTACATTAATGTGTGACACTTCCTTTGGTTTATTAACCCACTCTCCATGAATTGAAAAGAAAATTAAGGGTCTGATTTCCCATGTGCATAAGAAATGAGTGACTAATAACTGTAGGTTATATATCTTAAAAGAATCGATAGTACAAAGGATTTTGCAGTCATTTATTTTCTCTTGGATTGATAATTATTGGTAAGAGTTATGTGTGTTCTCATAGATCTTAATAGAAAGAATTAAGAAGTGTTTGAGTTTAAAGAAGTTTGTTTGAGTTTGTTGATTCATTCAAATAATGAAGAGAAAAAATAGAGTAGAAATGGATCCAAATAGAGGATTCATCTTCTTCACAAGTGCAAGAAAATAAAGGCTTCACCTGCCATCAGGTTTATAATAATCTCATCTACAACCACAAAATGGTAGAACTTACAAAAGAGAAAGTAGAAATTGTTAAACAACAATGTAAGTAGAAAACATTGGTTGCAAAGTCTCTTGCCCTTGCATACAAGCCTCCTGAGGTCTTGTTGGTATACAACAAGAAGGAAAATAAATTCCAAAAAGTGACTACAAGCTAGATAAAGGCTCAAGGGTAGGATATATTCTTAAGTACCGAGAAGTATTTCATGAAGCTATCAAGGAAAAGAGGAAGAGAGGGTAAGCCTTCCATTGACCCATTCAATATAGTATAATCCTTAGTAAATATGGCAACAGGAGCTTCAAGGGCCAATGGCTATTCAGTCACAATTTAGTATGTATCATATGTTAGGGCTGATTTTTTTCATGTCTTCAAATATTTACTTAATAACTTTAGATACATGTCGAGTGCTAAGGAATAGAAAGAAATAGTCTTAACAAAGCTTGACAATTGACAATTGAAAAGATCTATATTAATAGAATAATTAAGTATTATTAATAGAAAAAGTAAAGTATAGTGCTAACCTGTCACCTTGATTTTAAAAACATATTTAAAAAGCATATAAAATAAAAAAATAACTAAGTTGCAATTTATGTAACAAGTACAATCTAGATCCATTATCAAAGGGTCAAGAAAGCTGTAATAAATGTAAAATGAGTAGTTTTTATTGCTTTTAATCGAATAAAAAATCCCTAGTAAAATCTTAAATTCTAAATAGTAAGTATTTCATAATGCAGTCCCCACACATACTTAGACAATATTATTGAGAAAATTCAAGAGAAATGAGAAGGAAGCTAGAAAATTAGGTCATTCTGAAACCTCATAATCAGATATGGAAACTCCTAAGACAAGTAGCAGCATGAAGAACTCTGAGTTTGGTCCACAAAAGTGTCACATAGGTCTAAAAAGAGAGCGCCAAGGAATCGAAGGTAATGTCACGTGCATAGAACTGTCTGAGTGAAGAATGGAAACACCCACAGAAAGAATGTCCAAATGATGTGAATGTAATACAACAACCTCCACAATAGGAAAGGGATCCACAAGAAAGGGTGTATAAATGAAGGTCTCATGCAAAGAGGAAGTGATAAGAGTCCCTGAAGGGGAACTTCCAACAAAGGAGATGATGAACTCCTCCAAAATACTTGTAGAAGGATGAGGAACCTGTACTGCATCACAAGTGGATACTGCAAAAAGATGACCAAGATCAGGTAGATACTCGTCCCAATGAGGGGGCTCAACAAACAAAAGAGTGATGTCAGATAGGTATGATTCATCCATGCATGAAGGAAGAGGAGTGGAAAGGGCCTCACACACTAGAAGTGGAAAGGAGGCAGCAGATGTAATACCAATATAAGGATGAGAATGAGACTGCTCGATATCTGATGAGAAGTGGGAAGTAGTGACATACTCTAGAATAGTTAGAGAAGGAGGAGAGGTGTCCTCAATAGCACTCTCATCAATAGAACTAGAATAAAAATTCTCGTCATCAGGGATAGAAACAAGTGAGTCTATTTCGGCATAACGATGATCACATGAAGCAGAAGGAGAAGACTACTATGAAGAGCTACTAAAAGGCCAAGGTGAAGCAACGTGGCACTCAACGGAAGCCACAAGTGTAGGGAGACTATCGTTAACTGAGAAATCATGATGTGAGGGAGTACAAGGGGAAATTTTTAGATTTATCTCAGATAAAGGGTCTCCAATGGAACATGAGTGCAAAGAATGAATAGAAGCATGAACATGGTCAACAATGAGCTCTGTGGTGGTAGCAATAGTGTGAGTGGTCTCAAAAGCAAGGTCTTGATGTGGATGATCAACAAAGGACTCTCAAGAAGCAATGAGAACAGAGGAACACTCAACAGTGGAAGGGATGTAAGAAAGGGGAGAATCCATGGCATAAGAGTGGCTTAGGGAAGCATCGTTCTAAGATGGTGAAGGAGTATCACCATGCAACTGTCAGATCATAATGGAAAAAACAATGAAAGGGCACTCTGTATGCTAGAACAAACATCAAATATCCATAGAAACTATAAGACCGAGAAGGCCACATACCTCATAAGCAGGGTTCATTTTAAGAGACCTCTAGGAAATCGTAGGTGGAAAATACTTGGTGAATATCCCCGGAACTAGTTTTAGTGAAAGGTGAATTTACCATTTTTTTCAAAACTAAATTTTCACCACCCTTTTTTGAGTGAAAGAAACTACAAAGTCATAGACACTTTCGCATAGTTGTCACATGATAGCAAGACCTTTTTTCGTGCGACAACAGGTCTTGCTGTCACGCAACAAGAAGACTTGTTGTCGCGTGACAAGAAGATTTGTTGTCACGTGACAATAGGTCTTGCTGTCATGCAAAAACAGATCCTATTTTTGTGCAACAACAGGTCTTGCTTCCGTGCAACAAGAAGTCTCGTTCCCGCGCAACAAGAAGTCTCATTTTCATGCGTCTTAACCTTCGAAACCCTATTTTTTCCCTATAAATACCCTCCCATTGGTCATTTTCATGTTTACACTTTCCAACTCTCAAATTTTCTTATATACAGGAGTCCAGGTCAGGTACAATCAAGCTCAAGGACAACTACAATGGTGACTATAAGTGCATCACAAGCTCAAGACAAAATTCATGAGGAAAATTCAATCAACCCAAATGCCCAAACAATGGGAAAGATTCTCTACAGGAACCCTTTGTGCCCTCACATCCAAACTGTTTTAAAAATGAATTCTGAATACATGGATTTGATCGATGCGTGTGAGTTTGGTGGGCTTGTTAGGATGCCCCATTTTGAAATAGATACTGATATTTTGAACTACCTTATCTCCTCGTACAATATAGAGTATGACTTATTTTATGTTACTATGGACGATGGTTGTATGTTTCAATTCGGTATCGACCCAGCTAATATTCATTGGTTTACAGATCTCCCATTCAAAAATTTACCACTTGTTACATTGAAGGCAACACTCGTCGAGGACGATAAGAAATAACTTGAATCAAATTTTGGTTTCCATGTTGATTGTAAGTATAACTATTTTCATTCATCATTTTGTATTCAGTTTTTGATTTAAATAAATTCAAATTTATATTAATTTCAAATTTTTTTTGGCATTTGCAGCTCATGTCAATAAATCCAGACGTGGTGTGTATACGCAAGGAATTGGACACCACTTTCTTGCTGCTATGATTTCCTTTTTCCAAGCCATAATATTTATGCAGGGTCGGCAAACAGATATAACAAACTGGGCCATTGCATACATTCTTGTAACTATCGGAAAGCAAAAAATTTGATTGGTGCACGTTCTTATAACAAAATAAGAACAAACATTACAAATGCAAAGCTTTTGGAAAAAATAGTCATTCACACCACAAACTATCTCCTTGGCCTTTATTATGAGGCACTTTTAAATTTAAAAGACAAACACATTCTCACTTGCACGGACGAGGCGTTGACTAATTTGTCAATTTCATTTGAAGAACAACAGGTAAAAACTCTAAAGTTGTTATTATCTATTAACTATTTACTAACAAGTGACACTAGATATTAACTATTTACTGTTTGCAGAGAAGATTTTTGGAGGCTCTTCCCCGAAAAAAGGTGGCATCAAAAGGAAGAGACCAACAACACGCTGAGGCATTGGGAGATTCATAATCTGAAGTGGAAGGTCATTCATCCCCGAACCGCCAACCGTATGAATTTGTGAAACTCCAGAGAAGTAATATGGATACCCTTACATGTATTATTTGTAGATTGAGAAACAGGGACGGAAGCCTGTGTAATTTTATTAATCTCAATCAACTAAAAAATTACAGTGAATAGGCTGCAATATTTATAGATATTGCACAGCCAAATACATCACAAGAGAATGAGTTGACATAGGTGCAACCAAATGCTAGAATGAATAAGCTTCCAATAACACCCGGGAAGAAACAATTACATAAAAACAAATATATTGTTGAAAACAATATAATAATATGCATACAGAAAAATATGGTTGATTAACCATATAACAAAATAACAATTATATTATTTAATTAATAATTAAATAAATTATTAAAACTATGCAGAATTAAATATTAGGATAATAAAATTTATCCTAACATTCCCCCCCTTAATTGTGCATTGTCTGAAGAGATGAGGAGAGAAATGCTCTGAACAACTCGAACTTGTCACGTGCAAGTGACTTTGTGAAAATATCTGCTCGTTGTTTAGCCGTTGGACAAAATTGAAGCTGGATGTTGTGCTTCAACACATGTTCGCGTATGAAATGAACCTGAACCTCAATGTGCTTTTTTCTCTCATGAAAAACTAGATTGCGAACAAGTTTGGGAACACCTTCATTGTCTACATACATGGTGGTCGGTTTACCCTGTGGTATTCCAAGTCCTTTCAGTATGCAACGTAGCCAAATCGCTTCACAGATAGCTTCTCTTGCAGAACGATACTCGACTTCTGTGGAAGAGCGAGAAACAAAGTGTTGTTTCTTACTTCCCCATGATATTGGTCCAAATATCGTAAAGAATAAAAATCCAGAAGTGTATTTTCTATCATCAATGTTACCTGCATGATCTGAATCTGAATATCCAGTCAAGAAGAAGTTTTCATTCTTCTTGTATTCTAGACCAAGATCCACTGATCCTTTGAGATATCTCAAAATGCACTTTGCTGCTTTCCAATGACAAATTTTGGGTTCCTGCATGAACCTAGATAGATAGCTCACTGCAAAGCTGATATCTGGTCTAGTGTAGGTCAGGTAAATGAGACTCCCAATCAGCTACCGATAGAGAGTGGCACTTACCTCAGGAGATGGATCTGAACGAGATAACTGTAATCTGTTCTCCATAGGTGTAGCAATTGGTGTGCAATCCATCATCCTAAACTTCTCGAGCGTTGTCTTGGTATATTTCATCTGAGAAAAAAAGATATGATTCTCTTTCTGCCATACTTCTAGTCCAAGACAGTAGTGCATAAGCCCGAGATCTGTCATGTCGAATGATCGCTTAAGATCTTTCTTCGTTTCATCAATCATCTTCACTGAACTGCCAGTGATGACTAGATCATTGACATAAACTACAACAATCACCATCTCCCCCCCTTGCTTTTTGAGGTAGAGATTGGGATCGTATGGATTTCTGACGAATCCATGTTGTACGAGATGCTCATCAATCTTGATGTACCATGCCCGGGGTGCCTGTTTGAGGCCATACAGAGATTTCCTGAGTCTGCATACCTTTTCTTCTTGACCAGGTATAATATATCCCTCAGGTTGAGTCATGTAGACTTCTTCTTGTAAATCTCCATTCAGGAAGGCACTTTTTACGTCCATTTGGTGAACTTTCCATCCAAACTGTGCAGCTAGAGCAAAGATCATTCTGATCATTTTGATCTTAGCTGTGGGAGCAAATGTCTCCTCATAGTCAATGCCTTCTTTCTGTGCGTACCCCTTTGCTACAAGTCTTGCTTTGCACTTGTCCACTGTCCCATCTGCTTTGTACTTAGTTTTGAATATCCATCTGCATCCAATGGGTTTCTTCCCTGGTGGAAGATCAACAAGCTGCCAAGTGTTATTCTTCATCACTGATTGATATTCAGAATCCATGGCATCTTTCCAAGCTTTTGACTGTAGGGCTTCCTGGACTGTAGAGGGCTCGTCTGATTCAATAACTCTACTCATCAAGGCAAAGTTAACTTCTTCTCTTGCTTTACTGCGAGTCCGTGGTCCAGGGGTGGATGTATCTGGTGGAGCATCCAATCTTGCATCTCGTAATGTACTTGTACACCATTTAGGCATACGTTGACCTGTTCCCATGGGTTGTGGTTCTATCTGATCAACACCATCATCCCCATCATCACTTTCATCTTCTGAGGGAACATTAGCTTCAATTTTTACAACGGGTGAAAAATCTACATCTTGCGAGTCCAGAGGAGGAGTCTCTGCTTCCTTCTTCTCGAAAAACTCAACATCTCTGCTTGTGTAGACTTTTCTGGTCTTAGGATCCATCAATCTATACCCAAGAGTCTCTTCACTGTATCCAATGAAGATGAGATTTTGTGACTTCATGTCCAATTTCTTTCTGTTCTGTTTGGGTATGTGCATGCTGGCTTTGCACCCGAATACTCTGAGGTGTGCAATGGATGGTTTCCTTTTTTACCATGCTTCTTGTGGTGTAATTCCATCAAGAGCAGTTGTGGGCGCTCTGTTTAACAAATACACTGTTGTTTTTGCTGCTTCTGCCCAAAATGTCTTTGCAAGTCTGGAATCATCGATCATGCATCGCACCATTTCCATGATAGTATGATTTCTTCTCTCGACAACACCATTTTGCTGCGGTGTGTGTGGAGGAGGCATTTGTCGACGAATCCCATGTGAGTTTGTAGGTAGTCTCTGAACTCATCACTGGTGAATTCCCCCCCTCGATCTGAGCGGAGAGTTCTGATGTGACGACCAGTTTCTTTCTCAACTGCTACTTTGAACTTTTTGAATGTTTCAAAGGCTTCACTTTTCTTGCGAAGACAAAAAATCCACATTTTCTCGTGAATAGTCGTCAACACAGAGCATGAAGTACTGGAACCCTGAATGACTTGGCTGCATCGGACCGCACAGATCGGTATGAACCAGGTCAAGTTTACCATGAGCTCGAAAAGTACTCTTTTGGAATGAAACTCTGTGTTGTTTTCCTGCTAAGCAGTGAGGACACTTGTCTGTATCCTTCTGAAGAGATGGTAGCCCATGTACCATATTACACCGGCGAAGTGTTTCGAGATATTTGAAACTTACATGACCAAATCTCCGATGCCACAACTGGGCTGAGGTGGAGTTTTTAGCCACAAGTGCTTGATCATTTTTGTGAATGAAATCAAGTTGAAACATTCGTCCCACATTTGAGGCTTTTGCAATTATTTTCGAGCCTCTGGATTTATCTCGAATCAAACACATTTTCTTGCCGGATTGACTATCAAAGTCAATTTTCAGGTTGTGATCTAGGAGTTGACTGACCGAAAGAAGATTCTTTGTCAACCCAGGGACATATAGAACATCTGATAGTCTGCATTTGCGTGAACCAAGGGGTAGAGAAATGTTTCCAATCCCCTGAACTGTATATGAAGAATCATCTCCCAACGAAACATGATTTTTCGATGGCGTGTCCCTCATTGAAATAAACCAGTCTCTGTGGCCGGTCATGTGTCGAGTGGCTCCCGAATCAACATACCAGACGTCACTAGATGACGTGGATGGTTCACTTGATCGAGCAGTGAACAAGAAGTCTTCATTGTCTGACTGTTCTTGTTGCTCAGCAATATTACCTTGCTGGTGGGGTCTTCTTTTCCAGTTCCCCTTTTTCTGCCCGTGATAGTTGTTTGAATGTCCCTTGTAAGATTGTTGTTGTTGTGGTCCAGAGTTGCTTGATGAACCTTTCTTATAAGTGTTATACCAACAATCTTGCAAGTCATGTCCTCTTTTGCAAATTGGACATCACTTCTTCTGTTGATTGTCCCCATGATACTGATTCTGATGTGGGGACTTCTGATAGGATTTAGGTTTTCCTTTACCTTTTCCTTTCCATTTTTGATGTGAAGACAGTGCCTGCTCCTCTTCATCATCCTTGTTGTGCATTGCTTCCTCTTGTTGCAGTAGGTTTACTAGCTTGTCAAAACTAATTGTCGTATCTGACAAGTTTAGAGTTGTGACAAAAATGTGGTAAGAAGAAGGGAGAGCTCTCAGAACAATGGGAACGAGAGATTCATCTTTGACCTCTTCTCCTAGGGCTAGAAGTGAAGCCCTCAACTCTGCAACTCTTCTTAGGAAGGCTTCAATTTTCTCATTCTGTTTGAATTTCAATGTATGTAACTGACTCTGCAAATTGAGTATGACATTCTTGTTCTTGGCCTCATATATTGTGCTCAGCTTATCCCATGCTTCTTTTGCTGATGTGGCATCTCGAATGTGGGCTTGCACATCGTCGGATACTCCAAACAAGATGATGAGTTTTGCTTTCTGATCTGCTCTATCAAATTGTCGTTGTTGTGTTGCATCAGTTGGTGATCTGGTTAGAGTACCAGTCACAACAGGCCAGATTTCTTCAAACTCAAGCTGTGTCTTGATTTTTGTCTTCCAAGCAGCATAGTTGCTTCCTCTGAGCAATTGTGAATCCGGAAGAAAAAATTTGGGGGCATTGGTGCCCATTTTGCAGAGATCACTGACAGGGTTTGGCTCTTATCACTCCAGGTATTAGGTCTCCCAATCTATATACCGTCAGTCCGATATACCGAACCTTTCTATATACGCGCCCTTCCGATATACCCGTCGGTACGTGGAAGAAGCTCGCCCTTTCTATATACCCGGCGGTACGTGAAAGAGGCGTTAACGTACGTGAAAGAATTCAATACGTGGTACCAAGACAGTACTGATGGGGTCTGTGCGATTATTGACACCGGCTCAAAGAAATATCCTCATACGCGCGCGTAACTTTGCTATATACTCGGATAATTTCTCAGTCCGGATTTATGTCTTGCAATCGTTCACAGACGGATGGGATGGTTCATAGTGTGTGCACTGTGACCTTATTACTCCCCGTCGATTTATAGGGACGATGCCCAGACGACGTTGTTGCAGCTATATTAGGCGTTAAGTGCAGTAGTAGTCGCGACGGCTTTACCCGTAAGCGCTTCCCAGAGGCACCGTATATACCGAACGCTGCGAATGAGATCTAGGATCTCGTGAGTGTTACAGAACCAATTTTTTATTATTTTTTATTACAATTCTGCCACTTTTTGAGCAGTTACAAAGTTTGCAGTTGACTATGACAACCTGCAAATTAGTACAATATGCAGCAGTATACAATTTACATTCAAAAAACTAGACAATTTGAATGGCAGGCAAAAATTTCTGTTTCGCGGGTCCTGGTGGCCTCCTGAGCCCAATACGACCCAAAATGCTAAAAATTGCAAGAAAATAGCTGAAAATGCAATTTTTAGATGGGTCTCCTTTTGCAAAAAATGTCCAAAATGAAAAACCAGGCCGAATGGGAGAACAAATTTTTTTACCCTAAATTAGGGATTTCTCTGCTAAATTTAGTTAGTTATAACTAAATTCAAAAAATCTGCTAAATTTAGTAGTTCCGCCAAAATATTCGCCAAATTTGGTAGTGGGTGAGGGAGGGGGATTTGACCCCTTGACCTCTCTTTATGGGAAGTGTCTTACAAAAGTTATGCTAGCCACTTGGGCGGCTAAGCTAAACAAGTATATATAAAGAGAAATTTATAATTAAACACTTCCAAACTGTAAAACCATACCTCTTCATAAAACCACGGTTTTGGAAATCCGGTTTTGAGTGAATTTTCCAGCAAAGAGAAAAGCGACCAGCGGTTTTTGAAGGCGGTTTTGCGTGAAAGAAGGTGGTTTTGACTGTGTATAACACTTCTATCAATTTTCTCCCCTCCTTTGAGCTTGCAATCTCTTCTTTGGTGGATTTTATCCTCCTCGTGCTTGAATTGCAAAGACTATACACGGTTTTACATAGATTTAATGGCGGTTTTGAAGAATTTGATTGTGGTATTGCAAGGGATGGGGTTGGGAAGTTGCAGGAGGCAACTCTGGCTCTCCTCTGCTTGCAAAAGCTTCTCCAATGCTCCTCAACCTCTTCTGCAATCCTCAAATCTCCTTCAACCTGCTCTGAAACCAAATGTAGATTGAGAAACAGGGACGGAAGCCTGTATAATTTTATTAATCTCAATCAACCAAAAAATTACAGTGAATAAGCTGCAATATTTATAGATATTGCACAGCCAAATACATCCAGGAGAATAAGTTGCACAGGTGCAACCAAGTGCCAGAATAAACAAGCTTCCAATAACACCCGGGAAGCAACAATTACATAAAAACAAATATATTGTTGAAAACAATATAACAGTATGTATAAAGACAAATATGGTTGATTAACCATATAACAAAATAACAATTTATTATTTAATTAATAAAATTAATTAAATAATTAAACTATCCATAATTAAATATTAGGATAATAAAATTTATCCTAACATTATTTACAAATTCCAAATTTGTATTTGTATTTTTCCATTTGTAAATTTTTATTATTTACAAATTCCAAATTTTTATTAATTCATTTGTTGATGACATTGCAGGGGCTTTGGACCATACACATGCATTTAGAAACTCAACCTTCTTCCCCAACTCACTCCATATCAGTTGCATGCATTTGTATCTTCTCATGAACAACCTCAGCAATCCCAGCAACAAATAGCTCAAAAACCACCAATTCCTACACCGACACGGCCACCCTCAAGTACGGTGAACAAAATACCCCTCGACAACAAGGTACAAATTTTCAATTTTAGTACGTTTAATTTCGTAGTTTTTTACATTTTTTGGATTGTTTTCCTATTTTTCATATGTTTTTTCTTGTACTTTTCAGCACATTGCAGTCCTTCACCTTCTGATACAAACAGTGGCACCGACACCCACTCAACCAATAATTTTTAAAATGCCAACCAAAGGAACAATGAAAAAGAACATTGGTAAATGCATGCCAATTGCTCTGGCCCCCTAGTGGGACACTAAACATTGCCTCCTCCTTTCAAATTCCAACGCTCTCACTTGGTGGCTTGCCTAGTGCAACGGGCATATCGGTTTTGAACAATATAAATTTAGATGAAGATTATTTGGGCATTGATAGCAATGACCCAGCATTGGTTTTTTCAATACCCGTGAGATGATTCAAGGCTAGCAGGTATACTTCTAATTTAACATAATGCTTATACAACTTTCAGTTTTGAATTACATTTCAATTTAGATTTATTTATTTGAGTATTGATTTATTCTATGAACTAATTTTATCACAAACAGGATCAGGCCACCCAAAGGCAGAAACAAGTAGCAGTTGATGATCTAGCTGAAAGCCCCCATAATTCTCCAACAAGATCATCTTCATCAGATACAGATAGTGAACAGTTGCTACCTTTTCCTTTGGAAAACTTAATTGGTTATGATTGTCAATCCCATGTCAATGAGTTTATTCTACCACATATCAATCAGCTAATAGAATGGGAGAGAAGGGCTAAAGTTTTTATCAATGAGATTAGTTATTCGTTATGAAAGATTATTGGCAAAGGGATAGTTTATACACTGCAGTCCAAAATCAACCTGCGAAGATGGATTCCTTACTTACCCAAGTAAGAAGTGGGATTTTCACATATAACAAAAACTATAAAGATGAAATTTTGGATAAAGTCATTAAAAAAATTGGAAAATATTAGTGCTGAAGGCCTAGACATATTTTAACAAATGGTCTGAAGGACAAGGATCTGGTAGCAATTGCAAATGCCGAGAGAGATAGAGCGGTTGTAAGTACTATCACTTTCAAACAATCATTTCTTGTTAATTTTAAGTTTTAATTATTTTAGTAATATGTTGAATTGACAATTACTCTTTTTGTGCAGTTGAAATATGAAAATTTGAAGATTCAAGCAAAGGTATTCCAAGTTCACTTGGAAACAATGAAGAACAATTTATCCGCAACAAAGAATTTGAAGAAAAATATTGTTTTGGTTAACAAACAAAACAATACACTAAAGCAGACAATTAAAGAGCATGGCTTCGACCCTAAAATATTATTCAAAGCTAAGGCAACAGTTGATCCAAATTTGCTATCGCATGGAGATGCGACAAATCAAGAAGAAAGAATTTTAAAAAATCTGGACAGTACTTGCGGAAGATCTTGATAAGTTCTGGGGTTATTTCAAGCTGTTGGGGAAAAGGGGTACAACCATAGGGGAAGAAACCATTGGGGAAAGGAGCACAAGAGTGGAAGTGATTGAGGAATGGATAAAGAAAATAGAGGGTTGAAAACTTGAAACTTTTATTATTGTGTGGAAACTTTAAATATTGAGTGTGGAAACTTTAAATATTGAGTATGGTATTTGAATTTAATTATATGGATCTTGATAGCCTTTTAAAATTTGAAATACCATATGAATATGATGGTCATGACATTTGAAATTTGCATTTTATGGATTTGAAATTAGAAACTTGAAATGTGATAGATTGTATGATGGAGTTTATGCTTTCTTGGTTTACTCTTAATGGTGATTGCATTAGATGGGGATGAATGACATTAGAATAGAATGTATAGTTTCATTGTTTACTTGGTTTATCATGAATTGTATGTGGACGTAGATTTAGCTTGAATGCACGATAGATGGAATATAGATGATGAATGAATGATTATAATGGATAATTGTTTTAGAAACATGGAATGATGATAAATGATGATGAATGATGATGAATGACGATAATGATATGATATATATGGATGATGATCAATTCTAATGTGGACGTAGATTTAGCTTCAAGTACGATGATATGATGACATTAGTAATCGATATAGATGATGATGAATGTCATTAGAATGGATATAGATGATAAATAAATGGAATGTGTTAGGATTAGAGTGTCAGGATTATGATAATGATATGATGACATTAAATGTGGATGATGACATTATATGAATGATGGTGAATTTTATGAGGACGTAGATTTAGCTTCAAGCATGATCATGGATGATGAATTGTATAATGGATCGTGGATGATGAATTATATAATATCAAAAAATCCTCTTTGTAAAATTATATTGTGACATTTTATACCACAGTTTAAAAAATATATCAAAGTATTTTGTAAATATAAAAATAAATTATACATAATTGTAAAATATCAAGAAATGTCATATGATAGGGTTTAAGTTAGCAACTTACCTCTTGTGTTTTAGATGGCTGTGAAATCATCCTTCGTAGTGTGCTAGATCTTTGATTTAAGAAAACTCAACATGAGAAATGGATTAGTAGATAGATTGGTGAGTTTCCTGACATTGTCAGTCCCGAGAAGTGTGAGCTTCCTTGGATGGATGTCAACCCACATTTTCAAAATAAAAGATGAAATAATTGTGTATAAATAAATGTAAATATATATACCTGTAACATATTTAATGATAACAAACAATAAAAGTAAGGTCAAGGAGATACCTATTTAAATTTGAAACAATCCATTATCAATAGCTTCTTCAAAATTGATGTTCTCTTCTGTAGATTTTGATGATATGCCAATTCCACTCTCATCATTGGGAACAGTTGTATTTGTAGCTGTATTATTCACACCTCTTCTTTCGCAAAGGTAATTCCAATGCGCAATTGCTCTATCAAAAGGAAAGGTTTCCATGGAGTAGTGAGATACATAACACCTTATGCAACTTTCCATATTTTTATCCAACATGTTTCTCAGTTTTGATTTTATAAATGATAAAGCACTGAAAACCCTTTCGTCCTCCATAGACCCCAAAATCATTGTTTTGCATAACTCATATAATCTGCAATATTCATTGATATCTTCTTGTAAGATAGAACTTTGATAGATTCCTCGCCACAGCCTTGTAATAGCATCACTTTCAGAAAATAGATTTTGAATTTTTTTAAAGCTTTATTCTTGTTTCAACTATAAAAGACTCAAAAAGATTACGTGTCATGGGAACATCTTCCTGTTTGGATCCTGTAATATCTTGACATTTTTGCAAAATGTGCAGTGGTATGTCCCTCCCATTAACAGTGATGCAGAGGTGATCGTGGATATTAGATCTCAAATAGTTACCGGGATTTTAAAGATCTAATAAAGCTTTCCAATTCTTGAAAATAGGTGTATCAAAACTATCTTAAGAACAGTACAAGATATCAAGACTTTGACATACCATTTTTCTCATCCGTATAAAATCCACAATATAGATTAATCTCCCTTGTGCATGCTTCATCAGTGTATTGATCTCCTGCAACATTGGAAGAATACCAACCAATGTGAGAAATGTCTCCAAATCAGTTAAACTGAACAACAAGTCCCTCACCCTATCAACCTCATGACGATATTTGTGCATGTAACAGACCAACGAAGGATACTCCTCACGAACTTTGCATGCAAGTTCATACAAAGAGATCCATCTTGTCTCAACATCTTTCAGAAGTTTTTTGCCATCTGTAATTCCAATTGAAAATTTCTGGAACTCAAGAAATCTCTTTGGGTTGCTTTCCATATAGGCATGAAGTTATCTTATAAGGTCTTCTAATTTAGCAAAATTTTCATAGTTGTTTACAATTTTATACACTAAATTCATTCTGTGAGCCATACAGTGAATTGGTAGCATATATGGGGCCATTGTTGTTTGTAATCTAACACACAGACCTATTCAGTGACCCTGCATAATAGATGCACCGTCTACTCCAACGCATACCAACTTCATAGCAATTTCATTATCAGTCATTCCAGCAATATCTTTTAGATGAGAAACAACTATTTTATGTAGGTTTTTGGCATTACAATTTTCAACCATTTTCTTAACACCCAACAGATGAGGTGTCCTTAGATGATTTTCTAAAGCATAGATGTGGATACGTACCCATGCAGTGTTGTCAACCGTTGTCACTTCATCAATTGAAAGAGAGATAAACTTTTTTTTTTAACATTCTCTTTCAAATCTTCATTCTCTATCATCGAAAGGAATTTTTCCATTTCCCATCCACTACTTTCAGACCAATGAGATTGAGGTACATTCGGCATTCCATTATATTGATACAAAACTTTGAAATCGAGGAAACACGAAATCGGTCTTCCTTTCTTTAGCATGTGAAACAAAGTAGAGAACTGTATGAGTTTAGCATGTAGATTTGTTTGATTCATCTTACCAATTTGCGATGTGATCGTTTCTCCCTTTTCCATGAGATGTTTGCACTTTTCTTGCTCCGCTTCATAATCCGTTGTGTATTTAACATGCATGCATTCTTTTTCAGTTTTCTACTTGTGTGTTTTGATTTTCTGGCCATCTGCCCCCATTACAATCAAATATTATTTTCCACAATGTTTTTCTATAGTGTCTAACTTCATTTGCATTTTTTGTTGCTTTCCTAATTTCCACGTACATACTGTACATGTACATTTAGATGGGATCTCTTCTGAATTAAATGATTGTACAAGTTCGATAAATAGAAATTTGATAGCCCAATCAAACTTGTATGTCCTCCCAATGGTCCACATTTTCTTGTTCATTTTCAATGTTTTACTTTTTTGAGTAGAATTTTGATCAATATCACAATCACCGGCTTTCCTCTTTCGTGAACTAGAATTTGAATTTGATTTCTATGTTCCATTTTGCTAAGTATTTGTATGTGCGATATCATGATGCACTCCTGGTTGCACCCCAATAGGAAGAATATCTTCAGGATTTGGCATCTCAATAGTTATATCTTCAAGATCTGGCATATTATCATAGGTATCATTTGTTTGATATTGTGCAGAATGCATGTCCACCTCAATATTACCTACACAGTCATCATTCTGATTCTTTCTGGTGGCAGCTATATGGTTGCTGGTAGTTGCAATATCTGTATCAGTAGAGTTTCCAAAATAATTGAACAGGTACTTCTGAGATTTCTTAGTTACTTTTTGGGTTTTCACATTCTGAGGACTAGCACCTTCCATTTTTCTGAACAAAGTCCTACGTCAGCAAAAGAAACAAGTTGCACGCCAGAGATAATATCCCTATTGTGCATTTGCAATACCTCCTGGTCGTGCGTCTGTAATACCTCCTTGTCACACGTCAACAATACCTCATTTTCACACGTCAACAACTTACCTCTTATTGTGTGTCTGTTGTAACAGCTTATCAGACATCAACTATGCGTCAGTGTTGCGTGTGAACAACAAACACCTTTGTCGCACGTCTGCAATACCCTCTTATCACGTGGCAACAACTCATTCCCTCATCACGCGTCTGTAGTACCTCCTTGTCGCATGTCAACAATGCGGCAGTGTTAGGCGTCAGCAACTAATCTCCTTGTCACACGTCAACTCTATCCCTGTCGCACGTCAGCAATCTCTGGTCACTGGTGCTTAGAGTATGCAAGTTCACGGTATTCGTAAGGTACTGGTGGTAGTACCATAGTATACTACCTGATGAATCACCTAGGTTTTTATAGGAGATGTTTTCAAATGTAGGAAAAGATGACACCAAAAAAAATATACTGTAAATTTTAGGCAAACAAGACACCAACCCGCTCTAAAAAAATCACCTTTTCAAATTTCCCTAAAATGAAATATTCACCACTAAAATTATCCCTTCTCATCAGTACAGTTAAACCACTCATCTTTCTGTCGAGGCTCGAGAGGCTCAGGAATGAGGTCATAGAGGTAGGGCAACAAACCATTCACAATGCAATGTCTGATGATGTCTTTCTTCCATGCCAAATATTTCTCAAAATAAATCATAACAATAGAACAATGGAAATCCATAGTGTGGATAAACCCCCAAAAATATCCCAGATGGAACTTTATAACTTAGTGCGAAAAGTACAATCCCAAACAAGAAGTACGATGACCCCTAGAATGCAGCACTTTATAAAGTAGTGCATTTACAAAAATGACAATCCCATCACTTAGTGTGAAAAAAATCATGCTATTTTGACTAAAGAAGCATTCAAAACTGAGCAACTGTCAAAAGTTATGGCAAAAAATGATTCCCGCAACTGATGGAAAACGTAAATAAACCCCGCAAATGAATTTAAAAAGTACTCAAAAAGCATGTAAAGGGTGTTGTATGAGTACTCGTTGGAAATGGCATCAAATTTCAAATAGGGTTTGTTTTTCTTGCGAGGGGGTAATCACCTCCTGCCAACCCCAGACCTCACCTTTTGTCTTCGACACTTGTAAGAGAAGCATAATAACAAACAAAATTATCCAAAAAATCTACTATGCCAACAAGGAATGTTTTTCACCTTAAAACATTTAAAAGGGATGGGCTATTGTTTTTACCTCCAAACAATACAAAAAGGGATGGATTTACATGGACCGATGAAGGGTATTTGTACAAGTTGACAACCAAGCTGTCATGTGTCAACGTGCTAAGCTGGATGGTGTGCAGGTCGGTTTGTAGGCTGCTGAGTTGTCCAAGGTTCTCCGTCGAGTCGAGAGGGGTCTGTTCCAAGTGCAAGTTGTAATCCGATGCGTGCAAATGCAACCCGAGCCATTTTAACACAGACACTCCCGAGTTGACAGGGTTGGCACTGTTGTGTGTTGAGTGCAGGATGAATGAGTGAAGACACGTGCAATGCAACCCAAGGTGGAGTTAGCTCGTGCTAACGGTGTGTTGAACACTAAGCCAAAACCATGTGCCAAGGGGTTTTTGAGCGAGCAAGCCGAGCTATGTAACGGAAGCTGAGTTGGAACCGTGTAAATGTTAAGGCGGGATGCAAAAACCAGTGCATGGAGTTGATACGCTAAACAACCCAGCATGAAAACCCAACGCAAATGTCTACAGGGGAGGAAAAAATCGAGTGAAAAATGTGAGCCAATGTAACCCAACGTAGATCTAGCAACCAGTGCATACATAACTTCACAAACCGAGTAACAAAACTACAGATAGGAGCCCATCAAAAGGCCAGGCATACACGAACCTGAGTTGTCAAGACTGAACGCAGGAAGACATGTAGATGCAGCGAGCCACTAATGCATGAGTTGGTCAAGACACAAGCACAATGCATATCTATGGAGCACAAAACGTGAGCCGATGATCAAAGTAGACAAATGAAGAAACCCAAGAAACCAATGTAAAGAATGTTCAAACCACACACACTACACATACCAACCATGAAAGTAAACCATGACAATGAAAACGAGCCAATGTTTTTCGATCCTCATGCTTTGATACCATATTGAAGCATGTGCCGAGGAGGAAAGGAGAAGACGACTGGCCATGAGGTTGTGCAGATTCAAGTATGAAGCCAACAAGAATGTGTAAACACAAAATACTCCAATACTCAGAAATGTGCAAGGGAAAAGCCTCAAATCCCATACATTGCTCAAGATCAAATAGTGTACAAATAGGGTTGGGGTATATAACTCCCCCACAAATGTAGTCGTCAAGAGGTGGGAGTTACATTCCCGGAATATTCGGTCAAATGTAACTCCTATGACGCTCTATGACCTGTGTAAGACCATAATGACACCCAAGGACACCTAAGCATTAATAATCACCTATGTGGAGGAATTCCAAGTACATAAAATAAGTACATGAAAAATAGCCTACACCAACATGTTTTAACATTGCAATGATATAGTGTACCTAGTATTAACTCAAAAGATAACATTGTGTGAATGAGGTGTAGGTTCTATGACTCACCTTTCCATTCGATTGAACCCTATCCATACCATTTTATGATGGCTATGAGAAGGGCATTGATTACTTAATGATGAATTTCATTAAGTAGTTATTATCTTTCCCATATAGATTCTAAGATGGGATTGATAGTATACTCTCGAATGGAGTGGTAAATCCTAGATCCTATTTCTTCGAAACAAAAAATTGAACTTCTTAAACAATTAATTTAAGATCCAGATAACTATGTATAGATATTGTGTGGTGATGGAGACAAGTTTCAGTTAACTTATGTGTAGTCATGAAACTAAGCTTGCATTGATCACTTAATAACTTGGCCAAGTAGTGTAGCTAGCTGAATACACCATTTGATCACCAGATTCATATTTTGTAGTATTAGAAGCTAGATGGATTACAAAACTTCTATTAACCAGGTTGACACATAGGAGTTGCACTTAGTTTTCAAAACCTGTTATAAAGGTTTAACCAAAAGTATAAAAGATATACTCACTCCGTTAGATCGGGAAGATGTAATGGAACCTTAAATGTGCACATAGTTACTATTGTTATCAAATGGTTTCTAAACATTATTTTATGTTGGATTTTATTGGTTGTGTGCATAAAATCATGAAGGCATTGATTGTGATGTAAGGGTTGCTTATAAAAAATAATTCCCTTATTTTGATGAAGTATAACATGGGTATTACAAACTTGATCAACATTAGAGGTTTATGATATTGTTGTTTACTTGTTGTATATAGCTTTAATCTTGTTCAAATAATGTGTTGCGTTTCCAAAAATATATTTTCTTCAATAAAAATTGGTTCAAAACTCTGCAATATGCTTAAAAAAAAGATTTTTAGTTTCCTTATCTAAATAAAAATTTGATACCTAATGGATCCTCAACAGGAAATGGTCTTTGGTTTTTTGTTATGGAAGTTTTAACCCCACAATTTTGCCTAGGTATAGAGTGGCATGCACAAGGAAACATCAAAGAGGAAGCACTCTTGAGACATTATGGGATAAGCACACCTGAGAAGTTAAACAATAAGGAAGATTCAATAGGTTGTAAGTAGAGAAAGTGTTGCCATTTAAAAGGAACATAAAGGGGCTAGACTTGGAAAAATATTACAAAAAAGGGAGAAGAGGAAAAAGAGAGTGACAACAAGGTGAGGATTGCAATAGTGTAGGGTAGAAGGAATGTTAGACTGAAGACATTGATAGATCTTTGATCTGTCAGTGAAAATCATAGAGGTTAAGGTATTGTCTTTTACACTGAATCAAAAAGAGTCCTAGACACCACTCATGTATTCAATATGTCCCCATTTGGAAAATCTAGGTGAAGCCCACAACCTGTAATAATAGAGACTAATAAATTTGAGGAGGAAAAGATTCAAACTTGAGCTATCAGATATGTATGAATTAGATCTCATGGGTCCATTTAGGGAGTTGATCTTTGTCATTCGATAGGGAATGGGTTTAGGATATCATTAAAAATGGTTATTGTATTTAATTTAATACAAGTTTTTTGAAAACTAAGTTGAATTTGGCTCTATTTCACCATTATTGGCCTCCCTTTTTAAGCTTAAAGTTGAATGAATGAATGTATAACTAAGTTTCTATTACAAACCATTATGTTAATCTTTAGCTCTTTACATATAGTTGTACACACAAAATCACACACTTTGGGTAATTATCTAGTCTTGGTTGCATACTACTATTCATATAGTTCCTAAGTAAGAAAATTACTAATCAACCCATTTCTATGGCCCCTTTCTTTGCTTTCTGTTGTTTTTGTCAGTCTTGCATCCTTAATTGCTCAGTCTACCTTTTTATACTCTATCTTTATGTAGACACTGAAATTCGGTATCACTACCCTTGTCGCATGTGTTCTCTTATTTTACCATGATCACCTATCTAGACCCCCTTTTTTATTTTGATTCATATTCTTATTAACATTCCCATATTTCCCATCCATTATCCTATCTATTTTAATTTATTATTAATTTTCATCAATTATCCCCTAATCCTCATCTCATTATCTAATTATTCCTAATTTCCCTTCTCTAGGTTGTTTATTACCCCTAAACCACCTATTTCCTAATCCTTAAGCTTTCTCTAGCTTTTATTTAATCAATTTTTATCCCCCACCTAACCATATCACTTCCCTAAGGAACTCTAACCTGCCTAAACGCTTTAAAGCACTTATCCCAATCCATAAAGCCCCATCTCTCGAATAAATCATCCTTCTACCGCTCAAATGGATGGTTCCCTGCAGTTGATGACAACCTGCCTGGGTCACCGTTGACCCACCTAGGTCGTCGTCAACCCTATAAGGCCACATTTACCTCTTCTCCCAAAGGGAGGCATGAAAAAAATTCTCTTGCATTTTTTTATCCTATCTTCGAGCTTGACCATCTCTGCAGCTACTACAATCTTCTGGAAGTTCATTTGAGCTTGTTTACTTCATGTGTGGAGACCTTAGGGAGATCATCTACACATTACATGTTGATTTATTCTCTTGTTGCATCATTATCATTACTATTATTTACTGCTAACATCTTGCAAATCTATCTTCCATCAAATATCCACATCTTTTCCTTTCTCTTATATGTTTTGTGTGAAGGTTGTTCATCCAATCCATCCATTCTCGGCCATTTTTAGTTCAGTCCAATTTGTCATCGAACTTTTCTGGTCACCATTGACCTAGGCCCTACTGCATCACCCATTCTTCCATCTAGATCCACTACCATCCTATATGTCTATTTCTGACATAATCTCCTTCTAGATATGTTATTTTCCCATTCTATTAGTCCAAATCCACTCTGTCAGTCTGCATTCGGCATTAAATCTACCCATTCGTCATCGAATAGATCCCTATTTCCAACCTACCACCTTGGATATTCATTTCTTTGAATTCTTTATGTTTCTTTGGTTTCAGGTATCTATTACATAATGATATCAAACATCACATAGCGTCACTCTTTCATATTTGTGCACAAAATCCTCATACCCGCATTTTATCAATTGTTCTTATCCATCTTCTCAAGTCATCGTCGACCTATCCTTTCCAACCTGGGCCGTCATTGACCCAACCAAGTAAACTCGTTTTGTGTTGATTTAGATCAGATCTGCACCTTTTATCCATTTCTACAATTTCCAAATTATGTTTAGCTTCAGTTTATGCATGTTAAGCAGTCCTTTATTTTTTTATTTTCCACATTTTCTAAAGTTAATTAAGATAAAGAAAATATTGCATGCTTGACTTGTTTTCGTTAATCGGTGTAAAAATAATTTTCTTGTTTTGTTTCATGCTCATTCTTACACACTCTTTAGCTAGGAAAATGGAAAAAAATCTTGCATCAATCAATCCCATCATGTCATCCCAATCAACTTCCACTATGGCCATTGGCTCATCCATGCTTATGGTTACCTTTTCCATGGTCACCCAACCTTCAATTATCAATTTACCTCACCAAGGACCTCTTGTTCAAACCACCACCTATGATGAAACCAATCCTTTCTTGCATCATCAATCCATCTCATCTCGACAAACTACCCCTCCATGTGATGCATTCATTGAAGCTTTTGGGCCTCCCATTATCCCATGTGGTAGTGTGGAGTTCCTAGAGCTTCTTAATGTTAATTGCATAGCTCTCCATGATTACCTTCACAGGAAGTCACCCCAACTTCCTATGGGTGGGCATCCTCTCCAACAAATATATGGTTATCATTCCAACCCCAAAACAATCCAATTTCTTTCTTCATAACTTGTGGTGTTTTTCCCTCGAGTCATGAGTGAGCTTTCCATGGCCCAAAATGATATTTATCCATCCTCTTATACTAATCCTCCACCCCATAAAACCACTCATCTAGTCACACCACCTCCATTAACACAATTATTACCACCTCCATTCCTATCATTTATTCTTCTGTTATCACCATTAGAATCCCCATTCAATCCTTCCAATAATCTCAACCATTTTCGTCATATCCAAAAAAATAGACAATATTTACCTATCACATCCCACATTCATGCAAATGTCATCACTTCCCAACCTCCTCCTAGGGGTTCTTACCACTACATGATTCCTAATCCACCCCCTCAACAATCTGAACCTATCATCACCCACATCGCCACTCATCATATACAACAAAAACCAATCTAATCTCAACAATCACATAATATCCCTATTTCTCAACATCAACCATTGAAAAAACTCATCCAATCTCAACCCATGACCAATATTCATCCTCCTCAAGAAATTCCTCAAACACACACACATTCAAAATTTTATCAAACACCTCATCTAGCTACTTCCCATGTCATACAATCAAAATCCTATCTAACCACTTCAAATTACCCCATGCATGCCTTGATAACTAGTTTGGCTAGCCTTGAGGCCGCTACCTTAGGGCTCAAGGTCACATTATCTTATGAAATTTTTTTCAAGGAACGTATCCATCCATCAGTCCCAATCAAACCTTATCCTCTTCATTGGTAACTTCCAAAATTCACCAAGTTTAACAGTAAGGAATATCCCCAACAACACCTTCATGTGTTTAGGCATGCATGTTATCTCATTGCCTTTGACCAAGAACTCATGCTTCACACTTTTCCTATGTCTTTGGCCAGTCCTACATTAGATTGGTACAATGGCATCCTCAAACACTCATTCATCCAAATTACGCATATCTTCTTAGAAAATTTATCAATCAACATTGCACACAAGATAACCATTACATACCTATACTCCATTTGACAATTTGATAACGAGTCTATCGCAGAATTTTTCACACGATGGTGTGGAATCATAAATATCATTTTACCTTCCACAGACAGAGCTCATTGAATTATCCTCACACTCTTATGCGAAGCATATATCATCCACCTTATAATTCCAATCATTTCAAACATTTGAAGAAGCCTTCACTATGGCTCATAAACTTGGGACTCATGCCCTTAAGCAAGGCCAACTTAAACTTAAATATAACAAACCAAAAGCCGAGTTTACTAAACCATCTACACAAAATGAAAAATCCAAGATTGCGGCCAATATCATGGTGGTTAAGTCTTATTCTATGCCCACTATTAGTACATGGCCCCAACAAAGAGCTCCTAGAATGCCACCTAACTACACTCCTCTTGTAGAGACATATAATTCAATAATTGATAAATTGATGGTAGTTCATCTCATCACACTTCCCCTTATTCAACCATTCGATGAATCAAGACCTAAATCCGCGTGGTATCGCGATGATCACTATTGCAAATACCACCAAGTTCATGGACATGATATATAAAGGTGTTAAACTTTCAATGATCTTGTCACAAAACTCATTGACCAAGGTGACCTTCAAGTGGATAAACCTAACCTGCCTCCAAATCAACCACTTGATGTTTTTAAACAACTATTTCCTAATCATGCACCAACAAATCAAACCACTCCTCCTACATCCCAACCACCCAATGCACACACCATTAGCACCATTAAAACTACCAACATCATTGATCAAGATCTTACCCCATCAATAAATCCACCTTCTTCACCAACTATTACATCCACTTATTCTTTAGACATCACCCCTATATCTACAATTCCACCAACACTTGTCCTCATCTCCACACCAATCATATCTACATATTCATCAACATCTACTATTGATCTTACATCTACTTCACTACTTGTCACATTTAATTCATCAGATTCGAACACTACCTCACCTACATCTATTCCATCCCCACTTATTATATCGGATCCATCAATAAAACCTATCCTAATTCCTCTTTATTCACATTTACCCGCACCAACCACATAAAATATTATCACCACATCTACACCATATTCTCCTCCCACATCATTCTTATCATTTAAATATTTTTTAAAGCACTCCAACTCACATAACTTCAAATGATGCCTATATATCATCTACAAAATAATACACCCCCAAATCGATCCAATCTTCACCTTCTTTAGATCTCATCAAACATAAATTACTTCCTCCACCCATATCAGCAACACAACCTTTTCACCCTCTAGTTGATATCATTGTTATTCTTGCCAAGCATACTTCTTCACAAGAAAAATATAAGACCTTTGGCACATTTCCTCAAAGGTCTCTTTCTCATCCCCATAAAAATATAGATATCCCTCCACCTAAGATCAAATAATCCAATACCACACCATCTATCTTAGGACCACATCCATCTCTTCTAGGGCCAGCCCCTTCATCTAAAACATTGTAATCAATCAATCAACCCAAGCCAAAATCATCCAACACTTCTTCTTGTAGAACACCAACCATTGCTAAACCCGAATCCAAGACATCAAAACCTCAAAATGCTAGAACTCAACCTTCAACATCCAAGTCATATCATGCATTCAAATCTCAAACATCCACCTCTTCTTAAAATCTAAAAACCCCTTATAAAGATAAGGTACCTCCTATTACTTTGGTTGAATCGTATACGGAGGTCGTTCAACACTTGCTTCAAATTTCCACCATCAAACTTCCTCCTATCAAATCCTTCTTTACACATGACAAGAATCCATCATGGTTTGACATGGAACATTGTAAAGAAATCCAACCCATTGTCCACAATACTATCGAGGAAGATTACCTTATCCTTGAAGAAAATGAATATTCTCCTTCTAGTTCCTCATCCATGACCACTCCAACATCTACATCATCAACTAAAATGCACAAGTCCCCTCATTCATCACTGAATTTTTTGACCATCCCACTATGAAGTGACGATTCTTCTAAGGATGGTTCCCTTTATTCATCAATGTTGTTTGAATATCCACTCGATCTGGTCAACGTGATTCTAAACTAACAACCCAATAAAAATCAAGGAATTTTGTTGCCATCCCTCTTCCTAAGTAGTTTTCCTCATCCACACCTTCATCAAAACCCAAGGTTGTCATCACCGCTCCTTCTATCGAGCCCACTTCATCTCCATAATCATCATCATTGAAACCTAAGGTTTCTATCTTAGCCACCCCTTGGCCGATTGAACAAAGCATTGTCAAATAAATTCATCAGGCCTCGGTTAAGATTTCACTTTATGAGCTCATTAACATTCAAACCTCTTCCATCTATCATTGTAATGATTTGGAATTATGTGGTCGACCATCACTTTCCCTGACATGACCTTAAATATGGGCCCCACGGTTTTGTCCATAGCATTTTCCTTATGGATAGGTTCTCCCTCTTTGGTGAGAATTCTATGATCATTACATTCATCACCCTATTATTTACCTCTTAGAACCACACGAAGGGTCCTAAAGGTGTCGTTTGTACATCCATTATACCCTCCTAATTGGTCTACCTAGCTATTCCTAGTTCTTCCCCATGTAAAATTAAAAATTCATGGATGCTTATCAAAATTCAAGTTATCAAAAATAGACTGCTCCCTCGAAGGACAACTACTCATATATAAAAATAAATAAAATAAAATATATAGACTGATCCCTCGAAGGAAGGCTATCATGTATATAATTATTTCCTTTGACATCATAAATATATAAAGTAGACCATACCCTCGAAGGATGGATACTCTCTTATATCATGGCATCGAAGGCTTCCCACATTGATCAACCTTATATTATATTAGCATCCATAAAAAATTTCCCACATCAGTCAATTTTCTCATAGAAAACTTTCCGCATTGATTAGTTTGTGTTTTCCCCTACCTAGAGCTGGGGCATAAACCTAGGGAACACCGCTTATGGAAAACCATCTTCCTACATAAACGTTACATCATAAACCCCCTTTTCATGTCGACATTAGGTTTATAAGCTCATTCCATATTTCTGTCATGATATTTGGTATAACTAACTATCGTTGGTTATATGTTAACATATGTTTTGGTCACATGTGCATTACATTTCTTGGATCCCCTTCTTGTTTACCTCCAATGTTGCTGAAGGCATTGTTTCCTCATACTCTCCTTGATACAACATAGCATCGTTGTACCCATAGGTCGCTAATCATCAAGTTGTGTTCTATTCTAAAGTTTCCCCATCTATCCTATCTAAATCATTTGTGTACTATCCATTAACAATCACACATCTAGTTTACTTATTATATCTATCATTATTTATGTTTATCATCTATTACATATATTTTTCAAATAAACATCACATATTATATATTGAAACATCCAACCATTGTATGAAAATTCACCATCATCATTGAATATAAAGTAAAAATATCTACTCATCATTATCATATATCCACATCACATCATCATAAACCAAATAATCAACATCATACATGTTCTAGAATGCAACAAACTTAAAATTATATATCATATATCGTTAAAATTTAGTGTATCATTACATCATTGACCTCTAAGGGTCCTCTCTCAAAGTAGATATGTTATCAAAACAAGTTTGGTTAACATCAAAAATCCTAAAACCTTACCCCTCTAAGGTAAGTCCCTCTGTCTATCTCTCGGTCTCATCACCTCTGCCCTATCCCTCTCCTTGATGTGGCTGAGCCACACTTGTTGTGCTCCTAGATGGCCCTACTCTGGCCACTACTCACCACTTCACATACTCCCAATACCTCAGTTTGAGCAGAATCTTCTTGATCACAATCCCCTCATAATACGTATCCTCTTTGAGTAAGGCTCTATATCAGTCCATAGATATCATGCTAGAAGGTTCCATCTCTCATCATCCTTGTGATGTTATCGGTACACCACTCACAGACTCTACCGTTATAATCATCACTAGGTCTCCAAATCAGGCTCTATAGGCCTCCCTCTGCCTCCTATATCTATCTCTCTCCTACTGAAGAGTATGGGATTCCTGTCACATGATATCTCACACCTGATGAGTGGATTCCCTCTCAGTTCTCATGCGAAAAAACTCCACGTGTAGTTGTGCCATCTCTACAATCTCTCCTCAATCGCCATCTCCATCTCTGCCTCTAGGAGAAATATCCATCTCAATATCCATATCCTCCTCCTCATCATCCCCTCTCTCTCTAGTTACCCGAGCTACCCATGTAATAGTCATCCACTCAAAAAACCCTGCACCAAACCACACATCATCATCCTCATCCCACGTCATTTGTGCATCCTCTATTGGGTATGCCATGTCTAAAATAGGAAAATATATATCTATTCCCTCATGCATATAGGAGATGGGCTCAACACGTAATCTCTGAATGACCCCGAACTGTAGTTTGACCCTATCAAACTAAATGGAATCAATCATCTCAATTCTATGTTTCTATACCCACCTCTTCCTCCTCATACCAACCAACTCTATATCTACTCCCGACCATGCAAGGAAATATCTGTAAGGGCGCCATCTCACATGATCTCTCCTGCACTCTATAAACCTATTTTTATACCAATTTGCATCCCTCACTCCTCTATCTCTATGAGCCTGGTTAGCTCTCCATATCAAAAATCCAATTATGAGCTCTATATGGTCACCTATGACTCAGGGTAGCCCTAGGGGCCTGATGACTACAATGTGCTCATAAGCCCAGTAGTGTAGAATGAAACCTACATCTAGCCATGTCCTCATCCCAAATCTATACATCAATAAATCATAATAAACTTGTGCTAGCAAGGCAGTACCAAATGAGAACACTATCTGATTATCGACTATGTCTGTCAGCACACCTGCTAGTGTCTATTGAAACCAAGCTCCACCTAAGTCTGGAAATGCATAACAAGAAATGACCATCATTAACAAATAGATCAATCTACTATGTCCATCCCTACAGTCATACTTCATCTCATAAGAGAATGCCCCTGATCCAAATTTAATATGAGGTGCATCAGATCCAAATAGTCGTGTCAACACTACTAATTTGTTATCAACTATGATGGGGACTATCTTCTCCCCCTGTATCAGTAATCTATGGATGCAATACACATCCTCCAGGGTGATAGTCATCTCACCCATCCTGAATTAGAAGGTGCATGTATGCATATCCAACCTCTCAACTAATGCGATCATTAACCCCACATATTGTGGGATCATCTGATAGTGTCAAAATACTCCTAACCCCATGGCCATTAAGTGATCCCACTCAACATTAGTTATGTCCCATTTCATTTGGTCATACAATTCTAGAACTCGATCTCTCAGATATAAGGTCTCCCTAGCCTACAACTATCCAAACAAAAAAAAACATCAATATCATCATCCCCATTTTATCCCACAATTATTCTCTCTATCTAAATTACCTATTTCAACCCTATTCGACACCAACCTAGGTTGGGTTGATGTGTCTAGGGGTCAATCAAAATTTTTAGGGATGTGTCGATGGTGACCCTAGCAAGTTGCCACTGACCTCCGTCGGCACCACTACAAATTTCTTAAAAATTACAAAAAAATAATAAATAAAACATAAAATCATTTAAAAACAAGTTAGGGTTTTTGTTACTCACCATCCTGCAAACCCTCTAGCATTTCTTGGTTACTCCTCCAGCCTCCATCTATCTCCAAATTGTGATCTCCTTTTATAGCTTTCAACTCTCAAATCAACACTTATAGGTGTGAAAATGAGATTTGTTGGCTGAATTTCAGGCTTATATAGCCACCAACCTAAGTCACCACTAACCCCCTTGGGTTGCCATTGATATGCCTTAAGCAATGTCAACTCACCTTGGGTGTCATCGACCCAACCTCCCCTCCTCCTTTTTGTGCTCTTTTGTTTGGGCACCATCTCTGTTTTCAAAATCCACCTTTGTGGCTATATTTATTTCCCCTCGGGGAATTTTATATCCTCGATTTTTCACATTTTTCCTTTTCAACCATTTTTATATCCTTTACCAAGGCACCATTATTTCCATTCTCATCCTTCATGGATGCATACCCCCCATTGATTCCTCGTGTCTGAATGATTTCACATTTTGTTACACGTAACTTTGATGTGTACCTATGACCCAATGGTCCCCATGGTTTGCATCCATATTGAGTGGTTTTCCATTAAATTCCCTTCATTTCACTATGATTTTCACCGACTCACAGGCTCGTAGGAAATTATTGTCACCTCATTGAATACTGTGACATTTTTTTCCTATCGATGTGACTCCTAAGATCACCGCCATATCTTTAACCTTTTTTGTTTAAATCCTTCTCACTTGGGGCATCTTCCCTTGCCTTATATTGTTCCCCCTTCTCCATTTATATTTCTCAAACTCGTGACCGATTCCCCATTATATCATTGATCCCTAGTTTGAGGGGGGGCACCTCATCAATAATCATCCATCATCAATCATCTTGTCAATCCCTTCTTGTTTTTGTCTCACAGATTGCTCAACGTTAACCACTCAAAAAAAGGGGCAAATGTAGACACGAAAATTTTGTATCGTTACCCTTGTCACATGTGTTCACTTCTTTTACCATGATCGCCTATCTAGACCCATTTATTAATTTTGATTCATATTCTTATTGACATTCCCATCTTTCCCCTCCATTATCCTATATATTTTAATTTATTATTAATTTTCATCGATTATCCCCTAATCCTCATCTCATTATCTAATTAATCCTTATTATTCCTAATTTCCCTTCTCTAGGTTGTTTATTACCCCTAAACCCCCTACTTCCTAATCCCTAATCTTTCTCTAGCTTTTATTTAATCCATTTTTATCCCCCACATACCCATATCACTTCCATAGGAAACCCTAACATGCCTAAATGCTTTAAAGCACTTATCCCAATCCATAAAATCCCCATATCTCGAATAAATCATCCTTTTACTGCTCAAATGGAAGGTTCCCCGCAATTAGCGATCTTCTGCTCGGGTCACCGTCGACCCTATAAGGCCACATTTACCACTCCTCCCAAAGGGAAGCATAATCAAAATTCTCTTACGTTTTTGTGATCCTATCTTCGAGCTTGACCATCTCTGCAGCTGTTATAGTAGATTCTGGAAGTTCATTTGATCTCATTTGCTTCATTTGTGGAGACCTTAGGGAGATCGTATACACCTTGTGTTGATTTATTCTCTTGTTGCATCATTATCATTACTATTACTTGTTGTTAATATCTTGCAGGTCCAGCTGCCATCAAAGATCTAGATCTATTCCTTTCTCTTATTTGTTTTATGTGTAGGTTTTTCATCTAATCCATCTATTCTTGGCCATATTTAGTTGAGTCTAAGTCACCGTATCGACCCAGGACCTGCTGCATACCCATTCTGCCATCCAGATCCACTACCATCTGACTGTCTATTTCTTGCATCATATCCTTCTAGATATGTCATTATGCCATTCTGTCAGTCCACATCCACTATGTTATTTTGTATTTGCTGCCAACTCTATCCAGTCGTAATAGAATTGATCCCTATTTCTAAACTACCACATTAGATATCCATTTCTTGACATCCTTTATGTTTCTCTAGTTTCAGTTATCTTTTACAAATTGATATTAGACATCACATAGCTTCATTCTTTCAGATCTATGCATAGAATCCTTAGACCCATATTTTATCTAATTTTCTTATCCATCTGCTCAGGTCACCATCCACCTGTCCTCTACAGCTTGCATCATCATTGACCTAACCAGGGAAACTTTTTTTTTGTTGATTTAGATTAGATCTGCACATTTTATTCATTTCTGCAATTTCTAGATTCTGTTTAGCTTTAGTATTTGCATGAAAATCAATCCTTCATCATTGATTTTAAAAAATATTTTATCAAATATAGGGGTTGACATCCACATGAGGAATTTTACGCTTCTTTTAATCAACTTCATCAAGAAACCCCCTCATCTACCATCTAATCTATTTTCCTTTCATTTATCTTTGTTGTGTAGGTTCATCAGATTTGTAGTGAGGAAATCAACTTTACACATGTCTTTTCATCATTATCTTCTTCCAAGGTATACCTTAAACCCTTACATATTCAAATTTGTTTATTTTCTTTAGTATCTACTTCACTAATCTGGACAAGAAAGATAAAACTTGGTCAAAACTTTCATCATCTTAGACACCAGAGCCCACCCAGGACGACAATTCCAGGAACCCTCGTCCACTTTGTACTTTACTCACACCTTGTAGGTCCTTTCTAGCCATTTGAGAATCTTATATTTTTTGCTACTCATCCTTTTTAGGGTTAATTATGAAATTCAAGAAAGGAAATCATATAAATATAAAGTTATGTGATCATAATAAAGCACCAAATACTAAGCATTATTTATTTTCACCCAAGGTTGCATCCATCAAACATCTACGATCTCCATTGCATCCATATAGCACCATCAAAAGGGACACAAGGCATAATTACTCTACATACACTTCATAGGAGGGAATTTCATTTTATTCCATGCACACATCTATTACATTACTTGACATCTAGATACTTTTCTCGTTATCAAGTGAGAGACACAAAAGAGCTACATAGGGCACAATTTCTACACAAACACACATATAACTACATTGGGTCTAAGATGTAGTGCAACACTCATTTGTAAGTTTACCACTATGATAGTTGAGGATAGTTTGACCCCTCATTTTACATCATTATTTTTATGATTCGATGTCTATTTGAGAGTTTTGTAGGTTCATGTTTCATTACAGGTTTCTAGCGACCTCAATGATCTTGGTGCAACCACATGGAAAAAAAGAAGAGCATTAATGAAGACCTTGCGACACCTTAGAGAAGGTTCTCTAAGATTTTCCCTAGACCCAGGCACCTAGAAACAGGTTTAGGGCACCCACGGGCACCCATGTCTGTCTCTAGGCGCTTGTGTCTAGTATATCTCTCCATATCTACATTTTTCTAGGTCTCTATATGATGTTTCTACCATTATTTTCACCTTCTTATCACTCTAACAAATTCTATATTTCACTGTGAATCAGCTAAGTATTCTCATACCTTCTTTGTAGTTAGGGTTTCATAGTTTATTGCTTAGTATTGCTTGGGTGTATTTCTGTACTTAATTCATTATTCATTTACTGCTACTATAAATTAGATTAGGCTCATATATTTACATTTTATCTTAATCACTCTGGTGAACCCGAGCTCGATCTACATAGTTATAGGACTTTTATTACTCATCTTTCTACCGTATTATCATCATGAGTATCTCAATTAATGATTTCTTGCTTATCAATCTTGAATTAAGACATAAAATCCAAAATCTCCTTGCTACCACTCGCATTCCTACTGACATGCATCCAAATTCATTATATCAAACATTTTTCGGTGCATTTTCTCAACATATTGCTTTCCCATCCAATCCTAATGCTGATTTTACTATTTCTGACTCTTATACACCCTTGCATATCATGATTCACATCTATAATGTGGGTGTCAAACGTACTTTAATCGATAATGGATCGGAAATTAATATTTGTCCTATGTCATTCCTTGAAAATATTGGTTTTTTTATTGTTAATGTTAGTCCATCATGCCTTTCTCTTCGTGCATATGATGGTTTCATTCATCCATGCATAGGTCACATTACTCTTCCTATCACTATAGGGAAAAAAACCCTCAACACAGTCTTCTTTATCATTTACTTTCTAGTCTCATATAATTTTTTACTTTGTAGGCCATGGCTCCATGCCATGCAATTCGTTCCTTCTATAGTATATCATTCTGTCAAATTCATACATGAAGGCATCAAGTTTACTATTCCTAATGAAATTCACCCATTCAAATATTGCGACCATGATCCCAACACTATGCTTCTTACTCCAAGGTCTGATATTACTGATGAACCATAACCTATGGATACTCTGGCACATTTACCACCACTGGAAGGTGCTATTTGCATGTTAGATTCGGTCCCAACTACCTCTATGCCTCCCCCTACTTCTACTACAGCTATGATTATTTTCTAAGGGCTTGTCCCTACATCAGATGTCATTCCATCTCCTCTGCCTTCTCATGTGTCACCTCCATCAGTATGACCTCCCTTCACATGCACACTTTTCTTGAATGATTCTTATTGGGAACACATTCCATTCGATTCTACTTTGGATGACATTATTTGTACACATGATGATCTAGCTTAGCTCATCTTTACACTTGATGACCTTATGCTACCACCTTACTCTTCTCATCTTTACACTATATTCGTTCACATTACTGCAACTTATGGTCTTTGCATATTTCACCTCACTGTATTTCTTATGCACGCTCCTTTTTATTTTCCACTTACATTTGGAAAACTATGGCTTGTTACATCAAGGGCACATTAGACCCTGATCATATTGATATCTTGTTTCCTATGTCCTTTGGTTGTGTGTTCATTTGTAACATTTCTTTTCTTTGCTATACAAAAAATCTCACTCGTTGGTATGCACACGGATGTCTGTTACCACCATTCACTGATGAGGAATGTGCTATGGGCATATATAACCTATGTTGTTATGGATATTTACTTGACCAACCACATACTATTACTTATCAGTTTTTTTATGTGTCCTCCTTCGACTTCTACCATGATGCTGACGATATCCAAGATGACATTACATGATTGTGTTCTTCATCACACACACACTTCAGGGGCATCACACTTATCTCTCTTCCCTTCTAACATCAAAAACCATTTTGTTTTATCATCACTTCACATATATACTTACACATATGACACACATGCATATTGACACACTCTAGTATCTTCATTACCCGATGATGCACTCTTGTGCTTCAGTTCACACTTAACTATTGAGGGTATCCTATACACATGAACCCTACACACTACACACTCCACTACACATTACATATCACACATTACATAATTCACACTTCACATCTGCAACACATTCTTCTAAGTATTGTACATCCTACAAATTTTCAAAATCTTCTTCTTACATCTACTATACATCTTACGTGCTTTGCACTTTCTAATCATTACACATCTTACCTTTATGCAACATCTTCTTCTTCCTATACATCATATTTATTGTGCACTCACTGCATATTCTATTCCTATCTTCTTCTATACATCATACACACTTTTTACAACACACTATACATATCTTCACCATCATTTTCTCACATATACCATACATCATACACACTTTGCGATTTCCACACTCACATAATATATACATCTTGAACTCCACATTTTACATCATCACACTTGACACGTTCAACAAATAACTTTCTAGCATCACAATTTCAAACCACATTCTACAATTTACATCATTCTAACACATCATCTTGGTACATCATACTATTCTCTTCTTGATTCTACAAATTCTTTATCCAAATTATACAACACACACTACCTGACGATGCACTCTAGTTCCATGGTTCATACTCAATTTTTGAGGGTCTATTTTTGAATTGAACCTCAATTCCTCATCATGCTTGCATCATTTTCTTCACTAAATCAATTAATAAATCTTTCTATCACACTATGCAATGTTATTATCTAGTACCTTATTCACACATTTCATTATATACACTTTATGTTAAATCATCACACTTTCTAGCATCTTCCTCACACATCTTGTGATATATTAGGGTTCATTTTAAGAAGCCTCCTCTGAAATATTATTATAGAATGGTTGGAGAATCTTAAAAAATGGACTCTCGAAATGATAGATAATGTCCAAAAGTCGTTTCGTGGCAAAGGTGATTTTGTAGGTTTTTTCAAAGTCATATTTCATACAGTTGGAAAGATGTTAGTTGACCATCTCACCCTCATCACCACCACATGAATGTGTTATATTAGCTGGCAGATTTGCTGGCTGGAAGTCTTCTAACATACACTAGACACCATATGTTTTTTTTGGATGAGTCTTCTTGTTTTCCTCCTAACCTGGTTGGACGACCGATTGAATATGGTTGGACAATCGCCACTTTCCCATTAGACGGGTCTCCTTGGTAGACATCTAGCCTAGTTGGATGGTATTCTTTGTGTGGTTAGATAATTTTCTTATCATCTAACCTTGTTGGATGGATTCATTTCTGTATAACTGTGTTGGGAGGAGTCCTTATTGTCTAACCTTATTGGACGGACACCTTGTTGTCTAGCCTTCTTGGACAGAGTTCTTGTCATCTAACCTTGTTGGATGACCGACTTAGCTTAGTTGGGAAGTTCACCTCAAAAAAATTAGATGGCTGGTGATTTGGTCATATGTTGGTACTTGGATGGGTAACTTTAGCACGAGTCCCCAAACCTTGTTACAAACTTTTTCACCAACCATTTTTTGCCACGTGTCTAATGTTGTGAGCCCAAGACCTATATATACCCATAGGAGGTTCATTTCTTCACTTTTTACACCACATCCATAGTGATTTGAGCTCTCAAAATTTCTCCTAGACCAGCATGCGCTTAGACTCTAGTACCTATTGTTACTCCTGTTGCTCCATTGTTATAGTTTCCAAAGCTTTCAACAGTGGATAACACCACTGTCACTCCTATCACTCCCTCCAAATTCCAATATAAAAATCTCATGTGCCCTCAGATAACAGTGTTAATTAAACTGAAAGACACACCAAAGGAGTGGATGCATAAAACACAATTTACAGGGCTTGTCCACATACCCTGATTTGAAACAAATACTTTCGTCCTTGATTACTTGCTGGAATTTTACATCTAGAAAGATGCACAATTTTCCATTCCCCTGATGGATTGAACAATATCTTTCACCATGGATCTTGCAGACGACCATAACTTAATTGTATTACCTTTCCAAAACTATCCATCCATCACTACAGTGGTTGTCCTATGAAGACAAAAAACAATTTGAGTCTCATTACAATGTGCAGGTTGATGGTAAGTTCAGTATTATTTTCAATTGTTTGTTTTCCTAATTTTACTTGACTTCCAAGAATATAACATTCTTGTTTCTTGTTGCAGCTTCTGCAAATCATTCCAAAAGAGGCCTTGTTATGCAAGGCATTACAAATGAATTATTTCATGTAGTGATATCTCTATTTCAAGCGAGGATTGTGTTGTAGGGTGGATCCACATAAATTTCTCTTTGGGCAATTCAATATATATTGTGTACACTTGCAGGGAAGTAATTTGATTGGTGCACATATTTTTCCAATCGAATTAAAAAAATGTTAATAATGCCCTTTCCAGTACAAATAAATCTGATAAATCCAATATTTTTTTCTCCTCTGCCAATTATCTACTTGCTTTATATCAATAAGCTTTCCACCAATTACATAACAAAAAAATTCTAACTGTAATTAATGACTAAACGATTGGGATCTCTCTTGAAGAACAATAGGTAACAATTAATTTTCACATTATATCGATTACTTATTTTTGAATGTAATACTAATAGTAATTTCATATTTCTAGAGAATAATTATGGCTACAATATCTCATAAGGAAGCTATTTCTTGGGAAAGAGCCCCTCCCGAGGTCTCTATTTATTCTAATATGGATTTGGCAGAATCAACCCCTATACGATTTTCTCATAAAAAAAACCTAGGGGGTTAATAGCTCCACCGCTCCAATGTTCTATGCCATCACACTTCACAATAGGTATAAACATTATTATTTACTCTTTATAATAATTAATTAAGATAATAATAAGTGGTACAATATTTTAATAATTCTACATTTTTGCTTTTAGAAAGTTCTGAGTTTGATGGTATAGATCAAAATCATTCTTAGTCTCAATATCGAGTCGTCATGTCTCTGAGCATGCAAGGTATTGTATAATTTATTTTATTTAGCATATTTTGTTTACTTGCAAATATTTTTTGATAAGTTTTCTAATAAATTTCAGTTTGCTTCTTGCATTGAATAGACCTTCACTGCAGATTGCAAAAAAGCCTCTAATACTGCCACCGCGTATTGTTCAAACAACAAGAAAATTTACAGGCAATAATATAAGGTTTCATGTAGACTCTGTAGGAACAATTCATCCAGTTACCTCATAATTTCTTGAATTTTATCTAGGTGGTGTCTTAAGCATGACTAACACCCATATTTTTTAACCATATCGAGATGGATGATGATTTTTTGGGTTTTGATTGTTTTGATCGTGGTGACACAAAAGGATAACTATTTTGACACTCATAATATGATACAATCTACCCCACATCCTCAACAAAAAATGTAGCCAAATGTATAACAAATAATAGACTCTCATCATCCTCTAAGTAAAACTCCACTCAGAGATGATCAAAAGGTGAATTTTGCCTTCAAAAATATGATATCATATAGTATGGGGGCCACAATTCAGGAAGTTGTTATGTCTGATGTGGAATCAGTGCGCACTTAGGAGAGAAGGGTGAAAATTTTGATCAAAGAAATAAACTCCCGATACCATAATCACACTAAAAGGAAATCATTGTTCATTACCGTAGAGATCCAACTGCAACGCTTGACATTTTGCTAAACAAATCTCAGTCAGGCACAATTTTTATAATAATGATTATGATGATGATATTTTGGACATAATTTTAAATAGGTTGGAGAATCATAATGCAAAAGCCTAGGCGTACTAAAATAAGTGGGCTAAGGACATAAAAAATGTTTTAATTGCAAATACAAAAAAGAGAAAGCTATGGTATGTCATATTTTACATGCAAAATCATGATATTATGAGAATTATAATAAATTATTATGACTTATCTAATAGACTACTAACACATTTTTATTTCTATTTTGCAGGAAAAAATGAAAATTTAAAGAAAGAAGCATCTGTATTTGATGCACATTTGAAGAATGCATGAAAAATCTTGAATGCATTTATATAGTTGAAGGAAAAACTTGTATTATTAAATAAAAATAATAATACATTGAAAAGGATAATCAAGGATCATAAGATGGATCCATAAATCTTACTGAAGGAAAAGATAGATGTTGATCCATCACTTTTGTCATCAAGAGATGTTGTGAGGGAGGAGCAGAATATTATTCAAAATATCAATACCGCAACACAAGATTTGTAGGCATTAGGAGTTATATCAAAGAGAACTGTACAGACTAAGAAAAATCCTCCTGTTATGCAAGAAAAAGACTAAGCCTACCTTGAAACATGAAATTAAATAAAATTAGTTTCACCATGTGACAAGTGTGTTGTCACAATACACTGGCGTAGGAATTAAAAGATATCGGTTAGCCAATTTTTTTATTTTTTATTCTGTGTGGTAGACATAAGGACAACTATGATTCAAAATCATAGGCAGAAAAAGAGGATTCCCTTGTAATGTGTTCTTAAATGACATAACTTTCACGAAAGATTTGAAAACCATTTACAACCCACAATTTTGCAATTGTATTGGCCAAAAATGCTTTATGAAAATATGCATGTCTTTATAAAGTAATATGCCACTTGATAGAATGAATACAAGAATAATTTTGAATTGGAACTATATTTATTGTTGTATCACATTTATTGAAAGTTTTCAAAAATTGAATACGTAAACTTCTAATTGTATTTCAGCTTATTGTGAATGTTTTTAATGTTACTATTTAGAAATGTAAACAGTAAATCATGGTTTAAGATGCTTATTTTGTGTTAGTTTAAAAATATTTACGTTTCATGGCACATGCAAATTTAAAACATTAATCAATAATCAAATGGATGGATTTAAATAAATTAGTCTTTATTTCAATCGTAAAAATATAATATTAAAAAATGAATTTGTTACATGTAAAAAATAGTCTTTTAAGACCAGCTAATTATCATTAATGAATATGAAATATATCGATACATCAAATCATTGTCAATAGTGTCAACAATGTATACAAGATTTTAGAATTCTATTAATTGAAACATTCCTTGAGCAACATGTTCATTTGTGTCCTAGAATTCAACCGAATCAGAAGCATGTTCGGTTGATGTGTTTGGATACCCCGGATCAGTCAGAATGTTATCGACTCCTCTTCTTTCTATGAGTGAATTCCATAATGAAATTTCTCTCTCATATGGAAAAGTTTCCACAGAGTAACTGGATACATACAATCTCATACATCTTCCTAAATTCCTATCCAATATATTTCAGAATTTTGACTTTACAAAGGACAATGCACTGAATACCATCTCATCTTTGATAGAACCCCGAATCATTATTTGACAAAGTTTATACAGATGAATATACTCACTCAAATCCTCTTGCAAAATACTAATTGAATAAATATTCTTCCAAAGTCTTCTAATGGAACCATTTTCATTTGGCTCGTCCAGAAACCAAAATTGCTCTAGCATAGTGATAGCAAAATCAATTAACTAAGAACTAAGTAAATTTTTTTGTAAAATACCTTCGACAACAACTCCGTTAATCTCTGCACACTTACTGAAATGATTTGTTAGAGTATTCATGTATTTGATGAATAAAGTACTGATGACTGAATGAAGTGTGCCTCTAGCTCTATTCTAAAACTGTGGATTGAAAGCTCCCATTGATTCAAGTAATTTATCCTTTTTGAATCTTGCATGGATATTTGTAGATAAAGATTGAGAAATTGTTTTCAATTTATTTCAAGTTTCAGGTAATATTGTTTCAAATAAATTATGTGTCACTCTAACTTCTTTCATTTCTAACCCAGCTAAATCTACTATTTTATGAAAAGTATAAAGTGGTATCTCATTCCCATGTGATGTTACACAAATATGATCATGTATATTGAATTTTAAGAAGCAACTAGGATTTTTTAGGTTTGTTAATGCATTCCAAATTTGAAAAATAGGACTGTTATCCATATTTCACCCCCTAGGAAAAATATTGGATCAGCCACAACCTCGCATAGAAATAACCAGAGAAATCTCGTTTATATCTTGTAAATAGGCCACAAAAAGACTAAAAAATGGAGTGGAGGAGGTTGAGAAAGAAGAAACAACCCTATGCAAAAAAAAACAACTATGTCAAGTTGTTTCCATGTCTTAAATCCATTCTACAAGCTATAGGTAGACTCAACAATGGAATTGCAGGATCAGAGGAGAAGGGGGAAGTACCACAGAGCAACCTGGAGTAAGAAAATGGAAACATGGTGAAGATTTGAAGTTTTCGGGCTCAAAACAGTTTAGGAAAGAGTCTAGAATTGACTAAGTATGGAAGAGAAAGCGAAGAGAGCCACGTGTCCTAACGGCACTTCTCCAAAGTTGAATCCAAAAAAGGTGGCTCAAACAAGCGTCGCGTCTCCATGTGTCCCAGGCCGAAGCGATGATAGAGTCAAATGGTCAAACAGAGTCAAAGGCGGACAGGGTGGGCCTCAAAATTGGCTAAGTATAAAAGTACAAGTGGAGGGTGCCACGTGTCATCTCGACACGTCTCCAAGAGTTAGTCCAAAGGTAGGGACCCAAACGAGCGCGAGCTCACCATGAAGCCTAGGGTCCGAAAGAATAAGAAGGGCCATTGAAAATTCTAAAGGGTCTGCAGAGGCTGCCAAGTGTCTAAATGGCGCTAATTCAAGGGTTGAATAGAGAGGGGATCCGTAAATGAGCGCCAGACTGCCACGTGTCCCTGGTATAGAAATATGCCCCGCCAAGCAAAAGACTTAGCCAAAAAACAAAGGAATTAAACAGGCAGCAGAGAAAGTGCCACGTGGCAAGCCTAACTAGCAATGCTAAGGTGGGCCGTCGGGGGGAGAGTTGAATTTTTCCCCTCACTATTCCAAAAGGGTAAAATTTGCAAAATGGGCCGCAACTCCGCCCGAAGGGAAAAAGTCATCGTTTGGACCTGAGTCAATGACAAAGTGGACCGGCAGAGCATCGGGGAAAAAAGTTAAAAAATGCCTTTTCTTCTAAAAGGCATAAAATCAAAATGCAGCCTACAACCACATCAAAATATAATGTGGGGATGCGGGCCTTTGGAGGCAAATGATATTTTTTGACTTTTTTCATAAAGTGTAGAACGGAATAGAAAGGAGACCCATTTTTTCAAACTTTTTTCCAACCCATTTGTACGGACCTGATACAAACTTGGAAGGGGTATATGTTTCGACTCATGGCTCAAAATATTTCAAATCTTACACAGTTAGAAGTGTCTCGATGTCCTCTACGCCATGGAGGGATTAAAAATCATTTTTAACAGGCCATGGTAGGTAAAAAACAGAGAAATGTCTTCGGGCCTTCAATACAAGATCTCTTTCTTCCAACAACCAGATCGGATTCGATTTTCTCCACCATTTCCTCCTTCTCCAAGGTGTCGAATTAGGGTTTTATGCAGTCAAGACAGATTTCAGACACATTTCATGGGAGGCATTTAATAGTGGTGGTTGAGCTTGGAGTTGTTTTTCCCGCTGCTCTCTCTTTCTCTCGTTTGTATCGAATCTATAAATACATGCTCGAGACTCATTGTAAAGGGTTGGTCATTTTCTTGTCTTTTACAGGCTCCCCTTTCCTTCTAAAAAGGAACTCGTGGAGTTCATACCTTCCATTAAAATTGTAATACACTTTCTCACCTCTTGGTCATTTATTAATGTATTGTATCAATCTGCAGAGCAGTAAAACATGTTTTGTGATCAATTATAGATCCTTTCTTGTATTCTTTTCTCTCATATGGTATTTCATTATAAATTTGGTTATCTGTGCTTGATTATTGCATGCATTTTATTTGGTTTGTGTCTATCAGAAAATCAAATTTTCATCATTCCTTCAGTGCATCACCTTGTAGTTTAGCTTTTAATTTAATTTCTGTATTTCTTCTATCCCCATCTCCTTGGTAAAGTTTAGATTAGGTTTTGGAACATAACCTCTGTAAGTTTCTACATATGCACCTAAACAAAGGAATAGGAACTAAAATTTAATCTAGAGAGTTTTTCTAATTTACAAAGTCCCACAATTTGAGGAAGATTCAATGTTATGTGGATCACACCAAATGATTCTTCCTTAGAAAAGAAGATCTATAGAACTCATTTGGGGGTGCTGTGATTTTGCACTAATAGTTTTGGCACACCTAGTGGGACAAATAAGTCTCCATCTTTCTACAGTAAGATTGATGTGCACTTGCTATGATTCTAACTTTTAAGAAGTTTTAAAATTGTGCATCTCGCGACTCCAAAAGATACAAATCCATTGGTTTCAGCAGTCTAAGCAAGTTTATGAGAAGAATGTAAACAATGTCCAGAAAAAGAGAGGAGGGACAGTTTTTACACATACACTTGTCTCTAGACAGAAGAAGAAGGGGAAGAAGAGTCTAGAGGTCTCTATCTCCACCAAGTAGAGCCTTATTAACACCTCCTCCTTGTATGTCGTTCTTTCAATCAAGAAGAGTGCTCAGACTAATTAGGATGGCTTAGCTAAATCCTTATGTCAATTTCACTGGCAGCAGCCCACTCACTCTTAATGCACAAAATCCAGCTCTAGTGGCAGCATTAAAGAGCATCCCATATTTCACTAGAGAAAACCAGACTTCTGCTGGTGACCACATTCAAGATATTGCAAATGTCTGTGTGATCCATAAGATCACTGAGATGAACATTGCAGTCAAGTTGCTAGCCTCTTCACTCAAGGATAAAGCTTCACAATGGTTCAAGAGATTAGAAGAAGGCTCTAATAAGTCTTGGGACCATCTATGCATAGCTCTTCATAACTCGTTTGGAGAAAAGGGAGATAACTTGTCCTTGTTGGAAAAGCTGACAACAATCAAAAGAGCTCCTAATGAGCAATTGATAGATTTATATCTCAGGTTTCAAAGGACTTGGGATAGGATTCCAATAGCAATAAAGCCCGCCAATGAAGGTGCCTTCTTGTACTTCCTTAGAGCTTTAAACTCTGATATTTCTTTAATGATTTATTCAATGGGAGACACAACCTTACCTACAGTCTATAACCTATCCATAGGAGCTGAAAATTGTTTGGAAAACTTTCTCCCATACCATCCATGCCTCTATACCCCGAATTAGGGAACCCAAGTACCAGCCAAACACCCACATTAGCCCCTGTACCTACTCCCAGGAGTCAAAGTTCAGCTAAAGCCTCCATCTCATTATCTAACACTTCAAAGGAACTTCAGGAAGTCATGAAACAACTTCAGAACCTAGGGAATGAGTTAGTGACCATAAAAAGATAGCAAGCTCAGAGTTCTAGGCCAGATCAGCCTCAGGCTTAGTATCAGGCTAGACCTCAGTATCAACAAAATAGACCACCATCCCAGACTATAAATCAGGGTCAAAACCAAGGACAACCTCAAGCTGCTAAACCCATTAGGTCATATGATCCAAACACAACTTCAACATCAAAGGCAATGGTCCCGAGACAGAACAACATGGCATAAGAATATGATTGGTGTTTCACATGCAATCAGCCACACAACCAATCAATGTGTTTTAATGGTGCACTAACTTAGGCCTTGATGGTGCAAACCAGTATGGTGTCACAAGAACCTAGCCAAGAAGGATATCAGTAGTAAGGAGCTCAGTAAGAGACATCTCCAAGTGAGACTATGCTTGTCAATTGGCAAGCTGAGGACTTCTGTGGGATGAATCAATTCCCTTCTCAAAGTGTAGTTGCCGATACACGGTCCAAAAAGAGAAACATTGGAGAAGGTCAACCACTAAACCCAGGTAACCCTAAACCTTCCATCACTCCACAAGGTTTTGGTGCTCCAAATGCAACTCCCAACATGCAGATCCAATCCAAGCCACCTTCCAAATCCACTCAGGCACTAGTTGTAGCAACCCATGTGCAAGAAAAAAATGTGCCAAGGAAGGGGCAGAAAATGGATAGCTCATTCAATATCATTGAGAAAATGAAGAGGACAAGTGTGAACATTTCACTATGGGAGTCACTAGCCATTCCGGGGCATAGGGATCTATTGCAGACTTCCATACAAAATTTTTCAAGCTCAAATCAACCCCCTGATCAGCAAGAAAGAGTGCTTCCCAATGCAGCCCAACCTGGGAGAAACCATGGAGAACAACAAGGTAAGAACTTGAGACCTCATCTATTCTATGTTTCATTGATTATTGGGGACAAATTGGTACACAATTGTATGATTGATTATGGGGCAAGTAGTTCTGTAATGCCCAAGCAAATAGCTGATGAACTGGGTCTCCAATATGAAGTCATCTCTAGAGGGGTAGTATAGTTGGATGGGACAATAGTGATAACTGTTGAAATCATTAAGGATATAAGTCTCACTCTACATGCCTGCCCTAATGTGACTGTATTACAGAATGTGTCAGTCATAGACTTGCCACCACATTTTGATTTGTGTTTGTCTAGGGACTTCACTGCCAAGATTGGAGGCTATTTGTCTACTGACTGGTCACATTTGTTCTTTAGAAAAATTTATGGGGTGAAGGCCACAATTATATCTAAGCCCATTGCTAATTATCATATTGAATCTTATGTGCCTAGCCCAATTAATACCAACTACTCAACTTTTGATCAAGAAGACCTCCTAAGCACTTGTGAAGTAGATACTAAGGTGGGATATATCCCAGACTTGACTCTCGATGAGTGGGCCGACAAAATACATGCTTGTGACCCCTATAAGGAGATGGAATAATCTAAGCTAGGTTTCTACTATCTACATGAAGAGAATCATCCTCTTCCTTCCCTAATTAACCCAGAATATAAAGATGACATGAAGTATGGCAATTGTTCTTTGATGGCTCAAGGATTAGACAAGGAGTTGGAGGAGGAGCTATGATTATGTCCCCCAAAGGTATGAAATATTATTCAGCCTTTAGATTTCAGTTTTCCTCCTCAAATAACACTGTTGAATATGAGAATTTAGTCCATGGTCTTCATTGGGAAAGGAAGCTAGGAATAAAGAACTTGCAAGTGTTTGGTGACAGTGAACTGGTTTCCAATCAAGTCAGAGGACTTAACGCTGTTAAGAATAGACTGCTCAAGAACTACAAGAGTGGGGTATGGGATCTCATGGAGGATTTCGAAGCCTTCAACATTGTGTTTATACCCAGGAAGAAAAATGAAGTTGCTGATAGGATTGCAATAGTTGGAGCAACATTTGATGTGATTGACAACATCAAAAGAGACAAGGAACAACCACATATCCATGTGGTTGTGAGACTAGAAGTGATAAATAACAACACATGCTGGTAGGTGTTTGAGAATGATCAGTAGATCATTAATGTTTTGTAAGAAGAAGCTGAATTCTTAGCTAGAAATCAAAATAGATTAGAGCAGCAATATGGGAACCAAATAGTGCAACTGCATACAAACAAAATTCCCAAAGGATTAGTGACATTGGATTCTATCTTCAATCCTAATGATCAGTTTCGAAAAGAAAAGGCTAACATACAGACTAAAGGAGAAAATTCAGATTCAATCCCAGTTGGAGAAGGCAAAACACTTCAAATTGGAAAAGTAGCCACCGAGAAAGAAAGGTATGAATTCATACAACTTTTCCAAGAAATTCCAGATGTATTTTCTTAGAGCTATGAAGACCTAAGAGGGTTCAATCCAAAGCTAGCACAACACACAATCAAACTAGATCCAGCTATTAAGCCCATCAAGCAGAAGAAGAGACCAGTCAATCCACATATTGAGCCTTTGATGAAGACAAAGTTTAACAAACTAATAGAGGTAAGTATAATATTTCCAATCAAACATTCAAGTTGGGTTGCAAACCTGGTCCCAGTTAGAAAAAATAATGGAGAGATTAGATTATGTGTAGACTTTTGGGACTTGAATAGAGCTTCTCTCAAAGATCATTACCCACTACCTTCAATGGAGTAGATATTACAAGTGGTGCCTAGATTAGAGAGATTCTCCCTCCTAGATGGCTACTTAGGATATAACCAAATCATGGTGAAAGAAGATGATCAGTTCAAAACAACTTTCACCACCAAATGGGGTACCTATGCCTACATAAAAATGCCATTTGGATTGTCTAATGTTGGTGCCACTTTTCAGAAGGCTATAGATATGGAATTCAAAGGGATAATCAACAAAACAGTGTTGATCTATCTGGATGACATTACCATGTTCTCCAAACATGTAGCAGACCACCTTTTTCACCTAAGGCAGGTGTTTCAAAAATGTAGGAGATTTAGGGTATTATTGAACCCTAAAAAATGCATATTCTTGGCCCATGAGGGCAGAATTTTAGGCCACATTGTGTCTAAGGAATTTCTGGAAATTGACCCAGAGAGAGTTGAAGCAATAAGAGCATTGCCATTTCCAAGTCACAAGAAATCTCTTCAAAGATTCTTAGGGAAAATCAACTTTGTTTGAAGGTTTGTACCAAACTTTGCTGCCCTTATTAAGCCAATAAAATTGATGCTGAAGAAAAGCTTAGTATTCAAGTGGAAAACTAAAGGAAAGGAAATATTTGAGGCCATCAAAGAAGCTATATCACAAGCCCCAACTCTCGTTAATCCATATTTCTCCAAAGACTTCATATTGTATGCCTTTGGTGGTAGTGACACTATTTCTGCAATCTTAGTTCAGCAGAACAAAGAAGGTATAGAACAGCCAATTGCTTTCTTTAGCCAAGGTCTAGAATACTATGCAGTGAGGTACTCCTTCATCAAAAAACAAGTCCTAGAAGTGATAAGAGGATTAAAGAAGTTTAAGCACCTAGTTTCAAATAATAAAATCTGATTGTTAGTCTCCCATGCAGGAGTTAAGGACTTCCTTCTCAGTAAGGATCTAAATGAAAAATGTGCAGGGTGGATCACTCGTGTCATGGAGTATGAAATTGAGATCAAGGTCACTAAGCTGGTCCGTGGGAAGGGGTTGTGTGAACAACTAGCCTTAGGTCAACAAAAAGAAGGAAACAGTGAAAAGGAAGTTGTTTTTGTCTTACATAATAATCAAGAGGAAGAAAATACTGATAAACTTTCTCCTTGTTAGAATCAAGACATGGTGAACTTCCTTCAAATAGGCATGTGTCCTCATGGAATGAGTAAAACAAAAAGGAGACATTTTAGATTGCAGGCCATCCCATATGTTTTTATTGATGGTGTCTTGTTCAAAAGAGACATAAATGGCATATGGCTAAGATGCATTGGGACATATCAGACTAAGAGAGTGTTACAAGAATTCCATGTTGAAGTAGCTGGAGGCCATTTTTCTCCAAGGGTGACAGCACTCAAGATCATGAAGGTGGGTTATTATTGGCCCAGAGTGTTTAGTGACTGCTATGCATGGATCAAGAGATGCAAGAATTATGCATTCTTCAAGGGAAAAGAAAAGCTATCAACACTTCTATTGTACCCAATCTCAGTTGACAAAAATTTTATGCAATGGGGATTGGACTTCATTGGAGTCATCAATCCAAATTCAAGCCAAGGCCACAAATGGATTCTGACAGCAATAGACTATTTCACCAAGTGGACCAAGGCAATGACACTCAAAGAAGCTAATGAGTCTATTATACTAGATTTCTATGAAGGGATAGTAACCAGATTTGGAGTGCCAGCCACCATTATATCAGAAAATGCATTGGCATTCATAGGTTCCAAGATCACAGGATGGGCTGTTAGGAACAAGATTTACTTGAGAACTTCATCAAACTATTACCCTCAATGTAATCACCAAGCTGAGTCCACAAACAAGAACCTGCTAAAGATTGTAAGAAGGACTCTTGATGAAAATTAGAGAACCTAGCACATAAAGCTTGAATCAGCCTTATGGGCTGATAGGACAATGCCTAAGAGATCTATAGGTAGCTCTCCATTCAAAATTGTCTATGGAAAAGAGGCAGTGTTTCCTATATCACTTGAGTTGCCATCATTGGAACTCATGAAGCAGCTGGAGATGTCTAAATTTGAACCAATGGAGGCCAGATATGCAAAATTGATGGAATTAGAAGAAGTAAGAGAGTGTGCACTTCAAACCATAGAGAAGGATCAAGCCTTAATTAAGATATGGTTTGATAAGAAGGAAAGAACAAGGACCTTCTAGGAAGGAGACCTAGTTTTGAAATGGGATGCAGATCGAGTAAAACCAGGAAGGCATTCCAAGTTTGATGTCATTTGGAGTGGCCCCTACATGGTCACAAGATGTAAGAGTAGACATGCTTTCCAATTATCTAAAATGGATGGTGAGGAGTTACAGATTCTAGTAAATGGAATCTATCTTAAACTCTACTACTAGAAGGAAGATTCTCACCTTGTACATATTAGTCTAGTTTCTTTTCCTCTAAGTGCTTGTGCACATTGTCTTGCTATAGTTTAGGTTACTTTTCTCCTAAGTTCTTTGCACGCTCTGCATGTTCTACTTAGAGCATGTATGATTTCAAATTTTGTATATAGTTGTGGTGTTGTTTTGTTTCTCTTATACAGTCCATTCAGAAGAGACAGATGAAGCCTCGGGTCAAAACAATTTTCTAATCTTAGAAACCTTTGTTTCAATATTTCTTATGTAAATTGAGAGTGCAAACATTTGGGCTCATGAATCAGAAGCAGAATTAGTATCAGACCATTGTTCTCGACTCCATGCCCAATGGATATGACAAGGCAATTGGTATTTTCATCTAGCAGGCAGATACCCTTGTGAGTCGCCAAATTGTTGTCCGTATTTCACTCCCCCAAGTAAAATATTGGATCAACCACGACCCCGCATAGAAAGAACCTAAGAAATATCATTCAGATCTTATAAATAGGCCACAGAAAGACAAAAAAAATGGAGTGACGGAGGATGAGAAAGAAGAAACAACCCTATGCAAGAAGAAATGACTCTGTCAAGCCGTTTCCATGTCTTAAATCCATTTTGTAAGCTACAGGTAGACTCAACAATGGAATTGTAGAATCATAGGAGAAGGGGGAAGTGTCATAGAGGAACCAGGAGTAAGAAAGGGGAAAAATGGTGAAGATTCAAAGTTTTCAGGCTCAAAATAGTTCAGGAAAGATTCCAAAATCGACTAAGTATGGAGGAGAAAGTGGAGAGAGCCATGTGTCCTAACGGCGCTTCTCTAAAGTTGAATCCAAAAAGGGAGGCTAAAAAAAGCACCACATCTCCACGTGTCCCAGGCCGAAGTGATGGTAGGGTCAAATGGTCAAACAGAGTCAAAGGTGGACAAGGTGGACCTCAAAATTGGCTAAGTATAAAAGTGTAAGTGGAGAGTGCCAAGTGTCAGCTCGACGCGTCTCCGAGAGTTAGTCCAAAGGTGGGGACCCAAATGAGCATGAGCTCACCATGAAGCCCAGGGTCCAAAAGAATAAGAAGGGCCATTGAAAAGTTTAAAGGGTCTGTGGAGACTACCAAGTGTCTAAATGGCACTAATTCAAGGGTTAAATAGAGAGGGGATCCCCAAACAAGTGCCAGACTGCCGCGTTTCCCCGGTCTAGAAATATTCCCCGCCAAGCAAAAGACTTAGCCAAAAAACAAAGGAACTGAACAGGCATCAAAGAAAGTGCCACATGGAAAGCTTAACTAGTAGTGCTAAGGTGGGCCATCGGGGGGAGAGTTGGATTTTTGCCCATCGCTATTCCAAAAGGGTAAAATTTGCAAAATGGGCCGCAACTTTGCCCTAAGGGAAAAAGTCAACATATAGACTCGAGTCAATGACAAAGCAGACCGGCGGAGCATCGGGGAAAAAAGTAAAAAAATGCCTTTTCTTCTAAAAGGCATAAAATCAAAATGTGACCCACAACCCCATCAAAAGCTAATGCGGGGATGCAGGCCTTCGGAGGCAAATGATTTTTTTGACTTTTGTTAAAAAGTGTAGAACGGAACAAAAAGGAGACCCATTTTTTTGAATTCTTTTCCCACCCATTTGTACAGACCCGATACAAACTTTGAAGGGGCATATATGTCGACTCATGGCTCGAAATATTGCAAATATTACACCGTTAGAAGTGTCTTGACGTCCTCTACACCATGGAGGGATAAAAAATCATTTTTTACAGGCCCTGGTAGGTGAAAAATAGATAAAGGTCTTCAGGAATTCAATGCAGGATATTTTTCTTCCAACAAACAGATCAGATTCGATCTGCCCCACCATTTCCTCCTCCTCCAAGGCGCTGAATCAAGGTTTGATGCAGTTAAGAAAGATTTGGCACATATTTCATAGGAGGCATTTAATAGTGGTGGTTGACCTTGGAGCCAGCTTCTCTCTCTTTCTCCCGTTTGTATTGAATCTATAAATATAGGCTTGGGACTCATTGTAAAGGGTTGGACATTCTCTTGTCTTTTTCACGCTCCCCTTTCCTTCTAGCAAGGAACTCATGGAGTTCAGAAGTTCCATTAAAACTGTAATACACTTTCTCGCATCTTGGCCATTTATTAATGTATTGTAGCAATCTACAAAGCAATAAAACATGTTTTGAGATCAATTATAGATCCTTTCTTGTCTTCTTTTCTCTCATCTGGTCTTTCATTATAAATTTGGTGATCTGCGCTTGATTATTGCATGCATTTTATTTGGTTTTTGTCTATCAGCAAAGAAAATGTTCATCATTCCTTTGGTGCATCACCTCGTAGTTTAGCTTTTGTTTTGATTTCTATATTTATTTTATCCATGTCTCCTTGGTAAAGTTTAGATTAGGTTTTGGAACAGACCCTCTACAATTTTCTACGTATGCACCTAAATAAAGGAATATGAACCAACCTTTAATCTGGATAGTTTTCCTACTTTGCAAAGTCCCACACTTTGAGGAAGACTCAATGTTATGTGGATCACACAAAATGATTCTTCCTTAGAAAAGTAGATCTATAGAACTCATTTGGGGGTGTTGTGATTTTACACTAACAAGGACCTTGAAATATTTCATCTGAATAATATAAACTATATAGATTCAAGCACACAAAGTTTCTTAGTCTTATGAAGTCTGTTACATAGATACAAAGCTCTTGTACATGCTTCATCAAAATATTTAGCTGCTTCAACATAGGAAAAATACCACATAGTGTGAGTAAAGTTTCAATGTTTTTTAGATGATACAACAGATCTTTAGCTTTATCTACATCCCTGTGATATTTATACATAAAACCTATCCACGAAGGATATTCTTCAAATATCATATTGGCAGGTTCATACACTGAAATCCATATGGTATCTATATATTTAAGAATATTTTTCCCATCTGTCAGTCCTATTGCAAATTCCTGAAATTCTAAAAATATTTTTGGACTTCTAGAATAATAGGCATGCAAATCATGGATCAGATCCTCCACTTTGGAAACATTTTTGAATGTTCTCACAATTTTGTAGGCCAAATTCATTTTGTGAGCCATGCAACTAATCGAAATCATATAAGGGGAAAAATTGTCTATAGTCATACGCAAATACCATTTCTGGCCCCCTGCATTATAGTTTCATCATCAATTCTAACACAAACTAACTTCGTTGTAATGGAAAAAACATCCATACCTGCAATATCCTTTAGACTTGACACAACCAATTTGTAAATGTTTTCAGAATTGTAATTTTCACTCATTTTATGAACTACTAAGAGATGGGGAGTTCTTACTTCATTTACAAATGTGTATACATGAATACAAACCCATGAAGTATTGTCCACTATTGTAACCTCATCAATTAAAAGGGAAATAAACTTTGCATTTTGGATAGACTCTTTCAGATCCTTCTTTTTTACCAGAGCAAGACATTTTGCAATTTCCCATCCACTGGTGTTTGACCAATGTGATTGAGGAACGTTTTGTAAGCCAATAACATGATACTGAATTTTATTTTATCATAAATCTGAAAGGGTTCTTCCCTTTTTCAATATATGGAATACAATAGCAAATTGAATACTTTTGGCATGTATTTCAATCTCTATAGCTTTGCTTATTTTTTCTACAATTGTGCCACCTTTTTCATTTGAATTTTTCAAACTTTTTGTTCTTTTTCATATTCTTATGCATATTTCACATGCAAATAGTCTTTTGCATCTTTCCATTTATGAGATCTTATTATGCTCCCATCATTTTACTTTTGGGAAATATAGGTTTTCCCATAGTGATTTTCAATAGTGTCTAGTTTGAGATGCATTGTGTGATCCTTCCCTTATTTCCAACTACAGGTTTTACATCAACATAGAGTTGGAACATATTTACCATTTTTTGGATCCACATGTTCAATAAAGGGATATTTGGCTACACAGTCAAACCTGAAAGTCCTTCCTATTGTCCAATTTGTCCTCTTTCTTATGATATTTTTCTTTATGTTCTTCAACTTCAACTTGTACATTTGGTTCTCAATAGGAATATCTTTATCCTCACATCTCCTTTTTCTGGAAACATACATTGGAGTATAAGCTTCCTCTGTTGCTGGTGTTGGATGAGAATTTAATGAATCTTCTTCTAGTTAGATGTCATTAAGGGAAGGAATGTTTTCCTCAACATATAAAGGATCATCGACATCTAGAAATGCATTAGTTTGTTAAGGTGTTTGAGAAATATCTACATATAATGTTATAAAAGTGTTACAGAAATACTATTAATTATTTATATTATTAATACCACTGAATAAACATAAAAAAGAATGTGAAGAGTTTGAAAAATAGTATAAAAAATATAATTATAAAAATATGTAAATTAGTAAACATAAAATAGTACATACCGATATTTTCAGTAGTTCCAATTGTTTCACCTAATTTTTGATTTGGTTTGGTTAAACCAAAATAGGAAATAAGTTAGGAGGAATACCTTGAGATGTGGGTCGAAGGTTGAATGCACATGTTACTAACTTTTTGATCCAATTTGATCATAAAGAGCTTCTGTTTGGATAAGAGGAATGACCTGTATAAGAAACACAACAAGACCACCAAATAGTATTAAATAACATGAGTCAGAGGACAACCTAGCAAGGCTAGATATGAGAATCATGATGCTTCCTTGAATGGTTGTCAATCCTCTGTTTAATACAATTCAGTGTGAAGAAGAAACTGAAATAAATAGGTCTTATTGCAATGTAATGATTTAAGTTTCTCGTACACACAATACACTAGATTTTATGCTAGATATTAAAATAATACTAAATATGATTAGAACCAAGGTTTTCTCAGGTCAATAGGTCTATCAAAGGTCTAATAAGGATCTGGGGCTGATTGGTTGAATTCTGAGTTGATTTTGGGTGAGTAGGAAGCTTGTTGGTATGAGAATGTGAAATGACACAGAGACCGATATCGGTCTAGTGACCAATGCTGGTATAGGGACTTAAACTGGCAACGATAGGGGCAATAGGTAGTAAATTATTGAAAATGGGTTTTTAGGCTCTCTGTGATTACATAGAGAGTGAGGGTAGTGTGGTTTGGGTCATAATATGGCTGAGAAGACTTAGGGATACTAATAAGGAGGTTTAGAATAGTGAAAAGGCTTGGGGGGTTGAATAGTGGGTTGGTGGGAAGAAGGTGATGCAACCTAGAATTTTCAAGATAACACCCTAGTCGTGTTGGCACATCACTTAGCATAGACTAAGCACTCACCCAAAGCGTGCAAAGGAACCATATTCCTCTTTAGGGTTGTTATAACATGATGTTAACATGATGAAGAAAAATACATAAAGACTCGTGACTAATCCATTATTCGACAATGCATGCTACCCACAGATCTATGAAAGAACAAGCTTAAACAGTAATCATGATTGAAACACTAACATGCACTACTTGATTACATAGAATATCACTTAGATTTAGCCAATATCCTCCATCTATTAATAATTATATAATCTCTTTACAGTACTATCAATTCATCTCAAGGCACATATGAATCTGATACACATAATCAAAATCATACATACATATCTATATATCTTTTCCACACACATACAGATCTCTTTTACTATGCACCTAATCATCATATATATAGGGTGGGGACTTTCCCTTCATCACTCAACTACTCCAGAAATAGGTCACATGGTATTATTAGCCATACACCATTTACAATTATAGCCACACATGCAAGTGCACTATCTATAGTCCTCTTATAGTTAATTGAAGTGTTCATTCTATTCTTAGCTTGTCTTCATGCATAGACGCCTTGAAAAACTTCTCTAAATATAGACAATGCATGGCACTCATGTCCCTACTTTATTGGTGTGTACCGCACGCCATCTTCTAAAAAGAGATCCTCATACCCAAAATCGGTTAAGTCCCACAATCTGAACTTGCCTTCCATGCGCGGGTCCCTCCTCTACTTCCGCACCTTTAATCTTGTCCTTCTATCCCGCGCGGACTCCTTAAGTGATATTTTCCAAGTATTCTTTGATCAACATTACCCCACACTAATCTCATTATCGTCCCAAAAATGGATATCTCCAAAAATTTGAAGTAAAGAATATCAATGAAAGAAGAAGAACAAAGAATGTGGATAAATAAAGAAAGTATATGAGGTTATTTAAGCAACCTCCTCTGTATCAGTTGGTAGCATCAGCTCCGGATACTCCTCTTTTATTGCAACCTCTAAATCCTGCCATTCAGTGAGTGCCTGTCCTGCTTCCTCTGGAATGTCCACAACAATGGCTTCCAACTCATCCCACACAATTTCCCCTTTCTCATTCTGCAGAACCAACACAACACTAGATATAGATTTCATCCTTCCTTCCAAAAGTTCTAGCTTCTACGCAATCAGTTTTCCAAGCTCTTCTAGCCTAGTTTTATGCGGCTCTTATGTTGTTGCTAGGGCCTCGCACTTTTGTTTAACTATTGACAATCTCTCGGCGTGGCCCATTGTCTCATCTTTCATGGTCTTCTGGACCTCATTGTTTTCTTCCAAGGTCCTGATGTGGATGAGCACCTCTGGAGTTGTGCACATATTTAAGGCCTGATCTGCCTTCTTCAATACTTCTTGTAGTGCCTGTAATAGCCCTTCATAAGATGTAATTTTCCTCATCATTGAGGCCTTCTCCTGTTTGGGCATCTTTTTTTGATATTTCCAGCGCTTGTATATGCAGATTCTCATCTTTGAGCACAAAGTCCACCAACTTTCCCACATAGTGTATTGCTAAAGGGAATGTTTGTGGTACCTTGGGTTCTAAATGTGGCCTTGCTTTGATCACCTTGTCCCATATCTCCTTTTTGATGCTTATGAATGCCTCATTTTTCTTCTATGCAAAGTCCTTATCCTAAGTCAAGTGCACTATCTCTTCATCCTTTTACTTTACCTCTTCACGCAGTGCTCTAATTGTGGCATATTTATCCATGTTCCTTCTAGCCACCTTCCCAGAAACCTTCACCAGTGCATTATCAACCTGCTCATCTTACATGACAATAGGCTTTACTATCATGTGTCTAGCCTGAGGCACCTTCTTCAATCGCCTTGAAACACATGACTCTTCGTACACATCAAAATCAAGTTCATCCATGTGGGTGTGCATTTCCACGATAGTTACTTTCTCGTGCGCATAGTCGCCATATCCTCGTCCATTAACTCCCAGCCAAATAGATCCTTCTACGTTATTGTGCTCTGGAAGCGTGTGTGGATAATCTTTCCTATGTCCTTTGTATATCCCATGGCTAGTGGAATGTGCTCTTCACTCACCCTTCTAGACCTCTATGAATCAAACCCTAGCTTGATCCAACTCTGCCCTAGGTGGAAACCTCGTAACCTAACTCTTTTTGTCTCCCTACTTCACTCAAACCCTTCACTACTGGGGACACAAGCTTCTTAAAGCACAGATCTAGTTTTCGTGCTTGACTTCACACCCTTCGCACCTTAAATTGATCACTCGGCTCTTCGCACTTGGATCTTCTCATGAATACTCTTAGTTGCAATAGTAAAAATGAATCCGCATCCATTCCTTATATGAAATTTTCAAATTTTGATGCATTTATTGATCCTTACCTACCAAATATCCCTTCATTCATTAACCAAATACATTTTTTCCATGCGGTACATCTTCGTGCCCAGCTATAACCTTATAATGTACCTTTCTACCTTCAAGTCATATACTTCTCTTCAGCACGTGCTCTTACACACGAGTACCTTGTCACTGCACCTTTTCTTGGTAGCTAACATGGTCTCTGCTTACCTCATGCTATATTGTTCCTTCCTCCATCCTTGGTCACTTTTGAGAAGCAATATTCTTGTAACTTAAGGTACACCCGTAACATTTTATTACTTTCATCTTTCACTTCCCATAGTCTTTTCTTAGATGACGACAACCACCCCACACTAAAAATATTTGCAGTCCTCTACGCATAAACATTCTTCATACAATAATTAGCTTCATGCTCACAAGTGTGCTTATTACAACAACTAAATTGACAAATCATAGCTACAATAAATGAATTACATCAAGGAAATACCAAATAAAAAACCTAGACTAAATGGCAACACTGCCTTATTACAAACACCAAGAAGACTTATTTATAGTAGGGCTTCATCCTACTCCCATTAAAGTAAATGGGTAGCTGTGTTCCATCCAATGCTTCTAATTGGCATGCACTTGATTCAAGTATAGAAGTTATAACATATGGCCCCAACCAGTGTACTTTGAGCTTGCTTGGATAGCACAAGAACCTTGAGTCATAAAGAAGAACCATTTGTCCAATCTCAAACTTCTATCTCTTATTGACATGCCTTCTCCCTGGCCTTTTCTTGCTTTTGACTCCATCGTGCTATTGCTCAGTGCTCATCTAGTTGAATTATCTTTTCAATCCGTTCTTCGAAATCATGTTCATCAACTAGACCTCCAGCGCGCGCAATGCGCAAAGAAGGTAACATAAATTCTATAGGGAGAACAAATTCCACGCGAAAAACCAACCGGAATGGTGTGGCTTTGTTAAACCTCTTGTAAGTTTTTCTATATGCCCATAGAACAACTGACACCTTGTCATCCCAATCCTTTCTTCCAACATCACATATTTTTGTCAAAGTCTGGCCCAAAATTTTGTTGAAAGCCTTAGCAGTTCCATTGGCCTGAGGATGGTAAGGTGTAGTTTTGTGGTGTGTAACCATAAACTCATCTAATAGGATCATGATTGTCTCATTCAAAAAGTGTGTACCTCTATCACTTGTTAATATTAGAGGACATCCATATCATGTAAGAACATTCTCCCATATAAACCTAGCTAGTGTAGCTTCTGTATAGTCTTTGGTAGGTGTTGCTTCCGCCCACCGTGTAAGATAATATGTGCAAGTAATGATATAGCGTGATCTAGTCCTGCACGCAGCTAGCAAAATAGGTCCTATAAAGTCAATGGCCCATTTCTCAAATGGTTCATCACTAGTAATTGGTCTCAAAGGCATCTCATCTCTTTGCCCTAGTTTTCCTAGGTGCTGAAAATGATCACACACCTTGCAATAGTCTTTATACATTGTCTCCCACCATAATCCAGCAATTAAAATCATTGGGGAAGTTACATCACCTACATAATGGCCTCCTGCAATACCACCAGGATCTTCTTCCATGATATCCTTGCGCTTGTGCTCTAACACACAACGACGTAATACTTCATCTCTACCTAACTTTTAAAGGTCACCACTGATCAACATAAATGGTGTTATGTGTATAGCAAGCTACTTATTTTCTAATGATTTCATTCCTTCTGGTGCCATACCTGTTTGTAGAAAGACAACAATGTCTTCTAGTTCCATGGGTGCGTGTTGCAACCTGTATAACTGTGCATCCGACAGTGTCTCTTCAATTGTTTGTGCTTCCTCTACTGTATTGATTTTAGATAAATGGTCTGGTCCAAAGTTACTTTTCCCTAGCTTTACCACAATGGTGAAGTCAAATTCTTGAAATAGGATCACCCATCTGCATATGCACCCCTATAAAACTGGCTTATTTACCAAGTACTTTAATGCTATATGGTCTGTATAAAACACAAAGGGTGTTGCTAACAGGTACTATCAAAAATTGTACAATGCATAAATCATTGACAAAGCTTCGTGCTCTGTAGTTATATAATTTTGTTCAGTAGGAGTCAGCTTCCTACTAGCAAAATAGATTAGATGATCAAGAATACCTTCACCAGGTTGAGCTAGCACAACTCCAATGGCCATACCAAAAGTGTCCACATGAACATGAAACGGTCTATCCCATGAAGGAAAATGTAAAATGGGTGTTGTAGTAAGTTTCTTCTTTAATATCTCAAACGCGCGCTTCTGTGGTTCTTCCCAATAAAATGTACCTTTCCCCTTCAACAATTCTTCCAAGGGTGTAACAAATTTGGCATACCCTTTTATGAATTTCTTATAATATCCCATATGACCCAAAAATATGCGCACCTCACTTTGGCTAGTAGGTGCTTCCAGGCCTAAAATGATTGCAACCTTTGTTGGATCAACTAACAAACCTTCCTTACAGATGATATGTCCTAAGAGTATCCCCAATGGTGTAGCAAATATGCACTTCTTGATATTCAAAGAGATACTCAATTGTCTGATCGTTCAGACATTAAGTGCATATTGTCACAATTATCTTTCACAACCCCATATACTATGCAATCATCTAGATAGACCTTAAGTTATGAATAAAATCCTTGAACACCTAGACAAATATACATGATAATACAACAGGTGCATTTTTCAATCCAAAGGGCATCACAGTATAGGCAAAGCTACCCCATTCAGTAGTGAATGTTGTCTTTTCCTGATCCTCTTGAGCGATCCTAACCTGATGATACCCAGAAAATCTGTCTGTGAAAGAATATATTTTGCACCCTACAAAACCTTCTAGTATCTCCTCAATAAATGGCGTAGGGAAAGGATCTGTGACGCATGCATATTTCATCTCCCTATAGTCTACACATATCCTAATCCGTCTATCCTTCTTGATACTAACCACCATTGGGCTAACCCATTTTGACTCATCAAGGGGCTTGATAATTATAGATGTCAACATTTTATCAATTTCTTCCTTCACCTTCTCGCGCAAATTCAGATTCATTCTATAAGGTCTCTTCCTAACTGGTCATGCACTGTCCTTAAGTTTGATCTTCATTTCCCCAAGGGATTCATGCACACCTTTCAGTTCATGATATCCTCTAGGGAATAAGTCCTGATAATCTTGAAGTAACTCGATGATCTTTGCTACCTCTGAGTCTGACTAGTAGTCTCCAATTATGGCCTCCTTAGGCTCAGCCTCCGTACCTATATTCACCTTCTTTGTCTTCATGGGTTCATGGTAGGCACGCGTATCCTTGTCTACATTGTCCAAAACCTCTCGCACCCCATGTGAATGTTCAATATCCAAGTTCTTAACTTCCTCATCATCCACAATACATATCATCTTTCTTTTCTCTTTCTCAAGGAAAGCGTGCTCAAGTAGTAAGGAGTCTATTTCTTCTTCCTTGGCAAAGCATGCTCCGAATTCTACCTCTCTGAATAATTCCCGAATATGCTCTTCTACTTTTGCACTATCTCCCATAGTTAAGCACTTAACCAATTTTAATGCCTCTGCTACATGAGGTTCATTCAAGATGTAGGCAAACACCTTATTTATACTTGCATTCAAATCTTTCTAGTTTCCAGTCTCTCTATGTAGTTCTGCATATACGTACCAAGCGTGTGCACATCCTTGGAGAGTGGAATACAATATATGCACCCAGAGTGAAGGTTTTAATTCTTCCTATCATGTTGTCTAGAGTCTCTCACACTGCTAAATGTGATGCTGAACAGGTCGATTACCATGATAAGTGTAGATTTGTGTAGGTGCGTCATTCCTTAGAAACCTAGTAGACAAAGCTATGCCAATATCTTCCCAGTTTACAAGATTATCTCTGTGGACTACATACCACCGTGTTGTTTTCCTGTGTAGTTTATACACTAACATATCTCTCCTTGCAACTAGATCTTCCCACTGCATTTCCATGGCCTTCAGAAAGGCAGAAAGATCTCATGTCCCTGTATACCAAGGTACTATGCTTCCTATACGTCGAATTGAGCGAAATCGATTCATGCGCGCAACCACATTTTTCACCTCACACCCCACAAGTTCATATGTACCATGAGCCTAATTGTCATAAGCAATACTTGTAGTATTACTAAGAGAATGAGAATCCTCCCACTTTAGAATGCCTTCTTTCGATGGCTCGTTGACCTCTTGGTCCTGAATAGTGTTTATATAAACTTTGTTCAAATCCTCCTCACTTAGAGGCTTAACATATGGCATAGAATTCCCATATGTCAAGGGTATTACAACCCTTTCCTCCTTGTTTTCAAAGCTGATATATCCCTTATTGAATCTCAAGTCAGCATTATTTTCATAACACCAAGGGCATCCAAGTAAGGCTGGAAAATTGTCTTCTTCTGCAATTGCTAATACCTCAAAATCCCCCATGAACTTGGCCCCTTGTATAGTTATAGATGCATCTTTCAACACTCATATGGGAGTGGCCTTAGTCTAGTTTTCCATGAATAATACATTAGAAAATGGCTGCAATCGAGACCTCCCCATTTGTACCCATGCATCTAATGTCAACACATTTACTTCCGCGCCTGTATCACTCAATATGTTGCTCAAAAGCCACCCATCCACAACAACATTCAGATTAATTTATTTGTCATAATCAATTCTATTAGGGGGAATATTTGCATGCAAAATATGTCATCCGATCTCAAGACTTACGCGTGGAGTGTTCCCTTTCAACCAAATTCCTAACAGTGGAATAATGTTCTCCTGGCACAACATTTTACACACCTCCCGTAGATCATCGATATCAGTTTGAAATATCTCTGAGGCTTTCTTCTGATCTTTTAGGTACTGTATCTCACCCAAAAGATTCCTTAGCACTTCCATGGTATCCTGTTGGACTTCCTTCTAATGAGCATGATTCGGGTACCTCGCATGTAAAACCTCCTCCTTGGTAATCGTAGGATTTTGGTCAGTGCATTTAGTAATCTTCATTTTCAATGCCTCAGGTCCCTCTATTATTTTTGGCATCCATCGATCTTCTACCGCACGTTAGATTCTAACCATCCCAATTCTTGTTTATGCTACTTGATCAGATGCTCATATAGGTATGGGCACTCTTCATAGCTATGGTCCTTCCCATAAAAAGAACATGCATTATTTTGAGGACATTCACACCTATAGTGGTCAGGGGATCCACACGTATAACACATTCCATGAGGGAATTTTCCTCTTCCTCCACCTCGACCTCATCCTCCATATCCACCATGATATCCACATCCCCTTCCACAACCTCTTTCAAACGTCCCTCATTTCTGTCATAGTGCTTTTGATTATGATATTGATCATGACACTCATTATTATCCTTAGAACTATATTTTATACTTGTCTATCATATTCCAATGTCTATAACATCCTAGATCTGGCCAATCAACCAACAATCCTCAATATCTTGGGTCATGGACCTTCAAATCTTGCAAAAGCAAGATACATTCTTCCTTATCATGTGTTGTAACAGAGGACAGTGGCTAGCATCATGATTCAAATGGAAAATTTCACAGTCTAGCAGTAATGATCGTAAAAATCTGTGAGGAAAACTATCCTTGGTGTGGCCTTCCACTTCATAATCTATACACCAAATTCTTGAGCATGTTTCATGGGCTGAATTTGCTGACAACTTTTCCAACTGCTTGGCCATAGCTGTGATCTATGCCTCTAGAAATGGACTAATGCCAGTTTCAATGCTCCCAACTACCTCAGTGCACAAGGTTACTGTTGATGTGAAATCACAGCACCCCTGGGACTCTGCAACGTGATGGGTTGAAGGTCTCAGTGCGACTGCACAACATGGAGCTTTTCCCAAGTGTGGGACCTCGCGAAATCGGAAAAGCTCTCCAGATGAAGGCCGGCTCCTATTCCTCTATTCAGATGCACCAATGAAACGCAGAGGTTTACCCAAAAAACCTAATCTAACTACCAAGGAGACAAGGAGAGAGAAGTGCATAAAAATAAACCTAAGCTAAGGAGGTGATGCACCGAGGAATGAAGAACATATGTTTTGCCAATTAAACACAGACCACAGAAATGCAATGCAATATCATGCACAGATAAACATATTCACAGTGAAAGATCAGGAGGATGCAAAATGAAACACATAGAGGGTTAAGAAACATCCACAGTCATGCATTTATTTTCTCTGAAGGTTGATACAATATACTGCAAAAAATGCCCAGAGGCAAAGGTGCATTACAGTTTCAGATGGGAGGTTTGAGCTCCACAACTCTACCTGCCAAAGAGAAGAAGGGAGCGGCAAAACAGAAATGTCCAACCTTTAGAAAGAAGCCCCTCCTTACAATTTATAGGAAGAATGAGAGAGAGAAGAGAGAGAAAGTCCAAATCTACCCCAACCACCTCAGGTTGTATTCAATTCATCTCATAATGATGGTAGGTGAGGACCCAGCAAACCCAAAAGTGGCGAACTGTATTTTTAATTTCTAATAATTTGTTCTCACCCAATTAAAGATATCCAGTCATAGTTAGACAGAGGATCTCGTAGGATTTCCAAAAAGTCCAACCTTGCATGAATCCGAGCTCCCAGTCAAAAGTTATGGCCATTTGAATATCTGCGCCAAGGTCTGCTTCCTGTCGGCGCTCAAAAATGTTGCGCCTGCTGAAGGTGCACCATAGGCGCATCCGTGTGTGTGTCGACATCCCTTTATGTGCACCAAGGGCGCACCGTTTCCTATGTCGACAGTCTGTGTTGTGCGCCATTTCCGTGCGCCAACGGTGCACCGTTTCCTGTGTCAACAGTCTATGTCGTGCGCCATTTCCGTGCGCCAAGGGCGCACCGTTTCCTATGTCAACAGTCTATGTCGTGCGCCATTTCCGTGCGCCAAGGCTGTTGGTGACGCAATAAAAATTAGGTTCTGAGTTTCTTTGATTTCTATATTCTTTTGTTGTCTGTATTTACCCGGGGGGAAAATATATACAACAGTTACTTCCAGTGCTTCATGCGGATCCATGTATGTCTTATGTGACAACGCCCTCCTAAAAGGTGTAATCAATCCTCCAATGAACCATTGTGCATTCTGGCTAACATGGATATCATATGACAAATTAGATAAAAGTATCTTAAAATGAGCATCATACTCATGTACACTCTTAGTGGTGCCTTTCTTGATATCTTTGAGTGCACTTAAAATCTTCTGCTTGAACTCAAGGATATGGAATTCTTTCAAGAAGGCATCCCTTAGTGATGCATAATCAACACAAGTTTGATTAGGATTAAACTTCCTATACTAGCTGTGCGCGTGCCCCTGTAATGTAGTAGCGAATTGACTTGCCTTTCGCTCAGCAGTTTTAATCCCTTTAGCACGCCACATAATTTCACACATTTACACATGGTCAGAAGCATCGTCTATACCTCTATATTTAGGAAATCAAAGAGAAATATCCATATAGATATTTCGTGGTTGTTGTGGGCCTTGGCCACCTGATCCAGAGCCTCCTGTGTGCCCTCGGCCTCCAGAACCACCAGAACTAGAACCACCTATACCTCTTGTTCTATCACTTGTAGTTGCAATAGGGCCTGTGGATGTACTCCCCTGTGCTTTGACAGTAGTACTATACAGAACCCCTATACTCTGTGAGGAAGTTCCACTTCTAGAGGTGAACCTGACATTCTGTGTGCTTGTGTTCTGTGCAGATGATGTGCCAAAAAAGGTTCCTCCAAATAACATTGAAGTCATTTTTCCTGCCATTGGTGTACTTGACCCTTAACTTACTCCTGCTTTCCTACTTCAAAAATTAGTTTGCTAGTTACTTGTCGTACTAGATACTAAAAAACCAAGTGTCAAGGCTAGGTCACCAGGTGGATTAAGATACATGCCTTCAGCCCAAACAGTCTTTGTTGGCACACTTCCATGTGAGGCCAAGAAGGAATCTCTATCATGCTTGCCAAGATGGGGGATTTCCTGCTGCTCTGGCTCCACGTCTTCTACATGAGCCGAAAATCCTTCATGAGCCATCTCCCTCCTCAATGCCATACTTTCTGCAATGGAAGGTTTCTTCTCTATTTCCCTCTCGCACGCCTCATTATAATTAAGCCGCCTTTCCTATCTCTACTTTTCTACTGCTAGATCCGCCATCTTAATACCAAACCTGTTCCTACCTTCGCGCATGGTGAAATTTAGCTAGCCATCAGTTTACTCTCCAGGTTCAAAGTTACCATTAAGATCTTGATTTCTAGGGGAATACCATACAAATATGTCCCTCTTGGATACCTCAAAAAATGAAATTCAGCTACCTCTGGGAAAGAGTACGTCGAGATTTAATATTCCAAAATATAACTGTTTAGAACACCACGGAACCACGTATCCACTGCGCAAGTCCAGATCATATCAGCATCATAAATGGCCTGAAATTCTTCTTGTGTCCAGACAAATGTGCAATACCTCCAATTCCATTGAGATGCATAAGCAGTAAGCCACTTGTATAGTTCTAATGGAAAGATAGTGAAAAATATCTCATATAGATTGTCATACAGGTTCTGTTCTACCCAAGTGTGTGTGTTAAACTTAGATCCACTGCCGAACCAACATGCATACTCTTCCTCCAGATCATGTATCCATTCCTAAATAGTTGCAAGAGTTAGTTAGTACATCTTCATTGTGAACCATCCTGAAAACAACTGAAAAAGAGGTCCCAGCAACGGAACCAATGATGCAGCCTAGAATTTGCAAGATAACACCCTAGTCGCGTTGACACATCACTCAACCTAGACTGAGCGCTCACCCGAAGCACACAAAGGTACCCAATTCCTCTTTAGGATTGCTATAACATGATGCTAACATGATGAAGATAGATACATAAAGACTCATTACTAATCCATTATTCCACAGTGCATGCTACCCACAGATCTATGAAAGAACAAGCTTAAACAGTAATCACGATTGAAACACTAACATGCACTACTCGATTACACAAAATATCACTTAGATTCAAACAATATCCTCCATTTATTAATAAGTATAGAAGCTCTTTACAGTACTGTCAATTTATCTTAAGGTGCATATGAATCTGATACACATATTCAGAATCATACATACATATCTACATATCTTTTCCACACACAAATAAATCTCGTTTAATATGCACCTAATCATCATATATATAGGGTGGGGACTTTTCCTTCACCACTTAACTACTCTAGAAATAGGTCTCATGCTATTATTAGCTATACGCCATGTACAATTATAGCCACACATGCAGATGCACTATCTATAGTCCTCTTATAGTTAACTGAATTTTTCATTCTATTCTTAGCTTGTCTTCATGCATAGATGCCTTGAACTGCTTCTCCAAATATAGACAATGCATGGCGTGTGTGCCCTGCTTCGTTGGTGTGTACCGCATGCCATCTTCTAAAAAGAGATCCTCATACTCAAAATCTGTTAAGTCCCACAATCTGAACTTGCCTTCCATGCACGGGTCCCTCCTGTGCTTCCGTACCTTTGATCATGGCCTTCTATCCCGCGCAGACTCCTTAAGTCATCTTTGCCGAGTATTCTTTGATCAACAGAAGGTGATGTACGGGTAACAGAAGAAATAAAATAATGAACAAAGAAAGAGATCTATAGTGGGATAAGCATGAATGATTAAAGTCACAATACTTATTTGGTGTCTTGTAGATCTTGGGAGTGGAAGTGGTTGGTGGTTAATTAAAGAAGAGGTGCTTGAGTCCAGTGCCACATCAATACAATCTATGTGTTCCCATGAATATTTCAACACTCTGGAAGGAGAACCGGATTTCTTTCCTTGCACTATGGTTGTGTGTGTTCATCGTCTGGATGCAGGAGGGCTTGAAGATTCGTGCTTGAATGAAATAAGGCTCTAATAAATGAATGACCAACCTAGGTAAAAGGTTGTAAAATTTAATATAAAGTAACTATTAGTGCAAAATCACAGCACCCCCAAATGAGTTTTCATATCTTCTTTTCTAAGGTAGAGTCATTTTGTGTGATCCGCAAAACATTGAGTTTTCCCAAAAGTGTAGGACTTTGCAAATGGGAAAACTCTCCAGATTAAAGGCTGGTTCCTATTCCTCTATTTAGGTGAATGGGTGAAAACTTGCAAAGGATCTATCTCTAAACCTAATGTAAATTTTCCAAGGAGACATGAATATAAGGAATATAAGAAATAAAAATAAATAAACTACAAGGTGATGCATCGAAGGAATGATGAACATTAGTTTTACTGATAGACACAAAACAACAAAATGCATACAATAATCAAGCACATGTAACCAAATTTGTAATGGAAGACCATATGAGAGCAATGGAGACAAGAAAGGATCTAAAATCAATCACAAATGTTTTTTATTGCTCTGTAAATCCATACAATGCATTAAAAATGACCAAAAGGCAAGAAACATATTGCAATTTAAATGGAAGGTCTGAAATCCACAAATTCCTTTCCTAGAAGAAAAGGGGATCCTGCAAAAACAAAAGAATGTCCAACCCTTTTCAACAAGTCCCGAGCCTGCTTTTATAGATCCAACATAGAGGGGAGAAGGAGAGAAAAGTGGGAAAAACATTTTGAAGCCTAAGAACTGCCATCAATGCTTCTTGTAAAATCTGCCCCCAAATCTATCTTGACTACATCAATTACTGGTTCGGCACCTCGAAAGAGGATAAAATGGCAGATTAGACCAAATCTAATCCAATTTTTGGGGCAAAATATCCTGTGTTCAATGCTCAAAGACTTTTCTCCATTTTCTCCCTACCTAACCTCTCCAAAATTAAATTTTCCGATCTCCATGGCATGTACGAGGTCAAGATCTTTCCAATGGTGTCGGATCTTCTAGATTTCGAGCCCTAAGTCGAAAGATATGGCCATTTGAAATTTGGGTCGGTTTCGTAAAAAATATGCAGGAAAACCAGTTCAAAAATGGGTCCCTTTTTGAAACTAAACACGTAGATCATTAGCACATGTCCGAGGGTAGCCTCTACATTTTTATTTTGGAGTGGCGCACGAGGCTGACACACGTGTCTTCTTCCACGGCCTACTCAGATTGACTTATAATTTTGGCTAAGTCTCTTGCTCGGTGGGGTCATATATCTTGACCAGGGATACACGCAGTAGCCTGGTGCTTGCTTGGAAACCTCTCTTCAATTCTTCTCTTGAATTAGTGTCATTTGGACACTTGGCACCTTCCGCAGTCTAGTCTCATTGCTTGACTATTCAACCCAACCCTATCCCTTTTTTAAACGAGACGTGTGGAGGCTTTGCACTCACTTAGAAACCTACTTAGGATTTAGCCTTGGATGCACACAGAGATGACACGTGGCTAGCTCCACTAGCACTTCTATACTTAGCATTTTATGATGCCCGCCCTATCCACCTTTGACTTTTATCTTTGAATCTATCTCCATTTCATGCCTGGCACACATGGGGACCCGGCACTTGTTTGAGTCTCCCTTTTTGGATTCAACTTTGGAGAAGTGTCATACTGACACATGGCTGCCTCCACTTGTTCCTCCATACTTAGTCAATTTTTGGACTCATTATAAGCTATTTTGAGCCTGAAGACTTTAAATCTTTGTCGTTTCTTCTTCTTTGAGCCTCTAGCTTCTTTGACACTATTTCTCCTTCTCTGACCCTGTTATTCTATTTCTGATCCCACCTGTAACTTGTTAAATATATTTAAGACACGGATTCACTCGACAGAGTCATTTCTTCTCTTTATTCTTTCATAGGGTCATTTAGTATTTCGCAGGACCGGCCACTCCATTTTTGAGTCCTTCTGTGACTTATTTGCAAGATTCAAACGTGATTTGTCAGGTTCTTTCTATGCGGGGGTCATGGCTGATCCAATATTTTTCCTAGGGGTGGAATATGGATAACAATTTGGTCACTCACAAGGGTATTTGACTGCTAGATGAAAATACCAATTACCTTGTCATATCCATTAGGCATGGAGTCAAGAATGAAGGTCTGATACTGATCCTTCCTCTGATTCATGAGCCTGATTATTTACACTCTCAATTTTCATAAGAAATATTGAAGCAATGGTTTCTGAGAGTAGAAAATTACTTTGACTCGGGGCTTCATCTGTCTCTAAATGGATTGTACAAGAGAAACAAAATAGCACCACAAATATATACAAAATTTGAAATCATACATGCTCCAAGTAGAACATGCAGAATGTGCAAAGCACTTAGGAAAAAAGCAACCTAAACTACAATAAGGAAATGTGCACAAGCACTTAGAGGAATGACAAATTAAACTAACATGTACAAGGTGAGAACTTTCCTTCTAGTAGCAGTGTTTAAGATAGATTCCATTCCTTAGAATTTGTAACTCTTCACCATCCAATGTAGAAAATTGGAAAGCATTGCTACTTTTACATCGTGTGACCATGTAGGGGCCATTCCAAATGGCATCAAACTTGGAATACCTTCCTGGTTTTTCCCGATCTGCATCCCATTTCAAAACTAGGTCTCCTTCCTAGAAGTTCCTTGTTCTTACATTCTTTTCAAAGCATCTCTTGATTGAGACATGATCCTTCTCCATTGTTTGAAGTGCATGCTCTCTAGTTTCTTCCAATTCCATCAGCTCTTCATACCTGGCCTCCATTGGTTCAAATTCAGACATCTCCAGCTGCTTCATGGGTTATAATGTTGGCAACTCAAGTGATATAGGCGACACTACCTCTTTCCCATAGACAAGTTCGAATTAAGAGTTGTCTATAGATCTCTTTGGTGTTGTCCTATCAGCCTATAAGGCTGATTTTATTTTTTGTGTGCCAAGTTCTCTGATTTTCATCAAGGGTTCTTCTGACAATCTTTAGCAAGTTCTTATTTGTGGACTCAGCTTGGCCATTACCTTGAGGGTAATAGTTTGATGAAGTGATCAATTAAATCCCATTCTGTGATCTTGGAACCTATGAATTCCAATGCATTCTCTCATATAACGGTGGCTAACACTCCAAATCTAGTCACTATCCCTTCATAGAAATCTAGTATGCTAGACTCATTAGCTTCTTTGAGTGCCACTGCCTCGGTCCACTTGGTGAAATAGCTTGTTGCTGTCATAATCCATTTTTGGGCTTGGCTTGAATTTTGATTGATGACTCTAATGAAGTCCAATCCCCATTGCATGAATGGCTGGTCGAATGAAATTTGGTGCAATTGAAGTGTTACTAGCTTTTCGTTGCCTTTAAAGAATGCACAATTCTTGCACCTTTTGATCCATGCATAGCAGTCACTAAACACCCTGGGCCAATAATAACCCGTCTTCATGATCTTGAGTGTTGTCACCCATGGAGAAAAATGGCATCCAGTTGCTCCAACATGGAATTCTTATAACACTCTCTCAATTTGATCTGTCCCAATGCATCTTAATAAAACACCATTGATGTCCCTTTTGAACAAGACACCATCAATAAGAACATATGGGATGGCTTGTAGTCTGAAATATTTCCTTTTTTCTTTACTCATCTTATGAGGGCATAGGCCTTTTTGTAGGAAGTGCATAATATTTTGAGTCCAACAAGGAGTGGGCACATCATCATTTTCTTCCTCTTGATTATTTTACAAGGCAAAAATAGCTTCCTTTTCACCACCTGCTTCATCTTGTTGACTCGAGGCTAGTTTTTCACACAATCCCTTCCCATAGACCAGCTTAGGAACCTTCATATCAATGTCATACTCCATGACACGAGTGATCCATCCTGCACATTTTTCATTTAGATCCTTACTAAGAAGGAAGTCTTTAACTCTTGCATGGGAGACTAACAGTTAGATTTTATTGTTTGAAACCAGATGTTTAAACTTCTTTAACCCTTTGATCATTACAAGAATGTGTTTTTCAATGAAGGATTATCTCACTTCATAGTCTTCCAGACCCTGGCTGAAGAAAGCAATTGGCTGCTCTGTACCTTCTTTGTTCTATTGTACTAAGATTGCAGAAATTGTGTCATTGCCACCAAAAGCATATAATATTAAGTCTTTAGAGAAATTTGGATTCACGAGAGTTGGGGCTTGTGATATAGCTTATATAATGGCCTCAAATCTTTCTCTTCCTTTAGTTATCCACTTAAATGCCAAGTTCTTCTTTAACATCAATGTTATTGACTTAACAAGGGTAGCAAAGTTTGGTACAAACCTGCGGACGAAATTGATCTTTCCTAAGAATCTTTGAAGAGCTTTCTTATGACTTGGTAATGGTAATGCTCTTATTACTTCAACCCTCTCTAGGTCCATTGTCCAAACATACCTTTGACACAATATGGCCTAGAAGCCTTCCCTCATGGGACAACAATATTTTTTAGGGTTCAATGATACCCCAAATCTCCTACATCTTTGAAATACTTGTATTAGGTGAAAAAGGTGATCTGCTGCATTTTTAGAGAACACAGTGATGTCATCTAGATATATCAGCACTATTTTTTTGATCAGCCCTTTGAATGCCATATCCATTTCCCTTTGGAAAGTATCTCTAGCATTAGACAATCCAAATGGCATTTTTCTATAGGCATAGGTGCCCATTTGGTGGTGAAATTCATTTTGAACTGATCATCTTCTTTCACCATTATCTATTTATACCTTGAGTAGCCATCTAGGAGGGAGAATCTCTTTGATCTAGATACCACTTACAAAATTTGCTCCATTAAGGGGAGTGGGTAGTGGTCTTTAAGAGATGCTCTATTTAAGTCTCGAAAATCTACACACAACATAATCTCTCCATTCTTCTTCCTGACTGGGACCATGTTTGCAACCCAGCTTGAGTGGTTGATTATAAATATAATACTTTCCTCTATCAGCTTGTTTAGTTCTTTCTTTATCAGAGGTTAAATGTGTCGATTAACTGGTCTCTACTTTTTCATGATGGGATTAGCATCTGGTTCTAGTTCAATTGTGTGTTGTGCTAGCTTCGGATTGAACCCTCTAAGGTCTTCATAGCTCCAAGCAAATACATCTAGAAACTCTTGGAAAAGTTACATGAATTCATACCTTTCTTGCTCAGTGGCCACTTTGCCAATTTGAGGTGTTTTGCCTTCTCCAACTAGAATTAACTCTGAATCTTCTCCTTTAATCTATATGTTAGCCTTCTCTTTTCAAAACTGATCATTAGGATTGAATATAGATTCCAACATCACCAAACCATTGGGAAGCTTGTTTGTATGTGGCTGTACTACTTGATCTCCATATTTTTGCTCTAATTTTTTTTATTCCTAGCTGATAATTCAGCTTCCTCTTGTAAGAAATTGATGATCTATTGATCATTTTCAAACACCTGCCAGTATGTATTGTTATCTGACATTTTTGGTGTCACAATCACATGGATATGTGGCTGTCCTTTACCTCTCCTGATGTTGTCAACCACATCAAATTTTTCTCCAACAACTGCAAGCCTATCAACAGCTTCATTCTTCTTCCTAGGTATGGACACAATGTTGAAGGCTTTAAAATCCTCAATGAGATCCCATACTCTACTCTTTTAGTTCTTGAGCAGGTCATTCTTAACAGCATTAAGTCCTCTGACTTGATTAGCAACTAGTTCACTATCACCAAAAACCTGCAAGTTCTTGATTCCTAGTTTCCTTGCCCAATGAAGACCATGGACCAAAGCCTCATATTCAACAGTGTTATTTGAGTAGGAAAACTGAAATCTGAAGGCTAAATAATATTTCATACCTTGGGGGGACACAATCATAGCTCCTCCTCTGGTTTCTTGTCTACTCCTCGAGCCATCAAAGAATAATTGCCATACTTCTTTTTCATCTTTGTATTCTAGCTTAATGATGTTAGTAATAGGATGATTCTCTTTATACAGACAGTAGAATCCTAGCTCAAATTATTTCATCTCCTTATAGGGGTCAAAATCATGTCTTTTGTTGGCCCATTCATCAAGATTCAAGTCTAGGATACACCCCACCTTGGTATCTGCTTCACAAGTGCTTAGGAAGTCTTCTTGATCAAAAGCTAAACAATTGGAATTGATTGGGCTAGGCACATGAGACTTAATATGATAATCAGAAATGGGCTCATATCTAATTATGGCCTTGGCTCCATACCTTGTTCTAAAAAGAACATGTGACCAATTAGCAGACAAATAGCCTCTAATTTTGGCAATGAAAACCCTAGACAAACACAATGCAAAATGTGGTGGCAAGTCTATGATTGATATGTTCTACAATACAGTCACATTGGGGCAGGCATGCAGCATGAGGCTCAAATCCTTGATGAATCCAATAGTTGTCACTATTGTCCCATCTAATTGCACTACCCCTTTGGAGATGACTTTGTATTGAAGACCCAGTTGATCAGCTATTTGTTTAGGCATTACAGAACTACTTGCCCCATAATCAATCATGCAGTTATGTACCAATTTGTCCCCTATGATTAATGAAACATAGAATGGAGGGGGCTTCATATTCTTACCTTGTTTCCCTCCATGGTTTTCCTTAGGTTGAGTTGCATTGGAAAACACTTCTCTTGCTGGCTAGGGGGTGTGTTTAATCTTGACCAATTGGCTATGGCAGTCTGCAATAGATCCCTCTATCCTGGAATGGCCAGTGACTCCCACAGTGAAATGTTCACATTTGTCTTCTTAATTTTCTCAATGATATTAAATGAGCTATCCTTCTTCTACCCCTTCCCTAGAACATTTTTCTCTTGCACATGGGTTATTACAACCGGTACCTGAGTGGATTTAGAAGGTGGCTTAGACTAACTCTGCATATTGGGATTTGAATTTTGAGGGCCAATAATTTGTGGAGTAATGGAGGATGGAGGATTACCTAAGTTTGGTAATTTTCCTTCTCCAATATTTATCTTCTTGGACCGTGTATTGCAGCTACACTTTTAGAAGGGATCTAATTCATTACACAGAAGTCTTTAGCTTACCAATTGACAAGCATAATTTCACTTGAAGATGCCTCTTGCTGATCTCCTTGCTACTGATTTTCTTCTTGGCTAGATTCTTATGACACACCTGTGGTCTATACCATCAAGGCTTGCTTTAGTGCACCATTGAAGCACATTAATTGATTATGTGGCTGATTCCATGGGAAAAACCAATCATGTTCTTGTGCCATGTTGTTTTATGTTGGAACCAATGCCCTTGATGTTAAAGTTGTGTTTGGGTCATATGACCTAAAAGGTCTAGCAGCTTGAGGTTTTCCTTGGTTTTGACTTTTATTTACAGTCTGAGATGGTGGTCTATTTTGTTGATATGGGGGTCTAGCCTGATACTGAGCTTGAGGATGATATGGTCTAGAGTTATGAGCTTGTTATCTCTTGATGGTTACTAAATCATTCCCTAGGTTCTAAAGTTGTTTCATAAATTCTTGAAGCTCTTTTTAGGTGTTAGAGGATGAGGTGGAGGCTTCAGCTGAACTCTAATTCCTAAGATTAGGTATAGGAGCTAATGTGGGTGTCTAGCTGGTACTTGGGTTTCCTAATTTTAGGTATAGAGGCATAGAGGACCTAGGAGCAAGCTTTCTAGCCTAGATTAAACAATTTTTAGATTCTATGGAAAGGATATAAGCTACAAGTAAATTTTTTCCTCCCATTGACTGAATCATTAAAGCAATATCAAATTTTAAAGGTCTAAGAAAGTATAAGAAGAAACCTTCTTTTGTGGGCTTTATTGCTATTGGGATGCTGTCCCATGTCCTTTGAAACCTAAGGCTGAAATCTATCAATTTCTCATTAGGAGCTCTTTTGATTGTTTTCAGTTGTTCCAAAAAGAACAGGTCATCTCCCTTTTCTCCAAACTGGTCATGAAGAGCTCTGCACAGATGGTCCCAAGTTTGAATAGAGATTTTTGCTAGGCTCCTGAACCATTGTGAAGATTTACCCTTAAGTGAAGAGGCTAGTAACTTGACTGTAATGTCCATCTCAATGATCTCATAGATTGTACAGAAATTTGTAATGTCTTGAACGTGGTCACCAGGAGAATTATGGTTTTTTCCAATGAAATATGGGATGCTCTTTAATGTTACCACTGGGACTAGATTTTGTGCATTAAAAGCGAGTGGGCTGCTGCCAGTTAAATTGACATAAGGATTTGATTTTGCCATCCTGATTGACTTGAGAACCCTTCTTGGTTGAAAGAACAGACTACTAGGAGGAGGTGTTGATAAGGCTCTGTTTGGTGGAGATGGAGACCTCTGGGCTATTTTTCCTCTTCTCCTTCTGTCTGGAGACAAATGCAGATGCACAAATTGTCCCTCCCCTCTCGTTCTTGACCTTGTTTGTATTCTTCTCATGAACTTGGGAAGCTTGGACTGCTGAAACTAGTGGATTTGTCTCTTTTGGAGTAGTCATATGCACAATTTTAAAAATTCTTAAAAGTTAGAATCACAGTAATTACACATCAATCTTACTATAATAAAGATGGAGACTTCTTGTCCCACTGGGCATGCCAAACTATTAGTGCAAAATCACAGCACTGCCAAATGAGTTGTCAGATCTACTTTTCTAAGGCAGAGTCATTTGGTGTGATCCACATAACATTGAGTTTTCCCCAAAGTGTGGGACTTTGCAAATGGGAAAAATCTCCATATTAAAGGCTAGCTCCTATTCCTCTGTTTAGGTGCATGTGTGAAAACTTTCAAAGGATCTATCTCTAAACCTAATCTAAATTTTCCAAGGAGACAGGGATAAAAGGAATATAAGAAATAAAAGAACTAAACTACAAGGTGATGCACGAAAGGAATGACGAACATTAGTTTTGCTAATAGACACAAATCAACAAAATACATAAAATAATCAAGCACGGGTAACCAAATTTGTAATGGAAGACCAGATGAGAGCAATGGAGACAAGAAAGGATCTAAAATCAATCATAAACATGTTTTATTTCTCTACAGATCGATACAATGCATTACAAATAGCCAGAAGGTAGGAAACGTATTGCAATTTAAATGGAAGGTATGAACTCCACGAATTCCTTTACCAAAAGGAAAGGGGAGCCTACAAAAACAAAAGAATGTCCAACCCTTTTCAACAAGTCTCGAGCCTTCTTTTATAGATCCAATACAGAAGGGAGAAGGAGAGAAAAGTAGGAAAACCATTTTGGAGCCCAACCATTGCCATCAAAGCTTCTTGCAAAATATGCCCCCAAATCTGTCTTGACTGTATCAACTACTAGTTCGGTGCCTTGAAAGAAGAGGAAACGACAGATTAGATCGAATATGATCTAGTTTTTGGGGAAAAAGATCCTGTATTAAAGGCCTGAAGATTTTTCTCCATTTTCTCCCTACCTAACCTCTCCAAAATTAAAGTTTCAGATCTCCATGGCATGGACGAGGCCAAGATCTTTCCAATGGTCCCATATTTTCTGGACTTTGAGCCCTGAGTCAAAAGATATGGCCATTTGAAATTTGGGTCGGGTATGGACAAAATAGGCTGGAAAACCAGTTTGAAAATGGGCCCCCTTTTGAAACTAGACACGTGGAGGTTTGGCTCATGTCCAAGGGTAGCCTTTATATTTTTCTTTTGGAGTGGCGTGGGGCTGACACATGTCTTCTTTAATGGCCTTCTCAATTTACATATAATTTTGGCTAAGTATCTTACTCGGCAAGGTCATATATCTTGACCAGGGACATGTGGCAGCTTGGTGCTTGCTTGGAAACCTCTCTTCAATTCTGCTCTTGAATTGACACCATTTGGACACTTGGCACCTTCCACCGGTCTGTCTCAATGTATTTTACTATTCAACCCGACCCTATCCCCTTTTTTGAAACGGGATGCATGGAGGCTCTGTGCTCACTTAGAAACCTGCTTAGGATTTACCCTTAGAGGTGTGCAGAGTTGACACTTGGCTGCCTCCGCTTGCACTTTTATACTTAGCCTTTTTTGGGACCTGTGCAGTCTGCCTTTGAATTTTAGCTTTAACTCTGCCTCCGTTTTGGGCTTAGGAAACATGGGGACTTGACGCTTGTTCGAGCCTCATTTTTTGGATTCATCTTTGGAGAAGCACCGTGTTAACATGTGGCTCTCTTCACTGTCTCCTCGATACTTATTCAATTTTTTGGACTCTTTCTGAACTGTTTTGAGCCCGAAAACTTTGAATCTTCACTATTTATTCTCTTTCTTGCTCCTCGCTTCTCTGTGGCATTGCCCCTCCTTCTATGACCATGCTATTCTATTTTTGAGCCCACCTGTAACATGTTAAATATATTTAAGACACAGATTCACTCGATAGATCCATTTCTTCTTACATGGGGTCGTTTAGTCTCTCGCAGGCCTTGCCACCCCATTGTTGAGTCCTTCTGTGACTTGTTTGCAATATTCAAACGTGATTTCTCAGGTTCTTTCTATACGGGGTCATGGTTGATCCAATATTTTTCTTGGGGGGTGAAATATGGATAACAATAACTGATGGTGGTTAGGTGACAGGCTCCAGTTGTGGGATAACCAGCATCAGTTAATGCAGATAAGTCTATGTTTGCCAAAAATAGATTGATCCTTTCTATGATGGGTGTGATTGATATCCTTAATCCGGGTCTCAAGTGATAGACTCATCCCAGATAAGTATGAGTTCTTCTAGGAGAAGTAGTGGGAGTTAATGTTAGGTTTAGACTAAGTCTTAGTTGTTAGGATTGGTATAGAATTATTCCTAGTTAATTAATAGAATTTGAATGGGTCTTTGAGTGAGGTGGATAGGTGAGTTGGATGTAGGTGAGCTGGATGGGTCAGGTAATTAATTAATTTTACTATTGCAATGAAATTAATTAACATGTGTGCACTAGGGACATGAGTGGGTATTGTATGAATTTATTTAATTGATAAGGGTTAAGGGAATGTTACCCAAATTTGGTGTCTACACCAGACAAAACCTTCATTTTTGTGAGTTTCTAAAATAGCCAAATACTATCTTGGTACCCTTTTTTGAACTGGTTGTAACTGTCTTACCCTGCTTTCCAAAATCCATGGTCATGGTACCTTTTTTTGAATAGGGCTTTCCTTTGACTAAATTGGGGTAGGACGGCTAGCTATTGGTCCCTAAGTTAGATGGATAGCTGTTGGATGACTTATTGTTGCAGTCAGATGGATAATAGTTGGATGACTAGCAGTTGGATGGCTAGCAGTTGGATGGATAGCGGTTAGGTGGTTTTTAGTTGGATGAAAACCAGTTGGACGATGGTAAAGTTTACAGTTACTCTAGTGGTTGGACAGATCGCTTGGATGGGTTACATTGTTACAGTCAGATGAATGGATTTGGGTTTGGCAGCAACACTTGTAGTCAGATAGGCAGGGGTTGGATGAGGTGATGTTTGACTTCGACAGCAAAGATTGTAAAAAAGGTTAGACGGTAGTATACATCAGTGAATATGTGCACATGTTGATTAGAAACGTTGGTGAATTACATGCATAAGTTCATTTATATGTGTAAATACTAGGTGAAATGAACCATACTAAGGACTTGTCAGACAAAATTTCTAGCGAATTAGGCATCAACTAACTTCTCAAAAAAATTCATTTCTAATTTCAAAAAATCCAAATATTCATGAGTTTACGAAAATTAGCCATTACAATTTTCCTTGCACTAAGATACAAACAAGCTACATTAAGGAATATTAACTAACAAATCACAAAGGCATAAATCACATAGACATTTACTATACTAAATTTCAACCTATTAATAAAACCAAAAAAATTGGCAAGGTACAAATTTAAACCATTATTATATGGAGACATCAAACACTATTATTGCATACACAAAAAAATATATTGTGTATGGGATAGTAATTGAAGGACGAGTGGGAAAACTGGAGATGGAGTCCAGGCCAGAGTGAGGAAATAAATTTGAAACAAGGGATGGGTAGGATCTCTGAATTCTATTTGGAGAGGACCTCTTTAGGTTTTATTCAGTGATTTCGTGGGCAACTCAGCTTGCTAGGGGTGAATCTAGAGAAACCATGGATCTTGCTCTCTCCTTGTTAGGAAGGTGAGAATCCTACATTGTCATTGTCAGATGGAGTGATAGAAAGAGCTGTGAAGTGCTTATGATATGTTGTGATAGAAAATTTTGTAGGGATCTGGCCTAATATATATTTTGTGAAGAAATTGGTGAAAATAAACTGGAAGCCCCTCGATAACATGAATATTGTGGATTTGTCTGATAGTGCTTTCTTACTCTCTTTCCTATAAGAAGAAGATATATTCAAGGTTTTTCATGGGGGCCCTGATTTTATGGTAGAGAAGCTTTATTTCTAGCTAAATGACAACATGTGATTTTTATTTTTGTTCCTCCATGTGATCTTACAGTGTGAGTCTTCATGTATGGGATTCCAATTGAGTTATGGGAGGACGAAGTGCTTTTGGGCATTGTTGGGGTGTTGGGCCATTTGCTTACCATTGATTTAACCACCAAGGCTCACATCAGGATGAAATTTTCTAGGATATGTGTCATCTCTGTGGTAGATAAACCTCTCCATGTTTCCATCTGACTTAAATCCAAACATTAGTTTTGGGTGGTTTATGAAGGATTTAGATTGTTTTCTATGCCCAATGTAGATTTGGACATAGAAACAGGAACTGTGAATCTCCCCCTCTGGCTTAGAGACATGTGCTTCCTTCTAGTGATCCTTCTAAGCAGGCAAGGCTTGTGTTGGTTACTCATCTAATTAGTGAGGGCTCTATTTCATATGCTTCTCTGTTGGAGGTGTTTGAGGTTTGTCTACCTACCTTCGTGGAGGAAATTGAAAAAACATTAGCTTTTGAGGAGGTCTCCCATATGACAGAATCCTAGTACTCGAAGTCAAGTATAAAGATTGATTTGAGTCATGTCAAAGAGCCCTATGTTCTGAGTTAGTGTCTTAAGTTCAATGTAGTGATTCTCTAAGGGCGAGCTTGATTTTCTTGAAGTATGAATGCTTTCATGGTGTCAAGATGATGTGATGTTTTTTATCTAGTTGTGTGAGTGTAAATAAAAGGTGACTAAGGATGGAATCAAGGTATGAGTTTGTATTTTTGATCTAAGGTACAATGTGGAAGGTCTGTAGAAGAAGATGATTATTAAAGAGGGCATGATTGAATCTTTTTAGTTGATATACATATATTCAGGACTGCGCAAGAGTGTGAGGGTTCTTGAAGACCTTCAAATTTTTTGAAACATGGCTCAGGTGTTGACTGTAGTGTTTTAGTTATCTAGGTGTATTTTTGTCTTAGGAAGGAGAGTCAAGTAAAGGATTCATCAAGGTAAGGAATACAATGTGGTAAAAGGTATATCTGGTTTTGCATCATGAAGGAAGTCAAAAGATTCTCAAAAAAACTACAGAAAGGTGTACTTTCTATCCATGTTTAACTCAAGAGATGAATGATGCCCAGGGTTGATTATCAGATCAAAAAAAAGTTGTCTATGACTAGAAGGTAAGATGGTCTTAGGAGAAGTTAACCTCAAGTCAAGTATTGTTGATGCTCCAAGAAGGTTTGTTTGTGACTGCACAATGAAATACAAATCCTTGTCAATAGTAGTGTTTATTTCATATGGGGTAAATAATGATTGAATAAGATGATTAGGTATAAGGGGGAGAGATATATGATACAGGTTTATAAGGGCACAAAGTGACAAAAATCTAATGACATGAAGTAACGTAAGGATATGATATGATTATTTGAGATTTTTAGCATGTAATTAAATGACAACACTACTCCAATAATGTAAGATGTATGCCTAGGTTTGAATTAGTATATAGGTTAGAAGATTGATTTGTCTTTATTCTCTCCAGTACGATCATATATTTTGAGAATAGTGTGAAGGTGTATGAAATATGTTGTGGGCCTGAATTTGAATGAGTTGACATGTTGAAAAAATATCTATATTGTATGATATAGTAGTAACTATGTATGAGCAGCTCAAGTAGTGTGAAAAGCCATCAAGAATTCAAAGGTAATACTATACCAACTTAGGGGGAGTTTAGTCATATAGTCATCAAGTTGAAGGTTGTTAATATGGTTGATAAGGCTTACAGGTTACAATGACATCACTACAGGGTGGTTAAAAAATCTAGGATATGTATCATGAATCTACAATGTCCTAAGATTGAAGAGCTCAAAAGGTAAGATTTTTGCTCTTTGAATCCTGCTATAAAGATCCATCTGAGTTAGTCAAAAGATACTCTAAGTCGGTATGATAAAGTATTTTAGCAATATTGATGTCATGAGAAGAGTAAGATTGCAAGAGTTCTTGATATAAGTAATTGAAGGAGAGAAACGTCATGTCTCTTTGAGCCATGAACAAAACTATGAAAGATCTTAAGATTAGTTGATAAATTTCTAAGAAGACCTAAGAAGGATGAACAAGTTGAAAATATGACCCATCAAGAGAACTAATAACAAGATACTCAAGTTAGAGGTGCATTGCCAAGAACAAAGGTCAAGAAAAGGTGTTACCCATGTTTGTGGAAGATATATTAGGTTCAGTGACTTTGAAAAGATAGCCAAAATATGAAGCTACATGTCTGAAACATTTATCAAGGTAGGGGAATCCCATTTTGATCATGATCAAGAATGAAAGATGTCAAGAAGCTAGTTAATGATTGTTTACAGATAATTAAGGTATTAAGAAGAGTTGTGGAGTGACTTAATGATGAATATGAGTTATCCTTGTGTGTTTTCATGATTGTAACAGTATGATTAAGTCTCTTAAGCATCTAAGCTATATTGAAGACAATGTCAAAGAATATCATGTGGGAAAGGTAATCACAAGTTATACATTGAGTTGTCTTGATATCCCATATGGATGCATTCGTTAAAAAGAAGCTTGGAATGCTCTTCATCACTAAAAATTATGGAAAAGTATGTTTGTGGGGTCTTTTTTATGTACATATTACATTTTGAGTGAATAAATAGGATGTTTTTGTGTTATAATTGCTTACTACAGGTCTGTAGAAGCTTATTGGAGCAGGGAAGTTTGTTATGAATCACAAACATGTATGAATAGTGTCTAAGTGGCTTGAAACGAAAGGTAGAAGGCTAGTATGGAAGAATTCATGGTTGATTGTAGGTATATATGGGCCTCCCCAGATGGATATTTGGCCTCCCTAGATGAATATATGGCCCCTATAATATATATGCCTATGGCTAAATCGTCATGTTTGCTAGCCTCTTCTTCACATATTTTTTGATATACACTTTGTGCTAAATAATCACTCCCTTTTGGCTTCTAATTCACTCATCCTATGATATATGATTTCTTCTAAATCATCACACTTTCTTGTATCCTACTCAACCCAGTTTGTGATATATTCTTTAGGCTAAATTATCACACCCTAAAACCTCGTTGTACACCTTCGAGATCAATTCATCCAACTTCACATTACAATCCTACATATGACATCATCTTACAATCAAGTAATCAACACTTATTTGGAATCTTATTCAACCTTCTATAATTTATGCTCTAAGTTCTAGTTATCAAATCTTTCTAACACACAAGAACACATCGCTCAAACCATTTCCCGATGACGCACTCTCGTTTATGGTTAATTCTTGACTACTAAGGGGGAAAAATAAATGAACCTCATTGCATACATACACATCCACTCATGGGGCATGATGCTCTATCATTCACACTACATTCCATTCCATCTCATCCACAACATACTACATATCTTGGTTGCATTTATTCCTTCTTACTTATGCTTTTACATGTTCAATTTATTACACATACTAAATAGATATCATGTATGTCATTATCTTTATCATAAAAACATATGTGTTCACTCATTTTCTCATTGTGATCATAGATTCTATAGATATATTACATGCAACATGGATGTTTTGTGCATTACCTATTACCAGTCCTACAGAGGCTCTTGGGGGCATCCACTTTCATATATTACAAGTGTTATTGTTTCATAGCACACTACTTTATCGGCTTATACACACTTTGATATACATTTTATCTTTCTAGCATGCTAACAGGTGATTCATGTGAAAATTTATTTATGCAGGACTATTTACTTCCATGATCATTTGTTACATTGTTTGCCATTACTTGCTCTTGTTTATGGGTTTTTTTCCCTTTGTCTTGTGTGCACACTTATCGACTTACGGACACTTCGTCCTTGATTATTTTGCAACATCGTGAGGGGTGTCCCATTTTTGCAACCCATTATTCACAGTCTACATTGTCTTCTCATGTGTTTACTTGTGTCTTAGCTTACACATTGTCTGCTTAGCTTACATGCATGTTTTTATTTTCTTATACTAACACTTGTTTCCTAAACACTTTTTTGCGTGTGCCTTGGTTTCTACCAAACACATTCCCTTTCCCCTGTAGGGTACAATTTCAGCACAATGGTTGGTCTTTACTTGGGCCGCATACTCCTTCAATGACATCACATGGAACCCAAACAAGGGGGCCTCATTTGGGTGAATCAGTCACCCCATACAACGTCATACACAACACAACACAATACCAGTACAACATAGTTTTTAGTTTTGAACAAGGATCATAATTAGACTTGGGTCCTTAGCACGATGGTGTCCTTCTTGGATGCCTATAACCAAGGGGCAATTACACAATTCTTCGGCATGTCACAAAGGATTTTGAAAGGGAAGACATTCCTTTAGCACTGGGCATTTACATTGGGGGAAAGTAGACACCATGTGCAGTGGTGTTTTCATTTCGGGAAGCATTTAAAGGTTAGAGGATGACAGCATACTTTCCTCTCTACACTAATCCTGTCATGGCATGGGATTTCCCAAAAAACCAAAATTTAATATTGCTCTACAACTTTGGAAAGTGGTTAAAGTATGGAGAATGAAACTAGACCTTTCTCACTACACTTCTTCTGTCATGGCCTAAGCTTGCTAAAAAAATCACACTTCATCGACCTTTTCAGGATCCCCTCTACACTCTTTTTGCTCATCACAGATCAGGTGCACATGTTCCTTTTTCACATTTTCATAATTTTTACATACTTTTTACACATTTTGATCATATACATGTGTATTTGACTACTTGTTCATTCTTCTCTTTGCAGGTCCATCCATATGGGAAGCAGTATTCAACGTCATTTCACAACATCATAAAAAATAACAAAATCAACATCAACAACAGGTACATCATGACATCTACACATGCATTTCCATCCTAGGTTATTTTTCATCATCACTTTTTACACTTTTTCCTCATTAGCATCCACGCTTCACATTTTTATCATTCTAAACTTTTTCTAGTCCCTCAACATGTTATCGTCATCGATCTACATAGTTATCATGTACACATATCTATCTACTTTATGTTACCAAGTGTTGTGCTCACCAACATAAAGTGGGGGTAAATGTAGACTCACTATCACACACTTTGGGTAATTATATAGTCCTAGTTGCATACTACTATTCATATGGTTCCTAAGTAATAAAAGTACTAATAAACCCATGTCTTTAGACCCCTTTCTTTGTTATTCATTGATGCTTTCAGTCTTACATCCTTAATTGCTCAGTTTTCCTTTTTATACTTTGGATTTCATCATCCTGGACACTAGTGCCCACCCAGGATGCCATCGCTAGGTGCCCTCGTCCATTCTTGACACCCATGTCTCCTTTGCACTTTACTCACACTTGTTGGGTCCTTTCTAGCCATTTGAGCAACTTATATTTTTTTGGTATTTGACATTTTCAGGGTTAATTACGAAATTCAAGCAAGGGAATCATATAAATATAACATTATGTGATCATAATAAAGGACTAAACACTAAGCATTATCTATCGCCACATAAGGTTTCATCCATCAAGCATCTAAGAGCTCCATTGCATGCACCATCACAAGGGACACAAGGGCTAGTTACTATGCATACACTTCATAGGAGGGAAATTTATTTTATTCCATGCACACAGCTATTACATTTCTTTACATCTAGCTACTTTTCTCAATATCAAATGCAACACGCACAAGAGCCACCTAGGGCATGATTTCAGCACACACACATATAGAACTACATTGGGTCTGAGATGTAGTGCAACTCTCAGTCGTAAGTTCAACATTGTGATAGCTGAGGAAAGTCTGACCCCTCATTTTACATCTTTATTTTTTAGGATTTGATGTCTATTTGAGGGTTTTGCAAGTTCATATTTCATTATAGGTTTCTATTGACCTCGTAAATCTAAGTGCGACCACATAGCGAAAAAATACGAACAACAATGAAGATCTTCCAACACCTCAAAGGAGGTTCTTCAGTATTTTCCATAGACCCAGGTGCCCATAAATAGGTCTAGGGCACCCACGTCTCTCTCTAGGCACCCCTGTCCAGTCTATCTCTCCATATCTACATTTTTTTGGGTCTCTGTGTGACGATGTTGCCATTCTGTTGACCTAGTTATCACTTCAACACAATCTAGATTTCATTGTGAACTAGCTAAGGCTTCTCATCCCTTCTTTGCACTTATGGTAACATACTTTGTTTCTTAGTCTTTCTTGGGTGTATTTCTGTACTTAATTCATTATTCATTTACTGTTACTATAGTAATTAGATTAGGCTCATATATTTACATTTTAGCTTAATTAATAGTTAAAAGATGATGTGCATGATTCCATTCTCGATATAAATAGCTATTAGTCCAATATTTTAGTAGGTTAAGTGTGATGGAGTGTACTCCATCCCCAAACCAGCCAAGGACACGTCGCGTTGAATGTGCCTTGTTGAGCACATAAGAAAAAACCTATGTGATATTCTGATTCATGCATTGGGTTAATAAGGGATAATGTGCTTATTTAGGTCAAGCCTTTCTAAACTAAGTGTTTTGGAATGTTAAGGAAACCCTAATAGGAAATATTTTTTATCGAGTTTCTTTAATCTCCTTTCTTATACCTTTATCCAATCAAGCAAAAGCTCCATCTGCACTAAAAATTTCCATTTGACCCTCTCTTGAAAGATTTAGTAATCTAGGTACTTTTCTTAGAGGAGTCTCCCATGTTCAACAAGTAGTCGATTTTACACCACCCAAAAAATTTGGAATTGCATGAGAATTTTTATCATAAAGGATCCTTGAATCGAAGAATGGGGAAAATGGTTAGAACTTTTTATGATTCACCACAAGCTTGACCTTTCTTGGATCTATTTTCATAGTTTTATCTTCAATTTAAAAGCATTGGCATGGTCATCTCATTAACATCCATGCTCATGTAGGTTTCACTCATGAGTGTAATAACACCATTATCAACATTCGAGCTCTTTATATGGACATTGAGTTTCCCTTGTCTCGTTCGTTATTTAAAACACCATGTTTTCATACTTTGTTTAGGATTGACTAGTTTTTTCTCTCATTTAAAATTTGGTTGCAAGCCTTTTCATTTAACTTGACTTGTATGCTAATACTTGCATGCATTTGGCTCTACCTATCATATGGTGAATCATCCACTTTGCAATGACTTCTTATATTGCTATTGATAACCACCTATTCATTACAAGCCTTGCTGGCTTAGGATAGGTTGGAAAATAAGGGCATGATCTTTATTCTTTGGGTAGAACATAACATAATCTTTACATTTCTCTTTGATTTTCTCCTTTTAATGTTCTTGTTCAGTAATTCATTCTTGGACGAGGTTGTTTTTATGTTCAATGATGCACAAGAAATGGTATTTCAAGAGCCAACATGGTGGAATTTTTGGTAAAGTGGGCCATGAAAGAAATTATTTTGAACCATGAACTCTAGATGAAGGCGCATGACAAGCTGGAGGGCATAGTATTCTAGGGAAAAAGCATGAGGGGTTTATACATTTACAAGCTTTCTTATTTGCAAGTTGTGTTGAAGAAGACTCTACAAATGTATCCCCTTATTTCAATCTATTGCATCATTTTCATTATAGATCTATTTGAGGTCCTCTAACTATCAGATGAGATGGCATATTCACTTCATGTTGTTCCCATCACAAGTGTGCCACTTAGAGACTAATTAACACTTTCCTTATTTTACATTTTTATTAGTGTTTGATATTTTCAATGCACGATATAGTAAAATCCAATTTTTCTTTATTATGGTCCATTATGGGTAGAATAAGGGCGTAACTTATAGGTAAGGGCATAATCATGAGGTACTTGTACACATGCAAGCTTCCTTTTCTACAAGCAGTGTTGCAGGGCTTTCCAATTTGTTCAGCATGGTTTAAGATAGAGCCTTTTTTCCCCTCGTAAATAGAGTGGTTACAATGACTGAATTTTATTTTCTACATATTTCCATTAAACTTTTATGAATGTACATAATCTATTCATTGGCCCTATTGTTTGGCACATGATGAGAGGATTTGGATACCAGTTGTGTAACTGAGATTTAAACTTGCCATTTTATTTCATGAAAGACTTATTTTCCAAAATAAGTTTATACACTACCTAAGCAATATTTATCCTCAAGAAATTTTGTCACACAATTCATCATACAAATAAAAGCTTCTCAGAGTTGATTGATGGATACAAGGTCAAGCTAGATTGTGGACTTTCATCTCCATCTTCTACAAACCCTTTTAATTTTCTCGTTGCATAACATCATTTGTTTTTATGTAATGGAAATTTGAGGCATTGTAGATGGGGTGACAAGGTATGTTGGCACAAAAGTGCAATTTCTCTACTTCTTTGTATATTTTAGTTTTGAAAATCAATGTTCTTATTGGTTAGATGTTGGAGAAAGAAAGAAATAGTTGATTTATTATCAACATTTTATAGTTATGTCCTTTCAAATATTATGAGGTGAGATGGATATGATGTGTCCCCAAGTTTGTTTGACATATCATAGATTCTCGTCTGCAAGCAATGGTGGATGAGACACTATGAATACACTTGCATAGCAATACAATGAGTAGAAAGTGGTAGAAAATAGTTGAGGAGCCCTATTATAACAATAATAGTGCGGATTAAATACATGCCTCCCAAAGAATTAATACATCCATATAATAGTTAAATATTAAATAGCTTTTAAAAATTATTCACAATTTTATTGTCTTGTTCACAACTTCACTTGTAACTTCTCTTATATTTATTACAATAGTTTCCACCCACTCACCCACGTTGCTTATCTCGGTGGGATTGTTAATAATACCTCCTTTCTCAACTATTTGTGTGATATTTTTCATTAAAATGTGGTGGTTAAGAGTGGGCCAAAAATATTTTCCACTTTTTAATTCAATTTTCTTGATTATTATTAATACTCTTATAACATTTGTGTCATTGTCACACATTCATGTATTTTCACATAATTTTTTTCAGGGTTCAAAATTGAGCCTATCACAGCCCTTCCCAAGGCCGCAAACCCTTCAGAAAAGGGTGGTTAAAAATTTGCATGTAAAAATTGTTTAACAATAGAGAAGTGCAAGTTACTTTTAAAACTCTCAAAAGAAGGGCTATGGTGAAAAATGCTTGTCAACAATTTGTGTTAATTTTAAAAATCTTATTAAATATTTTTGATGACTTCTATAAAAACAATCACCTCCATCTTTCGAGGCTCTGTGTGTGACTTGCAGATACGTTATACAAGACGTATTAAGCAATTATCAAAAGCTTTAATATAATAAATATACTACTACTATAATACAATTAAGGTTAAATCCTATGTTTCTAGCAAGTTGGCGATGTTAGCTCAATGAATACTTGAGCACAAATACCTAAAAACAAAACATTCAATATTACCATTTAGGGTTTTTACCTTTTCTTGGGATTCATTTAGATGTTTTATCTATTGCTTTGTATTTTTTTTCTCCTTTTTGCTACACAAGCCACCTTGAGAGGAAGAGAAAAGAGCTAAGATAGACATGCACACAAATATCTACCCACTTAGGAGCGTGTGCGACATGATTTGGAATAGATAGAGCGTGTCGAGTGATCATGAGTTGGGATATGGGATGAGATGGATATTTAAGGTCAGGGAAGAGCTTGGATAAAAGTGTTGAACTTATCTCAAAGGGTGACTTAAATTCATGACTCACAATGTAGGGTGTCGAGCAGGTTATATGGGAGTCGTAGTTGTGCCAAAGGGCGTGATGGGCTCGCGATGGTCTTGCTCCAGATCGCCTAGATCAATTCGAGCTCGGTGTGTAGACATTTTAGGGGCCTAGATGATTGGATAAGCTTGATTTTTATGTAATGGAGAAGGAGCTCGATGAAAAGGTAGTTAGGGATTGCTTTTAAGAAAAACAAAGGCCGAGTCAATTGAGGACCTCACCCATTATGACCCTTGTAAAGAAGAGCCGAGCTAAGTGTCGAGTTTCTCCCTAATGCAAAGGTTGATTTTACCTATTCAAGATTGTAGAATGCAAGGCAGAGGAGAGGAGCTCATTACAGAGGGGTCAAATAGGGAAAGATAAGCTTCTTTGTGCATTGAAAGCACCCATCCAAGTCATCATTTGTATCTTATCTCTAACCATTGTTCAATAGGAGTTATGTGGAGGCCAACAAGAATTTAATATGTATAGTTGTGCTCAAGACAATGCCTTTCAACTATATGCCTAAGTAGTGGAGGAAGAGGGTAGTGGAGATATTCATGGAGAATTAGGAAGGGTATGTGTATTTAATGGAGCAACCTAATTTGGCAATACATCATTTATGTGTAGTAGATATGAATGCATATTGTGCACAAGGTGGAGCTCTTGGCTCCGAATCTGACCAAGAATATCTTGATGTATCTATCGGTGACATAGTTAGTGCAAGTGCTTTGATGTATGGATGCACAATTTCTTTAGTTTAGCTAGGAAAAAATCTAATTTAATACATTTTACTTATTAAAATTTACATGGGTTTTAATTTTAGAACTAAAATCCAAGTAGAAGTAGAAGTTATTTCTTTTATTATTTACAAGTTTTTGATAATGATTTTGATAAGAGATCCTAGTGTCTCACACACAATTCAATAGTTTTTATATATTTATTAATTTGCATGTCTTCTCGTCTAATTTCAATTGTTTGTTTATGTATTTATTTAATGTTTATTTTAGTTGTGTTGATTTTTAAGAAATTAGGATATTGTAAATTTGGGCGTTTATTACATTATAATTTGATTATTTTACAAGTTTAAATATATTTATAATTTTACACCATTTTGAGGGGCCATGTTGTTTAGATTAGCAATTTTTTTCTTTTTTTTTAAGGTATCAATCAACTGGTACTTAATTTTAAAAAATCAATTTCTCATTTAAAAAAAGTGTTCTTAATTTTTATGACATGAATACTTGATTTATTCTTGTCACATGAAATCTAAAATATTCATACTACTTTTCATCATCAAAAGACTTGACCAATATTTATCCATCAAAATAAAATTCAAACTAACCCTTCAAATTTGATCCCTGATTTTGTTCCCTCGTTGGGTTATCTTGGGAAACGTGTTCCTTTGGTTCTTTTAAGGTCAATGATGTGAAATTTGTTTTAGAGGGTGCAATTTTTATATTCAAATTGAATATAATATATAAAGAAAGATACTCCAAAATTATGATTTCAAACTTTGGAGATCTTAATCAAAATAAACTAAAACACGGTGAAAATGAAATTCTTTTATTAAAGAAAAGTACATACAGTGGCTGGCCAGCTAAAGTTAGCTACTCCTTTCCTACAATGCTCCAAACTTCTCCAACAAATTCAATCCAGTAAGATAAATGTTAAACCTAAATTGAGAAGCGTTATTCTTTCTACAACATCACATACTTACAATTTCTTGTAGTAATTATGATGTTAATTCACACACTCCTGGCAAGCATGGCTTCATACATCTTGAAAGAGTCTTGCTGTTGCAACTGTATTTGACGACGAAAGCTTTTGATGAATGCATCAGCCACATTATCAATCTCACCACCCTCACCTTTTTCATCTGCCCTAACAATGGCAGAAGATAATATTTTAGGGCTGTCACAAATGGATGCATTAAGCCTTGAAATCTCCACCTCCAAATCTTTTGGAACATGGCGATGATTTATAGTTATCAGCCCTTCTCTTTTGGATTTCACTAAATCCAACCCACTTTCTGATCTAGTGAAAACAGAATGCATCTTGCGAGACAATGCAGAAAACATGGCCTTGTTCTTGATGCTGCCTGATTTTTTCTTCAAAATTTCAGTGATGACAGTCCAAACTTGCTTCACAAAAACTGCAGCCTCCATCTTCATCTTTTTATCAAAATTCTTCCTCCAAATTCAGGCCAGGGGTTTTCATGAATTGTATGCAGCAAAGTAGACACATATTTATAAGCAGAAAGCAGTCCAAGTACTGAGATATTACGGACCTAACAAAAGAAAAGCAAAGAATCTCTCTGCAGAAGTTTAGACCAAAAGAACATAGTTTACTGATGGCTTTTACATAAATAATGTTTGATTGCCGGAACACACAGTTTGTAAAGCAATGGCAGGTGTCCTTTTACAGTCTGTGTAAAGGAAAAGTGGGTGATCAGTGGAGAAGCATGAAATCTATAGCTTAGAAAATTGCCAAATTGCAATTGAAAGAGAATTTTTTTTTCAATAAAGTATGGTTAGATCACCAATCTTGCTAAGTACTGTTTTTTCTTTAATCTTATTGAATTATATCCTAAGATGTGCAATGATTTTTGAGGCTTTTGAGAGACAGCCCAGAAAAATGAGACATCAACTTGCTTGATAATCAATGAATCTAACCCAAGTATCATTGGGTGTATTAAAAAATGCAAAGAATTTAAAGCCTGTAATGTCTTTCATTTTGATGTTCTACGTGTATCATTGGACTTCAATAATTGATTATTAAACTAGAGAATTAAATGTTAGCCATGGAAACTTAGAAGGAAAGTTTGATAGACTTTTCTTTATGGGAAAATAGAAGTACCTCGGTTTTGAAGACTATTCTTTATGGAAACACAGCAGTACCATATTGCTTTGTTAGCCTTGCAGTGTAGCATGCAAACGGATAGTAGCATTTTAAATCCTGACATGACTATCATTTTCCTTATAATAAATTTAAAAGCATTCAACGGACAATAAGCACAATAAGGAACCCAAGGTTCGAAGGTAGTGTAGAGTTTTTCAGATGTTCTGCCTTTATGAAAACATTAATCCCTTCGGTTATAACATTGTCATCCTTTTATATCTATAATATTAACAGTTAATGTTTATTCACTTAGTATGTTTATCATTTTTATGCGTGAATGAGCGTTAATCCATGGAAAGTCTATCAAAACACACTCTCATATGGTTAATTTATAAAATGTTTAAGTGTTTGTTCAAGTAAAACTCACTTTTTTTTGGGTTTGTATCCCTATAGCATTGAATTTATCATTCATTTATAATTTATTTATGAAATTGGTGCTTGTCATTGAATTTTTAATTGTGTAATATCCATAAAAGTTAAAAATTATATTTATATTGCAGATAAATGGAAGTCAAACATTGATAAAGAAAGGGGTTGGACAATGCCAAGTTCCTGGAGGTTCAGGCTTTCTTGCAGCTTTTGGTTACCTTCAGCATTGCACAAATTTTGATAGGGATTTTCTACACAAGCTTGTTATGATTGTACCATGGAGCAAATACATTCCTAAGCTCTGTGGAGCTCTTGGACTTCCAGAAATAAGCTAGAAGATAAGTTAAAAATGTTTGGTATTAAGTGTAGCACTTCCAGATGATAGAAGCTTGTAAACTATGTTTGAAAAAATGTCTTACAGTGATATAACATCTTGGAATGTCTGGAAGGTTCTAGGAGCTCTACATTCATGATTATGGTGAAAATAATTGATGGGAAACAAAAACCCTATGGGTGTCTGTTATAAAGCATGTGGAAGAACTCAAAAGAAAATTGGAGAATTGTCATAGGATTCCTATTAGTTATAGTGCATCCTCTTTTGGGAAAACAACTTGCAAATTAGGCATAGTTACTAGACTATCACATCAACAGAGACTCAACTATTATCATGACAATGAGTCGTGTGGATAGTAGTGGTATCAACTTCAAAATTGTTTTCTTTCAAATATATAGTAAAATCCAAATATCCTCAAGATTCCCACACAATTGTTGTAAATAGTCCATATATAGTGGAGAAACTTGATGAGATTCCAACTATAGAGATATATGACCCACGGGTGGTTAAATTACTTTATGAGTTGGAAACAACATTTATAATTTATCGGTTCAATGGCGTATGGTTGTGCACTGTATATAATTATGAAAGTGGGTTTACACAAACTGGACAAAAGTATTTGATTTATCTTTCAAGCAAATAAAAGGTTTTTTATTGTTCAGAATTGCACATCCTTGAGACCACATATACTTCATTCAAGTTCTTGTAGAAGAGTCCTTGAATGTTGGGGAATGCTTACAAATGTTATATTCATGTCTACATAAACATTAAGAACTATAATATTAGACCCATCCACTATGAGTATCACTAAAATATGTGTGTAGGCGTGCCTTCCAAACTTACCTCATCATCTCAAGCTCCCATTTTAGCATGGGTTTGAAGTATCTTCACAAAGGTTGTGTGGGAAGATTTTTAAAGCTCGACAATAAAAGGACAGAATTGAGTCTTGAAATATTCAATGACTTAAATTTAGTGTAAACCATTGACCTTAGTAAAGATCTTTGTGATTTAGATGCAGACTAGAAGGGGGCCACATCTCATAGAACAGCATTTTGTCAAGGAGTTCACATCAAATGCAAAGAATTTAAAGCTTATGATGGCCATCATGTCGTTCATTTTGATGCTCCTACATGCAAATCGTTGGATTTCAATATAATCCACGAATATTACAACATAGCAGACATTAAATGTTAGCTCATGGAAATTTAAAGGAAAGTTGTGTATGAGACTATTCTGTTCCACATGTCTAAAATAGCACATATAACTATAGTTTTAGAGACTATTCTTTATGGAAAAACAAGCAGTACCACATTGCTAGTGACTTATGGTGCTTTCAGTATCATTTTCCTCATTTATAGAAATGTACAAAGTGTTTGTTCAGGACAATAAACACACTCTTTATCGGTTCGAAAGGAGCGTATAACATTGAATTTACCACGTTCTGCACTTAGGAAAACATTAATCCCTTCTGAAATTGGTGCATGGTTATAGAAAGATGGATTGTATTGTCATTCTTTCATAACCATTTTAGAATTAAAAAAATATCGACGGTATAAATGGATTTCATATGGTTAACTTATGGACGGGCTTATGGCTTTTGTTCCTTAAAGCTCATTGGAGATCTCTCGCCATCTTCACATAACATTGAATTGGCTACCTTCGGCATTGCAGATTTTGACAGGGATTTTCTACACAAGCTTCGTATGGTTGTTTCATGGAGCAAATACATTCCTAAGCTCCATGGAGCTCTTGGGCTTTCGTAAATAAGCCAAAATATGAGTTAAAAATGTTTGGCATTAAGTGGAACACTTGGGGAGGATATGAGGTTATAAGTTAAAGGGAGTCAACTCTCAATGAGAACAAACGTTGGATTACCAAAATATTCATTATGACCATGATTAAATGAAAAGAAATTAAAGCATATGATAGCCAAATGTTGTTCATTTTAATGATCTACATGTATCATTGGATTTCAATTATTGAATATTAAAGTTGAGGCTAAAATGTTAGCCATGAAAAATTATAAGTTGGAGAGACTATTATTTATGGGGATATAGAAGTACCATATTACTTTATTTACAGTGCCTGGAGACATGCAGTGTAGCATCGAAAAGGATATTAGTGTCATTTTCCTTTTAAGAAATTAAAAGCATTGAAAGGACAATAAACACACCAAGTAATGTAAGGTTCAAAGTGAGTGTAGATTAGTTAATATGTTCTCCACTTAGGAAAACATTAATCCCTTCTACCGGCCATGGTTATAGAAAGAGAGGGGGGTTGCCATTCTTTCATAACCATTTAGATTTCATATGGTTAACTTATAGAAGGCTTATGGTTTTGTTCCCATTTTTTTTAATTTTTTCTTTGCCATCCTTATAACATTGAATTTACCACTCATTTATAATGTATTTATGAAATGGTTATTTTTCATTGAATTTTTAATTGTATGTAATAATCATATAAGTTAATAATTAGCAATTGCACATGAGTTTCAAACTATAGGGGGGAGTGATATCAAGTTGAAGCTAGTTTGTGATTTTATTTTGATTTCATACATAACCTTCAAAAGCTTATACAAGCAATTAAAATGCACTTCATAACTCACCTCGCATTATCAAGCACTCCTATTACTAAATATCAAAACTAAATCACTCAAGAATCTCTTAAATCTTCCAATAGTATAGGCACATCCATTATATTATTCAACACATAGGTCTGAAGCAGTCAAATGGGTTCAAAAGTTTATCTTCCTCTGTAACCAAACATTCAAAGGTCCTAAAGCTATATCTTACAAAGAGAAAGTCACAAAAATCTGTTTGAAGCACAAGGGACTGAGAGGGGAGGTGAATCAGTCCACTAAAAACTTATTTCATTTACACTTATCATTCATACCACCATTCAAATAACAATCAACCATATGTATGTTTACTTAAGCATTGAATCAACCATACACACAAGAAAGAACAAGAAATTACACATGAACACCAAACATAAGTGGGAAACTCTCAAGGGGAAGAAAACCAACTAAAAAAATAACTTTATTTATCCATGCTTCAAATTTAGTTAGGCAATAACCTGACAAGAAGCACCAACCCTTACTTTAGTAGAGCACTAACCCTACAAGGAACACCAACCCCTAATTTAGTGAACCACTCACTCCACAAGGAGGCTACAACCCCCTAAGATGACCAAGCATCAAATCATCCACCTGATGAAGATGATCTTTGAATTTGTTTTCTGCCACAACTAATGGAGATCTCTAATTTAGCTCACAAACCCTTGCTCAAACCCTCATTCCTTAAACTCGCTCTTTTTTCTTCTTTCACACCTTGTATTCGCTCTAAATCCTTGCACGCATGCTATAAAAACTTCCTCAACATGTAGCACATCTAATCATCTCTCAAATCATTCCTTCAAACCTTCAAAACACTTCTACTTGAGTCACACTTTTCCCTCCAAGAGAACTTATTCAAAAATGAACTCAAACACTTATTTTATAGCCTTCTCTTGTTTCAAACATAATATAGGTCAGTCCTAGAATTTTTTTGTGACCAATTAAACTTAACTACATCCCATTAAATTCATAAAAATGGTCACATATGACCCATATAGGTCGTACATGCCCAAAACCTCTCATCTTGCACCGAAACACCTCAAAACCCTATCACTAGGATGAGCTAAAACCATAAATCATTAAACCATGTTTATTCAAGCTCCAAAATTAACCATCCATGAGTAATATAAAATATAAGCATCATAAATGGTCACACATTTACTTTAATTAATCAAATAAATCATTAAATGGGCCAACATACTCATATCCTTCATAACACAGTTGTTTCCAGCACCCTATTTTCACCTTTGGGCCTCAAGACAATCCAATAACACCTCAAATATTGAATTTAACCACTAAAAATAATCCTCCTGACCTTTTAATCACATACATGCATGATATACACCATGAAAGATCTATTTTTTCAAACCACAACTACTTTCCTCTTCTCCAAATCATGTTGCCCGGAAACCAGATTTACAAACTCAACTAGTTTACACCTTTATGTCCACTTAAAATATCTCAAAAGACATTAAATAGGAATAAATTTGATCCTAATTAGATTTCCATTTGATATCAAGCATCAAAAAATTAATTGGATGCCTCAACCAAATCAATTTTTCAACCTAAGCAAACTTGTCCTCAAATCCAACATAACTTCTTCTTCACAAATTGACCTGAAAGAGCCATCAAATCAAATCACCAAGATACAATCCATATAAAAAGATAAATATATTTTAATCCTATTTCCATAACATATTGTAAATTCTTCCAACTCCAAGTGGAGGCCTTCAACCAATCCAATCTCTACAAACTGCTCCTTATGCCTTCTAGGACTCAAGAACTGACTATGAGCCCATCTTACTCCATCGCCTAAAAAATAACTTCCAAGCTCAATAAAATCATGGAACACACATTTAAATTATTCCTAAGCACTCAAAAAATATCATCAATCATTAAAAACTTAGAATCATCACTTTACATTATGCTAGCCAATTGCACCATGATAGAACAAACAGCCTTCAACCTTGACCTTCAAAGATTAGGTAATAAATTATTCATACCATGTACAAATATAAATTTTTATACACCATTGGAAATAACTCTGAACTAGATTTACAACACAACTTGAATCAGATCCTAACTCCTCTTGTATCTCGTGTAATGTTAATTTTACTACAAACTACTCCAAACTGACCCAAAAACCAGTCCTGATAAATAGGGCACATTTTGCACTTTTTCATCTCAAACATGATCTAAAACTATCATGTAAATATATAACAGATCCATCGATAACATAAATTCAAATTTAGACTTTACCTTCTTTGGATAACTTTTTCACAAACCAAACTTCTTCAGAAACAATCATTTTCAAGTGGGGCCCACATATCACCACATGCTCTAATATAACTTTATAGAAATATGGAAGAGTCATATACAACATAAAATCAAAAATTTTACATAACCAATCAAAACTTGGCCAGTATACTCAACTTTCCCCAAGATGCTCCTAGATAGGGTTTTGTTAGGGTTTCAAACCACTTTACCTTCTTAACGATCTTTCATAAAAACATGACGATAAAACCACCTAATTATTTTTTTGAAAGATTCATAATTGACCTAAGAATCTATGCCAAATATCTCAGGTCCCCATAAAAATTATATAATTCAAAATGAGCATCAGAAGGCCTACTTTTGTTCTAAAAACACACTGTAACTTACCTGATTTTTCCAAAACTTGCATACCTTCAAACATATTTAGAAAATTTACTTGAAAATTTTCATGAAGCATCATGAAAACATTCTATAACTTATAAAACTCACCACATATCCCAAATATATCTAAAACTCTCAGGCCATTAAGAGTTACCTGTGTCATCTAACATGTTTCTCACTGCTTTCTTCCCAAGGACCCTGAATCACCACTAAACCTCTAATTTTTGACATGAAACTCACCATAAACCTCTGGTACACTATCACTATTCTACTACCATGCTCCACCATGATTTATTGGCACAAAATCTCACACCTAGACCTAATTCTGCATGCTTTAGGGCTAGAAACAAACCTGGAATGACCTAATTCAACCATGAAACCTCATGACTTGACCATATTGAATTCATATAGACCCATATACATCTTTAACACACCTCATGGATCAGTAATGACCTCATGAAAATTTCTAACCAACTCTAGAGTGCCCAAACATCAACTATATTATCTCAACCATGCACTAGGACCTCATAAAACTTATGACACTACTAATCAACCGTCATGTTTGACCATTGACTAACACCTCATGGAGACTCATAAAACACCATGACACCCTTTTCCATCAATTTTATTGACATCAATGACAACACAAACACATAATGGAAAACAATCTCCCCCTTTTTCAATGATGGCTGCCACCTCCAGAAACATTGATGGCAACCAACAACACCAACACACATACATGACTCTTTTTCATATTTTTGATGTTTTTATCCCCATTTGAAATCTATGAAAAAGGATACAATGATAACAAGACATGGAAAATGAAAACACACAACATGACACAAGTAAAACAATGCACAAACTCAACTTACTTGCTCAAAAGACTCCCCCTTGATTTGTAGTTTCTCTTGTCTAATCTCAACAACAATAATGAATAATCCTAAGGACCTTATAAATCATGCAAAATAGATTCCCTTGAATTTATATTCTCCTTTTTAGCCTTCATTCATGTTATCTATCTCTTTCTAGGCCTTTTTCATGCTCAATAACACAAATTCAGTCTGTAATGCTTAAAAATCCACTTTAGGACTTGTTGATGATTATCTTTACGGATGAACCGTCATATTCGTGGGATACCTTATGGAAGTGGGACGTGCACCCTAAGATAACATCCAGATTTTAAAGAAGTTGGCTCTTCTTTGTAGCGTGGAGTAAGGTTTAGATGAAAAGTAAAACGAAGTACAAAACTAACTAAGGTAATGCACCGAAACAGATCTTAAAAAGATACAGAGATGGATCCCAGGAAACTACTCAAAATAGCTGAAGAGTGTTTAACATGATCTACTATTTTCAGAAGTATATCTTGGATAATTAGAGGCTGAGAAGGTGTAAAACATAACAATAAGTAGATGATAGATGCATATAGAAAACCCAAGGGCATATAACAAGATAGATCTTCAAAATTATCTAAAACTACTAGCAATGAAAGATGAAAAACACAAAATATTGAAAGCTAAAATGCACAGAACAAGGACCCTTTATTCATAGAGAAAATAATACATGAGGCCGATATGGCACAGATTACAAATTCCTTCTACAACGGAGTCTTGTTAAGGCTAGCCAATACAATAACTAAGCCAAGAATCCCTTTTCGCAGCTGTAGTATGTTTCTTTCCTAACCTTTTGCCTCCTTAGCTTCTGGATCCGAACATCCCTTTATAGATCCTTTTGGTTCTCTCTTCAATGTCTAGAATCAGACCTTCCACCAACAACATTCAATTTTCTTACAAGATCTTTCATTTTTGGGTCAATATCTCAACTTCTTGTTGGTGATATTTCCTATTGCCTTTAATTCGTCCAGCTTGTGCTCCTTTAGTTGGTGATGATTCTTCTCTGCCACGTTGAGATTACATGCTTGTTTGGGTGCCTTATTTTTTTCTATTTGAAATTGCACTTAGGTAACATGTGGAGACCATGTGTGTCTCTACTATGTTCTTAACTTTTCAACCTGCCAGGGAAACTCTATCAGATCTGGGACACGAGGGTGATGCGATGCAAGTTTGAGAACATTCCTTCTTCGCTTCATGCCCCGAGTGCACCAAAGGGACTCGTGGACACCTTCTACATTCAACTTCATACTTAGTCAAATTTAGGCTCAAGAAAACAAAAGAACTAGGGTCGGGGCATCAAAAGACACAAAAAATCTTCACAGTTATGGAAAACTCACCAAGGGACTCTGTGCTAATCATGGAAGGATCCGACAATCCTCTTAGCCTCAAAATTCAAAATGTGGCTCACAAAATGCCACTCAGAGCTGCTGCAAAGTAGTTCAATATCTGAACCATTCCACCTTTGTTGGGTAGGTTTTTCTCTACAAGGCCTGGAAATCTCGGTCCAGCTTGATTATCTCCTTGTGGGAAAATTTTTGGAGACTCTGAACTACTATGTGTAGATGGAACTCTAACTGCACTATTGGGTTTAGGATAGCTTCCAGCTTGGTGAAAATGGAGCTATATTTTAAATACTGAAAGATGGGATTTTCTTGTCATTTTTCGATCAAGAGCTATTGAATTTGGTCCTTTGATAGGACTGTAGAGTTATTGGGGAAGGGGGAGGGGAATCCTAACTAGACTAATTCATTGATGTTCTACTTCTGATCTTTTATCCCCTATTGGAGATGAACCAAGATATTCTATAATTTGATGGAGGTTTTATTCTTGCTCAAAATATCGTTGATCTTTACAACAATCATTCACCTATCAGTGATTTCTGCCCCTTGTAGGACAGATTCAGAAGCATCATAAAGTTACTGAATCAACAATAATGATTCAGGGACCTTGGCAGATACTGCGTTGCTAATGGTTGAGGTTGTGATCTCCACATTTGAGCATAACCCCTATGCATCAGATATAAATCCAAGTTTCTGGGATAGATTCGTTGTTGTGGTGGAAATGCGATCACAACAAGAGGTATATAGCTCTTGCACTAATGTTACAACTCCCCCTTTCTAGGGTTGTTGTTCCAATTTACGGGTCAAGTCCTTGACCACGTTCTCAAATTATTTTAATCTCATTTGGAGGCTTCCGTTTTCTACCTTGATGGCATGCAACTTGTCCTAGAGCATAGCCACCTCCGCCTTTCCTAAATCAACCTCATTTTTAAGGGTTCCTTTCTTCTGTAAGAGTGAATTGGCTGAGGCCTCAAACATGGAAAGTTTAGCTTCTAGAGTTTTAGCTTTCACCTGAGAATCTACAAGGAATTCTTGTGACAGAGCTTCCTTCAATTCCTTGCCAAATTGTTTGATCTCCTTGCCTTTTCCTTTAATTTCAGCTTATTGATTGGACATGATTGCTTATGTCCTGCAAAGGCTAGATTGTGTCTTTCTCATTTGGTTGGTGAGCTTAAGCTAGTTTTTTATGACCATGACCATAGTTTCATTCATTAACTCAACCTTGTCCTGAGGCCAGAAGTCTGAGAGGTCGACCGCAACAACGCTGATAGAATAGTCATCAGGCTGCATCTGTTTGATGGGTTTGGAAACTTGGGGGATGAGCCACATGATGGTCAAGGATCTTTGTTGATGGCCATATAATGACCGCATCTGCTTCATTACTCCTGCTGACATTTCCTTGTTATTTTTTTTCCTTTTATTAACTCTAGCTGCCTTGGTGGTTTCATCTTGACTCAAAAACTCTGAGGGAGAAGGGATAACCCCACCCATGAATGGGAACCCTATGGGTAGACCATATGGAATTGTAACTTGTGGTTGAGGCATTGAAGTTACCATAGCCAAAGAAGGTCATGTCACCATGTAGGGGGAGAAAGTTGGGAGAGTGGATGAAGGTTATGGCATTGAAGGGGCTCTGGAAGGAGGGGGATTATAAGATGGGGTTACTAATAAGGGGATACTTCTTGTAGGGGAAAATTGTGGTGGACGAGGGGATTGAAATGGAGCCTCGGGAGGAGGTAGAGGGGGAGGACATGCACGGGTCACAGACGACTTTAAAAATTTTACGTGGGGGATTCAGTGTCGATCCCTCAACATGTTCCCTATAATGGGGAACTAAAAAGAGCTATGGTGTGGGTTCCTAAATTGAAAAATTTTGCTAAGAAATGGAGGGCGAAGGTGAAACTGACAATTGTTGTTGGGAGGGATCGAAAGACTCTGCAGTCGATCTCGCGGGCTGTTCTGAGATGATTTTAACTATGTCCTCACTCTCTTGTCAGATCCATGGTGCACATCCTAGAACTCCTCCCATTGTTCATCACTGGATACGACCTCAAAATCTAGGTTGGTTTTCTCGATCTCCTTCCTATACTTCCAATAGGTTTTAATCTTTTCTGCATTCTAGTCTTTCTTATACAGGGGTGCTCTGAGTCCTTTTGTCATGGTGAGGGTGGGATCATACTTTGATTAACTAGGTAGAATGAATCCCGGTATGGAATTTGAATGTCACTGAGCTAGATGAATATGTTGGGTGAATCTTCCCGAGGGGACTGCCTTTCTTCAAAAAAAATCTAGGGCTCGTGTTTGTAGGAGTCCGGGACTTTGTTTCAAACCAAAGTTGTGGCCATCGTCCCATCTGGGTCATACCTCCACGAGCATTGATTTAGGGTGAAACCATAGTAAGGAAAAAAATTTATGAGGCTATGCTCTACCTTTCTCTTAATCACAGTAATTCCTCCCTTGCTCAAAGGGAGATAAAAAAGTGCCTTCTTCTTTCAAATAGAGCCAAATTTAACATCCAGGAGTACCAGATGCCTGGCTATCTGAAGACCTACCACTAGTGACGTGAGAACCCTTGGGAGCATAAAGGATTCATCTCAAAAACCATGCATTCGAATCATCGAATTCCATGCCCCAAAAAAATAATCACAAGGGTGGAGGGGATCTACAAAGATAGACTGTACAAAGCTATTCATTCTTTTTTTGACCCCTTCTAGGTCAAATTCAAGCAGGAGGGGCTCCACAAAAGAATTAAAAAATTCATATATGTCTGATGAGTGGGACAATATATGAGTCCAAGTGGACACTGGAATGATTTTTTGGGGATCAACCTCTACATCCCATAGAGTCAGAGTCATGAATTGGCTAAGGTACTAGGCATTCTAATACATAATAAGGTGGAACAAGTATGAAGAATACATGAAGGCGTATTTTACCAAGAACTCGACAAGCTGCTCACAAATAGATTCGGCAATGAATTCGGTGAATTCAAAGTGGTACGCCTACTCCTTCTTTACGGGCCTCATTCTGAACAAGGCCGCCATCTGCCAATCCTGGATGTTCCTGTCAAAATCTTGGCCAAAAATGAACGTCAACATTGAGCATGCATCCTAAGAATCCACCATAAGTAACTTTAAGGGAATGGGGAGTCTTGCGGTTCTTGAACCACCTGAATAAGTCTACCTTAACTCCCTATTAAGAAATGAAGATTTATTTTGGCACTGAGCCCAGAATTTTTAGAGCTTGGCCAAATCATAGAAACTAGCCAGTAGGTCGTAGATTAGAGCTAACATGTCCTTGACAGCTTGAGGTGTAATTACCACCTTTATGTTCCTTCCCTGGATGGTGTTAGTGTAGGAGTCGAAACAACCCACACACATCTGTATGAGCTCTGGGTACAGGTGCACCAGAGGCACCATATATTGGGTGAGTTTTGTGCTCCATATTCTTGAGCCAAAAGATTTATAATTTCCCAGGTTAAGAAACCTGGAAAAGGCTACCTCTCTCAAAGCTTTTGGTTTCTTGTTGAGAATAGGGTCAAAGATGTCGTCGGCAAATTCAGAAACCACAAAAGGGTCACTGGATCGAGATCCCCCATCAAAGAATCTCAAATTTGGTTGGAGAGGGCATGGGGGTGTGGGTTGTCTGTGTATGAATTTTCTTGTGGTCCAGAGCTAGGAGTCATCATAGCATATTACAGGACTATGAGGAGGCTCTGATTCTTTTACTTCAACACTTGGAGATGGATTGGAAGACTCTAGCATTTGAAATGAACCTACTGGATGCTCCCATTTGTCTTAAATATCTACCTTAACTCGTAGAGTAATGGCTTGTGCATATATAGAGTCACATCACATAACACGCCTTTTTTAATTAATGACCCTAAGCGCTGAACTCTACGTTTTTCGAGATTTTCTATATCAATTCTCAATATTTTTCCCTCAAATATCCTAGGAGAATGTTGGATCATTAATTTTAGGGAAAATTAGGAAGGTACACTCCCTCCAAGACTTTAAAAGAGGCAAGGCTGATCCGTGAGGGACACGTGTTTGAGACACTTATTAAAAGGGACAAAAGAAATGAAGCAAAAGAATGAGGAAAAGAAAAAACTATACATATGATACAATATTAAAATGAAGAGACTCAAAGGAAAGGATTTAAGTTAATCTTGTTTACCGGAATTACCAAGGGGTTTCCTTCCATGGTTTAAAGCTTGAAAGTGTTATGTTGCTTGCATGCACTGATTTTGAAGGGTCCCATTGATAAGGGGTTGAAATTTCCATGATTTCCAAGCTTGGCAACCCTTGCATCCCATTTCAAAATCATAGTACCAACTTGGAATTTTGGTTCCGATGGGTTTTGATCGAACCAAGTTTTCACCACCTATTGGTGGTTGATCATGGATTCATGAGCGACCTCCCACTTCTCTTGGAGCTCTACTAGCTTAGTGATTCTCACTTGCATCGCCCCATTTTCCTATATCTCCATTTGTTTTAATAGTTATAACGCAGGGATTTTTAGGGAAATTGGCATCACAACGCTTTTCCCATACACTATTTCATATGGAGATGCTTTTAAGTTCTATTTAGGTGTGATTTGATTAGCCCATAAGGTTGTTTTGATATGTTCATGCAATAGCCTCTTATGATCATTTCCCATTGTTTTTATGAGTATAATCAGTTTTTTATTAGTGGACTCTGCAAAACCATTTCCTTGTGGGTAATAGTTGGAGGATGTTTTCAGATAGATCCCATGCTTTACAGTGAAATCAGATACTTTGGCCCCCAAAAAGGCCTTCGCATTATCTGATATAATAGTTGGGGGAGTCCAAATCGGGTAGTGATATCCTATAGGAGTCCCAAGATCATGTTCTCTGTGGCCTCTTTTAGTGGATCTGCCTCCGCCCATCGGGTGAAGTAATCAGTTGCGATGAGGATCCATTTATGTCTGGTACTAGAAGTTGGGTTGACAATTCTAATGAAGTCTAGACCCCATTATGCAAATGGTTCCTCAATTAGGATGGGGTTGAGAGTTAATGTCACATTCCTCTGAAAACCTGTATAAACTTGACAAATCTTGCATCTGTTTGTCTCTTCTTGATTGTCAGTGAACAAGCTTGACCAAAAGTATCCTTTGCAGGATTTTTATGGCTGTGGTTTGGGCAGAAAAATGGCCTCTCGAGCTCCCATGGTACAACTCGCGTAAGGCCCTTTCGGCTTCTTCATTCTATAGGCACCTTACCAAGATTCTATTAAAGTTCCTTTTAAAAAGGAAATCATAAATCATGGTGAAATGGGATCCTTGTTTCCTATATTACCTCCTCCTTTTTAAGGGAAGATGACTTGGGTATTTTCCTATCTGCATGAAGTGGATCCTATCTGAGACCTAGCTACTCGAGTCCCTTCTTTTGGATATAGAGTATCTCTTTGGGCTCTTCATTAATCATGGGAATGGGGTCTTGTGTTAAATATTGACATAGGCCCCTACCCCGTACTAGCTTGGTAGGTTTTACCTCAATGTCATAGTCAAGTATCTTTGTGATCCATTTATCTTTTTTATCTATTATCTCACCCTCTGTTATATATTTTTTGACGCTAGATTGCGCCACCATATAACCTAGATTTTACTATGAGTGATGAGGTGTGTAAATATCTTTAGAACCTTAACTATAGCAGAAGCTTGTCTTTCTATAAAGTTATACCTTGTTTCATAGTCATGGAGATTTTTTGAGAAGAAGGCGATCGGATGTTCTTCTCCTTGATACTCTCCCTTCTGTGTGAGTACAGATGCTATGTTGTGTTTACCACTATATACATACATGATGAAATCCTTTGAGAAGTCAGGGTTACGTAGTACCAGGGTAGATGCAATAGCCCCTTTAATTACCTCAAAGGCATGACGACCTTCAGTGGTCCATTTGAAGTTAAGGTCTTTCTTGAGCATTAGCATGATCAGGTAGATTGTCCCAAAAAAAATTGAAATGAACTTGCTGACAAAATTAATCTTTCCTAAGAAAGATTGGACCACTTTTTTATTGACTTGTAAGGGCAGTCCCAGAATCACTTCAACCCTTTCTGGATCAATAGAGATCCGAAAACACATTTCCTTTGGTTTTGAGAGATCCTGAATTCTTGGAATTTCTTTAATGCAGCTTCTCATGCGTCAAAATGACCATCTGTTGTCTTGTTAAACATTGTGAGATCATCAAGGTATACAAGAATTACCTTATTGATCAGTGCTCTAAACGCAAATTCCATGACTCTTTGAAAGATAGCTCCAGCGTTTGTAAGTCCAAATGGCATTTTTGTGTATATGAAGGCTCCCCATTTTGTTGTGAAAGTGGTCTTATGTTGGTCCCCTTCTGTGAGCCATATCTGGTTATAGCCTGAAAAACCATCTAGCAGAGAAAACCTTTCTAAGCCTGTAACTGTTTATAATATCTTCTCCATGGAGGGTAAAGGGTAGTGATTCTTTAGGGATACTCTATCTAGATCTCTGAAATCTACACAGAGCTGAATTTTTCCAATTTTTCTTCCTTACCATGACTAGGTTAGAGACCCATGTTGTGTGCTTGATAGGGAAGATTATTTTGGCTTCTAGGAGTTTTCTCTGCTCCTCAGCCATGAGGGATTCTATTTTTGGGTTCACGGGCCACTACTTCTGGCACACAGGCTTAGTTATTTCTTCAAGGTCGATGGTGTGTTGGATGATATCCTTGTAACCATGTAGTTTATCGTATGTCCAAGCCATGACTTTATCATACTTATGACATAGAGCCATAAGTCTTTCCCTTTCTCTTTGAGTGACTAATCTCCCGACCTTTAGCCTTCTCCCTTTAGTCACTTCTAACTCGACATAATCCTCCTTTACTACCGAAAACTTCCTTCGATTTGAACTATCATCATTAGAATAAAAAATGATTTATAATATTATCAACCCTTTTGGAAGTTTTTTCATCTTTAATTGAATAATATTATCTCCATAAGCTTCTTCAATCTTAGGTTGGAGTTGGTTTGCAAACTGGTCATATTGTTGGAGGAATGTATAATCTATTGGTCACTATAAAAACATGCCAATGATCGATGTTATTAGTTATAGAAGGTTGTATGATCAATTTTATGGTACTTTCATTCATTATCAAATCTTGTAGTGGGTTGAATTGTGACCCAATTAAGGCCATCATATTAGCCTTTATATTTTGGTCTCGGGGAATAACCTTGATATTAAATGCTTCCAAATATTCAATGATATCCCACACCCTACGTTGATAAGACCTCATTCTTGGGTTTTTTGTGGAGGTAGTGTTCCTTACCTGTGTCACCACCAATTCTTAGTCGTTAAATACTCAACGGTTTGATGCCTTCCTTTCGGGTCATGACCAGGCCATGTACTAAGGCCTCATACTCTTCTTTGTTACTGGCACAGGAGAACTGGAAGCAGAAATCTGGGATTATCTTCTTTCCTCTTGGGGATAACAAGCATATTCCAGCTCCTGAACCATTTTTTATTTTAGCCCCATCAACAATGCAAGGTCCATATCTGAGAATTTTTTATGGTATTCCCTTCTATTTTATCCTCTTCTTCTACCACTTTTAGAATCATGGAGTCCTCGACGCAAGTACCCAAACCAGTCAAATAAAAATTCCCAAAGGGATCTCCAAGGGGAATGTTGGCTAAATGACCGCAGTTTTGAAGACTATATTCCTTTGTATATGATTCCTCTTCTCTGGTGATGATAGCATGGGAAGCCTCAAATCTTGAGACCACTTGGTCCGTTATATGTTACTTGGCAATGGGTTCTAATAATACCTTCATCTTAGATCCATAATTGGTCTGCAGAATCAGGTAGGACCAATCAAGAGACTTGTATCCTCCTATCTTAGCTGTGAAATCATAGGAGAGATATAGTTCGAAGACTGGCAGAATGTTAATTACTAACATATCTTGTGGAATGGTTATGTTCAGGTAGGAATAAAGCTGCAATGAGAGCCCCTTTATAGCTCTTATGGTTTGAACTAATATTCCATCCAATTACATGAATCCTTTCCTTAGGGGCTCATATTCAATTTCCAAGGCATCTACAATTTCTTTGGGCATGATTGTAGTGCTGCGCTAGAGTCTATCATAGAGTTATGCAATAATTTCCTAGCTAGATAAGAGTCATAAAAAAGGGGTTGGGGATTGGTTTACTTACTTCTCCCTTTTGATTTAACAACACTGCCTCTGTTGGGGCTCAAATCGCCTTTACCCATTCCTTCTCTTTCTTAGTGATGGTTGGGTCATCATTTGATTTAAGTGCTTCTTGGAGAAACTCCTTTTTCTCTCAAATACCTAGAAGATCCCACAAGGATGTGTTAGTTAGCACTTTCTTGAGTTGTTGAATCACGTTAATTGGTCTGGGAGATGATATCTTGGACGATGACTGGTGTTTTATTCCTTCAACTATGGGATGGAGAGTATCCTAATTCTAATCAGTTCTTAGAGCTTCTTTTATGACCGTTGGTGGTGATACCATGATGGTTGGAGGTTCCTTTTATGTATTGTTATTCGCACTCGAGATAGGAGTGTCAATCTCTATCATCATTTTTTTGAAGCGAGTGTTGTAATTAAATTGAACAGACTTGGGAAAAACTTCCTTATTTGTAAATATGAATTCCTCTCCTTCTACCCAAGAGAAAACCACATGTTCTGGTGCAATCTCTACTTCCTATTCCAGGGACATCCCTTGAATCTGTGTAATAAAGGCCAAATTTTAGACTCCTTTGGACTGGTAAGGTCTTAATGCGTTAAGATCATAGCATTCTCTTGCTCTTTGTTTGGATACCTTTTGTTGCAAATTTCCTTGTAGGTAGTCTCTTGGCATGTGGGAAATATTACAAGGGAAACACCATGTGTTGGGGTCTTCTGCCAAATTATTTTTCCCAGGTACCATTTCTCTTCCACTATTGGGTGGGATAGTTTGGAGTGGTGTTGGCACAGGGATGAGATGGTTATATGACTGCGCAAATGGTGATATGTGGGTATTCTGATGTTGAGAGGGATAGGGAGGCCTGTCACCTTGATAACTTTGATAATTATTTCTTGGGTAAGCGTTCTAATTCCTTTTAAGATTTACTATCTCATTAGAGAAGTTTATAAGGATATTTTTTACTTCCTCCATTTCAGGAGAAGAGGATCGTTATTTTGTAGTGGGAATTGGTGTTGGATGAGAACATGGGTAATTATACAGAGATGTAGGGGATTGGGTACAGGGGAGGAGTTATTTATGGGTACATTGGCAAAGGGGTTCTTGGGGGAAGCTTACCAGAATCTATTAGATTGTTCTCAGCTTGGATTGCAATATCATATGCTTATGGTAAAGATTCCCCTCCTAATGATTGAATCAGCACATAAGTATTTGATGTCAGATGTTCTAAGTAAAAAAAATCCATACCTGTGGGTGGCCTCACTAGAATAGGGATCCTTTGCCATGTTTTGTGAAATCTAGTGTTAAAATCGGTCATAAGCTCTTACAAACCCTTCTTGATGTTGATAAGCTATTATAGGAGTGAGGATCTATCCCATTTCTTGTTGAATCTTTCTACCAGGATATTTCCCAGTTGGTCCCAAGTGCCGATAGTATTAGGAGTCAAGGATCGGTATCAATCCAGAGCCTTTCCCTCAAGGGAAGAAGATAGCAACCATAAGGCAGCGTCTTGTTCCCTGATATGATGTACCGCACATATTTATACTACATCCTAGAGGTGTTCCTCTAGATTTTTGAAGTCTTTTTTGATAAATTTGGGTAGTACTTTTAGTGTGTTAGACGGAATAGGATTCCACACCGCCAGGGGTGTGAGTAAGATGAGTGGATTCCCTTGATTCCATGAAACAAATGGCCTCAGGGGTTGTGCTTGGAGGTGGGGCATTAGAATAGGTTTGAGGGTTCTAGTTGACTATAAGAAGGGCCTACCTGGTGGAGGTGTTAAGAGAGTTTAGTTCGGAGGAGACATAGACCTTTGAATCTGTCTACCTCTACTATTGTGCGGTGGAGATAACTGTAAGTATTCAAACACACATTCTTCTCTTGTCCTCCCTCTTGTTCACATTCATCTTGTAAACTAGAGAAGACAAAACTTAGTACTGTTGAAATCAAAAAAATTATGATGATGGAGTATCAAGATGTGTAGATATTCATCCCACCGGACGTGCCAGGAAAATGTTTGATGATTATCTTTGCGGATGAACCGTCAGATTCTTGGGATACCTTAGGGAAGTGGGACATATGCCCTAAGATAACCTCCAAATTTTAAAGAAGTTGTCTCTTCTCTATAGTGTGGAGTAAGGTTTAGAGGAAAAGTAAAATGAAGTACAAAAATAACTAAGGCGATGCACCGAAACAGATCTTAAGAAGATACAGAGATGGATCCCAGGAAATTACTCAAAATAGCCAAAGAACGTTTAGCATGATCTACTATATTTAGAAGTATCTTGGATAATCAGAGGCTGAAGGTTAGGAAAGAAACATACTATAGCTAAGAAAAGGGATTCTAGGATTATTTATTATATTGACTAGCCTTAACAAGACTCTGTTATAGAAGGAAGTTGTAATTTGTGCCATATTGGCCTCATGTATTATTTTCTCTATGAATAAAGGGTCCTTGTTCTGTGCATTTTATGTTTCAATATTCTGTTTCTTTCATCTTTCATTGTTGGTAGTTTTATATAATTTTGAAGATCTATCATGCTATATGCCTTTGGGTTTTCTATATGCATCTATCATATACATATTGTTATGTTTTACACTTTCTCTTCTTCTGATTATCCAAGATACTTCTAAAAATAGTAAATCATGCTAAATTCTCTTTGGCTATTTTGAGTAGTTTCCCGGGATCCATCTTTGTATCTTCTTACGATCTGTTTTGTTGCATCGGATTAGTAATTGTTGTACTTCATTTTACTTTTCCTCTAAACCTTACTCCACACTGCAGAGAAGATCCAGCTTCTTTAAAATTTGGAGGTTATCTTAGGGCACATGTCCCACTTCCCTAAGGTATCCCACAACTCTGATGGTTCATCCGTAAATATAATCGTCAACAGAACCATTTTCCCTAAACCACATCTTCAGAGTAATTTAGACCAATATTTTCCAACCATGAAAAAATACACAACATGAATCCACTCCTTCTAGCTCTCATTGGGATCATTCTACCCTTCTCTAACTGAAAAATTAAAATTAGAGCTCTTATCTTTCATATATGCCATAGTCTCATATCCTTCACAAAACAGTTGTTTCCAACACCCTGTTTTTACCTTTGGGCCTCAAGACCACCTAATAACACCTCAAATATGGCATGTAACCACTAAACAGAATCAAAATTACCTTTAAATAATATACATTCATATTAGACACCATGAAATATCCATTTATTCAAACCACAACTACTTTCCTCTTCTTCAATTAATGTTTCCTAGAAACAAGTTTTGCAAACTCAACTAGTTTTCACCATTTATGCCACTTAAAATACCTCCATTCAATAGGAAAAATAATCATCCCTCTTAACTCTTCATGTGATAGAAAACATCAAATAATACATTTTATGCCTCAACCAACTTAATTTTTCACCCCGAGAAAACTTGTCCTCAAATCCAACATTACTTCTTCAAAAATTGACCTGAAAGATCCATAAAATCAACTCACCAAGATACAATAAATATACCAATATAAATATCTATTAATCTTCTTTCCATAACATACTCAAACTCCTTCCAACTCTAGGTTGAAGGCCTTCAACCAAGCCAATCTCTGTAAGATGCTTCGTATGCCTTCTAGGACTCAAGAACTGACTATGAGCCCATCTTACTCTATCAACTCAAAATTAATTCCAATATCAAAAAAAGCATGTAACACACTAATATATTATTCCTAAGCACTCAGAAACCTTCATCAACAATGAAAAAATTATAATCAGTACTTTGCCTTATGTATCCATTTGCACCTTGCTAGAACAAACATCCTTCAACCTTGACCTTCAAATTTCAACTCAAAAAGTATGCATACCATGTAATAATATCAATTTTTATACACTATTTTAAATATCTATGAACCCGATTCACAACAAAACTTGAATCATCTCCTAAATCCTCATGTAGCTCCTGCAATGTCAATTTTACTACACATTACTCCAAACTGCCCCAAAAACTAGTCCTCATAAATAGGGCACACTTTGCACTTTTTTAGATAAAAAATGATCTAAAAATATTATGTACATCTATAGAAAATCCATGGCTAACATAAATTCCAATTTATACTTTACCTTCTTTGGTGAAATTTTCCACAAACCAAAATTTTTCAGAAACAAGCATTTTTCAGGTGGGGCCCATATATCACCACATGCTCTAATATACCTATTTGGAAATATGTAAGAGTAATCTACAACATCCAATCATAATTTTTTTATAACCAATCAAAACTAGGCTAGTATACTCAACTTTCTCCAAGATGCTCCTAGCTAGGGTTTCAAACCACTTTACCTTCTTAACGATCATTTATAAAAATGTGACAATCAAAACACCTAATTTTTTTAATATTCATAATTAAACTAATAATTTAGTTCAAATTTATCAAGTCTCACCCTATGACCAAATCCATTACAATAATAACCATTAAATTCTTTCATACGAGGCATTTAGTTACCTAGATTGATTTGGTCTCCATGTTGTAATCTTGATCTATCTATTTGAACCAGCATACTTCTTGCTTAAAACAACATCATTTTCAATTACCTGCTTACCTTCGAAATTCTCTTTTGCTTTGGCAACTTCTTGACTTAATTCAGATATTTTCGCATCCTTCTTTGATTCATTTTTGCAACCCAAAATTGACTTTTCACTTGAATGTCTTTAGCTGCCCAACAAATCATCTAAGCTATTTGCACTCTTTTTAAAATTTTGAAACATTTTCAATTTGCTTGAAACTAGGTCAAAATTTTATTGTAAAGACTTCATGGTCATTTCAAACTTGATGCACTCATCCTCTTTAGTCTTGAGACTATCATTAAGCAATCCAATTTGTGTTTTCAACTGAATACACTATTTCTCTTTGTCTTTAAGATTATTAAGGATTACCTTTAGTCTTTGATCCATGTCTTTTGTACTATTAGTTTTACTACTACTGGGGGGGCTACTATCTTCATATAAATACTCCAATTTATGTCATAATTCCTTAGCTAAATCACAATCCACAACCATGGTGCTCGCACATTATTCCAAAGAACCAAAGATGATATCCTTGGCTATTTCTTCCATTGGATCTGAAAAATCAATATCTCCTACACAAACTTCATAACCAAGAAAACCTAGATATACCTTCATTTTGAATCTCCATAGGGCATAGTTTGTTCCATTCAACTTAGGACCCTCATATGGCAGGAACTCTTCTCCCATTTTGATCACCTAGACCTATGCTCCAAGAGAATCCCCTTTCAAGTGTTTAAACTTCTCCAAAAGGACATTCTTTGATACCAATTTTTGGAAGCACAATGGACTGAGATGGGGGTGAATCTCCACTAAAACATTTACTTCACCTCAGTATATTCATCCATACTATCATTCAAATAACCAATCTCACATTATCAAGACATATGCAACACAAGAAGAATGTACACATGAGCATCATATATTAAGTGGGAAACCATCGAGGGGAAAAAACCCTGAAAAAACTATTTATATTACCAATCTACCAACCCCTAATTTTGAACCCACTCCAAAAGAGGATAAAACCCCCTAAGATGAAAGCACCAACTCAGACCATGATGAAGATGATATCTGATTTTTTTTGCTGCCACAACTGATGGAGATCTCTAATTCAGCTCACAAACCCTTGCTCAAACCCTCATTTCTTTAACTCGCTCTTTCTTCTTATTTCACACCTTGTCTTGGATCTAAATCCTTGCACACATGATATCAAACCTTCTTCAACCTATAACACATCTGATCAGATCTCAAATCATGCCTTCAAACCTACAAAACACTTCTAATTGGGTCACACTTTTCTCTCCAAGAACACTAGTCCACAAATGGACTCAAAACTTCATTTTTATATGCTTCTCTCCCTTCTAACTCAAGAGAGGTCAGTCCTTAGACCTTTTTCACGATACCAATAAATAGTTAATTACATCCACATTACATTCATAAAAATGGTCACATATGATCCTATATACGTCAGCCATGCCCAAAACCTCCATACAAGCACAAAAACACCTCAAAACCCCATCACTAGGATGAGATAAAAGCAAAACTCACATCAAATCAATCACTTATTAAAGATCAAACATTCACCAGGACATGTGTAATATAACATATAACAAGCCAATTCACGACATTTTCTTACCAATCAAAAATTTCGTAATATCATAGGCTCATATCCTTTTGTTTCCAGCACCTTGTTTTTACCTTTGGGCCTCAATACCACCAAATATGAACTAAACTATGGAAAGTGACCACTATATGAAATTACCAAGACCTCTACATCATATACATGTTTGTTAGATCTCATGAAACATCCATAGGTTCAAACCACAACAATTTGCCTCTTCACCAAAACAAGTTGCCAAAAAACCAGTTTTACAAACTCAACTACACCCTTTATGTCACTTCAAATACCTCCAAATTCCTTTAATATGAGCATAATTCATTCCTCTTCAATATCTATGTGATGAAAATCATCAACTCATCTGTATCATGCTTCACCCAACTCAATTTTTCAAAAAAATCAATTTATTCCTAGAAAACACAAAAGCTTCTTCTCTATAAACTGACCTATATAACCCAAAAAATCTCATCATAATGATAAAAAAATTTATACCACTATAAATATATCTATTAATCTATCTATTTCCATGCCTGTAACTCCTTCCAAATCTAAGTGGAAGGCCTTTAACCAATCTAACCTCTATAAAGATCCTTCTAGGACTCAAGAACTGACCTTGAGCTCAAATTACTCCATCACCCCAAAAACCAATTCCATACTTTACAAAATCATGTAAAACCATTATACATGATTTTCAAGCACTCATAAACCTTCACCAAGCATGAACAACTCAGAAACCATCACTTACCTTATAAAGTCATTTTTCACCCTACTAAAACAAGCATCTTTCAAACTTGACCCTCAAATACCAGTTCATAACTTATGCATACCATATCAAAAACACAAGTTTTATATATTAATATAAATATATATGAACCAAGATCATAACACAACTTGAATCAGCTCCTAACTCGTCTTTTAGATCCTGCAATGTCAATTTTACTACAAGTTACTCCAAACTACCCCAAAAACTAGTCCTCATAAATAGGGCACACTTTTCACTTTTTCAGATGACCTAAAAACTTTGCATCTATAGAAAATCCATGGATAACATAAATTCTAATTTAGTACTTTAGGTACAACTTTTCCACAAACAAAACTTCTTCATAAACAAAATTTTCAGGTGGGGTGATGAAATATTGAAGAGTTTAAAACATCCAATCTATAAAAAATCAGAAACTAGGAGTAAAATCAATCTTTCTCCAAGGTTTGGGTTTAGCTAGGTTTCAAACCACTTTACCTTCTTAACAATCATTTATAAAAATGTGACAATCAAAACACCTGATTATTTTTGTTAAATCTTCATAAAAACCTAATAATATTCCAAAATATATGCAAACATATATTCACAACGAGCATCAGAAGGTCCACTTTTGTCTTTGACTTACCCGATTTTGCCAAAACTTACATATCTTGCAAAATATTCTTGCAGTTTGTTTAAAATTTTCATGAAAGAATAATAACAACATCCTTTTGAAAAAAACCATATCCCAAAGACATCTCAAAAAGCCATGAATACAACTATGTGCTTACTTATCATGTTTCTCACTTGTTTGTTTCCCAAGGTGAATCAGCACCAAACCTCTGAGTTATGACCTAAAACTCACCATAGGCACAGTTCCATCATACCTCTAATATGTTTACTACAAGACTGAGTAATCTCATTGGAATGATCTAAGGCTAGGAATATGCCTGGAATGACCTGACTCAAATGCACTGACCTCATCACCCATATAATGTAGAACAAATTAGACCTCATTTCAAACCAAGCAATATATCTAATACCATGTGACTCTGCCTAGCTCAACCAAGCTCCATAACCTCATAGAACTCACCAAACATGACACTACCAATCAACCTTCATGTTTATTAATAAGGAACTACCACATCATATACCATGAAATTAAATTTCTGACAAACTATATTATTCTACAATGCACGCGCACGCGTGCGTGTGTGTGTGTGTGTGTTTAATCCCATTTTGAAAAAAAATTAGAAGGGAAAGGATATGTGTGTGTGTGTGTGTGTGTGTGTGTGTGTGTGTGTGTGTGTGTGTGTGTGTTTACAAGAAATAGAGATACCAAGTTTAATAATTCTTATAGGGATAAAATGAACTCAAAGTTTCATATTATTATTTTTCTATTAAGTGTTAAATAAAGGATAGAAAATGAAGAGAAAGTGTGAAACACTTTAGTATAAGCTTTTTTCTCACAAATTTTCCAACCCTTCACAATGAGAGACACTTCATCTTTAATAAGGTTGGGAGCCAAATACTACTTTATAACTACCTATTAAGTAACTCTTAGATTTTTACAACTTTGTATTTCTATTTCATTGGTCACTTTTACAATTATTTAAATTAGTAGAAAATATCATTACAAAAAGTGCAATGAAGAATGATAAAATTTACACAAAGATAACTTAAGAAGTAATAGAATTAAGAGGAGTCTTGAATTTTAATACTTACATTTTGAATCTCATGACAACAACTATGATTTCTCTTTCACTTGGAATTGTGGTGTTGGAAGTGTTAATCGGGTAATTACAAATCACATCAATCATCTTGAACATTCCACCATCAAAACTATTCAAGCTTGTAGATACCTTGATGATCAAGTTATTTATCTTGGAAATCTCATCTAACTTTTTATACTGAATCCTTCAATGTAGAACAAATCTTCTTTTATTAATTTCCAGAATTGTTCTTTGATATCTTCCACTATTTTTAACGCAGAGGAATTTTCTTGGAAGATATCATAGTGGGGGGCTTTCAGGTTTGCAAAAAAATTACCTTAATATATTTTCCCATTTGAATATGAATTTGGATATCATCCTTTCTCTATCCAACCACTTTTATTCTCCACTCAACACTTCTCGACCATGTTTAAGAGAGATTATATCAAGAATTGTTGAATATTTTCTTAAACATGAGAATCTTCTCATTAGTCACCACTATTTCCCTTAAGTATTTATTATAAATGGAGGAGATTAACACAATAAACTCACTTAATTTTTTTCATATGGGGCATGTTAAAAATATATAGGGAAAAATTCACCTATAAAATAGGGCTCCTCATTTGTCTCCAATAACAACTCATACATATTTTCATACGAGTTGTTCAAGTAATTCAACTGTATAGCAAATAAATCACTCACATACTAATTCTATTGTCTGTGTGATTTTTTATTACATCCCACTATTATTTTCACTTAAACAATATGTTTCACACTAACCTTAATTTCCTAGCATTCTCCCCTTAGTGTTAATATGGTATAAAAAAATTCATACTTCCAACAATAGTATGCCTAAATTTGGTGGCATGCACGATTCTTGTGGCTCGTGATCTTAATACAAAAGAAACGAATATCCTTCCATGGTTTCTAGCAAGTTTACCACAAACTTGGACATAAAAGTGACCCATAAACTATTTACCTCATGTAATTTTATGGACATGAACCTTTTCAAGATCCATGATATGCATCACTAGTGTTTTTGTTCTCTACTATATTTTTTACATCAGAGGATAAAATAGGAAATTCCACTCACACAACAATATATTTCACATTACATCACATAAAAATGAAATGTTCTCAAATGTATCCACGGTTTTTGAGCATTGTCACTCAATCTCAAACAACGTAGAAAACCTCCACCACCACTAGAAGTTACACTTGAGTTTAGTTAATTTAGTGCAAAAAGGGAAATGGAATATTGGTTCATATTCCCCTCACAATGTGAATTTTCCATTTATTCATCAAACTACAAAAAGAAATAGGAACATTACACAACAAAAAAGAAGCACACTAAACTGAAAGTAAACTCACAATTGACAAACATGCCACCAATGTTGAATGAGGCCCCATCATTAGTGATTAACAAGAGGTCATTGTTTTACCTCCTTCCAGCTTCATTACCTATTTCCTCCAACATGTCACTGCTTAACTGAGTTGAATATGGATTTGAGACCTAGTTCACAAAATGTACATTAGGTACAAGCAATAGTACATCCAGTTAAAATGTAGGATTTTTTTTTAATTTTTATACATTTTGACAGTAATGCTTGACTTTAACCTACTGAATTTTGACTTGACAACAATAATAAACAACTTTTATGACACTTAACTTTTCCAACATGATAACATTATTTTGATGACAAGATTAATACCCTTGACATGATATCATGAAGTCACAAAAACTCATCTTCATTGGGTACAGTGAAGAAACTCTTGGGTATAGATTGATGGATCCCAAGACCAGAAAAGTCTACACCAGCAGAGATGTTGAGTTTTTCGAGAAGAAGGAAGCAGAGACTCCTCCTTTGGACTCACAAGAAGTAGATTTTTCACCTATTGTAAAAAATTGAAGCTGATGTTCCCTCAGAAGATGAAAGTGATGATGGGGATGATGGTGTTGATTAGATAGAACCACGACCCATGGGAACAATTCAGAGTATTCCTAAATGGTGTACAAGTACATTACGAGATGCAAGATTGGATGCTCCACCAGATACATCCACCCCTAGACCACGGACTCGCAGTAAAGCATGAGAATAAGTTAACTTTGCTTTGATGAGTAGATTTATTGAATCAGATGAGCCCTCTACAGTCTAGGAAGCCCTACAGTCAAAAGCTTGGAAAGATGCCATGGATTCTGAATATCAATCAGTAATGAAGAATAACACTTGGCAGCTTGTCGATCTTCCACCAGGGAAGAAACCCATTGGATGCAGATGGATATTCAAAACTAAGTACAAAGCAGATGGGACAGTGGAAAAATACAAAGCAAGACTTGTAGCAAAGGGGTATGCACAAAAAGACGACATTGACTATGAGGAGACATTTGCTCCCACAGCTAAGATCAAAACGATCAGGATGATCTTTGCTTTATCTGCTCAGTTTGGATGGAAAGTTCACCAAATGGACGTAAAAAGTGCCTTCCTAAATGGAGATTTACAAGAAGAAGTCTACATAACTCAACCTGAGGGATATGTTATACCTAGTCAAGAAACAAAGTTATGCAGACTCAGGAAATCTCTGTATGGCCTCAAACAGGCACCCCGAGCATGGTACATCAAGATTGATGAGCATCACGTACAACATGGATTTGTTATAAATCCATATGATCCCAATCTCTACCTCAAAAAGTAAGGGGGGGAGATGGTGATTGTTGTTGTCTATGTCAATGATCTAGTCATCACTGGAAATTCAGTGAGGATGATTAATGCAACGAAGAAAGATATTAATTGATCGTTCGACATGACCAATCTCGGGCTGATGCACTATTGTCTTGGATTAGAAGTGTGGCAGAAAGAGAATCATATTTTTGTTTCTCAGATGAAATATACCAAGACTACGCTCGAGAAGTTTAAGATGATGGATTGCACACCAATTGCTACACCTATGGAGAACAGATCACAGTTATCTTGTTCAGATCCATCTCCTGAGGTAAGTGCCACTCTCTATTGGCAGCTGATCGGGAGTCTCATTTACCTGACCTACACTAGACCAGATATCAGCTTTGCAGTGAGCTATCTATCCAGGTTCATGCAGGAACCCAACGTTTGTCATTGGAAAGTAGAAAAGCACATTTTGAGATATCTCAAAGGATCAGAGGATCTTGGTCTAGAATACAAGAATAATGAAAACTTCTTCTTGACTGGGTATTCAGATTCAAATCATGCAGGTAACATTGATGATAGAAAATCCACTTCTGGATTTGTATTCTTTATGCGATCTGGACCAATATCATGGGGAAGTAAGAAACAACACTTTGTTTCTCGCTCTTCCATAGAAGCCGAGTATCGTTCTGTAGGAGAAGCTGTCTGTGAAGTGATTTGGCTACGTCGCACACTGGAAGGACTTGGAATACCTCAGGACAAACCGACCACCATGTATGTTGACAATGAAGGTGTACTCAAACTTGTTCGCAATCCAGTTTTTCATGAGGGAACAAAGCACATTGTGGTTCAAGTTCATTTCATACACAAACATGTGTTGAAGCACAACATTCAGCTTCAATTTTTTCCAACTACTGAACAACGAGAAGATATTTTCACAAAGTCACTTGCACGTGACAAGTTTGAGTTATTCAGAGAGTTCCTCTCCTCATCTCTTTAGACAATGCACAATTAAGGGGGGGATTGTTAGGATAAAATATTATTATCCTAATTAATTATGCATAGTATAATTATTTAATTAATTTTATTTATTAAATAATAATGGTTATTAAATAAACCATATTTGTCTTTCATATATGATGTTATATTGTTTTGAACAATATATTTGTTTGTATTTAATTGTTGCTTCCCAGATGTTATTGGAAGCTTATGTATTTTGGAACTTGGTTTCACCTGTGCAACTCAATCTTCTGTTTGTATTTGCATATGCAATATCTATAAATATTGCAGCCCATTCTCTGTAGTTTTTTTTGGTTGATTGAGATTAATAAAACTAATCAGGCTTCCACCCCTATTTCTCAATCTATATTTTGGCTGGAGGAGGTGAAGGGGGCCTAAGAGCTTTTATTTTTTTGGGTTGCATGGGAGGGGGAAGATTAGATCTAGAATTATTATTTGTAACCATTTCATGATAGTAGTGGTTAAGGAGAAGGATCACACCTTAGGGGGGGGGGGGGGGGGCAGACCTCGCTTATGAGAGTGAACCTCTAAAATAGATCTCTTAAGGGATTGTAAAATATAGTATGAGAGGCTAACCCTAGCAAACCTTCTGAAACGATTCAAGAGGACCAAAAGGTGAAGAGGAAAAGTGCAAAATATACCTTCAAGGGTAACATACCTAACCACCATATGAGATACATCATTGTAGGGAGCTGGAATGGACAAACAAACAATGCCCCCTTTTATAGTCTCCATGGTTTATGATCCCTGAAGAAATTTCTTTTCTTCTGCATCCTTATCAAAATTGTTCCTATAGTACTTAATTCCATCAGATCTCAAACCAATAACAAAGGAAATTAAGTTCTCTGTAATTTGAAATTCTTTGCCTTTGTAACTGAGGACTCAAGTTTTCCAATGCTTAGAAAACATGATGGAAGTGTGTTTGTCAAAACCCTTAATCCTTTGTATAAATGTTGTAAAAGCATCTGCATCCAACGTTTTCCATAATTCCTCATTTTCTTTCCATGTCAGGTCAAAGACTGGCTCAGTTCTGCAAGGACACCCACCCATGATGAAGAGGCGAGGGTTTTCAGAAAATAGAAGTTTTGCAGATTGAAAATGGCAGCCAATGAGAGAGAAAACCTTACAGAGAACTAATTCAAAGATGGAGCTAAAAAGGAATTGATTTTTCCATTGGGTGGAAGGAGTTTTCAAACGTGCGGGATAATCATTTTGGTGAGAAGCAATTTTCCCATAACTAAATCCAACACTATACATTTGGGACATATTTCCAAGGTGTCCTTGAAAATGATCTCATTTGAAGTTTGAGAGATTTCATCATTACTAACCCAATAATTATAATAATTGCTCGACACACCAATGTTAGAAAAATATCCCGCTACCTTATTAACCTCTGTATATGTATGACACATTTTAACATTAACAAGATCATTATATATATTTTTGGACTCAAGAATGAAGTCCTTTATAGTCCAACTAGGGGGTTTAATATCATGAAGGTGATTAATAATATTAAAGGAGTCACCTTCCACTATAAGCTTGGAGATCTTAATATTTTTAGCTTCTCTTAATCCCTATAAGGTAGTAATCCCCTCCACGTATTGATTGGAATGAGTTCCCATAGGGCCATTATAAGCAACAATTATCTTGCCAAACTGATTTATGATAATTCCACCTCTTCTCGTAGCACCAGGGGTACCCTTAGATGCAACATAAAAATTAATTTTGAACCAATTTTCCAGCTGTGGAATCCATTGAACAAGGGATATATCTATAGTAATAGGCCTATCATGGAGGTTTTCCATATCAATGTTCCAGTTAAGAAGAAATATCACGTCACTTTTAGGGAAAATTTAGATCTTGGGGGGTTTGAATTTCATAATATTTTCCTTAACGCCAATGGTAATCTCTTTCAGGAGTCTTTTTCTATTGCTTTTAGTATTTCTGAAAATGAGAGAATTTTTATCTTTCCAGATTCTCAAAATGACATGCTTTCTGAGCATGTTTTGTTTGAAGAGGGGATACCGCTATTCCCAGGCATGGAGAATGTTCTCCGGGAAAGTCCTAGCCACCTCAAATATAGAAAAAATGAGCTCCCAAAGGATTTTGGAAAAATGGAAGCGAAGTGAGAGATGGTGGATAGTTTTAGCTTCTTCCCTGTAAAGATAACATTTGTTTGGCATGGTAGAGCCTCTCTTAATCAGGTTGTCAATAGTGAGGATTTATTTGTTGAGAACCTACCATAAAAAATGATTAATTTTGGGAGTTAGTTCTTTATGCCAAATATTTCCCTAGTCAAAATCACATCTAACATCACTTGAGAGAACCTGATAACCTATTTTGAATGAATATGAACCATCAAAAGATTCAACCCAAATGAATTCATATTTTTCCTAGATTTGACTAATCTGGATATTAGAAGTAATTTTATCAATTTCATATATGAGGATTCTAAAGATGGGCATATCATTGTGTAGTTTTCTCCATTGGAATTTACCATCGACATAAGTGATGTAGTCTTTGACCTTGTTTCCATATTTTGTAGTGAGGCTATCTTGAAGTTGTTCCCAGACATTGTTACTTTTTAATCTCTGAAATTCCACCCAATTTTCCTTCTAGAAATGAATATCCTCGCCATTACCAAGATTCCACTTGTAACCATTTTCCAGGACGCTTCTAGTTTTTATGATATTGTTCCAGAAAAGGGACCCTTAAGGAAGAATTTTCTCTTTCAAAAAGCTCATGGCAGTATTTTGTGCAAGATATTTGGATTTTATAATTTCAGTCCATGGATGTTCTTCCTTTATGATTCTCTAACCCATATTAGATAGGAGATTTGTATTCATTGTTTTAATGTTTTTTATACCAAGCCCTCCATATTCTTATGAGTTCAAACTTTGTCCTATGTAACTAGATGAAATATTTTTTTCTCCTCTATTCCTGTCCAAAGAAAGTGCTTTTGAATTCTATCAGTTCTATCAATCACGGCTGTGGGGATGAAAAAAAAATACATGATATAAATGGGAAGATTTTGAAGTGTGCTTTTGATAAGCATACATTTTCCAACACTAAAGAGGACAATCGCCTTCCATCCTGCAAGATTTTTCTGAAACCTGTCAAACAAAGAGTTATAGACATTCATGGAGATCTTATTAGAACCAAAATGAAGGCCAAGATAGGTTGTAGGGAGGAATTTAATCTCACAACACAGAATTTGAGCAATATTCTATTGTCGGTTGAGGGGAATATTGAATACATAGAGAGAGCTCTTATCAAAATTAATTTTCTGACCCAAAGCATCTTCATACAGTTTGAGTATATACTTCATAGCATTGGCTTCAAGAATAGAGGAAAGTAACAAAAGGATAGTATCATCATCAAATTGCTGATGAGAGAAAGTTCTCTCAAGGGTTGAAGGTTTAAATCCTTTGAGATAATTCAAAGAAGTGGCTCTAATAATAGTGCGACTTTGAGTAGATACCATGATAGTGAAAAGTAGAGGGGAGATAGGGTCTCCCTACCAAATACCTCTACTTCTAGAAAAAAATCCAATCAGAGACCCATTAATAATGATAGAGAATTTGGGGGTGGATATACAAGAGCTGATGATCTTTCTAAAGTGGGAAGAATATCCAAATTTCTCCATAACCTTGTCAAGAAAATTCTAATAGACTCTATCAAAAGCCTTATTCATGTCTAATTTAACAACCATACCATCCTTGTTAATTTTCTCCATAGAATGTATAGTTTCATGGACCATCACCACACCATCTTGAATGATCCTTCCTTTGAAAAATCATCCCTGCTACTTAGAAATCAGGTTAGGAAGGAGACATTGAACCCAGATAGTCATTGTGTTAGTAAAGATCTTGTAGATGACATTAATGAGACTGATAAGCATGAAATGATTAAAATCCTTTGCACCTGGTTTCTTAGGGACCAAAACAATAAAATTATTATTACTCTCTTTAAGAAGCTTACCAGTTCTAAAGAATTCACAAACTTCCTTAAGGAGATCATCTGAGAAGATGTCCCAAAATTTTTGATAGAAATTAGCTGAGAAGCCATCAGGTCTAGGGGAATTATCTCCCTCAAGGGAGAAGACAAATTTTTGAAGTTCATCAATAGTCGCTGACTTGGTGAGATTAAGGAAGTCTTCCTTAGGAAAGAGATTACTGGGGATAGCCTCCAACAAAGTATCAATAGCTTTTGAAGAGAGTTGTGAGCTGTCATTAAGAAAAATTTTGTAGAAGGCCAAAGCTTCATCTTTGATGACATACAGATTAGAAGTGATCGAGCCATCATCCATGGAGACCTCAGAAACCTTATTATGAGCTCTATGTTTAAGAGCATTCATGTGGAAAAAATTAGTGTTCTTATCTCCTTCTTTTAACCAAAGGGCTCTAGAATTTTGTAAATTTACTTTATTTTCTTCATATGGAACATGTTACAAATATAGAAGGAAAAATTCACCTATAAAATAAGACTCCTCATTTGTCTCCTATAACAACTCATACCTATTTTTTCAACTAAATCAACCATATAACAAATAAATCACTCATATACTAATTCTATTGCATACTAACTTCTTGTATTCTTTACAAATTTCAGAGGACCTTATCCCTCATTTATGTTCATGAGGGAGTTAGCCAAAATGGAACCCAGGACCTCTAGCTAAATAGCCAAATGCCCCATCAATGTGCTGCAACATTTATTTGGATAAATTTAATGATTTATTGACTTTATTGACTCCCTACAAACGTGTGTGAGGGTTAGGCAACACTGAAAATTTCATCAATGAAATTGATACCATTAACTATAAATTGATCCACATTGGTTACAATTGTCTTTCCTTGGTTTCTATCATTATGAATCTCATAGATGGTCTTGGGGTCAATTGCTTCAATCAAGGAAGGAAGAGATGTAAATGAATAAATTCATGAGATAGGAAGGATATGGTGTACAAAGTGGTAGTGTGAACATTTTCTTCTATGTATTCCTATTTTTCCTTCCCTTTTTCCAGTCTCAATAATTCTCAAGGTTGTTTCCTTCAAAAGATGATTGTCTCCTTCATGAATGGACTTGCTTGGTGAAACTCATGTCAAATAATAATTGGCCAATGTTATTTTTTCTTCATTCTTATAAAATGTGGGCTTGTAAATATCAAAAAATTGAATACAAGAAGGCTTTGTGATAGGAAAGAAGTGGCTTTGGCCTTTTTGGGGGAAAAAGTTATGTAAAGAAAACTAGACACGACATCATATTCAGGGGCTATGAATTCTTTTCATTCACAAGCTAAATCTAAGTAAAGGAAGAATCACCAACAAATATGTCAGGATAATTTGACTTAGAGACAACCTCATCTAGCATATTCTCCTAACTTTGAATTTAAGAATACACAATATTCTAAAAAATAGTCAATAATGGGCACATTATGATAGTTAGAGGGTAGCATGATATTATTATTGAAAAAGTTTTTTTATCAAAAGAAGATTTTTTTTATTATACGGATGCATGTTGAATGGGGAAATATTTCTTTCAACACTTTGAGCATCCATTCCCGACATACATAAATGGAGACCCAAAGCTATAGAGAATTTGAAGCAATGCACGCTTCTATCTTTAAATTATGTGTTTATGACATCAATTTATCTGCACAATTCAATGAGAATGATCTTATCATTGCATAAGATTGGGTGCTTTTAGGGTGTGACTTCAATAACATCTACCATGATATAAGTGAAGCTATAATTCTTAATAAAGAAACTCCCATGTGTTTTAATTAACACTTTCACTTCATTGGAGATTCGTTTTATTGTATCTCCCTCAAGAACCCTCACAATTAGCATGTTGAAGACATCATTCACCCTTCTAAAATGGATTTGTGTATTGTTGTATGTGAATTGGGTTAGGTAGTCATTGATTAGATTTGATGGATCATACCTACTAGTTCACGAATTACCTACCCATATTTTCTAGCCCACGATGGAATACATTAGGTGTGAGTTCATATAAAATGACTTGGTAGAACTTAGTTGGGTGAGTAGTTTGGATAAATTTTCACTTATTATTTCTCAATAATTGATCACTATTTTTCCTGCACAATTTATATATATGAGCGTGCACATCGAATTGAGTAACTCCCTGGTTATTTATATCCACATGACTCTAGCAGAACCTAGATGAATTTGAGCATAAACAATGCATACCTATAATGAATATACACTAATTATATCATGTTTTCAAAAGAAATAATACCTTCATAAATGCATAAACACATAGCAAAATGTCAATAATCTACTCATGAGCTTCCTACAACATCAAAAATAAAAACACAAGCCTCTTCATCCACCCACACTAAATCTCAATAGAATATTATAGGGGATATAAAAATGTTGATCACCAAGGAATTGTTATCACTAAAAAACAACACCCTCCGATTTGGCATGCCTATGTGAATGAGTGACTAGTGTTTTTGGGTAACATGGGATTGTCTCTCAGTTGTGGGACTGCTAACTGAGACAAACCTTTGGAAAACGTTGGCTTCCTCTATCTAATCTAATGTTAAACTACTCCTATAAGGTAAAATGCAGCTAACTAATCCTAATCTAACCATGCCAAGGGACCAAGGAGAGAGAGAAAGGGTTAGAAATATGCATGAAAGGGAAATCTTAGACTAATAAAGGTGATAACACCAAGAAAAGGGGGTGGAAATATCCTGCTGAGGGAGAAGGAAGCAGAAAAATACAAAAACGAAAGGCCATACAATTGTGACACAAACGAGGGGTCTATTCACTATCTTTTCTCTATGAAACACAACAACATAAACCTGTAAATGATAAATACATGCACATAACAAAACAACAACAATAGAGAGGCAAGGATATACAATAAAATGAATACTAGGGTTGAAAAAACACCACAAAACACAAATTTTATTGCTCTTAGAATATGCACAGTCCATTACATGTGTGAAGCAAAGGCATAAGATCATTTGTCAGGCCAATGTGAAGGCTTACAACTCAGCATTGCTATGGAACAATTTTGATAGAGTCCCATTACACAAATATTCCCCCTTAAAAATGTGCCTTAACACTTACATTTATTGATCCTAGAGAGAAGAGAGAGAGAGATAATTCCATAGCTCATTTTCAATGGTCCCAACCATTCTAGAAGCTCAAAAATGATTACCAGCAGTGGATGATTGACATTTGGTTGGGTTTTATGATATAGAGCATGAAAAAATGATTCTGATGATATAAATTTTATTAAATTTTGAGTTTGTGGGAGAAATTTACGGACAATCGGGTTTCTAGGACTACTCTACTTTACTTTAAGTTCCTCAAACTCAAATCCCTGCATTGCATTCTCACCGCCTTACTTCACTTTACAAGATTATGATGGAACTTTACTCTATTGCTTTTACTTCATGGGCCTGCAGCATGACACTGCTTGACTCAGGTTTGTGACCCCCATTTACTTCATAATCACTCTGCACCTCATCCCCACATCACTTCTTTGCCTTTTGCTTGTTTTGAGGTTTTACAATCCTGCACTGCTTTGCGGGTTTGCAACATGACTCAACTTCGCAGTTTCGGGCCTCCATTACTTCAAAGTAATGTCCCATCGCACCCCCGCTCCACTCCTTCCTTCTTTCATTTCTTTGTGTGATTTTATAACTGCTTTACTTCATACTTTGACGTGAGATTTACTTCAAAGTAGTACCACAGTGCAACTCCGCATAACTGTTTGCTCTATCCCCTTTGCTGCTAGTTTTTTGGTTTACTTGACTCGAGTTTTTGAGATGACTTAGCTTATTTATTTTTGGAATTAAAAAACCTCATACTTCCACATAACTACCCTTGCCTCTTGCTTCTTTATGTGATTGTTGAAGTGCTTTACTTCGGGCCTTGAAAGTGAATTACTTAGTTTTTTTCAACAGTAGAGCGGCGTCAGGCGCAAAGAAGGCAACTGTGAATCAGATTTTTGGGGTAACTTTACTTGGTTTCTTTCGAGAAGTGAAACAACTATGCAAGCCCGCAAACTTCCCAATTTAAACCATTTTGAAAATTTTGGGCTGAGTGCTGAACTCTGAAGCCTAGGGAGAAGATGTGAAGTGCATCAACCTTGATTCTAAGTGCCCAGAAACATAAAGTTCCTATTTTTTTTTCCAGTTTCTCCATTGAAGCTTCATCAACTGCTCAAGTCCAATATCCGCAAGCTGTCCATTTTTGCAAGGGGGTAAAAATGGATAACATGAACATCTACAAATTGCACTGACAGAGAGATGAAAACCAAGAACAATTGAAAAACAAGGTGAAATCCTCATCTCTTATTTAAAAAGATAAACCAATTTGATAACAACAAACCAAGGACAATGTCATTCAATATAATCAAGTCTTGCCTAGAGAACAAAACAGGTGTTAAACAGACAAACATAAAAAAGCAACAATAGGCTTTTACTACCCCAACTGATTGCCAAAAATAAATTCATCCCCGACTATAGCCCTCAAGAAGTATTTGGCCACGTAACTCCTTTTCATTGAGTGATAAAAATAACCATAATTTTTTAATAGAAAAATACTAGTTATGTTTGGAAAATATTTAAACTAATAACATCGAAGATAAATTTGTTAGAATATACAAAAAGAAGAAAGAAGACAGAAGGCACAAAACTGTGTTGTACAAATGATACAGGCAGAGGTTTATTTATATAAGAGAGAGGTGGTTGTACAGTTACCAACCGAACAACTACATAATTGATTTTACATTCTATATAATGTGTTATATTTTAACATCCCCTCTTAATGACTAAACCGGAAACAAGACAAAGTTTGTCCCGAAATTTTACAAATATCCTAAAGCCCATATGTTTAGTCGTTACATCTACAGACTGTGCCATAAGTTGTACTTTAAAATCAGTAGTCCTTAAATGTGATGCAATTGTCGAATGAAGACGAACCGCAACACAAAAATCTGGTCCCATGAACAAAAGATATGGCAAGTGGTCCACTGGTTCTCTATTTCGTGATTCATTGACCAATGATGAATCACCAATGGCTGAGAGTGTCAGCCCCATCTCCAGAGTGCTGAAATCAGAACCTCAAAGATGTGAATTGAAAAATCCATTCCAGGCTTGTGTAGCCTGCTGGAGTCTGTACAAAGACTCAATTCTCCTGTGATCAAAGTCACCTCGATCACGTCCTTACACCACCATGTAGTGCTCATCTGACTTTTTCAAGAAGAAGAATGTGACCATCTGTGTAGGAGTTAGAACCAACTCCTCAATAGTAGGAGAAATAACAATCTCCGTCTCAGCAGTGGTCTCCGTCTCAACAGGAGAAATAACCATCTTCCTCTTATCTATTTTCTCATCTATCCCCCTCTATTGGGAAAGATCCTTCACAACACAATGAGCAAACTATTCATGCTCTATTGTCCTTTGAGCAAGAACCTCTGAGTGAATGGTTGGGCATGCCATCTCACCATGCACCGTCAATGCATATGGAATAGTGGAGTCTCCGTCCACAACAAATTATTCTTCTAAATGAGGAAATCCATCCTCCCAAGGCATGTTCGCCTCCCGTACACCTAGTATAGTGGATATTCCCTCCACAATAGGTGCATGTAGGTTGACTGTATCCAAGTCAACATAACTATGAGGAATGGCTTCCTCCCAAGGCATTGCAACCTCCTACACATCCTAAATGGTGGAGCTGTCCTCCACACATGCATTCATGTTGATCACAGCTGGATCAAGAAGCTGATACTGACCACCTACCCCAATACCAAGGGCAATTATCCGTCTTTATTTCACATCAGAGACAACACACTTCTTTCCATAGAAATCCACAGAAATATTGGGATTTTCAGTCAATTGACGAATAGATATAAGATTCTTTTGTAAAGAAGGTACATATCTAACATTCCGTACCAACAATTTATGAGCGTTATTCAATACAATGCATATATCTCCTATCCCTTCTACTGTAAGCGATTCTCCATCAACTAGTACTACTGATTCAAAACAAATATTTGCAGTAAATGAAACATACCAGTCCCTACGACATGAAAAGTGTGCACATGCACCAGAGTCAATAATCCAGCAACTGGTACCACTATCATTTGAGCATGATGTCGTAAGACAGTAAAGAGCATACTCGTCATCCAAATCCCGTTCTTCTGCAACTGTTTCCACATGTTCCTCATTACATGGCTTTTTGTTCTGCTTCGAAAGATCATACATCCGCTTCTGACAATCCCTCTTGAGGTGCCCAACCTTGTGACAGTAATAACATGTAACCTGATACCGAGTGGAAGATTCACCAGAGTGACGTTTCCACTTTCCCTTTGACTGAGTGACAAGAGCACTCTCTGCATGGTCACAATTAGATTCTGCTTGGAGTTGTCTCCGTTCCTTTTGCAACAGGTAGGAACTCACCTTGTCAAACGTGAGTGTTTGACTTTCAGCCATTAAATGGAGTGCCTCCACAAATGACTCATACGAAGAAGGTAAGCTGTTCAAAACCAGAGCTACCATATCATCGTCATCCACCTTTTTATTGATAGAAGATAACTGGTCTCAGAGGTCTTTCATCCGAAGTAGGTGCTCAGACAGCGATCCACCTTCTTGTAACTTTACGGAAAAGAGCATATTTTTCAGGTATAAAACCCGACTCTTCTCTGACGTCTGATATTTATCCCTCAGACTGGTCAACAACGTGCTTGCCACAGTGGCATTTCGCACTTCCGGTATCAAATCATCCGACACCGATAACTTGAGAAGCAATAACGCTTCCTTATGACATTTTTCATAATCCTCGAAGTTCGTTGCTGGTCGACTTTCATCACCCTTGATTATTTTATCACAATCCCGAAACTCCGCAACCGTTAAAATTTTATGACTCCAAACATTTAAATTCGTGCCCGTTAATTTTTGTGTCTCCGGCAAGGTCACTTGTGTGATATATTTGCCATTTTATTATTCCAAAGTAATGGAGAATAATAAAATAATAATTCTGCCTCACACTTAATAAAATACCTTTTTTTTTTTTCAGCAAATATATTTATTTTAATTTTTTCGGCATTAGGGGTAGGTTAGAATAGAATGAATACCTTTGTTGCTGGAAATAATATTATTCTGCCCAAATAATATTAACCTTCCCCCACGACTTTTCCTGTGCCTTCACCTTTGAACGATGAGTTGTCTTCGCTGCCCTCCCCGTTTTTCCTTTTGGCGGGTATTAACTGTGAGAGTGCTTTCGAACTGTCCTATTCTTCCTCCACGATTTTTGTAGGTTGCTGGTTTGTCGTTTGCTTTCCTTTCACAAATGTCCACGATTTTGCCGCGCTTGTTGGTGATGCCCTCGACTGTCCCGCGCGCGTCTGTCCTGCGCTCGTCTGTCCTGCCCTCGTCCCATGATTTTTCTTACGACCACGACTCCTTTAGCGTCTTCAGACAACGGTGCCAACTCCTTTCTTCTGCCCTGCGTCGACCTCTCCTCTCGTCGCCCTCTCCTCTCACTGATGCCTATGCTCTGATACCAATGTTAGAATATACAAAAAGAAGAAAGAAGACAGAAGGCACAAAATTGTGTTGTACAAATGATACAGGGAGAGGTTTATTTATATAAGAGAGAGGTGGTTGTACAGTTACCAACCGAACAACTACATAACTGATTTTACATTCTATATAATGTGTTATATTTTAACAAAATTCAACTTTAAAACTCCAAAAACACATGTAGTTTATAAAAACTATAGGGAAGAGGTGAAATTCACCATATAACACAACACAATTCACTAGTGATGAAAAACTAATGAAATAGGTGAGGAATATATACTTGTATTCAACATGATAACAAACTTAAATTAAAAAAGGATTTCTTGAGAGTGGAACCCTGGTGGATGACTAGACGACACCTTTTACACCATCATCCGCACTGTTGAACCACAACCCATTTGATTGTTCTAAAAGATTTTAGATGTTATCATTCAATTTTCTTTAAAAGTAAAGCTACAAGTTAATTCAATCAACATACATTGATCATAATATAGTGGTTAAATTTAACACTGGCTAGATGGATGTTTACGAAAATGAAAGATTCCATATATTTAATGATGGGAATGGAAATTTAATTTCCTCGCTATTTTACAGCCAAAAATCTCAATAGGCTCATTAACAACAAAATGTATTTCCCCACCGTTAGTCCCACATGTAACAAAAATTATTTGACAAGTCAAGTTATATTGCCACAATAACCGCTCCCACATCATCTACTAGAGGGTGGGTGTCTGAAGTGCACGGCCTCTGAAATCTATGAAGGCCAAGGATTAACTCTTGTGCTCTTTAAACCGATTAGGGTATGTTGGAATTATTCCGCTCAATTTGGAGGTGTTTGTCCAGATCTTCCCTCCCACCAAATGAAGATCTGATGCCTATTCGGAGGCCGTGTATAAGTGTCAGGCGGTTGGAAAAAGAATGAAGGTTTGCAGGGTTGTGTTTGCGTAGTGCGCTGCGCTTGCAACGAATATCCTCACTTTCAACTACATAACCACCTCTTTTCTTTGTGTGAATGAAGCAGAGACAAATTTATCTGCTCCTTTGTGAAACAATTTTATGATGAAGCTCATTTTGTGCATCAAAATACTACTTGTTGATAAGACGGTGGAAAGTCTCATAATGGAGTAGTCATCTACATGTTTTTTTGGAAGTGTTGTTCATTGGATTGAAGTGAATAGAAGATATCGTTAAAAGTTCTCAAACATGTCTCAACAATACTCCCTGTTTGAAAAAGGAGATACAAAATATTTGTCATTCTAGACCTGTGTTGTATCTATCGGAGAGGGCTAAGCTTCACTCAATATGCACCTCAGTCAACGCTGGTCAATGCATAATGGATGGTCAATGCATAATGCATAATTAATGCCAATATGCACATGATTAAGAAATCAACAAGGCACAGGAGATATAAAATGAAGTTGGTCAATATCTGAGGGAGAAAATGATGGAAGAGGTAAATCCCATAACGGAGCATCATGAGAGATGGGATTAATGTAGTGAGTATTTATTAACCATAACCAAGAGGTGCGAGAAGATCCAAAGATGTCACATTTGGAGCGAATGCATCAAAGCAGATAGATCTGGTCAAGAGAACCAAGTGGCATCTGTGGGTAAAAAATTATTGTATGATGAGCAGAATGATAGTTAATAGGCATACGGCCTGCCTGTGGCTATTGAAGATAACTTCCTACCCATGGCCAAGCCTCGCACAGGATCTGAATGCTTGAGGAGATCATTGAGTGAATGAGAGGAGTCAAAGCAGGGGTGGTTGTAGATGTGACAGATCTGGAAAATAGGGGGATCTGTACAGTGGTGCCTAGGATTGGTTATGTCATGGACAATGCCACAAACAAATATAAGTGGTGGATTACAGATTGTGCAAGTGAATATTAGCCAAATCAGTGTACCAAACACATTTGAGATAATTGGAAGACTTGTGTGGAAAATATAGATGTGTAAGATGAATCAGTAAGGTTAAGCGTGCAAGATCTTGTGATAATAAGGAGAGTGTTTCCTTGTTGATTTTTATAGAATGATGAAAAAATATTGAACTATATACATATCTGTTTCAATTAGTATATTAATTAGGACATGCTAGCAATCTTCTATTTGGTATGTGTTTGTATTCTCTATTTTATGAAAGGATATAACTAATGTGTAAAAGGAACAATAAAGCATATTTTTAAAATAAAGGCTATTATGCAGTGGTCGCCACCTAAATTTGGTATGGAATTATTTAATTGTTAATATTATTATTTTTAAATGCGTGAAAGAATTGTAATGAATATTCTCTTTTTACTAATTTTTAATTCCAGTTATGCATTTTTGAAAATAAAAAAGATGTCATTTATTTTGTGATCATGAAATTTTGTAAGGTCTTGTAGATCCCATCTTTGGTCTTATTAATAATTTTTAATTCGAGTTGTGTTTTTGAAATGCAAAGATGTGATTTATTTTGTGATCATGATACTTATGAAGTAATCACCGAGAAGATCTTCCCTCACTTTGTATGCACAAGAAACTGTGTAAAAAAAATCATATTGTGGCTTACAGAGTAAACGGGCACCTAGTGACCCAACAAATAATAATAATAATTTATTCCAGACCGCTGAGTTAGATGGATATCTGGATCTCTGTCATTTTAAATGTCAGATTATTATTCCAAGTAACAGATTAGGTACAAATATAGTGAATGTATGCATTCTTTATATTAAATATCTATTTTTATGTTTGAGCCAACAGTCAATTTAGATGTTTTACAGAAACTTCATATATGTTGACTTGATGACTAATTAATGAAAAAAAACCTAAAAATGTTATAATCCATTAATTGATCAACATTTCAACCATACTAACCTATGTAATATATAAGTAGGGTATATAATCATATTGAATAAATAATAGTGATGGAAATTGGCTTTAAAGGGATTTTTGGGAATAGTTATTAGCTAGGCCAGTTTTACAGGTGTTAGTATTTCTTAAGTCTTCACAATTACATGCAAAGAACCGTGAGTTGTAGCAACAACACAAGGAGTCTCATGATGGCTCAAATTCTTAACTTTTAAAAATGTTAAGAAGCCTTGTCATATTTCGATTCTTGAACGTTTGAACCATCATGTTACAAGTCTACTTTAAATAAATATTTGAATCATAATTACCATCTTCTTAACAAATTTAGTGAAAATTCGGTTCAATGTTTCTTCTTTTCAATTAAAAATGGCGAATGAACCAATTATATAGAATTATGGTAGATAATTCATCACGGTCTATGATACATCATTTTATGGTATATTATATATGGTCAGTTAATGGTTGAATATAATAGATTTGGTGTTTTAAATATTTTACATAGTTTACAATATACTTCCTATATATTTTATAATATTGTTCAAGTTTTACAAATTATAATATATTCTCCCCCTTTATTTTAAACTACTCATTATCATTTATTATTTATGGTCAAATCTATGCTTATTATGTGTTCTATGATTAATATTTTCAATTCTTCATATAAATTAACACTACCAATTAGAATGTTATGGATGATCGTATAACGTTTAAAATTATTTTGATATTTTTCTACCTATCAAGTTATTATGATACATACTATTGTATTAAGAGCATTGTGAAACATGTTTTTTTTTAATAATTATAATTAAATACATAAAATATCAAAATATACATATACTAACAATTAACGTTAAATTTATTATGTCGAAGGCGCGCACAATTAAATTATTAGTGGATGTAGGCTAGCAAGCACTAACGCACTTTAGAAAATGAATGGTGAAGATCTAGTTGTCCTATGTGCATTAACATTTGATGTTGGAAAATGGTCCACGTGAACTTGCAGGCGGAGATAACACAACTACCGATGAGCATTAGTTGGAATGGTTGGAGGGCATCATTTTGCTTCCATGATGGTTGTTGTTGTTACCTCTTGAATATGATGCCAACGGTTCACCGAGGAAGGTCTAACAAGTTTTTATCGTAGGTGTAGACCGTGATGACCAAGTCGGAATCCACTTACGGGGTGCAAAAAATTCAATTATATTTTTGCAATGCCAATGTCAATGCTAAAGCTTACATTTCCAATGTTTCAATTGCATTCGTATGATGCCAATCAACACTAAGGGAAGACTTGGTTATCAATGTGAATTTCAACATTATTATTACTATTTTTTGTTTGTGAGCGACCATATATTTCAACTCTAGTAATTTTTCCTCACATTTGATAGTTGTCATCATTTCCCTTGTTAGTTTATCATGATCAGTAATTTCTCTTTGTAGCGAGACTTAGTTTAGATTCTTGTCAATTTCGGATCATTCATCAGTAATACCATCAATATTTTTGGACACTCTGAGTGAGAATTGGGATATTGTTGCAATAAAAAGGGCAGATGACCTTCTCTAAATTAGGATAACAATAAAGAGGTCAGTGATCATGACAAGCATAACCATATTAACATTTTAAAAAATGATGACCATGTGGTTGCCTTGGGCTTGTTACTAGGTTAAATTTCATGCACACCTTTGCATGCCTAACAAGTTTTAGGTGTGAGTAAATCATCATTTTATTTATTTTTTATTTTTATTGAATGTCAAAGCATTAACATTATGCTAAAGATGTACTTCAAATAATATAAAGGGAAGGGAAACCGTTTGGTTGTGACATTGGTCGTGCTGGAGGTATTGTCACATCCTACCATTGTAGGGCCCTAAAGCCCTAGTCACAGCCCCTAACTCAAAATATAGGCTCCATACTTTAAATTACATGCTAACGGTCCACGTGAACTTGCAAGATGAGAAACCGCATCTAACGACGAGCATCGGTTGGAATGGTTAGAAGGTGCCATGTGGCTACCTTGATGGTTGTTGTTACCTCTCAAATACGCATGCCACTAGTTAATCAAGGATCTAACAAGTTTTGGTCGTAGGTATAGATCGTGACTTTTGGTCATAGGTATAGACTGTGATGGCCAAGCCGAAATCCGCTTGTAGGGTGCAAGAAAATTCAAATTCAATTATATTTTTGCAATGCCAATGCCAATGCTAAAGCTTACATTTCCTATTTTTTAATTGTAGTCGTATGATGCCAACCAATGCTAAGGGAAGACTTGGTTATCATTGTCAATTTCAATATTATTACTATTATTTGTTTATGAACTACCATATATTTCAACTCTGGTAAATTGGTCTCACATTCGATAGTTGTCATCATTGCCCTTGTTAGTTTATCATGATCAGTAATTTCTCTTTATAGCTAGTCTTAGTTTAGATTCTTGTCAATTTCGGATCATTCTTGCTAATCTCTTTAAGAAACTTACTAGTTCTAAGGAACTCACAAACTACCTTGAGGAGATCATCCGAGAAGATGTCCCAAAAATTGTGATAGAAATTAGTTGAGAAGCCATTAGGTCTAGGGGAATTATCTCCTTCAAGGGAGAAGACAACGTTTTGAAGTTCATCAATAGTCGCTGACTTGGTGAGATTAAGGAAGTCTTCCTTAGGAAAGAGATTACTAGGGATATCCTCCAACAAAGTATTAGTAGCTTCTGAAGAGAGCTACGAGATGTCATTACGAAGATTTTTGTAGAAGGACAGAGCTTCATCTTTGATGACATCTGGATTAGAAATGATTGAGCCATTAGCCAAGGAGACGTCAGAAATATTATTATGAGCTCTATGTTTAAGAGCGGTCATGTGGCAAAATTTAGTGTTCTTGTCTCCTTCTTTTAACCAAAGGGCTCTAGACTTTTGTCTCGAGAAAGACTTTTCCTTCGCACATATGTTGTGAAACTCAACTGAGAGATTTTTCTCAAGAGTATAATCATCCTTATAAATTCCCTTAGTAGCAACTCTTGCTTCCAAAACAATAAGCTCATCCTTAACCTGTTTTTTCTATATGAACGCATTTCCAAAAACTGTCTTGTTCGATATTTTGACTTTTTTCTCACATTCTCAAGCTTTTGAATTAGTTTAAACTGAGCAGTGCCCTCAACCTCAATACTCCACCACTCTTTAACACTTTAACTTCCATCACACTATAGTAAAATTACATTTTCTTCAATATGTCATAGAAAAAAATTTCCGCTCTCATACAAAAATGCAATAAAAAACTACAAAACTCCTTCAACTCAGAAAATACTCATCAAGACGGGAATTTTTAAATCAAATGGTTTCCCCTTATAATTACACTAAACTTCCATCATAGGGACAAAGAAAAATTAGCACTTGGATACCAAATCTTAGAAGTGGAAGAGCTGAACATAGTAAATTTACTTTATTTTCTTCATATGAAACATGGTACAAATATAAAGGGAAAGAGTCACCTATAAAATGAGACTCCTCAGTTGTCTCCTATAACAACTCATACCTATTTGTTCAACTAACTCAACCATATAACAAACAAATCACTCATATACTAATTCTATTACATACTAACTTCATGTATTCTTTACAAATTTCAGAGGAGCTTATCCCTCACTTATGTTCATGAGGGAGTTAGCTAAAATGGAACCCAGGACCTCTAAATAAATCACCACATGCCCTGCCAGTGTGCTGCAACATTTATTTGGATAAATTTAATGATATGTTGACTTTATTGACCCCCTACAAACGTGCATGAGGGTTAGAAAACACGAAAAATTTCAACAATGAAATTGAGACCATTAACTATAAGTTGATCCACATTGGTTACAATTTTCTTTCCTTGGTTTCTATCATTATGAATCGCATAGATGGTCTTGGGGTGAATTGCTTCAATTAAGGAAGGAAGAGATGTAAATGGGATATATTCATGAGATAGGAAGGATTTGGTGTATGAAGTGGTAGTGTGAACATTTTATTCTATTTATTACTATATTTCCTTCCCTTTTTCCACTTTCAATAATTCTCAAGGTTCTTTCCTTCAAAAGATGATTGTCTCCTTCATGAATGGACTTGCTTGGTGAAACTCGTGTCAAATAATAATTGGCCAATGTTATTTTTTCTTCATTAAATTATAAAATATGGGCTTGGAAATCTCAAAAAATTGAAGACGAGAAGTATTTGTGATAGGAAAGAAGTGGCTTTGGCATTTTTAGGGGAAAATTTTATGTAAAGAAAACTATACATGACATCATGTTCAGGGGTTATGTCTTCTTTTCATTCACAAGCTAAATCTAAGTTAAGGAAGAATCAACAACAAATATGTCAGGATAATTTGACTTAGAGACATCCTCATCTAGCCTCTTCTCCTAACTTTGAATTTAAGAATAGACAATATTCTTATGAATAGTCAATAAAGGGAACATTATGATAGTTAGAGGGTAGCCTGATATTATTATTGAAAAAAAAAAATCGTATCAAAAGAAGGCTTTTTTATTATATGGATGCATGTTGAATGGGGAAATATTTCTTTCAACAATTTGAGCATCCATTCCTGGCCTACATAAATGGAGACCCAATGCTATAGAGAATTTGAAGCCATGCACAATTCTATCTCTGAATTTTGTATCTATGGCATCAATTTATTTGCACAATTCAATGAGAATGAGCTCGTCATTGCATAAGATTGGGTGCTTGTAGGGTGTGCCTTCAATAACATCTACCATGAGATAAGTGAACCTATAATTATTAATAAGGAAACTCCCATGTGTTTTAATTAACACTTTTAATTCATTGGCGATTCTTTTTATTGTATCTCCCTCCAAAACCCTCACAATTGGCATGTTGAAGACATCATTCACCCTTCTAAAATGGATTTTTGTATTGTTGTATGTGAATTGGGTTAGGTAGTCATTGATTGGCTTTGATGGATCATACGTACCAGTTCATGAAATACCAACCCATATTTTGTAGCCCAGAATGGAATACATTAGGTGTGAATTCATATAGAATGACTTGGTAGAACTTAGTTGGGTGAGTAGTTTGGATAATTTTTCACTTATTATTTCTCAATAATTGATCACTTTTTTTCCTGCACAATTGATATATATATGAGTGTGCGCATTGAATTGAGCAACTCCCTAGTAATTTATACCCACATGACTCTACCATAACCTAGATGGATTTGAGCATAAAAAATGCATACCTATAATGAATATACATTAATTATATCATGTTTTCAAAATAAATAACAAAGCTCACAACAAAAATTGCACACTAATACCTTCATAAACGCATAAACACATAACAAAATGTCAATAATCTACTCATGAGATTCCTACAACATCAAAAATAAAAACACAAGCCTCTTCATTCACCCACACTAAATCTCAATAGAAAATTACAGGGGGATATAAAAACGTTGATCACCAAGGAACTGTTATCACTAAAAAATAACACCCTCCAATTTTTCATGCCTATGTGAATGAGAAACCTATGTTTTTGGGTAACATGGGATTATCTCTCAGTTATGGGACTACTAACTGAGATAAAACTCCAGAGAAGGCCGACTTCCTCTACCTAATCTAATGCTAAACTACTCCTAGAAGGGAAAATGCAACTAACTAATCCTAATATAACCATGCCAAGGGACCAAAGAGAGAGAAAGGGTTAGAAAGATGCATGAAAGGGAAATAATACACTAACAGAGGTGATAACACCAAGAAAAGGGGGTGGAAATATCCTAGTGAGGGAGAAAGAAGGAGGAAAATACAACAACAAAAGGCCATACAACTGTGACACAAACCAAGGCTCCATTCACTATCTTTTCTCTATGAAACATGACAACACAAACCTGTAAATGAGATATACATGCACAAAACAAAACAACAAGAATAGAGAGGAAAGGATATACAATAAAATGAATGCTAGGGTTGAAAAAACACCACAAAACACAAATATTATTGCTCTTAGAATATGCACAGTCCATTACAAGTGTGAAGTAGAGGCATAAGAACATTTTTCATGCCAATGTGAAGGCTTACAACTCATCATTGCTTTGGAACAATTTTGACAGAGTTCAATTACATGAACATTCCCCCCTAAAAATGCGCCTTAACACTTACATTTATTGATCCTAGAGAGAAGAGAGAGAGAGAGATAATTCCAGAGCTCATTTTCAGTGGTCCCAGCCATTCTAGAAGCTCAAAAATGATTACCAGCAGCGAATGATTGACATTTGGCTAAGTTTTATGATATAGAGCATGAAAAAATGATTTTGTTGATATAAATTTTATTAAATTTGGAGTATGTGGGAGAAAGTTATGGCCAATCGGGTTTCCGGGACCACTCTACTTTACTTTAAGTTCCTCGAACTCAAATCCCTGCATTGCATTCTCACTGCCTTACTTCGCTTTAAAAGATTACGATGAAACTTTACTCTATTGCTTTTACTTCGTGGGCCTGCAACATGACATTACCTGACTCGGGTTCGTAATCCCCATTTACTTCATAGTCGCTTTGTACCTCATCCCCACATCACTTCTTTGCCTTTTGCTTGTTTTGAGGTTTTGTGATCCTGCACTGCTTTGTACACCACCTTGCCTCGCGGGTTTGCGACATGATTCAACTTCATACTTTCGGGCCTCCATTACTTCAAAGTAATGGCCCATCGCACCCCTGCTAAACTCCTTCCTTCTTTCATTTCTTTGCACAATTTTATAATTGCTTTACTTCAAACTTTGACATGAGCTTTACTTCGAAGTAGTGCCACATTGTAACTCCGCATAACTGTTTGCTCTATCCCCTTTGTTGGTGGTTTTTTGGTTTGCTTGACTCACATTTTCGAGATGACTTAGCTTATTTGTTTTTGGAAGTAAAAAAACCTCGTACTTCCGCATAACTACCCTTGCCTCTTGCTTCTTTGTGTGATTTTCGAAGTGCTTTACTTTGGGTCTTGAATGTGAATTACTAAGTTTCTTTCAACAGTAGAGCGACATCACCTTTGACCAAGAAGGCAGCTGCGAATCAGATTATTTGGGGTAACTTTACTTGGTTTCTTTTGAGAAGTAAAACAACTATGCAAACCTGCAAACTTCCCAATTTAAACCATTTTGAAAATTTTGGGCTAAGTGTTGAACTTTGAAGCCTAGGGAGAAGATGTGAAGTGCACCAACATTGATTCTAAGTGCCCAAAAACATCAAGTCCCTATTTTTTTCCAGATTCTCCATTGAAGTTTCATAAACCACTCAAGTCCAATATCCACAAGTTGTCCATTTTTGCCAGGGGGTAAAAATGGATAACATGAACATCTACAAATTGCACCGACAGAGAGATGAAAACCAAGAACAATTGCAAAACAAGGTGAAATCCTCATCTCTAATTTAAAAAGATAAACCAATTTGATAACAGCAAACCAAGGACAATGTCGATCAATATAATCAAGCCTTGCCTAGAGAACAAGACAAGTGCTAAACACAAGCATAAAAAGCAACAATAGGCTTTTACTACCGCAACTGATTGCCAAAAAGAAAATCATCCCCGACTATATCCCTCAAGAAGTATTTGGCCACGTAACTCCTTTTCATTGAGTGATAAAAATAACCATAATTTTTTAATAGAAAAATACTAGTTATGTTCGGAAAATATTTAAACTAGTAACATCAAAGATAAATGCAACTTTAAAACTCCAAAAACACATGTATTTTATACAAACTATAGGGAAGAGGTGAAATTCACCATATAACACAACACAATTCACTAGTGATGAAAAACTAATGAAATAGGTGAGGACTATATACTTGTATTCAACAAGATAACAAACTTAAATAACGAATATTTAAAAAATATAATATAATTAAACAAGTTATTATTTATAAAGATGATAAATGTATTGTCACGCCATATACTAAAATACAAATCTTACATAATATTTTACAAAAATGAGATTAGATTCAAATCATCATTTTTTTTTAAAAGGGATTTCTCGAGAGTGGAACTCTAGTGGATGGTTAGGCAATACCTTTCACACCATCATTCACACTCTTGAACCACAACCCATTTGATTATTCTAAAACAAATTAGATGTTTATCATTCAATTTTCTTTAAAAGTAAAGCTACAAGTTAATTCAATCAACATATATTGATCATAATATAGTGGTTAAATTTAAAACTAGCTAGATGGATGATTACGAAAATAAAAGATCCCATATTTTAATGATGGGAATGGAAATTTAATTTCCTCGCTATTTTACAGCCAAAAATCTGAATAGGCTCATTAACAACAAAATGTATTTCCCTGCCGTTAGTCCCACACGTAGCAAATACATCTTTTACAAGTCAAATTATATGGCCACAATAACCTGTTTCGCATCTTCTACTAGAGGGGGGATGTCTGAAGTGCACGGCCTCTGAAATACATTTGAGCCGAGGATTAACTCTTGTGCTCTTTAAACCGATTAGGGTATGTTGGAATTATCCCGCTAAATTTGGAGGTGTTTGTCCAGATCTTTCCTTCCACCAAATGAAGATCTGATGCCTGTTCGGAGGCCGTGTATAAGTATCGGGCGGTTGAAAAAACATGAAGGTGCTAAGAAGGAGGTGAACAGGCAGGCAATTTCCATTATACAGCCCCTGAGTTGTTGTGCTGGTTTGTTCTCAGGTACTTAACTGGTTTATCTGAAGATTAGAGAAGGTTTCATCTCCATTATTTTTTGGATTGATGTTGAAATCCTTTTAAAAAAAATTCAACTACGTACTGCTTTCAACTGTGGACTTAGCTATGCATCTAGGTTATAAATTTATGAGATATTTAAAAGTTGTTTTTGTCTACCTCCTATGATAACAACCATTTTTTTTCCCTGTATTTTTAGGATTTTACAGCTCAGCCAATATATAGTCTTGCAAAAATACAGGGGCTGTGAACTATTTGACAAAATGCCTTGAGGTAGTGCGATGTCACTCCCCTGTTTCAGACATCATCTCAATCATGTAACACACTGTTGATCTCAGTAAATGACTCAAAATTTGTTTTTTGAACCAAACACTTAGTCCTCTATATCACAATACCCAATTCTATCTAAGAACCTTTTCATGTTGTCCATGATGATAATGAGATTCTACGACCTTTACTATGATCAATCAACCTCAACACACTGTAACACTTGTTTCAAGAATTCTTACATAACTGTAGGTTTACTTTCTTGTACTGAAACCAATACATAAGTTTGTGGATCTTAGACCCTACAATCCCATCTTGTTTTAGATTTATTCAACCACCCACAGTTCTGTAGCATCTCATTGACGAGGAAATACATCAAGCTTTGATCTGAGACTACAATTTTAGTTGTACAGATAGCTTAAAACCTATTTGAACGCTAAACACAACTCTACTCTGTAACAAGAAGACTGCACACGTCATTTAGGATGGACATACCTTCTGTTACACATTCCTGCAGTTTATTATTGTTATGATCTGATCTAATTGTAGTCTTCAAGCCATTTATAACCATGGTTTCACTAGATCCTGCAGTCATAAGACTTTTCCCAGAATTGTCCAATATCATATCATTTTTAAAAGCTATTGAAGCACATTTACAAGACTTCATGACGATGGAGTAAAGGGGCAGTCGCAACTACATCATCTAATAAAATTCCTGTATCCTTTATACTTTTTTGGGTGGTCATACCCTGTTGCAAATCTCCCATCTGAGCGCAGGCTAGGAATATATTAGGAAATATAAATTTGATCAGGTTGGAGACATGCTTGTTACATATGGTCATACAATATGTCTGACTTCTCAGATAACCCATGTCTTCTTTACGCTGCAATCAAATATTACAAATAGCTCGTGCAGTAAAATCTAGTGGAGTATTTAAAAAACAGAGTTTTCATTCTGAATATTTTGAGTATCTTATATTACTTTCGTATGAGTTGTGACATTACAATGTAATCAGGGGTTTTTCAGTTAAATTGTAATTATACATCTTGATGAACATTGTGTGAGTTTACCTGAGGCTTGTTTGTTAATGGTCTGTAAAGTATTTTCTGATATGTTGTTTGCTGAAAATCTGGGTTTAACACAAACCTTAGTTTACAAGACCTTTCAATCATCACTATTGCTTATATGCATTCGATGCATTTGGGTTTGAGTTAAACATGTATTTTACATGACCTTTTACTCATCACTGTTATTTATATATGCATTGGACATTGGATGCATTTCAGTTTAACTCAAACTTGTATTTTACAAGACCTTTTGTCTCATCATTGTTGTTTATATTCATTTAACATATCCGGGTTTGATTACCTGTATTTTGCCAGACCGTTCAGTCATCGCTGTTGCATATATGCATTGCTGTTGATTTACTTTTTCATATTTTTTGTTCTGGTTGATTTCATTTGTTTTTGTGAACATTCTGTTATAATTATAATAGTAATTGAATATTTAAGAAATCTGTATGCTGTATCTTTTTATTAAGTTAATAATTTGTTTTTTAGTTTTTGTTATAGCATTCTTGTACAACTTATATGTTTTAATGTAGCTATTTTCCCTTAAATTTATTTAAAAAGTCTTCTGCATTTAATTCTTTTATTAAAGTTCAAAAATGTGAGTATATCTCAATGCTGCTCAATTTGTCAAAAACCAGTAGATATGAAACTTAAGGAAATAATATACCCCGTGAAGACATCACAGCTTATAACAACAAATTAAATAAACCTGAAATCCCAATCCAATAAGACAAACTACAAGCCAGACTCGATATTTCAAAGCTAAAGATCGTTTCCATGGATTTTAAGATCTCAACTGCAATAATTAAGCAATTAACAAGCCCTAAGAGACCAATGATCAGCTATCATAGATTACCCTTATCAAAATTACACCCAAAACAATGGAACTACACAGAGTCTACACCACCCACACTCATCTACATGGCGTATATTTGCTCCTCACGACAACGGAGCAACTGCTAGTTGATAAGATGGTGGAAAGTCTCATCAGGGAGTAGTCATCTACATGCTTTTTTGGAAGTGTTGTTCATTGGATTGAAGTGAATAGAAGATATCGTTAAAAGCTCTAGAACATGTCTCAACAATACTACCTGTTTGAAAAGGGAGATGCAAAATATTTCCCATTCTAGACCTGTGTTGTATCTGAAGGTGTTTTGCAGAAACTCTGAAGATTCTTAATGTGCCATAGGCATGATCAATAGACGTGTATCTTCATGGAAATGTAATGTATAGTATCTGTATTTATACAGCAAAATAGGATTAAGATAGAATGTCTGTGAGAAAGAAATTGTGCGCGTGCATTTGTGTGTGATATGTAATGAGATAGTAAGAAAATAAAATACAAGGAAAATGTATGACTGTAATAATGTATGTGAAATATGCAAGAGATTGTGTGTGTGCGCGCGTGTGTGCTAGATATGTAATGAGATAATAAGAAAATAAAGTACAAGGAAGATGTATGAGAGTAATAATGTATGTGAAATATGTAAACCTCTGCATAAGACAGTGTGTATCTAAGAACTGTAATGTATTTGAGAGGTTATGTAAGAGTAAAGAGAAAACTTAAAAAGGAATATATGTGTTATGTGCATTTCTAAAATCATAGACATGCTTTAATTTGATTTAAGGAATGTGTTCAGTAGTTCGTAATATAACAAAATAATTTATCTTCCTTTTCCCAATATCAACTCTAGTTTGGGCCTCTCAAATTGGGTAATCTAGTAAATCACTCCCTAATTAATGCCAATATGCACATGATTAAGAAATCAACAAGGCACAGGAGATACAAAATGAAGTTGGTCAATATCTGAGGGAGAAAATGATGGAAGAGGTAAATCCCATAATGGAGCATCATGAGAGATGGGATTAATGTAGTGAGTATGATTTAACCATAGTCGAGAGATGGGATTAATGTAGAGGTGCGAGAAGATCCAAAGATGTCACATTTGAAGCGAATGCATCAAAGCAGATAGATCTGGTCAAGAGAACCAAGTAGCATCTGTGGGTAAAAAATTGTTGTATGATGAGCGGAATGATAATTAATATGCATGCGACCTGCCTGTGGCTATTGAAGATAACTTTCTACCCATGACCAAGCCTCGCACAGGATCTGAATGCTTGAGGAGATCATTGAGTGAATGAGAGGAGTCAAAGCAGGGGTGGTTGTAGATGTGGCAGATCTGGAAAATAGGGGGATCTGTACAGTGGTGCCTAGGATTGGTTATGTCATGGACAATGCCACAAATAAATATGAGTGGTGGATTACAGATTGTGCAAGTGAATATTAGCCAAATAAGTGTACCAAACACATTTGAGATAATTGGAAGACGTGTGGAAAATATAATGTGTAAGATGAATCAGTAAGGTTAAGCGAGCAAGATCTTGTGATAATAAGGAGAGTGTTTCCTTGTTAATTTTTCTAGAATATGAAAAAATCCAGAACTATACATATGTGTTTGAATTAGTATATTAATTAGGACATGCTAGCAATCTTCTATTTGGTATGTGTTTGTATTCTCTATTTTATGGAAGCATAGATGTCTGTGCAAAATATCTCTAGGAGTGCAGTTACAATATATACACATGTATATGCATGCGTAATTACAAGATGGTAGTTATAACTGACAATGATTGCAAGAAGAACTGTTCGGGAGTTAGTTCATCTTCCCTGACCAAGTGATGGTTACACACTGATATGTGGCATGCTAAATAGATGCTCTGACATGGTGCAAGCGTGGAGTGTGGCCATAACAATAATTTTACAAATGTCATCAAAACACCAAAAAATGGTGTTTCTTACTATAAAAAATGTGGGAATTGAAGTGGAAAGAGGGGAGGAGGGATCATTTTCCAAGGACTATGGGAAATGAAGAAAGAGGCGCACGGATTCGATCTTGGGTGCGACATCTTCGTTGTGTTATAGAGGTGTTGATCACATGTGCAAGCTGGTCAGGACCCAAAACCCATAACCAAATATTTACACCGGAGGCGAGCTTATATGGACTTGATCTCCAACGACAATGCTCACGAGATTGAGGAGCTTGTCACCATGCCACCTCCACCGACCTGCTATCAGCTTGCATACATTTGGCTTTTACCTGTTTGTAAGCTGCTTGTCATGCTAGGCTCATGCTTGACCTGGCTGTTGCTGATGGCACATTCTGCTTACTACACACAACCCTTCTGAAGATTACATATCTTCAATTATTGCAGGCCTGTATTTTCACGAGCATGGGTTCACAAGGGTGCAGAGTTTTGATAGATACCCGTAAAGAGTTTGACCAAGTGAAAGAACGAGACAGTTTCTCATGGAATACAATTATTGCAGCATACAGAAGACACGGTTATCCTCACAAGGCAGTCACACTCTTTCACCATATGCAACAAACAGGTCTTCAACCCGATCAGTTTACATTTGCCAACATACTCCCAGCTTGTGCCAAAATGGGAGCTTTGGAACAGGGTATGGACATCCATCAAAGCATAAAGGATAGAGGAATTTTGTCAGATGTGGTTGCAAATGCCCTGGTAGACATGTAAGAAAAATGTGGAACTGTAGACAAGGCACGTGAACTGTTCGACATAATGCCTAAAAAAAAAGTGGTATCGTGGACAGTAATGATTGCAAGATATGCCCAAAATGGATTTGTTGAAAATGCGTTATAATTACTTAGAAACATTCATGCAATTGCAATTGGCAGATGTAAAGCCAAATTCCACAACCTTTGTCAGCATGCTCCCCGCCTGTGCAAAAATGGGAGCTTTGGAACAGGGTATGGACATCCATCAAAGCATAATGGATAGAGGATTTTAGACTGCTATAGTTGCAACTGCCTGGTAGACATGTATGCAAAATGTGGAAGGGAATATCTCAGGATTTCTTGTTATTTTGTTCTAATTCATTTGGTTTTGTCTTGGAACATGATCATATTTACCAATGGAAAAATGGGTTTTATTCAGTCTTAAAACTGTAGATCTGGACCATTAGGGAAATTAAAAATTTGAGGCTGTGTCCTGGCACCTCACATTGTGCAGAGGATCTGTACTCTGGTTTTGGGTTACCTTGTCAAGGAGTATGGCATCGGATATTGCACATTGTATTGGTGTCGAAGAATTGACAGGTTCTGTAGATCCTGAAATCATTGGTGGATGCTGTCAGCGGTGTCCATGAACTACTAGAATGTCCACTATGCATGAATTCTATGTACCCTCCCATTCACCAAATGAGTTTTAAAGGACGTCTTGATCACATTGGACTGGAGAAAATTTGATAGAATACACACATCAAGAACCTGATTTTATACATAGACTTATAATCGGAATTTTGGTCTTTAGGACGTTTGGTTGATGGTTCCAAATTCCAACCATGGCCATCACCTTTAGCTTTCATCTCTTCTTTCGATGCCTGCAATCAACCTTACCCAGTATTTGAATCATTAGGCTTGCTTTCTTCTAACACTACTGTTGAATTCTTTCACTATTCTTTGGTTAAACACTATCACCATTTATTCATGAATGAGATTCTTAAATTAAACTTATTGTTTCTAGAGATTCCATTATGCCCATTCTTCCTTGTAGCCTCTTCTTGAAGTGTACTATAAGGGTGGGTGACTATGAAGACGGTATTGCAGCTTTGTACTCCGAAATCTTAAGGCCAATCAATTAACATTCTTGAGCGACCTTTTACTCGATTGGTGCTCAATCATATGGAAGTTCATTACTGCAGTTGTTGACTCAATTTAGAGGTTTTGTCACAAATCTTGTTCTCGGAATTCAAATGCAAACATTCATAGTTGAATGCATATAAAATATTTTAAAAATATATTTATTCGGGCTTGTAGAATCAAAAATGTCATGGATGACTAGAGGACCATCTGCATCCTTGAAAATAAGATATTTGCGCAGTGCGCTTCGCTTATATACCTGTTGTGGAAATTCCCGATATTATCTCCTTTCCGTATAAAATCTATTGAATTTGAAATTAATGATGACATATATTAGTGGTTCTGGTGTTAAAGGCGTTCATCCAAAATCAATTTCCTTGCAAGTACAAATTTATGATCAATGCTCATTTTGTGAGTGTTAGGTAAGGCACTTAACAAAATTTTGAGTTATTATAGCATCTCCCAATCAGTGATTTAATTTTTTGGGTAAATACATGCCATTTTGGAAAAGACACTCCATTTTGAAGTTAATAGATTTGATATGGGTTAAAACTTTCGAACATATAACAATGCATACCACGCCATACCAAAACATCAAATTAGGGTGCTTTGTAAGGCATTTAAACATTATTGTCATGTTACCACAAAACTTGGGATGCTAGGTTTAGGGAACTTACAAAATGTTGACTTCGTATAGCCTTTCTCCAACGGAGATTTAAGTTTGGGGTCAAGCTTGCAGGCATTCCTTGAATTGAGTGACAACACATTAGAAGTGACCTTTCACTGACATACTCTAAAAGCGTTGCTTCGGTGCATATTGATTGAAAACGTATATTACTTGTATCTGCTTGGTTCATGGTTGCATATGAAACGTATGATTATGGTCCTTCGGCATCATGGAAATCGTAAAATGGATAGTGGCCCCTCCCTATAATATAATATTTCAATGAGTGCGATGTCTCATATTTGGATGTCAACATAACTATTCCACCTCCTTTAAGAAAAGTGCTATTGTGTGTGTATCGCACATAGAATGTGTGAGATATTGAATGAATAAAGTCTTAGAAATAAGAATACATGGTTTAAAACTAATTCCTAGTGTCGAGCGCGTCATACAGTTAAACCAACATCTCAAAAAAATATTGTGCCATTAACATTATTTGTTGATAACAGAATAACATTGTACAAGTATGAAAAGTCAAGTCACCAAGGACAAATTCATGAATGTAATAATGTATGTAAATATTTAAACCTTAGCGTAAGATAGTTCCTATCAAAAGGAAAACTGACGGTTTGTCATTTCCTACCTTTCAATATGTTTTGACTAAAAGATTATAAACTGTCAACGAAGGAATTATATGTTCATTGATTTTTACGATTATAAATGCACAAGAAACCTTCCTCATTTTACATATTTAAAAAATCAATTTTAAGATTTTTTCCATCGTACATATTCAAAATAATTTATCTTCCTTTTTCAAGACAAAATATCAACTCTAATTGGAACCTCTAAAAACTAAAATACAGATCTAGTCTACAGTCATAACCCTAATTAATAAAAATCAATAACCGCACATTAATAAAAAACAAAGAAATAACGATGAATTAAAATTTGCATAAATAATCTTTAAATTTTCCTCCAATCATTATAAATATTAGTAGTTATAAATAAATGAAGTGGAACCTACATTGAAAACGAATGAAAGAGAAACAAAAACATCTACACTTCAAGTAGCAAGTTACACATTCTAGTTAAAAATCATAACAAAATAGAGTATTGATTTATTTTTATTACAAAGAACATGCGAGATATTAGATTTAAAGATAACTAAATTTATTTATTGGAGCGAATGCATCATTTATCTTTCTAAATCTGGAAAAGAAAATCAAGTTCATCTTATGGGTAAAAACTTTTTATATTATAGAATCATAGTTAATAAAAAATATGCCTGTTTATTGAATAATAACTTCCTACCCTGGCCAAAGCCTTTACAATGCTTGAGGAAATGAGTATTTAGAGGATGTCAAAGCGGTTTGTGGTTGTAGATGTGATTGCGCCTAAAATTTGAAATTGGGTTCAAGATTCAAGAACCATCATTTGTTTATAGTGTATGGTCAAGTGGCCGATTTGCAATAAAAACCTGTGTATAAGTAATGGAGTTACAGATTGTGCAATTTGACGTGTATAATCAAGCGGCACATATTTTTGCAGGTGTGTAATCATCTCGTACGTATTTCGAAATATTTTGATGCACACCGGCACGGCATCAGCATGGGAAAAAGCAAAAGTATATGTCGACAAATATCGCTTTAAATGCACCAGTACCGCTTTAAATGCTCTTTGTTTTTACTGTAAGGTCTGGAAATAGACAGACTGTAGGCTGTTTTTTTTAATATTTTAGCTTTTTCAGGGAAAGGATGAATAATTCTACTGGTACTATATACTAGTGTTTGAATGTAGTATCATTAGATTAGGAAGGTTGAACGGTTAGCAATCTTCTATTAGGTATAATTATTATTTTTCTATTTTGATGTTGATTAAGGATTGATAGGACCTATGTGTAAGCGGGTACCAAAACATGTACATATCTTTTCACCATAGGTTGTTGACAAAAGTCGCCACCAATGGTTGTTCATTTTTGGTTAATATTACACTTTTTAAGAGTTAATGAGAGAATGTGACACATAGGGCGCTCGGTTACTAATTTTTAATTCCAGCTATGCATTTTTGAAAATAAAAAAGATGTCATTTATTTTGTGATCATGAAATTTTGTAAGGTCTTGTAGATCCCATCTTTGGTCTTATTAATAATTTTTAATTCGAGTTGTGTTTTTGAAATGCAAAGATGTGATTTATTTTGTGATCATGATACTTTATGAAGTAATCACCGAGAAGATCTTCCCCTTCAGTTTTGTATGCACAAGAAACTGTGTAAAAAAAATCATATTGTGGCTTACAGAGTAAACGGGCACCTAGTGACCCAACAAATAATAATAATAATTTATTCCAGACCGCTGAGTTAGATGGATATCTGGATCTCTGTCATTTTAAATGTCAGATTATTATTCCAAGTAACAGATTAGGTACAAATATAGTGAATGTATGCATTCTTTATATTAAATATCTATTTTTATGTTTGAGCCAACAGTCAATTTAGATGTTTTACAGAAACTTCATATATGTTGACTTGATGACTAATTAATGAAAAAAAACCTAAAAATGTTATAATCCATTAATTGATCAACATTTCAACCATACTAACCTATGTAATATATAAGTAGGGTATATAATCATATTGAATAAATAATAGTGATGGAAATTGGCTTTAAAGGGATTTTTGGGAATAGTTATTAGCTAGGCCAGTTTTACAGGTGTTAGTATTTCTTAAGTCTTCACAATTACATGCAAAGAACCGTGAGTTGTAGCAACAACACAAGGAGTCTCATGATGGCTCAAATTCTTAACTTTTAAAAATGTTAAGAAGCCTTCTCATATTTCAATTCTTGAATGTTTGAACCATCATGTTACAAGTTTGCTTTAAATAAATATTTGAATCATAATTACCATCTTCTTACAAATTTAGTGAAAATTCGGTTCAATGTTTCTTCTTTTCAATTAAAAATGGCGAATGAACCAATTATATAGAATTATGGTAGATAATTCATCACGGTCTATGATACATCATTTTATGGTATATTATATATGGTCAGTTAATGGTTGAATATAATAGATTTGGTGTTTTAAATATTTTACATAGTTTACAATATACTTCCTATATATTTTATAATATTGTTCAAGTTTTACAAATTATAATATATTCTCCCCCTTTATTTTAAACTACTCATTATCATTTATTATTTATGGTCAAATCTATGCTTATTATGTGTTCTATGATTAATATTTTCAATTCTTCATATAAATTAACACTACCAATTAGAATGTTATGGATGATCGTATAACGTTTAAAATTATTTTGATATTTTTCTACCTATCAAGTTATTATGATACATACTATTGTATTAAGAGCATTGTGAAACATGTTTTTTTTTTCAAAATAATTATAATTAAATACATAAAATATCAAAATATACATATACTAACAATTAACGTTAAATTTATTATGTCGAAGGCGTGCACAATTAAATTATTAGTGGATGTAGGCTAACAAGCACTAACATACTTTACAAAATGAATGGTGAAGATCTAGTTGTTCTACGTGCATTGACATTTGATGTTGGAAAATGGCCCACTTGAACTTGCAGGTGGAGATAGCGCAGCTACCGATGAGCATCAGCTGGAATGGTTGGAGGGCGTCATGTGGCTTCCATGATGGATGTTGTTGTTACCTCTTGAATATGTATGCCAATGGTTCACCGAGGAAGATCTGACAAGTTTTGATTGTAGGTGTAGACCGTGATGACCAAGTCGGAATCTACTTGCGGGGTGCAAAACATTCAATTATATTTTTGCAATGTCAATGCCAATGCTAAATCTTACATTTCCAATGTTTCAATTGCATTCGTATGGTGCCAACCAACACTAAGGGAAGACTTGGTTATCAATGTGAATTTCAACATTATTATTACTATTGTTTGCTTGTGAGAGGCCATATATTTCAACTGCTGTAATTTTTCCTCACATTTGATAGTTGTCATTATTGCCCTTGTTAGTTTATCGTGATTAGTAATTTCTCTTTGTAGTGAGACTTAGTTTAGAGTCCTGTCAATTTTAGATCGTTCATCAGTAATACCATCAATATTTGTGGACACTATGAGTGAGAATTGGGATATTGTTACAATAAAAAGGGTAGATTACCTTCTCTAAATTAGGATAACGATAGAGAGGTCAATGATCACGACAAGCATATCCATCTTAACATTTAAAAAAAATTGATGGCCATGTGGTTTCCCTGGGCTTGTCACTAGGTTAAATTTCATGCACACCTTTGCATGCCTAACAAGTTTTAGGTGTGAGTAAATCATCATTTTATTTATTTTTCATTTTTATTGAATGTCGAAGCATTAAGATTACGTTGAAGATGTACTTCAAATAATATAAAGGGAAGGGAAACTAATTGGTTGTGACATTGGTCGTGTTGGATGTATTGTCACATCCTACCGTTATAGACCCCTAAAGCCCTAGTCACAACCCCCTACCTCAAAATATAGGTTCCATACTTTGAATTACATGCTAATGGTCCACGTGAACTCGCAGGATGAGATAACGTATCTAACAAAGAGCATCGGTTGGAATGGTTGGAAGGTGCCATGTGGCTTCCTTGATGGTTGTTGTCACCTCTCAAATAGGAATGCCACTGGTTCATCGAGGATCTAAAAAAATTTCGTCGTAGGTATACATCGTGAATTTTTGTCATAGGTATAGACCGTGACAACCAAGCCGAAATCCACTTGCAGGGCACAAAAAAATCAATTATATTTTTGCAATGCTAATGCCAATGCTAAAGCTTACATTTCCAATGTTTCAATTTTAGTCATATGATGCCAACCAATGCTAAGGGAAGACTTGGTTATCATTGTGAATTTCAATATTATTATTACTATTATTTGTTTATGAGCTGACACATATTTCAACTCTGGTAAATTGGCCTCACATTCGATCGTTGTCATCATTGCCCTTGTTAGTTTATCATGATTAGTAATTTCTCTTTGTAGCTAGTCTTAGTTTAGATTCTTGTCAATTTCGGATCGTTCATTAGTATTGTTGTACATTGTGAGTGAGAATTTGGATATTGTTGCAATAAAAATGGCGGATGACCTTCTCAAAATTTGGATAATGATAAAGAGGTCAATAATCACGACAAGCATAACCATATTAAGATTTTAAAAAATCTGATGACCACATGGATGGCATGGGCCTGTCACTAGGTTAAATTTGACGCACACCTTTGCGTACATAATTTTTTTTAGGTGTGAGTGAATCAACATTTTATTTATTTTTTATTTTTATTGAATTTTGAAGCAAGACTGATCCAAAGCATTTTTCAATGTAAATATATTCCCAAAATATCCCTAAACCATTTCAGTCCTATAGAGCGCCTTGAGAGCTTTCCGTCGATAGGTGGAGCTCAGAAAATGGAGCTCGTACACGAAAGATATCGCAAGTCAAATTTCAGGTTTGAAAAGTGGTCAAACTAAGTCAATAGTCCAATCCGGATGTGACATGTGGAAAAATGGTAAAAAGGTTAAAATTTTGTTTTTACCAAGGAAAAAATTTGTGGGCCCCACTAATTGCTAGCTGGGGGCCCCTCAACCAGGTTCAACAAAGTTTTTTGTAGGGGGGGTGCCTTTATCGCCTTTTCCTATTATCAATATCATAATTTCGATTATATATGCCACATATTTTTGTAACTCTACCCATGTGGGATTTTATGTTGTAGAGTTGAATTTTTGCATTGGAGGGTTATGATATTGCGTTGCACTTGGAGTAGCTCGTTGGGGTGATCAACTCCCCACCGAGTTGATCAAATTACCTTTCACATTCATCGCACTTTGTTCCTGTATTACTTGGCCTTATCTATATTACCTAGCTCGGTGCCTTATCCAATAGCGCAACGGATTGATGTTTGCCAACTTGACCGGTCCACATTATTAGGTGGTTCCTCTAATGACTAGACCCATTTGGGAAGTCCAACTATGGACATAGCTAACTCAACGTGGATATACATGCAACTCGGGGGCGGATAAACAATGCACCGCATGACACTTAATACATGGCACCACACAGTTTGGCGGTTTGGCATACCAGCAAAGCAACAGTGCACGTGGTGGTTCAAAATAACAACCTTGCCATTATGTGGCCATACAACTAGGTTGAATGGAGAGACCATTCAACAATGCACCAACCACCTTATTATGTGGCGAAAAACAAAAGGCTTGGGCGTGGCCTAAGTCACGTAGACTTTTTGCAGTCGAGCCCAATTTAAACCCTATCTCCCTTTATTCTGTTGTGAATGTGGGACTATCCCCACATACATTAGAACACAATTCACCAAAGGAGGAGGCCCAAGAGATTGAACCCGTGACCTTGTGAGAGTTAATCGAGAACCCAACTAATCCGCTAAAGGATCTCGACAGGTAATAAAATGAGCTCAGAAGTATTTATAAGAGGCTTTTTAGTAGACTATGCAGGGTAGAGAAGGGGCAGTTTGTAGTCAACTAAGTTTTTGGGGCACTTCTGGTAACTTTTAGAGCTTGGTGTAAAAACCAAAGTTGTTCATAATTTTGATACAAAGATAGTGGTGGTCTTCCTTTTTCATGAAGTATTGTATATTTTCTGTTGTAGGCATTTTTTGGTCGCATTCTTATAGGAAAATCACTATGGAGAGCCTGTGAAGCCATAGGTGAATTTGTGGACAATGTCAGATTGGAAATCAAAGTCTGCAAACCTATTTTTAAGCTTTATTTTAGGTATAAAGGTCGTTATTGTCATTATTGAAGGTGATTAAGTTGTACTTATTTGGGAAATAATAGATTGATTCACGATTACATGACTCCAGAGACATAGCCTTCGGGTAAACTCTGTTAACAATTTCTTGTTGTGGATTTATTTTCGGTTTGTGAAGATTTTGATCAGATAAAAATCATTATTTGGATACATTGATTAAATTGATGTAGGAAACACTTAATTAGTTAAATTGGATTTAAATGAAATTGACGATCCAATTTCCACAACCTACAAAACGAATGCACAATTCAATTTTGGGATTAAAAATCAGATTGAGTGCATAAAATAATTCAACTTGTTATTAGATTTAAGGATTTCTAATATTTCCATTTGATTACAGAAGTTGGATTTTAAAACGATTAATTGATCATTAAGAAAGTGTTTTGCGAATTGGAGTTTCAAAACACCCAAATTGGTTCAATTAAGCAGTCTTAATCAAGTTTAAATGTGGAAAAATTTAGTATCCAGAAATTTTTAAAAGTACATTTAAAAAAAGTGTACCATTTTCGGATCAAAGACAAGTTAATCCAAATTGGTGCCTTAAAGTCATCCAAACCTCAAGCCCTCATTTCTAGGAATGGGAAACAAAAATCCTCTAGCAACCAAGAGAAGAAGAAAAAGAGGAAGGATCTAGAAAATAAGAAAGAACAAAAATCCACTACCTCTTCAAAGTCTACCACTGAAACATCCAGTTCAAATGGGAAACCTAAGAAATAAAAAGGTTAAGTCTGCCTATTGCAAGAAACTTGGGCAGGATGAGCACAAATGCATAAAGAAGAAGATTTACCACCTCAGTAATCTCCTTGAGAAGAACAACATAGGGGGGTCCCTGAATCTATCAAACAATCTTCATCAAACCAAGAATCTATTAAGGAAAAGGAAAAAGATAAATCGAAACATAAGGGAAAGGCTCTAGTTATAATTTCATCCTCATCTACTCCTTGGGTTATCAACTCTAGTGGTTCACACACATGGGTTCATCACAAGTTGAGTTTTCTTCCTTAGAGCCCTATAACATGTCCTCCATCACTTTGGGTGATGATACTCTAGCCACAGTTTCACAGAGAGGGTATGTTGAATTCGAAGGTAGAACATTCACAAATGTTCTCAGTGAACCTTCAATTTCAACTAATCTCTTTTCAGTGTATTAGATAACTCATATAGGGAAGGTCCTGAGAGTCCTATTTTATCCAAATTCAGTTGAGATCAGGGAGTTGCATAGAAAAACTACATTGGCAGTGGGTAGGACAGATAACCATGCTAGGTTATATACATTCTCACATTTTTCACCTGATGTCTCAACTACTACATTGCTCACACATTCATATGTAGTTAGAAAATAATGACATGAGTGGTTTGTCCATCTCAACTACCACTACCTTGAGTAGCTCAGTTAGCATGACATGGTTATAAGATTGCCTAGAGTTCGTCTCTCAAAGGGACTTCGCAAGGGTTGTGCTCTTGGAAAACAACATAAAGAGAAATTTTACAAGGTAAAATCTTGGACATCTTCAAGACCTTTAGAGTTGATTCACAGTGATGTCACAGGGGATTTTCCCCATCCTTATTTCACTAGGTCCAAATATGATCTCACCTTCATAGATGAATTTTCCAAATATATACGGGCTTGATTCCATAGGTCAAAATTTGTAGTGTTAGATTACTTTCAGGACTTCAAGGCACTTGCTGAGAAACAATCTGGAAAAAGCATCAAAGTTTTTTAAACAGATAATGGGGAGGAGTATGTTAAAAACAAATTTGAGGAGTTTTGCACCATAGAGGGTATTGATCTACAATGGAAAATGCCTTATAATCCTTAACATAATGGCATGACAGAATGCAAAAATCGTTCCTTGAAAGAGATGATGAACCGTATGATACACTCTAAATCTTTGACTCCACAGTTTTGGGTAGAAGCCATTAATTGTGCCTGTTGTATACATAAATGGTTTCCCCACAAAGATTTAAAATGTATAACTCCCTTTGAATCTTTGCACAACTGGAAACTAGAAGTTAAGCACTTCAGGGTCTTCGAATCACTAGGGATGACACATATTCCCAAAAATAAGTGCAAGGAAATGGAGCCTCAATCCAAACTTGTCATCTTTATTAGGTATATAGAGGGGGTCAAGGGTTATAGACTTATCCATCCTACTACTCATGATTTGTTCATCAAGAGAAGTGTTAATTTCTAGGAGAGTCCCACTGTCTCTTTACTTGGTGCTTCTCCATCTCCTTTGGTTTCATTCAATTTTGATGAGAAGTCTGAAGATTCAGATCATCCACAACAGGTTTATGAGGCAACATTTTCTACTTCTTCCACTTCTGAAAACGAGAGAATTAATGAGTCATCCTTGTCTACTTCTAGCCATACTTCAGGGGACAAGGATTCACCACATGAATCACCCACTTCAATCCCTCTTTGGGCTAGGAAGACACTTTAGAGTGCAGGAACTTGGGTAGGGAATCCTAAGGATGACAGACGTACTCGGGCATAATATCATAGTAGGATGCATGCCTTCTATGATTCAATGACAAATCCACAAAAATTCTAAGAGGCATCAGGGATACTTGAGTGAGATAGTGTTATGCATGAGGAATATAATTCCTTAATTAGTAATCACACTTGGGATTTTACTTCACTTCCTAAGGGAAGGAACATGTTTCGATGTCGATGGATATATCGAACCAAATTTGTAGTAGATGGATCAATTGATAAGTACAAGGCTCAGTTAGTAGCCAAGGGTTTTTCATAAGTAGCTGACATAGAATACTTAGAGACCTTTACTCCCGTAGGCAAGATGACTTCGATTAGACTCGCACTTTCTTTATCCGTAGCACATGGTTGGAGTGTACACCAGATGGATGTGAAAATTTATTTTCTTCATAGAGACTACAGGAGGAGATCTACATGCAGAAGCCACATGGATTTGTTCAGGATTCATCCTTTGTTTGTAGACTTAGGAAATCCATCTATGGCCTTAAGAAGACCCCTCAAGCTTAGTATGCCAAGATGGATTCCTTCATCCTATCTTATGGTTTTACTCGGTGAGATTTAAATCCCAATGTATATCTATTGTGGAGGGATGATTCATTACTGATGATAGTACTATATTTTGATGATTTTTTTATCACTTGGAGTTATTCATCGGATATCTTAGCAGTTAAAACAACTCTTCAGGATAGATTCACCATGACTCAGTTGGGTCTACTGCAATACTTCCTTTACATTCGGATTAAACAGTATAATTTAGGGATTTCACTTGCACATCCCAAGTACTCTCTCGATCTTTTGGTTTGGTTTCACATGGATGATTGCGAGCCATCTCAGAATCCTTCTTATCTAGAGTTAAGATTAAGGTTGATTGTTCCACACCCTTGGTCGATGCTACTTTGTATCGAATTTTTTTTAGAAGCCTTATTTACTTGATTGAAAATAAACCTAATATCTCTTATGCCATTGGTATTGTTTTGAGGTACATGAAGGAACCCCATGAACTGCATTGGAAAGAAGCTAAGAGGATTTTACACTACATTTAGGGGTCATATAGATATGGGATTCACTATACGTTTGGTTCAGACATTGACTTCTTTAGTTACTCAGAATCAGATTGGGCTAGAGACACTGAGTGTCATAAGTCCACTTCAGGTTATAGTTTCTCATTAGGTTATGTTCCTATTAGTTGGTCAAGAAAGAATCAATATGTTCTTGCTCTATCATCCACAAAGGCAGAGTACAAGGGTGTTGTGAATGTAACTACTGCGGCTATTTGGCTTTAAGGGATTCTTTCTGAGCTTGACATCCAGATCACAAATTCTACAATCATCTTTTGTAATAACCAAAGCACCATATAGATATGCAAGAATCCGGTCCTTCATCAGAGGACCAAACACATTGAGATTCACATGCACTTCATTTGGGAACTCATTCATGAGTAGGTCATCAATTTGATAGTATTCCAGTATTTAGAGAAGGTTGCTGACATATTCACCAAACCTTTCACTGAGAGCAAATTCATTCATATACGAGTTCTTCTTAAGGTTGGTCTACATCAAAAGTTGCATCATCTTCAGGGGGGCTTTCTGGCCTCTTCACTTCTTCATGTATCTCTTTTGAGGGGGAGTTTTTCCAATTGGGTTTTCTTATTTTACTCTATCATTTGAGAGATTTCATTGTACGTGGGTATCTCATCAAGCCTCGTTGTCAGGACCCACTTTATTTTTTCACTTCCAACCTAAGTTGTGTTTATGGGGGGTGCTAGTGTAGAATTTATTTTCCTTACTTTATTTGTATTATCCTACTCGGGATATTCCACCTCACTTGGAGTTTCCCTACACTTATGGGATATGTTTTCTTAGGTGTACAATTGACTACACCTTTCTAGGTGTTGGTTACCACTTGACTACACTATTCTAGGTGGTGGTTACCACTTGACTACACCATTTTAGGTGTTGGTTACCACTATTCTAGGTGGAGATTGCCATGGTTCTAGAAGGAGGTTACACATTCAAATCCTATATGTACATCTATTTCACTATTCTATTTGATCATATTGAGTAGGATTTATTTCTATGTTATTGTAATTATTTCTCTTGTATTTTCATAATTTATAGTTTTGTATGCTTGTTTTGTTTTGTATTGGAACAATTCATGTCTCACATCATTCACCTTAGCATTCTTTGAACCACCAAATATGTGGTGCTTCTACAATAGTCTCACCTTCCTGATGTGTAGAGTTTCCTTTGCCACAATGTTATTTATGGCCTTGGGTGGCCTTTCTTTTTCCTTGTATAGTTCTTTGTATTTATGTTCCACCGTAACCTCTACCTTCAAAGAAAATTGACGAGATTCATATACTAACCACACTTGTATCTTTATAAACTCATCTTGGATTGCTATATATAACCCATTCATATACCTAAATGTTCTCCAAATTTTCCTCCACATGTCTCTCTTGAATAACGAGTCAATAAAATTATTTAGTGTATGCATTCACAGTGAGCTCTCTTTGTCAAGTGTTCTAAAACTTATTTTAAAAACTGATATGGTAATCCATGGGAAATAATTTTTCCTTGATCTTCACCGCCATTCTATCCCAACTATTAATATTTATCTTGCCTATTTATACTATGTGTTATGGGATATTCTCCCACCAAAGATATGCGTGACCCTTTAAATTCATGTATAGGAAAATTGGAATCTCTTAGGATCATCCATTTCTTCATACTCAAAATACTTCTCCAACTCCATTATCTAGTCAATGAACTTCTATGGCTCCACACTTCTAGATTAACTTAGCTATCCAATCTAGGATTTCTCTCCATAATTTCAATTACATGTAAGACCTTGTCTTCTCATCCCTTATCTTGTGTTTCATTTTCTTCGTCATTCACTATTTTCTCTTATTTGCGTGGTTCTACCACATTATCATTATGATACTCCTTAGCAATACCTTAGCATTTTGAAGCTTCCATGGCTGCCAAATGGGCTTGCACAATCATCATCAACTCAACCAAATCCTTAAATCTCACCCCTTGGTTTCTACAACCTCTTACAATATCCCACTTTTGTTCTATTGTCCTTCTTCAAGATGCAACATCCACAAAAATTACAACCTTAAAACCTTCTAACGAAAAAATATTTTTACTGAAATATGTTTACAAAGATTTTATAGCCATACTTACAAATGTGGAAAAGCATATTTTTTTCTATGTAATCCTCAAACCTACCTGATTAACTAAAATTAGTGGAATTATTCTAGGTTAATCTAATATAAAGAACACCAGTAAATAATTGATAATTGCATAAAGAAAATGACCCAATAAATCTAAGCTATGAAAATGTGAAACCCTAAAGTGCAAGAAAGGTTAGAAAGAGCTTAGCTAATTCACAAATGTGTTAGGAATGTGTCACAGTTATGCCCGGATGAAAAAATGCAAGAACAACTACATAGGAGCTCCAGAAAACACAAATCTGAAATAATAGGATAGACTAGGGATCTTGGAGAGGGACAGAAGCACCTATGGGTGCCCTAGTTTGAGAACTGGGCACCCTGGTCTGTGATAAATCTCTGCAACCTTCCTATGAGGTGTCACTGTGTGATCTCTTTCCTTCGCTTCCTGTCACACTATCTTCTCTGGAATACTCACTATGTCACTAGAAATCGATGATGAAGTAGAGACTTGCAAAACCCCAAGGCAAACATCAAACCCCTAAAAATGAAATATGCATATGAAGGGGTCGGATCGTCCTTGTTAAGATTGTGGAGATGAATTGATCCACAATTAGCATGATTTACACCTTGTTGGTTTACTCAGTAACTGGCGTCAGTCAAAGGGTAACCGACACCGGTTAGGGTAATCAGTGTCGGTCAGCATCAGGGTAACCGACATCAGTCAGAGTAACCAACACCGGTTACCTATGCGTGGAATGTTTTATTTAATTCGTGGGAATTTAATTTAGATTTTGTTTTAAAGTTGATTTAAAGGTTATAAATACATAGCTAAGGTGCCCTATGTTTGTCTGAGCTTATATAAGCTAGAAAAATAGGGTTAGAACATAAGGAATGGGGAAAAATAATAATTGTGATATCCTTGGTTGAAAGGAAGAAGAAGAAGAAGAAGAAAAGTCAGATTGCATAAAGACACAAACTTTCATAGAGAGAAGATGAACAAAAGGAAAGTGTAGGTACACTGTTGGTGAGAAGATGGTATTATATTCTACTATATTTCCTTTGTATTATTTAGTCTCATGTAATGGCTTACATAGTATGCAAAGCACTTAGTGTTTCTTCTTGGTAGATCTACAGGGTGTTGTGAGATCTTGTATTATAGATCCATGAGATCATGATGTATTGTTGATCCATAGGAATCTAGTATTGTAGAGGAAGTTTTATTCATGTTTGTATAGGTTGATGCAGTGATGATGGAGAGAATTATTTCTTGGTGCACGGTTACAGTTTCAAATCGGTAGACCCTTATAGAGGTCTTGTTTGACGATTCACAGTAGAGTGAGAGCTTGGTTGCATAGTAGTAGATGCAGGGTAGCTTCAGGTATGTGAGATCTGGTGGTGTTTCAAAGGCACGATTATAGTGCACTCAGGTAGATCTTGTTAGATATCTAGAGGAAAAACATGTGGTGGTATGAAGGAAAGGTTTAGTGTACTCGAGAAAATCCGTTTGGAGATCTGGGAGGAAGTAATACTCTTGTAGACATACATGTACTCTTGTGCAGAAGAGTTGGTTTGTAATCTCTTGTTAAATTATATATATGACATCTCTATCTTTAGTGGACGTAGCTCAAATTGGGTAAACCACGGTACATGTTGTGTTATGTGTGTGTACTTTTGTGTGATTTGGATTATTCTTGTTTATGATTTCACTGCTGTAGATTTTGTGGGGATTGTTAGATTTGTATTTGCATGTTTTTTATTTTATATTCAATGGTTGCAATGTTTCCACATAGACCCATCCCCAACAACTGGTATCAGAGCAAGGTTTTAGTTTTTTAGAATTGGGTTATTTTAGAGCAAGGGTTTGCTTCATGGTTTTGTTAGTGGTTTACTGACAAGTGTATGAGAGTAGGGTTTGTTTTTCCTGATGTGAAAATTGCAGGAAGATATTGAATCTCAAATGGGAGCTGGAAGAGTAGGTATGCTGGGATATAGTGACCAACATCAGTTAGGTGGAAACCGACGTCGAAAGGCTGACCATGGTTGGTTACAGGGTGACCATGGTCGATTACTGGCCAACCTAGTTTTTAAACTGAAAATAATAGATCTAAAAAAATGGAGAGATGCATGGAATGTATCTTGTTTGCTGAGGTGTCCCTAGTTCTTAGAGGCACAAGCATGGTGGTCAGATTGCAGATCTGGGTTACAGAGGTATGGTTTTATCTTGGTCTTGCAGTGCTTTACTTTTTAATAACACATGAATGGTTTTGAATTACATATCTAGACAGAGAAAAGGAGCAGGTATGCATCCTTGGTGCAATTAGACGCATAAGCTTCATTAAAGAGGCAGTAACATAGAATGAAGACAAGGCTTCCATGAGTGAAGCATGTTCTTCAGTTGAAGATGTGGTTGAGTATCTTGGTGCTGGTAAGGTGATGTGTTTCATCTTGGTGCAATTTATTTACATGCATTATTGTCGTAGTGGTTTTGTACGATTTAGATGCTTCTTTAAATGACTGACTCAACTCAATTATCGGCTTTGGTCAAAGTAGGCACCTAGTGTGATGTTCTATGCCAAATTGTGTGGTGTTGGGTTCGTTATAGTAACATCGACATTGGTTTGAGAAACGAGGTCGTTCATAGAGGAATCGGTATCGGTCAGCTAACCATGGTTAGTTATGGGATGATTGTGGTCGGTCTCTATGGTAACTTATCTGTATAGGGTTTTTTGCATCAAGAGAGGGAAGATGGTTTTTTATCCTGGTTTAAAGGATCGAGTTTCTTGCACAGAGTGTACATGTCAGAGACGGTGTAGATCACTTCATTGTTTGGATCAGAAAGAGGATGGAGTTGTCTCAGTTAGTCCATTGAGACTTTGAGTCAGGTATCTCTATATGATTCATGTTTTATTTCTTTCGTTTGAAGTAACTGATATTATGTTTGGATAGCGTGCACAGATTTACACCATGGTTTTTGGTGTTGTTTGACTTTTATATTCTAGTTGTGTGGAATCTTGAGAACAAGGGTTTCTAGTCTAAGGATGAGATCCTCAATGAAAACTCATGATTAGACATAGTTTCAGGTAATGAGAGATGTTGAGTACACACAGATGGAAAGAAGGTGATTCACCTACTTCACAAGAAGTCCAAACTTCTATGATGTAGAAGTATTCTCAGAGAATAAAGGGAATCAATTTTATAGTTCTTTCATCTAGTTTTATTTCTCACTGACATATTAGCTTTTGAGCTTGGTTTTAGAGGCAGTGCAGGGGATTTTGTGTTCAGTGGGAGCAAGCCATGGTTGTTGGCATTGCAGGATTTGATACATGATGCACATGCAGAGTGAGAGGAGATTGCTACACTTCAGAGTGGCAGGAGGCACAAGTTGGTTTTGGAGGGTAGTCACGACTTTTCAGGTATTCTAAGTTTATTGCTTTGTGATATCACTTCTGGTTTATTTTGTGGTGCCTAGATATTCCTTAGGGAAGGTAGTTGATGGTTGATTCAGTTGGTTTTAGATGATAAAACAATTTTCAGAGTTTGAAGGGTGAAAAAGGTGAAAATTTGCTAGTTACAGAGACCGGTGTTGGTTAGGGTTAACCGTGGTCGGTCATTTGGTAACAGTGGTTAGTCAGGTAGTGACCGGGGTCGGTTAGGAAACCGTGGTCGGTTTGGTCACATGTTTGACAATAATGCTTATTTACCATTTTTAGATGGTGCCCTTGTTTTGCTTTCATCTTGGTTGATTGTGCAAAGTATGTTGATGACATGTTTGCTAGTATTTGCACTTGGTATTAGTGGCATGGTTTAGCATGGATGTTTGTTATTGACATTGATGAGCACATGATTCATATTCAGCTTTGGAGTTAGTCGGTGGTAGACTTGGAGCTTCTGGAGAGCCTGATGATATGGATGGATGTACATGGTGAGTTTGTACATGTGGATAGATTCAGTTTTGTGAGTCTATGATGATGCAGATGTTTGATTTGCACATGGATGCCTTGAGCATGAGTAGGGGATGTTTGTATTTCCTCTTGATTACTATGTTACTCCATGGGAGATGTTATCTACAGATGATTGTCTTGGACATGCTAGTTGTTTATGTAGGGTTGGATTTTACAGATTATAGTGTTATGGATTCTTTGAGTTATGCAAGTTTGTGGATTGATCAACCACTATTGTAGGTAGAACTCATTTGGGTTGTCTTTACCCAGGATCTTGTTTTGCTTTCGCATATTCCAGTTTGACTTGTCTTGGTCAGTTGCATTGGTGGTTGCATGGAGACATGGATAGATGGATGGAGAACATGGTTGGTTTTATAGGTATGGCTATGGATGTAATAGAAGCTTAGTACTTCAGTTTGAATGGAAGTTATTACATGTATGATTAGTCATGGTGACTTGGTTGCATGAGAGGCTTGGAGTTATAATTCAGTGGGAGCTTGATGTATGGATAGCTCGTGTATCACGGATCAGTAGTAGCTTCGTGTAGGTATATGGTAAGTCATAGGTTTGTTATCTTCTTGGTTTTAGAAGATGGTTTAATCTTCCTGATTTCATTTGAGAGAATTTTTTATGTAAAGAATAAATGGTCTTCATGGTATGTAGAGGATGGTGATGTACAGGTATAGGTACAAGTTCAAAAATTTATCTCCAAGTGGGAGATTGTTAGGATTGTGGAGTTGAATTGCTTCACAGTTAGCATGATTTACACCTTACTGGTTTACTCAGTAACCGACGCCGGTCGGAGGGTAACTGACAATGCTCAGGGTAACCGGCACCATTTAGCATCAGGGTAACCGTCACTGGTTACCTCTGTATAGAATGTTTTATTTAACTCATGGGAATTTAATCTATCTTTTGTTTTAAAGATGATTTAAAGGTTGTAAATGCATAGCTAAGGTGCCCTAAGTTTTTCTAATCTTATATAAGCTAGAAAACTAGGGTTAGAACATAAGGAATGAGGAAAGAGAAGAATTGAGCTATCCTTGGTTGAAAGGATGAAGAAGAAGAAGAAGAAAGTAGATTGCATGAAGACAAGAGCTTTCATAGAGAGAAGTTGAACAGAAGGAAAGTGCAGGTACACTGTTGGTGAGAAGATGGTATTATCTTCTACTGTATTTCCTTTGTATTTTTTAGTCTCATGTAATGGCTTGCATAGTATGCAAAGCACTTAGTGTTTCTTCTTGTTAGATCCACAAGTTTTTGTGAGATCTTGTTATTGTTCATTCTTGTAGATCCACAGGTTGTTGTGAGATCTTGTATTATAGATCCATGAGATCATGATGTATTGTTGATCCATAGGAATCTAGTATTGTAGAGGAATTTGTCTTCATGTTTGCACAGGTTGATCCAGTAATGATAGAGAGACTTATTTCTTGGTGCATAGTTACAATTGCACATTAGTAGACCCTTCTAGAGGTCTTGTTTGTGGATTCACAGTACATTGAGAGCTTGGTTTCACAGTGGCAGATGCAGGGTAACTTTAGGTATGTGCGATTTGGTAGTGTTTCAGAGGCATGGGTTATAGTGCACTAGTGTAGATCAGTTAAAGATTTGGAGGAGCTACCTGTGGTGATATGGAGGCACGGTTTAGTGTACTCAGGTAGATCCGGTTGGAGATCTGGGAGGAAGAGATACTCTTGTAGAGATACATGTACTCTTTGTGCAGAAGAGTTGGTTTGTAATCTCTTGTTATATTATATATATGAGATCTCTTTATTTTGTGGATGTAGCCCACATTGGGTGAACCACAATACATGTTGTGTTATGTGTGTGTAATTTTGTGTGATTTGGATTATTTTTATTTACGCTTTCATTGCTGTAGATATTGTGGGGATTGTTAGATTTGTATTTGCATGTTTTGGATTTTATATTCAATGGTTGCAATGTTTCCGCATAGACCCATCCCCAACAGTCCTTAGCGGTCATAATGGTGGACATGCTAACTGAGCATTGTACTACATCTAAGAAGAGATGTAATTCTATGTGTGTGCGTAATCATGCCCTAAGTGCTCTTGTGCCAGTCGCACTTTCTGAAAGTATGGGGCAATAACTATGTGTAGAAATGTAATAAAATGGTGGATGGAATAGAATAAACTTCCCTCCTATGCAATGTGATGCAAATGAACCATCTTTGTGCCTTGTGATGGAGCTAGATGGTGAATGGAGCCTTTGGTGGATGTAACCTTAGGTGATGATAGTAGTGTGTAGTGTTTAGTACCTCATTATGGTCTCATAACTTTATATTTATATGGTTATCTTGTTCTAATTTTGTAATTAACACCGAGAAGACTGACCTCCAAAAATATGGAAAGCTCAAATGGCTAGAAAGTGCCCAAAAGATGGAAGTAAAGTGGGAAGAGGATCACGATGTCTGGGGCGCCCCAGTACTGGCCTGGACGCCCTAGTCAGGGGTAGAATAACAAAAAATGACAAAATAGACTAGGAATGTATGTGCGAGAGGTCATAAGTGATGACCAAAAGAAAAGAAAAATGGCCAAAAGATGGGGGTTAATTAGTACTTTCTTCACTCAAAAACCATATAAATAGCAATATGAGATCAAGACTAAATAATGTCCAAAGTGCATGATTTTGTGACTACATTTTTGCCCACTTTATGTTGGTGAGCGGAAATCTTGGTAACATAAAGTAGATAGAGATGTGTACCTGATGATCCATGTAGAGTGATGTAGAAAGCGCGCCGATTAGAAAAAGTGTGGAATGAGAAAATGGCGGAGGGTGGAAAGTAAGGTTGTACAAGTGCAAAAGGTGGTGAGAGTGAACCTAGGGCAGAAACGAGTGTGTAGATTTCGATGTATGTGATGTACCTGAATGTTAGTATGAGGTGTGTGCTACCACAAAATGTTGTTATTGTTGTACTTGTTTTTGAATTCTTTCTTCTCATACAGATGGACCTATAAAGGAGAAGATGATCAAGTAGATAAATATGCATGTATATGTAAAAACCACACGAATATAGTAAAAAGACTACAAATAGAAGTATGAAAAATGTAAAAGGATCATGTGCACCCGATCCGTGATGAGAGAAAGGGTGTAGAGAGGATATCATGTACTGCAATGTTTTTGGGTGATCTCATGCCACCTTGGCTGAAGAAGTGTAGGGAGAAATCTGCATTATTCTCCAACCTGTAACCACTTCCCTAAAGATGTATGAAGAGATCTCTATATTGTCTTGTTTCTTGGGTGATCTGATGCCACTAGCCGAAGTAGTGTAGGGAGGAAATTCACTGTATCCTCTAACCTGTAATTGCTCCCCAAAATTCTAAGGACTACCTATCCTATAAAATTTGTTGTGTAGGGGGTTTATATACTGGTGTGAATCCACTCACTGTATAACCCATAATGTCAAGGACGGAAAACTAAACTGAACTATACCGGTAGAGAGCGTTGTATAGTGTGTAAAACCCAAAATGATGCCCCCTCTTTGGGGGGGCATGCGATGTTGCTGATAGGAGAATGCGGCCCTTAAAGAGGAACAACGACATAAAATGTGCCCTTTGGGGGGAAGGAAATGCGATTGGTATAAACCAAGGCACACACAAACACGTGGCTATAAACAAGTGTGAGTACAAGAAAGCATGCATGTAGAAGACAATTGTACGCTACACAGATAATGTAGAAACTAGAATGCAAGTAAATACGCAAGAAGAAAATCATAGATCGCCAAAGAGGGTGGAAAACATGGCACATCACTCACAATCTCATAAGACACTCAAGGCCATAATAGCCGCATACAACAAACAAACAATAGTAGACAACCAAAAAAGTAGTAACGGGAACGAATAGACCTGTAAAAAAATGTTGCACATGAAGCACCCATTAGCATGTTAGGAAGATAACCCGTATGTTAAAAGCATGTAAAAGCAAGTGATGTAAAGTGCTAAGTACAAAATGAGACAATAACACCTGTAAGAGAAAAATGTGGATGCCCCGAGCGACTGTTGTAGGAGTGGTAGGAGGTGAGCATCCATGTTGTGTATGGGAGACATGTATCTTCGATCACAACTTAGAAAAGGGCGTGAACGTACATGTGTGCATGGTAAATATAATGACATATAAGAGATCTAGGTAGCATGTGTAATAAGTGGACATGGACACGAAAATGTAAGAAAGGATAAAAACAAACAAGATATAAAACATGTTTTGGATGGATGGAATAGAATGCAAGATGGATGATAGGAGCCACATACCCCCCAAGGGAATGAAAGTGTATGCAATGAGGTTCATTTAGTATGCCCCCTCAACAATCAAGAATGAACCAAAAACAATAGTGCATTATTGGGAAATGGTCAAATAGTGCATGGTGTATAGCGCACTGTGATGAGTGTGTATGTGTGTTGATGATATGCGACCTAAAGATTAATGTGTGATGATGTAGCCTAAAGCGTATATCACGATGAGATGAATAGAGGGAGTGCTGATGTAGCCTAAAGTGTGTACCACTACAAGATGAAAGAATAGGTGACCATTTATCCTATAGCGTATGTCACTAACCTAGTAATGCCGCATGGTAGAAGGTCGAGTAATGAACATGTGTGTATGATAAGGTCCATTTGATTGGTAAACCATCGACAATAGAGTATGGACCAAGGAACTAAAGTACATCATAGGGTAGTCAGTGCAGTGCATAGAAGAATATGTAGTATGTGTGATGATAAGAGATGACCATACGATGTGGAAGATTTATAAAATGAAATGTATCAATACAAGATGTGTAGATAGCCTAATAGTGTGATGGTGCCTGCTATGTAGTGTGTAGAATGAGTAGTATATGATGCTAGACTCATAGACAATAGGAGTGTGACACATATATGATGAATACTAGTATGATGTGTAGAGTATGTATGATGTATAGATGCATAAATGTTGAAACACTAATGATGCAGGGTAAGTAAGATGCAAAATGTGACATGTACTATAAGATATGTAAATAGATGCCATGTGTAGTATGTGTAGTGTGTGGGTTTCATGTGTAGTATGTATCCCTCAATAGTCAAGTGTGAATAAAAGCACAAGAGTATGTCATCAGGTAATGACAACGTATGCAGTGTAGATGAATGTTCCTATGCTATGAGAGTGATGTATGATAGTGCAAAAATGATAAATATGTCCAAGCTAAGATGTGGAGGGGGGAATGTGTACATGTAATTACCCCCAAGTATGCATGATTGAATGAGCTATCCAATGACAATGAAGGATGAAGTGCCTGCATCCAATGCATGTGGATAAGATAGTGTATTACCATGTGTTAGTAATGGTGGTATAGTAGGTAGACATTGTGTGGGCGACTGAAGCCTATACGCATGTGATGGATGAGTGTATGATGACCACGTAGGTGCAAGAAAATGTGTAGGTGATGGAGATCTATGTGAAGCTGAATGTGGAGGTGATAAACACCCACATGGAATGCAACGAGGTGGTGACCCTCATCGAGATGCAGTAACTGTCCTAGGAATTATTAACTAAAATTAGTGGAATTGTTCTAGGTTAATCTAATATAAAGAACAACAGTAAATAACAAATAATTGCATAAAGAAAATGACCTAAGAAATCTAAGCTATGAAAATATGAAACCCTAAAGTTCAAGAAATGTTAGAAAGAGCTTAACTGATTCCCAGATTTGTTGGGACTGTGTCAAAATGATGACTAGATGAACAAAATGCAAGAACGAACACATAGGAGCTCCCGAAAAAATAGATCTGAAACAGTAGGATAGACTGGGGTGCCTGTGGGTGCCCTGGTTTGAGAATTAGGTGCCTGGTTTGTGAAAAAGCTCTGTAACCTTCCTCTGAGGTGTCACTAAGTGATTTCCTACCTTCGCTTCCTATCACACTATCTTCATTGGACTATTCAGTATGTCGCTGGAAATCAGTGATGAAGTAGAGACCTACAAAACCCCAAGAAAAGAATTAAGCCCCTAAAAAAAAAGATGCATATGAAGGGGTCGGACTCTCCTCGGCTGCCACAATTATGGAATTACTAACTGAGCATTGTGCTTCATCTCAGACCAGATGTAGTTCTATGTGTGTGTGTGCAATCATGCCCTAGGTTCTCTTGTTCCAGTCATAGTAAAGAGAAATAACTATGGGTAGAAATGTAATAAAATGGTGGATGGAATAGAATAAACTTCCCTCATATGTAGTGTGATGTAGATGAACCAACCTTGTGTCTTGTGATGGAGCTAGATAGATACAAACATGGAAAGCTTGAATGGCTAGAAAGTGCCCACAAGATGAAAGTAAAGTGGGAAGAGGATTAGGGTACCCCAAATGGGACTAGGGTACATGGGGCGCCCCAGTACTGGCTTGGGCGCCCCATTCAGGGGTAGAGTGATGGAAAACGACAAAACAAACTGGGGATGTATGTGCAAGAGGTCGGAAGTAACAAAAAAACAAATTAAAATGGCCAAATGATGGGTGTTAATTAGTACTTTCTTCACTCAAAAAACATATGAATAAAAGTATGAGACCGAGACTAAATAATGTCTAAAGTGTGTGATATTGTGACTACACTACACAATAGTCACTGACTAGAAGATGTTCACAATGATTTTCCACTAACACTCATGAATTTTGATAATGATTACTGTTCATTTTGAATTGATTCACAAAGAAATAAAACCTTCTATAGTACAAAATGATGTATATATGGTGAGAATTCTATAACAAGATTCTTCATCGACTATGCATCCCTCATAATTATGTGTGGGAAACATATAAAAGATGCACATATTTCAATTCAACATTATAAGCACATCAAAAAACTTTACTAAGTTAATTAGAGAGATAGAACACACAAATTTATGTCTATAATTCATTCAAATCATAATACAACATACTTACACATAATACTCTCCTATAATATTTAATCTCACATCACTCTCTACTCTAGCGCTTCTAAGAGACAAACTAGGCTATTTATCAAGCCACTCTCCTAAGGTAGTTGAGATTTGTTTATATATGCATGGAAGACACCTAATAATACATTACTACAACTCTAAAATTACAAAACATTGTGAAGATCAGGCCCAAAGGACCCATCACAAGACTTAGTTGGCTTCTTTGAAACTTTCTCAACTTCAAAATGAATTCACAATATTTCATGGATTCATTTAGTACTTCATGGATTTATAAAAAAACTTGTAGGTTTCAGCGATTTCATGTAGCACCTTGTAGCATCAATATTTGTTTACATTACTTTGTGACTTCCCTTACGCTTTGCGTATCTTTCACGTATGCTTATGAGGTCTCAATGGACTTGCAAACCTTGCACACTAACTTGTGTACTATACTTGTGCAATAGTCTAAGATTTTGAAATAGAATTGTGTAGTTGTCAAAAGACTAGGATTATGCATTATGCTTGTAAATAATCGTTCAATGTATAGAGTGTAACACAAAATACGACACAAACTAATCTCTCTATTTTTGGTTGATACATGATATCCTGTGAACCCAAACGCTCCTACACCAATGTTTCTCACAATTTACAATGATATTTTAGAAATCAATTTGGCTCATGTTGTATGGTACCTAATTGACCAAGGTATTCCCCTTGGGCATTGTTTTATTTTTTTATGGGTACCTCAGCCAAAATATTCATTATGTGGACAATCAAAATGCTCATACATCTATTTCTTATTTTCTAAAAGGCCCAATTTTCATATACTTAGATCCATGTTCATATTTTAAACTAGTTATTTATTTACAAAATATTCTCTTAGGATATTTCCCTTTACTCCTTGTTGATTAAACTCATATTTGGCATATATTCGAAGTGGAAATTCTTTTCTTGATTTGGAAAGAAAGAAATATGACTACTTTTCCAATTTATTTGTTGATTGTAATTTCTCAGCTTACAATAAAATTATAATTGTATCCAATGTATTCTTGCATACTCAAGTGCAAACTAGGAACATGGCACTAGAGGTCAGACATACTCAAACCCTCTATGATCATTAGGACAATTCAACTTGCAGTGTTTCTCATGTTCTACCATATTCATCATCTACGAAGGGAAATTTAGAAGCAAAAAGTCATCTTAGAATTCCTTCTTGTTGTTTCTCCCAAAGCTAATATGGGTTGTCTCTACAATGTCGCCACTAACCTCTGTATGGACAATGCGAAGGTTTGGGTTCCTCGTCTCTTAGACAAGATAGGTGGGCTACTCCTCCCCAATTAGACAAGCTGACTATTTCACTCTCATGATATTATATTCATGGCCATGAGAATCCTTGAGAAGCAACAAAAATTTCAGGATGCTACAAACATTGGCTAGGGCCCTACTCTTGAGAGGAAAGACCTTAAAAATGATGATTTTCTAAGAACATACAACTAAGATCTATCTTCTCCTAGTCTCTTTTCTAGAGCTTCCTAGTTTTCTTGTTTTATCTTTGATCAAATTATGTTCTATCTAGTTTTTTAAGAAATTATTCGTGAACCTTCTATTTACTGACAACTTTTTTTTAATAAATGAGTTGTCATAGTTTTGAAAGATAATATAAATCTATTTCATTAAAAAAATACCTACCATGTTACCTCTTTTGAATAATTTTCTAAATAATATATATTAAAAATATCCTAGGCAACAAAATGAAAATAGTATAATATCGATGGATGTTGGCACACACCAACTGCAAAACAATAACTTCGTGAAGATTTGGGTCTTCACGAGGATATTGTGTTGCAATTGACATGTTGCAACACCCTTCTACGTTGAATCAACTAGACTTACATAACTCAGAATTGTACTTGGATATACCCTAGGTTAGATTAGAAGCATGAATCAATGACTTAGGATAGCTAGACACACACAAATGACTTAGGTCAATCGATTATGTCTATGTATCCTTCATCCTCGCAAGTAGTCCTCTACACTAAACGATGCTACTACCCTTGGTTAGGGTAAAAAATTGAACAAGTGGACTGACAGGATTAAGTAAAGACCATTCTAGATAAAAAATGACTGGGGTGAAGGACATATTCTATTTGACGAGTATGTCATCTAGGATTAGTAACATGAACAGTATGTTGGAAATATTTGGCATAGTATCGTAAGCTGTTGGTTACGTTGTCCTACATCACCTATTTTAAGAAGTGAGATATCAGATGAATATTGGTAACAAATATTCAGATAGTCCTCTTAAATATAACACTTAATACCCTCAAAATGGTAAGAGAACCAAGTATACCTAGTATACAATTCAATGAGTTAACACGAGATATCGATATTAAACCGAGTCATGAAATGAGATATCGTTTTTTCACCAAGTCATTACAGTTGCATATGATTATCTATTATGAGATTGATTGGCATGGAATGTGCGTTCTAAATTATGATTATTTAGAATAGAGAACATTAAATATAAAAAAAAATTCCTTGTTTCTAAAGTCTTATAATGGGAATGTTACATCTTAGTATCATAGCTGAAGGTTGTAGCTCTTGGACCTATTATGTCCATAATCTGATAAAAACTTAAATTTTCTTGTTAATAGAAAATGGTTAGAACAAGAGGAAATGTTGCAAACAACCCACCACTTGGTGGAGAAGTAGTTACTGTCCAAAAAATTGATGAGATCCTTATTGCCCTTTTGGACACAAGAGATCGTTTAGCTGTACTTAAACAAAAAGTAATGGGCAGTGAAGAGGAAGAAGATACTGGTAATAACAATCACCCACCTCCTGTGGACAACGCTAATATTGGAAATTTAGGCATTGATAAAAATAATGTAGCCAATGCCAATGCCAATGCTAATGCACATGAATAGCCTAAAAATAAAAAGGCAAGGTTGGCAGCTGAACTCACTAATGATATAAAAAGGATAAGTCCACCCAAGTTTGATGGCACTACATTAGAAGATGGAGCTGAGAATTGGTTCGGTGAAATGGATAAGTAATTTTCAATAAGGAACTTCTCAGAGGAAACTAAGGAAATATGGGGAGCTTATCAGCTTTCCCATGAAGCATCTTCATGGTGGGACAGCCGCAAGGCTGAGCTAAACATTGATGAAATAAATATTACTTAGGATCAATTTAAAAGTTATTTTAGGAAATGATGGCTGCCAAAACTTAATTATGATCAGAAAATGGCTAAATTTCAATACTTATCTCAAGGAAAATTAAGTGTAACAGAGTACTGTGAGCGGTTTACTATACTCCTTAAGTATGTACCTCAGTATCAAACTGATGAGAAGTTCAGGATATAAAAATTTATCATGGGATTAAATCCCATTATAGGTGGTGAAGTGAATGTTCACAACCCAACCACTATGGAAGGGGTAATTGAAAAATCCATAAGGCGGGAACAGAAATTGAAAGCAATGTCTTCCCATAAGGAGGAAATTAGAAAGAAAATTCCAAATTCTTCATTGTCTCTTGCACATAAAAAGGGGCCATGGAAGAAGTTTGGTATGAAAAATAAATTTGCAACTTAAAATAAAAATAAAATAGCAACAAATAAACCTACTGCTAATGTGTAAAATAACTTTGTTAAGAACAATAATAATGGACAGAAGTCCTATGGAGGTTAGAATGATAACTTTAAGGATGGAAATAAATTTGAGCCTAAAAGGGACCTATAGGAGGCTGTTACAATTTTGGAAAGGATCATTATACAAATCAATGTCCTTTGAAGAAGAATGACTGTAATTAGCAGCACAAGATACACACTACAATTGCTGGCAAATAGGCTGAAAAGCAAGTCATACCCATAGAGGTTCCAGGTAAGTTATTTGGCATACCTGTGACTATAATTTTTGATACTGGAGCTACTGAATGTTTTATTTATTCTAAATTAACATTGAAATTAAAAATAAAATCTAGAAAAATGGATAAATCATGGGTTGTACATTATGAAAATAATATTGTTCACATAGTTAGTATGTGTCTTTTTGGAGCAATCCTTGACTTACCTAGTTTTTCCACTAAGGTTGACCTTTATGTTGCTCCTTTAGGGTCTTATGATATAATCATAGGTGTTAATTGGCTAGCTGAGAATCAGGAAAAGGTTGTCTGTTTTGAAAAACATATTAGTTGTTTGAATGATCTGAAAAAAATAACATACATTCAGGGTGTAAAACGTGAAATTTCAGTTAGGAAATTGTCAGCTATGCAACTTAAAAAGGTAAAAAAAAAGGTTATACTTTGTATGTAGTAAAAAATTTAGAAAAAACAAAAGAAAGTAGAGAATTCTTGGAAATATATCCACTGTTAAATTTTTTTAGTGATGTATTTATGGAAGAGTTACCTGGTCTTCCACCCAAATGAGAGTTTGACTTCACAATTGAGATCAAACCGGGAACCAAAACTATTTCCAAGGAACCTTATAAAATGACTACCATTGAGTTGATAGAGCTTAAGGCACAGTTACAAGAAATTTTATCTAAAGGTTTGATTAGACCGAGTGTCTCACCTTGGGGAGCACTAATAATATTTGTAAAAATAAAGATGGAACACTTAGATTGTGTATCGATTATAGGATGTTAAACAACGCAACAATTAAGAACAAATATCCATTTCCCATAATTGATGATCTATTTGATCAGATGTGGGGTGCATCGGTGTATTCTAAAATAGATCTTCAATCTGGATATCATCACTTACGAATAAAGGATGAGGATATTCATAAAAAAAACTTTTAGAACAAGGTATGGACATTATGAATTCATAGTTATACCTTTTGGATTAATGAATGCACATGTAACTTTTATGAATTTAATGAATAATAGTTTTTCAAGAATACTTGGAAAAATTTGTGCTTGTATTCTTAGATGATATTCTCATATACTCTAAAAGCATCGAAGAACATTGTGACCGTTTGAAAGTAGTTCTGAAAATCTTGAGAAAAAGAAGGTTGTTTGGTAAGTTGTCCAAATGTTCTTTCTATGATATGGAAGTGCAATATTTGGGTCATGTCATAACAAAAGATGGAATAGCAGTAGATCCTTCTAAAATTGTTGCAATAACTGAGTGGCCTGCACCAAAGAATGTACATGAAATTAGAAGCTTCATGGTTCTTGTTGGTTACTATAGGAAGTTTGTTAAAGACTTCTCTAAGGTTTCTGCACCAATAACTTCATTAAAAAAGAAGGATAAGAAATTTGTATGGAATGAAAAATGTGAATCTGCATTTAAGACTCTAAAGGATCAGTTAACATCACCACCTATTTTGGTTGTACTTGATCTTAGTGGATACTTCACTGTTGTAACGGATGCATCTGAGGAAGGTCTCAGAGGTATTTTGTTGCAAAATGATCATGTTATAGCTTATGAAAGTATAAAACTCAAGTTACATGAACTAAATTATACTCCACATGATCTAGAGCTTGCTGCCATTGTTCATGCACTTTAGGTATGGAGGCATTATCTTCTTGGTAGACCTTTTGAACTAAAAATTGATCATCTTGGATTGAAGTATATTTTTACTTAGCCAAATATAAATGCAAGACAACGAAAATGGTTAGAATTTCTATCTCAGTATGATTTTGACATAAGTTATATTAAAGGCAAATAAAATAGAGTTGCAGAAGCTCTAAGTCGTAGGAAGCACATTTTTTCTCTTCTAACATTGAGAACTCATTTTAAAGATCAAGTAAAAAGTGTCATGGAATCTGATTCTTATTTTCAGCAAGTAAAGACAACACTTGTTGCAGTTCTAAATGATGTGAGATATAAATATTTTCACTTTGACAATGAAGGAATCATGCAGTTTGAAAACAGGGTATACATACCCTTGTCAAATGAGTTAAGAAAGAAATTGTTAACTGAATTTCATAATTCACCTTTTTCTGGACACCCTTGCATTACGAAAGTATTCACTGATATAAAAAACAATATTTCTAGAAAGGGATGAAAAAGGATGTGATAGAATTTGTGACACATTGTTTAGAATGTCAGCGTGTTAAAACTGAGCATATGCAATCAATTGGTTTATTGTATCCTCATAGCATACTGCAGTATAAATGGCAAGTGATAAGCATGGATTTTATTCAAGGGTTGCCTATGTCAAGAAATAAACATGATGTTATTTTAGTGGTTATTGATAAACTAACAAAGGTAGCTCATTTTATTGTTGGTAACCTTAAGGATGATTTACCTGTTTTAGAAAAAAAATTCGTACATGAAATTTTTAGATTACATGGAGTACCTGAGTTTATCATATCTGATAGAGACCCAAGGATGACATTGTTAGGTTGTGGAGCCTGTTTTTATGTGTGAAAGTGTTGAAGACTGTACACTAAGAGTACTGCACAATTTTCATGTATCCTCATTGGGGTTCGGGGCCGGGCCAGGCCCTGAGTGGGGGTCCGGGGGTGGCACCCCCGGTAGCAGGGGTTTGGGGGTGCAGCCCCCGAAAAAAAAATTTAAACGTAAATTTTTTGGCCTAAAAAAACTACACCTGAAATATCGAGAAACGTGCTTTTCTCATATGGGCGATTTTTTTGACCCATAGGTTTATGGGATAGGTTTTGCCCATGGTTTTGATACCCACAGTTTTGTAAAACTGCTTAAGTAGTTGTCTATTTATATGGTCTTATGCATATGATAGAGGTACAAGTAAATGTATTGCAGATGTGTTTTGAATTCGGGTGTGAATTCTGTAGAGTTTGTTGAGCATAGCTCCAAATGGATCTGGGTATTGTATTGAGAGAGTGGAGGCTTGTAATAAAATCTAAGCAAGTGATTCTTGGTGGACGTAGCCCAAATTGGGTGAACCGCGTTAAATCTTGCCTCTCTGTGTTGTGTTATTTATTCTGCACTTTTATTTGAGATATGTAATATTTTCTGCATATTAGTTTTTACTGTTGCGATTCTATAAGGAATTATTTCGTATATTTTATCTCTTATTTCCTAACAGGCATCTAGATTTTGACAAACACTTAATGCAATCTTAGGGACTAAGTTAAATTTCAATTCTACCTACCACTTGGAAATGGATGGATAGAATGAAAGAGTTAACCAGGTTTTAGAAGATATGTTACAAATGTATTTCATGGATCAACTGTATAAATGGGAAGAGTATATTCCATTAGTTGAGTTTACTTATAATAAAAAATATCACGCCTCTATGAAAATGGAACCTTTTGAAGCATTATACAGAAGGAAATGCAAAACTCTGGTTAGCTAGGACAACATTGATGATAGAGAGGTAATTAGACCTAAAATCCTTATGGAAATGGAACAACAAGTTAAAATGATTCGTGAATGTTTGAAAGAAGCTGCAGATAGAAAAAAGAGTTATGAAGACTTAAAGCGGGTTGATAAGAAATTTGAACTTGGTGAGAAGGTCTTTCTACAGGTTAAACCGAAAAAGAGTTCTATAACTTTTGGCAAGGCTGCCAAGTTATCACCTCGTTATGTGGGACCCTTTGAAATTATTGAAATAATAAACCCTATAGCTTATCATTTAGCTTTACCTCCTGTTTTATCAGGAATGCATGATGTTTTCCATATTTCTCTGCTTAAGAAATACCTTTCAGATTTATCACATGTGCTAAATTGGAATTCCTTACAGGTCCAAGACCCAGGAATAATCATGGTTAAGCTCATTCGAGTGCTGGAAACTCGCTAGTTACACTTAAGAAATCATGAAATAAACTAATGTAAGGTCCAATGTGATCAGTTTAACAAAGAAAGTGCAACTTGGGAAAATCTGGAGGATATGAAAACTGCTTTTCCATACTTGTTTGAACATAATTGATTATGTTAACTGATAAAATTTTAATATTTTATTCATGATATGTCAATAAATCTACCAATCTTGGGCAGATATTTCACTATTTAAAATGGACAGCTACTTTAATGTTGATTGTGGAAATTGAAAATCCAATTTTGATAAGAACGTAAGAATGGAAGTATAATAATTTGATTTTTCCTTTATGCAAATTGTTTGACTAAGATAATCATCGGGATGATGATTCTTTTTAGGAGGGAAGTATGTAACATCTTTGACAAAACTATTACTTTGATTACATTTCCTCTTGACATTGCAAACGTTGACATGTGATTTGTCTTAGGAAAGTGTACTCTTATGAATTTTGGAAATCATATTTGTAATGGATAAATTATTGTTGTGAAGAGATTCACTTTGTTGTGATTTCTGCTTACTTAAAATGAGACCATTCATATTTTTGTACAACTTTAATTCATTTTTTAAAAAAGGGATTATAAACTTTTATTGTTGTTGTCTTAAATCATTTTATGTTGCCAGCAAGACTTTAGATCAATTCCATTGATCCAAGGTATGCTTCAGTTCTCCTTACCTGACTCTTCTGGTTGACTTGGCATTTCAAAACAGAAGGTGAAGAGGGATTGAGTTGTGTTTTGTTTATAAATTTAAAGGACCCAGCTTACAGTGTCCTTACTTTTCATCATATTATAATTGGCCAGCCTGGGCCTTCTTGTTAAATATTTATAACGGTGAATAGCGTAATAGGACCAAAGACCTATTACTAATCTATTAAGGTTAACACCTTAACTTAGTTGTAATGTTCTATCCTATTTGGATTTTAACCTAAGGTAGTTTCAGACCTACCTAGAACCTATTACTAAACTACTAAGGTGACACCCTAACCTAAGTTGGTATGGTTATGGTTGTGGAGGTTGGAAATAACCTAGGGAAAATAATATTTACCTAAAGACTAAGGTTGAATCCTAACCTAATGTTAATCTAACCTAAACTAATACTAAGCTAAGGGGTACCTATGGAATACTTGACAAGTGGAAAGGGCATTGGCGTCGGTTTTCAAGGCATTAATGAGATTCGATTTTGGTATTAAAAACTTCTAAACTACCAGTTTTGGCGGAGGCATGGGGAGTTAGGTAGATGCCTAGTCAACATCATCACTAAATTTAAAATGTATGCAAAGTTTGAAATGGATTTCACCAAATTTGGATGGCGGTGGCGTGGAGAAATAAGAATGAAACACTAACTATCCTTGCATTAATTGATCTCGTTTGTGGCAAAGAAACCGCCTAGGAGAGATGCATGGCATATTTTGGAAGGGTTGTTTGATCATTTGTTTTTGTTTTTTCTCTGCATAGAGGTTTTTGTTCTTCGAACCAGTAGTTCTATTTTAAATCCTTCAATATTCTTGGCATTCTTGAGCTATTTTTTTGGATCCAGTGGAAGTAGGAAGATTGGAGTTGTTGACGATGTTTGGAAAAAGAAAATATTGTGGGAGCTCAGCTGGAAATATTCTGTAAATTGATAGGAAGCTCTATCAGGCATGATAGGCTCTACCCATTAAGTTGTTCTTCTTTTTACTAAGTGTTTTCATTAAAACAACTATTCTCTTGGAGAAAAATGGGTTTTATGTGGTCTTTATCTTGCTTCATGCTTGTATTTTTTCTTGACTCTATTCTCCTGCTTGAATTCGTTGTTTGAAGAAATAAGATAGGGGTTTGTTCCTTGTTGGAAAAAATGAGTGAATCTTTCTTTAACCATTGTTTGAGCTGGAATGTTGACAAATTTTTGTGAACTTCTGTTGTTTGTGCAATAATGGAATAGAGGGAATTCACTGTTTGATGATGATAAGATCTAGTTTTGTTTCTTTTATTGGGTGAAGGTATGAAATGTGTTTTAATTCTGTTGAGCTCAAGATATTATTGAATCTTGTTATGTCTAGTTGAGCTATGCTTGCATGGAAAATACAAATTCAATGTTAGGATTAGTTCTTGTTAGAAAAACAATAGTAAATAGGTTATACTAATGTTGAGATGAGAAATTTTGAATCTGAGAACTCTGTTGGACTGCTAAGAAAGGATTACATTCGGTTTTGTTCTCCCTTGCTTGATATGTGCTAGAACATGTTTAGCTTCTGCTTGAACTTATATGAATTCATTTTTGTATCTCACACATGTATGTTATAAGATGATTACTAATGACTTAAATGGTTTTGGGATCTGAGCAAATCAACTTGATACAATTTTCTTGATGGTAGGGTTGAAATTTATTCAGCTATCATGATTCGAAAAAGGGTTTATTGAGTTTTGTTTATGCATCTTTTCCAAGTGAGATTTTAGGCTTCGGTATTTACCTTATCAATTCATCTTGTTGGATTACTAGTTCTTGTCATTTGAAGTTGATGTTTAGGTGATGTTGTAGGAATGAGGTAGCTCTGTTTAACTTTGGATTAGGTCAGTCTTGTCTATCCTAAATAAATGGATGTATCAGTTTCAATTTGCTCTTCTCCTTTTGAGCTCGACTTTGAGCACCTGACTTGGGGATATGTCACTTTTGTTGTTCTTCTTTGAGTTTGAATCTGGGTTGCGGTTCTTTCCTTCCTTACCATGTAGACTATTCCTTTTATTCTTGTAAAGTTGGGAATATGGGATATCTTGACTATAAATCTTGTATACATTTTTTGAATTTACCATCAAAGGATCGTTAAGGTTTATTTGTGATGACATTTGAAAGGAAATTGTGATCGCTTATGATTACATTATATAATGATACTCTCTCTCTCTCTCTTGAATGGAAAAATTGGAGAAATGTGTAGTTTGGTGCTATTAATGTTGAGATGAGTTGAATGCTCAGTTTCTGTTGGTTGCTTTAAGTTCTGTTGCAAACTGAAATCATTTGTATTACTCCTTTAGTAGTAGCTTTAACATTACTGTAACAATGCTTGTTTGTAGGTTAAGGGAACTATATCTTCGTCTTTCTGACCTTCATGATTGTAGTCGTATATCTATTTTCTGTATCAAGTAGTTATTGTGTAATTTTCAATGATTAGTAGAGTTGAATGAAATCTTGATCTGATCTGTCTTAGTTCTTTATTTCATATTTGTATTACTTATATTTTGAAAGAATTATGAGATCCTATCTCATCCTTTTTGTTGAATTCCTTCTCTCTCTTTTCTGAGTTAAGGAATGCAATACTGTTCTCTTAGAACTCTAAAAGAAGTATTAGTTGTTTTCTCTCTTTTCGTTCATTCTCTTGTTAATATTACCTTTTTTTAGGGAGTTGACCTGTTCAGTTGTATTAGCTGAAGAAAAGGGCAGAATGGATAGTTGGATGATATATCATAATGCTCTGATAGGGATGTAATGATTTTGAGGTGTGACTAATTTCAGGTGTTTGTAAATGGAATCTATACTTTACCAAATCTACTAATGCTAAACATAAAACTTAGGCTAGAGTTGGCTTTGAATTTGGAAGTTGTATCTTAAATAGGAAACTCTTATTTTAAGATGTTGATGGTTCTTCCTAAATTTTGTCATAGAGATTGAATGAGCTTGGCCTTAGTTATTATTTGATGAAGTATGTTAATGATGAGTATTGTGGATCATTGCTTCTTTAAAATAAGTCTATATTTGTGAATTAATAGAGTTAGTATCTTCTTTGTTTTAGATTGAAAGAATCAAGAAATGAACCCTAGATATTTATAGTAGGAATGTGATAAGTAATTCGGGTGGAATATTACTCATCATGTTTAATTCCTTATGAAATAATTGGATGAAGGTTGTTTTGATTACATCATGATCTTTAATTAATGTTAATGTGATTTATCACTTTGTACTTCCTTTCACGACTGTTATTTCTTAGGGATGTATCTTTCTGTAATGCTTTAACTATTTCTTAAAATCAGAGTTCTTTTTATGAAACAGTTAGTTGAAATCACATCGTTTTAATTCTTAGTGCTTATCATGCTCAATTTAATGAACTGACCCGTGCTAGCAATTTTTGTAGACGGACTTCGTAAGTGATAAAAGAAGACAAGTTATTTTATGAAGTTACTTTTGTTTACCTAAGACTGGATCTTTTATGAGGAAATATGATTCATTATTGAAACGTATTGCAAGGGGAAAATTTGTATTTCTTATTGAGTTCAATAATGTTGTTTTACATGAAAGATGTCTGAAATGATTGGAATTGTAAAGTGTGTATTTCACTATGATGAATGGAAAAGATTGAGAGTTTACTTGTACTTGATGTGTCATTCTCTTTGTGCATTCCGTTAAGGGAATTTGTAAGCTTATCTTTATTCTTTCATGATCATATATATTTTGAACCTTTTCAGTTTGACTTAAAATGAAATAGGTGGAAAGGGAATTTGATACACTATCCCTTTATTAAATGCAACTTATCAAGTTGGCATTCATAGCTAATCATTTAACTAAGTCACTATGGTTTATTAAATAATGTTAATGGAAGTGCAAATTCATTAGGATATCTTGTTTAATGTAAGAGGTTACAATGAACCCTAATTCTTAACAAGAAAGAGGAAGATGATCTACCTCTTGATCAATACCTTCATTGATATAAAATAAGTGAAAGTTAAAATTGAACGTTTAATAAGTAGACTTCATCTCAATGAAGTCTAACATAAAGGAATCTGATTTGGAACTTAATCAAACTAGGAATGGTTTAGTAGAATGAGTAAACCGTATTGTTTGTTTGTTGTTTCTGTTTTAATCAAATGAACCCTTAAGTAGGAAGTTAATGATTAAAAAGGAAATCTTGATGTTCCTTCAAAATATTACCAACTCATTTATGGTTGACAACCTTAGGGGTTAATTAAATTGGAATTCAGCAGGGTTGCTCTAATTAGTCCTTAATTATAGAAAATAATTAAGTAATTAACTTCTTTCTTAGATAAGTACATCCAAATGAGATAACCCTGACGGATGTTGCCACATTCCAACTGCACAACAATACCTTCATGAATTTCTGGGTCTTCACGAGGATACTATGTTGCAATTGACATGTTGCAACACCCTTGTACATTGAATCAACTAGACTTACATAACTCGGACTTGTACTTGGATATACCCTAGGTTAGGTTAGAAGCATTATTTAGAGTCGGATATAACTCAATGACTTTGGATAGCTAGACACACACAAATGACTTAGGTTGATTGAGTATGTCTATGTATCCTTAGTCCTCGCAAGTAGTCCTTTACACTAAATGATGTTGCTACCCTTGGTTAAGGTAAAACCTTGAACAAGTGGACTGAAAGGAGTCAGTAAAGACCATTCTAGATAACAGATGAGTGGGGTGAAGGACGTATTCCGTTTGACGAGTATGTCATCTAGGATTAGTAACATGAACAGTATGTTGGAAATCTTTGGCCAAAGTATCGTAAGCTGTTGGTTGCATTGTCCTACGTCACCTAGTTTAAGAAGCGAGATATCAAATGAATATTGGTAACAAATATTCAGATAGTCCTCTTAAATAGAACACTTAATACCCCGAAAAGGGTAAGAGAACCAAGTATACCTAGTATACAATTCAATGAGTTAACATGAGAGATCGGTATGAAACTGAGTCATGAAATGAGAGATTGGTGTTTCATTGAGTCATTACAGCTGCATATGGTTATCTTTTATGAGATTGATTGGCATGGAATGTGTGTTCTAAATTATAATTATTTAGAACAATGAACATTAGATATAAAAAAATAAAAATAAATTTTTCCTTGTTTCTAAAGTATTAAAATGGGAATGTTACATGTCTCTAATGTATTCTTGCATACTCAAGTGCAAATTAGGAACATGCCACTAAAGGTCAGAGATACTAAAACCCTCTATGATCATTAGGACAATTCAGCTTGCAATATTTCTCATTTTCTATTATATTCATCATCTATGAAGGGAACTTTAAAAGAAAAAGATCATCTTAGATTTCCTTCTTGTTGTTTCTCCCAAAGCTAATATGGGTTGTCTCTACAATTTCACCACTAACCTCCTCATGGAAAATGTGAAGGTTTGGGTTCCTCGTCTCTTAGACAAGATAGGTGGGCTACTCCTCCCCAATTAGACAAGTTGACTATTTCACTCTCATGATATTATATTCATGGCCATAAGGATCCTTAGAAGCAACAAAAATTGAGGATGCTACAAACATTGGTGTTATGAAATAAGGGATAAAATATGCGGAATAATCCCTCAAAAAATTGTAAGTAGAAACTAATATGCAGAAAATATTACAGATCTGAAATAAAACTGCAAAATAAAAATAACATAACACAAAGAGACAGTATTTAACGTGGTTCACCCAATTTGGGCTATGTCCACCAAGAATCACTTTCTCATATTTTATTACAAGCCTCCTCTCTCTCAATACAATACCTAGATTTGTTTGGAGCTATGCTCAACAAACTCTACAGAATTCACACCCAAATTCAGACACATCCGCAATGTTACATGATCCTACCATATGCATAAAACTATATAAGCAGATAACTATTTAAGCAGTTTTACAAAATCGTGGGTATTAAAACCATGGGCCAAAACCATCCCATAAACCTATGGGTCAAAAATCTCACCTATATGAGAAAAACACGTTTCCCAATATATCAAACACGCTTTAAGGCCCAAAAAAAATTCGGGGGCTGCACCCCCAAACCCCGGCGAGATAACTGTGGAAAGTGTACAATATTCAACACTTTCACACATGAAAACTATTGAAAAATTATATAGCCATGAAAATATTAAGCACAACAAAATATAAAGTGAGTAAACGAAATTAAATAGCCAAAAAAGACACAAACCATAAACACATATTTACGTGGTAAAACCCTCAAGAGGGAAACATCCACGGAGCAACGGTATCGATTCTCTTATTGTTCAAATCTGGAAATTACAATCAGCACAACTCTTCCTCTTACAACTCTATTGTTTTTGTGTGTAGCCTCAATGGGCATACATAGATTTATAGCATTCACACAAAACTGAATTCATTATGCGTTCCTATCCATATTATAACTAAAGTTGTCTTGTTACAACAACAAGCTGAATAATAGGATCTTGATCCACCAGAAGAGGAATGGTTGTCATCTAATCTCAACAATCTCCACCTTGACAACAATTAACCTGATACCTTGCTCATTGCTCATCACCTTTTTTGCAAGCCAAGAGAAGCCAAGCACCACCACAGCTTCTCTAATATAACCGGTTTTGTGAACATGTCTACACAATTCTTTTGAGTGTGGACCTTATCAAGAATCACCTGTCCCTCATCAACAACATGTCTTACATAATGGTATTTAACTGGAATATGTTTCAACTTACTATGGTAAGTTGGATTCTTAGCCAAATAAATTGCACTTTGACTATCACAAATTTTTTTTACACTTTTCTGAAACTGTCCTAACTCACCCAATAAACCTTTTAACCATACTGCCTCTTTGCAAGCATGTGAAGCAGATACATACTCTGCCTCAGTAGTGGATAAAGCAACAATGCTTTGAAGCTTTGACATCCAACTAATAGGACCACCTGCAAGAGTAAAGACATAACCTGAAGTATATCTTCTTTTGTCCAAATCACCTACAAAATCAGAATCAACATAACCGCAAACCTTATCACTGCAACCATCAAAAGTGATACAGTAACTACTTGTGCCTCTAAGATACCGAAGCACCCATTTCACTGTTGCCCAATGTTCTTTACCTAGCTTTGCCATGTATCTACTGACAACACCAACTGCAAGTGAAATATCTGATCTAGTACTAACCATCACATACATCAAACTTCCTACTGCATTAGCATACAATACATGAGACATATACTCCTTTTCTTCATCATTACTAGCACACAAACCTGAAGAAAGTTTAAAATGCGAAGCTAAAGGGATATTCACTGGTTTCACTTTATCCATATCGAATCTCTGAAGTATTTTCTCCACATACTTCTCTTGTGATAACCACAACTTGCCTTTCGTCTTGTCTCTGTGTATCTCCATGCCCAAGATCTGTCTTGCTGTTCCTAGATCCTTCATATCGAATGTCCTAGCCAACTGAGCCTTTAACCCGTTGATTTCAACCATGCTTTTGCTTGCTACAAGCATATCATCAACATACAACACCAATATAATGAACATGCCATTATCCAACTTTTTAAAGTAAACACAATGATCATATTCACTTCTGGTATAATTATGGCTCACCATGAAGGACTCAAACTTCTTGTACCATTGTCTTGAAGACTGCTTCAAGCCATACAATGATTTCTTGAGTTTGCAGACAAAACTCTTGTTGCGATTTTGAATGAACCCTTCCGGTTGTTCCATGTAAATTTCCTCATCTAAATCTCCATGTAGAAATGCAGTTTTAACATCTAGCTACTCCAATTCCATATTAAGCAATGCAACTAGTGCTAACACTATACGAATAGAAACAATTTTTACAACTGAGGAAAAAATCTCATGAAAGTCAATACCTGCTTCATGAGAAAACCCTTTTGCAACCAGCCTTGCCTTGTACTTCAAAAAAGTATCATCAGCACCTTTCTTCAACTTGTATACCCACTTACAACCAACCGATTTCCTATTCTTAGGAAGTTCCACCAGATCCCATGTTTTGTTTTTAATCAAAGCATCAATTTCCTCTTTCATGGCATGTTTCCATTTGTCACTATCTGAAACCTCTATTGCTTCTTTATAAAAACTTGGTTCTCCTTTGTTAGAAATTAAAGAAACAGAAGTGACAAAATCATCATACCTGCTTGGAACTGATCTGATCCGTGTAGACCTTCGTAGAGCTTGTTGTGGTATTTCCTCAATTTCTTGAGGTGTTTCAATTTGCTCATCCTCCTGAGTGATTTCCTCATGAATATCCTGCTCACAGACATCTTCATGATTTTCACCCATGGATGAATGTATATCAAATTGAATTTGCTGTGACTGTGGTACATCAACATGTTTCATAACATTCTTTCCATCCGATTTCATGAGTGAAATTTCATCAAATATAACATCTCTGTTTATGATGATCTTATGGGCAGTAGGATTCCATAATCTATACCCCTTCACACCATCACCATATCCAACAAAGACTAATTTATGTGACTTAGGATCTAACTTGGAACGCTGACTCTTCGAAATAAATGAATAGGCATCACAACCAAAAAATATAAGACTAGAATAATTACATGGTTGACCTGTCCATACCTCTTGTGGAATCTTGCAGTCAATTACTGTCGATGGTGATCGATTAACCAGGTAACAAGTTGTAAGCAAAGCTTCTGCCCACAATTTCTGCTACAACTTTGCATTACTGAGCATGCTCCTTGCTCTCTCGAGAAGAGTCATGTTCATGCATTCAGCAATGCCATTCTGTTGAGGAGTGTACATAGTGGTTTTATGCCTGTCGATCCCTTCATTCTTGCAATAATTCTCAAACTCCTTAGAAGTAAATTCCCCTCCATTATCTATTCTAAGACATTTAATGGATTTACCTGTGCTCTTTTCAACCAAAGCTCTAAACTGTTTAAAAGTGTTAAATACATCAGCTTTCCTCTTTAACAAATAGATCCAAAATTTCCTCGAGTAACCATCTATAACACTAACAAAATATGATGATCCTCCATATGAGAGTTTCAGAGCTGGACCACATAGGTTTGAATGAATATAGTCTAGGATACCTTTACTTGTATGTTTTCCAGGTTTAAACTTATGTCTAGCTTGTTTCCCATAAACACAATGCTCACAAAACTTTAAATCTACAATTTTTAAACTAGGAAGAAGTTTACGATCAGCAAGTACCTTAATTCCTTTCTCGCTGATATGACCCAGTCGTTGATGCCATAAGCGAGTGGATTCACTTGCATCCTCTGATGTGACTCCTGCTTGATCAATTTCTGTCCTTCCTTCAAGTTTATACAGGTTCCCAACTCTGTTAGCTTTCATGACTATCAAGATACCTTTTGATATCTTCAAAACTCCACCTTGAACTGAACCCTTATGTCCACTAGAATCCAGAACTCCCAAAGATATCAGATTCTTTCTCAAGTCAGGCACATGTCTCACATCTGTCAGTGTTCTAACAATCCCATCATACATTTTAATTCTGATACTCCCTATCCCAACAGTTTTACATGTAACATCATTACCCATGTAAACTACCCCGTCATCAATAGATTGATACATAGAATACCAATTCCTATGCAGACACATGTGATGGGATGCCCCAGAATCAATTAACCAGTCATAATGGTACTGTGAGACAATAGACATAGATAATACCTCATCAACCATACCTAAGTCCTTCTCAGCTATGTTAGCCTCCTTTGTAGAGTCCTCCTCCTTAGATGCCTCTTTACATTTCCAGCAATCTTTCTTGAGGTGTCCTTATTTGTTACAAAACCAACACTTCAACTTGCTCTTTTTTTCCCTTCGACTTGGATCTAGCTAGGCCCTTCAAATTCTGTCCCCTCTCAGTAGTTCTGCCTCTAGCCATCATAACTTCTGTTGTCGAAGTTTCCAGAGAAGATCTCTTTCGATTTTCCTTAGATATCATAGCTCCAACAACAACATCAAAGCTAATGACCTCTTTAGAACTAAAACTAATAGAGGTTACGAAATGATCCCAAGATTCAGGTAGAGAACTTAATAATGTTACCGTCTTATCTTCATTCGAAATTTTGTCACCCGTGCTATCCAATTTACAAATAAGAGTATTAAAAGTATTTAAATGTCCCGAAATTGTCATACCTTCCTTCATACGCAAGGTATACAGCTGACGCTTCAGGAGGATTCTATTTGTCAAGGATTTAGTCATATACAAGCTTTCCAGTTTTGTCTAGAGTCCTGCTGCTGTTGTTTCAGACACGATGTTGAATAATACATCGTCGGCCAAGCATAGGCGAATAGCTCTAAGAGCACAATTTTCCATCTCGTACTAGTCATCATCATCCATACTCAAGGGTTTCTTTGCCTTTCCTGCGAGTGCATTCATAACTCCCTACACACACAGTATATCCCGCATCTTGACCTTCCATAACTCGAAGTTATTGCTACCGTCAAATTTCTCGATCTCGAATTTAGCACTCCGTGTCTTTGCCATCACGCTTCAACACAACAAATGAATTCACCCTTCAAACTCGACCCTCGTGGCCTCCCTCCAACCTTGCTCTAATACGACTTGTTGAAAAATTATATAGCCACGAAAAGATTAAGTACAACAAAATATAAAGCGAGTAAACGAAATTAAATAGCCAAAAAAGACACAAACCATAAACACAGATTTACGTGGTAAAACCCTCAAGAGGGAAACATCCACGGAGCAACAGTATCGATTCTCTTATTGTTCAAATCTAGAAATTACAATCAGCACAGCTCTTCCTCTTACAACTCTATTTTTTTTTTGTGGAGCCTCAATGGGCATACATAGATTTATAGCATTCACACAAAACTGAATTCATTAATGCGTTCCTATCCATATTCTAACTAAAGCTGTCTTGTTACAACAACAAGCTGAATAATAGGATCTTGATCCACTAGAAGAGGAATGGTTGTCATCTAATCTCAACAAAAACAGGCTCCACAACCTAACAATTGGCCAAGGCCCCGCTCTTGAGAAGAAAGACCTTAAAAATGATGATTTTCTAAGAACATACAACTAAGATCTATCTTCTCCTAGTCACTTTTCTAGAGCTTCCTAGTTTTCTTGTTTTATCTTTGATAAAATTATGTTCCATCTAATTTTTAAAGAAATTATTCGTGAACCTTCTATTTACTTGCAACCTATTCTGATAAATGAGTTGTAATAGTTTTGAAAGATAATATAAATCTATTTCATTAAAAAATACCTATCACGTTACCTCTTTTAAATAATTTTCTAAATAATATATATTAAAATATCCTAGACAACAAAATGAAAATAGTATAATGACTAGTTTTAAGTTTACCGAGGCTTGCTCAATAAAAAGTTTGCTTAACAAATTTTAAAGGGAAATCCGCTAGTTTCCATACAATTTATACATCCTCGTGTATTAGCGTAATCAATATGAAGGTTTACAATTAAATTCATTTAAACATATTTTTAAAATTGAGATATTTTAAATCTTAACGAAATGATTAATATTTTGTATTTATAATTTAATAAATACATTATGTAAAATCTAAATATTATACGAAAAAGATTTAAAATAATACAATTTTTATTATTATTCAAATATATATTATTATCAAAGATAAGTTAAACAATTATTAACACTAATTTATTTCATATATTATTTTCTTAATGAATTATTTTATCTCGACACTTACTTGGCTTTGGCAATTTCTTTTGATCGATAGGATGCTCCGGCCCTCGAGTAGGGCGATGGTTGAGATCGTTCACCAACCTCTCCGACCCCCCTACAACGGGTTGGGGAGATGTTCCGCACAAGCCGTCTTCTCCTCCCCCTCCTCCCACCACCATGTTTGCTTCTATAGCTTACTTTGTCACGCTTGTGACTTTTTGTAATGTTTTTGTCTGGTTTTAGTTCCCATCACACTTGTGCTGTGTGATGTCTTCCGGAGTGTCATATCCACCTATTTTCTTGATGTGAATCCAATATACTTTTCATAATTATATCAATATAAAAATGCACTTTCAATCGATATATATATGATTACAAATACCTCTTTAACCATAATCTCTAGTCACATGGATAAATAGCCAATTTAGTGTGTCACTAAATCTCGTTTGTCCCTATCACTACAACACACAATAGAAAATTCTCCAAAGTCCCAGTATTTTCTAGGTTGTCATGGTCACCTTTTAATTGAGTGACAAAAACGTCAATCAATTATGAATTTTGTTTCGTCTATCTTTATCTTTTGGACGCTTTCTCACATACAGATTTGTTTTTTGATTGTATTATTGTTCCCTTGTCAATATGAGAGTTGGCTGGTTGAAACTCTATTGAAATGTCATTTATTAATTTTCATCACTATCACTTGCCGACCATTATAAATTAACTTTGTGAAGATGGTTGGTTTTTTTCCCATCATGCCAACCTTCCTATGCTTTGTTTTATTTCTCTATCTCTTTCCTATTAGAAAAGCTTATCATCGTCACTAGCTTTACTTGAATGTTTGGATACAAACACATTAAAGGTAGGATAAGATGCCTCTTTATACATATGTTAGGCCTAGACAATGAGTGGGTATGACATGATTATATTGGAAACTAAGTAATTTATGGAATTTAGTAGGTATAGAATGATATTGGAAACTAATTTATTTATGGAATTTAGTAGGTATGGAATGTTATTATTGGAAATTTATTTATTTATGGAATCTAGGTACTCTATAATCACAATTTTGATATATATTATATATATTTATATAAAAGATATATTAATTTTGACGTGTTGATATTAAATTTATTATACACAATATATAAGCCATTTGATAGTGATATCTCTCACTATTTTATAGGTGGGTGTATTCAAGATATTTATGCTAGTAGTATTTACAAGTATGATATGTATAGTTTTCATTCTTCATATGTTTTATGTATATTATTTTACATTTTTTTAGACAATTAATGCAATATTCCATATTTATACAAATTTGTATTTATCCAAAAGCGTAAAATGTATCACAGATTAAATTTCAAATAATGAATTATTTCTTATTCATCCAAATCAATAATATATATCCTATTATAAAACAACTAAAGAACTAAATTTCTTAGTCATGTTTTTTTTTGTCAATATACATTAAATACATAACACTATTGTAGTTATGAGGACCTAAGTCTTCCTTTCACGACAATCTATTTGGAAAATTATGTTTCTATTTTCATGTTTTCATAGGGATTGTGTGAAAATGGCCACCAAAATTCAAGTCCTTCCTAGGAATTTGCACATCATGATGGTCACAAATGTTCACCTCATCTTTTCCCCCTATATTAACTGTTCATTTAGAAAAACTCAGCCCTTGTCTTTTGTATATAATTTTGTTAATGTCCAATCTAATCATTAAGGTAGTTGACATATGCATCCGCTTTGAATTGGTGTAGTTAGAATTATATGTGGAGTTGCATCTTCAAATCAAATTCAATAGTAACTGTCAAATTCCACCATAACGTATGTTGACAGTTCTCATGGGCCTTTTTTGACTTTGTAATTATACTTTAAATATACATAAGAGCTCTATTTACAAGTCATACTTCTATCTATGCATTGGAGATTAGCATTACCTTTGCATCCTTCGTAATTAATAACTCCAAATTTAGTGTATCATTTTAACATCTTTATGGATCAATACTTCTTATTTTTAGTTTCAATACTTTGTGCAATTGGTTGTTATAAGGAGTGTGATTTCCCTTTGTTATGGTTACCTATTGAGAATAAATCAATGTCATGGTCTAAATATTTCATAAAGGCTAGATCTAATGTACCATTAACTCTTATCATTTATTATTTCCAATTATCAATAGTCAAATGTACATCTCTTAAATGATTTGTGAGAAGCTAATAAAATATGTGTTTTTCATCTTTCTTTTTCTTTTATAAATACCTTTCAAAATAACAATTGTTTTAGTTTTTTTGTTAAACATCAATTACTCTTGTATAGTGTTGATCACTCATGCGATAAAAATCTCTTAAATATTATACATCAAAAAAATTGGTCCACCTCCAAAACTCATGTTTAGAGTTTCAAAACCCGTGGGCTTTTCTCTAATTTATGAATCCATTAATCAATTCACATTTTATATATACATCTTTTTAATACATGTGGGTGAGTAAATATATTTATGAGATTTAATATCAAAAAGAGAGACTTCAATCGATTTGATAAGTATGTCTGGTTTTGGTTATAATATAAATAATTGAGAAGTCGTCTCTATAGTAGTTATAAGAGTATAAATAAAAATTAGTCCATAGGATTAGTATTCACTTCTAAGTCTAACGCGTTTGTCAAACATTGATGTATAGCTAAATGATAAACTTTAATCGTCGTTGTTTATTAGTTATAGGTTGTAATTATGTGGTATTTTTTAAAGAAGTAAGTAAATGTTATTTTTTTAAAAAGTCTTGCTAATAAGTATCATTGAGTTTTTGTGTGGTATATTAAAAGTCAAAATCTCATTATTTGTGATGGATGCAATTTTGAGAGAACCTAACATCCACTTGAAATGGGCTTGTGAAAATGGTTTTGGGGAAGAGAGGGATTAATAGGGGAACAATAGGTGTTATTTCCTCATCAAATACGATATGCAATTGAGCTATAAAAACAAACTCGTTGATTGTAATGTCCCTCTTTCCCACTTGAGAGCTAGTATTTGGTCTTCTTGTCATTATTTCTCCTTGGCAAGAAGCATAGGTGAAGGAGGAGAACCTTGAGCTTCTATTTGCATTATTTTTTAATATTTAATATTTTCCTTTTAATGTTTTCTTTCTTATAACAGGTCGGTTGGGTTTAATTAATTAATAGAAGCTAATGAAGGAAAATAACATCTTTATGAGGTTGGTCTTTCTATTCCAATCCTTGGCACCAAAAGGAGGATATAAAAGAATATTAAAAGGAGCATTTGAGATCTAGACTTGGCGCATTCTATTCTACTTGGGCATTGTGAGCTTGTTGCTCCAAGGTAAGTGCACAAAGATGGGGGGCCAAAAGGAGGTCAAAAAGGGACACCTTTTTCCTGAAATCGGCAAAACCTGAACTTCATCAAATAATTTGACATGCCTATGCTCAAAATTTGACAAAGAAATAAGAATAAATACCGTAGAGCTCGGAATCTAGTTTTTAAACTACTCTTTGTTTTTTGAAAATGGTTGAGATTAAGAGGCTCAAATGTTGTGCGCACACAAATTATGTCTATTTTTGTGTAAAAAAGATAAGAACCTATTGTGTTTGCGCTCCCCCATTTTTTGAGTTGTAATTTTTTTTTTTCAAATCCCTTTGGTATAAAGTTAGCTAAGACCATGTACGAGGTCCCCCTAAATTTTCATTTTTTTGGATGAATATATAATTTTTTATTAAATTTCAAAGTGCACATATCCCGAAAATGAAATATTTGTGTGTGCACCCCCATAACTTTGAGAAAAAAAGTCATTTTTTAGTTTTTTTTGTAGTGCATGTAGAATGGAGTTTATAAAAAACCACATTTTTAAAAATTTGTATGAAAAAATCGTAAATTGTGAACCAAAACGTATGCATAAGTTTTTGCAAGAAAACAAGGCACTAGTAAGAGAAATTATGGATGAAAGCCTTAAACTAATCATATTTTAGAAAGAATTATATCGTCATCAAGGTAAAAACGAGTTTGGCATCACGTAGTATAATTTATTTTTGAATATTATGTTTTAATGCACGAGATGTTGGGGTGCACACGTGAAATTTTGATTTTTTTCTATCAAACATGGTTTTAATCACGCAATAGACAGTCCAAACCTCTAGTTTGGAAATCCAAGCCTTTGGATTGGGTATTCCAAACCCCAACAAGATATAGCGCGCTCGTGTTCCTATTTCCAATGCGAAATATGTCCATTTGTGAGGGATAACATGGAAAAACACATAGAAAACCATAACGCGAGTGCGTTTCGGCTTGGTAAACCCGATCCGTAACGTGATCACGTTATAACACGACCTAGATTTTCCCTTTTTTGCATTATAGCACGACCGAGCCATAACGAGAGTGCTTTATGGCCAAAATGGCCAAAATATGGATTTTTTTCCGCTATTTGGCCCCCCATCTTTGTGCATACGCCCTTCATGTTCTTGTACTTGGGGACGAAAACCCTCATGTGTATTTTCCTATAAGAATGAAAAACCTTCTAGAGGTTAAGGGAAGGACATAAACCCTTCTTTTTGGCTTGGGATTGGTGTTTGAGGCTGATTTAGAGATAAGTCTTTCATTTCCAACTTGTTAGTGACTTATTAAGGGTGAAACGACCTACCTTGGGTAGGGTTTTGAGCTTTTGGTGAACTATTTGGATAATTTGGTTTGATAATCTGATTTGTAATATTTAATAAGGCCATAATCTAAAGTTTAGTGATTTTTGGGGTTATTTATGTTCTAGATATCTAATTTTGGTTCATAATTAATTTCCAACAGTGAGTTCTTCAGTATTTCTTTATGTTTTTGGCTCTTAATATTTCATAAAATAAATGCAACATTTTGACAAGTGGATTCAAGGTGTTTCACGGTGTTTTTTGGCATATTTTGTGGTAGCCATAGTCGTTGATTTTGCATTAATAGTCTACTGTGATATAAAATTCAAACATGCATTTTTTTTGTGTGTGGTTAAATCCCTTGAAAGGGCCATTACAGTGGTATCAAAGCTAGGATCCTCAAATTCCTAGGGTTTCAATGGAAGAATTCATGTTTGAAGAATCGATGGCATGGTTGAACCATAACCCACAAGTCTCAGGAAGCAACAATGGTGCATTGGAGGGTAAGATCTCTATTTTTTATGGCATTGAAAAACCTTCAGTGAGATCATGGTTGTCATAATTGGAGGCATATTTGCAAGAAAACCCTATGTGTGTAGAGGATTCCCTTGAATTCATCCCTTTTCATTTGGAAGGGGTAGCTAGAGATTGGTGGTACCATGTGATAGAAACATAGGGAGAAGAATCGGTTTGCTTCTTTGGTGATTTCAATAAAAAAGATCATAAGAAGGTTTGATGTGTAAAATCTCAAGGATGAGTCCTAAAGTAAAATTTCATCGGTATTTGATGACATTCCTTTGGTTTCTAATTATTGTATGTGGAAAAGTGTTGAAGAAAACCCAAAATTATTGGGTGTGGTTAGGGAGCAACCCTTATAAGAAATAGAGTCTTTTGTCACTCTTGCCAAAGATGAGTCATTGACTGATATTCAGAACAATAGGAGAAAAGAGAATTTTTTTGAAGGTAAAACCATGGAGCATGAGCCAAAGAAGAGGGAAAATCATATTTGCATATGGGTGAAGTAAAGTTGGTGATGGATGACCAATTTCTAGGTGAGAATGAAGATAATGAGCTTGGTGGAACCTCCATAGCAGCAACTCATTGGTGGTAATTTGATGATAAACATGACCATGGTAAGAACAATGAAGAGGTTTCATGCTATGGACAACGCAAGGTATGGTAGAAAATAGCCACATTTCATATTTTTTGTCTCCTCTTATGTCGCTACCATACTTGTTTCATCATGGGCAGCTTGTTGAAAGGGAGAAATACATGGCAAGCATAATGCTTCATGGTGGCCATTATGGAAAACATTTTAAAAAGGAAGGATTCAATAGGGTTATGACTAATGAGTGTTTATTTCCATGCATATGGTTAGAATAAATTTCTATGAAGGATGTTATGCATTCACACCAGTTGGTGAAAAATGAGATGATGCAAAGTAACTTCGTCACCAAGTGACACCAATCATTCAAGCTAGCTTTGGGGAGGCACGTTGTAAGCTTTGCACTTCCATTTATCATTCAACAATCATTTGATTTGAAATACAAGCTATGTGCATGAAATTTGTTCTTGAATTGAAGTCGAATGAGTGTTATTTCTTTAATCTAGGCATTGTAACTCAACTGGGAACGATAGGTATGGTTAGAAGTAATAAGAGGGTTGATTTGAGGTGTTTTAAGCTTTCCATTATGAGTTTCCATGTTACTGATTTGGAACAACAGTCACATTACTTTAGCTCCTTTCATGGATAATCCATGATGAGAGGAACTCTTTGTACCCTATGTTGCTACAACAATTATTCCAAGAGGTAAATCCGTCACGTACAATGTTTGGATATGATGTGAATCATCCTCTACATTGAGATTTATTGCAGCATTCCTATCTTGAAGTATTCCATTCTTTTCATGGATGATATGTTATGAAAACAATCTCCTTCATTCCATTTTTGAACAAAAATCATATAAAGGAAGAATTCCACTCTTACCTTGTTCAAGGTGTGTAAGGAAGGCCCCTATATTCACTGTTTTTTATCAACAATATCATCCAAAGAAAGTTTCAGTTGTTTTATGGTTGAAAAATGCTAACAGCTCTCCATTTCCAATTAAGTTAGTGCAACAATCATTGAGGAGTATATTTCCATGATGTCAGCATGTCAAAGAATCTAATAAGGACCCAAGGAAGGGGATAACAAAGGGCCTATAAATGAGGGCATGTAAGTTGAGATTGGTGGACTCCTCTTCACCATCACAAGCATTCCATACTAGTTGGATACCCATGAAGAACAGGTATGTGGGATGACTGATCTATATGTTGTTGAGTATGGTAGAAGCACTACTACTTCCCATATTTTCTTTCCCTCGTTCATGTTCAAATATATGCAAATCGGAGATGTTATGGGAAGGATCCCGACTCAAAATTTTCAGATGTCTTCCAATCCTATGCATACTTACCATGAGTTTTATGATAGCAGTGATTGGTACTCAATGAAATATTTTTTGCATGAAGGAACTTGTGTGTTCATGTTGGAAATTAGAGCCAAAAGAGGGGATATTGAAAGGGGAACAACTCCGCTAGAATTTGTTTTGTGGAGGTATCCCAAAACCACCAAAATACAATTCCAAATTACTCATGCTAAGGGGACAAGGTGTTGTTACAACCAGGTAACCATGAATATTTGTTACTAAATCAGTTCTACAAATGTGCTAGAAGTATTATCCAAACTTCACTCATGGTACATAAATGCATGAGCAATAAAGGAGAAGCAATATAGAGGGAACTTTAAAGCTATGTCAAGATTACATCCATTGTACTCTCCTTTCTACTGCTGATCACAAATTTTTCTACCATTTGTTTACTTATAAGGTACCAAAGAAGGAGCTTCTAGGTGCATAGTTGAAAGGGTACCGAACACTTCATGGCTGTTATAGTCACTTTACAGCCCTCCTTCAGTCACTATGGTACTATTTCTCCCAAGGAATCAATGGTCTAAACATGGAAAAATATGGGATGGAAAATAATTTGACCCAATGATCAAATTTAAGATGATTCCACCAAAGGGGTCTGTTGATTTATTCATTTTAAGTTTTTTATTCTTGAAGTCCTTGTTCATAAAAAGACATTTTGATATCTGGAGATTGTATTTTCTATACCATGACACACTTGTACTATTTAATACACTTAAAGGTGGGATTCTAGTTCCCCAAATCCTAAATTTTGAAGAAGAAGATAGATTATATTGGTGATTGGGACAATAGGAAAGAGATGGTGGATCACCAATGTTTGGATGGTGATTTTACAAAAAAAGGAACAACTGAAACTTATTTGGGATCCAGGCATTAGCAATTTCTTGAGGACAAGCAATTTTTGGAAGGGAGGATTGTAATGTCCCTTTTTCCCACTTGAGAGCTGATATTTGGTCTTCTTGTCATTCCTTCTCCTTGGCAAGAAGCAAATGTGAAGGAGGAGAATCTTGAGATTCTATTTGCATTGTTTTTCTAATATTTAATATTTTCCTTTTAGTGTTTTCTTTCTTATAACAGGTCAGCTAGGTTTAATTAATTAATGGAAACTAATGAAGGAAAATAACATATTTATGAGGTCGGTGTTGCTATTCCAATCCTTCGCGCCAAAAGGAGGATATAAAAGAAGATTAGAAGAATCATTTGAGAGATAGAATTGGCACATTTTATTCCACTTGTGCATTGTGAGCTTGTTGTCCCATGTTTTTGCACTTGGGGATGAAAACCATCATGTGTAGTTTCCTAGAAAAATGAAAACCCTTCTCCTTGGCTTGGGATTAGTGTTTGAGGATGGTTTAGAGAGACATTTTTCATTTCCATCTTGTTAGTGATTTATTAAGGGTGGAGCGACCTACCTTGGGTAGAGTTTTGAGATTTTGGTCAAACTATTTGGATAATTTGGTTTGATAATATGATTTGTAATATTCTATAAGGCTGGAATCTAAAGTTTGGTGATTTTTGGGGTTTATATGCCCTAGATATCTAATTTTTTTGTTGCAGCAATATTTAGTTCATAATTAATTTCCAAGAGTGAGTTCTTCAATATTTATTTGTTTTTTTAGCTCTTAATATTCCATAAAATACATTAAAAAATTGTGGCAAGTGGATTCAAGGTGTTTCATGGTGTTTTTTGGCATATTTCATGGTAGACATAGTCAATGATTTTGCATTAACTGTTTGTTGCAGTATAAAATTTAGATCTGCATTTGGTGTGTGTGGTTAAAACCCTTGAAAGGGTCATTACATTGATTAAGAAACATGTTAAATAGAGGTAGGAGGCAGCGAATGAAGGAGGTCAAATAAATTCCTCTCATTTTTCACTAGCGACGAGGCCACATACTACTTTAGTGGTGACAAAATTAGTTTTTAAAAGACTAATGTCAAGGGGGACTTTCAATGATAGTGGAGCTATCCTATGTTGTGTATGATCAAGTGAAAATAACCATTTGTATTGGTTGTATACATGATAGTGAGAACCCATGTCCTTGATTTTCATTTTAGTTTTTGTATGGTTTTTAAATAGAGTTTCAATATTTTCCCTTGATATAAAAATGTAGTAGAGAATCATATCAGAGTGTTGTAGCATCATGATACTTATGAATAGGTTATTGGTAGTCCCGTGTTAAACCATTTGTTTATATAGGATGCACAAGTTTTGCTATGTCCATGATCATACCTAGGTGGTTGGTTTGTCTTGTGTAAAACAATCTATGATAGATGTTCATGTCTAGGTGGTGTTGTATCCATCCATGAAATTCATCTATAAGAATTAACTTTATTGAGTATATGTGCAACCACAATGCTACATGTTTGTAATTTTGGATGCACAAGCCTAATGCATCACATGTATGAGTCAAAATCATGAGCAAGCTTGGTGGTGGCGTACTATTATTCCAAAATGAGGTGTTTTATCCCATATTCGCACTAAGGGGGAAAATGTTAGAAATATATCCTAAGTTAGTACTCACATGCGTCTAAGTGTGGTATAAGTATGTGTGTGTGTGTGTGTGTGTGTGTGTGAGAGAGAGAGAGAGAGAGAGAGAGAGAGAGAGAGAGAGAGAGAGAGAGAGAGAGAGAGAGAGAGAGAGAGAGATGTGTTTGAGTGAGTTATTAAACCAACTAACTTAGATAAATATTCTACGTGAAAGAATATGTTTTTTGTCACATAGGATGTTGGAACAACCCACTTAATATAATGGACTTATAGGAAAGAGAATGGGGCTACTTATTCATAGGAAATCCTTTCCTATATATATGGAGATGTTTGTTGATAATGTAATTAAGTTTTATCTAGTGAATTATGTGTTAAAACTTAGACATGTTGTTCATTAGTTTATCATGCATATTGTCTAAGGCATTTTGAACTTGATGATAATGTCTCATGATTATGTAACACAATTTTTTATTTAGCATATAAAATTTCATATAAAATATTTGATGATGTACATTCCTCTCTTCAATATTTGTTATTTCTTTGGGATAAAAATAAATCTCTTTTTTGGTTTTGATTTCATCCTATTGAAAATTGTTATTTTTTACTTTATTTCCAACATCATCATCCATTTCATCCCACATTTCACTCTCTTGCATAAGTATCACACCTTATATAGTTATTATATTCAATTCTTTAGAATTAATATCAACATTAGTAACTAATTGATAGTTTAAAACTCTTCATGATTGTATGCTTGTAGTGTTAAGATTATAGTCTGAGTGAACACATGTAAATGTATTTCTATTCACAATATTCTTCTTAATATTTCTTGATCATATTGATATGTGCATGCATGATGTATTATCATTTCTTCTGTGTTTCCTCATTCGTGATTCAGGATCTTTAATTGTCAATTTCACCCAATGTTTTGCATGTCTTTCTATTTCATTCTCATTCCATAAAAAAATGTTCCTTTGCGACCTGTTTACATTTATTCTCTGATATTTTAGGCACATTATCTTCAATTATAGTCAATTCTTTTCATTTTAAAAATTCAAACTTAAGCTAGTCATATTTAATTAGATTCCTTTTTGACCTTCCTATTATAGGAATTGTATTTATGATTCTTCTATTCAATTTTTGTTTCTTATTTATCATTTTATTTTATATTTTAGGAATTTTTGTTGATTAATAAAGTTTCTTAGAGTTCATTTTGATATACTCTGATGTAGCCTAGAATTTACCAGATAACACCCTAGACATGCTGACACATCACTCAACCTAGACTGAGTGCTCACCCGAAGCACGCAAAGGTACCAGGTCCCTCTTTAGGTTTGTTGTAGCAGGATATTAGTGTGATGAAGGAATAAACATATAGATCCATAACTACTCCATCATTCTACAATGATGTCATATTTAGATCTATGAAAGAACAAGTTTTAAAAATATCATGATTGAATCAAGAACATGCACTACTCGATTACACACAAGAATGACACTTAGATTCAGCCAATAACTTCCATCTATTAATAAACACAGAAAATCCTTACAATATAAGCATTCTATACCTATGCTCGCATTGATATGATACAATAATCTAGTTACATGCACATACTTCTCTATGCTTACCTCTTATGCTCTGCATATACCTATATATCTCTCTCACCTCTCCTCTCTCAGGTAATTCACTACATATATATAGGGTGGGGAATTTCCCTTCACCGCTTATCCATTCCGAAAATAGGCCACATGATACTAATAGCCACGCGCCTTTTATAGAAATAGCCGCACATGCAAGTGTGCTATCTATAGACCTCTTACAGTTAACTGAAGTGAAAATCCTATTCTTAGCTTATCTCCATGCAAAACACTTTGATCTGATCCTCTAAAGATAGACAATACGTGGTGTGCATGTTTCTACATCATTGGTGTGTTCCGCACACCATCTTCTAAAAATAAGTCTTCATGCTCAAAATCAGCTAAGTCTTGAATGTTGAACTTGCCCTCTGCGCACGGGTTCTTCCTATAAATTTGCACCCTTAAACATGGCCTACTTTCCCGTGCGGACTTCTTGCATGAGTTCTATCAAGTGTTCTCTTATCAACATTACCCCACATTAATCTCATTATCGCCCCGAAAATGGGTATCTCCAAAAATTGAAGTAAAGAATAGAAGAATGGAAAGAATAATAATGAAAGAATGTAGATGAATAAAGAATTTCTATGAGGCAGCCTCCTTTGTATCAGTCTAAAGTATCAAATCTGGATACTCCTCCTTTATTGTGGCCTCCAAGGCCTTCCATTCAATGAGTGCTGGTTTTGCTTATTCTGGAATGTCCACAACAATGGACTCCAATTCATCCCTTGCAATCTCCCCTTTTTCATTTTGCAGAACCAACACAATGTTGGACATTGAGGTTATTCTTCCTTCTAAAAGATCCATTTTCTACACAATGAGCTTCCCAAGCTCTTCTAGCCAAGTCTTGTGCGGCTCTTGTACTAATGCCAGGGCCTCACGCTTTTGCTTAACCATTGACAATATTTTTACACGGCCCAATGTTTCATTCTTCATTGCTCTCTGGACCTCATTGTTTTCTTCCAGGGTCTTCATGTTGATAAGCACCTCTGGAGCTATGCAGATGTTCAAAGCTTGGTCTACTTTCTTCAATACTTCTTGTAGCGATTGTAACAGCCCTTCATAGGATGCAATCTTTCGCATCACTGAAGCTTTCTCTCATTCTACCTCTTGTTCTAAATTCCTTGGCATTGTTATGCACAGATGTTCATATTCAAGCACTAGGTCCACTAATGTACCTACATAGTGTATTGCTGAAGGAAATCTATGTGGTACTTTTGGCTCCAAGTGTGGCCTAGCCCTTACAACATTGTCTCCAATCTCCTATTCGATGTTGATAAATATGTCATTTTTATTCTGCGCTAAGTCCCTTTCTTGCGTTATGCGCACTATCTCTGTATCCTTTGCCTTTATCTTCTCGCGCAACGCTCTAATTGTTGCAGCTTTATCCATATCCCACCATTGCCACTTCTATCAGAGACTTTCACAAAATGCGTTGGCTCACTTATTCATCTTACATAACAGTAAGATTTACTATCGTATGTGCCTAGCTTGAGGTGTCTTCTTCATCCATCCTTAAAACAAACATGAATCTTCACATACATAAAATTCTTGTTCATCCCATGTGCATGTGCATCAAACATGACAGTTTCTTTCGAGTGTGCACATTCACCATATCCTTATCCATAAGCTCCCAGCCAATATAACTCCTTCTGTGTATCATCATGATTTGGAAGCGGGCACAGACAATTTTACCCATGTCCTCTACGTAGCCCATGACTTAGTGGAATGATATTATCCACTCCTTCTTTTTTATCGTAGGCTGTTTAGAAACTTGGGCTTGCAAGATTTTGAACTTATGTACTATTATGTCCTGGAGTAGTCTCATACAGCTGTCTCATCTGGTCCTCATCTTTGTCCTCTCCTCTTTCCTTTGATTCCTTCACCCATATCTTCATCCTTGTTCTCTAGAGGTGTATGGGAATTGGACGCGATTTCCTTAGACTCTTCTACTTCCTCATTCATCTTCAATTTCCTTATTCTTTTCTCATTTGTCTCCTTTTATGGAGAGATTCGAGGTGATTTGTGCACTGATTGTGGAGTAGCACCTAGGGTCCTTGTTCTCCTAAATACTCTTTTGAAATAGTTCTCTCCTTCAATTGCATCTAATTCCTCATCATCTCCCTCTTTTGGATGAGGTGGTGTAGTCATGCGCTTAGTTTCTTCCTTATTTGGAGGTTTTCTTCTACCTCTATGCTCTAAACCACCACTATCTTCTTTCTCTTCTTCTTCATCATCTACTTGAATTATTTTTGTGGGCTTAGGTGTTGGAAAATTTTCCATTATATGCTTATCTTTTGGTGGCCATGGGAGTGAAAACTTATTCTCCACATACTTAGTGTCCTCTCCATCTTTGGGTTTGAGTTAGCAGGTACACCAAGATGCTTCTCCAATGGTGTCCCTAACCACCAAACTTATTGGTTTGATGCTCAGTAACATCAGAAATGAGCCTCTCAATATAGGCACTTCCACCCTAGATACACATATTTCTTCCTTAGTGTGTGGTAGTCGCAGTCTACCTTATCTGCATTGAAATCAACCAGGTGGCAGTGCATATGTAAAATCTGATAAACTAGATGCTTGGAAATACCTTGCTATGAATGCATACGGTCAACTTGCACCAAGGGCTCCAGAATCCATCTTTCATGAAAAACGGGCACATGATACAAAAATGTTGATATACGGAAAACTGAACTGCCTTTCCCTACCACCAAAGGTAAGTCCTTAGGGATGTGCCACTCTTATTCAAAATGCCATGCATGGAGCCTATCATACCACTTCTACACCCTATGCTTACATCTATCTGTCATGGATCCCTTTGCATAAGTAATTTCTTGATAGGGCTTTGTAGGTGATTTCTATTCCATGGGGTAATCCCATCTTATCTTTTGCCCATCAGGTACTCCAATCTCCATAAACACTAGTGATAATAGAACAGTTGCCAAAGATTATCTTTTCCTACTGTGCATGCTTCTTCAATGATTGTCCTCTACTATATAGCCTACAATGTTGTAGACCACTCCTTAGACATCTTTTTGCACCACATGTAACCACATGTGTGTTTACATGTGACCATCACTTTCCTGATTCATTCATATTCGGTATCAAGATGTGTAACGTAGCTTGTACAACTGGATTACTTCTTTAATTTTTCTATGTCCATACCGCGTAGACCCTTTGGTACCCAGCTCCTGTTCTAGTCTCTACTAGATCGTGAATTTATCTATGAGGTCATCTTTTAGTATCATCTCATGTGGCCTTTCAGACCCCTTTTAACCATGGAGACAAGTGTAGCCTGAAATTCTGACTCTGAACGTCCTACAAAGTAGAAGAAATCCTCGTAGCACTCTGCTCATGAGCCACTGGTATATAGGGGTTCTTACTTCCCAAAATACTGATAAAGAACTCATAGAACTGGTAAACCCTAATCACTCTGTCAAAAGCTTCTCACCAACATCGCCATGCACTGGCATATCATGCTTCCACCGTGCGTTTGTTTGTTCTAGCAGTCTCAACAGTGTGCGAATCAAGCTCCTTCTTGTTCTCCAAATGGTCCTGTGATTATACCTAACTCACTTTGCTTCTCTTACTGGATGGCAAAGGAATCCCATTCTTAGACAACGATAACGCTGCCTCTGGATAATTGCATCTCTAGAAAAATTGCTTTTAGGTGCCATTTCTTCTCCTTGGCTGACCACATTTTTCTTTCCCTTTCACTGCTGCTACAAATGCTGTTCTTGGATGGAATTTCTACCTTGCAATCCTTTATGGTCTCTTCTGCTCAAATCTGCAAGGTGTGAACTGTAAACCCTACCTCTTGATTCAACCGTGTCCTAGGTGAAATTTGGATTAGACCGTATGGCTCGATCCTTTGTCACCCTGCATCACTCAAACTCTTCATGCACCGGGGACAGCAAGATTCATGTGCACACAGATCTGGCTTGTCACAACTTGGTATCACACACCGCTCGCACCTTAAAACTTGACTGACTTGGGCTCTGATGCACTTGGATCTCTTTCTTAAATAGCTCTTATTCACAATGGTAAAAATGAATTCCCATTCCAGATCCTTATATGGACGATTTTAAAATTTTGATGCATTTATTGCTCCTTTACCTACCAAATATCCCCTCATTCATTGACCAATCTTCCTAATCTTGGCATCCGTACATCTTTATAAGCCCCAGGCTATAACCTTCTAGAACATGCCTTCCTACCCTCTGGTCAGCAGACTCTTCTCTTCAACGTGTGATCCATGAAAGACCTGAGTAACTCATCACTGTACCTTCTCCTAGTAGCTATCATGGCCTCCACTTACCTTGACAGTTATACTCATTGTCCTTCAAATGTTCATCTCCTCCTATGGTGGTCCTCTTGAGAACCAAGTAACTTTTGACGAAAAGCATGTGTTTCTTTCCATTCTGCATATTGCCAGTTTGAGATGTATCAAACTCAAAAATCTGTCATTACTAGAACTTGTGATGAGAGGTGAACTTGTAGCAATAGATAGATTACTGACAAAGTGTTCACTCTCTGTAGTTGTATAATTCTTTTCAGTAGCAGTCAACTTCCTACTAGTGAAATAGATTGGATGATCTATAATACCTCCTCATTAGGTTGAGCTAACATAGTGCCAATGTGCCATTCCATAATTCTTTCACATGGCATTTGGAGTAGCTTCTCCCATGAGGGAAAGCGTGGAATGTTTGAAGGTAGTAAGTTTGCTCTTGATTGAACTCTTCCTCAAGCATGCATGCTACTGCAGTTCTCCCTAATCAAACTGTTCACCTTCTGCTGCTTTAGTAATTCCTCCAAGTTGGTGACTGCAAGATCTTGGCATACCCTTCTTATGCAATTTTCTATAATATCCTATATGACCTGACCAAAATTGTGCACCTCACTTTGACTAGTAGGAACTTTCCTCTTCTAAAATGACTGCAACCATCAAGGCTGGATCAACTTGTTATCCCAAATTTGGCAGCCCAATTCCTCAGATTATATGTCCTGTCAGTATCCCAAATGGCATAGTTTGGCTATGCACTTCTTGCTGTCCAAAAGAGATACTCAATTGACTGCATCATTTTTCAATTAAGCGTAGATTCCCACACATGGACCCTTTCACAAGCCCATATAAGGAGGAATGGGTTAGGAAGACTCTATACTAAGTTGTGAATAAATTTTTGTGGTGGTGGATTCCAGAACCAAAAATGCTGTGAGAATTTGGAGGAGGGCATGTATTTCTATTAGCTCTTGTGGAGGGGCATGACTGTTTAGTCAAAAACTACCCCATTCAATAGTAAATTTTGTCTTTTCTTGAGGTGTGGTGGACAGAATGAGAGGTGGATGATACCATGGGATCAACATCTGGGAAAGTGAGATGGAGAGTTTAAAATTTGCACGTCCTACAACTGAGATCTAGTGCTGCTTCAGTGAATGGGAGTAGAGAATGAATACCAGATGCATGGTGTAGAACATTCAGCCCATTGACATAGGTTGTTCAACATATCCGAATGTATAGGCCTCTATCCTTCTGTTGATCCATTGTATCACCAGTTGGGGCTAACCCATCTTCTATCATAATCAGTCCAGCTTTATAATTCCATGAGGGCTCAACAGTGTCTTGGAAAATTTCTTCTTTTACCATGGACAAGGAGTCCTAGCAATTCATTCTGATAAGCTCTCATTTGAGCTAATTGCTCTGGACATGCACCATCTCTACCTCCAGTCTTTATCTTCATTTCCCTAAGTGATTCAACCACGCATCTTGGATCTGATGGTCTTCATTGTATACCCTTGAGGAATAAGCTCTTGGCTAAGCTCCATGAGCCAACTCGATGATCTTTTGCACAGCTGCTCATATGGGTATGCATACTGATCTTGAGTAGTCTGCTCAATTATGCTGATTTCCTTAGGATTTGTAAAACATGTTGAAGGTGTGATATTCACTGCTTATGTATCTTGATGTGGATTCCATGGTAGGCAAACGTAAGTCATGTCTTCACTATTCAAGACCTCGGGCACCCCATGGGAAAGTTCAAGATGGAAGATATGGAAGGAAGAATCCTCGATGGAGGATGACATGAAACATGATTTGGAAGGGAAGGTCTCAAGGCAAGCACATTCAAGTAGTATGGAGTCCATTTCTTCTTCCAGATGGAGTCACCACATGTGTTTGCAAACTTTGCCTCCACTGAATAATTCTTAAATTTGCTCTTCTAATTTTGAGCACATCAACCTGCAAAAGTTAGTGAAGTGGAAGACCTCTAAGGCCTCTACTGCCGGGCTGTTGGTCTGAAAATCTGTCGCGTGGACAGATCTATGGATAGACGAGCCAACAGTGTGCAGGGCTTAGCCCCTCTTTGAGACAGCAAAGCGAAACTGGTTTATTGCTATTTCTACTAGCAGGAACCTATGCAAGTCTCACAGATTCTGCCTTCGGGGGTTGGGATCTCATCCCAGTAGAGTGTTCCAGGCTGCGAAAAGAAAGGAATGAAAGAGGGAGAAGAGAAAGAACAGATCCGAAGGGAGAAAAGAAATGAATTCCAAAGCAGAAAGGTCAGAAGATTTATGTTTTTAGTTTGGTAGTAAACAGAGCCAAACCTACTTTCATAAATAAACAAAGCAATACTGATAAACAAATGACAGAAAAGTAGATATGAATCCAACAGATTAAACACATACAGATCTAACGTAAGAAAGATCTAATGTATAACACAGCTATTGAGCACAAAGTCTGAATAATTGTATTATTGTTCTTTTCTGTTACAAGAAAGCTCAAAGTCTTTCTCTCCTCACTTCTATTTCTATCTTAAAAATGTTCACCCCTAAATATAACAAGTATTCTCATATTTATAGAAAGATGAGGGAGAGAGAAGGCAAAATGGAGCCAACCACTTATTTACAAAGATATTTACAAAATATCTAAAAGTCATGTTGACTTTGACAACTTGGATGGATGACATCATCCCATGATGCAACATGGATGATGTCATCATTTGTGCCAACACATTTTAGACATTTCGAAAAGAAAGTCGGAGAATAGAGAAGAAGAAGAAGAAGAAGAAGAAGCTACTCATCATCATCATCCTGCGGCCGAAAAGGGGTTGCCTGTTTCTGATGCTGCTCAGGTGATGATATGTGGAACTGAGCGCGGTATTCCAAAAACTTGCTGATCATTGGCCCAAATTGATCCTGTGATGGATCCTTGTGCCGTTCACTGATTGCTTCGCAAGTCTCCCGCTCGTCTATGAGCTTTTCCGGGAGTTTGGAATAATCTTTCTCCGCCTCGATAAGGAACCTGATGAAGTCTCTACAGGCCAGTAGGTTGTTGATAGATTCAGTGTCGAACGTGACCTCTGGCCCTGTCCCTTGAGAGGCTATCTCCTTGAAAATCTGGATAGTGTCATCAGCTGATCTCAAGGTAAGGGAAGGAGTGAGCAACCCTGGAGTCATAGATGAGAACAATTTTCTCCATTTGATGCATTGCATCCAGGGCCTCTTCCTTTACCTTGTCTATCTTTTCTAGAACAAATTCTAGCTGATCTATCCGATAGTCCAGAGTGGACATAGTTTTGTTGAGGGCCCTTGGATGACTGAAGACTCCGAACTTGACCAGATCTTCGACTGAACAGTCGAACATTTGTTGGAAGGTCTCGTGCTGGAGTCTAGCATGCTCTAACTCTTCTGATATCGGACCTGCTAATGCTTGGAGTTCCTTATTCGCCTTCTCGATGTTCAGGTATAAACTGATATACTCGGCGATTACTCTTTCACTATCCTTGAGGATTTGGCTCCTCCAAGCAGAAACAGCCATACCCTGCTCGCCGATCTTTGAATACTCATTGATCTTCTCCTGACTGAGCAGCTCAGGAGTCTCGGCGGTAGTTGTGGGAGGTGCACTTCCCATCTTCTGTAAGGCTTGAAGCAGGTATTTGTTCTGATCCTTCAGTAGCCTTTTCTCCTCTTTCGTTTCCTGAAGCTTTTTGCAGAGTGCATCAACTGCGGAAAGAGCTTCCCCCTGGAGACTTTCTGAGGATGTCCCCATTGTGACTTGGGTCACGGTGAAATCTGTCGGAGACAGATCTTCTTTCTCTTTGAGGGGGTTGGGGTACGCTATTTCCATGACTCTCTCACCTGCAGCGCTCTTTGAGAAGCGTGTAACCGGCTTGTGCTTCTTTGCTCCTTTAGCCGGAATGACCGAAAAGTCCATCGGAGTGATGGGGACTTTCCTCTTTTGTTGGCTTAGTTGCTGAGAGATCCAAGCTGGTCCTATAGAAGAAGGACCAGAGACAGAGGGGGAAGCAGCAACGGTAGAAGAGGGGGAAAAACGTGGAGACACGCGGCGGCGACATTGAAAGAATAGCCGAAGAAATGTCCACGGGAGGAAGGGAAACCGCAACTGCAGAAGACATAGGAAGGGAAGGGAGCTCGGAGATGAGGGAAGAAATGGAGGAAGATAAATCAGCGAGGGAGGAGAAGATAGATGAAGAGGCAGGGGAAAGAGTAGAAGAAGGGGCAGAGGACACGACCAAAGGGAGTGGTCGCTTGAGTCACTCGAGGAGGGGAAGGAAGAGAAGAAGAAGGGATAGAAGGGACCTCTGAAGTTGTAGCGACGCCGACATCCTGGGTGGATGGGCGTATAGGACTATCCTCTGTCAATTCCCTCATCAAGAGTTATGACTTGTTCAGGCTCTGAAGGAAGAGGACTTTCAGGGGCTTCCTCCTGAATGGTGCTAGGTTCACCTTCTGCACCTTTGCCTTTCAGCTGCTTCTTTGACCTTGGAGGTGCGTTGCCCAAAGGGGAAGTTGTGAAATCTACCCCGAGGTAGATTAGTCCGTTCATGCGGCACCAATGCTCTGTTCTCCGCATAGTCTCTTTGACCCTCTCCTCAATTGTTTGAGGAGCCTTGCTTCTGTCAATGTCCGGGAAGGGCCAATCATCCCCTTCTGTGTCATTATACACCTTGTCTACTTCATCTTCCATAGTTTGGAAGCCTTTGGGGACAATGGCCACTCCGTATTGGATGATTTCTGTTAATGCTAAGCGAGAGTGATCCTTTCTTCTGAGTTCCACCTCATGGAGAACGTCAATGTAAATATCCTCAATTTGAGGGACATGGATCGGATCGAGCTTAGCCCTTGGCAGGACAGCCCCTAGGGTCGAAGGTAGGCCTTGCTGGGAAATCATGCTTCAAGTTGAGCAGCTCTAGCTCTGCGAACATTTCCTTCGCCTTGTGATAGGTGGAGCATGTGTATCGGCCCACTGTGAGGGGGAAAGGAGTTCCGCCCTTCTTTCTTTTGAGGCACTTTTCATGGTATGTGACCAGCTGTCTTGATAGTTCCAGTAGAATCAGCTTTGGTCCAGCATACCTTGGTAGCCTGGTTGGCTCTCCCAAAAAGTTGGCAGCCCTTAGATAGGTGAACGTGGGAAATTGGGTGAACAAGGGCCCCCCATTTCTCTGTGACTGCCACTATGTTCTTGGTCGTCCGGCTATGAGTCATGTTTGGCCTCAGCAGGCAGATGACATGATAGAAGAATGCATCGTTAACTTTTGCGAAATGTTGGATGCTATTCTCCAGCCTCAGCTCTAGATAGTAATCAAATATCTTGGCCTGAGGCCATACTCCACTTCGGTTCAGCCCCGGATAATCCCTTGCCGACGCTGCAGCATAGACTACATAGGAGTTCATATGAAACACTCCTGTTGTGGCAAACTGTTGTAGCTGCTCAGAGATGGTGCTGCTTATTATTTCCCCCCAGCAAAAGCGCTGATCGGGTAAATTCTTATTCATTGTCTCCAGGTACCGCAGCATCCACTTATGGAAATAGTGGGCATCTGAAAGCCCGAAGACTCTGCTCAGGAAGGTGATAGTATCACTGAGTTCCTCTGAGAAATCACTTCAGTGGATAGTCTGAGGCCACCGGGTCACTGCCTTCTTATTCTTTAGGTAGACCTCATTCATCAACTGCATGCACTGGTCTTCGTTGTCTTCCTAGGCCTTGATGCATTCTCGTTGGCTAACAGCCACGTAGTTTCGGTGGTGAGGGATGCCAAGCATCAACTCAAAATGACGGGCAGTGAGGTTTATGACTACCTCGCCCTTGCTGTTCTCGACACATCTTGTGTCTTTGTTGTAACATTGTGCAATCACCATCATGAACTCGTTGTTCACAGCGCTGACAGGGATTCCTCCGGCAAAGTGCAGGGCACTGCCTATTAACTTGTCCATCCATGGACTTCTTGTAACTTTTTGAGTTCTAACCCAGAACTCATCCATGTCAATGTGACCCAATTCAGAGTCTCTGACATCCATATTGCACTCAGCCTGTGATTCGGGCATCCTGACCCTCTGATATTTGTATTTCATTTCTTCTTCTGTTAGCTTAGCTTTTCCTCTTGGTTTGGTGGGTTTCTTGCTTGACGTAGACATGTGTTCTCTTGAACTCAGTTGCTGATCTGCACGAAGAAGAAGTGAGACCCAATCCAAAAAGGTTGAATTAGTCATTTGATCTTCCATTGGAATGCTAGCAGAAGAAAGAGTTAGAGATTTTAAGGCTCGAGGACGCAGGGCGCATGAAAAATGTATACTTACAGGCCAAATAGATAAGGCGCACAGAAAAGGAATGTCGCAGAGGTTAAACTGGCGCCAAAGGCGCATGGCGCATGGATGAAGCAGATTGCATTTTATAGCAGGGCGCATAGGAAGATGCATGTTACATTGAGGTATTCGGTGCGCCCTTTGGCGCATGGATGGATTGTGTAACATGGATAAATGATGCGCCAAAGGAATATGGCGCGGTGCATGGAGGGTTTACACAACATCATGATACTGCAATCGGAGGGTGCGCCCGCGCCTTTGTAAGCTTTATACTTGCGCACAGAAGCTCTTGTGTTGCATTAAAACTGGGTGCGCCCTTTGGCGCATGGAAACGGGATGCAACATGGATAAAGGGTGCGCCAAAGGAATATAAGGAGGCGCATGGATTTATACTTTTCGAAAAAGGCGCGCTTTGACGGGCGCAGAAACGGTGCGCCTGCGCCATTGGCGCATGGTCTTGAGCACTGTTGCATGGCTGGGTAGACGCGCCGAGGGGTGCGACTGTCTTTAGGTGTTACATGGCGCGGCAACACGCCATTGGGGAATACTTGAAAGCTCACTCCTCAAATCATTCTCATTCATTTCAACTTCCACTTCGAAATAGTTACTTGGTCATCAGTTAGGTTTCATAAAAGGTAGGAACAGGCCAAGCCAAAATCAAGACCATCCCTCCCTTTTCCAGTCAAATCCAGAAAGAGGGAAGGAGAGGAGAAAAAGAAGAAAACGATGGACAAAGCTCAGGCAGGAGGAAGCCAAAACATATAACAGTTCTAGCAGACCAAACAAGCCAGGCACATGCATACCAACTGATGAAAACCAGCAAGCAAGCACACATACGAGAGAACTGCAATGAAAAAGAGGATGGACCTCTTACCTCAAACAATATATGCAAAAATCCTGGAAAGCGGGTCCACAGGGCTTGATGAAAATGACAGAGCAGGGGCTGACAAATCTAGGGATATCACGTGCCTCGACAAAAATAGGAATGAAAATGACATGGGCGCGCACGGGTATATTTATAGGAAATTTTGTCATTAATGCGCCACCAACCTTTTGAAATGGCGCATGGAAACAAATATCGACAAGGGAAAGCGTGCGCCCTTTGGCACATGGAAGGAAATGACAACAGGAGAATGAGCGCGTCTTTGGCGCATCAAACGCAGTTGTTGACACGAACATTATGAGCGCCCTTTGGCGCACCAAAACTTGGATGTAACAGGGATATTACGCGCGCCCTTTGGCGCACCAAAAAGTGAGTCAACATCCTTTGGCGCACCGAAAGACGTACTAACATGGAAAACCATGCGCCAAAGGCTTTTAAGGAGGACGCATCAAAACTATGATGTTGCAAGGAAAAACCATGCGCCCAGCCAAAAAAGGCTCAAAAAGACTAAGTTCAAAAACTGAGATTTCCCAGGGAGGGATTTTACGACGTTTCGAATGCGAGGGATCCCTAACGAGGGATCGAAACAAAATTTTCGGTATGGTTATCGGTAAAATTGCCCTTGTCAATTTTACGGGATAACAGGGATTTGAATAGTTATTTTAGGGTTTTGAAGATGAAGAAGAATCATTTGATTTGAATGGGGTTTACCTTTCTCGTAATTGGTTTTTCTTTTCTTCAGTGGCGTGAATTTCTAGTTTTCAGGCCATGGTGAACGCTTCATCAAAGGTTCATAAGGTTTGGACTTGTAGAGTTGGTGAGATGTGTTTAGTACAAGCTCTAGTGAAAAAATCAATAAGTTCAATATGAGGTAGTTGGAACGTTAATTGGTTGATGAGACTCCGCTAGCGGGAAATGAAATCTATGATAGATTCATCTTCCTACTGCTGGGTTGAATAAAGACCGGTCATGGTGAATTTCTTGGTAACATTGATTGAAAAATGATCTAGGAAAGCTTGGGTATTTGTACATAGGTTTTGTCCCTTTTGTCAATAATGGAATCTCTCCCATTAAAGAGGAGGGACTTGCTTATCCCCTGATTGTGGTTTCATTCCAAGTGTAAATCTGAAAACCAACAATAAGATATGGGCGAATAGAAATTGATGGATGAATAGGCTCATTACAGATTTCGTCATAGGTCAAGGAGTTACAAAATCCAGAAACCAATGCTTCTAATGTCTGCATCTTTTCCATCATCATCCTAATGAATTAATTTGTGGGTTGTGAGGAATGGGTGCCTCCTGTAGTAAAGGGAGGTTAATGATAGGTGTATGATGTGGATGGCATCCCCGTACATGAGGGTGCTGAGTATGAAAACTTTGAAGGGGGGATAATTACAGGTGGAATGTACCCCAAATAAGTGAAAGACGAGATTGGGGGTTACTGGTGATGCATGTAAATAAGTGGGTTGGTTGCAATGACTCTCGTGGTAATGGGTGGTAGAGACTGAGGGACAAAAATAACCAGATTTTGGAAAGGGGTGTGGATTTCTAACAATGGCGGTGGTTGTGAGGCGACCGGTACATATGAGGAAAGGGGGGAAAATGGGGCTATGCTCAAGGTAGTCGGTGAAGGAACACTTGACACCACTGGTGCAATAGACGTCATTGGGGTAGCATTTATGGAAGAGGTTGAACCTAACTGAGAGACCACAGGGGGTAATGCTGATGAGGGAAGCACCGAGCTAGTGGTAACCGACAAGGAAGTGGGTGCGAGGGAAGGAGGGATAGATATAGGCATGTCATATATTAACTGTCCTGAATAGTCTTAGGTAGATGAGTGGGAAAGATAATATTGTAGGGTTATGGGATTCTGATCAAGGAGTCTTGCGAACTCCTCATCTCTAGTAGCAATGGGGATAAGTTAAGAGGGATCCATAGGTGATAGGATGAATGATGGTGAAGGAATAGGTGGGAGTGGTTGATGGTTGACGTGAAATACAAGGGCATTGGTTTGGCTACGAGCCAACACCATGTGAATTAGTGTTGACCTGGTAAGATTGCTTTCTGTAAATGACACAGGAAATAGCAGAAGTAGAGAAGGACAAAGTCCAGGGGATGAATCTAGTCAATTTTTTGATTAAAAAAATCAAACATAGAAACCGATCACAGTCAGTATGACCGATGAAGGTTAAAGCGGAACCGATGTCATTTAATATAACTGATACCAGTCACTGTGGAAAGTACCAGTTTTAGCAAATGAAACATAATTGATGAATATGAACTGGGGATACTGGACCTGACAGAGATATCAAAATTTTGGGGGATATGATGGTGTCCTGAGGACCTAAAAATAGAAAAGAATAGGTGATGAAGGTTGTTTCAGGTAAAATGACTTAAAGATCCAGAATCCCACATCGGTTAGGTAAACTGACGAACGTCAGATGTAAACCGACGATGGTCACTAGACTGATGCTGGTTACTATGAATTTAGGAGAAATGAAGAAAAAATGGATTTTGATTAATTAAACTAGATGAAGGATCAACCCAGAAATCTGAGGATGATAATATGAGTTCCTGACACACTCAGAAACAACTAGAATACTCCAACTATGATGGGGAGTGTGAAAGGAAGAAGAAAAATGAAGAGTCGTAACTCACACCTCAAAACACAAGTCAAGAACAAAGCTAAGAAAAATATGTAATCCTAAAAGTGAATTTATGTTTGTTTTAGCTTATGCTATTAAGACTCACTTGTAAATTTAGAACAAAGTTTTTCGCTGGGAAGGCATCCTACGAAGAAGGAAATCTAAAGGTGAGGTTTCAGGTTATGTTATGGTGGGGGAGGTCCTTTCTCTGAGTTATGACAGGACAGAGAAACTAGTTGGGCACCCAGTATCAATCCTATGATCGTGTGATCATTGACAACTTCTTTCGGGTGGGATGTTGTTTAAGAAGATGTGTAAATTCAAATTTTTGTAGTTTGACAAAGAGAGAGAGAGAGAGAAGAAAGTGCTTTCTATGTTTCAATTGTGTCAACCATCAGCTGGGCATGACTTCCAACATATAGGTTGCACTCATTTTTAAATGTGAGCTAATAATGCAGCATACAAGGATGAAATGCAACATATTTTATAACCCAAATCAACAATTATATTCGGTAAATCAAATGGTGAATAGGTCAAGAACATGGTCTTTCAGTACTATGAAAATACAAGAAGGAAGAATTGGTTCGTTTTAAGTACCAAATGACAAATGTCATTTAGATAATTAGAAGAAAAGAATACTACTAGGGAGAAGATTAAATGTGTATTTTTCATAAGAAAATAAACACACAAAAAGTTTCCATATATGAAGAAAATACAATGAACCCAATAGAGGGTCCCACTGAGCATGCCAAAATGTTTTGCCAAATAGTGTACATACGTAAGAGAAAAATAGATAAGGTAAGGGTGAGGAGGAATACCTATGAATGAAGTTGGAAGGTAGAGTGCACGCGTCCTAATTTCCCAATCCAATGCTGATTGCGAGAACTTCCTTTGTACTAGGAGGAACTACCTACAAATACAAACAAGACGACAAGAGGAATATTAAACAATATATGTCAGTGGACTGCCTAGCATATGCTAGATCAGGGAAGTGTGATACTTCCTAAATGGTTGTCAATCCACTGTTTAAAACAACTTAATGCAAGAAATGATGTAAACCAATAATATCCTACTATATTTGATATGATTTAGGTGTCTCATTCAAATACAATAAGCCAATCTACTATAACATGCTAGGTTATGATCATATATGGAATTCAAACAGGTAAATAAGGTTGTTAGGATAGGTCAGGGTCCAGCTTTAGCTGATTTGATTTATTTGGGTAAATGTTATGGGGTTGTTGTTACTGGAAGGTTTACTAGACACAGATATTGATGTCGGTTTGGTATTACCTATGTCGGTTGAGTATAGACCAATGAAGGTTTAGGCTAATAGGCATCGGTGGGGTCAGGCTGATAGAAACTTAATGAAGTTTGGTTTTGGTGATTCTCTGTGATTGTACAGAGAATGGTGAGGTTGATGAAGTTGTTGGGAATACTCATAGATGTCTGGGGGTGGGTATGGAGGGTTGAGAGGTTGTAGGTGATTCGGTGGAGGGATTGGTAGGAGGGTGAGAGATGATGGGATGCAAGGGAGACTAGAACTCCCAAACAGAGATGAAGAAACTAATCTAAAAAAATATAAAAAGATGTAGATCTAAAGGTACTTACTTGTACTTGCAGACCTGGTGGTTGGATAGAGGTGGTGGCTGATCTATGGAACTGGTGATCAATGCCACGGTTGTGCTTCCCGAAACGTTACCTTGAATACTTTCCTTTCATATCAGTGCTTGGTTGTTGGTTTAGGATGTCTGGATATGTATGAGTGTTCTAGTGCATACTTGCATGCAGATCTCTCTTCTCCAAAACTTGAATAATTCTTCCAACCCCTTAAACAAGGTTACCAAAGTGAATATATGGTAAACAACAACGGTTTAGGGTGACCGATGTCGGTTTTGGGTTGATCGATGTTAGTTAAGGTAGGAAATCCTAGGTTTACTAAAAATGATAGAGCTTGGAAATCTTTTGGGCCACGTCTGTCCATTGTTGCGGATCAAAACGGAATGTTGCACTCAGATAAGCAGAAATGTGGTTAAAGGAAGAATATGCATGTGATTTTAGGGTTGAACTAAGTCTTAGTTAATTAAGGTAGGTAGGACTAAGTGTTAGTTAGCTATGGCAAGTGGATATTGAGTCCTAGAAAAAAGGAAACAAGCTAAGAATAGGTTTATGATGAGGTGTCTAGGTGATGTGGTAGGGTAAGGTGTCTAGGTGAGGTGGCAATTAGTTTTAAAAAGGTAATTAAATAATGAATATTGTGAGAATTTGCATTAATTTCATTGTGGGTAATTAAATTAATATACACGTGGGGTAAAGGAGGAGTGTGTCCCAAATTTGGTGTCTACTGGTTTTACAAATTCTTGTATTTGTTAAATCACTTATTATGCACCCTCTCGATTGTTTCAAATTCCTTCTTTGGAAATTCCCTCGGTTTCTTTTAAAGTATCCTTTCCTCCATCTATGGAAAGCTTCACTGCCTTACCCCTACTCAAAATTGGCTTTGGTTTACCTTCATAATTACTATAACGTCCTTATCTATTGTGTTTTTTATCTTCTCTCTGTAACTTTTTTATTCTTCTTGTTTCTTATATGTGTTCCTTTGTAGACCATTCAAAATTCCTCTTTAACTTTGGCCTCTTCCTCTTCTAGGATTACATCCCCTTGGTTCCCACCTGACTACTCCATATTACATGGAGTTGGCACCACAGCTAACATCTTGACTAAGAATGAAAGTTTCTTAACAAAATTTCCTCTTAACCCAATTAAAAGCATGATTCTATAGAATCAAAAGAACAAACAATATGGATAGCAAATTTAGTTATATACCCATTAATATTGGCTTAAGCACAATGGTTGATAACACAAGTCCATGGAAAAAACTATTTTTTCACCTATTTAATTATTTCCTTTGTTCATTTATATTCCTCACTGCATTCGTTTCTAAAGTGATAAAATTCCGGCTGAGTTAACCAAGTAGCTAGTTGTTTAGGGAGATCACATTATAAAATCTCATGAACGTCTCCATAAATATAATCCAAATAAATATTTTTAGCATGGATTCTCATCAAAATATCTTTGAATTCCGTAAATTATTTCATCTTATCTTGCATCCACCTTTCTACATCTCTTTTCCCTAGTAGCTATCTCAACATTTTCAGGTCCTGACAATGGTACCATTATTAGCAAAGTTCCCTGAATCACGGCTTCAAGACATGCAACATGTTGTAGTCTAGGATAATCCATATTTGTGTCAGAATTAGTCTAGTTTATTTGATATGTGTAAATAAACAATCTCACATAAATCAGAAAGAAGAGATAAAACAATGAGAAAAAACGTGATAGTTAGAACTACTTAAAATTCAATTTGAACATACAAAATGGAGGGAACTTGAAATTACTTGTTATTGGAATCCAAAATCAACCTTCTATGTAATTCCCTTATATAGTTTTACACAAAACAATATGATTATTGAGTTACCATTTCATTCAACTTCTTCTCATACATCAATAGGATTATCTTGTTCTCTATCTATCCTTAAAATAAGTTATACATTCTACAATTTTCCTTATCTGAAAATATACTTAAACAACAGGTTTTTGGAATCACACAAATTATATCCATGTCAAATTTCTAATGCATTTTACACTCCAACACTCCAACACTCCAAGCAATTGGGAAAATTTGAGGGGAAGTTTTTAGGGTGTCTGGACACGGTTCTTTTTTGGGTGGAGTTCTTTGTTTTTGGTTTCATGTAAGTCCTTGTTTTATTGGCACCTGTCAGTTCTACCTCCACGCAAACCATCCACCATATTTTTGTTGCTTCATCCTCACTCCACCTAGTCTCAACATACTCTGCCTCAAATTTTCTCATCTTTTTCTCTCAGGGCTCCATCCATCTCGGCTTCCATCTTAACTCACAAGTGGATGATCTAGATCTACCCTTCTTTTTTCCTTGGCGTATTGGATCCCCCATCTATTATTGATCTGTAATGGGTCACCTCTTAAGAATCTTATGGCTGAATCAATACCCTACACGTGCTCTTTTTTTTCTGTGAGTTTCGAACAACACCTTTGATGTGTGTTATCTATCTCACATGTGGCTTGTGTATGGGATTTGGGCATGATTTTCTTAAGCTTTACAAATTTCTCAAAGTATTTCGGGTGACAGACAAATATTTTTTTACCCTCCTCCAATTGTACAACTCAAATAGAAGTGTTTAGCTTAACTAACCTTTGGTTTTTCTCTATACGAAAAAAATGAAAGCTTGGTGGTGGTATAAAACTTGATCACGGCTCCTATGTTTTTGGACTGCACAATGCAGCCAAAGGAAATAAAATTCTATGGATTTTTTGATATTGATTAAGCAGAACTCTAAGGATCCAATGTGAATGCCACCTCAACGCCAGTTAGATCACTTATCTCACCCATCCACATAGCTAACTCAACTTCGTGAGCTCCTTGACCAACTTGGTCAAACAAATAATTCCCTCCTATACATTAAAATGTAATTTCGAATTGATTTTTTGGATAGCTTGTTTTTTTAATGTTGGGTTAAATTTGTGATCTTGTGATTGCATGGAGGAGTTATAGGTGAGTTAGCTAAACGTCTTGAGTTCTAGGTAAGAGGTGTTGTGTTCTAACCTCGTCCTTTTTATATTTTTTTGTTAAAACTACCCAATAGTGTATTTAAATATTTGTAATTGTAGATACATTAAATAAGTTAATAGCATAAAACAGAAAAAATTGTAAATTTTTATGGGAAACTCCTTTTTGAGTGTCACTTTCTTCAAAAGTGCACAAATTTTCTCTAGTCCTATCTATTTGTAAGAGCAGTGAAATTATAAAGTGTCAAAAATTGGGTTTAAAATGTAAGGCGGGTTATAATCACATGCAGACGCATTTTGATATACGTTTGATGTCTCACATCCTTGAGTGTGATTTTTTCCACTTATCACACTCATACCACTCATCTAATTTTGCATTCTACATATGTAATTTTGGGTAAGTTTGTGTCCGTTTGAGTATGTATTTATCACTTGTGACTCTATTGCATTGATTTCTCACATTTGTGGATGCATGGTGGAAGATGTGCTTCAAATACTTCTACTTCGTAGGACCCAATTTACATCATTTCTGCTACCACTTCTACTTGGTAGGGATAATTATGCACCGTGGAATTTGAGCATGGAACATTTTCTCAATAAACACGACCTTATCCATTTTTGTATGGACAAGTACCCACCCCTAATGACCCCGATCAACTTGATGACTTTTTCAACTCTTGTGACATGGTTTTTGGTTGCTTATTGATATATATTTACATTCCTATCTACCATCATGTGGCGCACAAAGAGTTTCCTATGAATTTTTGTAGGATTCTTCAAACCTTATTTTGAGACTCTTCACAGATTGTAGTTTCTATCCCCATTTCATATGATGATAATATTGTTGATATAGATTCATTTGTTCAAATTCTTGATAATGAGACCATTATTCTAGTTCTTATGATATGAGCATTGATGAGGATACATATCCTCCCTCTCTTGATCACCTTTTAGGGAATGCTGAATCTCCTCCTAACTTTATCTTTCATTAAAGATCCATCAAACATGTTGCAGACATGCTCACAGTTCCATTGTGTTTCATGTGATTTCATTACATTTTCCTCCAATCTACGGTCATTGTGTGACACATCTTCTACTCCTCATACTTCTTATTTTGATGATACATTCATATCAGACATTTCTCTTCTCTGTATCGAGTAAACATTTTAGGATGAGTATATATCATACCTTAGATGTTTGTTTGCAGAATTTACTTGTGTTACAGTATATGGAGATGTTCTTCCATTTGCAAATTTGTCACACTTTTAGACTTTGGAGGATTCATACATCTCCATTGATGAGAGTTCCCCTATAGGGATATAAGTCACTTATACTATTTTAGAGATCATCACTGATCCACCTCTACTAGTAGATCCTCATTATATAGTTGTGAGGGATATTGGGCCTTCATTTCATAAGGACATTATTTCAGAAAATGATCCATACAAATCCTCTTATATATCTACTTCATTGGAATTACCATTAATTCTTGTGCATATTCTTTCCAGACATATGCCACATTTCAGTCATGGGCCAACTTTAGAGTTATTTGTAATACTACCTTAAATTTCTTTCATGGATTGGGAATATTTTTAGTACACCTATTGTAATATTATTAAGGGAAGAAACATTGTTTTATGACCATCTTCAATCTTTAGGTGGAATAACACATCATTGAAACTCTTATATGGGGGATTTGTATACCTATCCTCTTCTTTATCTCTATTTCTGGGGAGGTTTCTCTATGTACTTCCAAGGGACTCTTCTCTAAGGTAGATATTATATGTACTTCTTTTTTCTCTTTGAGGGAAATATCCAAAGCTTATTTCTATAGCTTTTATTTATCCGTCAGATTGTGGATGGTATGCCAAATTGAATTTTAACATCATATATAACTTATTCCACGATGTTTTAAAAAAATTACCAAAAAAAATCATATCCTTGTCAGACATTGTACTGGATGGTAACTCATGTTGGAAAATATATATGTCACAAAGGAAAAATAGGGGTTTTCACCAATTGTTGAAAACAAGAAATATATACACTACTCTAACCATCATGGGTGGCATTTCAGTTGGGGATCACACATGAATACTACACTAAAAACATGTGCAAAAATGAGGTGGAGGAAAAGTGTGTGTATGTAGAGAGGGGATAAAGTGAGAAGGGGGTTTTACTTAATAAATAATAAGTTGAATTTATTGACATAAAACTAGAATATTTCCATGTTAACAATGAGAAGACACCATATCAAGGAAATAAGAACAAAACAAAAGTAAATCAAAGTTTATTTACATAATATTACACAAGTAACCATGTTCATGGAATAAAGTTGAGATGGAGAGGAAAACATAAGACAAGGAGATAGAAGAATCTTAGTTTCTTGTTTGTAGTAAGATAATGGGAGCTATCAACCAAAAACAATTACCCTTTTGGAATGGAGAATTTAATCCAATTTATAGCTTTACAATTTGTCTCTTCATCTACCCCCCACATGACCTTTCATAGTCCCACCACTTGTGACCTTTCACATTCATCTAGGAAATAAAAATAAGTCCCTATCTTATAAATGAAAGGGGGATTTTACAATGAAAAATTACAATGGTCACTTAAGTGAATAGGATAAAAGAGCCATAAAGTATAATTTATAATGGAGAATTAGAAAGTAGAGAGAGAGAATGGAGAAAGAAGCAAAAATATAGAGGCAGGAAATCATCTTGTTGACAAAGAGCCTACAACTAATGGATCTTGAGTGAATGATCCGTGAATGCATTCCCTTGCTTTTGACCTCCTATTGAGCTGGAACACTGTGATTGTAAATTCTTCTGCCTGTGAGATGTCTACACACTCCAATGCATTGAATAAGTGTTTAGAAACACTGATGCAAGACTCACACTAACATGGAAATATGATGATCCTGTTTAATACAAGGTTAGAATTAGAACATGGAGATCATCACCTTTCTCTTCTTAGCTTCAAAATTCACTTTCGTGACACTGATGTTTCCTTTTTTAGTGGAATCAACCCCAAGATTCTTAATTACTTTCTTGCTCATCTATTATTCATAGGAAAATGTCCTCTCCTCCAAACATAATAATTTCTCTTTCATTTAACTGAAAATGCATAGTGTGAAATCATGAATTTGTCATGTCACTCAGGAGTTTTGTACTATTTCAAAATTATCCAAGTGATATTTCTTTAGAATGAGAGGCTCAACATCCTTGTTTCTTGACCAATATCCCGACACTTATTATTTTTAGTAAGTATTATTTTGAGAAGTCTATTTTAATTACTAGTTGCTTAATTTGGGACTTTGAGTTTCCCTGATGTGCAAGGGGCAATGGAAAATCTGATCATGGATTATCTATAGCACTTACTATTTATACATACTGAGGCTTATGAAGGCTTACTATTTTTAGAAGTGAGTATTCCTAGTTTCGGATTAGAACGAAAATGGTTTTTAAAAAATGTATTACACAAGGATGTTTTTCTCCAATTTTTAGAGGATTTCAATCGCCAGAACTCCATAGATCGAAAAAATGAGTTTTATATTTCGGGAAACTTTTTCTGGACATTAAAAATAATACAAAATACCATTAGATACAAGGTTGGATTCATTTTTTTAAAATTGCAAGGAAGCTACAGTCAAAATGTCATGGAAAATAGACTTGGGGTTTGCAAGATATGCGTAAAAAGGGTTTTTGAGCATAGAGCATGTCTGAAGACATTTTTACAGCATAACAACATACCAACAGAAATGGGTAGAGAATATAACACAAATGAGGCTCAAAATGGTTAGGTGTTGTATTTAAATAATGTTCCCTCTCATTTACACACCTTAACTCACATTAAACCCGAACAAGCTCAACCCGGGTCAGGTGGAGGTTAGATTTGTGGTTAAACCCTAAAAATAGGGGGAAAAGGGACATCAACCTGTCCAAAATGTGTCATGGATGAGTTTTTCATGAGGAGGGGGCAAAATTTAATGAAAAGAGTGAATTGTTGACATCTTTATAATACCCAAGTTGTCATTTTTAAGTGACGAAAATTTGTCTCCATAGAGGGAACACACTTTTGTGTCCCCCATATCCCCTTAACTATTGAGAAATAGGGAAAATAAGAAATCATACCTCCAAAATGCCGCAATGGGTCAAGATATCATGAAAATGTGGTCAAAAGTCAAAACAATGGTGAGTTTATAACACTTTCTAACACCTTAAGTTGTCACTTAAGTGACAAAATATAACACTCAATGGGGGATCACAATTTGGTTTCCCCCATGTCCCCTCGCACTAAGGGAAAAAAGATAAAAAAAAGGGACATCAAGCCTCCAAAACTCTACCCAAGCTTCTTGGAATTTCGATGTTATCAATCTCAACATAGAAATAGACTAAGGAGTGGTTTTTCTGGCCTAGGAGAAAAACATGGAGTTTGGAGGGACAACCTTATATTATTTTGACTCAAAATCACCTACTAATTCCATTACCACCATTTTCAAGACCTAATTTAGCTTGAAATATTCCTTTTCAATCCACTTTCCACTTTTGTCCATTCGTGTGGGCTAATAAGTTGAGTTGCCATCAGGGTACAGAATGATTATGAACAAATAAAACACATGGAACATGAGGAAGGTCTAATATAATCCACGTTGAACTTTTATTAGTCTCTTAAATATTCCCAATGTGTCTGAAACCCTTTGAGAAAGATCCAACTTGTAGATATACTTTTGTGTTGCAATGATGGACAGGTTTCCACAATGTTACACTCCCAAAATTATATATTTATTTGAAGTAGGATATTTCATCTTTCCAATTCCTATGATCTAGCTTTGCAAGACCTCTCAAGGCTTTCAAAACCATTTGAATAAGGTGATTAGCTCCTTTGAAACATACTTTTCTGAGTGTTTTTCCCAAAAATACCCAGTTTTGCTTAAAATTTTCCGAAGCTCTCATGGCTCCACATAAAATTCCTAAACTATATTGGACCATCTTATTAATATCCTGCATAATCTCCAAATGTGTTATTCCCTTATAGTTAGCTTCTAAGTGATATCTTCTTGTGACAAGAAGACCAAAAATATCCCTTTTGAAGCCTCTAGGAGCACTTTTCTTTCTTAGATCTCAGTACCCTCATGAATCAATCTAGGTAAACTTCCCTACACATGAAACACACTTTATCATGTTAGAAATTTAGCATGAAAACATCTCACAATATCCCTATAGAAAATATTTGTAATTTTGTTGCATCATTATTCTTCGTGCAAACAATGAAATGTGTTATCTTTGAAAAACCATCCATCACTACAAAAATGAAATCAACACCCCTTTTCTTTTTGGTAAATTCCAACACAAAATCCATACTTATGTCCTGCCAATGCATCTCTAAAATGGGAAAAGGTTGATATAACCTTATTTTTGAGATCTTCCACTAGTCAATTGACAAACATGGCATTCCTATAAAAATTAATGCAGATCTATGACCAAAAGTAACTTTCCCCTGTTTATGCCAAGGATTTATCCAATCCAAAGTTCAAAGTTAATCATCCACAATGTTTCTCTCTCTAAATTATTTTCCATTGATCCTTTCGGAATGCACAACTATCATCCCCTGAATGACTATCCTTCTTGCACAAAATAGTCTAAGGTGTCCTATAAATACTCACGGGTATTGCATATGCATCCCATACTTCTCTAAATTATTTTTATTGCACATACATATCCTTCATTAAGTCAAAACAAACAACTTCAATCCTCATCTCTATTAAAAAACAATTACACCTACTAAGTGCATCAACCATCTTGTTAGATTTTCAAATTTTATGCTCAAAAAAATGTGTATCCTTTTAGGTATTCAAACCTATGCCTCTGGTTCAACTTTCCTTGGTTGTTAACGAACTGTAATGTTGCATGATCCATGTACAACACAAACTATTTCGGAAACTAGTTATGTCTCTACTTCTCCAACAATTTCCTAATTACATAGAATTCTTGATCATAAAAATTATATTTCCCCCTTGAATCATTCAAATCCTCATTGTAAAACATAATAGGTGTGTCCTCTTGATTCAATGTTGCACCAATGGTTATTCCAATAGCATCACAATCAACCTGAAATAATTTTACAAAATATAGAAATGCCAACATTGGTTGTTCTATTATTCTTCACTTCATATCTACAAAAATATTTTATTCACCTATGTTCTAGATAAACTTCTTATTATCCCCCTTCATACCCTTTAAAATCGATCCACATGTACAACTAAATCTTATGATGAACTTTTTATAGAAGATATCCAACCCATGAAAACTTTGTACCTCAAAAGCACTCCTCGGTGATAGCCAATACACAATTAAGTGTACCTTTTTAAGGTCCATCTTCAATCCTTCAGCGGAAATAAAAATACCTAATTATACCAAATATATTACATAAAACTACACTTCTTGAGATTAATGAACAAATTTTCTTCTGATGGTCTTTGCAACACTTCCTAATAAGTAGAAATGTTCCTCGTGTGTTCTGCTAAAAAATCATAATATCATCCAAGTACATGATCAAAAACTTACCTAAAATAGTTTTAATACTTTATTCATCAACCTCATGAAATTACTTGGTGTTTTGTTCAATCCAAATGTCATCACAAGCTACTCATACAATCCTTCTTATGTCCTAAAATTTTTCTTCCATTCAACTCCTTCACTTATGTAAATTTAATGATATTCACTATTCAAATCAATCTTGTTAAAATGATCTTCTTTTCTCAAAAAATCCACAATGTCATACATGTGTGGAAATGGAGAACTATACTTGCTCATCATATTATTTATGACTCTTGAATCAATACAAATATGTCACTCACCAACTTGCTTTGGTGATAAAACTATCGGCACTATGTGCATGCTCAAAATCTCTCTGATAAGACCCTTATCCAACAAATCTTAGACTTGTTTTTGTATCTCCACATTCTTTTGCAGCTTCATCCTATAGGATTACATTTTTATTAAACTTGATCCTATGATTAAATCTATGTAGTGAGTAATAATTCTCACAAGTGGTAACCCTTGAGGTAACTCACTAGACACAACTTCTGCAAACTCCTCCAACATTCACTAAATACCTCTAGTGGTATCATTTCTTCTTATTTTTCCATTTCTTTCATGCCTTCCTTTACTACAATATGTAATATTAGTGAAAACCATGGATTATCCTACTTCACTTTACTTATGAACAACTTACCTAAAAGTAGTAACACTTTTGGTGTTGCTTCACTCTTCTCTTGTAATAGGTTCATAGTATATTTCTTTATATCCTTCTCCATTGTGTATTTATTTGTGTGGCCATCATGTTGCACATTTTAGTCGAATTTCCAAGGCCTCCCATGGGCATGATGTCGTACCTCACTTCATATTCATATCTTATAATATAGAATTTGTCCATGCATTGCTTCTTCACTAGCAGTTGGTGTTTTTTCTTCAATCGTGAAACTTGGTATGGATTCAAATGCTCAATATTCTTCAATTGTAGTTTATCCACCAATTCATCCACTACTAAATTATCAATGCTCCCACTATCCATGATTAATATGCAAAAAAATTCTCCTGACTTGCAATATGCCCTAAACAAACTTCTTCTTTCTCAAGGTCAATCAAGGAAACATGAAGAAAAATAAGGAGAAGAGAGAAAGAGTTGAGGAGAGAGAAACAAGGAGAACACAACATTGAAAAAATAAAACAAGGAAAAATGCACAAATAAGAACTTAAATCAAACCAATACTCGACAACCACATAGGTACCTAGTAGATACATAACTATAATATCGAAGAGAAAGGGCATGTCAAACAAGAAATTACATATGTGTTAATCCAATTTAACTATTTTTTGTCAATTAAGACACATTGTCATACAAATTACCATAATTCAAACAGGTTAGTAAGTGATGATGTTGAACTAATGATTTGTTAGATTCGTAGTAGCAATTCCAAGATGAATTAAAGCGGTATATATAGCTTGGGGTACTAAGCTATATATTTAGAGGCCAACAAGTCAATATTATCTTTATGCTATTATGAAGCCACAAAAGATGGAAGGCCAAGGGATCAAACCAATGTTGGATTTTGTAAGGTGTTTAGACATCTTTTAGTCATTTTAAATGTCAGAATACAACCACTTTCAAAATATGACCATCATGATTAACGTGCAAAAACATAATTTAAAAATCAAAATGACATGTATGTTAAAATTAAGCACACATCCAAATTTCAACATTCTAAATTTAAAATAATTAAGAAAACTACTAAATTAAATATTACACTATACATTATAAATTTGTGAGATTTATGACAATTAATATAAAGTTTATATTAATATAAATATCTTATGAGTTATGAGAATTAATACAAATATAAATATCTTCTATTGATTATCAGATGAGTTATGACAATTAATATAAATATATTAGTGAAATATTAGTTGTCATAAATCTGGTAAAATGTAGATTAATTTAGATGTTTCTATTTCATCAAACATAATAACCTGACAACCCAAATCTATTTCTATTGTGCCATCATCTCAATTAATCTATAGATCAGAGTATCCTAGAGTTTATATATCAATAAGGACCTAATTCTTTGGGTGTTTGGTATATAATTTAAATTTAATCAGTTAACCTACAAATCATAGTATATTAGAGTTTATATACTAGCAATCACATGTGAGGTGTGCGATGTTAACACCGAAAGTGAAATATTGGTGAGCGGAAAACGAAATTGAAACATACAACAAAGTATTATGATATTTGTAGTTGAAAAAATAAAAACATAATGAAGTAGTGGAAAATGGAGTAGTAGAAAAGATTTAGATTCCAGAAGAAGTGGAGTAGCTTGAAAGGGAAGGGTTGTTGGGGATTAAGATGCGAGTGTTAAGGATAGAAAACAAATACGAGATTCCTCTTATATGTGTCAATGTAGAAGAGGCATCGAGGACATTTTTACATAAATCCTTGATGAAAAAGAGGTGAAATCCGAAGGGCAGATAAGGAGGGAACTCTTGATATAACTGTGAAGGTAAGTGCATGTCTTTCCATGCTCCCAATGTCAACAGTGGCTCTCTACAAAGTAGGTCTTTGAGATTTGTGGATTGAAATGCCCAAGCCATCTTAAGTGGTAATTTCCTTCGGCTACCTCTACAAATAGGTGGAATCGGGACATGGTAAGGTTTTTTTCCGTCCCATTGGGGCCCCATGTATCGATCAAATATGATGACAAAAATAAAGGCACATCAGACATACCAGAGGTATTGATGTTAACAACATCGACGATAGAGCCAGTAGCACCTTTTATAAGACATGTTTCAACCCACAAATTTGCGGAAAGTATGACTTTCTGGTTAACGTAGAGAAAATATTTGTGTTGTAACTGATCATATGTATCCTATCTTGAGTCAGTACATCTGGTGATTTGAGCAATAGATCTAGAAACGAGAGAGCTAAGGGATTTTAACATTTGAAGGTTATGGTTGTCCACCTAGTCATTTTTAGTGAAAATATGGGGGCCTCTTCGAACTCAATGATTTCTTGTTCAGAAATGCAAGAATTTGTTCTTGACATCAGGAGCTCCCAATCCTGAATTAGAGGGACAACATTACAAATGTTGGGAAGGAAATTGCAAAATGAATCCTTTATAGGAGTCGAACCCTATTCCTGAAGATAGAATTTAAGGAGATAGAATTAGTGAAGTCTTTCCATAGGCTAGTGATGTAGGACTTGCTGGCATATAGAGGAATGTCAATGACATGTGGTAGTTGACCAAGGTCCCCAACAAGGAAGATAGATTTTTTCCAAATTTAGATGTTTTGAAGTGGGGAAAAGCTTTACGAAGGTGGTAGTCGAGTTTATTGACAAACCTAGGGCCAATAAAACTCATTTGATCAATTAGAATATATTAGAAATGTTTAAGCGAGTCTTGAAAATATGACAAAGCCTAACATTGTAAGGGTTCAAGTTATCTAATGTGAATGTGTAGGCTGGCGTGTATATTAGATGCAGAAATGTTAAAAGCTACAACTTCAACAGTGGCGAATAAAAAGAGAGGTGAAAGGCATGCGGATGACGTGTAGGAAAATGAAGATATGATAGTATGAATGAGGTATGATTTTCCATACCGTATAGTCCCTTGAATAATCAGCTCTAGCAGAGGAGGCATGATTTGCACGAGAAGTGGTGAAGAATAATATTGAAAGCCAATCGTTGGTTTGGAGATAAACGAGAAGCAAGTGAGAAGATCCTTCCTAGCATGGCATCCACGATAAACATTGCTTTTCTATCCTCAATGAAATTAGGCCGCAGAGCTTATAAAGTAGGAAGAACATTATGGGTGCTCCAATTACGAAGGGTGTCAATTTCACAGAGACCCAACATATGCAGGCTGCCAAGGCTCACTGTGTGGTCGGTTTGAAGGTAGGAACAAATATGACATTCATTCAACTACTAAGAAGCATGTGTGATGTCGATAGTAGAATCAGGTCCACTATCGGAACTTTGTGTTGTAATTAATTCAGATCAGGCAATATGTCATGGACGATAACTATTCTTGAAAAGGTTGTAGGTGGAATTGATTTCTTGGGGGGTGGAACCAATATCTGTAGAAATATCGTAAAAAGGATTGTACAGCAGGAGTTCAGATCAATAGAAAAGTTCAAATGATGGTAAATTATGTGTAGTAATGTACAGAAATCTAGGGAAGGTACGAACAATTGCAAGGAATGAACAATTGCAGTAGTAGAAGGGAAATGGTGCGGAAATGCGAGCAACTTAAAAATCATTGAAAGAGACAAATGGATCCTATGTATTTGCTACTACTGATATCAAGACGCAGTCATTGAAACATTATAAGACATATCTCCAGTTGATTAGATCAAGCATACACAATGAAAACCTTGTTCCATTTCTAGGAGTACAGACCTATAACTCTCAAAGTTTGAGGAATTATGTTTAGATTTTATATGTTTACATGCTATCAAGTCATAATGGGGCAAATGTCGGTTAGGTTTTACATTGTATGATTTTCTTTCATTATGTTGTCTAATTCCCCTACTTATTGTGATTTTCCGAGGAGGTTGGGGTCTCTTGAGTGTGGAATTTTGAAGAATGATTTTGTACAGGATTCCAGGGATGTCGAGACGGAAAAGATACTGAGGGATGCACCTAGATGGGCGTTCAAGCTAGGTTGTGACCATATGGGCATTCGAGCTAGGTTGTGGCCGCGTATGCACACTTAAAAAAATTGTATCGTATTGCAGACTAATGTATGGATTTTTTTGTTAAGACCTTGTTCCACACGATCACCATTTCCAGTGAACGTATTCACTGAATGTATTCACTTGTCGACCATCTTCCAATGAAGGATGACAAACATAGGATCTTTACAGATAGTAACCTGCCTATTCAATTATTTTCTAGCATCCATAATATAGACAACTCAAAGCAGAAAACTATAATGAAGCACACGCCACACCTGAAAAATCATCTACTTGCACCACACAAATGCCACCATAGTTGTTATGCAGCCCCAACGGTGACTGACGAGAGGTTGTTAATAGAGCTCCAACCTCTTATGCCTTTATCTTTTGTTATCATGATGATCACTTAACCAATGAAGATGTGAAGCTCAACAGTTTGGACACATTGGATTTTTTGGTATAATTTTTCTCCCACACTATGAATTATTTGACGTAGGATGTTGGTTTCCACTGAAAATGAATCCTTTTACAAATAATTTTGTTTTGATTATGACTCTAATAAAACAATAACACTATTGACGACTTTATATTTAACATTTAAAATTTTTAAGACACACATTGAATTGGACTCAATCACAAAAGCGAGAAGCTTACCTAATATAGCTACAATTTATTATTAGATAATAGGTTTCACACACACACACACACACACACACACACACACACACACACACACACACACACACACACACACACACACACACACACACACACACACACACACACATTCACTCTAAGAAGATGATATAATATTAATAAAACTAACATCAACCATTGGAGCTTGCCAAGCTATAAAAATTAGACTAAAACTAAACTCTACTTCGACCACCAATTTACATGAAACTAAAACCTATTAAAAAATCACAAATAATGTTTCGACTAAGATTTAGAATGAAAACGAGTCACAGTGAATGAACTTGTATATTACGGTTGTGATCTCCTAAAATAACTACATTGATTCATTGTAACGCAAGCTTGAAGGAATTTTAATAGGTGCTAGTTGTGGAGATGAGTAGATTAATTGATGTTGAGATGAACACATGCAATGCAAGTCTGTAAGAATAAAAGATTCAAGAACAGTAACAATAAAATATGTCTCCAACTGTTAGAGCTTCTATGGAGGTACCAACTCGAGATGGAAAATAATAGATTTGAATCCAAATTCAAGTGGGACATGTTGGCGAGTTCAAGAATTCATTTTACATAGAATTCAAACTAGTGATAGGTAAGGAAACCAATGCTAGCTTGGATGTGTCCATATAATCAAAACGTAGAGAGTGATGCTAGTCTAATGCATATATCTGTAGCGGAACCATATGAATACTTCCATACTGTGAGGCTTGGTGATGACGTGCGATAGTATAAGCTAGTCAAACATAAATAAACCATCAACACACAACTATTCTAAGCCAAGTGTGATTCATGCAAGATTACAAATATATGGCCCCTCAAGCTACCTAATTGCTATCAGTACATGCCCCTCCTTATTGCTCCTCCACCATCTACATCCTCTTGAATAAGTTCTTGCATCCATGTTTTCCATAATTTTGGTAGCATGCTAGTATTAGATCAATTGATTTTTGAACTCGCGATGATCTATCACTGCTTGGTGGTGCATTATTTGGATTGTCAGATCACAGTTTGCTCAGCGTGCAAATCTATATAACTACGTTCGTATACTCTGACGAAGATCTAGACAAGAATCAGTTTTAATCAATTATCATGCGCAATCTAGGTACTGCCGCCAATTTGAAGCACAATATGTTTGTATTTTTTGGGACGAATACTTTATTTGCAGTCTGATAAATGTGTTCATGTGTGTTTTCTTACGCATAATTAATATCAAGATCATCTTACAGTCAGTTTGTTGCGTTCTATTTTCTGCATTCAATCTTGGCAGACTGCATCATATTACGCTTACAACTATAGGCATTGGATCGTTCTCCTGATGGCACTCAAGATAAATACAGGGTCAAAGAAACTTCTTACCGTTCATGCTTCTTATGAGTTCAGTCCTAGTTATTAGCATTTAAGCTCTCCAACACTATTAGTATATAATTTAGATTTAAATTAGACAAACCCACATAAATGTGTAATTATAATATAATGCAAAAAATATATAAAAAATTGAAATCTACCAAAAAGAATAGCTACCCATTTTCTATGGTTTGTAAAAGGAGAATAAAGAGAAGTGAAAAGGACAAGCAAGAAAACATAGGATTGCATGCCTCGAGTAGTATCCACCATCAAAGACTATATAGTAAAATATCAATTATATTGACTTTCTAGAACATATACGTTTTTTTCTTCCCAAAATGGTGCATGATTTCAAAGCAGGAAAAAACAGAATTTCTCACGCACATGGTTTAGTTGGTGTGTGATTTTGGCATTACTTTGAAAACAATAGTTAATCACCATAATTCTATAGTAGTGGGTTTCATGGGGGCAATACTATAATTCTATATTACGTAATCTTGGTTTTGATTATAGAAGCAATATCATAATTCTACGAAGACATTGACATGAAACATCATGGCTTGTCTCACACATCAAATTTAGTGGCAACATCATGGCTTATGATACATTCTACATCACAAACATCACTAGTACATTTTAAAATTGTTTTATTTTATAGAGAGTACAATTAATTGTATTTATGGGGTAATAATGAAACGTCATTTTTTAAAATATAATTGTATGTAGTAATTTTTTAAAAATATATTAGATCTTTAATAACAATAATATAGTATTTTATATAAAAAAAATAATTTTACATGAGAACTTTTGATCTCACATTAAAAAAATATTTGAGTTAATTTTCTATATTAAAAAAGTATAATAACATAATTATAAAAAATATGTTAACTTTTAATCTAATATACAAACCACAATTTAAATAAATCTTCATCATAAAAAATATCACACAACATAATTTTATAAAAAAATATACAAATAACAATTTAAATAAATATTCTTTATATAAAAAAAACAACATAATTAAAAAAAGACAAAAAAAAAACAATCTAAATAAATCTTCGTATAGAAAAACACTTACCAAAAAATTAAAATAAATCTACATTACTTTCCTCACAAAGATAATTCACCTCCTTTTTCATTTTTCATGTTTTTTGGTGGAGGCGTTTATAATGTTAGCACATTAAAGTTAAATGAATTCAACAAGCTAAACTCCATTATATTAGAGAACAAAGGAGTTTCTAACAAACTAAGCACAATGTAATCCAAAAGAATCCACTTTCTTTAAATAGAGAGATTGCCAAGTAGAACAAAATAATTTTTAACGCTTAAACAAAAATAGAGAGATTTAATCATTTGACTTGATTATGGCTAAGTGATTTAATCATTTAGCTAGATTTAGTCATTTTTTGGTGGTATATGTGGGCAAGAGTGGGGTGTGTGTGTGAGAAACTTGCGCTTAACATTTTTAAATATATATAAATTAGAATTAAATGTAACATAAACAATCTAATTATATTTTATTATTGATTTTTATAGGATTTTATTTGTGTATTTTTGGTATATATTTGTTAGTAAAGGGAGAGAAGAGTGAATGTAATTAACCACTTTATTCTTCTTACATATTACAAGTTAAAATTGAAAAATGTTGATGTTGAGGGCTGGTCGGGCTTAACATTTTGTAATATATATAAATTAGAACTAAATGCAACATAAAGAACATAATTATATATGATTATTGATTTCTAAGGGATTTTTATTTCTGTATTTTTGGTATGCATTTGTTTGTAAAGGGAGGAAAAGTGAATGAAATTTCTCATTTTAAGCTTGTCATCTTCTAATTTCTGTCTTCATTAGCAAAGCTTTTGGAGTGTGTAATGCATTTAAAATCACCCTTGTCTCGCAACTATTTGCCAATATGGGATTAACTATTAACAACCCAATCATTTATGAAGTTGAGTTGAAGCCTTCCACATTAAAATATAATAATAAGACTTAATAAATATGTCTCAATCTAGCAGTAAGACATTCAAATAGTGTTTGAATATTTATCTTGAATATGTCCTTATCTAAAGATTGTCGCATGAATATAGATCTACAAATGTGAACTATGCAATGATATTGACCTCGTCCAATAATCTAGATCTAATTAGAACAAGAGGTACAAAATGTTGGTGACATTTCTAGTGAAATTCTAAAACATTGGGATATTTTTAGAAGATGGTAGAGAGATGACATGCCTCAAAATGAACTAGCGACTATGTTCACATGATCCGTATTTCATATTTATTTACTCCAATCTATGCATTGCAATACTTGTAACTTGTAAAAGAAATTTTTTTCTCTTTCCTTAAGGCAACTCTAATACACCTATATTATCTAAGGGCTTACAGAAAGCAAAATGTTCTTAGGGACATGTTGAGGGTTAGCATAGTTTTACAACAAAATCTAACTATTGTGTCCTTATTGGTGGAAACCACTCCTATAAAAATGTTGAAAACACATTGTTGGCCAGGTGAGTTATGCACTTGTAGATCACCAATTGAGATCTTGGTGTCTCAGCAGGAACGATGGGAATGCCTCCAAGGTGTGGGACACTTGACTTCTTGAGGCATACCTCCAAAGAAATTTGGCTCTTATCAGGTAACTACTTTATGCTACCCCTACTCTACTATAATTTACTTGTTACAAGAGAAAGGGGATGAGAAAACTCAAAATAAAAACATGGTGATGAACTAAGAAGGATATCACCCTCCATGTATGAGTTTGTGTAATGTCAGGCTTTTATAAAATATTCTAAATATCCTATGAATTTTACTTGTTTCTTCTTATGGACATTTTGTCAAACAATTGGCATGCAATCTACCTTCTAGCATATTTCATCGAATACTTTGTAAACAACCAAACAAACACACTTGAACACTTGAATTTTGTAAATCACACACAAATACACACCACAAATACCAAATTGAAATATTTTTATATTCTTTATAAATTTTGGGAAACTTATCAAACGACTAAACACTTGTAACTGAGAAATTTTGGAGTTTTGGTAATAAATTTTGAGGACGATAAAATATTGATTTTCTTAAAATTGAAGCTCACTCTGTTTCCTATAACTTGAAATCACAAATAACATTTATACGATTGGATAAAGAAGAAGGTACGGCCTGATTATTGGTTGTTCCCCAACTTATACAGCTTGATATAAAGTCAGTGGAGGTAGTATGACCTACTGGAGGTTTATGGGACAGTACGGCCCAATAAAATGATGGCCAAGCTACTAGAAAATCAGTAGAAAAATGGTATCGCCAACAATCAATGCCCAAAAATTGGTATGACCTTCGTGAGATGTTCTTCAAAGTTCCAAATTATTAAAATACTAATGGAGGTGCATTCATAAACTAAAAGTATTTGATGTCATTATCAAAAGTAGGAAGCATCTTCACCATTTTACCTCACTGGGAATCCTTGGGTAGGGTTAATCACTTGCACATGAGGATTTTCGTCCTCAAATCCACTTGCCAAAGGGGTTTTGTCCTAGGAAAACATGAGAAACATAAATGCTTGAACGTGGGAAATATTTTTTGGAATATCCCCAAATGAAAGTTCTTCACTTTCTTTAATACTTTTCTAACTCTCTTTACCAAGTGGGACATTCCATGTGGGACTATTGTACTTTTGATTAATGAAGTGAATTTCATATTTTCTATTTTAGTGTTAATTCACTTAAAATAAATGCCCCCCCCCCCCCCCTTATTTTAATAATAGTAGTATAAGTTGCCTTTATAATATCATGTTTGGCCATCTTGTTCCTATTATCAAATTATTTCCCTTTTTAAAAAAAATATCCCCCCACCATAGCCTATAGGAAATAAAAATAGGCTTCGGATCCTTTGATTTATTAATTCAGAAAAGGGAACATTAAAATTTGGAAGAGAGAGGACAAAACACATATCCAAAAGGACATATATGATCCAAAATAAATATATATTTTAATATAATTCTCCCTCTTAGCATGTATGAGACACAGTGAAAAAAAATCTTACAAATGCTGCACACAATAAACCGTGGAAATAATGGAGAGGTAAGAGACAATTAATATAAGGACAAAGGGAAAATATGAGCCACAAAGATCGATGTATTAAAATCTGACATATACATAGTCCTTTACACCCATAATATAAGGCATAAATACATTTGAAAATCTAAAAACTAGAGGTCAAAAAGAATTGAGAATCTCAGCACTCAAAAGATCAAAGTAACTTTGCATTCAAGGAAGAGGACCCCTCTACAATTACATCATATTGGTACTTATAGAATAATATGAGAGGGGTAGAAGGGGAAGAAAGAGAGAAGGGCAAGATGAATAATATGTTGGAGTATGTCTCCTTCTCTCATGCTTATCTCTTCCACATAGACCATATGGCTTAGAAAAGATGCACAGCTTAAAATATCTACCTAAAACCACCTTCTACATATTCTCAGGATCTCAAAGGGGAAGTGTACGAGGACGTTGATTTCGGGGGACCTAAACATAAAAGGAGGAAGAGGGTTGTGGAAGAGGGGGTTAGATGGAGGAGAAGGAATTAGGAGAGGATAATGTTGGGGGGGATCATTTTGCGAAGCTATTTTTTTCGAGGAGGAAGATATGTATCATGTGTACGTTTTGTCAATTGTTTGACAGAGAAGTGGGATATGATGTGCAGTGCGTCGTGGAAAGACATTATGGAGATATCTTACAAAGGAATGTGTTTTCAATGAATAGTTTAAAGGAAAACTTGCCTTTTTTGGTTTAATGTGGAAGTCAAAAATTGTTAAAGAAACTACAATTTTGCATTGAGGGTTCATTATGTTGTCATTTTCAAGTTCATGTACAATAATGGATTCTCTTTGTATTTCAAGAATGTGATTAAGGTTCATGTATGCACCCAAAATTGCACGTGTTTTTTTCTCAAAAAATGGTTACGAAATCCCCCAATGATGATTCATATCCTTTCATAAGGTGTTTGAGTTCCTAAACCCATTTGCAGTACATATTTTGTATCCTAGACATCCTTACTTAGCCTCTGCATGCTTTCTTCTATCTTCTCACTTCTTTTATGCATGTTTTGACCTCCAGTTTCAAAACCACCACCCAGGGGGTGGCGGTTTCGTGTTTATCACCCTGCGCAGGGTGGTGGTTCTACACGATTTTTTTCCAAAAACCTTCATGTGAAATTAGACACGCGTGATTTTGGTTAACTTCACTACCAAGGCGCATTTATGATCCAAATTAGCTAAATGTGGGCTTGATTGCATGGTCTTCTTTCCCTCTTCTATTTTTAAATAGATTTAATTAGTTTGAACTGCCTCTTGATTCTTCACCCAATGAGTTGGCACACCAAGGTTTCCTTGTGTGTGATTTCACAACCTAGCCAATTTGTTATATAACCATTGTTTGTTCTCAAGTAAAACCTAGATAATTTTGAGTATTCTTGTTATTGCAAAGTTGTTTCCTTTCTTGCTGGAAATTACCAAATCCAATCTCAATTCAATTGTGCTTACATTCTTCCACCTGTATTGCTTCCCAGTTTGCTAATCCAAGCTACTACTATTCCTGCACATTTCTTCTTCTTCTGTTGTTGCTGCATTCCCACCTCTTGGACTCACATGGACACAGAAATTGAAAGGATAAACTGAGGGGATGAGTATTCACACAACCAGATTTGCAATTGTTCTTGCATATCCAGGTTGGAGGTGTTGTTTGTTTGCTTAATTGATTTTAATTGTTAATTCTGAATTTATCAATCCAAATCCACATCAAATATAGTAGAGAAATTGTTTCATTGTTTCAATTATCAAGCAATTATATAGATCAAATCACATTAGAAATTTTTTTCTTCAATATTTTCAGGGAAGTTGTAGGAAATAATAGCTTCGTTAAAGCTATGATTTATTTTCTACCTCTAAGGCAGGATTGAGATTTTTGTTAGGAATATTCAATTGATTAATTAGTTTAGATTTAATTCACAAATGCACAAGAAAATAGCCACATTCAGTTGCTTTGTTTGTTTAGGATTTTTTTTTAGAGTAAAAGCAATTGTTGTTTGTAATTATGATGTTTGAGTTCTGTTGATTTATTTAGGTTAGTTTCCTTTCAACAGTAGCTTAGATTTTTAATTTCATATTGGTTAAATTGGACACTTCAAACTAGTTTAGTATCTAGATTCAATCAAGTAAATCAATTCATAGGGAATTTATGATACCTGTTCATAGCCGCTAAATCTCCCCTTTACCTATTTGGCTACTAGGAAATCACACTATCAGATCTTAGTCATTGATTCTCCTACAAATAGCCATCCACATTGTCAACATCGGTTGCCTTGGCACTACCTCGGGGAGTCGAGTGTAATTGAAGGTTAGATGTCAATTTTCATCTATATAGTTCCCACTCATAAAATTTTGTATTGATCCGCGGAACATGTGGGGTACATGATGAAAGAAGTAATGAGTAAAATGAGACATCAAAATAGAAACTACTTTTCACTATAACTAAGCAAACCATCATCAGGATATAATATATTTTATATTTTTATGAATTTTAAGTAACTTTCCTTGAGGTCCTTAATCTGTATTTTGTTTGAATGAAAATTTTAAAACATTTGCGGACATTTTCAGGAATATATACTTAACTTCAATGACGATGGTGGTGCGGTCCCATTTCATCTTTGTGGAATTTATATCATTGCAAGGGTTTGGAACGGCCATTTCAACCCAACAAGTTTATGTAAAAGTGTTCAGCACTATAGTGACACACTAAATACAATGGTAAAAGATGGTCATTTTAGTAGGGACGAGGAGAATCTTGTCCGCTTAATTTCAATGTTATTAAAATCATGTATTTTCCCAGCTTTGTTCTTTAAAAAAAATAATAATCCTTGATTCAGATTACCTATCAGGGCAAGTGCACAAAGATGGGGGGCAAAAAAGTGGACTCAAATCCATTTTTTGGCCATTTTGGCCATAACGCGCTTGCATTATGGCTCGGACGTGTTATAACATGAAAGGGAAAAATCAGGGCTGCATTATAACACAAGCTTGTTATGGCTTGGTAAGTATGAGCCATAATGCAAGTGTGTTATAACGTGCTCGTGTTTCATTGTGTTATGTGGTATATGTGTTTCTTGCATGCTTCTATTGACTAAATTTATTTTATTATTATAAGTATTTATTTTATTATTATTTATATTTTATTATTTCTTATACTTTAACTTTATTTTAGTAAATATAATATGTTAGGTTCACTCTGCACCTTATGGAACTAGTCTCACAGCTTCATCTATCACATTTTAGAAGATAGTTTTTCATATTCTAATATGGTTAGTACATAGGTATTTTTCAGGATTTCAACATTCAGCCTTTAATCTTTTAGGGGCCTTTTCAATTGGTTATTGACATTCGTAGGATATTTAGATGGGTCAAAACTATATATTCACAAGAACATCTTCTTCCTTGAAAGATCCTAGTTTTTCTTAGTAATGATGTCTCTCTGTATCCAAGGATTGAGGACTACTGGGGTCTGTGGCAAGATTGGACATTCAAGAATCATTGAGTGTCTGAATCAGAATGTCATTGTATCTAGAGAAATATTTTCAAACATGGGAGTAATGCATCTTGGAAAATAAAATTAAACCTCAAAAATCCTCTCAAACTGCAAGCTTACACAAGCATTGGACATATCAAGCTATGTTCTTCGAATGAAATATTCATTCGCGACAGCGTACAACTAAAAGAATTATTCAAAAGAGCATAAAAATGATCAAATTTACTTGGCATCCTAATATCTCAGACCCAAAAATCCAATTGGACTTGCTATTCTCAATTCAGGGTTTAGGTTTTAGCATTTAGGGCTCATGGTTTAGGATTGAGGGTTTAGGTTTTAGTGCTTAGGGCTCGGGGTTTAGGGCTTAGGGCTCAGGCTTTAAGGTTCAGTTTGTAGGGTTTAGGGTTTAGGGTTCATGATTTAGATCTTAGGGCTCATGGTTTAGGGTTTAGGGTTTATGTTTTATGGTTTATGGTTTAAGGTTTAGGGTTTGGGGTTTAGGGTAAATAGGGTTTGGGGTTTAGGGTTTAGTGTTTAGGGTTTAAAGTTTAGGGTTTAGGGTTTAGGGTTTATGGCTAATATTTTGATGTTCAGAGTTACCAATTTATTGTTTAGGGTTTAAGGATCAATAATCTAGGCTCAAGGTTTACGGTCTAGGGATCAAGGCTCAATTTTTAGTGTTCAAGGTTTAAAATTTAGGGTTTAAGGTTCATGGTTTACGATTTACGATTTAAGGCTTAAGGCTTAAGGGTTTAGGGTTTAGGATTTAGGGCTCATATTTAGGGTTCAAGATTTAGGGTTCAGGTTTTAGGGTTTAAGGTTTAGGGCTTAGGGCTTAAGGTTGAGTGTTTAGGGTTTAGGCCTCACGGTTCATGGTTAAGGGTTTAGGGTTTAGGGCTCAAATTTTAGGAATTAAGGTTTAGGGTTTAGTGTTTAGGGTTAAGGATTTAGGGTTTATGGTTTAGGTTTAGGGATCCAGGTTTAGGCTTCATAATTTAGGGTTTAGGTTTTATGGTTTAGGGCTCAGGGTTAAGGTTTGATAGTTTAGGGTTTAGGTCTCAAGGCTAAGGGTTTAATTTTATGGTTTATGGTTTAGGGTTTAAAGTTCATGTTAGAAGTTTCGTCACTCAAAATTAGTGGCAAGACAATCAATGTCTACCACCCTAGACACGCTGGCACATCACTCAGCCTAGACTGAGTGCTCACTCGAAGCACGCAAAGGTACCAGGTCCCTCTTTAGGGTTGTTGTAGTAGGATGTTAGCGTGATGAAGGAATAAACATATAGATCCATAACTAATCCATCATTATACAATGCATGCCATATTCAGATCTATGAAAGAACAAGTTTAAATAATATCATGATTGAATCAAGAACATGCACTACTCAATTACACACAGGAATGACACTTAGATTCGGCCAACATCTTCCATCTATTAATAAACACAAAAGCTCCTTACAATAATGAAAATCTATACCAATGTGCGCATGGATCTGATATAGTAATTCAGTCATATGCGTATATCTTTATACCTCCATACATCCATCTCTCCATTACACATACATTACTACTATGTGATTCATATCATATATATATATATATATATATATATATATATATATATATATATATATATATATATATATATATATATATATATATAGGGTGGGGACTTTCCCTTCACCGCTTATCTATTCCAAAAATAGGTCGCATGCTATTTATAGCCACACGCCATTTACAGGAATAGCCACACATGCAAGTGTGCTATCTATAGACTTCTTACAGTTAACTAAAGTGACAATCCTATTCTTAGCTTCTCTCCATGTAAAATACTTTGATCCAATCCTCCAAAGATAGACAATGTGTGGCGTGCAATTCTTTGCATCATTGGTGTGTTCTGCATGCCATCTTCTAAAAATAGGTCTTCATGCTCAAAATCGGCTAAGTCTTGAATGTTGAACTTGCCCTCCGCGTGCGGGTCCTTCCTATCCCTCCGCGCCCTCGATCCTGGCCTTCTCTCCCACGTGGACATCTTATGTGATCTCTATGTCAAGTATTCTCTTATCAACATTACCCCACACTAATCAAAGTGTCACTTCGATAAAGGTAAGTACCCTCCTAATCCTTCACTTTCCTTTATATCAGTATGGAATTTATTATGTTTGATATATCATATGTTTATGAATAAAGAAGTTTTATGAGGTAATATATCTTTTTATCAGTTTGAATTATCAACTCTAAAAACTCATTCTTCATTATGGCCACAAAATGACACTGTCATGTCGACAACTGTAGATATCATAACATTGATTTATTGTACTGTCCACAACCTTAGGACTTCTATTAATCCCTCGTAGCCTTTGTCTTTGATATAAATTTTGTAGAACCAACACAATGTTGGACATTGAGGTCATTTTTCCTTCTAGAAGATCCATTTTCTGCGGAATGATCTTCCCAAGCTCTTCCAGCCAAGTCTTGTACAGCTCTTGTGTTGCTACCAAGGCCTCGCGCTTTTTCTTAACCATTGACAATCTTTCTGCGCATGTTAATGTTTCATTCTTCATTTCTCTCTGGACCTCATTTTTTTATTCTAGAGTCTTTATGTTGATAAGCACCTCCGGAGCTGTGCAGATGTTCAAATCCTGGTTTGTTTTCTTCAATACTTCTTATAGTGCTTGTAGCAACCCATCATAGGATGTAATATTTCACATCACTAAAGCTTTCTCTCATTCTACCTCTTGTTTTGAATTCCCTGGCATTTGCATGTGTAGAGGTTCATCTTCAAGCACTAGGTCCACAAATGTACCTACATAGTGTACTGCTGAAGGAAATATATGCGGTACTTTTGACTCCAAGTGTGGCCTAGCCCTTACAACATTGTCTCCAATTTCCTCTGTGATGCTGATAAATACGTCATTTTTCTTCTGCGCTAAGTCCCTTTCTTGTGTTATGCATGTTATATATGCATCCTTTTCCTTTAGCTCCTCACACAATGCTCTTATCGTTGCAGTTTTATCCATGTTTCTTCTCACAACTTCAGTAGAAACTTTCACTAATGTGTTGCTGACCTGCTCATCTTACATGACAATAGGCTTTACTATCATATGTCTAGCTTATGGTGCCATCTTCAGCCATCTTGAAATGCATGACTCTTCGCATATATCAAATTCAGGATCATCCATATGGGTGTGCATTGACCATGATAGTTTCTTTCAAGTGTGCACAGTCACCATATCCTCATCCATTAGCTCTCAGTTGAATAAATCCTTCTGTGCTATCATGCTTTGGAAGCAGGCATAGATAATTTTACCTGCTTCCTTTGCATACCCCATGGCTGGTGGAATGTGCTCTCCACTCGTTTGTCTAGACCATTGCTACCTAGGGACTTTAGCTTCTAAATTTGGTACTTGTGTCTCCATGTCTTGAACAGTCTCTGCAGCTATCTCCTTTGGTCCCTCTTAGTGCTCTCCTCTTTCCTTTTATTACTCACCCTTTTTTTCTTCTATTTTCTCTGGAAGTGTAAGAGAATTAGGTTTGCTTTCCTCTGATTCTTCCGCCTCCTCATTCAACTTCAGTTTCCTCCTTTGCACAGTTGTCTCATTCTATGGAGAGAGACTGGGTGATCTGCGCACCATGTTTGGAGTAGTACCTTGGCTCCTTGTTCTCCTGAAAACCATCTTAAATTTGTGCTCCCCTTGGACTACATTCAAGTCCTTATCATCCCCCTCTTGTGGCTGAGGTGGTGTCGTGGAACGCTTAGCTTCACCCTTTTTTGTAGGATGTCTCCTACCTCTATGCTCCAAACCACCACTATCTTTACACTCCTCCTCCTCATCCTCCACTTCAATTAGCTCTATGGGCTTAGGCACTAGGATATTCTCCATTGTATGCTTTCCCCTTTGGTGGTCCTGGAAGTGTGAACTCATCTTCCACATACTTGTTATTCTCCATATTTGGCTTTGGTTGGAGATACACCAGCGCTGCTCCAATATCTCTCACCGCCAAAATTATTGGTTTAATGCTCAAAACATCATAAATGAGTCTTTTAATATATGGACCCTGCCCTAGATACACATATTTCTTCCTTAGTGTGTGGTAGTCATAATCTACCTTATCCACGTTGAACATCAGTTGTCGTGTGTTTGTAAACTTGTTTACTGATGTGTGGAAGTACCTTGTTATGAATGCATACGGAAACTTGCACCAAGGACTCCATGCTCCATATTTAATGGCAAACCGTGCTATACAGAAATGTTGGTATACAGAAAACTGAACTACCTTTCCAACCATTGAAGGTAAGTCCTTGGGGATGTGCCATTCTTCCTCAAAATCTGCACGAAGCCTATCATACCACTTCTCAGCCCGTTGCTTAACCTACTTTTTCATGGATCCCTCATATAAGTACTTCTTGAAGTGCTTTGCATGTAATTTGTGTTCCATTGGATACTCCCATACTTTCTCCTTCCGCCCATCAAGTACTCCGATCTCCATGAACACTAATGATAATAGAATAGCTCCAAAGCTGATTTTTCCTCCTACGTGCACTTCTTCAATTATTGTCTCTATGATATACCACAAAATGTTGTAGACTACTCCTTCAAACATTTTTTTGGCAATGTGCAGCCACATGGTGCTCACTTATGACCACCTTTCCTGGTCATTGAGCTTTGTAATGAGATGTGTGGCTACTTGTACAACTAGATACTTCTTTAGTTTATCATTTTCCATACTTCACAGACCCTTTGTATATCCCAACTCCTTTTTGGTCTCCAATATTGTAGTTTTATTTATCAGATCATCTCAAAAATTATCTCATGTGCCTTTCAACTCTGTTACCATGGAGATGAGCGCGGCTGAAATTCTGACTCTACATCTTGTGAAGTAGAAAAAATCCTTGTGCACTCTTCTCATGAGCCACTAGTACAATGGCTCATACTTTCTGAAATAAGGGAGCTCATAGAGTTGGTAAACTCCTATCCTCTGCAAGAGCTTCTCACCAGCATCTTCATACACTGGCATATATTTTGTCATGCGTTTATTTTTCTTCATGTTCAACAATGCGTTAAGCTCCTTCTTGTTCTCTATGGTACAGTGATTGTACTCACTCACTTTGCTTTTCCTTATGTGAGAATCCCATTCCTGGCTGACGATAACCCCTCTCTAGATATTGCATCTCAAAAAAATTGCTTTCTAGGGCCATTTCTTCTTCTTATTCTACCACCTTTTTCTTTCCCTTCACTCCTACTACAACTGCTTTCTTGTGTGCCATTTCTACCTTCCAATCCTTTGTAGATCCTTACCACTCAAATTCTGTAAGGTGCGTAGTAAACCCTAGTTTTGATTCAGCATGCCCTAGGTGAAATTACGTGCCCATAGCTCATCTTTGTTGCCTTGCTTCACTCAAACCCTTCACCACTGGGGACACAAGCTTCTTCTACACACAGATATCTTCATCACAACTAGTTACACACCTCTCACACCTTAAAATGATCACTCGGCTCTTCACACTTGGCTTCTTTCAAATGCTCTTAATAGATTTTAAAATTTTGATGCATTTATTACTACTTCACCTACCAAATATCCTCTCATTCATTGACCAAATTCGTTAGTTCTATGTGGTACATATTCATGCCCCAGCTATAACCTTCTAGCGCACCTTCCTACCCTCTGGTCACAGCCTTCTCTTCAGTGCGCGCCCATGCACCTAAGTACCTCATCATTGTACCTTCTCCTGGTAGTTATCATGGCCTCCACTTACCTCACGTTATATTATTTCTTCTTTCATCTCCATCCTTGGTCACTTTTGAGAAGCAATCTTATTTTGACTTAAAGCACACCCGTAGCTGCTTATTCCTTTCACCTTTCAATTCCCATAGTCTTGTTCCTGGGTATAAACAACCACCCCACACTAAAATTATGTGCAGTCCTCTGCACATAAACATTCTTCACATAGTAATTAGCTTCATGCGTGCAAGCATGCTTATTACACAAGAACAACAACTAAATTGACAAAGCATAACGACAATGAAGGAAATATGTTAAGGAAATATATAATTGAAAACGTATTCTAGATGGCAATATTTCCTTATTACAAACACCAAGAAGACTTACTTATAGTAGGGATTCATCCTACTCCCGTTGAAGTAACCAGGTAGTCGTTTTCCATCAAGTGCTTCTAACTGGTAAGCACCTAATTCAAGTATATAAGTGATGACATGCGGCCCCAACCAATGTACTTTAAGTTGTCCTGGATGGCACAAGAACTTATATTCATAAAGAAGTAACATTTGTCCAATCTCTAACTTCTTATCCATTATGTTTATGTCATGACATGCTTTATGCCTGGCCTTTTCCTACTTCTGACTCCATTGTGTTATGGCTCGTCGCTCATCCAGTTGAATCATCTTCTCAATACGATTTTCTAAAGCCTACTCATCATCTAGATCTTCTGTGCCAAACACCAATTGAAATGGTGTGGCTTTCTTCAATCTCTTATAAGTTGTTCTATATGCCCAAAGAACAAATGACACTTTATCATCCCAATCCTTTCTTCCAACATCACAAATTTTTGTAAAAGTTTGGCTCAAAATCTTGTTGAAAGCCTCAGCAGTTCCATTTTTCTGAGGATGATAGAGTGTAGTCTTATGGTGTGCAACCATAAACTCATCTAATATGATCCTAATTATCTCATTCAAAAAGTGTGTATTCTTATCACTTGTCAAGATTAAAGGACATCCATATCTTGTAAGTACATTCTCCCATAGAAACCTAGTTGTTGTAGCCATTGTACAGTCCTTCGTAGGTGATGCTTCTTCCCACCTTATAAGATAATCTATGCAAGTAATGATATAGTGTGATCTAGTCCTGCGCACAGCTGCTGAAATAGGTCCTACAAAGTCAATGGCCCATTTCTCAAACAGTTATGAACTAATAATAGGTCTCAGTGGCATTTCATCTCTTTTTCTTAGTTTTCCTAGATGTTGACAATGGTCACACGCTTTGCAATATGCCTTACAATCTTTATATAGTGTCTCCCACCATAATCCAGTGAGTAGGATCTTCTGGGCAATCACATCACCTGCATAGTGGCCACCTGCAATACCACCATGTGCCTCCTCCATTATATCATTGCGCTCATGCTCTAATACACAATGGCGTAATACTTCATCTCTGCCTAACTTGTAGAGGTCACCACTTATTAACATAAATGGTGTCGTGCGTATAGCAAGTTGTTTATTTTATAATGCCTTCATTCCTTATGGTGTCATACCAGTTTGTAGAAAGATAACAATGTGTTCTAAATCTGAAGGCGCATGTTGTAACCTATATAACTATGCATCTAGCATAGTTTCTTCAATTGTCTTTGCTTCTTCTCCTGGGTGAATTCTAGACAAGTGGTCTGGTCTAGAGTTACTTTTCCCTGGCTTCACCATAACTGTGAAGTCAAATTCTTGAAATAGGAGTACCAATATTCATATGCACCCTTGCAAGACCAGTTTTTTCACCAAATACTTTAATGCCATGTGATCTGTATAAAATACAAATGGTGTAGCTAGAAAATACTATCAAAACTTGTGTAATGCATAGATCATTGACAAAGCTTCGCGCTCTGTAGTTGTATAATTATGTTCAGCAGGAGTCAACTTCCTACTAGCGAAAAAAATTGGGTGATCGACAATACCTTATCTAAGTTGAGCTAATATTACACCAATGGCCATGCCAGAGGCATCCACATGCACATGAAATGGTTTATCCCATGAGGGAAAACACATAATGGGCGCAGTAGTAAGTTTCTCTTTTAATATCTCAAATGCACGTTGTTGCGGTTCTCCCCAATAAAATGTACCTTTTCCTTTCAGTAAATCTTCCAAAGGTGCGGCAATTTTTTGCATACCCTTTTATGAACTTCCGATAGTATCCTATATGACCCAAAAATCTACGCACCTCACTTTGACTGGTAGGCACTTTCAGGCCTAGAATGACTGCAACCTTAGTTGGATCAACCAATAACCCTTCCTTACATATTATATGTCCTAACAATATTCCAAAAGGTGTAGAAAATATGCACTTCTTGATGTTTAAAGAGATACACAATTTTCTGCATCGTTCAAACATTAAGCGTAGGTTGTCACAATGATCTTTCACAAGCCCATATACTGTCCAATCATCTAGATAAACCTAGAAAAAGTTGTGAATAAAATCTTTGAATGCCTGAACAACTATGCGTGAGAATACTGCAGGTGTTTTTTTCAATCCAAAAGGCATCATAGTATAGGAAAATTTGTGCCATTCAGTAGTAAATGTATTATTTTCTTGATCCTCCGAAGAAATCCTAACCTGATGATACCCAGAAAACCCATCTGTGAAGGAATATATTTCACGCCCTGCAACTCCCTCTAGTATTTCCTCAGTAAATGGCGTAGGGAATGGGTATGTTACACATGTAGTATTTAGCTCCCTGTAGTCCACACATATTTTGATTCATCCATCCTTCTTGATACTAATTACCATTGGACTAACCCTTTCTGATTCATCATGGGCTTGATAATTCCATATTTCAACATTTTATCAATTTCTTCTTTTACCTTCTCATGCAAATTAGGATTCATTCTATAAGGTCTCTTTCTCACTAGGCATGCCCCATCCTTAAGCTTTATCTTCATTTCCCCAAGTGATTCATGCATGCCTTTAAGTTCATAATACCCTCGAGGGAATAAGTCTTGATAATCCCTGAGTAAATCAATGATCTTTGCCACCTCCAAGTTTGACCAGTAGTCTCCAATTATGGCCTCCTTAGGCTCAACCTCTGATCATATATTAACCTTCTTTGTCTTCATTGGTTCATGGTATGCACATGTATCCTTATCTGCACTATCCAAGACCTCGCGCATCCCCTGTGAATGATCAATATCTAGGTTTTCAACTTCCTCATCATCCATGATGTACACCATCTTTCCTTTTTATTTCTCAAGACAAGCACGTTCAAGAAATATGGAGTCTTTTCCTTCTTCTTCAAACGCACGCCTGATTCTATCTCGCCAAATAATTCATATATGAGTTCCTCCACCTTTGCACTATCTCCCATGGTTAACCGCTTGACAAATTTTAATGCCTCTTCTATTGGAGGTTGGGAAGAAAAATAGGCAAATGTCTGGATCATTCCTACAGTCAAATTCTTCCAATTCCTAGTCTCTCAATGTAGTTCTACATATACATACCAGGCATGTGCGCATCCTTGTAGAGTAGAATACAATCTATGCACCCAGAGTGAAGGTGGTAATGCTTCCTATCCCGTTGTCTAGAGTCTCTCACACTACTGAATGTGATGTTGAGTAGGTTGATCACCATTATAAGTGCAAATTTGCGTAGGTGCATTGCTTCTTACAAACCTGGTAGATAGGGAATCCTGATATAGGGCAATTCTGATCTCCTTCCACTCCATAAGATTATCTCTATGAACAACCCACCAGCGCGTTGTTGTTCTGTGAAATGTGTATACTAACATATCTCTTCTCTGAATTTGGTCTGTCCACTATGATTCCATGGCTTTTAAAAATACAGGAAGTTCTTCTACCCCAGTATACCAAGGTACTGCCCCACCTATCCGTCAAACAAAACAAAGTACATTCTTGCACTCAACCACCTTTTTTACCTCACACCCTACTAGTTCATATGTACCATGAGCCCAATTGTCACAATACATAATCATAGTATCACTAATAGAGTGAGAATCCTCCCACTATAGGATGCCTTCCTTTGATGGCTCATTGACCTCTGGTTCCTAAAAACCGCATACATAGATTATGTTTTAAGTCCTCCTCACTTAGAGGCTCAACATATGGTGTAGACTTCCCATCTGTCAAAGGTATCACAACCCTTTCCTCCTTGTTCTCAAAGTTGATATACCCCTTATTGAATCTCAAGTCAACATTATTCGCATAACACCAAGGGCGTCCAGGTAAGGCTGGAAAACCATCTGCTTTTGCAAGTGCTAATACCTCAAAATCCCCAGTGAACTTGGCCCCTTGTATGGTTATAGATGCATCCTTCAAAACCCCTATGGGAGTGTCCTTAGTCCAATTCACCATAAACAACACATTAGATGATGGTTGTAATGGGGGTCTCCCCATTTATACCCATGCATCTAATGTAAGCACATTTACTTCCGCCCCTATATCTATTAGAATATTTCTCAACATCCATCCATCCACAACAACATTCAGGTTAATTTCTTTGTCATAGTCAATGCTATCAAGGGGAAGATTTTCATGCAGGATCTTCCATCTAGTCTTAATACTTACGCACGGAGTGTTCCCTTTTAACCAACTTCCTAATATTTGGATGATGTTCTCCTAGTGCAACATTTTGCACACTTCTCTCAAATCATCGATATCAGTTTGGATTGTCTCTGATGCTTTCTTATGCTCTTTTAAGTATTATATCTCACCCTAAAGATTCCTTAGCACTTCTATGGTATCCTGGTAAACTTCCTTCTGATAAGCAGGATCAGGATACCTTGCATGCAAAACCTCTTCCTTGGTGATAGTAGGCTTCTGGTACGATGCCTCTCTTATGCATGTCACTTCAGTACATGTGGTAATATTTATAGTTAAGGCCTCAAGTTTTGGTGCTACCTTAGGCATCCACTGATTTTGCTCCGTGTGCTGGATCCTAACCATCCTGACGCATTTGTTTTCCTGCTTATGTTGTTTACTGATATGCTCATATAATTTTGGGCACTCCTCATAGCTATGATTCTTTCCGCAAAATGGACATGTCACATTCTGGGGGCATTCGTGCCTATAATGATAAGGAAATCTGCATATATAGCACATTCCTCGGGGAAACTCACTTCTTCCTCCACTGTGGCCTCGTCCTCCATATCCACCACGATATCCACATCCTCTTCCACGACCTCCTTCAAAACAGCCCTCATTCCTATCATAGCGTGTTTGATTATGATCTCGATCTTGGTGCTCATTCTTACCCTTAGAATTATCTATTACACTTGTTTGTCATACCCTAATGTCTATAGCATCTTGGATCTAACCAATCAATCGACAATCCTTAGTATCATGGGTTGTGGACCTGTAAATTTTGCAAAAGTAGGATACATTCTTCCTTATCACGCATTGTAACAATGGACAATGACTAGCATCATGATTCAAATGAAATATTTCATAGTCTAACAACAATGACCGTATAGATCTTCAAGGGCAACTATCCTTGGTATGGCGTTCCACCTCACAAGTTGTACACCAAATCCCCGAGTGTGTTTCACAGGCTGAATTCGCTAATAGTTTCTCTAACTGTTTGGCCATAGCTATAATCTGTGCCTTTAAGAATGGACTAACACCTGTGTCAATGCTCCCAACAGCCTCAGCATGCAAAGTTACTTCCAGTGCTTAACCTGGATCAATGTATGTCTTATGTGACAATGCTCTTCTGAATGGTGTAATCAATCCTCCAACAAACCATTGTGCATGCTGGCCAGCATGAATATCATAAGAAAGCTTATATAGAAGTGTCTTAAAGTGGGCATCATACTCATGTACACTCTCAGTGGTACCCTGCTTGATATCTTTGAGCACGCTGATACCTTTATGCTCAAACTCTGGGATATAAAACTCTTTTAAGAAAGCATCCTTCAATGCTGCATAATCCATACAAGTTTGATCAAGATCAAACTTTCTATACCAATTGTGTGCACGTCCCTATAAAGTAGTAGCGAATTGAATTGCCTTATGCTCAGCAGTCGTGATCCCTTTCACATGCCAATACTCCAGAAGATGAAGAGACATCTCTATATAACTATTATGTGGTTGTTGCAGGGCTTAACCTCTTGATCTATAACCTCTTGTGTTTCCTCTACCTCAAGAACCACCAGATCCACCAGAACTAGAACCACCTATACCTCTTGATCCTCCACCTGTATCTGGAATAGGACCTGTAGATGTACTCCCCTGTGCTCCAACAATAGTACTATATTGAACCCCTACAGTCTGTGAGGTAGTTCCACTTCTAGAGGTGAATCCAACATTTGGTGTGCTTACGTTCTGTGTGGATGATGGGCCTGAAAACACACCTCCGAATAATATTGAAGTCATTTTTCCTGCCATTGAGGTACTTACCCTCTTACTTCCCAAAATTTCTTGTTGATTACTTATCATACTAGATATTGGAAAACCAAGTGCAAGGGCTAGGTCACCAGGCAGATTAAGATGTGTGCCCATGGACCAGGTAGTCTCTATTAGCACACTCCTGTGTGAAGCCAAGGGGGGATCTTTGTCATGCTTTCCAAGATGGGGGAGTTCCTAATGCTTTGGCTCCACGTCTTCTACGTGAGCTTCAAATCCTTCACGAGCCATCTCTCTCCTCAACGCCATACTTTTTGCAATGGTACGTTGCTTCTCTATTCCCTCTCGCATGCCTCATTATACTTAATCCACCTCTCCTCTCTCTACCTTTCCTCCTCTAGGTTTGCCATCTTTCACCAAACCTGTTCCTGCCCTCGCGCATGGTGAGGTTCAGTTAGCCATCGCTTTATTCTCCAAGTTCAAAGTTACCATCAAGATTTTGATCGCCAAAGGAATGCCTTGCAGATATGTTCCTCTATGATACCGTAAAAACTAGAATTCATCTACCTCCAGGAAAAAATACATAAAAATTTAATATTCTAGAATATAACTATTTAGAACACCATGAAACCACGTATCCACAACGCGAGTCCAGATCAAATCAGCATCATAAAGGGCCTGAAATTCTTCTTGTGTCCAAAAAAGTGTACGATACCTCCAATTCCACTTAGATGCATACGCAATCAGCCACTCATATAATTCTACTGGAAAATGGAAAAAAAAACTCTCATATAAGCTTTCATACAAATTTTGTTCTACCCAAGTGTGTGCGTTAAACTCAGATCCACTACTGAACTGCCATGCATATTCTTCCTCTAGATTGTGTATCCACTCCTCAATACTTGCTATAGTTAACCGGTATATCTTCATCACAAACCATCCTGAAAAACAACTGAAAAAGAGGTCCTGGCAACATAACCAATGATGCAGCCTAGAATTTACCAGATAACACCTTAGATGCGTTGGCAATTCACTCATCCTAGATTGAGCGCTCACCTGAAGCACACAAAGGTACCAGGTCCCTCTTTAGGGTTGTTATAGTAGGATGTTAGCGTGATGAAGGAATAAACATATAGATCCATAACTAATCCATCATTCTACAATGTATGCCATATACAGATCTATGAAAGAACAAGTTTAAACAATGTCATGATTGAATCAAGAACATGCAATACTCAGTTACGCATAGGAATAACACTTAGATTCAACTTCCATCTATTAATAAACATAGAAACTCCTTACAATATAGGCATTCTATATCAATGCATGCATTGATCTGATACAGTAATCCAGTCACATGCGCATACTTCTCTATGATTACCTCTTATGCTCTACATATACCTATATATCTTTCTCACCTCCTCTCTCTCAGGTAATTCACTACATATGTATAAGGTGGGGACTTGCCCTTCACTGCTTATCCATTCCAAAAATAGGTCGCATGCTACTAATATCCACATGTCGTTTACAGGCATAGCCACACATGCAAATGTGTTATCTGTAGACCTCTTACAGTTAACTGAAGTGATAATCCTATTCTTAGCTCGTCTCCATGTAAAACACTTTGATCCAATCCTCTAAAGACAGATAATTCATGGCACACACGTCTCTACATCGTTGGTGTGTTCCACATGTCATCTTCTAAAAATATGTCTTCATGCTCAAAATTGCCTGAGTCCTGAATGCTGAACTTGCCCTTCGTGCATGGGTTCTTCCTGTCCATTTGTGCCCTTAAACCTGGCCTTCTTTCCCACGTGGACTTCTTGTGTGAGTTCTGTCAAGTATTATCTGATCAAAAAGGGTTTAGGTCTTAAGGTTAAGGGTTTAAGCTTATGGTTTATGGTTTAGGGATTATGGTTTAGGGATTAGGGTTTAGGGTTCAAAGTTCATGCTAGAAGTTTCGTCACTCAAAATCGGTAGCAGGACAATCAATGTCTACCACATACCAACTCCAAATTCCAAATTTCATTTCGTTTAAATTCACTTCAAGAAAGGTTGGAGGAAATGAACTCGCCATTTTCTTCACTCCTTTAGAGGTACAAAATTTCAATTAGACCCAAATTTGGAAAATATGGAGAACTCGGAAAGCTAAATTGCATTTATAAAGATAAGCTTGAAGTGAAGGAATACATTTCATAAGTAATTCCAATCAAATTTGTTTTCTTTTTTTATTACTACATGTTAAAATTATCTTTACGATTGCATCCTAATAAAAATAAGTTCATAGGAGCCGAGGGAGCTTTTAAACTTATCACACAAGCATGGGGAGTTCTCTCTGATAATACCAGAAAGACTACCTATGATTCTATGGGGAAAAACCAACAAGGGCACAACCCCGCCTTCCACCAACTGAATTCCACACGCACTTCCACTTCCATTGGCATTACAAACAATCTAAATGGGAATAATTATTCAAGTTTGGATGCCTTTCCTAAAACTTCCATATTTGATGACCATGACCAGAACAAGAAACAGAAATAGAAACAAGACCAAGAATATGACCTAGACCAGCAATTTTATTTCCAAGATGCATTACTCCAATGTTTGAGAATTTTTCTCTAGATGCAATGAAATTTTGATTTAGACACTTAATGATTCTTGAATTTCCCATCCTGCCACAGACCCCAGTAGTCCTCGATCTTTGGTTACAAGGAGACATCATTACTGGGACAAACCAGACACTTTTAAAGAAGAAGGGGTTCTTGTGAATATATAGTTGACACATCATATCACACCCTTCATTAGGCTTGATGACTACCCCTATCTTTTTTAAGGTGCTTTTGAAATCATCCATGGGTTTACCATAGAAGGAATTACCAATGAATGGAAGGTCGCTAAGTTATAGGCTAACTGACTACCATTCAAAACTAAACAATAAATATTTACTATGTGATTGAAAACTCCTTTGTTTTTTTTTAGTCATACCCATGTTGCTATGATTATTTTGCACAAACAGACTTAATGATGGTTCTAGGCACGAGACTAGGAAATATGGTCCTAATATTGTCATGCCCTCCTAGTCAAGTAGTCAAAATCCATATTAGTCTTGTTGATACTTAGTACTAATTACCAATGAAATATAATTATCCAACTTTCATTTTCTTTACTCATCTTCCATGACATATTGAATAACTAATTTAATAGGGGATTTTCCCTCTTCGACAATGATACATTGAATATGAATATGATCCTCAAGAGGGGAGTTACACCTGGAGAGGTATCGTCTAATCCTACACCTAAGCCCTAAGTTGTAATCCCTAAACGCTAAATCCTAAACCTTGAACCCCAAAACCTAAACCCTAAATCCTAAACCCTATTTTTAGCACCTTGAACCCTAAACCCTTAATCCTAAACCCAAAGCCATAAGCCATAAACCCTAAACCCTAGAACCTAAAACCTAAACCCTAAACCGTAAACCCTAAAACCAAAACCCTAAACCTTAAAAATTAAATCCTAAGCCATCAACCCTAAACCATGAGCCCTAAACCCTAAGCCCTGAACCCTAACCCATAAACCCTTAGCCTTAAACCCTAAACCCTAAATCACATTCCCCAAAATCTAAACCCTAAATCGTAAACCTTAATCCCAGAGTCCTGAACCCTAAACACTAAACCATAAACTATAAAACCTCGACTATAAATCCTAAACCATGAGCCATGAGCCCTAAACATTAAACCCTAAAACCTAAACCTTATATTTAGCACCATAAACCCTAAACCATAAACCCTAAACATTAAGCCCTAAACCTTGAGCTCTAAACCCTAAAACCTAAACCCTTATCCCTAAACTTTAAGCCCTAAGCCCTAAATAATATTCCTAAATCTTCCTAAATTTCCTCCAACACTTCCAAGATTCTCTGACATCACCTCTAGATGCTTAATATATTTCTTGAACTATCCTAGAGGGTGTTTGATTAGTTAAGAACTATTCAAGGATTAGGGTTTAAGGTTTAATGTTCAAGGTTTAGGGTTTATTCTTTAGGATTTAGGGTTTAGGATTAAGTGTTGAGGGTTTATGGTTTATGGTTTAGCATTTAGGGCTCATGGTTCGAGGCTTAGGGCTTAGGGCTATGGGTTGAATGTTTAAGGTTTAGGGTTTAAGATTAACAACTCATGGTTTAGTGTTTAGTGTTTAGGGTTTAGGGTCCATGGTTTAGCATTTAGGGTTCATATTTTAGATTTTAGAGTTTAGGGTTCACAGTTTAGGGTTTAGAGCTCAGGGTTTAGGGTTTAGGGTTTAGGGCTCAGGGTTAAGGTTTTAGGGTTTAGGTCTCAGGGTTTAGGTTTTAGGGTTTAATTTTATGGTTTAGGGTTTAGGGTTTAAATTTCATGTTAGAAGTATCATCACTCAAAAACACAATATGGGGTGTTAGGAAGGTGTTTTCAACTCACAAAAATTGGCCTCATCCTCATGAGATCCTTACCCATGGTACATAATAGTCTATTTATGATGGTACCCATTCCCAGAGGTACTTATCAATGTTTACAAATATTAACCTATCACCATGTGGTGATCATATCTTTAGTACTAACAAATTTAGGGCCATTTTATCTGGAACCGAAAAGGGTAGCTACATTATCTTGAAATTCTTCATGAAACCTTCAATTCTTAGAGAAAAATGGATGTTACCAACATGTATAGGATTCACATATCTTTCCATTGCTTATTTATTTTCCTCCTAATTCCTTATAGAGCTCCCAAATCATCCAAAGAATTCAAATTTCACCATTATAGTGTTTGTTCCCTGCACCTAGAAAACTTATTGTTGAGAAGATTTCCCTTGAATGAGTAAACCTTTCCTAAATCTTAGTAAACACTCCTATAGATGCCAATAACCAATCCAAAAGGCCCCAAAACCTAAAAAATGAATATATTCTTTCACAAAACAAATATCTATTGTATAATTTAAAGCCTAAAAGATTGAATGTTGAATGCTGAAATCCTGAAAAAATACCTATGTACTGACCATATTAGAATCTAAAAAACTATCTTCTAAAGCATGATAGATGGAGCTGTGAGACTAGTTCTATAAGGTGCAAAGTGACCTCAACACCTTATATTTACTAAAATAAACTTAAAGTATAAGTTTTTCTTTTATTATTATTTATATTTTATTATTTCTTATATTAATATTATTTATATTTTATTATTTCTTATACTTAAACATTTATTTTAGTTAATAGAAACATGTTGCAAACACATATACCACATAAAACATTGAAATGAGAGTGTTTTATAACATGCTCACATTATAATGTGCTTGTGTTTCATCTCTTTTGGGTTTGACCTTCCCAATCCATAGGCTTGGATTTTCCTTGGATTTCCAAACCAAAGGTTTTGACTATTTGTGTGTGATTAAAATTGTGTTTGACAAAAAAAAACATCAAAATTTCACATGTGCACCCCAATATCTCATGCATTAAAACATAATATTCAAAAATAAATTATACTACAATGTCAAGCTTTGTTTTACCTTGATGACGATATAAGTCTTTCTAAAATCTGATTAGTTTAAGGCTTTCATCCATAATTTCTTTTACTACTGCCTTGTTTTCTTGAAAAAACCTATACATACATTTTGGTGGACAATTTACGATTTTTTCATCCAATTTTTTTTTAAAAGTGGTATTTTATAAACTCCATTCTACACGCACTCAAAAAAGAAAACTAAAAAATGACTTTTTTCTCAAATTTATAGGGGTGCACACACAAATATTTCATTTTCGGGATATGTGCACTTTGAAAATTAATAAAAAAAATTATATATTCATCCAAAAATAATGAGAAATTAATGGAACCTCGTACATGGTCTTAGCTAACTTTATATTAAAGGGATTTAAAATAAAATTTATAGAACTCAAAAAATGGGGGGGGCGCACACACAATAGGCTATTATCTTTTTCACGCAAAAATAGACATACTTTGTGTGTGCACCACATTTGGCCCTCTTAATCTCAACCTTTTTTAAAAAATAGTAGATTCTGAGCTCTACAGTACTTATTCATATCACTTTGTCAAATTTTGAGTCTAGGCATGCCGAATTATTCATGAAGTTCATGTTTTGTTGATTTCAAGAAAAAGGTGTCCTTTTTTACCCCCTTTTTTTCCCCCATCTCCATGCACTTACCCATCACCTACTCCTACAGGAACTCAAATAGGTGATGACCTGTAATGCAATTAGGCATATCCTCCAAGGAATATTCCATGCAGACAGCTAAAGCGAAGCATTGTTGTAGACATCCCTGTTAGTCGACGGAAAAACTTTCACTGACGACCACTCCTATTCATGTTCATCCTTTCTAAAAGAAACTACAACTGTAAACATTAGTGACAAAAATAGTGATGACGTGGAAGAGAACTACTTGGACACTTGTGGGGTTCATACATGGAGAATGCACGAAATGTGTTTCACGAAGGTGACGTCAACGGAGTAGGGGGCAGTGAAATGAAAGGTTGAGATTATTTTGTTCAACATCCATTTACGGATAGCAACAACATAAGCTATCTCCGCCCTTAAATGTTTGGCACCTATTAGCCACTAACCAGGTCTTTCCCTTAGTGAAAATGTCTTTAGCCTGATAAGACACCAATAGCTACTCTCTTTTTTTGTTGCGTAAGCTCTTCCGTTTCATCCCACCACCAAAAAAACCCATCTTCATTTTGTCTACACACTTAAATTCCCCCTAATTGCTAGTTGAAGGAAAAATAAATACATTATGTGGAAGTGGAGTGAGATTTGGAAATTTGGATACAACTATAAAATTGATGAGCTTATAACATTCGAGATTACCGGAAGTAACTTCTCTCAACAACATGTTTGTTGTTGCCACATGAAAGTTTAATTTCTTGACCTTAGCATGGGACCATGAAGGCCATCGATGGTTAAAATAGAGTGAATGAAATTCATTAAATCTAATCAGGTCATACTCTTCTACGCTTATGAAAGGATTGAATGGGCATTGCCAATTTCAAGAAACCAAAGTTACAACACATGCAATTTGACGGTCTCAGGTGGTTCCATGGAGGATGTCGACGTACTTTGGACTATGGGTTGCTGAGTCACCTGTCAGACCATCCCCCATCCCAACCCACCTTTGACATGCCTTCGACGTAAATATATATATTTTTAACCTTTACATTTATGATCAAACAATAATAATTTCATTGTTGGCACGAGACGAAAGAAAATATGCAAGTAGTGAGTGGGAATTTGAAATAGTGATCACATGTGACCAACATACGAAATGACCATGACGGGAATGGATTTACATCTACTGAGTGGAAAATTAAATAGTACTAATACATGTTATACATATTCAAATTCAATAAAACAACATTGTCATATATGAAAGACCTCAATATGGCATGGAAAAACACCAATAAAAGCTTACATTTAAAGGAAATGGTGAAGATACGTGTTCAATAGATCAGAAGAAATATGTTATCTTTCACTTGGTCTATTTTATTGGACAAAAGAGATTGTAAACAAGTCGTTTAGAATGGAGATACTGGCGACCAACATAGAAACTTCCTACCAATGTTTTGTTCCGGAAAGAGGGGGGCCATTATAGCAAGGTGTGACATGCATTTGAAATGATACACATGGATGTCTGGATGCATGTTTATTTGCAGCTTGGAACCCCAGTCGGCCGAGAGGATAAATACTAATAGCGATAAAAAAAATTACAAATGGCTAAAATAAAAAGTTGAAAAAATTACCACCTTGTATGCCCTTTACCAATATTTCCTAAATATGACAAGTATAATAATGAAATTTTAGGGTTTTCAGGTTATATATATTTTACATTTATGCTCATGGTGTACGACATTATAAATATTTTCTTGATAAGACAAGTTTAACGTAGGAAGTTTAGGATTTATAGAGTTAAGACACATTTTAGATTTGTTTTTAAGGGAATTCGATATAGATATTCCTTAAAGTGAAAAGATTCCAGTTGAAAAGATATTATATGAATCGTCTATCCTCAAAAGTATCGCATTTGTTGTTTGTTTCTCTATGTTTTTAACAGCAAAAAAAAATTGAATGGGAAAAATAGACCCATGTCAAACAAACCCACTAAACAGGGTAAGTCATCTTCAAAACCTAAAACAAAACACGAAGAGTGCACATCTTAAACGACCTTTCAGACCTGTCAGTTTCCTTTCATAATAATACAAGAACTTTATTTGAGATCCAGAGGTGTTAACCATGCTGAAACCCAAATTAATGTTGTAAATTTAGTAGTAATTGGATAGTTGCAGCCATATTTTAATTAAATAAATAAACAGAATATTACGGGGAACTGTGCTAAACGGAGCTCTCGCTAATAGCCATCCTAAAATCAGCACCATTATGGGTTAAATGAGACCTGCACACGGAAATAAATTTGTAACCCTAATATCTCCTAATTTTATTATATACAAATTCATCGATATGGATCTATATTTGTATCTAAAGTGGGTTCAACTATGTGCCATTATTTTTTTTGATGTATTCAGAATAAGAAGAAGAAGATTGAGGACTAGGCGGCGTTTCATTCAAGCGTACTGTCTAGTTGTATTGATTTTGCTTCTTCTACTTCTGAACACCTGTGCTACATGCATTGTAACCTTTGTACCACCATTCCCGCAGTAGATGAATAAAATATGAAAAAAAAGAGGAATAAAATATGAATATGTCGACCATGCATGGAGGCAAAACTTCCAATGTGTGCCTTCCACGTCATTTTTAGATGTCAGAACAGGGAGGGATGAGCCCAACTTGTGCACGCCTTCGGCGTAATTAATAAGAATTTGAGCATGGAGATGATCTTGGGATCAAAAATCCCTCCAACCTACCTACCATATATTATTTTCTTGGAATATATTTTCAAAAGTACAATGGGAGATTATTAAGCTTTTTAAAATTATTGTGAACATTAATTTGTCAAGGGAGAAAATAAGTTGTAAAAGATGGAGAAAATATTAAAGATGGAAAGTTTATTTTTTAGATTTTTTTTGTAAAAGGGGGGGATTTTGTTTGTAATAGGGACATTTTATTATAAAAAATAAGGGAAAATTTTTTCTTGTAAAAGAGGGGATTTTTTCGGTTAAAAAGTGATTTTTTGGCAATTTCAAAGGCTGTTTAAAAGGGTGAATTGTGCTTGGTGTAGTGCATTAGGGGCACTGCCCTCAGACCTCGCAAGGGACATTGCCCCTTGATCACATTGTGGGCTTCCACCCCCAAACCCCTATTTCTCGGCCCATTGTAAATCTCTTTTGGGCATAACCCCTTCTAGCAGCAGTTGTTCCTTCATGTGTTGAAGACCGCAGGATGAGGTCTGCTCTAGCAAGTGGTTAGACCCCCTCAGTAAAACTTGCTCTTTTTTTGTCCCCAAAAATGGATACCATGATCTTTGGAAAACTTAATGTCTCCAATTATATCGTTTGGAAGAGAAAAATAAATATGTTTTTGTAGATGAAAGGCTTATGGAATGTTGTTCTCAATGACATTCCACAATTTATTAAGGAGGAAGATATTTCTTGGATTGTGCCCATATAAAAAAAGGATCTTGGCCCGATTCACATTAATGTTTCATATAGCATGAATTCTCATATTTCACATGCCATGTCACCTAAGGAAGCTTGGGACGTTATTGTAACATTTTTTGGGGAGGACACTTCACCTCCAACAATTCCTCTTACTTCTCCTTCTCCTATTGAGGATGTAAGTTTTTTAAGTGACATTGTGTATGTTCCTCTACCACCTTCTCCTCTTGTTTGTGAATATTTGTGTCTTAACAATGATATTATTGAGGGGCCTTTGGAATTTACTCCTATTATGCCTTATGTAAATGAATCTCTTCTAGCACTACAAGAAGTGAACGAGAAATTGATAGAGTAGAATTTAGTTATGCACTGCCTCATTCATACTATGGGCTCCCTCATTTACTCTCTACAAATAAAAATTGTTAGCATGCAACACGAGATTGATATGTTAGATACTCATACTAGTGTTACTAGTCAATTCTATAATTATCTTGAATCTGGTATGCATCCACTTGATGTGCTTTGTAATGTAACCTACCAAATCTCGAGAAAACCCTTATTCCTATTTCTCCTATTACTGCAAACTCTTCGAATTCCTCTCTTGTTTTATCAGTTTATCTTCCTACCTATTTTGAAAAGTATACCATTGATTTTAGCTCCTGTATGCTTCATTCTGTGGGTCACACTACTAGACTTGTGGGCATTGGTATGAACATTCAAGGAATTGGTAACCCTATTTAACCTATTAAGTGGATTAGTGGACATATCATTAGTTTTACTACAAGTCATTCATTGGGATTGCTTGTTGATAGATCTCTTGTTTTTGTTCACTTTCTATTTCAAAAGGATATTGAGAAACATATGAGCTCTACTATACATACACATTTGACTAAAAACCCTAAGATTTTATTTGTCATACTTGATCACCATGACACTCATTCTGATTATTCTTCTCTTACATCTCTTATTCACCTTGACCCAATCATTTGCAAACATCTACATCCACCATCTGAATTGATCTAGGTTGGATTTATGATCATTCTTGGTGGTGTCAAAAGCATTCTTTACAAGGACACTATAAACATGGATCCTCCACTATTTTAGCTTCCTAGTTCAGATATTGATCCTTCATCCTTTTAGGAATTATATTAGGAATTAACTATCAATCTTCTTCGGTGACTTCTTATATCACATTGAATTATATAGTGTCATGGGGGTTTTCTACGTTGATCATTTGCACCTTCATTTATGGGTTTTCTATTCTACGCACATTGTTACTTTCTCATTTTCTTGACTCACCCATCACTAGGTCCATTTATTTTGAGATCATTTGTGTTTGCATCATTGGCACTTCTTTTTTATAGTTGAAAATATACTTCAATCTTGTAGTGGAGTTAGTTCTCCTTGTAAAGAGTAGTTAATCTAGTGAAGTCTCAACATATTAGTGCTTGAGGAGTGGGATTTTCCCACTCTTATAGATAGATTTTGAAACACAACAAACATTCAACATTATTAGGGGTGTGTGCACATACTGCTTCAGATGGCATATCCTTTGACATAGTACATATTCTATTGGAGGCACTTGACTCTAGTTGGAAGAACATTTTTTGGTTTTGGATTTACACTTGGCAGTATGGTGTCCCCAGCACCTATCATATTTTTAGTGATCTCCAACCAATGACCTTTAAGTCCATTGATTTAACTTATGTTTGATGGACTTTATTCCATCTTATGCACCTACTTAAGCATTGTGGTTAGGATTTGAATCGCTCTTCTTGGGACACCTATGATATACGTTCTCACCCCTCTATCTTTGTTGTTTTACTGGTTTTTTGGGTGCGTTGTGGGGATATATTTCATCCATGGTAACTCTTTTTCCCATTTCTTTGATCAGTGTTTTTAGTGAGCTTTGTATAGAGTACTAGTTCCTATATGTCTTAGCAGTTACAACGACTTGACATCCATGGATTTTGGTAAGGACTGGTTACCATAGGGACACTTAGATTACACTATGCATTTGTATACGGTACCTTATTAGGCCTGGTTTTTAGGAATCATTTAGTCTCTTTGCTTCCTCTTTTCTCATTCCCTATTATGTTTTAAGGGAGGGTGTTGGAGTGTATGTTCACATTGTCTAGCAGTTTCAGTTATTTATGAAATATATTGGTTTTAAGATGTGTTCACACCCAAACATGGGTTAAGCTTAATTTGGGAGTGGTTGGAGTAATAACTTGGTGTGTGCACTTACAATTTGGAATGATGCACTAATTTATTTTCTTCCCTATTTTTTTGTTTATGCATGCAACAAAATCTTGTTGCATGAAACAAACTCTCCCAATTATATAGGTGGGACACTTTGTATTGTACATGAATAAATAAACTATACAATGCATAATTATTTTGTGTGTATGGTGTGATGGTTGTGGTAATGCTCTACTGGATTTGTTTCTATTGGATCAGAAGGTCTGTCTTCTCTGACAATCCAACACACAACAGGTAGGAAAATCAACAAAAATGACCCAAAAACCTCGATGCACACAAAGGAATGTCAAAAGGGTCTATAACCACATACCCCATAAACCCACACTCATAATTATAGGTGTTAGGACCATATATATAGCATGGGGAGTTAAGTTGGAAAAATATGTTCAAATAACGTGTGATCATGGGAGTTTATATGTTTCCGATTAATTTTGGTATTTACCACTCCATTACAATATTCTCAAGGCCTTCCTTTACAATATTACCCCTATATTTACTGATATACTAATGTAAAAAATAAAAATAAAAATTACTCATATATTCAATTGCACATGTTATGTATCACATGGCCAAGGTGACCAACCTGTGTTATACACAATTACGTGGGACCCATAATCATGACTATACAATTCTAGGGAGCCCATAGAAACACAAATAAGGAGAACAAACCATGGAACAAATGAAATAAGGAAAAATACACAATTAAGAACATAATTTGAACCAATACTCAACAAACACGTAGGTACCCAATAAACACATAACTATATTGAAGAGAAAGGGTATGTTAAGCAAGAAATTACATATACGTTAATCCAATTTAACTATTTTCGTCAATTGAGGCACAACATCACCGTGCAAATTACCATAATTCAAGCCCTGATGAGTGATGATGATGATGATGATGATTTTTTAGAGTCATAGAAGTAAATCCATGATGAGTTAAAGTGGCATTCGAACTTGGAAAACTAAGGTATATATTTAGCACACAACAATTTAATGGTATTTTTATGGTATTATGATGCCACTAAAAAAGAGATAGAAACCACTAAAGATGAGATGGAAGATCGAGAGAGCAAATAAAATAACCCTGCAATTAAAAGTCATTTCTATTGTGGCATTGCTCATGTTAACTTAAAGATCATAATATATTAGAGTTTATATATTACCATGGACTTAACCAAACAATTAATTTGTGAGATGAATTATTTAATTAAATAATAATTTTTTAATTATAAAAAATAATTATAATTACAACATATATATTAAAAAAGGCATATATATGCACTACTATGTTTTACTTCATTTTCACTTTTCTTTTGTCGTTATATATATATATATATATATATAACGACAAAAGAAAAGTGAAAATGAAGTAAAACATAGTAGTGCATGCGTGGAGTATAGTTTCCTCCCAAAGCTAAAAGGTCTCTACCATCAATTCTATTGACTTTCTAGAACTTGGGCATGATTTCAAAGTTAGGGAAAAAAATGCCTTTTCCACACACATGGCTTCGTTTATTTTACCGAATCTTGGTTTTAATTATAGAAACATGGTGCCTTTGTCTCACTAGTGGACATTGACATCAAATTTAGTGGCACAACTGTATAATACATTTTACATCATCAGTACATTTAAAAATTGTCTTATTTTAGAAAGAGTAAAAATAATTGCAGTTATGGGGGTGATCCTTTTTTTATTAAAATGTAATTTTTAATAATTTAGGTGGATATTTAATAATAACATAATGTCCTTCTATATTTACAATAGAATTGTACATGATAACTTTTGATTGTACATAAAAATAATCATTAAAGTAAATCTTTTTCAAGAGAAATGTCTAATAATATAATTATAAAAATATATGATAACTTTCAATTTAATGTACAAATAATAATTTGAATAAATCTTCATTTCCCTTCTAAAAGGGTTGGTTTAAAAAGTAATGCCTTTCAATTTAATGTACAAACAATAATTTGAATAAATCTTCATTTTCCTCGTAAAAAGGTTGGTTAAAAATGTAATGCAAAAAAACTTCAAATAGAAACCACCGCAAATCAATTCATCAAATTCAACTTATCTAATCATTTAAATAAATCTTCTTCATAAAAAAATGTCTAATAACATAATTATAAAAATATATGATAATTTTCTATTTAATATATAAACATTAGTTTGAATAAATCTTCATAAAAAAATGTCCACAAACAACGATTTAAATAAATCTTCTTTATTAAAAACAACATACTTAAATTTGACATTCATTTAACTGTAAAAACATAATTGTAATCATATGTGTGTATATTTTTTTCCACCATTAATAATATTAGTAATCAATGAAATATTTGTAAAAATAAAATCTCATAAAAAAATTATAATTAATAAAATTATTAATTAGTACTATGTGTAAAATCTTAAATAAAAACCTTATATTTCACATGTATCAATATTTTTCAAATAAATATATTTATACTATTTTAAAATAAACAGTAAAAAAAAACAATCTAAATAAATCTTCCTTAAACAAAAACACTTTGCCACATAATCATAAAATGTCCACTTTACTTTCTCCACCACCATTTTCGTTTTCCATGTTTTTTTGTTGGAGAGGTTTATAATGTTAGCACATTAGTGGTAGACAACAAAAATAAATAAAACGCTTAATGAACTATTAAATTAAATTCGAGAAGAAACCACTTGGGATTAAACTCCTTTGTATTAGAGAAAATCAATGGGAGTTTAATTTTTAACTTAGCTTGAAATCCTCAAGACCTCAATATGTGCTAAGTTTTTAAAAAGCTAAGCCCAATGCTAAACAAAAGAATTCACTTTTGTAGGGTGAAATTATTTTTAAGGCTATGTAACAAAATTCATTAAGGTGGGGGTGTGAGCAAATTGGTTCACACACACACATATTAGAATTAAATTTAAAACAAATAATCTAATTATATTTGATTATTAATTTTTGTGGGATTTTTATTTGTGTATTTTTGGTAAGAATTTGTTAATAAAGGGATGAGAAATGAATGTAATTTATCATTTTAGGCTTCTCACTTCTTAATCTCTTTCTTCCTTAACGAATTTTATAGAGTGTGTAATGTCTTTAAAATATGCATTATCTCACAAGTATTTATCAATGTGAGGTTAACCTAATTACAACTCAATCATTTATAAAATTAAGTCGAAGCTTTCCACATTACAATATAATGATACGACTCATGTAAATATGTTTCAATCTACTAATAATGAATTCAAATACTATTTAAATGTTTATCTTGAATATGTTGTAATCTAAAGATTGTCCCTTGAATTTAGATCTACAAATGTGAACTATATAATGATAGTGGCCTTGTCCAATAATCTAGATCTAATTGGAACATGCGGTACAAAATGTTGGTGACATTTCTACTGAACTCATGGAAAGTATGAACTCATGAGGAAAGTATGAACTCATGATGAAAGTATGAACTCGTGGAAATATATCAAATCGATAAAATGACCATTGGGTGGTTGGGTACAACACTGAAAGTTTCTTTCAAACTAAACCATTGGCCATTTTGGTCCATGTTTGGAGGTATAGTACAAGCAAGGAGTGAGGTGATGGAAACTTTGAGGCATGATACTTGGAGGTGATAGACTATTGTGGACTGATGCAAGAAAATATTCTGAGTGACTAAGAAGTGCTAATGAAGAGAACAAGTCATACATAGTGATAATATAGGCATTAAATATGGAAATGTGTGTGCAAGTCATGATTTAAGGATAAAGTCAATGTTGTAAATTCCAAGTAATAAAGTAAAAAAATTAGGTGTCCACAATTACATACTTTTTACACATGCTTGCTATGTGTTTTGTCATATAAATGAAATGACTACTTTTTGCATGGTCTACATACACACGGTATGCTTAGTTTTATAAGATGTATGTTATGTTTTATAGTTCTATCATTTATATTGTGCACAAATTTGTACTACTACTTTCTTATATCACCATTATTTATATCATGCATATATTGGGAACAAGGACACACACACACACACACACACACACACACACACACACACACACACACACACACACACACACACACACACACACACACACACACACACACACACACACACACACACACATATATATATAATCTCATGTGTTATATATATTATACCATGTCAATAAAATGCATCATTTTTATGTGATTAATATGATTATATATTTCTCACATTATGGCAACCTATTCTTATGTCGACACTGCTTACATCTTGTGCACAATGAATAAGATGCTCTTGTGCCTTACATTGTTTAAATAGATTTCCCGCATTTCAGAAACTTATTCCTATGATTATATTTATTATAATTGTCACATATTTATCTACTTGGGTGTTAGCAAATGGATTTGCACGCATGCAAATGACATACAACAATCAAGGGGAAAAGTCCCTCCTCAATGAAGGTGAGGTTGCCTGTATTGAACACCAAAACTATATTTACATCTATAAATTCAAAATTGTATGTGGGGGATGTTTTGGGACATCAAATGGAAAGAATTGTTAATGATGGAAATGGAATGGAATGAAGGAAAGAAATGGAAAGGAATGGATGGAAGGAGCATACAATAGTTAGGTAAAAACATAGCCTAATATTGCATAGAGAAGAAGAACAATGAATAACTAACTCAAATAAAACAAAGTTTGAATCAGCTAAACAAGAAAAAATGAAAGGGAACACATATGAGCAAATAAATATAAGAGTTTGATCACTTTGAAGAAAAAAACATATTAATAACGTTGACAATAAGATCAAAGATACTTTATATATGCAAGATTTAAACACTAACATCTAATGAACATAAAAACATCAAATCCTACAAGAGATAATGAATGGGACACAAAGTTCATATTTCATTAACTCTCAAAAATGTCTTCACCAAAGAACACAAAATTTCTTTCTTGAAACAAAGCTTGCATAAAACTATTCTTCTCCTCTCTCAAATTCCCCTTTACACATGAGCCCCTAACTTCCTTTTATAACCCAAAAGTTGGTTACAAGATAGTTAGGGTTTACATGATCATTAAATTAGGGCACCTTAAGTGACTTCGATTTTTTTAAATAACTTTTTAAAAAGTAACTTGAAATTAAAGTTACCAAAATTCTGCTAAAAATGAGTTTAACAATAACATCACTTTTAAAATATCAAACAAGAGCCAGTGCCTTATCCATTAAAGTGGGGTCCGCCCATCTCAATCGTATGAGAAATGGACTCTCCCACTTCGTTAGATACTATAATGATATCTCCTCATCCATTGGTGAAATTAGGATCTACTTCCTTTGCCAATTGAAAAGATATGAACCTTTCCAATGTCTTAAACATCTTCTCTTCTTCAGGAGGTTCACTTGGTTGAAGCATAGCCTCATAGAACACCTACAATTCCAAAATCCTACCTGACATATTATTTAGGTTGATCATTTTTTCCAACTCTCATTGATGATAGTTTTGATACAATCAAACAAGTGATCACCACCATATACACATCACACATATGTGTATATAATTCCATGCAGCAATTTGTGCACACCAGACTCTCACGTTGCACACGACTGAACGCCTCCACGAAGCTTGTCAATGCTATGCAAATTTAAAACAACCTCTACGAGCTTCATGATATCATTGGTATATGTGTTCCATTGAGATGATCACATTGGTTGGATGCAAGCCACTAATATGAAACCTATGTCACTGCACACTCATCAGAAGATCTCTAGGTTTACGCCATAACTCTATTTGTTTATACAATTTTTTGACACTATTTTGAAAAAACAAGCATTGTGTTAGTGCATACAAGTGTTGTGCCACCACTCAAGACTTCCCCAAAGATGCAAATGCAATATAGAGGTGTTTCAATGCATTTTGAATGTCCTTAGAGTCTTTCAATTACCATAATACAATTTACACGATGTACTATGAGATACATACTTATACTAACTTATGAAAAGTGTTTTGAAATAAGGAAGATACCACGAACCCTCGTGATACACACATACTTATGCCTACTTTAATTTTTACTAGTTGATGTAGGATTCCTTGTGAGCATGGGTGCTTTTTCAAAATTTGATCACTCTCTTCATTCTTGTATTGCAATAGCCTTTCGTTTGACATGTGTGGCAATCAAACTCAGGCTGGTGCGTGGTGTATTTTGACTCGAGCTGCGTAGGATTTGTGCTTGTTGATCTTGGGCCAATGTGTGGGCTCTCGAAATAGCTTTGTGGATTGTTCTCTGTGTTTGGCATGGCCTTTTCCTGATTCTCTGTGTGGTTACAGAGACAAATGTGTGGACGTTGTTCTCTTCTTTGGCGTGGGTAGTATTACCTTTTCTAATGCGTGTGGGCCTATGATGCATGCGTGACATGTCTTTGACAACGTGGAACTCCTCAACGTGGCCTGTAGATTTTGGATATGTGTGGTCTTTTTATTTCTTTTTGTTTTGGATACATGCATGAACTTTTTATCCCTTGGGCTGCATTTTGGACTGAGATGTGGATCTGCGTGGATTGGCTTACCTGTGAAAATGTGTGTTCTTTTCCTTTTATTTTTCTTGATAGCTATGATTAACTTTTCTTTGTGTGGATGTTTGTTGCCTAAGTGATATATCTTTCCTATCCCTTGCATGGATTAGTTTCTCCTTTTACATGTATGGGTTGTATATGGACGGATATGGATAGCCTTTGACCTTGTATGCATGGACACTAATCCCTTACAAATACATGGCCAGTATTACCTTGCAAATTTGAGGCCAGTATTACCTTGGCTTGTCTTCTTTTCCAATGCATGGAAATGCTCTTTTTTTAATTATGTGTGGTGTTTATTTCCTTCAGCATGGATTGGTTTATTCTGCCTGTTGAATTTGTTCCACCTCCCTTTGCGTGTGATTTGATTCCTGTAAGGAATGTGTGGATTTGGCTACCCTTAACATGTGTTCATAGTGGAAATAATAATTAAAAAAAACTTCTTCTCTATCAATATTATTCTTGCACGTCTTTTGTCATAGAGTTTCACGGATAGAAGTTCTGAAGATCTAAGAAGCTTTCTCGATTATAATTGTTTCTTCTTTCTTCCCGTTAAATAACTGGTTCCCAATTTCTTAACCAATTTCCAATTTATTCAGGTAATGGGCATTAATTGCCAAGAGAATAGAGGATGAATTAAACCACTGGCAATTCTCCTCCATTTCTCCACATGGTGAAAATGGGAGATATTTTATCGTTTGACCTAAGGTTGCGTTGGAAAATAACAAGATGATTTCCCACAAGCTAAGTAAAATGAAATATTTGCCAGGACTATGGGAAAAATGGAAGCGTAGTGCCAATTTGGCATTCCCAGCAATTGGAAGCAAAATTTTAATTTCCTACAGCAATGGGAAAAATGAGAAAAGTTCTTCCAAATTTTTCAAACAAATTTTATGAGGATTAAATTAATATTTATTAATTGATCACCCTAAAATTTAATAAAATTAATTTTATTAAATAAAAACGTAAAAACATTAATTAAATATTAATTAATTGATTAAAACACAGGTTGCGACAGAGCGGGAGAAGGACTTATTCGAAATGGATGAAATGAAGGCCAAAACTGTCAGGAGAATAAATCAATCACAATGAAAGTGATAAACCATGAGAAAGGACACTTCTGATTTTTTTTTAAATTTTCATGCCATAATTTTGCGAAATCAAAATTAGCTGATAACAATTGGCTCTTATTGGGGACAAGGACTCCACGGACGCAGCAACGGACCCAGACCTAAAGATTTAATGAACATGATCCCAAAAATGATGATGCACAAAAATGGGATGACAAAAGAGAGGGACCAAAAAACAGGATACGGAAACGAACAAAACCCTTATTACCTATGTACATATGGGGGACAACCTATTTTCAAATTTGATAGTGCTTGAGATATTTCTTGTTGTAGGGCAGAGGAAAATGGGTTCCACTGGGATATGTCAAGTAATATGTGTTATCTCCACATAAATGCCTAATTTTAAAAGGGCCTTGCCACAACGAATCAAAATTCCCGTGCTTTCCTTTTGGTTCACGCCTCTTGTCTCATAGAAGAATTAGGTCATTGATTTGAAATTTTCTCTCCTTAGTTTTTATATCAAACAATTTCTTAACCTTGGATTGGTGTTCCTTGATCATGTTCACTACTTGACTTCTATGTTCTTCAAGATTGCTTATGAACATGATCCATTTATCCAATGCATTGGCGAAGCATTCATCGTCAACTGCTTGAGCCAATCGTAATGTTGGTAACTCAAATGTAATGGGAATTTGAGCATCAGTTCTATAGAAGAGTTGGAATGGATACATCACAATTGCTCTTGTAGGATTTATGTGGTCATCCCACGATGCATCATATAAATTTTTGTGCCAAGTTCTTTGATTTTCTTTGACTAACTTGCACACGATAGTAATGATGTTTTTTGTTACTGGATTTTGCTTGACTATTTCCCTAAGGATAGTAATCTAATGAATGAGATAAAGATATCCCATACCCATAACAAAAACCTACCATCTTTGTAGAAGAGAAATTGGTGGCATTTTTCGTCGCGATCATTTGTGGAATTCTGTAATGAACCAAAATGTTCTTGTAGACACCCTAATTTCACATCTGTCCTAAATCAATTAATTTCCCTTCCTCATTTCCCACAAAAATACACTTCGAATTAATCAAATATAATTTGATTAATTATCCATTTCAAAATCCAAAAAATAACTCAATCCTCACCACATGTCATTATTCTCCATGTTTTTCTACTATTGAATTAAAAATTCAAATTTCAAATCCTCACCCACTCTTTGTGGTCCCTACTCACCTAAAATCCTCCACTTATGAATTAAAAATCAAAATTCAAATCCTCACCCATTCCTCATGGTCCCCACTAACCTAATCTTGCCCATATTTTCAAGCCATGATTACTTAAATTACTCTAAGTTAATCACTCCCCCAGACTATAAATACAACCTTACCCCTCCCCTCTAAACACACAGAGAATAAGCTTGAATGCCCTATCTAAGTTCTTGCATCCTTTAAGAAAAGAACATCCTTCTGCCTTGTCCTAATGCCCAAATAGCCTCATTCTGAAGCACCCCAAGTCCATAATCATTTTTCCCATCTGGTGCAAAGTAAGTGGATCTTGTTGCAGGAAGGCCTTACTCCATCTTGAATAAAAGAACCTACATATCACACAATCATGGCTCATCCATGTTTCCTTTCCCATTCTGAGGTTTTCTATGAAACACGAAAGAGGAGGTATGATTTTTGGTATTTTACTTCCTTGTTTAGTAGTGCATTTTTCCTAGCTTACATTCTGGCACGCCCAATTACTTGTTATCTGTTACCATTGATTTCTCAATTAGTGGTGCTATCCATTATGTGTTTATTATTGTTCGTTATATCTCTTTTTCCATGCCTTATGGCCTTTTTTGGTTAACTTTTACGAAGGAGGAGCGTTTTTGTTGTGCGGTGTGTTTTGGTGTATCTGCAGGTTATAACAACAATGAAACTATGATGCTCGTCCTATCTTTGATCTCTTCGGCGCTTGGTGTTTAGCAGACAGACATCTATCACCTGATTCGGATACTTGTGGATCATGGCAGAAATATTCACTCCTACGGTCGTCATAGAGGTTACATTTCAAATAGTTCCCATTTCTGATTTTGCTATTCACTCATAATCTGTAGAAACAAATGAACTAGTCATTAGCTTATCATCTTACTGTCATGGGACAACCGATCCGGAAAATGCATTTATTTATTTACTTTTGCTAAAGCAACTGCTTTGTAGGAAGTTAATCAGTTTTCTTTCTTTCATTTTATTTAATCATTTTGTGATCTAACTCTTTATTTATGTTTATTGTTCTTTTTTAACCTTGTTGTCAAAATTTTAGCTTCTCAATTGAAGTACAGAAGTCAGAAAATAAAAAAAACTAGCTCCTAGGGCGTTTTCTCATGTTCAAAATTTTCATTCAAAGTGCTACCATAGCCCATCTTCTGGAAGCCATAACTTTTTCTCCCGAACTCGGAATGACTTCATTTTTTTAACGGAAAGGTATTGAAAAGATATATGCAATGGAAAAATAATTTTTTGATTTAGACTTACAAAAAAATTTTGGTTTCATTTCTTCTAACACGCGTCTTTTCACAAAAAAAAAAAATCCAAAAAATTTGTAGTTTTATTTTTAATTTTAATTTTTTTAAACGTAACAACCTCACGCATATGCTCTTTCCTCACATTTTAAAAGTGATCTTGGAAATCAGAAATGTGAGGCCACCTGGGCTCTGCAAAATAAAACAAAAAAATTGCCTTACATTTCAATTTTCCACAACAACACTTCTAGGTAACGTTTTCACACTCTTCTTTCGTCATTTTTCTTTTTTGTGAAAATAATCATTATTGTTATTTCACAATCATGATTAATTGCAATAATTATTAATATTTAAAAGAAAAAAAATAAAAAAAATAAAATCTATTCCAATTGTATCCGCGTATGCTCTTTTCTTGTGCCTTTGAGCGATCTGGAAAATCAGAAATGGTCACAATTTTTTAGTTTCTTGTTCTAACATTGCAGGATCCTCTAGCTTTGTTTTCTAAATTTCATTTCAATCATTGTTTTCCTTCGTCATATTATTAGTATTTGTTTGGTCGTTGGTTGTGTATGCTCTTTTCCTACGCCTTCGAGTGATCTGGAAAATAAAAAATAACCACGATCACTTTTCTAACATTTCGTTTGCAAGATAACTACTAATTTGTTTTCTGTAGGACCGCGTCACTAGAATATTGTTAAAAAAAACAAAAAAACAAAAAAATCCTGCAAAAATACCAACATTCAAAGAAAATTTCTGAAACTAAAAAAATAGCATGTCTAGCTATGCCATCATTTTCCACCAGTGATTTATTTCAAGTTGGAAAGAACCTTGCATTTAATCACTTTATCATTTTTTTTACGCATAGTCGAGGTGGATTTCATCACCACCAAAGCTACACTGGTGACATGGAATTGACTACCACGTACCAACAACATTTGCATCTATATTGCACCTTGAGACCTAGTCTCATCACAACATTCGGTATTTACCTCGCCCCTTCTCTTCACTTACAAGTAATGCTTTTGTGCGGCGCATGCGAGTCACTCCTAAATAGCTATAACAATGAAGCCTGGGCATCGTCCCTGTAAATATTCGGGGAGTTATAAGGACACCATATACATTCATCCCTCCATCACCTTCCACCTTTTCATAAAACTTGTTTTGGACGTGGTGATTTAGTCATAAGCAAGCAAGTAAGAATTGGTGAGTCTTCTCCAGTGCTCTAAGGGTTCCATACCAATTTTGTCCCCGTACAGAATTAGGTATATCATGACTAGGGTATATCAGAGGATGCATCTTTTTGGAGTGATAAGATCCTGCATCCATCATTTCATGGCATACTTGTATGATTGCATGAAATAATGATCTTTCTCGAAGGATCTACCTCTTAAGCTTAAACAATTTGATACACATGACTGCTTGTTGTTTGTAAACAAAATAGTTTAGCATTGTTTTTATCATAAAACTTGGTTGATATCAATGTGTTTATTGTAAAATTAAAATCCTATTCGTGTTCCACAATGCCATTTCTTGACCAATTCAATACCAAGCAAAACGTTCAAGCAATCCCACAATGAAGATCAAAACATCATTAGCCTACTTCAGCCAACAACAAATCTTCCATAGCTTGTTTTCAGCTATATCCAATAGATATTGAGTGACTTGTGTTCACTCCTTATCTCATCAATTGTCAGAACATCCTTTATAGCTTGTTTCAAGCTATATCAAAATGACATTGGGTGAATTGTTTGATTTCACTCATTGTTTCATCAACTGCCGAGTTTAACAAAATCCCATCCAACACAAATCCCTTCAAATCTCATTTTGATTTCACAACTGTGTTGAGTCACTTGTTTGAGTTACTCTTCCTATCAACAATCTAGATCTTGTTTAAACCAAACCAATCAACATATTCATCATAGCTTGTTTAAGCTATATCCCACTTGTATTGAGAACCTTGTTTGAGTGTACTCCTTACATTGTTGCATGTTAAGCTTGTTTAAGCCAAATCTAAACCATTTTCATTATAGCTTGTTTGTGCTATCGCATATTTATTTTGAGTAGCTTGTTCGAGCTTACTCCTTATAGCCTTACTTTTTCTTACTTGAGCCAAAATAAAGATCACAATAAATAGGTTAAGTTCTTCATTACGCCATTCTTCATTTTCCCTCTCTTTCAAACACGATGAATTCATGAAAAACATCATGCAATGAGCTATTAGAACACATTAATAAGATGACAACACAACTCTCTCAAATGGCAGCCCAAATCAGTGAACAATCACCCAAAAATCCAATCATACAACCTCACGAAGACGTCACTTCACGTAAAGTCCAACGTCAGTTTACCCCCCTTGGAGAAATTCTCTCTAGTATTTTTCAACAACTAAAAGAGGCTAAACTGATAAGATATCCAATTACAAAACCCTTTGTCGAAGGGGAATCTAAGCCATGTTGGTACAAACCTAACACATACTGTGACTTTCATCACATTGATGGTCATCACATAGATAAATGTGTGTGATTTAAGAATTACATCCAAGACTTAATTGACAACGACATCATCTCTATAGAACTTGATGAAAATGCTCTTACAACCAATGACACATCCAATACCAAAACTTTCAATGAAAAGCTGACTACTGTCGAAACTCCCATACATACTGAAATTCCACGAGATCACGACGACAAAATTCAAGACTCTCTAATTCCAAACCAATCCATATCTTCTTCAAATTTTCTTCCATTAGTTCAAACATACATTCAACCTATTTTGGACAACACCATTCTTCCAACATCTACTGAGCACCTGAACTTATTTCAAGACTTTCTTTCAACCCAAACATACATTAAACCTATTTTGGACACCAATATTCTTCCAACATCTAACAAGATCTTGACCTCGCTTCAAGCCTCCCTTTCAACCCTTGATATAACTGTAGACACAGCAAAAGAGAGTCCATCATCAAACACCATTGATCTTGATTCCATTATTTATATGCCTAACATCTCTAGCCTTATTTTTGAAACACAACCACCACAAGTTTGGACACTTGTGACAATGCAACCTTCTGTGTCCCTTATGTATTCAATGATCAATCTTAAAGGCATCTCATCACTGATGATTCCCACCTCTCAAGACTTATACGTGTATACATTCTATGAGGTACGTATACCCAAGAATATCCTCACACAACATTTTTCATCTTTAATTGTGAATCTATTGTCAAATCAATTAATTAATGGAAAAACAGAAGCAACAAACCAAATAATAAAAACCATCATGGAAAATATTTTCAACACACATGGAAGCTATTGGCTTAACCAAATCTATCCCACTCTTTGGGATTACCTAACATCTTATCACACACCTACTGGGGCCATTCCTTTCTCCATTGTTTATGGTTGGGAAGCTATTTTATATGTCAAGGTTGAATTTACGTCCTTTAGAATATCCCTCAAAGATGTAATCAATAAAGATTATTATCGACACTCATGCCTTAATGAACTCGAGCTTCTTGATGAAAAATGACTTAATGCCCTAGATCATCTTCAAGCCTATCAAAATCAGCTATGGTGTAGCTATCATAAAAGATTCAAACTTAGAAAATTTAAGGTCGATGATCTCATTCTCAACAAAAATTGAAATAACATACCCAAAGAACGAGACAAACAAGACAAATTTGAGTCGAACGGAATCATAGATAATTTTGGCTTTGGAGCTTATAAATTGGCCATTGACATGGGTCAAGTCCTTGACAAACCCATGAACGTAATCCATCTAAAGAAATTTTTTCCTTGAGGCATTCACTGTTCTAGGAGACAACAACTTGTACAATGTTCATTATGTCTTACTTGTCTTCAAATAATTTAACATTATTCTTTTCCATTGGAAGATAATTTCATTATCAAAATCACATCTTCATATTTATCATTATGAGACAAGTGCTAATATAGATCCTATTAAGTTTCGTGAGCATCGTACTTCTTATAATATCTCCCATTTTCAGTCGCTTTCACCTATAGTCATACCTAGAAGCTACCTGATGGTAATATATTCCCTTCAATTACATTCTCTCTTTCATAACAAAGCTCTAAACTTCATTACCTAGTTTGTTTGGTCGTCCATCTCAGTCTTTGGTGTTAAACCCTCGCATCCTACTAATCGTGTGGGGCTAAGATTAGGGGCAGACGTTCATTCCCAAATACAAAGCACTATTGTAAAAAAATCCATCAATTCAATAACTTATGAATAATTCATCATCACATCTTTTGTCCTTCATAGTCTTTGGTGTTGAGCCCACACTTCTTACTAGTAGTGTGAGACTGGGAATGGAGGAAGGTGCCCTTACTCATCTACGTATTGTCTTCGATGATAAACCCTTGCCTCTTACAAGTGGCATGGGGCAAAGCGTAGAGGGTCATTCTCATAAAAGCATAAAAATATTGCAAAAACATTAAAAAAACAAAAAAAAAAGACAAAAAGGGAATTCACTCACCTATGTTCTGCCTTCGGTGATGAGCCCTTGCTTCTCACTAGTAGCATGGGGCAAGGCATAGGGATTCATTTCAAAAATACAAAATCTTACAGTGCTTGAAAGTTATAGAATCCCCAAAGAAGTAATTTATATGCCTAAGTGAAGAGATAACTATCCCTTCACCTCATATCTTACCAATCAACAGGCCAATCCTTGTTTATGGGTACAAGTTAGGACCAATTCGCCAAAATTTTCTGGCTACAAGTTAATTTTATTGGTCAATTCACCATTCTTGTGAAATAGAAATTTGTAAAATTCTACTGAATATAGTCAGTCTGTAGCATACTTTTATGCTATCTAAAAACAACATATAGTATGTTATCAGCCGGTAGCATACAAAATGCTACCGGTCGACAACATTTTTATATTACCGGCCAACATCATAACTATATGATGTCGGCCGGTAGCATAAAAATATTATCGGTCGATATCATACTATAAGTTGTCCACTGGTAGCATAAAAATATCCTATCGGCCTGTAGCATATAAAAATCTACCATCTAGTAGCATTTAATAATGATTGTGTGATGTCTTGATATTCATCACTCGTGTGAAACATAATTTTCCCAGATTAGCTAAATATTTCCCAAGGATTTTTTTTGGTGGGACCCTTAAAATTTTCCCTACCTCTAATCAACATCATCCACTTTACACTTTGTGGTTGAATATAATTAAAAGATTTGAAGGAATTTGAAGATGATGATATAGTATATATCATCTAATTTTTATTTATAAAATTTTAATAACAATTGTTTTATTTTAAATTTTGAGGATTTTCTTGAATTTTGAAAGAATGCATAGGTATGAATTCTACTTTTCAAAGTATGACAAAATGAAACTTTCACATTTTTATCGAACATTAAACATGAGAAAAATAAATATACATATTCTATAAAATTGAGTATGTTCTAACATACCTATCTTAGATGAATCTATGTAAAATATGTCGAGAGGTATTTGATTTAACAAATATAGAAATTTATAGAACCCTAATTACATAGTCATAACGCAATAAATAAGAAATAAAGTACAGATCTGACCTAAGAAATAAGCTAGAGAAATATGAAACCCTAGGTGCAAGAGAATGGATAAAGTACTTAGTTGATTTCACAATTGATCTTGGATTGTGCCGAACTGGAAAACTGATGGAATAGGAAGATAGACTATCACAACTGAGTCCATAATAATGTAAAATTTTCGGGAATTCCGGGACTAGGGTGCCTAGACTAGGTTAGGGGCACCTATGTGCCAGAGACCTTTTGTAGGCACCTGTGACTGCGCAAAACCTTAGAAAATGATTTTCGTTGTGTCGTAAGATATTTACTAGACTTCACTTTTTCGTGTTTGTATGTTACTGTATGATCATCGATTTCACCTGTAACTTGAAAAACAAAAGACCTCCTACAAAACCCCAAAACATATCAAATCTTAAAAAGAAAAAAGATACAAATGGGGATTCAGACTATCCCCGGAGGTCACCCGACATAGTGAACTTACGATCCGGGCATTGCACTACATCTCAGACTCCATGTAATTATATGTATGTGTGTGAAGAATCATGCCTTAGGTGGCTCTTGTACAAGATGGACTGAATAATGAGCAATACCTAGATGTAGCAATGTAAGTAGACATGTGGATGTCAAAATGAACTTACCCTCTGTTGTCTTGTTTTTTTGCATCAGCAAAATTCACCTGAAAACATAACAACTATTACCCTAGTGTCAAAAATTTTCCATGTGATACCTTTCTACACACCCCTAGATCAACCTACCTCTTAGTTTCAAGTCCAATATTTTCCTTTGGTAGTCCATCTATGAATGTCATCATCCCCCTAGGTGATTTAGGAACAACAAGATCACTAGAGTGCCTTTGGAGCATCTTTTCTCAAGGCGGGTTTTGCAAACAACTTAGAAAGGGATTTCATCATCTTTTCTAAGCCAAGTGCACAGTCACTGGAGAAATATCAAAGATTTATATTCATCATGGAGGTGTACCTAGGAGCCAGAATCATCGTGCGACTGATTTAGGAAGATTCTGGAAATTTTTAGAGTTTTAGGAGCCAGTTCATTGAAAGCGGGTTTTTGAGGTTGAAGGAGCTTGCACCATAAAAGAGTACTTGAACTTTGAGAACGGATTTCAGGAGCTCTAGAATGAGTTGTGAGCCCAAACATATATAATTGTAAATCATTTTAAACCCTCTACATGGTGGAAAAAAAAGATCAACTTCAAACCCCATGCATTTTTCCAGGAAGCTCATCTTTTCCATGCACAATGGGAAATCCTAAGAAAATTGAGGGTTTTGAATGTATTTTAAGCATAAATATGGAATATAACCCATCCCATCCTTCTCAAAATTCATTTTCCGTTTGAAATCATATAAATAAACATGTAAAAATTAATCCAGGAGCTTAAGTTATGGTCTTTCCATGTCACCCTCCAAGGTATGTGTTTCGATACTTAGTCAAATTTGTAGAGGGACACATGGAAACATGAGGCTGAGGCACAATTATCTATCCTCATTTTTCCTCACCAAGGGGATAATAGGTGCAAAAAATTGCACCTTCCCCCTTTAAGCACTTTGGTCACTCATATGAACCCAATGGCTCACTTTAAGCTCTTTTGACTAGTTTGACTTTCTCCTTCACCTAATCTTGCATGCATGCCACTTGTCAAGAAAGGGATAAGGAAAAAAAAATTTCACCTATTTTCCCAAACCAAGGGGAAATTTAGGATAATTAAATGCACCATCTCCCCTTATTTCCACATGGTTTTTCATATGACACAGTCTCAGCACCTGTGAGGAGAAAACAATAAAAAGGTACCTGATCTTCGTTGGATGATTGCAGGAGCTTCGTAAGGAGTTAGGAGGAAAACAATTACTCATTTTAAATATAATAAGATCCTATACATAATGGAACATTCATATTTTTAAAAAACCCTTGGTGTTTTTAAGGGGAGTTCATTTTTAGCGGGCACACTCGAAGATTCCAAGAAAGAAGGTAATTTTTGAAGTAGTTTTAGGAAGAATAAAAAGATGAGACCCATGCCATTCATCTCAAAATGTCATTTCCATTAAAAATAATATAAATAAGTTCCTAAAAATACCTTTGAGAGCCTGAGATATGGCATTTTCAAGTCTTTTCCCAACGTACCATGTTTCGGTACTTAGTCAATTTTTTAAAGGACACATGTCAACATGGCGCTCAAGCGCACTTTTGTACCCCCATTGTACCTTTCGAAAGGGACAAAAAAAAGTTTCCCTCCTCCCATGGATCCCATGGACAAGTAATATGACCCCGAAAACCTCTGCTAAGCCCCTAGGTGCTTCCCCCTTCATTTCCCTCATTGAATGAACAAGCGACACTTGCCACAAAAAAGCTAAGGAAAAATTTTGTGCACTTATTGTCCCAAAAAAGGGACAAAGGGGACAAAAGAATTTTACCCCTCCCCCCTCATTATTCTCAAAACTCATAAATTTCGTACTTAGCCATTTTTGTGTTCATTCTCCCACATGCTCCCTCCACTGTCAAAACTCTGCCGAATTTTTCCTTCACCATTTTCTTCATCCATCCATCGCTGTAATTTTCCCATGATATGAAGAAGAATAAAACATGAAAAAATCTGAATTTTTGAAGACTATATAAGAGATGTCTCTCCTATAGAACACCACCACCCGCGAAGCAAAATTGTTTGTAACTAAAAAACTAGTGCACAGATCAACGCGGGTTTTTTTCTATCATCTATTTTTTTAAGAGACCATTAGAATCCAAGTGGAAGATTTAACAAACATGCCCCAATTTTTTTGTAGAGAATAAACCCCAGTTCCCCATGACAATTTTTTTGAGATTTGAAATCTCCATTTCCAGGCACCAAGTAGACTTGAAATTTTAGAGGTGCACTAAAATAAAAAAACCCATATCAAAAATATTGATTTCATTGAAAAACGAGGTCCATAACACCACTTTACAAATATAATAAGCCTCCTACACATGCACTTGTTATTTTTAGTAAGTCTACACAAAGAGTAGTTTCAGCGCAAGGAGTGTGCACAAATGTCATCCAGAAGGACAATTTGAGTGATCCGAGTAAAAAAGGGTGGAAAATTGTCATTTAATAAAAATAGTAACCCCCTTTTATGATAGAGGGAAGTGCTAAAGAATCCATGAAATTTAAGTGCATGGGTTGTTTCATTTTCTCATTCCACATGTGTAATCAGTCAAGAAGAAATGGTGGTGTTTTATGGCTTGGAATGGTGATGTCATGTTGGTAGAATGAGCATTCTTCACTGTTGTCAATGATGTACTCATCGATGCTCATCACTTACCTTTTCAGTGTGTACGAGAAAGTACATCATTCCAAGAGTAATCTTTGTCAGCAAAGTAGGACAACGTCACAACAGATCATCACAAACATTTTGCACAAGTCATCTTGGATCCATATTGAGAAATCTCAATAGTGTTTTTAAAAACTCAAACGATGGTACAGATTATTTGTGAATCATGTGCAAGGAGGAGATCTTGAATCATCTTTGGCAAGGGATAAAGTTTTCAAAGGTGTTTAGAGGATCAACCTCCATTAATGTGGACGATCGTCAATGGTCAGAGTATCATATTTGAACATCCTCAAGGTGGTAGAATCAACACAATTGCATTGTTGATCAGGGGCTTCTCACCTCCTCACTCAATGTACCTGATGAGCTACACTTGTCAATCATTCAAAAGAAGGGTTCTATCAGGGTCAGAGTGCTTCACTCAAAATTATTGATTGCATCAAGGCATTCAATTGGATCATCGGGAGGAGTGGATTTCCTTCATCCCCTCACTCCTCTCTTTCTCCCTCTTTCTTCTCTCTCGTTTTTGATTCTTCATTGGGCTTCATCATTGTCTTTTTTCCTATTCACTTAAGTGACCTATTTTAAACTTTTGAAAGTATTTTCTCAAAATTATAAGTGAAATACTTAATTTTTCTTTTCTAATGAAAAACGAAAGGTCACAAGTAGAATAGGAATACAAAGAGTCATATGAGGGAGGTGAGAGGCCAATTCACATTGCTATAAATTGGGATGGTTTCTCCATTCCAAAATATTCAGAATGTTAGATAATGACAATATATATGTTGTACCAATTGTGGATTGTGGTTGTTGAACTTTGAGTCATTAATATACATGAAATAAAAGCTACATTTATTCTATTCTCCTTTTCTTGTTTTTCCTTTATATATATATATATATATATATATATATATATATATATATATATATATATATATATATATATATATAATGCACTTTTCAAGCACAGTGATTCCAAAAGAGCTTTATATCTTTGATAAACGAATCCAAGAACTCTGTGTCTGGTTTTTTACTCTCACTAGATAGCTTCATTGTTGATTTCCTCTATAGTGAATGATTGAACTACTTTGGTTACTGGATGTGAGCTCTGCAATTGGCCTACTCACGATAGTAACTCTCCTTTCCTAATTTCCCTCATTTTCCCTACATCGCTGTAATTTACTCCGTTGTATCCCCATACGAGAACTTTTCCATAGGTTCAGTGGAGTGTCCCTGTGTGATCCATGACTTATTTGGCCAACCCACAACATTTAGATTAGGATTAGATTAGTTACATTCAATAATGGGAGTTGTACCATTCAATGCAAAGGGGCGTAGCCCCGTGAACGTTGGTGAAGAAACCTAATTTGCCTAATCAAAAAATTTTGTCACCAACACCCTCATATGATGTGTATGCAAAAGAATGCAGTACCTTGTCCCTTGAATGAAGCTAGATGGATGCCCTGATGCTCTTAGCAATGCTGTTGAATGTAACCTTAGGTGATAGTAATATATTCTTAGAGCTTGGTCCTTTATTATGGTCACATAGCTTTGTATTTATATGATTCCCTTGTTTGAATTTTGTAACTAACATCTAAAAGACTGACCACCAAGAAAATAAGATGCCCAAAAGATAAAAGAGGCCCAAAAGGGGCGAGCAAGATACAAAGAGTTCGAGGCATTGATTATCTAAAATATGTTATTATAATAATAATATAAGAACATACAACAATGAAATATAAGAGCTAGATAAATTATTCAATATTTTAAATGAAACAAAATAGAAGGGAGAAAGGTAGTAACTTGAATTAAACTTACCTCCCAGTAATCTGGGACTAGATAGGGTGATGTGCAGGTGGACCTGAATGTTGTAATGAACCTCAAAAAATTACAGAAGTGGCATATCTGACCAAATTGGGACACCTAGAGATGAAAAGGGGCGCCTGTGGGCGTCCTGGTCTAAAATATGGGTGTCGTGGTCTACGGAATGACTCAAAAACTGGATATGATATGGTTGCTAAATATTTGTAGTACTTCATCTTTGCTCAGGTTGGAGTTACAATTGATTCACTAATGTCACTGTAAATCTCCAATGGATAATATCCTACAAAACCATACACAAAAACATCAAACCCTAAAAAACAAAGATGCAAATGAATGGGTCAGACTATCCTCAGCTACCAAATGGATGGACTTATGACTGAGCATTGCACTACATCTTAGACCCAATGTATTTCTTTATATTTTGTGTGTGAAATGGTGTGCTTAGGGTGCCCTAGTGCCAATGACACCAAACTAGTAGGAAATAGCTAGATAAAAATGTAGAATGGTGGATGGAATATAATAGACTTCCCTTCTTATGCAGTGTGTGATGTAGAATAGTGCCCAAATGTAGTCCCTTGCCTTATGTAGATAGCTAGCCCTTAGTATAGATAGTTCACCCATAAGGTAGTATGTATGTTGTGTTTATATAGGGATATCTTCTTCAAATTTTGACACTGATGACCCGACATGCCAATTAGTACCTAGGGGAACGAGAGGGAAAATCATAAAGACTGACCTTGAACATCTAAATGAGAACCAAGTGTGACCAGGACCAGGGTGCCTAGAGATGAGGGCCAGGGCACATGTGGCACCCTAATCCCTTCCTAGGCGTCCTAGTCAAAGACCAGAGATGAATACTGGGTAAATACCGACATCTAAGACTCCCTAAGAGATGACCAGAACTGTGCAAGTAAGTGACGACTGTGTGAAACAAATAATGATGATGACTAAATGAACTGAGGATGAGACTAGGGGATGGGTCATTAGTGAATGCTTTTCTTACGCAAGATCCATATATAAAACAACATACTTTGCAATATAATTATAGTTGTAAGTGCATGATTTTGTGACTACATTTTCCCCCACTTTATGTTGGTGAGTGGAAATCTCGGTAACATAAACTAGATAGAGATGCATACTTGAGAGGAATTCTGAAGAATCTCATGTTGTAGTAGAATGCGTAGATGTGATAAAAGAGTGTTCCAAATGAACCATATAGCGTGTCAAACCATGGATCAATGTGTTGATCCATGTAACATTTAAGAGAAACGTAATGTTGTGATGAATGAAAGTGATGATTATAATGTTAGATAATTGATGATTTCAAATTTTGTGTGATGATGATGAGATGGGGTAGGGAGTTATAAACTCCCAACCCAATTTCACGCATATGAAAAATTGACTGGAGGATTTGAGCATCCTTCTACCAGAGGAAGAGTGTAGGGAGAAAGTGTGTTATTATCCAACCTTTAAATACATCCTTAAGATCTAGCCACTGTAGATAGACTCAAATAAATATTTTTGTGGTTTTTGTATCTAAATAATTTCCATCAAACAGTTGACCCATATATGAGTGGTATAAGAAAGGAACTCTTTCCCCCGCTCCGTGGGTGTCGCTGCATTTTGATAGCTTCCAAGTTAGGTCATCTGGAAGTAAACACCAAACTTCCCAAATTAGGTCATTTGGGAAAGTAATGAATGTAACTCCCAAGTTAGGTAAAATAAGATATGTCACACATGTCGGTGTTGGAAAATTGTCAAAGGATGCTAGAGAGCAGGTTCTTCTAATCAGGTGTAGCAAAGGTGTCATTTAGAGTCAGCGTGAGTATGTATAGATAGACTGCTTTACTTGAATTGTTAAATTCCTATGTGATTGTGATGGTTATCTAATGGCATTAGCCTTGATCGTATTTTCAAAATTATGGATATTTTTAGTTGATCTGTGGACACCTTCTATTGACAACATTGTGATTTTATGTTTACGGGTTTACGATTTACCATGGTGGAGAGCTACTAGATCATGTGGATGACATCACAGGTGAGCATGCCCATTTGTTTGAGCCTATTTCTTTAGTAGAAACAACATGTACAATGCTATTAAGTGAGAGGGATTTTTCACGCGATTTGTTATCACGAAAATCTTGATAGGCTGTAGGTCAAGAGTCCATTGACGGAAGATGTATTTACATAATTGTGACACTATATAGTTTTTTTGTTGAAGATTGGGTAGGAATAGATGTTCTACGACGTTGTTTTTAAGGGATAGAGCATGGGAAGCGGCTAGCGATTCCACACCATATTTGTAGGAATTGTGTAAAGATTTCATTTGAATGTTGTTTGGCATTACAAAAATCCAATATAGTGATATCAGAATATGAGGTTAAAGGAAATATATTTAACAAACTTCTCTAAGAGGTGATGAAAAAGTTTTGGTTACTATGATGGCACTTGATATATATGTATACACACACACACACACATGTATATCTATATATATGTATATATGATGATGATTATATTCACTATGTATGAATGTGTAGATCAAGAATTTTGCGCTTGTTACCTGTCCAAGTTAATGCACCAAACTAAACACAAAAACCCTGAAAAACTCCAATAAAATCGATACCTGATGGATAAGATCCGAAGATGTAGACAAATGAGGAAGCCGATGTAGATAAGACGGGCGCACACGAGCAACTTGCACAATAGATCCGTGTATCCTGCAAAACACCGATGCTTGACAGAAAAAGGCCACGTTAAAAGATATTTAGGTGGACTGCCCGAGAAGCGGGTCCGGGAAGCGATAAGCTTCCTCGGCGGATGTCAGTCCACGTTTTCAATTAAGAAAAGAAGCATACATGAAAAAAGATGTAAGTAAAAAGCTAGATCTTCTGATTGCAGTAATAAGACAGAATCTAAATAGTAGACAGAAAGCACAGAAAATAGGGAACTAAGAAATAATGCTGAATTTGTGTTACCTGTGTCCTTTTACCTGTCTGCAGGGAAATCGGCGTCGACTGGATAGAATCGGCGTCGACTGATGTGGTCGGCGTCGATTGAGACTAATCGGCGTCGACTGGGTGAGATCGGCGTCGACTAAAAATAGATCGATCAATCAGGGACTGTGCGATAAGATTCGGGAATTAGAAGATGAATGTGGTCTGCTGGATGTGCCGAAGTTGGCGAGACACTGGAACAGAGTCACCAGATGATAGATGGTGGTGTGCGATGCTGATGTGATAGGGACAGAGTAACGGTGCTCCTCTCAGGGATTGATTCAGACAGGATCTGCCCTAATTTGATACAATTGATGCTAAGAAGATCTCTCTTTCTCAACAACCTGTATCTCTCTCGCTCTCTGTTCGTGCGTAAGTGCTTCCTTTTTTCGTCTGTTTCTTTTTTCGAACTCGTTCTGGTCTCTTTTTCGGTCCCTAGAACTGAGTTCTGAACTCACTTTTATAATCGGCGCCGCTCCTAGAAAATCAGCGCCGACCATATGGGTCGGCGCCGATCGCAGAATAGACTTCCGAGATGGCCAAAATGAGCGATTTCAAGAAAGATAAGATTTATCCCGAATACGGGAAATATCCCGCTTAGGGAAGGGAAAAAAAAGATGTGGTACATAGATAGAATAAATTTGGGGTAGATAAGTGATTAAGATGTATGGGAAGAAGCGTAATCAAATATTTAATATTTAATCACTCATGGGTAAGATGTGATGGGGTGAATTAAATTTGGAATAAGTGATTAAATCACAAATTGGATAATATCCCAAGGGGATAGTTTGGTGACGTAAAACGTGCCCCAGGTTACCTAAGCAAGTAAATGGATGAGAGGGACACTAAATTGAGTAACCAATTTTAAGTGTCTACATTTTGCCCCTTTTTGTCAAGTAACTTGCGATAAGCAAGGTTATGAGACAAAAACAAAGGGATGGAAGAAGGGAAGAATTTGTGATGATGTGATCCCCCTCAAACTAGGGATGGGATGGATGATAGAACAGACGATCCCAAGTTTGAAAAAGGTAGATGAAAAATGCAAGGTGCCCCAGTCGGATGCCTGGAGTAGATCTGATCATTGATGACGCATAAAAATAAATAAAAGGCAGCAACCTAAGGAACTCACATTGGTAGGGCAAACTAGCCGGTCTCCTCATGAGACGACGTTAGTGCCTACAGACCCATGAGGGTAAGGAGAACTGCAAAATAGTCAGCATCTAAAGAGAGACACATTGGTAGGGACAACTAGACGGTCTGCAAAGCAGACGACGTTAGTGCCTACAGACCCGTTTAACTCTAAGCTGCCAGAAAGTACGAGTGTCCCACGCAAAGGGAACAAACCCGAAATAGACAAGGATATCTAAAAAAAAATGTGCCAAAAGGCAAAATTCAGCACACAACAATGATCAGATAGATAAGTAAGCCAAGCATCAACACTATGGCAAACAGATATAGAAAATCGGCGGCGACCAACCTAATCGGCGACGACCAAGAACAAACGGCGTCGACCCAAAAAATCGGCGTCGACCAATCCAGGCACATATAAATATGGGAACGGAAAACGTAAACGATTTATTTTCAACGTGACGATTGATTCAGAGAGAGACAGATTTGTGATTTGAGCATCATGGAAGCCTCTGGGAGCGGTCAGAAGCGCAGGAGGACACGACCTGGGGTAAGTGGTCATTCTTGAACCCATTGTTCTTAATTTTATTTTTTTTTGTTTGATTTTTTTCTTGCATGGGAGGGCCGGGGTTCGGTTTATGTCCGGGCAGGCAGTCGGCGCCGATTGGTTTAATCGGCGTCGATTGGTTCTTGGATCGGCGTCGATTGGTATTAATCGGCGCCGACTAAAATGAACGACGCCGATTTTACCAAATCGACGCCGATTGAAAGATATTCATTTTTTTTTTATGGTTTTGGAAGATGTGATTTGGGGAAATAAGAGACTAATTATGTTTTTGATGTCGTGGATGCAGGCACGAGAGGCTCTACATATGAGGGATGCCATTCCTGAGTTATTGGAGACTATTCTCCCTAATGTGACAGATGCAGACTGACAACATTTAGAGCTAGCCGGGCTCGGGGGTTTCCGATATTATAGACGAGTGCCACGAGATGTGGAGCTCATGCGGGCACTAGTGCGATCGGTGGGACAGCCACACGTGCACTTTTTGGTTCAGGACGGGTGAGATGACTATCACCCATGAGGATATATTCAGGATCCTGAGATTGCCGATTACTGGGGACCCGATTGAGATCACACCCCGGGAGCAGGCAGCAGAGGGCCCTAGGTGCGATTATACAGAGGTAGGGCAGATTGATTCTGAGATAGTATCTGGGGCAGTGAGGATAGCCTCACAGTACAGGCAGGATAGCCCTCGGAGCAGGCGGATAGCCTTGATTCAGATGGCGATATCCTATTTTGCCCTGCCAGACTCAGGAGGTGGGAGATTCCCATTGTTACTATTAGACTGTGTGTGCGACATCTTGCAGTACAGACAGGTTTTTGCCTTCGCTGATGCCCTGATAGCTCAGATTTACCATGAGCTATGGATGTACACCACTGGCCGGAGGACAGGGATTGACGTCAGTTTTGTGCTCCATTGCTGGGCATATGAGCACATAGCGGTGATCAGGCCATCTGGGCTTCCTTGGATGCCAGCAGGAGTGGGAGGGGATTAACTATGGATTTCGGAGATGGCGGGTTGACATGGCCGCAGGAGATAGAGGAAGACCAGCCGGGTGGTACTTTGAGCGTTTCAGGACGCTTACACCAGATCAGGTCATCTGGAGATCATATCGGGCATCCCCGACATGGGCCGGTTAGGATGCGCACTTGGTAGCATTGAGATGGAGCCGGGTGGTCAGGGGCCAGAGGCCAGATATGGTGGAAGCGGGTCCCGTTCATGCGGATATTGAGGCAGTTCGGCCTAGTACAGACAGTGCCGGCCACTTACACACCATATAGGCGGGATAGCAGAGAGACGGATTTGCCAATTTTGATCCCGGTAGACCCATTGAGAGAGGCCCCACCCTCCACAGACAGTGATGATGACGCGGGGGTGGATGAGGGCTACGCAGCATGGTACGACACAGAGCTTCCACGACATCTCCCGCCCTCTATAGATGCTGATGAGGAGGACATAGCGGCTACGCTGGAAAGATTAGAGGGAGGAGCATGCCACCCTCACATAGACACATCAGGTAGCTCTGGAGGAGATCAGGGCTTTGATGGAGGAGAGGGATGCCCCTGATTGTGGAGAGAGACACTGCTCGCCAGGAGGAGTGAGATACAGTGATCTAACAGAGGGACTGCTACTTTCGGCACAGGGAGGCCCTCAGGGCCAAGCATGGGGAGACAAGTGCCACATCAGAGTCTGGTACACAGGGTACGAGCCCTAGGAGGGGCACCACCAGCAGCGCCAGCAGCGCCAGGCAGCACCAACAACATCGTTACGAGCACCGGGTACTGTGAGCCTGGGCACGTACCAGTCTCTCCTCGCTGAGGTGAGATACTACGAGGGATGCCCTAGCGTAGCATGCCCCAGATGTGCCTCAATACGGGGTGAGGAGGAGAGAAACGACGGCTACGACGAGCGGAGCCTCAGGCGGAGGGAGCACTGGGAGAGATCGAGGTGGGTCGAGACCTCCAGCAGCAGGTGCATCGAGCTCGATAGGCGGCAGTCAGGAGAGACATCCAGGTGTAGAGGAGGGGGGAGGAGATAGTGTCCTCCACGCTTCAGATTTTACTATATAGAGATTTGATAGATTTTGTATCTGTATAGTGATGTAGCCTTGATTGGAAGGCATTGTTTTAGATGGCTTGATTGAAAGCCACCCATTTTTATACAGACACATATGTATATATAGATTAATTATTTGTCATATAATTGTACTCATGCTTTTAATTTTGGATATACATGGATAGATGGATATAGATATAGACTGATAGAGGATAAAATAGATGTGATTGGATAGGTATAGACTGATAGATGATAGAAATAGATGTGATTAGATAGATTGATATGTGGATAAAATAGATGTGATTGGATAGATATTGACTGATAGATGATAGAAATATATGTGATTGTGGATATAACTTTGATAGATGGATGTGATGTAACTTGGATGTACATGTAGTTTGATGTTTGGATTAGATATGGATAGATATAATGTACCTTGGATGTACATTTTGGTGGATAGATTGATGGATGTGATTGATGTATAGATTAGATATAATGTACCTTAGATGTACATATTTTAAATATTTTGATGGATAAATAGATAGATGTGTTTGATGTATAGATAGATGTAATTTTAATGAGAAATGAATAAAGATAGATGTTTTGATAGATAAGAGGAAGTTTGATAGAAGATAAATTGTGATTGAATTAACATGTGAAATGTCAATTTAACAGGATGCAAGAGCCAAAGATGTAAATGGAAACAACCGTGACTTAGAAGAGAAGACACTCGAAAAAGAAGGGAAATGATAAGTCAGACTTCCAACCGACTATAGATAAAATCCAGATAAGAAACCGAAAGACCAAGCATACAAGGCCCTATATAAGATTAAAATAAACCTGACATTAACTAGTCGCAAACCAGATCTAGGATAGAAATGGAAAGAAAAGTAAGTATCTTGTCGGAATTTACAAGGGACAGGATACATGTCCCATGATAGGAAAATAGGATTCTCCATATGATCGACCAAAAGGTCCTTAAATCTCAGCTTCATGACTTTGACAGAAAAGCAAATTGATCAATGCGGGAAGTTTGCTTGATATGGAAAGACCTGATCGATGCAGGAAGTCTTTCAGTGATGCTAAAAAGTGTAATAAACTGACTGGAAGGCTGATTGATTACAAGAGGCCTTGAATATTTCTTTGAGAAAACAGCCGTCCTTCAAGGGAGCAGTCTGTATTTTGAATTTTAATGATAGCCATCCTTCAAGGGGGTATGGTCTATTTTCTTTTTGATTCACTTGATAATGTATGGATAGCTGTCCTTCAAGGGATCAGTCTATCTTTTGGATAACATCTTCTTCTTTTTTTTTTTTTGAAACTCTTTGGAAGAAGCTGAGTTTAGACCTAGATAGATCAAATGGAGGGGAAGAGAACATAGAAGAACATGTACTCATGCCCTGAGTAGATCCAATTAAGATAAGTACTTGGGACAGATGAAGTGGTGATTAAGGTATTCCTACCATGAGGAGGAACATATCCAAAAGAAACGTGCAATGAGTATAAAAGTCGACAGAAAGAGTAGAGCCGCGATACTCATATTTAAGGTAGACGAGGCAATAGGCGGAGAACCACACGATTTCAAATCACCACAAAAGTAGATGACTGGTTATTAGGACGGATGGAAGATCTGAGTTGCGACTAAATTTGTGTAAGATAGATTTTAACAATAGAAGGGCCGTAGATGCAAGGCATTGAGAGGTTCCGCCTCAGGTACACCATCCATGGAAGATAAATGATGAGCCCTAGACCCATATTTATGAGTGTTAATGTAGGGGCCCATCCAGGTGGGAGCAAACTTACCACGTTGACTTCTTTCCGAGAGTAGTGACATTTTGATTTTCCTTAAGAACAAGGTCACCAATTTTGAAGTCACGGTGTTGCAAGTGCTTGTTGTAAGCACGTTTGACATGCTCAAGATAGACCTGATGATGCTCAAGAGCATTAAGACGCCGCTCATCTAATAATTCAAGTTGTGCTAGACGATTTTGACGATAATCCTCATCGGAGACAAATTCTCTGAGAGAAACATGGAGAGATGGGATTTGGACTTCCAAAGGAAGGACAAACTCAGACCCATAGACGAGAGAGAAGGGAGTAAGCACCAGTAGGAGTACGAATGCTAGTCCGATAAGCCCAGAGAGCAAAAGGGATATGTAAATGCCAATCCCTGCCAGCTCGACTAGTTACCTTTGCGAGGATACTACGCAAAGTTTTATTGGACGCTTCAGCCTGACCATTAGCTTGAGGATAGTATGGAGAAGAAAAACTGAGTTTGATATTGGGAAGGGTAACGATATTGTGGACCACAATATCGGGATCGAGTCCTGGCATATCCTCATATGACCAAGCAAAGGCTTGACGATGTTTGGAAAGAAAAGTGGTAAAATCCCCTAATTCCTGTGGATTAAGGGATTGGCCGACCTTAATGATGCGAGGATCTTCAGAAGTCCCTATATTAAGGTCGACAGTGGCCTTGTTGAGAAGGGTAGACGTATCAGAAGGAATAGTTTTGGGGAGATATGAATCCTCTGCCCCCAGATAGGTGAGGACAGAATCATCATCCGCACAGTGGAGAGTGTTGATAGTGGGAGAATCGTCTCCAACTATTTCAGGGAAGATTAATGGTATAGAAGCGGACCGATTGTTAGTCTCATAGACTAACGGCCCTAAGGAAATGGTATTGATCAAAAAAAAAGTTAGGTGGGATGGAAATGTCATCGTCCACATCAAGTGATGCTTCTGATTTAGTGGGGGAAGATGGTTCTTCCGTAGGAAGAGGCTCATCAAGAATAGTGACGGTGGCTTTTGAAAGGGGTTTAAACCCTAAACCAAATTTCTGATGTGGCATGAGAGTAGGAATGGACTTGAGGTCATGTATACCTTGTTCATATTTTCCCAGGCCAAAACCTTTCCACGCGCATCGATATAGATAAGTTTTTGCAAACGTGGGATTCTGTAGATAATCAAACCCTGTTGAGTAAGGTTTGGTCTTAGGAGGAGAATCTGGGCGATAGTGAGGCGTATCAAGACCACCGTAGATGAAATTAGTCTGTTGATTGGGCAGACCAATGGTGACGATGCGACCGAGACCTGGTTGATATTCAGGTTGTTTGTCTGGTCTACCATACTCATTAGGTTTGAGATGGGCATCGAAAGAAAAGAGAGGAAGCTCTCCTAGTGAGAAACGCTGCAATGTCTCTTCTAGATTTTGTAAATCCGGTAGTTTGGTTGCAGGTATGGAAGAAGATGAGGCCCCGTCAGGAGAACATGCATTTTCTTTTAAAGGGGCAGATCTTGTGGTCATGTCGCATTGTGCGGAAGGAAAAGGATCTCCTGGATGAGTATATATTTTGCCCTCATATTGATATTTTAAGCATCGATGGAGGGTGGATGGGACACAATGCATTGCGCGAATCCAGGAGCGTCCGAGGATCATATTATAGTGGAATTTTCCTTCGACAATGTAGAAGAGTTCATGAAGCAGCTTCTTACCTACTCGAATGGGTAAGACCACAGTTCCTAGAGTGACTGCTAGCTGATCGTTAAATGATCGAAGGGCGAAAGGCGGGGGTGACACCACATTCTTTGGTAACTTAAGTTGCTCAAACGTGTGCGAGGAGATGACGTTGAGTGCAGCTCCACTATCGATCATAACACGTTTTAAGGTAGTGTTATTGATTTGGACTGTGATAAAGAGGGGAGCCTCCAAATCCTCGGAAGAAAGAGAAGGAATTTCTGAATCTTCAAAAGAAATGGTGGTTGATAGTCTATTCAATCCAACAACCAACTCGTAGGGATGGGGCTCATCTGAATTCACTGCGATGCGACGCAGATTATCGATTAGAGCCTGGCGATGTTGTGGAGAGGATTGGATGAGGTCAAAAAGAGACATTTTGACCGGAGCCTGGGTGAGTTGTTTCATAACACTCTCCTCAACAGACACGGGAACTTGAGCCCGAGGTGCAGCACGAATAGAGACCCTGGGTCGTGGGGCTGATGAGGAAGGAGAAACGCCTTCAGGGGCTGCAGAAATGACAACCCGTGGTCGAGATGCTGAAGATGAAGATGGGTTATCATAGTGTTGGGTTCTAGTGGCGATATGGATTGTGTCAATTTGGGAAGGTGGAAGATCAAGTGGAATGGGACCACCAGAGGTCTGAGTGGATTGTTGAGGCTCAGATGGGGCTAAGATGACAGGAGGTACCTGTTCCTCCTCCTCCAGCAAAAGGTCACTTTCTTCCAGAAGGTTCTTGACAACGGCTTGAAGAGCTTTACATCCCTCGGTATCATGACCCGGGGTACGGTGGTAAGCACAAATCAGATCAGAGTTAAACCAGGTAGGTTTAACTCCTTTAGGGTTATAAGGTTTAATCGGAGGAAGGGTTATGGATGAAGATTGGATAAGTTGATGAAGGATTTCGGTATAGAATCCGGTAGACGAAGAGGAGGATAAAGATGATGAAGGTGGTTCTTTTACATTAACCAACTGCTGAGGTAAAAGAACTTGCATGTTAGGTTTAACAGTCTTTTTAGGAATCCTCTTATTTGTTTGGACATTTGGAGGAGCAGTCTTGGGCACTTGAGATGGGAGTAAGTGAGACATGATTGACTTTGGTGGAGGAGGAGCCCCTAAAATAGATTTTGAAGATGATGGATATGTGACAAATTTTGAGGTCTTTGGAGACAAAGGGGGTTGCTTGGTTGAATTTACTGATGATTTAGATAATGTCAGTTTAGAAGAGGAAGAAGCTCCCAAAGTAGGTGAAATCGGAGGAACATAGGGTGCCTTGGTTTTTGGTAATGAAGATGATGATCCTGATAGAAGAGGTGACGTCTTTTTAGTAGGTAAGTCTATTTTTCGGAGTATTGGTGAGGAATGTGTTGTAGAAGAAGATGATGGTTTTGGTAAGTGTGTAGAAGAAGACGCCTTCTCAGCGGGCAAATCCAATCGTTTATGAGGCGTAGAGAGAGATTTTTGTGGAAGAGCACCAAGAGTCTTGATGGTCCGAAATATGGGCTTTCCTTTTTCAGGGATGGTGACAACTTCAACGGCATAAGGTGATTGTAATCTTTTCGGAGGAAGCAGGTGGGGAGGTACTGATGGTGTAACGTTAGATTTTGGTTGTCTCGGTTTAGGTTCAGGAAACGAGTGTATAGGTGTTGGTGCTACTTCTTTTACTTTTTCTTTAATAGGCAAAGTAACATTAGTGATGGAAGAAGGGGGTGATGAAGAAGCAGTTCCTTGCGAAGGGACTACTTCTGATGCAGTAATCATGGGTGAAACTACTGTAGGAAAAGAGATAGGAAGGGTCAAAATCGAAGATGCTTCCGTCGAAGTCGGCACAATTATAGGTACGTTTACCAAGGACATAGTTGCAGCGGGAATGGGAGCAACAGAAGTGGATGTGCCTGTAGTGGAAACTCGAAGGGATGTAATTGCCTCGAGTATTGAAAGAATGTCTGAAGATGAGACAGATGAGGATGACACTGTCTCGGGTATGGATGGTAGGTCAGACAAAGGAGCGGAGAAAGAAGACTCCGTGCTTAGTAATGTAGGAATATTCAAAGACGGGCCATCTAAAGATAATGGAACTCCAGTGATAGATGAAGTGGAAGAAGGTTCTGATTCGATTGATGTGTTTGCAGATGGCTTGGTTTCGGAAGAAGATTCTTCGGTAGAGATGAAGTTGATGGTATGAGTGTTTGGTTTTTGAGACTCTGAAGCATTATGGTTTGGGGCATGATTGGGAAAAGGTTGTTTAAAAACATCGAGCGCCTGATTTGGGGGAGCATTTGGGTTATCCAGAATGAGCTCGCCTTTATCAATGAATTTCTGGACAAGATTTTTGAAAGTCTGACATCGTTCGATGTCATGACCCTTGGTTCTATGATAAGGACAGAAATCATTTTCCCTATACCAGAATGGGCGTTCTCGGCTTTCATCAACATCCCTAATGGGGGGGAAGTTCGATCATGCGAACTTCCAACATTTTTTCTAAGATAGAGGCATATGATTCCCCCAATGGAGCGAAGGATCGAGATGATGAAGTCCCTTTTCGAGAAGATGAGGGGTCTCTTCGTGGTGTTTGATTAGAAGTATTGTCGGCTCGTGATGCTTTTAGTACGATAGCGTTGGTGGATCCTTGATTTTTGTCTTTAGAAGGGGAAGAATTTGGTTTGGTAAACCTAGAAAAATCTGGTTTAGATTTAGAGCGAAGTTTTAGCTTCCCTTGCTCAATGGCGCGAGATTCAAGTTTGCGTGCCATCGTGAAGGCTTCTTCAAAGGTATGACAAGTTTGGATCCTTAAAGTAGAAGAAATGTGATTAGCACAAGATCGAGTAAACAACTCGATTTGTTGGGATTGAGGAAGGGAGAAAGACAATTGGTTGATTATCCCTCTCCAACGAGCAACAAAGTCTGCAATAGACTCATCATCGAATTCGTGAATGTTATAAAGATCTTTGATCGAGATCTTATGCGTGATATTTATTGAAAAGTTTTCAACAAACATTTGGGCCAATTGAGAGAAAGAAAACAGGGAATGTTGAGGAATGTTATTGTACCAGTCTAAAGCAGGTCCTGCTAGAGACATAGGAAAGGTACGGAGCATAAGCTCCTGATCCTGGACTATGAGGTAGCAAGCATGTTTGAATGCTCGCAAATGTTGTTGAGGGTCTTCCTGACTATGAAATTTTGAAAATTTAGGAAGTTCCCATTGGGGAGGATAAGGCTTGAAAGCTACTGAGGGGTGAATGGGTTCATTACACACTTCTTCAAAGGAGTATGAAGGACGAGCCCCTTTTGTGGAGGCTTCCAAGTCTGCGATTTTCTTGAAGATAATTTGAACCACGTCAGATTGAGGAGGAGGTACATTGGTATGTCCTACATAAGAAGTAAGTGGTGGATGTTGTTGAGGTGTCAATGGAGGATTCATCTGTTGATGGATAGGATGATAAGAGGAATAACCAGGTGTTCTGGGTGACACCGGGTGGGGTATTTGCTGTGAGATAGCTTGCGTATAGGCAGGCTGTGAGATAATAAGTGGTTGAGAAAATAAAGGTTGGGTGACGAATGGAGCCTGTGATTGGTGGACTCCTATGTTTGTTGATTGGATCGGGACAGATTGAGGAACATGGGTGTTGGTTGGATTGGACATGTTGGGGAACAAGACCTAAAAGGGGCCTTCTACTGCCGGATTAGGTATTAAGGGTGCCGATGTTAAAGGATGGGCGAAGGTCACAGTTGCTGGAATATTGGAAGAAAGACCCCCTAGAGGATGAGAAGTAGGAGCCAATTGACTATTCGGAGGGGGTTGGCTCATGAAGAGGTACTGACCTTGGGACACAATGGAGGGCCTAGATGAATTAACAGCAATATGCGGGTGTGCAGACGCATTCATTATAGCCAGGGCAGAAGACTTCTCAGAAGTAGGTTGTGGAATACTCGAGGTAACTGCGGTGTTAGGAATAGTAAGACTATTGAGAACTAGTCGATATGGTAGGTGGAAGAGAAAGGGAGGCATAGGGGCCTCGCTCTTCTCCGTGACTCGAGGCAAGAGCGACGATTGCAACTGCTCTACAAAGGCTTGGGATGATCCACGAGGGTATTGTACACTTGTGGATTGGTGGTCCTTGATCAGATATTTGAATAGATTTGTGTACTAGGTAGTCCATGAGGGCTATCGGATTGCGGGGTCGAGGAATCCCTGGAATTCAGGATCCCCGCGGGGAACATACTCCGAGCCAGATGATATTTCCGAAGGACTAGGGGAAGCTGGACGTGATGGGATTGCCTTGGCTTGATAGAAGGATTATATGACCAGGATGGGGAACCAACTAACAGCGGTCCCAGGAAGATTGGGGGGGGGTGCTGAAACCTCCACACTAGTGGTAATCTCAGAGGAAGAAGGAACCAGTTGGTTGAGCCATTCTTCTAGATTGTGACCGAGTGAAACTGTCATTAAACACGCAGAAAAGAAGATTGACCTAACTAATGCACAGAACAATTCAAGCAGCGCAAGTGATTATCTCCTTTAAATTTGATGCTTTTAAGAAAAGAAAATGTTAGGGAAGGCTTTTAGAACAGGACTACTCAGATAGCCAAACTAAGGATGGTTTGGGTAATGTTTGGTGAGGAGTCCCGAAGGCACTTCAGTAAAAGACCGGTACGTGAGTTTGATATAGGGGCATACCACCCCACACTTCACACACACCGCTGCGATAAGGGGTCAGGTGCTTTGCCAATATATACCAAAATCTTCCGTGAATTTATAGCGCGGCCTGAGTACCGCGTAGGCTCTTCCTCTTGGATATCACTTCCAAGTAGGCGATGGCCAGGGAAGGAATTTTGTTTAAATGCTTTATACCAAGTGATTTTGGCTTTGGGTGCAAGGGTGAAAAATAGAAAATCAATAGTGTCACTACCGATTTTGATCAATTTTCCAGACTAATTAAAAATAGATGAAAATGTACTCATGCCCGAGTAGATCCAATTAAGATAAGTACTTGGGACAAATGAAGTGGTGCTTAAGGTATTCCTACAATGAGGAGGAACATATCCAAAAGAAACGTGCAATGAGTAGAGCCGTGATACTCATATTTAAGGTAGACGAGGGCAATAGGCGGAGAACCACACGATTTCAAATCACCACAAAAGTAGATGACTGGTTATTAGGACGGATGGAAGATCTGAGTTGCGACTAGATTTGTGTAAGATAGATTTTTAACAATAGACGGGCCGTAGATGCAAGGCATTGAGAGGTTCTGCCTCAGGTACACCATCCATGGAAGATAAACGATAAGCCCCAGACCCATATTTATGAGTGATAATGTAGGGGCCCATCCAGTTGGGAGAAAAACTTACCACGTTGACTTCTTTCGAGTGTAGTGACATTTTTGATTTTCCTTAAGAACAAGGTCACCAATTTTGAAGTCACGGTGTTGCAAGTGCTTGGTTGTAAGCACGTTTGACACGCTCAAGATAGACCTGATGATGCTCAAGAGCGTTAAGACGCCGCTCATCTAATAATTCAAGTGTGCTAGACGATTTGACGATAATCCTCATCGGAGACAAATTCTTAAGAGAAACACGGAGAGATGGGATTTGGACTTCCAAAGGAAGGACAGCCTCAGACCCATAGACGAGAGAGAAGGAGTAGTAGCACCAGTAGGAGTACGAATGCTAGTCCGATAAGCCCAGAGAGCAAAAGGAATATGTAAATGCCAATCCCTGCCAGCTCGACTAGTTACCTTTGCGAGGATACTACGCAAAGTTTTATTGGACGCTTCAGCCTGACCATTAGCTTGAGGATAGTATGGAGAAGAAAAACTGAGTTTGATATTGGGAAGGGTAACGATATTGTGGACCACAATATCGGGATCGAGTCCTGGGCATATCCTCATATGACCAAGCAAAGGCTTGACGATGTTTTTGGAAAGAAAGTGGTTAAATCCCCTAATTCCTGTGGATTAAGGGATTGGCCGACCTTAATGATGCGAGGATCTTCAGAAGTCCCTATATTAAGGTCGACAGTGGCCTTGTTGAGAAGGGTAGACGTATCAGAAGGAATAGTTTTGGGGAGATATGAATCCTCTGCCCCCAGATAGGTGAGGACAGAATCCTCATCCGCACATTGGAGAGTGTTGATAGTGGGAGAATCGTCTCCAACTATTTCAGGGAAGATTAATGGTATAGAAGCGGACCGATTGTTAGTCTCATAGACTAACGGCCCTAAGGAAATGGTATTGATCAAAAAAAAAGTAGGTGGGATGGAAATGTCATCGTCCACATCAAGTGATGCTTCTGATTTAGTGGGGGAAGATGGTTCTTCCGTAGGAAGAGGCTCATCAAGAATAGTGACGGTGGCTTTTGAAAGGGGTTTAAACCCTAAACCAAATTTCTGATGTGGCATGAGAGTAGGAATGGACTTGAGGTCATGTATACCTTGTTCATATTTTCCCAGGCCAAAACCTTTCCACGCGCATCGATATAGATAAGTTTTTGCAAACGTGGGATCTGTAGATAATCAAACCCTGTTGAGTAAGGTTTGGTCTTAGGAGGAGAATCTGGGCGATAGTGAGGCGTATCAAGACCACCGTAGATGAAATTAGTCTGTTGATTGGGCAGACCAATGGTGACGATGCGACCGAGACCTGGTTGATATTCAGGTTGTTTGTCTGGTCTACCATACTCATTAGGTTTGAGATGGGCATCGAAAGAAAAGAGAGGAAGCTCTCCTAGTGAGAAACGCTGCAATGTCTCTTCTAGATTTTGTAAATCCGGGTAGTTTGGTTGCAGGTATGGAAGAAGATGATGGCCCCGTCAGGAGAACATGCATTTTCTTTTAAAGGGGCAGATCTTGTGGTCATGTCGCATTGTGCGGAAGGAAAAGGATCTCCTGGATGAGTATATATTTTGCCCCTCATATTGATATTTTAAGCATCGATGGAGGGTGGATGGGACACAATGCATTGCGCGAATCCAGGAGCGTCCGGAGGATCATATTATAGTGGAATTTTCCTTCGACAATGTAGAAGAGTTCATGAAGCAGCTTCTTACCTACTCGAATGGGTAAGACCACAGTTCCTAGAGTGACTGCTAGCTGATCGTTAAATGATCGAAGGGCGAAAGGCGGGGGTGACACCACATTCTTTGGTAACTTAAGTTGCTCAAACGTGTGCGAGGAGATGACGTTGAGTGCAGCTCCACTATCGATCATAACACGTTTTAAGGTAGTGTTATTGATTTGGACTGTGATAAAGAGGGGAGCCTCCAAATCCTCGGAAGAAAGAGAAGGAATTTCTGAATCTTCAAAAGAAATGGTGGTTGATAGTCTATTCAATCCAACAACCAACTCGTAGGGATGGGGCTCATCTGAATTCACTGCGATGCGACGCAGATTATCGATTAGAGCCTGGCGATGTTGTGGAGAGGATTGGATGAGGTCAAAAAGAGACATTTTGACCGGAGCCTGGGTGAGTTGTTTCATAACACTCTCCTCACAGACACGGGAACTTGAGCCCGAGGTGCAGCACGAATAGAGACCCTGGGTCGTGGGGCTGATGAGGAAGGAGAAACGCCTTCAGGGGCTGCAGAAAATGACAACCCGTGGTCGAGATGCTGAGATGAAGATGGGTTATCATAGTGTTGGGTTCTAGTGGCGATATGGATTGTGTCAATTTGGGAAGGTGGAAGATCAAGTGGAATGGGACCACCAGAGGTCTGAGTGGATTGTTGAGGCTCAGATGGGGCTAAGATGACAGGAGGTACCTGTCCCTCCTCCTCCCAGCAAAAGGTCACTTTCTTCCAGAAGGTTCCTTGACAACGGCTTGAAGAAGCTTTACATCCCTCGGTATCATGACCCGGGGTACGGTGGTAAGCACAAATCAGATCAGAGTTAAACCAGGTAGGTTTTAACTCCTTTAGGGTTATAAGGTTTAATCGGAGGAAGGGTTATGGATGAAGATTGGATAAGTTGATGAAGGATTTCGGTATAGAATCCGGTAGACGAAGAGGAGGATAAAGATGATGAAGGTGGTTCTTTTACATTAACCAACTGCTGAGGTAAAAGAACTTGCATGTTAGGTTTAACAGTCTTTTTAGGAATCCTCTTATTTGTTTGGACATTTGGAGGAGCAGTCTTGGGCACTTGAGATGGGAGTAAGTGAGACATGATTGACTTTGGTGGAGGAGGAGCCCCTAAAATAGATTTTGAAGATGATGGATATGTGACAAATTTTGCGGTCTTTGGAGGCAAAGGGGGTTGCTTGGTCGAATGTACTGATGATTTAGATAATGTCGGTTTAGAAGAGGAAGAAGCTCCCAAAGTAGGTGAAATCGGAGGAAGATAGGGTGTCTTGGTTGTTGGTAATGAAGATGATGATCCTGATAGAAGAGGTGAAGTCTTTTTAGTAGGTAGGTCTATTTTTTCGGAGTATTGGTGAGGAATGTGTTGTAGAAGAAGATGATGGCTTTGATGGGTGTGTAGAAGAAGACGCCTTCTCAGCGGGCAAATCCAATCGTTTATGAGGCGTGGAGAGAGATTTTTGTGGAAGAGCACCAAGAGTTTTGATGGTCCGAAATATGGGCTTTCCTTTTTCAGGGATGGTGACGACTTCAACCAGCATAAGGTGATTGTAATATTTTTTGGGGGAATCAAATGGGGAGATAATTGATGGTGTAATGTTAGATTTTTGGTTGTCTCAGTTTAGGTTCCAGGAACCAAGCGTATAGATGTTGGTGCTACCTTACTTTTGATTTTTCCTTAATAGGTGAAGTAACATTGAGTGATGGAAGAAGTAAGTGATGAAGAAGCAGTTCCTTGCGAAGGGACCACTTTTGGTGTAGTGACCATGGGTGGAACTACTGTAGGAAAAGAGATAGGAAGAGTCAAAGTCAAAGACGCTCTTCCGTCGAAGTCGGCACGATTATAGGTACATTCACCAAGGGCATAGTTGTAGCGAGAATGGGAGCAACAGAAGTAGATGTGTCTGTAGTGGAAACTCGAAGGAATGTAATTGCCTCGAGCATTAGAAAGGATGTCTGATGATGAGACCGATGAGGAAGACCCTGTCTCGGGTATGGATGGGAGATCGGACAAAGGAGCGGAGAGAGATGACTCCATGCTCAGCAATGTAGGAATATTCAAAGGTGGGTTATCTGAAGATGGATGGAATTCCAGTGATTGGTGAAGTGGAAGAGGGTTCTGATTCGATTGCTGTGTTTGTAGATGACGTGGTTTCAGTAGCGGATTCTTCAGTAGAAATGAAGTTGATGGTATGAGTGTTTGGTTTTTGAGACTCTGAAGCATTATGGTTCGGGGGCATGATTGGGAAAAGGTTGTTTAAAAACATCGAGTGCCTGATTTGGGGGAGCATTTGGGTTATCCAGAATGAGCTCGCCTTTATCAATGAATTTCTGGACAAGATTTTTGAAAGTCTGAACATCGTTCGATGTCATGACCCCTTGGTTCTATGATAAGGACAGAAATCATTTTTCCCTATACCAGAATGGGCGTTCTCGGCTTTCATCAACATCCCTAATGGGGGGAAGTTCGATCATCAGCGAAATTCCAACATTTTTTCTAAGATAGAGGCATATGATTCCCCCAATGGAGCGAAGGATCGAGATGATGAAGTCCCTTTTCGAGAAGATGAGGGGTCTCTTCGTCGTGGTGTTTGATTAGAATAGTATTGTCGGCTCGTGATGCTTTTAATACGATAGCGTTTGGTGGATCCTTGATTTTTGTCTTTAGAAGGGGAAGAATTTGGTTTGGTAAACCGAGAAAAATCTGGTTTAGATTTAGAGCGAAGTTTTAGCTTCCCTTGCTCAATGGCGCGAGATTCAAGTTTGCGTGCCATCGTGAAGGCTTCTTCAAAGGTATGAAAAGTTTGGATCCTTAAAGTAGAAGAAATGTGATTAGCACAAGATCGAGTAAACAACTCGATTTGTTGGGATTGAGGAAGGGAGAAAGACAATTGGTTGATTATCCCTCTCCAACGAGCGACAAAGTCTGCAATAGACTCATCATCGAATTGGCGAATGTTATAAAGATCTGTGATCGAGATCTTATGCGCGATATTTATTGAAAAGTTTTCAACAAACATTTGGGCCAATTGAGAGAAAGAAAACAAGGAATGTTGAGGAATGTTATTGTACCAGTCTAAAGCAGGTCCTGCTAGAGACATAGGAAAGGTACGGAGCATAAGCTCCTGATCCTGGACTATGAGGTAGCAAGCATGTTTGAATGCTCGCAAATGTTGTTGAGGGTCTTCCCGACTATGAAATTTTGAAAATTTAGGAAGTTCCCATTGGGGAGGATAAGGCTTGAAAGCTACTGAGGGGTGAATGGGTTCATTACACACTTCTTCAAAGGAGTATGAAGGACGAGCCCCTTTTGTGGAGGCTTCCAAGTCTGCGATTTTCTTGAAGAGAATTTGAACCACGTCAGATTGAGGAGGAGGTACATTGGTATGTCCCTACATAAGAAGTAAGTGGTGGATGTTGTTGAGGTGTCAATGGAGGATTCATCTTTTGATGGATAGGATGATAAGAGGAATAACCAGGTGTTCTGGGTGACACCGGGTGGGGTATTTGCTGTGAGGTGGCTTGCGTATAGGCAGGCTGTGAGATAATAAGTGGTTGAGAAAATGAAGGTTGGATGACGGATGGAGCCTGTGATTGGTGGACTCCTATGTTTGTTGATTGGATCGGGACAGATTGAGGAACATGGGTGTTGGTTGGATTGGACATGTTGGGGAACAAGACCTGAAAGGGGCCTTCTACTGCCGGATTAGGTATTAAGGGTGCCGATGTTAGAGGATGGGCGAAGGTCACAGTTGCTGGAATATTGGAAGAAAGACCCCCTAGAGGACGAGAAGTAGGAGCCAACTGACTATTCGGAGGGGGTTGCTCATGAAGAGGTACTGACCTTGGGACACAATGGAGGGCATAGATGAATTAACAGCAATATGCGGGTGTGCAGACGCATTCATTATAGCCAGGGCAGAAGACCTCTCAGAAGTAGGTTGTGGAATATTCGAGGTAACTGCGGTGTTAGGAATAGGTAAGACTATTTGAGAACTAGTCGATATGGTAGGTGGAAGAGAAAAGGGAGGCATAGGGGCCTCGCCCTTCTCCGTGGCTCGAGGCAAGAGCGACGATGCAAACTGCTCTACAAAGGCTTGGGATGATCCACGAGGATAATCGTACACTTGTTGGATTGGTGAGGTCCTTGATCAGATATTTGAATAGATTTGTGTACTAGGTAGTCCATGAGGGCTATCGGATTGCGGTCGAGGAATGCCTGGAATTCAGGATCCCCGCGGGGAACATACTCCGAGCCAGATGATATTTCCGAAGGACTAGGGGAAGCTGGACGTGATGGGATTGCCTTGGCTTGATAGAAAGGATTATATGACCAGGATGGGGAACCAACTAACAGCGGTCCCGAGGAAGATTGGGGGGGTGCTGAAACATCCACACTAGTGGTGATCTCGGAGGAAGAAGGAACCAGTTGAGCCATTCTTCTAGATTGTGACCGAGTGATAACCGTCATAAACACGCAAGAAAAGAAGATTGACCTAACTAATGCACAAGGACAATTCAAGCAGCGCAAGTGATTATCTCCTTTAAATTTTGATGCTTTATAAGAAAAGAAAATGTTAGGGAAGGCTTTTTAGAACAGGAACTACTCAGATAGCCAAACTAAGGATGGTTTGGGTAATGTTTGGTGAGGAGTCCCGAAGGCACTTCAGTAAAAGACCGGTACGTGGCTTGATATAGGGGCCTACCCCCGCACTTCACACACCGCTGCGATAAGGGAGTCGGGTGCTTTGCCAATATATACCAAAATCTTCCGTGAATTTATAGCGCGGCCTGAGTACCGCGTAGGCTCTTCCTCTTGGATATCACTTCCAAGTAGGCGAGGCCAGGGAAGGAATTTTGTTTAAATGCTTTATACCTAGTGATTTTGGCTTTGTGTGCAAGGGTGAAAAATAAAAATCAAATAGTGTCACTACCGATTTTGATCAATTTTCCAGCCTAATTAAAACTAGATGAAAAACATGCAGCAATGACAAAGGAAAAGTTCTTTTTAGCACTTAAAAACGAAGTGTTTGATTTCGATGAAGACAAGTCAAACAGATTCTTTCCCCAAATGCGATTAAGTTCTTTTTAAGCACCAAAAATTGAAGTGTTTGGATGTGATAGGCAACCAACAAAGAAATCCTAAAAAGGAGAAAACACCGTAAAAAGAGGAATACCTGTAGATTTAGCTCTCCAAGGTGTGTGGACTTCAAAAAGTGCGTTGTTGAGCTCTTCCCCTCGAACAATCCCACGAACAAGCAAAGTGCTCCGCAAGAAGAGGTTAAGCAAACACCAAAGAAAACCCAGAAAGATATATCCAGATAACGGTGAAACGAGAAATCTCTACTTTTAAGGAACTAGAAAAATTTCAAAGATAACGATTTCGCCTAAAAAAAAAGCAAGATTGAAATGATGAAAAGAATGCTCAAATAGGACTGATAGAAATCAGTGAAGAAAAAGGAACAAAGTTCAAAACTAGGAAAGAAATGAACTTACCAATAAGGGACTTTGGTTCGAAGTCCCACCGGGCGTGCCAGAATGTAGATCAAGGATTTCGCGCTTGTTACCTGTCCAAGTTAATGCACCAAACTAAACACAAAAACCCTGAAAAACTCCAATAAAATCGATACCTGATGGATAAGATCCGAAGATGTAGATTGGATGAGGAAGCCGATGTAGATAAGACGGGCGCACACGAGCAATTCGCACAATAGATCCGTGTATCCTGCAAAACACCGATGCTTGACAGAAAAAGACCACGTTAAAAGATATTTAGGTGGACTGCCCGAGAAGCGGGTCCGAGAAGCGATAAGCTTCCTCGGCGGATGTCAGTCCACGTTTTCAATTAAGAAAAGAAGCATACATGATAAAAGATGTAAATAAATGTCTAGATTTTCTGATTGCAATAATAAGACAGAATCTAAACACAGACAGAAAATATAGAAAATAGGGAACTATGAAATAATGCTGGATTTGTGTTACCTGTATCCTTTTTACCTATCTGCAGGGAAATCGGCGTCGACTGGGTAGAATCGCGCGTGATGACGGATCGGCGTACGATGACTAAGATTGGCGTCGATTGAGATGGATCGGCGTCGACTAGGTAGAGATCGGCGTCGACTGGAGATAGATCAATCAATCAGGGACTGTGCGATAAGATTCGGGAATTGGAAGGTGAATGTGGTCTGCTGGATGTGCCGAAGTTGGCAAGACACTAGAACAGAGTCACCAGATGATAGATGGTGGTGTGTGATGATGATCTGTAACAGGGACAGAGTAACGGTGCTCCTCTCAGGGATTGATTCGGACAGGATCTGCCCTAATTTGAGACAATTGATGCTAAGAAGGATCTCTCTTTCTCACAACCTGTATCTCTCTCGCTCTCTGTTCGTGCGTAAGTGCTAGTCCTTTTTTCGTCTGTTCGCTTTTTCGCTCGTATCGTGATCTCTTTTTCTCTTGGTCCTTAGAACTGAGTTCTGGACTTGCTTTTATAATCGGCCGCCGCTCCTAGAAAATCGGCGCCGACCATATGGGTCGGCGCCGATCGCGGAATAGACTCCCGAGATGGCCAAAATGAGCGATTTCAAGAAAGATAAGATTTATCCTGAATACGGGAAAATATCCCGCTTAGGGAAGAGGAAAAATAGATGTGATACATAGATAGAATAAATTTGGGGTGGATAAGTGATTAAGATGCATGGGAAGAAGCGTAATCAAATATTTAATATTTAATCACTCATGGGTAAGATGTGATGGGGTGAATTAAATTTGGAATAAGTGATTAAATCACAAATTGGATAATATCCCAAGGGGATAGTTGGTGACGTAAACGTGCCCCAGGTTACCTAAGCAAGTAAACAGATGAGAGGGACACTAAATTGAGTAACCAATTTTAAGTGTCTACACTTAGTACTCAGATGGGGGACTACACATTGACCGATGACTTCTATGTTATTGGACTTGGTGAGATTGAGGACAGTCATGGGCTATTCAGTGGTTGCAGCATCCCTTGGACACTTTGCAACCGATGCAATTACCTCATAAAGGCATGGCAGTTGGAGCTTAATGCTGGATAGGATAGAAGATGCTCCGGTAGAAGAAAGGGCTCTTTCATGACGGTGGGCATCATATAGTTGTTTCAGGATGCAGGATGAAGCTCTATAGATCAGACATGGAGTGGGTTGCATGGGTTAATTTCCTCAATGTTACAATGACTGCAGGTGAAATGGCCATGTTTAGGGGGATGGGTCAGCCCTGGGGTTTTGCAATATGGAAAGCATCCAGATTAGGTTCCTAGATAAGCACGACTCTAATCTACATGGTGATTATATCCTCTATGGTATGACCATCAGATAGAGGGTTTGTAGCATGTGGTAGAGCTTGAGGAGGGTGTTAAACCTGAATGATGACTACGCCTTCTCGCCATTCTAAAGACATATAATGATGTTCATGAGCATAGAAGGCCATTAGATGTATTTCCTTGGAGATGTTACACATTAGTTATCTAGTTCTAGTCCCTTTGATACTTCAGTGGTTTTGGTGATCTGAATGAATGCATGGTTCTTTTCTTTCCTAGGATATGCATCTGTCACTAACCGATGTATTCTCAAACAAGATCACCATACAGAAGAGGTATCCTATTCCTCGCCCACCCAGATGAGTTGGCATGAGCACCCAACGCCGACTGGGTGATGAGGATGGATCTTCGCATCAGGATTTTATTAGATTCGCGTTCTAGATGAGGACATTCGCAAAATGACTTACACCTGTCACTACGGGCACTATGAGTATACAAATTAATGCCATTTGGACAGACCAATGGATAACCTATTACGTTTCAGTCATGCATAGAAAAATTGATCTAGAATTTTTAGAGAGCCATGTTATGGGAAAACCAGGAGATTCGAAGGTTTTCTTTGATGATATCTTTTATATAGAACATGGGCATATGTTGATGTTAACAATTGAGGCATCTTGATGAGGTACTCAGAGGATGAATGGAGACTAAAAGTCTATCTATTTGCTAGAGATGTCCAAGTGCAAATATGTGGACAAAACATGAGATATTGTAATCTTGGGCACGTCATTGGGGTCACTGGGGTCAAGGCTTCATGAAGGGGAAGTAATTACAGGCATAAGCAGGATTGGCCACCACCCAGGTATGATGCTCTATAAAGATTAAGCGTGGATTCTTGGGGTATCTCAAGTTATTAGACCAGGTTCGTGAAGGGCTATTCATCAACTGGTAGCTCTGTTGACAGATCTTACACAGAAAGGGGGCAGTTGTCAGAAGGACAGATGAGGCACAGGTAATATTTGAGAGGCTCCTTGAGGTAACTATGAGCACATGTCCAGTTTTGGCTCAATCAATCATTTCTCAAAAGTGAATCATTTCAGGAAGTAGATGATTCCTTCGGGATATGGGGATTGGTGAAGTCACATGAATGCAGGGATTCGCCAGGGACCTATTGATGTGTACGAGAGTATGAAATTTAATCTAATAGCTATAAGTATGAGGGGTCTTTCCTCCACCTATGATAGAGGGGGGATTTTTCTTAAACTTGCCACAATGCATGAGAATTAATAAAGTTCAGACAGTAATTAGGATACTACTTAAATTTGTGGTGAGGACTGACCACAACAGCCTGACATATTTAAGTGGAACAGAAGGAGCTCAATGAGAGGCAATTCAGAAATGGGTTAAGCTGAATTACAGTGTATAGTCATTTTAACATTGACTATGTCAAAGGGACAGAGAATATAGTTTTCATGATCCCCTTTTCAATAATTTGGTATATCTCGTAATGCCCTATTGTTCTTTGAGCTATGAGTTTCAGCTTACATATTTTGAATTCTTGTATACTGTTACATTTAGTATTCCAAAAATTTCATTTGGGCATATTGACATTATGTACTTCTTTCTTAAATTGAACTAAATTGGCCGATGTCCTTAGGTGATTATAGCTTTGGTCATTTGTTCAATATTGTGGTGTGAGATTATAATTTACAATATTGAACGCAATTATAAAATCCTTGAATCTGAGCTTAATTTTGTTGATGGATTTTTGTAATCTTGCGAGTGTATCTTAAGCATGGGTCCATGATGCATGAACTTACAGGACAATTCCAGTGGTATTTTAAAACATACAGGTAGATAAAGGAACCGAGATCGTGGTTCTCTTGGAATTCTAGCTCTCAAGAATGATTACCGAACTTGCTAAAACCATGATCGTGGTTTAGAACCGTGAGTGTATGTTATAAACCATGATTGCCGAACTCTGAGACAACAAGTCATTAGAAGTACTTTGCCAGCAACTCCTTATTGTTACAGCCATTTGCCGATTTTAGAGTAGAAGTGGGATTGTATTCCTCGATGGATTTCATTACGAGCTTTGTCTACCCCGTGGTGCAAGGGAATTGCTCATCAAACTTCTGGATAGCGGTAGATTCAACCATGCCACAAAGACAAGGAGGTATGTCCACGACTTTAATTTGTCGTTTACATTTTAGGTTTTTAAGGCATTTTCATGTGGCAGATTGAAATGTTTCTTTATGTATAAAGGTATTCTTGTTTTATCAGTCGACTTCAGCGAGCTCAACATCATGCAGTGACCGGGATAGCAAGTTCCTCAAAATCCACCGAGCATATTTTGGCAAGGACCTTTTCGTTTGGTTCACACTGAGATCCGCCTCCTGTGGTTCCTAGTCTGTCACCCACTGAAACTGCATGGAACACAAGATAATATCATTGTGAAGAATAGTGAGAAATTAAGGGTTATCATGTGTAGAACCTAATGTTAAACTAGGGCAGACAGAAGGCATGGCTACAAGTGGCTATCCCGCATGTGAGTATTAGCTATAATACCACTTTCAAACATATGCCTATTGGTGTAGTCGAGTATGCATTCCGAGCATTGTATGGATATGATGCAAGACACCTCTAAAGTTGACTGTAGGCGGTGGTTTGGTGGCAGTAGACTATCCCAAGCGGCTCGTAAGAGAGACAACAGGAAATTGGTCAAGACATCCTTAAGGCATTATATATGACCCTAGATACCATATGTCACCGGACCCAGAATCAGAAGTTAGATGAATGCAGATCCCAATCCATTGGTGCCGCGATGACCGAATCAAAAACAATTGAGGTAGGACCGATGGTGGTATGGTTCTTCGATATTCTAGCCATGCATAGACAATGAGGTTCACCCTCAATTTTTTGAAGAAATTATAGTGCGAGTTCATGCTTAATGAAGTCTCGAGCCTTGATTCTATGGACTTTTCATGATTTTTTGGTGCTGAGGAGAGTTGGCTCTGCACAGAGTATACCTAGTGCACACATAGGTCAACATATTATCCTTCATGCCCCAGTAAGATACACAATGTCTTACATGTTATCCCTCCTATAGTGATAAAAGCTTGTGGGGCATTGATAAATTGCATTCTTCTGCAGGGAGCTTACTGACACTCTGGACCCAGGATAGGGACTAGATTACATCTGGTGATGTTAGTGCCAGAGGTGCCAGTTCTTGGATAGCCGAGACCACTGTGAGATTGACGAATAGAGTTATTCTGTAGTTCACTGGTGAGGTGAGACATCATTTGCCAATAGAGGATGCTATATGGGAAGGTGAGTATATATCTACAGCATCCAGACCTTGCGGTTGCTTGGGGACTGCTGCCACTGATATTGGTCTTTTGTAATGTCCCTCTTTCTTGATTAGTTCGGTCGGAGACCTTTTGGCCTGTTTTGTCTACCTGACGGCCAAAAGGGTGTTTTCAAGGGTGACTTCGGTTTATTATTCTATTATATGGTGCTTGAATTAAAGTAAAATATCATTAAAGCACATATAATGAATTAATAGACTGTTTGAGTGATTTTGACTTAGGAAAGTGTATTTAAATAAATTAATAAACTATTTAAATGCACTTCCTAGCCAAAAGTGTGACTTGTTTGGGTATGATTAATTAAACCCAAAAATGCGACTTACTTAGTAAAGAAAAATAATTAATTAAATATTAATTATTGGGTTTTAGCCAAAAAGTGCGACTTGGATATTTGGAAGGGTTTTTGGCTATATGAAAGAAAATGCGACTTGGGGGAGATTCATTCAGAACATTATTATTTTTCATACAACAGTTAGCACAGAGCTTTTGCAGACAGAATCCAAGGACGGAAACCCTCTGGATTATTCCTCTTGCGAACAGAAACCCCAGGAGCAGTGAGAGAAGCTTCCATCCAGGAATCTTCATTGTTTACACAGTTATTCAACATTGTAGCAGTGTCAGAGAAAAAAATAAATTGCAGCAGTGAGCATTTGTACATCCATCTGAGTGGGGCGGCTTCTTCTACAGACATTCATTGCTATAATAGAGGTATTTTTCATGATAAATATTTATTGTAACTCCCAGCAGCAAATATATTAAATCAGCTAGGGTTTTGGCTCATTTACTGTGGGTTTTTGAACAACCTTTGTTATTAAATATTTCTATAGATTTACATTCGTATTGCTGTCATATTTAGTTCCAGAAATCACCATTAAATATTCAGCTGAAATATTTATAAAGAAATCTACCAGATTTGCCCTAGGCACCTATTTTGCATTCACCCGGTTTGCGGACTTTCTGTATTTATTTACCTATGCAGTTTCAGTGTGATGTTTTATGAATTCCTTTAATATTATCAGTTCATATCTAAGCCAGAGCATTATATATATATATAAAGTATTCAGACAAAAACGGGTTTGGGACCTTTTGATTTTATCAGATAGGGTGTTCGGAAAAAATATATATATATATAGATATATATATATATATATATATATATATATATATATATATATATATATATATATATATATATATATATATAAAGTATTCAGACAAAAACGGGTTTGGGACCTTTTGATTTTATCAGATAGGGTGTTCGGAAAAGGTCGGAATAGTTAAATAGGAGGATTACTATGACTATAGCCTTGGAAAGTCTTCCAAAGAGGAACAAACTTTATTTGATACTATGGATGGCTGGCTACGTATAGACCGTTTTTGTGGGTTGGTCTGGTCTATTTCTTTTTCCTTGTGCTTATTTTGCCCTCGGTGGATGGTTCACGGGTACAACCTTTGTGACTTCATGGTATACTCATGGATTGGCCAGTTCGTATTTGGAAGGTTGTAATTTTTTAACTACCACAGTTTCTACGCCTACTAATAGTTTAGCACATTCTTTGCTACTATTATGGGGTCTTGAAGCACAAGGATATTTTACTCATTGGTGCCAATTAGGTGGTCTATGGACTTTCGTTGCTCTTCATGGTGCTTTTGGTCTAATAGGCTTCATGTTACGCCAATTTGAACTTGCTCGATCTGTATAATTGCGACCTTATAATGCAATTGCGTTCTCTGCTCTAATTGCTGTTTTTGTTTCTGTATTCTTGATCTATCCATTAGGCCAATCTAGTTGGTTTTTTACACCTAGTTTTGGTGTAGCAGCTATTTTCTGATTTATCCTCTTTTTTCAAGGTTTTCATAATTGGACCTTGAATCCATTTCATATGATGAGAGTTACTGGAGTATTGGGTGCTACTCTTCTATGTCCTATTCACGGTGATACCGTGGAAAATACTTTATTCGAAGACGGTGATGGTGCAAATACGTTCCCTGCTTTTAACCCAACTCAAGCTGAAGAGACTTATTCTATGGTAACTGTTAACCATTTCTGGTCCCAAATTTTTGGTGTTTCTTTTTCCAATAAACGTTGGTTACATTTCTTCATGTTATTTGTGCCAATGACCGGTTTATGGATGAGTGCCATTAGAGTAGTTGGTCTAGCTCTAAACTTACGTGCCTATGACTTTGTTTCTCAGGAGATTCGTGCGGCAGAAGATCCTGAATTTAAAACTTTCTACACAAAAAATATTCTCTTGAACGAAGGTATTCGTGCTTGGATGGCGGCTCAAGATCAGCCTCATGAAAACCTTATATTCCCTGAGGAGGTTCTACCCCGTGGAAACGATCTTTAATGGAACTCTATCTTTAGCTGGTCGTGACCAAGAAACTATTGGTTTCACTTGGTGGGCTGGCAATGCCCGACTTATCAATTTGTCAGGAAAATTACTTGGGGCTCACGTGGCTCATGTTGGATTAATTGTATTCTGGGCTGGAGCAATGAATCGATTTGAAGTGGCTCATTTTGTATCGAAAAAGCCTATGTATGAACAAGGATTGATTTTACTTCCCCATCTAGCTACTTTAGGATGGGGAGTCGGTCCTGGTGGGGAAATTATGGACACTTTTCCCTATTTTGTATCTGGGGTACTTCACTTAATTTCTTCTGCAGTTTTAGGTTTTGTTGGTATTTATCACGCACTAATCGGACCCGAAACTTTAGAAGAATCTTTTCCATTTTTTGGTTATGTATGGAAAGATAGAAATAAAATGACTACAATTTTAGGTATCCACTTAATTTTGCTAGGTGTTGGTGCTTTTCTTCTAGTCTTCAAGGCTTTGTATTTTGGTGGCATATATGATACCTGGGCTCCTGGCGGTGGAGATGTAAGAAAAATTATGAACCTTATGCTTAACCCAGTTGCTATATTTGGTTATTTGCTCAAGTCTCCTTTTGGAGGAGAGGGATGGATTGTTAGCATGGACAATCTAGAAGATATAATCGGAGGACATGTATGGTTAGGTTCCATTTGTATTTTCGGTGGTATCTGACACATCTTAACAAAACCTTTTGCATGGGCTCATCGTGCGTTTGTATGGTCAAGAGAAGCTTACTTGTCTTATAGTTTAGCTACTCTTTCTATCTTTGGTTTCATTGCTTGTTGTTTTGTTTGGTTTAACAATACAGCTTATCCCAGTGAATTCTATGGGCCAGTCGGCCCAGAGGCGTCTCAAGCTCAAGCATTTACTTTTCTAGTTAGAGATCAACGTCCTGGAGCTAGTGTAGGGTCTGCCTAGGGGCCTACTGGTTTAGGTAAATATCTAATGCGTTCTCCAACTGGAGAAATTATCTTCAGAGGAGAAACAATGCATTTTTGGGATCTTCGTGCTCCCTGGTTGGAACCTCTAAGGGGTCCTAATGGTTTGGACCTGAGTAAGCTGAAAAAGGACATACAACCCTAGCAAGAACGATGTTCAGCAGAATATATGACTCATGCTCCTTTAGGTTCTTTAAATTTTGTGGGTGGTGTAGCTACCGAGATTAATGCAGTGAATTATGTATCACCCCGAAGTTGGTTAGCCACCTCTCATTTTGTTCTAGGATTTTTCTTTTTCATGGGTCATTTGTGGCATGCAGGAAGAGCTCGCGCAGCTGCAGCAGGATTTGAGAAAGGAATTGATCGTGATTTTGAACCTGTTCTTTCAATGACCCCTCTTAATTAAACGATAAAATAAACTAGATAAAATCATAATTCATCTAATTTATTTTCATTTACCATGTTAGGAGATGGGATAGCGGGATCCTTCGCTATTTTTTTCCCAAACCCGTTTTTGTCTATATATATATATATATATATATAATGCTCTGGCTCAGATATGAACTGATAATATTAAAGGAATTCATAAAACATCACACTGAAACTGCATAGGTAAATAAATACAGAAAGTCCGCAAACCGAGTGAATGCAAAATAGGCGCCCAGGGCAAATCTGGTAGATTTCTTTATAAATATTTCAGCTGAATATTTAATGGTGATTTCTGGAACTAAATATGACAGCAATACGAATGTAAATCTATAGAAATATTTAATAACAAAGGTTGTTAAAAAACCCACAGTAAGTGAGCCAAAACCCTAGCTGATTTAATATATTTGTTGCTGGGAGTTACAATAAATATTTATCATGAAAAATACCTCTATTATAGCAATGAATGTCTGTAGAAAAAGCCGCCCCACTCAGATGGATGTACAAATGCTCATTGCTGCAATTTATTTTTTTCTCTGACACTGCTACAATGTTGAATAACTGTGTAAACAATGAAGATTCCTGGATGGAAGCTTCTCTCACTGCTCCTGGGGTTTCTGTTCGCAAGAGGAATAATCCAGAGGGTTTCCGTCCTTGGATTCTGTCTGCAAAAGCTCTATGCTAACTGTTGTATGAAAAATAATAATGTTCTGAATGAATCTCCCCCAAGTCGCATTTTCTTTCATATAGCCAAAAACCCTTCCAAATATCCAAGTCGCACTTTTTGGCTAAAACCCAATAATTAATATTTAATTAATTATTTTGCTTTACTAAGTAAGTCGCATTTTTGGGTTTAATTAATCATACCCAAACAAGTCACACTTTTGGCTAGGAAGTGCATTTAAATAGTTTATTAATTTATTTAAATACACTTTCCTAAGTCAAAATCACTCAAACAGTCTATTAATTCATTATATGTGCTTTAATGATATTTTACTTTAATTCAAGCACCATATAATAGAATAATAAACCGAAGTCACCCTTGAAAACACCCTTTTGGCCGTCGGGTAGACAAAACAGGCCAAAAGGTCTCCGACCGAACTAATCAAGAAAGAGGGACATTACAAAAGACCAATATCAGTGGCAGCAGTTCCAAAAACATCCCCCAGCATCTCATCTATAGAAAAGAAATCATGTTAACCAACAAATAATGTCTCGCCCGCAGTGCATATGGCACCACATGATCCACAGTGGTGTGGTGTGCTAGAACTGGCTCCTCCACCAACATCACCAGATGCAATATGGTCACTATGCTGGGTCAAAGTGTCAGTGAGCTCCCTCAATGCATACAGTGTGTCAATCTCCACAACCTCCTTCACTGTAGGAGGGATAACTGAAGGCAGTGGGGGTTTTGGGGCATGGGGGATCCTTGGTTGACCTATGCGTGCACCAAGTCTACTCTGTGCAGAGCCATCTCCTCGACCAAAAAAGTTAGAAAAGTCAAAATAATTTGGGACCTCATTAAGCACGAACTCGCAATATAATTTCTTCAAAAAATATAGAGGAACCTCATTGTTGTTGCATGGTGGATAATCAAAAACCATCCACCATCGGTCCTAAAAATTATTTTTGATTCAGTCATCGTGGCACCAATGGATTGGGAACCGTTTACAAGTAACTGCGAGGGTGGCATTGGTTCTCGGGTCAGTAAATAATGCACAAATGAGGTCTTTTCCAATATTTTTATCTTTTACGGCTGCATGGGATAATTTATCCGCATACCACTGCCTACAATCACCTCTAAAGGTATTTCATCTATGTATTTGGTTGGTTGCTGAGTCGACTTCGCCAATCAATGTTTGCAATGTGTTGGCTAAAGTCATGCAGGATGGATTTGTGGCATGATTTTGTCTTATATTCTGAATAAGGCTCTCAATGACAATTTTATTTTCTCGGATTCTTCCAATGATATTATATTGTGTTCCTGCTGGTTCAGTGGGGATAGAAGGAGCCACATGAAGTGGATCTATGTTTAGAGGAGGGTTTTGAGGAATGTTCAGAGGGTTTTGAGGAATGTTTTGACGGTTTGCACGATTTTGAGTTTGCCGACCAATTGACAAAACAAGAAAATTGTATACATAAACAAACATTTCAAAAAACCCATGAAAATGCAAAAAAAAACCTAAAATGCAAAAAACCCTAAAATGCAAAAAAAAATGATTAAAATCGGGGGCTTACCTCCTTGTCTTGGCGGCATGGTTGAATTTATCGCGATCCAGAAGTCTGATGAGCAATTTTGACGTGGTATTCAAAGCTCGAGTGAAAAACGTCTAGGAGAAATCACGGTTTGAAATGAAAAATGGGAAAAATGAGGACTCGCGGGACTGCTTTTTTTGTCTCAGAGTTTCGCAATCACGATTTTAGGTTCGATTATTGCCGAACCCAAAATTCAAGAACTACGATCGCGGTTCTTGAATTTCAGATTTTTATGTCCACGGAATTGTCCACCAACTTCGTACACTTACCCAGTGTCTAGAAAAAATATCTCAAAAACATGTAAATCCCCCTCCAAGAGTAAAAAGGTGATCAAAATATTTTAGGACTATTAAAAACCCAATAATAAGGCGAGAGGAGACCACCAATACAGTACTTACAAAGCTAAAATTCATTTATAAACTTTGGCAAGCATGGATTCAATTTTACAATCCACCTTGCCTCAAAGGAGTGGTCGAATCTCACCATCCATTACCAATCTCCCCACCACAAACCCCCCCCAAAAAAAAAACAGGGGATCAAATCTCACCTTATCAAGAGAACATCAAAAACAATATTATATGTTATGTCTATGTCAATCTTATCATCCCGTGAAGATTATTTCTTAGAAAACAATGTCTTCAGCCCTCTTCAAAAGAGTTTATGGAGTCAATAGAAAACAATTCATAAGGGGCCGAGGAGACCACCATGTAGGGCAGCGTATGTTTCACTTTTTATTAAGGTATCATTGATGTAAATATTAAAGGTCTCAATGTGTTTTGTGTTTAAGAAGACCATATTTAATACTAATGTATACAAAGATTGTGTTTCTCTTAAAAAGAAGTGAAGAGTGTAAGAGAATCCTCCGTGTTTGTGGTGATAAACTCCCATCCTATCTAAAAATACGTGCTCTTGGTTTTGCCACCAAACCCTTGATATCTCCGAGACAAAAGATTTAAGATAACTATGTCGAGAGAGTGTACTCATTAAAGCAAAAGGGGGACACATTTCAAAAAAGAGCATTGTGGGTGAAGCCTAGCTAGCATTTCTTTGGTCTCCATGCTAGCTAGGTAGGGCACCCTTAATAGTCATGATCCCTTATATGCGGATTTTATTTTGGCTAATGCATGCTGTTATTAGTTGAAGCTATAAATTTAATCTTTCTTTTAATGAGCACAATTTCGAGAATAGTTTTTTAAGGTTTTCTTCCATTTATTATTATGATGTAATGATATCAAAGCTTCAATTTTTTTTATTATATGTTGTAAGTTATTATAATGATATTTGAAAATAGTTCATATATATTTTTTATTTGTGTTTATTTCTAATTTTGTTAAATTAAAATTTTATAATATTTTTAAAATTTAAATATAATTGAAATTATATAAAAATAGGAGTAATTTTGTCTATTTTCCATTAAATAGACAATTTAAATACGAACATAATTAAATAAATTCGTAAATATTATTTCTTCTAGTAATATAATAAAGTAACATCTAATTTCTTGTTAAATTTATCATATTTATAGAAATTAAGTGTAGTTGTGATTGGATATGGTAGTCTTGCTTACGTTGTTCGTTATAAATCAAGTCATAACTTTTAACCCATTCCTACATCTCAATTCTCACTATACAACATTTTTATCGCTTTATGCTCATAATTCCATCTTCACCATGTTAATGGTGATTGTACGCACTCAAAATTGCATGTGCTACATTGTCGGAAAATAGTTACAAAGGTCCCCAATAATGATTCAAAATTCTTTCAAGAAGGTCTTCGAGCTCCAAAACCTATTCGCAGTGTATATTTGTAGCCTAGATGGCCTTACTTAACTTTTCCATGCATGTTTCCATCTCCCCGCCTCTTTCTGTGCCTGTTTTGGCCTTCAGTGCTAGGATCGCTGCCCTACACAAGGCGGTGGTCCTGCCCACTTTTTCCATATTCTTCATGTGTGTTTCGACATGCAACGATTCACTTAAGTTTACTTTTAGAACACATCTATGAGCCAAATTGGCTAAAAATAGCTTTGTTTGCTTGGTTTTCCTTGCTCCTTCTATTTAAAATGAGATTTAATTAGTTGGAACCGCCTCTTCTTGCCTTGTGCATGAAGTAACCTCCTAGCCTCCATTCCTATATATCCCATGCTTGTATTCAAGCTAAGGGCTGAGAATTTTGTGTATCTTGCATTGTATTGCTAGTACGATCTTGCTAGGAATTGCATAGCCAAGCTCTGATCTCTTGTTTTATCTCTCTTCAACCTGCATTACATTCAAAATGCCATCAAACTGACATTGCTCAAGTGCCATCCTCTTATTGTTGTTCTTGTAATCCCAATCTCTTGGACTCATATGAACACTCAGATATACAAAGGACAAACTGAGGGGACAAATTACTACACAGTTGGATTTACCTCTGTTATGTGAATTCCAAGTTGGATTTGTTGTTTGATTTCCTTCATTCTTACAATTTATCATTGTTACATCATATCAAATAGAGTAGAAATCAATTTCCTTTCATTTGCAAGTAATTAGTTAATTTTGAAGAGGGTTTAAATCATTAATAGTAATTCTCGGTGACGGATCTGAAGGAGAGAATATTTGTAGGAGGTTTTCTACACATCATAGATCATTTGGAAAGTTCTTGTTTTAAGTTAGTTTAGTTTCCATACACTCAGCATAGGTGAATAACCACACCAGGTTATCTCGCTTGTTTAGTTTTAGTGTAGAAATATTTTAATTATTTATAATAGAAGTAAATTGTTGTTTGTGATTGTAATATTTCAGTTTTGTGATTTGTTTAGATTAGTTTTCTTTCAGCAGTAGCATATATTGTTAATTTCATTCAGCTTACATGGACACTTCAAACTAGATCGACACTTAGATCCAAGTTAGGCAAATAAACCATAGGGAATTTATGCTATTCGTTCATAGCCTCTAAATCTCCCCTTTGCCAATTCAGCTACCAGGAGATCACACTACCAGATCTTAGTCAATGATCCTCCTATAGTTAGCCACACACATTCAACATCGGTTGCTCTGGCACGACCTCAGGGGGTCGAGTGCAGTTGAAGGTTGCATGTAAAAGTATAATAAAAGTCCATCTTCAATGTGAGTAAGACATAATGAACATTGAGAGGGGCATTGCATACCTTTCTTAATAAATTCATTTTGTGTCAATTGTTTGTGTTGGAGGATAACCGTTGAAATATAAATATTTTCTTGGACATACAAGAAAGGTCCTGGATACATTAATTAAAAGGTTGTTTTGAGTGAGTTATTTGTGTTGGTGAATAATCCCATTGAAAATATATAGATTTTTGGGCACATAATATTGGTTCATAATTTCTGATTCTAGTAAAAGGAAACTAGTAGATCGATCTATGTGAAAGTAAAAATCCTTCAAGTACCTCTTACGAGAAGAATAATATGTCAAAAAAAATGACCCCATTATAAAGCATCTTCTTAATTGATGTTTAAAATAATTAGACAAGTAAAAATATCCCGCAAAGGGTTTCGTTTAAGATGTGGACAAATTTAACATTCAAGTATTAATAGGCGTATATTATGTGACTAACTCATCGTTAAATATCGAACAAATAACATAGTCATCCATATAAATCTAATTTAAGTATAAATATTAGTGTTTAAAATAATTAGAATACTAAGAATATTTTATAAGGTTTTCTTTTGAGACATGAATAAGGCTCGTGAACAAATTAAATAAATTATGATGAGAATTGAGATAAATAGCATAATCATTCACATAAATCTAATTTAAACATTGGTTATTTACATAAATTTAATTTGAATGAAGAAAAAATCATTTAATATGGTTGGTAACCAATTACTAATAGATTTTCATTATTTGAATTCAAATAACATAATTATTCACATAAATCTAATTTAGATAAATAAAAGTAACATTGTATATTACAATGAATGAATATATTATGATTAAAAGAGGATACTTATTCATTCCAATAGTCTCACATATAATTTATTGCTAGCATCATGTACTTTTGTATCTAAAAAGAAGTAAAGAACTTGTTAAAAATTGCTTCTATCTTTTATCATAGAAGTCTTAAGATCCATGAGAAACATTGACAAGAATGTTTTGAGAGTGGTTTACTACTTATGGACAATACTCTGTGTAATAAGCATGCATATCTTAAATATAATTTAAGGATATGTAATAAATTTATTAGGAAGATCTCAAATCCAATCTTCTGATTTGGAAAAGATTTGATAATCTACTAGCATCCATTCTCATAGTCATCACATTTTCATATAAAAACTTTTGAGAGTGTTTGCTACTTGTTAGACAATCTTCATGTGTAATAAGCATGCTTGTGACAGCTCAATTTCCTTAAACTATCTCAAATATAATTTATTGATAAAAACATAAATTTATTAAAAAGATCTCAAAGTCAATCCTCTCCATGATATATTAAAGATTTGATATCACCCATTCTCATAATCATTACATCTTCATATGAATATGTAATGGCATAGCACTACTCATAAACTAACATATTTGGAATAAACTTTGCTATAAAATTATTATACTTCATTTTGATTTCATATACATTACGAAGAAAATCTAAGTTAATGAAAAGAAAGAGGACATGTATGGCAAACACCATGATTCATAGGTAGCATATCACATAATGTTTGTCAGTGTAAAGGCCAACCAAGCAACATAACATTCCACATGGGGACTTGAATTTTGGGACTAATTTAATACACATATAAATATATAGCTACAAAAACACCACCCAAAAAAATGTATACCACCCAACACGACCTCCCTTAATTTGCTCCAAATAATGGGGGCCTCACGAGGCACCACATATAATAAGGAGATAAAAGCTATCACCTCAAAGAAAAATAAGTTGTTTTTTTTTTTTGTTATTTTATCTTGATTTTCAACACAATACGAGAAAGAAGTGCCATGAATCAACCATTTTTATTTATAAATTTAACGGCCCCTTTGTCTTTTTATGTTGAACTTAAGCATCATATTCAGAGTCATTTTTCAACTTATTTTGGATTTTTGTAATATATTTTTTTTTGTTTTTTAATGACAATGCAACCCTTTTCTACTATCTTATGTTATATAATAATATTTTAAAAAGAATTTAACGACTGACCTTACACCTTTAAAAAAAATATTGATGACAAAAGAATCTTACGTTTATGTATTATCATCCCATGTAGTTCTTTTGTATGTTTTAATATATTTTTAAAAATTGATCATATATCATGTTCTATTAGTTAAATTTTGGTGTATGTTCTTTTCAATTTAATTAATATTATTTAATTTAAATATTAATATTTATTAAATATAAAAGTAGTTAATATAAATATAAAGGAGAATACAGGATTTTAATATAAAAAGAATATCAAACATATCTCATATATATTCTAGCAATCGTGGAATCAATAAAATGTATTTTATTATATTTGCTTATATGTGTTCTTTTATAATTCCTCCTACCATATTTATTCATAGAATCATCTCTTATAAATAAAAAAATGCTAAACAATTTTGATTCTCACATTAAATGTAGATTCTCAAATATATAAGAATATGTATAAAGAGAATAATGTCTTTATTATTTGTGAATTAAATAATTCAATAAATTTATCTTCACTTTAAATATAAATATGTCATACATAAAAATTTAATATTATTTTTGCAATAACATACAAAATACTATAGATATTATAGACGTATCAAATCTTAAAGTGGAAGAATACATTCAATAAAAATTTTCAATACCATACTCTTTAAAGAATGCAATCATAAAAAATTCTATCAATAATTTGGATTACATCTAGAAATTCATCATTAAAGAAAATATATGTTAAAATAAAAGATATCATTTCAAATGTATATTATTTTTTTTGGTTGAACATTTGTTTATGTTGAGAGGCGTTCTACAATGCTAGTCAATGTTTTAATGGAGTACGTTGTCACTTTTATTCTTCGACATTAAATTTGACGTTCATTTTCCCATCATGTAATAGTTCATTCATAAATTTGACTTTATTCAATTATTAAATACTTTTGTTTCTTTTTTCTTGAAGAATTGAATCAAAAAATAGTAATATCTTAGCTACATAGTTATGTTTGGGTCTTTTTTTCTTGAATATATATTTTTTGAGAAGGACACAATCATGTAACTAAATAATTCTATTTACCAACCAACGGGAAATTTGATAGAGAATTTAATGCAATTATTGATTAAATAGGTATGTAAAAAATCAAACCTAAGAACCTTGAAATTAAGAGCTATTGATGTATATCATATAAATACATATATTATAATATACTTATTATATCATATTTATGTTTAATTGTTACTTTTTATATATACTTATACTATGCTTGCATAGTTAAATAAGTGCCTCATGAGTAATATCTATGAACATATTTTACATAAATGTATTTAAGATATCAATACTAATTAATATATTGATCAAATAAATTATAATCTAAAATAAAAAGTGTTGCCTCACTCTTTACTAAAGAAGAAAATTAATTACTAATACATCCATACCACCAAATATAAATTTTAAACCCAAAAAGAAAATCTAAATATTTCCAACCTTCAATTAAAAAACATTAAATATACTTCATTGCAATTATATTAAATTTATTTAGAGACATAAATATAGTTAGATAAAATATATAGGATTTTTGACTTTTAAGGTAAATCTCATCTGTGAATAAATTGAGTGCAAGTGCTTCTTCCTAGGCATAAAATAATAAAGATTGAAGCTTTTTGGAATGAGAGAAGGCTGCGGTTTTATTTAAGATACCAGATTTTAGTCTGGGTTAAAATAGTAAGACGAAATCTTACAATCGCAGTGAAAATCATTTGTGTCATGCCCAACTCTCATTTCAATGTAATTTCCATTATTATATGTGGTTTTAATCATTCCCTTGGGATTAATTTTCTCCTCTTGTTCGCCTATTTTAATGCAAACTGCATTCCTTTATACGAAGTGAACATACAGACGTGGAAAGCGGTTTCGGACTATTACAAACCCTACACAACCAGTAAGTACGTAGGTGATATATATATATGAACATAATTTTATTAAAGATCCACTTTTTAAAAGGTAGTGGGGACTTCACTTCTCAAAATTGGTTTACTTGGTCCAATTTTCGAGAAGGATCGACGCGGGTCCTTAAATGGCTTGGTCGTGTCATGATATCTCAATAGCAGGGATTTGAGAGTTGGCTACCAATGATCATTCTCTTGTCACCATGTGGCCAAACATTCTCTTGTCTAATCATACTCCGATCTCCTTCACTATTACGTGGACTAGAGCCTCTTTAAAAGTGCCAAACACGCAAATTTATATGAATGTCTCTTTGTTGAATTATCCGGGGGTGTTGGCGTACATTGCTCAAGTCTGGAACATGGCGCCACGTCCTCTGTTCTCCGCCAGCTCGATTTCCTGGTGGAATGAAGAAATCTAGCACACGATCAAGTTTCTTCGCCATTTTGGCAAGCAGGTGGCACATGTCAGAAAACATGTTGACGAGGCCCTTCAACAGGTGTTTCAACGAACGACTCGATTGCTTGAGTCTCAGCCGTTCAACACCACTACCCAGGTTCGAGCCGCTCAACTCAGACACCAGCTCAAGGTCATTAAACAACATAGAGCAAAAGGCATCCAAATTCAAGCTTGGTTGCACTGGTTAAAAACTAGTGATAGGGCCTCTAGAAGCCTCTTCAAAATTCTCAGAGCCATGCATGTCAAGGAGCAAATCAAAGCAATCCAGTTGGCTCACTCTCAAGTTACTTCCTTACAGGAGATTTCTTCTGCGTTTGTGGACCACTATACCCTAGTTTTTCCAGCTCAAAGTCCTTCTATAGAAAACAATGCGACTTTGCAACAATGCATTGAGGTGGTCCCCTGTAAGCTTAGTATGTAGGATCAAAAACATTGTGATGCTTCTCTTTCATTGGATGAGCTTCATAATTCCCTTCTCTATCTTGAAAATGATAATTCACCTAGGTTAGATGAATTCTCATGTGAATTTTACAAAGCATCTTGGAATATCATCGGGCAGGATTTATCGCAGGTCTATTAAGAAGCTCTTTGAACTCATTCCCTTGGGAATCTTATTAACAAAGTTAATATTAAGTTCATTCCTAAAAGTAGGGAATCCAGAGCTTATATCCAATTGGACACCTATCACTCTTCTTAATGTTTCCTATAAGATTTTGGCTAAGGCTTTGGCTCTGCGGGTGGCTTCTCTGCTTCCTAAAATTATCTGACTTGAGCAATGTGATTTTGGTAAAGGCCCCTACATTTTGGACAGTATTATAGCAGTTTGAAAGGGTATGGAATGGGCTTTCTCCTCTCTTCAAAGGGTTGTTTTATCTGAATATCGACTTTGAGAAGGCTTATGATTGCATAGAATGGCCCTTCATTATCGTACTATGCTCAAGCCTCTAGGTTTTGGAGAAATTTTTCTCAATGTTGTTCGCACTCTCTTCGCTGGAAGCTTCTTCTTGCCTCTCCATTAATGGACACCAATCACTTGTGGTTGAGTTGTTTTGATCTATATAACAGGGGTGCCCGTTAACTCCTACTCTCTTTGTTCTTGTCACTGGTGCGTTTAGGTATCTTCATTCTAACAGAGCTGAGCAAGGTCGAATAAGGGGCATTCATCTCCATGATCATCAAACCCAACTTATCAATGGTTACTTTGTCGATGATTCCTTCCTCGCTTCTTGCTGAATCAGAGTATAATGTTTAGGAGGCATTCTCTTTCCTTGATATTTTTTGAAAGGCATTCCAGATCTAAGGTGCAGCTTGCTAAGTCCTTGGGGTTTCACCAAAGTCCTTGGCCAATGCCCGACTGGATGACAGCCTATCCTTGGAAGTGGATTCAGAGAGGTGAAAGATTCTGTTTCTTGGGGATTCCTTTTTCTTTTGATATCTAATCCTCCACTCTGTGGCAATTTGTGGTCGACCGGTTTGAGAAGAAGGTGTAAAAATGGATTTCTCGACATTTGTCTTTGGTTGGGAAGTTCCAAGTTTGTACCAAAGTTCTTGTTACGACTCAAGTTTATTATGTGGCATGTTGGTTTCCATCATGGGATTCTTTTGACAAGTTGGCTAAACTCTTGCGGGAATTTCTCTGGTCAAGTTACAGGCAGGGAAGGTTTCACATAGTGTCTTGGGATATTTGCATGCTTCCTTGAGAGCAAGGTGGCATGGGCATTGTCAACGTGTATAGGAAAAGTATCTCTCTCTGTACCAAATGGGTCATTTGTTACATTCAAGGAAAACCAAGCCTGAAAAATTATTTTACGACATTGTATCTCTCCTGGTACGCCTTATAGGTAAGAGATGCTGGACAAATATAGGGTTTCAAACATTATTAATTACTAGAGTTTGGGTTAAAATACCTCGCACCTTTGTGGTTAAAAGCATCTGGAAGGATTTTGAGTTGGTTAAGCATCTGATGCAGTGGGTGGGTGATGGCTTCAGAACTAGTCTCTCTTTCAACAAGAATAATATCTCATGGTCGCTATTTTCTCTTTAGATAATTTACCCTTGGCGGAAATTCTAAAAATTAAGGTGGTGTGGCTTGCTCGAAAAGGCATCTCCACTGTTAGGGACCTAGTTTCCCGCAGAGAGTGGCTCTGCTAGCCTACATCGAAATACATATTCCACCTGCCAATTCGGACTTGCCTTCAATTCTAGTAATTCAATCTTTCATGCTAGATGTTATGTTACACAAATTGTGCCTTCAACCGCCCCATACTTGGTGGAAGGATTGGAGATGGAATGTGGATATCCCCTTGTTGCAATATAATTCTAGAGTTATTTACTCCCTCCTTTTACCTTTCTCGTCTACCTTAGACAAGCTCAATTATAGATGGAGTATGTAATCCTCTCCCTCCACTTGGTTAAGGAGTCTGCATCGGGCCTAGAATCCTTTATTTGAGCCAAAGACACAAAAAAAATTCTCTGGTGTCTCATTTACCAAGGGCTTGTGTTAGAGGAAATATTAAGTCACATTGGTATTCCAAACCTTGTCTATCTCTGTTGTGGTTGCCACGAGTCTTTCAAACATGTCTTCTAGTTATGTCTGCGTGCTCAAAATGCTTGACATTGGATTCATTCTCTTTTTTGGCCATATCACCCCAAGTTCTTTGATTGGAAAGTTGTGTTGTTTGGCGATTATGCTAATTGGTTGTCTTCTATCACTTCCCTTTGGTATTTCTTTTGCTGTGTTATTATTTTCCAACTTTGGAAAGCTAGAAATAATGCTTTGTTTCAGCATTATGATCTTACTATAGAATTAATCATTAATGAAAAGGTGGCAATTGTTTCTTCTGTGTGCATGCATATTCAAGCACAAGCACAAAGGTGGCATTGGAGTTTTCTCATCTCCAACAAATTTTAATCATTAGAGAAACACACATTATACCATGAGTCGTGCCCCCCTTGATGATGATAGGTGCACTCTGCCTCCTTCGCCGCCACCTAAACATCGTGGTAGATCTTGAATCCATTCCAGAAGCACCCGACCATCTCCACCGCCAGCTCGCCTAGGTCCATCTTCCTTTGGGCTTGGTTGAAGCGAGCTGGCTAATGGAAAAAATGTGGCCAACTCCTCACATTAGGGCTCTCTGCCTGGTGGGGCATATCAGTTCAGTGGCTTGTCACCTCCTAAGTAGGGAATCATGGTGCCTCTTAACTTCCAGATGTCAGACTAGGATGGTTTGATGCTCAATCCCCCTTCCTACAAGTTGCACACTCTCGGCCTCTTTCCACTACAGGATGATCTGCCTCCTCCTCTGGGTGTTGCTACTCCATGTGCTTAAGTTTATTGCGATGTAGTTCTATGTTTTTGCCTTATGGTCATTTTTTGTAGCCTATGTGGCATTTTTTTTTCCCTTGTGACATTTGATATATCATCCTTTTGAGGTTGTGACCACTGCCAGCTGCCCCCTTACTATGTAACACCTTGTATTATTTTGTTCATATTTTAACATAAAAGAGGTTCCAATAAAAAATAGCAATACCATTCAATAGTGTTTGTGGAAGGTTCATATGCACAAATTTATCAAAATATATAGTAGAGGATGTTGGTAAAGGTTTCGAGATTGAATTTACACTTTTTAGTTGAATATAATTAAAAGATTTGAATGAATTTGAAGACGATGATATAGTATATATCATCTAATTTTTATTTATAAAATTTTAATAACAATTGTTTTATTTTAAATTTTGAGGATTTTCTTGAATTTTGAAAGAATGCATAGGTATGAATTCTACTTTTCAAAGTATGACAAAATGAAACTTTCACATTTTTATCGAACATTAAACATGAGAAAAATAAATATACATATTCTATAAAATTGAGTATGTTCTAGCATACCTATCTTAGATGAATTAATGTTCGAGAGGTATTTGATTTAACAAATATAGAAATTTATAGAACCCTAATTACATAGTCATAACGAAATAGATAAGAAATAAAGTACAGATCTGACCTAAGAAATAAGCTAGAGAAATATGAAACCCTAGGTGCAAGAGAATGGATAAAGTACTTAGTTGATTTCACAATTGATCTTGGATTGTGCCGAACTGGAAAACTGATGGAATGGGAAGATAAACTGTCACAACTGAGTCCATAATAATGTAAAATTGTCGGGAATGTTGGGACTAGGGTGCCTAGACTAGGTTAGGGGCACCTATGTGCCAGAGACCTTTTGTAGGCACCTGTGACTGCGCAGAACCTCAGAAAATGATTTTCGTTGTGTCGTAAGATATTTACTAGACTTCACTTTTTGGTGTTTGTATGTTACTGTATGATCACCGATTTCACCTGTAACTTGAAAAAACAAAAGACCTCCTGCAAAACCCCAAAACATATCAAATCTTAGAAAGAAAAAAAGATACAAATGGGGATTCAGACTGTCCCCGGAGGTCACCCGACATAGTGAACTTACGATCCAGGCATTGCACTACATCTCAGACTCCATGTAGTTATATGTATGTGTGTGAAGAATCATGCCCTAGGTGGCTCTTGTACAAGATGGCCTAAATAATGAGCAATACCTAGATGTAGCAATGTAAGTAGATGTGTGGATGTCAAAATGAACTTACCCTCTGTTGTCTTGTTTTTTTGCATTGGCAAAATTCACCCGAAAACATAACAGCTATTACCCTAGTGTCAAAAAATTTCCATGTGATACCTTTTTACACACCCCTAGATCAACCTACCTCTTAGTTTCAAGTCCAATATTTTCCTTCGGTGGTCCATCTATGTATGTCATCATCCCCCTAGGTGATTTAGGAACAAAAAGATCACTCAAGTGCCTTTGGAGCATCTTTTCTCAAGGCGGGTTTTGCAAGCAACTTAGAAAGGGATTTCATCAACTTTTCTAAGCCAAGTGCACAGTCACTGGAGAAATATCAAATATTTATATTCATCATGGAGGTGTACCTAGGAGCCAAAATCATCGTGCGACTGATTTAGGAAGATTCTAGAAATTTTCAGATTTTTAGGAGCCAGTTCATTGAAAGCGGGTTTTTGAGGTTGAAGGAGCTTGCACCACAGAAGATTACTTGAACTTTGAGAAGGGATTTCAAGATCTCTAGAATGAGTTGTGAGCCCAAAAATATATCATTTTAAATCATTTTAAACCCTCTACATGGTGGAAAAAAATATCAACTTCAAACCCCATGCATTTTTCTAGGAAGCTCATCTTTTCCATGTACAATGGGAAATCCTGAGAAAAATGAGGGTTTTGAATGTATTTTAAGCATAAATATGGAATCTAACCCATCCCATCATTCTCAAAATCCATTTTCTATATGAAATCATATAAATAAGCATGTAAACATTCATCTGGGAGCTCAAGTTATGGTCTTTCCCAGTCGCCCTCTAAGGTATGTGTTTCGATACTTAGCCAAATTTGTAAAGGGACACATGGAAACCTGAGGCTGAGGCACACTTATCTATCCTCATTTTTCCTCACCAAGGGGAAAATAGGTGCAAAAAATTTCACCTTCCCACTTTAAGCACTTTGGTCACTCATATGACCCCAATGGCTCACTTTAAGCTCTTTTGACGAGTTTGACTTCCTCCACCTAATCTCGCAATCATGCCACTTGTCAAGAAAGGGATAAGGAATTTTTTTTCACCTATTTTCCCAAACCAAGGGGAAAATTAGGATAATTAAATGCACCATCTCCCCTTATTTCCACATGGTTTTTCATATGACCCAGTCTCAGCACCTGTGAGGATAAAACAATAAAAAGGTACCTAATCTTCGTTGGATGATTGCGGGATCTTCGTAAGGAGTTAGGAGGAAAAAAATTACTCATTTTAAATCTAATAAGATCCTCTACATAATGGAACATTCATATTTTTCGAAAACCCTTGGCATTTTTAAGGGGAGTTCATTTTTAGCGGGCACACTCGATGATTCCAAGAAAAAAGGTAATTTTTGAAGTAGTTTTAGGAAGAATAAAAAGATGAGACCCATGTCATTCATCTCAAAATGTCATTTCCATTAAAAAAAATATAAATAAGTTCCTAAAAATACCTTTGAGAGCCTGAGATATGGCATTTTCAAGTCTTTTCCCAATGTAGCATGTTTCGGTACTTAGTCAATTTTTTGAAGGACACATGTCAACATGGCGCTCAAGCGAACTTTTGTGCCCCCATTGTCCCTTTCAAAAGGGACAAAAAAATTTTCCCCTCCTCCCATGGATCCCATGGACATGTAATATGACCCCAAAAACCTCTAGTAAGCCCCTAGGTGCTTCCCCCTTCATTTCCCTCATTGAATGAACAAGCGACACTTGCCACAAAAAGGCTAAGGAAAATTTTTGTGCACCTATTGTCCCAAAAAAAAGGGACAAAGGGGACAAAAAAATTTACCCCTCCCCCCTCATTGTTCTCAAAACTCATAAATTTCGTACTTAGCCATTTTTGTGTTCATTCTCCCACATGCTCCCTCCATTGTCAAAACTCTGTCGAATTTTTTCTTGACCATTTTCTTCATCCATCCATCACTGTAAATTTCCCATGATTTGAAGAAGAATAGAACATGAAAAAATCTGAATTTTTGAAGACTATATAATAGATGTCTCTCCTATAGAACACCACCACCCATGAAGCAAAATTGTTTGTAACTAAAAAACGAGTGCACAAATCAACGCGAGTTTTTTTTCTATCATCTATTTTTTTAAGAGACCATTAGAATCCAAGTGGAAGATTTAGCAACCATGCCCCAATTTTTTTGTAGAGAATAAACCCCAGTTCCCCACGACATTTTTTTATAGATTTAAAATCTCCATTTCCGGGCACCAGGTAGACTTGAAATTTTAGAGGTGCACTAAAATTAAAAAAACCCATATCAAAAATACTGATTTCATTGAAAAACGAGGTCCATAACACCACTTTACAAATATAATAAGCCTCCTACACATGCACTTTTTATTTTTAGTAAGTCTACACAAAGAGTAGTTTCAGCGCAAGGAGTGTACACAAATGTCATCCAGAAGGACAATTTGAGTGATCCGAGTAAAAAAGGGTGGAAATTTGTCATTTAATAAAAATAGTAACCCCCTTTTATGATAGAGGGAAGTGCTTTAGAATCCATGAAATTTAAGTGCATGGGTTGTTTCATTTTCTCATTCCACGTGTAATCAGTCACGAAGAAATGGTGGTGTTTTATGGCTTGGAATGGTGATTTCATGTTGGTAGAATGAGCATTCTTCACTGTCGTCAACGATGTACTCATCGATGCTCATCACTTACCTTTTCAGTGTGTATGAGAAAGTACATCATTCCAAGAGCAATATTTGTCAGCAAAGTAGGACAACGTCACAACAGATCATCACAAACATTTTGTGCAAGTCATCTTGGATCCATATTGAGAAATATCAATATTGTTTTTAAAAACTCAAACGATGGTACAAATTATTTGTGAATCATGTGAAAGGAGGAGATCTTGAATCATCTTTTGCAAGGGATAAAGTTTTCAACGGTGTTTAGAGGATCAACCTCCATTAATGTGTAGGATCATCAATGGTCAGAGTATCATCTTCGAACATCCTCAAGGTGGTAGAATCAACACAATTGCATTGTTGATCAGGTGCTTCTCACCTCCTCACTCAATGTACCTGATGGGCTACACTTGTTGATCATTCAAAAGAAGGATTATATCAGGGTCAGAGTGCTTCACTCAAAATTCTTGATTGCATCAAGGCATTCAATTGGATCATCGGGAGGAGTGGATTTCCTTCATCCCCTAACTCCTCTCTTTCTCCCTCTTTCTTCTCTCTCCTTTTTAATTCTTCATTGGGCTTCATCATTGTATTTTGTCCTATTCACTTAAGTGACCTATTTTAAAATTGTGAAAGTATTTTCTCAAAATTATAAGTGAAATACTTAATTTTTCTTTTCTAATGAAAAACGAAAGGTCACAAGTAGAATAGGAATACAAAGAGTCATATGAGGGAGGTGAGAGGTTAATTCACATGGCTATAAATTGGGATGGTTTCTCCATTCCAAAATATTTAGAATGTTAGATAATGACAATATATATGTTGTACCAATTGTGGATTGTGGTTTTTGAACTTTGAGTCATCAATGTACATGAAATAAAAGCTACATTTATTCTATTCTCCTTTTCTTGTTTTTCCTTTATATATATATATATATATATATATATATATATATATATATATATATATTGCACTTTTCAAGCACAGTGATTCCAAAAGAGCTTTATATCTTTGATAAATGAATCCAAGAACTCTGTGTTTGGTTTTTTCCTCTCACTAGATAGCTTCATTGTTGATTTCCTCTATAGTGAATGATTGAACTACTCTGGTTACTGGATGTGAGCTTTGCAATTGGCCTACTCACGGCAGTAACTCTCCTTTCCTAATTTCCCTCATTTTCCCTACATCGCTGTAATTTCCTCCCTTGTATCCCCATACGAGCACTTTTCCATAGGTTCAGTGGAGTGTCCCTGTGTGATCCATGACCTATTTGGCCAACCCACAACATTTAGATTAGGATTAGATTAGTTACATTCAATAATGGGAGTTGTACCATTCAATGTAAAGGGGCGTAGCCCCGTGAACGTTGGTGAAGAAACCTAATTTTCCTAATCAAAAAAATTTGTCACCAACACCCTCATATGAAGTGTATGCAAAAGAATGCAGTACCTTGTCCCTTGAATGAAGCTAGATGGATGCTCTGATGCTCTTAGCAATGCCATTGAATGTAACCTTAGGTGATAGTAATAGATTCTTAGAGCTTGGTCCTTTATTATGGTCACATAGCTTTGTATTTATATGATTCCCTTGTTTGAACTTTTTAACTAACATCTAAAAGACCGACCACCAAGAAAATAAGATGCCCAAAAGATAAAAGAGGCCCAAAAGGGGCGAGCAAGATACAAAGAGTTTGAGGCATTGATTATCTAAAATATGTTATTATGGTAATAATCTAAGAAAGTACAACAATGTAATAACTAAAATATACTGAAATATAAGAGCTAGATAGTTTATTCAATATTTTAAATGAAATGAAAATAAATGAGATAGGAGGGAGAAAGGTACTAACCTGAATTAGACTTACCTCGCAGTAATTTGGGACTGGACAGGGTGATGTGCAGGTGGAATTGAATGTCGTAACAAACCTCTAGAAAATTGTAGAAGTGGCAGATCTAACCAGATTGGGGCATCTAGAGATGAAAAGGGTGCGCATGTGGGCACCCTGGTCTAAAATATGGGTGTCGTGGTCTACGGAGTGACTCAAAAACTGGATTTGATATGGTCGCTAAATATTCGTAGTAATTCATCCTTTGATCAAATTGTTGTTGAACTTGGTTCATTGGTGTTGTTGTAAATCTCCAATGAATAATATCCTACAAAATCTATACACAAAAGAATCAAACCCTAAACAAACAAAGATATAAATGAATGGGTCAGATTGTCCTCAACTACCAAATGGATGGACTTATGATTGAGTGTTGCACTACATCTCAGACCCGATGTATTTAGTTATATGTTCTTTGTGTGTGCAATGGTGTGCCTAGGGCGTCTTAGTAGACAATGACGTTAAATTAGCGGGCAATAGCTAGATAAAAATGCAAAATGGTGGATGTAATATAATAGACTCATCTTCCTATATAGTGTGTGATGCAGAATAGTTCCAAAATGGAGTCCCTAGCCTTATGTATATAGCTAGCCCCTAATATAAATAGTTTGCCCATAAGGTAGTATGTATGTTGTGTTTATATAGGGATATCTTGTTCAAATTTTGACACTAATGACCCAACATGCCGACTAGTACCTAGGGGAATGGGAGGGAAAATCATAAAGACCGACCTTGAACATCTAAATGAGAACCAAGTGTGACCAGGACCAGGGTACCTAGAAATGAGGGCCAAGGCTCTTAGGGTACCCTAATCCCTTCCTAGGCTCCTAGTCAAAGACCAGAGATGAATACTGAGTGAATAACTGACAGCTAAGACTCCCTAAGAGATGACCAGAACTGTGTAAGTAAGTGACGATTGTGCAAGACAAATAATGATGATGACTAACTAAACTGATGACAAGAATAGGGGATGGGTCATTAGTGAATACTTTTCTTACGCAAGATCCATATATAAAACAACATACTTGGCAATATAATTATAGTAGTAAGTGCATGATTTTACAACTACATTTTCCCCCACTTTATGTTGGTGAGTGGAAATCTTGGTAACATAAAGTAGATAGAGATGCGTACTTGAGAGGAAATCCAGAGAAGCTCATGTTGTAGTAAAATGTTAGATGTGGTAGAAAAGTGTTTGAAATGAACCATATAGTGTGCCAAACCATGGATCAATGTGTTGATCCATGCAATGTAGCGAGAAACGTAATGTTTTGATGAAGTGTACTAAATGACGTAGATGATTTTCATATTGGATGATTGATGATTTTGAATGTTATATGATGACGATAAGATGGGGTAGGGAGTGATCAATTCCCAACCCAATTACATGTATATGAAAATAACTGACCAGAGGATTTGGGTGTCCTACCGCCAGAGGAAGAGTGTAGGGATAAAAGTGTGTTATTCTCCAACCTTTAACTACATCCTCAAGATCTAACCACTGTAGACAGACTCATATCAATTTTTTTTGTGGTTTTTGGATCCAAATAATTTTGATCAAACATTTGACCCATATAGGAGTGGTATAGGAAAGGCACTCTTTCCCCCACTCCACGGGTGTCGCCACAATGTGATGGCTTCCAAGTTAGGTCATCTAGAAATAAACACAAAATGTATGATGGCTTCCAAGTTAGGTCATCTGGAAGTAAATGCCAAACTTCCCAAGTTAGGTCATCTGGGAAAGTAATGAATGTAACTCCCAAGTTAGGTCATCTGGGAGACCACATGTATTGTATTGTATCAATTGAATAGTATAATTTTAATTGTTAGAGACTTACACACATTGTTTGGTTAATTGATTATTTTGATTGGTTACTCGTAGAGAGATTTTACGCTAGTTGCCCCCAGGTTAGGTCATTAGGGGGAATGGATATAAATTTAATTAATGATTGCATGGAAATATTTTAACGCTTGTTTCTCCTAGGTTAGGTCATTAAGGGGAAGTGATGAAATGTCACATAAATACATTATATGTTTTTTTTTGCCCCCAAGTTAGGTCATTAGGGGGAAATATCACCTGGTGCATTAGTAAATGTTTGAAAATGAAGAATTAGTAATATTGATTGATCACATATTGGTGTAAGGGGAATTATAGGATGAACCCTAATTATATTCCCCCTTTCGGTGAAAGGGGAAGTAATGAAAATAATGAATGTTGAGCTGAAAGTAAGCACAAAATAGATATAAAATGTGATAGAGAATGCCAAAAATGTGTATAGATCAAGTGAAAGACAACGTCAAGGAGAGATAACATGTGTGTAATATGTGTCATGATAGTAGGTAGAATTCTAAAAATAAATCCACAAACAGGGTGTCAATCAGAGTAAAAACACTCAAGATATGGTGAAAATCATGTGGTGTGTATTATTTGTGGAAATGATTACAAAATAATGACTATAGTAAAGTGGTCATGTAAAAGTAACTATAAATAGTAAGATGAAAAAGTGATTAGTCACATCATTTGTCTTTTCTGCATGGGAGTGATAGTGAGCTTTGAGAAAGTAAGGATGTTGCAAGTTAGAGCAGCATGACCGAGTCGATTTGAGATGGTGGCAATTGCTATAGGATCACGTATGAAGACAAAATTGGTAAGTGCGTTGTTTTTCAAAAAATGCGTGTGTTAGTCATTTTTGTGGAATTTTTGCAAAAATTAGATTGTTACTTTTCTCAATGTTTTAGATTTGGAAAAGCGTGGCGAAGGCGCTAATGGCCTTTGGGATAGGAGCTCCTAGACCTAGGCGCTGGTGTCCTACTCCCGGGCACCCCAGTACTGATGTTGGGTGCCATAGTCTAGAGATTGTGTATTTAGTCTAAAATGATGTAAATGTGATTTTGGATGTGTAGTAATGTTGTAAGCGAGTGTGTTTGGATTCGTATAGCGTTCTAACACTGCATTTGTTTTTTTTTGTGTTATGCAAAGGGATATTCACTCGAGGGAGTTTTGCGGGGGTCGTCATTTGAGTACTTTTCTTGGGCTAGGTTTTTCTGACGATGATTGGGAGGTTATGGACCATGCTGGCCAGATTGCGATAGATAACATGGATGGGGGATGCGCCCCATAATATGCCTATGTTGACAACCTTATGTGAGAGGTGGTGTGTGGATACTTGTACATTCTAGTTCCTATTGGTGAGATGATAGTTATGTTAGAAGATGTGTATCACATACTGCGATTAGCAACTATTGGGGAGAGATTATAGGTCATGTAGATGGAGGATATGGAGAGACAAATGTGAGCTGCTAGAAGGTATTTTGTGGGGATTCGGGTACCTTCCAAGGCCCATATTAGTTTGGGTGTTATTTTGAGGTAAGGGGTATCCGCTTGTGGAAGTTTATAGTCATAGTTGTTGCTTTGTCTATTATAGTAGAGGGAGGAAGTGTGAGAATCTTATATAAGATGCACGATATATGCCAACGAGATAGAGGATGAGACTACTGGATATGCATGGCCACGATGCGCGTTGGCCCACCTATATAGAGACCTATATAGATTTACACAGGAGGAGCATGGAGGTGGGATAAGGTGCTACTACGTTATTGCATGTATGGGAATATGAACATATAACAATGTTAAGGCCAGTTGGAGGTCCACGAGCAGAGTGGGCTAGACCAGATATATATATATATATATATGAGGAGATGGGTTAGTGTGCATGGGTGTAAGATGGAAACTGATACCTATAGAGCACTGATAGATAGGATGGGGCCTGGGGAAGTGATATGGAGGCCATATTGAGACTATGGAGGATTGCTAGAGGATGTTATAAAGATATGGTGCATATAAAGGACTATGTGGTTGGAGGACTGATTCCCAGGTGTCATCGATTTATTCTAGGTAGAGAGGGTATCATGACAATTTGGCATGGCTCAGGATGTGTCCCTAGATCCATATATATGGTTGAGAGCTATTATAGCACCTAGGAGGGTCGAAGCTAGACTAGGACCCACATGAGAGATGCTAGTACCTCCCAGGACAAATGAGGCCAGATGCGGCCATAAAGTTGATAAACTTAAATGATGCGAGGTGTACATAGGCCTACCATGCATGGTGGGAAGGACATCGACGTGTATTCTTGTTTTCATTTTCATAGAAGCATCTAGATATTACCACATGGAGGAATGGGAGAAGGGAGAAGTACATGCCCCTAGATCATGTAGTGTCAGCTGATAGCAGGAGCATGAACATTTGTATAATTATGTTGTGATGTGTTATGGGTATATGCAACAAGTTGGGGGACAATTAAGTGGACATTACATCAAAAATAGAATTTGTTAATTCCTATGTGATAGTCCGCGGACTCTGAATGCATTGCCTTAAAGTGTTGTATATTTCATGCATATGGTACCATCACATAGGGGACACTGTTATCCACACATTGTAGAAATATTGATTTTGACGTTACTTACAAGTAGGGATATATCATTATAATGGATTACATAATAGGCGAGCTTTATGCCCATTTCTCTTGATGCCTATCTACTTTAGCATACGTAACAACGTGTTTACTTGTCATAATGTGATATTAATGAACCGTGGATGAAATTATATACATGAGACACAAAATTTTTTTTAGAGAGGATATTTTTTGATGAAGTTATGGTGGGCATTAATGGCAAGATGTCTATTCACATTATTTCAGACCACTTTTAAGGGAAAAATCATTTAAAATATTCTAGGAATACATACCATATGATCTAGGCAAGTGGAGAGGTATAAGGATCACCAATCAAGAACATCGATATAGTGGTGAGGCATCAAATTAGGAAATCTCACAATACTTAGAGAGAATAATGATGATGAAATTTGATTTTGTATTGTTTGTATATTATGGAGGGGCATTAGTCCCCAGTGATGAGATGTTTTAGAAACTATGATTCACTCGATATATACACACACACACACATGTATATCTATATATATGTATATATGATGATGATTATATTCACTATGTATGAATGTTATAATGTGACTATTGAGATATGATTTGTGAGTTATTGTTATGAATGTCGCTCATATTTCTTGACCTAGACTTGTGCTATGATGTTGATAATGATAGTGTTAAATGCGTAGTGTGAATGCGTTGACTATGTGTTAACATATGTACATTTTGGTCCTAGATATGATGCTAGACACCTACAAGGTGATTGATATGTGATTTGTTAACAATGGAATATTTGTGATGCGTAGTTAGTGATAATAGTGTGAGAGTGGAATGTATGTAAAAATAAATAATGTATGATTTCCAAATTATTGTGTTGTGATGAATGCATATCAACATGATAATGTAATGTTAGTGTGATGAATAGGGGGGAAGATTAGTGATGCCCCCTAACATATGGATGATTAGGTTTATGTAGTTAAGACCCCTCAGTATTCAAGAATGAACCCTATTGAGCAAGAGTGTGTCATCGAGAAATGATTGGGTGTGCTAGATGAATCACCGAAGCACGTGATGAAGGGTTCTTATAGTAAATCCCTCAACACTCATTGTAAGAACTAGAAATAAATAAGTGATGATGAGATTTGAGTTGTAAGGTGATATCAATCACCTACCAAAGATGAGGTGTTTTTGTAACTATGTGGCACTCGATATGGTATGAAAGCAATATGATATATATGAACGAAACTATATATCATGTAGAGCACTATGGGATGATTAAATGTGATAGGTTTGAATGGTTTTGATGTGAGGGATTGAGATATGATGTGGTGAATGAGATGGATTGATTGTATCGCTCATGGATGTGATGGTGTAGTGATGAATCTGATGTTATGGAGATGATCCTCACATGAGTTATTGTTGTAAATTGTGTAATGTGGTGGATACTATCTATGGTTGTTTGATTGAAATTAAGGGAAAATATGAGAATGATGATCCATAGTGTTGATGTATGTGAATGTATGTAGTGATGATTTACACAACTAAAATTATGATAGAATGATTGATTAATATGTACTAAAAGAAATGATTATACATGTTAGGATGATGAAGATGAAGGGGAATTAAATCACCTTAGTGTCCCTAGCCATGATGAGATTCATTACAAGACCCCTGTAGTCAAGAATGATACCATGTAAATAATTTTGAGTACGGAGTATTGGGAAAATGTTTGAGAATGTGCTAGATTAATTCAACAAAGTGCATGATGAGGTGTTCTTATAGAAAATCCATAATAGTCACGTAATAAATGTAAGAACACAAGTACATCATTGAGGGGTAAGGTGAAGTAATCACCTACCAAAGACCAAAATGTGAAGTAGTGGGCATGTGGCATGTAAGCAATGAGTATATGAACCATGTTTCTAGATATCATGTGGAGCACCAGTGGGATGGACAAATGCAAGGTTTTATGGTATCCGATGTGAGGCAATAGTATGATGCTGCAATGAGATGGATGAATGTATGATTAGTGGAAATGATGTGCAACAATGAATGGATGCACCCTGGAGAGCATGCATGCGTGTACAATACCATGGTGATGGATGGATAATAGCTTTGTAGCATAGATGGAGGAGACTAACTCCACCTGAGTAGAAGTGCCCTAATATACAAGGTAAAGGAGAGATGGACTGCTCACATGAGTGAGATTGACCAAAGGAAATGATTTCCTTATACTCTAATTATTGCAATCTATCGTGAAGGGAAAAATAATCATTGTCCCTATGGCCATTGATGCGATGATAATTACAATAGGGTTGATCACAATGACATTGTAGACAATGTTGTGGATGATGTTGGTTATAGGGAAAGAAAATTATACGCTCTGTAAGTAAAACACATATCACATCATGTGGTCAAGTGTGATGAGAGAAGTGTAATGGCTCACACGAAATAGATGAAGTAGATGGAAAAGTAGTCTATCACAGAGGAGGAGGAGAAGGATGATTTTGTGATGTAGTAGGTTGAGCTTGCTTGCTAGGTAGAGATGGATATTATGTGGGTTTCTCAACTAGTGGAAGGGAGAAGAATGAGATGATATGACTAGTAGTAGTAGGAAGTGGAGGATCAATAAGCATGTGTTAAGAAGAAGGTATGTTCTAGATCAATGAATTTATAGCACAAGAATATGAATGAATCACATGTATCATATTGAAATCATTGCTTGAGAGTGGAAATTAGACCACAGTAAAACATGAATCTCTTCTCAAGATAAATAGGTTGGAATAATAACTGGTACATACACATATTGAATTGTAACATGTAACATTTGATAGGTTCAGATGTGCCCTGATGTAAAGTAGGTATATGATCATAAGTAACTCTAGGGACATTGTTGATGATAAAATGACAAAGGAAAAAATCCTTCATATCATAGTAAGTACTGATAGACCCAAATGGAAGATTAGTGTACCATTGTAAATCATCATCAGTAAGAATATGTTGAAATTCCTTAAGAAATAATCTGATCATTAGAATAGGAAGCCATAGCCATGCGGTAATGTTGGATATGTAAATGAGGGTCAGCAGTACCATCAAACATGTGAATGTAGGCATGATAAATTCCTTAGGGAAGTGGAGTTATGAATTTTCTTAGGAATAGGGTTACCATGTAATGAATTGTTATCAATTGAAGCATAATAGGCCCTACTTTCTAAAGTGAGTGACTGAACCTGAGATTGTAAGTGACCTACGACATGCATGAGAGACATAATTTCTTATGAAGAAATAGTAGGAGATGGAAATAATGTATTAAGTGGTTGTAACTTTCCATTGTGAGTAATCATAGGTATCTCAAGAAAAGATAAAGGAGATCTCGATGCTAAAGTCACACTAGAGGTGGGTGCCGAAGAAGCGATAGTAGATAAATAAAATGGAACATCCGTATTAGTGGTAGGAATATGCATTGGAAATCATCCCTAGAAGGTAAAGCAACTGATGGAGATAGCTCGATAGGAGAAGATAAACTGACAGATGTAGGTGAAGTGTTAAGAGGAGATGAAATGGTAGGAGAAGAATAACTAATAGATGGAGGTGACTCGGTGCATGATTGCTAGATATAACTTTGGGAGAAAGTGGACTAGGATATTCATACTCAACAGTATGAAAAGTAATAGAATCATGACTATTGATTATATCATCGACATCATATATGAAATTTTCATTAAGTGTACTATCAATAGGATCATCAACATAATATGAGAGAGTATGTGAACTAGTATGTGATGGATTAGGAGAAGAAGTATAAAAAATAAAAGAGTTGTGAGATGTAATCATAATAGTGGTCTGATGAGGAGAATATATATGAGAGCTATTGTCAAGACCTAACATGTAATCAATAAGAGAATCATCTATAATTTCCTCAGAAAGATCAGTAGGAGGATCACAAGTAGCCATATAGTATGGTGTAAAATGAGTGAAGGCTATTAGATCTGAAATGATAACTAATGCCAATGGGGCAATTATAAAAACTAGTAGGTACATATTGTTGGTTGTCTAAGAGTTGTTGCTGAATATGATTTGGTATACTAGCATTACTATAGAGAGTCATGACCTCAACAATAACAGCCTCGTCATCGGTTGGATTGACACTAAAGTGCAAAATGATGGGACAAGAAGGAGAAGAGCTATCCTTATCCATTAGGGTTTGAAGTGTATCCTAGGGAAAAAATGTTCTAAAGTTTGGGTTCACCAAAATGATTATCTAAAATTTTTATTTTAGTATAATATAAGAAAGTACAACAATGTAATAACTAAAATATAAGAGCAAGATAATTTATTCAATATTTTAAATGAAATAGGAGGGAGAAAGGTACTAACTTGAATTAAAATTACCTCATAGTAATCTAGGACTGGATATGGTGATGCACAGGTGGAACTAAATTTCATAACGAACCTTATAAAATTTTAGAAGTGGTAGACCCCTGCCAGATTGGGCCACCTGGGGATGAATAGGGGCACCTGTGGGTGCCTTGGTCTAGATACAGAGTGACTCGGAAATTGGATTTGATATGGTCGTTAACCCTTCACAGTAATTCACCTTTGATCAAGTTGGTGCCGCACTTGGTTCACTGGTGTCGTTGTAAATATCCACTGAATAATATCCTACAAAACCCCACACAAAAGCATCAAACCCTAAAAAGGAAAGATGCAAATGAATGGGTCTGAATATCCTCAACTACCAAATGGATGGAATTATGACTGAGCACAACACTACATCTCAAACCTGATGTAGTTCTATGTGCTTTATGTGTGAAATGGTGTGCCTAGGGTTCCCTAGCACCAATGACGCCAAAGTAACGGACAATAGCTAGGTAAAAATGTAGAATGGTGGATGGAATAGAATAGAATCCCCTTCCTATGTAGTGTTTGATGTAGAATAGTGCCCAAATGCAATCCATTTATTTATGTAGATAGTTATCCCTTAGTATAGATAGTATTCACATAAGGTATTATGTATGTTGTGCTTATATAGGGATATCTTGCTCAAATTTTGACACTAATGACCCAACATATCGACTAGTACCTAGGGGAATGGGAGGGAAAATCATAAAGACCGACCTCAAACATATAAATGAGAACCAAGTGTGACTGGGACCATGACACCTAGAAATGAGGGCCAAGGCACCTGGGGTGCCCTAATCCCTTCTTTGGAATCCTAGTCAGAGACCAAATGTGACAAGTGAGTGACTAATGATAGCTAAGACTCCCTGAGAGATGACTGGAACTGTGCAAATAAGTGATGATTGTGCAAGAAAAAAAATGATGATGACTAACTGAACTGATGACGGGACTAGGGGATGGGTCATTAATGAATATTTTTATCACGCAAGATCCATATATAAAACAACATACTTGGTGGTATGATTATAGTAATAAGTGCGTGATTTTGTGACTAAAGGTGCCCAGAGGGGACAAGGGTGCTTGGGCGCTGGGATCCTCGCTAGGCACTAGTGTCTAGAGCCAAGAAAGATAAAGTAGTGAAAGTTAGAATGGGTAGTTAGGTTTTCAAGACCACAGAGAAATCAAGAAAGTAAAGAAAGATACCAAATATAGATGTTCGTTAATACATTTATCGCTTAGGAATCATATGAATAGTGGTATGTGATCAGGACCTAGAAATGTACCCAAAGTACGTGATTTAGTGTCTACATTTTCCCCCACTTTATGTTTTTGAGTGAATACTTGATAACATAAAGTAAAAAAGAGATGTGTACCTGATAACCATGTAGATTGATGGCGAATAGCATGTCGTGGAGACATGAAAAAGCGTGGAATGATAGAAATGAAACGTGTAAAATAGAGCAGAAGAAGTGACCCTAGGGGTGAAAGCATATGTTTATATGTCACATTGTACCTATTTTTGTTTTCCCTTGATGCATTGATGATGTGATTTTTTCTTCCCATAAGGATGGACCTATAAAAGAGTAGTCAAATATATGTATATGAAAAATTAGATACAAATATGTAGAAAGTGTGTAAAAATGTAAAAAGGAACATGTGCACCTAATCCACGATGAGTGAAAAATATAGAAAGGATGCTCAAAATGTTGTAGAAGAATGAGTTTTTTTGGGCGATCTCACGCCAAGTGCAATAGTTTTAGGTGATATCACGCCACGATAGAAGGATTTTTGGGGAGAAATGTCTAGTGTTATTCTCCAACCCTGTTTGCTTCTTGACGATTTATACACCACTACAAATGGTCTGATCTTACTTTGTTCAAGTTCAATCCATTTTTACCCAGTTCTATCCAATGCAAATAGAAAAAAAGGAGATATCATGCATGCTGATTGTTGGATGGTTGTGCATGTTATGTAAAAAACGTTGTGTAAATTGTGTCAATCTAAAAAAACCATTGTAACTTCCCCCTGATTATAGGCACTAAGGAAGGGTCATGAGCGCCCAAGCACTCATGTCTGTATTTGGGATTTGGCGTCTGTGTTGTGTTGAGGGCCCAAGTCATATTTTGGGTCATTTTTTGTGATTGAATATTGTGTTGATCATGTAATGTGCAAGTCTAAAATTTTAATTGTGTGTTGTTGAATGGGGTGACTGATTCACCCAATGTATGCCTCCACCATTTATGGTGCATGTGACGTCAGTAGGAGGATGTGGCCCAAAGGAGAGGACTAGATGCTAATCTGAAATTAATGCCCTTTAGGAGGAGGGAATGTGCTTGGTAGAAACCAAGGCACACACAAACAAAGTGGCTAAAGACATGTGTTAGTACAAACAAGACAAATACACATAGATAAGATAATGTGTAATCCAACAAGAAATAATACAATGTAGACTGCAAAAAGTGGGTTGCAAACATGGGACATAGCTCACAATGTCACAAAAAAATTATGGCCAAAGCATCCAAAAGTATAGAAGAAGTGAAACATAAGCAAGGGCATAGCCCACAAACAATGACATACAATGGAAAATAATGGAAAGAAAAGAGTAACAGATAACCATGGTGGAAAATGGTTCCTACAGAGAAAATGCTACACAAAAGCACCCCTTAGCATGTTAGAAAGATAGAAAGTATGTCAAGGCATGTATAAATAGATAGAGTAGTAGGCTAGGAAGTATATGAAGTAGTACAAAATGAAACAATAACACTTGTATTGTGTACGAAAGTAGATGCCCTAGAAGCTGATGTGGGACTAGTAAGAGGTGTAGTGCCAAACATCTATGTTGCGTGTAATAGATACGTGTAAATTCTACATTCACAACTAGAATAAAAGTGAACATGCATGTGTATATGATAAAGATAATGACATACGATATATCTGTCTAACATAGTAAGTAAAGTGTAACATGCGAGTATAAGTAAGCAAGAACAATGTGCAACCAAGATATGTAGTATGTTATGAGTGTGAATGGGATGGAATGCAAAGTGAGTGTGATAGGAGCAACATGCCCCATGATAATATGTGAATGAGTATGCATGAGATGAGGTTCATTTATAAATGCCCCCTCAACAATTGAGAATGAACTTTAGAAAAAGAGTGTGTCATTTGAAAATGGTTTGAATTGTATGCTAGAAAGATATGATCAATAAAGCATAGAGTGTAAAGAGTGAGTGAGTGTGGTGAGGTTCATTTCAGATTTAGACCCTCAACAGTCGAGTATGAACCATGGAACTAGAGTGCATCATCATGAAGTGTGTTGTGATGAATGTGATGCTAGAAAGATGTGTCATGAATGTGCCGAGTGTGAAATGTGTAGTGTGTATGATGTGAGGTTCATGAATGTAGTGAGCCCTCAACAGTCAAGACTGAACCATAGCACAAGAGTGCACCATCGGTAAATGATGATACAAGTGTATTAAGATGTGTAAGGTGCGTTCAAAAGAGTATATGCAAAGTGTGAAGTGAAAAAGTAGAAATGCGAGACACCTGATAATGCTAGAAGGGGGGATAGTAAGCATGATGCCCCCCAAGTGTAATATATATAGGAGAATCAAGTAACATCATCTAGAAGATCATCATTGTCATGGTCAAAACTGAATGGAGATGCATCTGAGACTTGGTAAGCAATAGTATGTGGTTGATCAAGTAAGGAGCCATTGTGGCGTAGATTGTACATGTCCATTGCATATTATTCGTCAGTGAAAGGTGGTAATGGACATCCATGTGTATACCATCGAGTAAGATTGTGGGAATAGCCAAGAAATTAATCATTGCAAATAAAACGTGGTCGAAGGGCTTAGGAAATGAAATGTTGATATGATCAGGATCTAAAGTACCACCAATATAATCAAGCCAAGACTACCCAAGTGTGAGTGGAGAAATGTGAGAAGTGCGTGCAAAAAATAATGATAGATGAAATACTCAGAGGCCATAAGTAGTAGTAATGCAAACATATCCATGATATAAATGAGGAGCATGTGGAGGGATGAGATCATCCAATGTGAATCCTAGTTGAGCCAAGCCATCATGTGTGCAAAAAATATTAGAGAAAGTACGATTGAATGGAATGTGTGGCTAATAATAGTTATTCATGAAAAGAGTGCATGTGAAAGGAGGTATCGCAAATGCAGGTTGCTCATGAGGAGACAATGAAGGTGGTATGACACATGATGTATGGACATACCCCCGATAAAGCACCATAACATTAGTAGAAGGAGGGGGTGATACTGAAGCGGATGGAACAACGTCTAATGCACAAATGGTTCCTTTGAGTGGAGGAAAGTTGTCTGGATAGTCTGTGGGTCACAAATTAGTAGCAATACACATAGTAGAAGTAGTCATAATAGGTAATGCAATAGTTGGGTCTAGGTGGCAATATTGGAATGGATTACCATAAGCAGGAACTATATATTCAAAGCCCTCATGTAATAATTTGACACATCGGTGAACTGTAGAAGGCACTGCTTGCATTTTGTGAAGCCATGGTCTACCGAGTAAGCAATTATATGGAACTAGACTATTAATAACAAATAATACTACAAGAACCATTTTTGGCCCAATTGTGATAGGAAAAGCAATAGTGCTGAGACATGGATGCGTAGTAGAATCATATTCCCGGAGAGAAATAGATGTTGGGTTAATATTAGTTATGGAAAGGCCTATATTATGAATAAATGATAAAGGATAAATATTAATCTCATATCCATTATCAATTAAAGTGAGCTTAACACCCAAGTTATTGATGCATACTCGTATATAAAGAGGAGGATCATTCTCGTAAAAAAAAATTGTCATCTACATTAGATGGAAAAGTAAGCTACTAAGAAAATACATCCACAAATATTAAATAAACTATGTCTGGATTAGTAGTAGAAGGAATGCGAGTATTAGCCAAGAGAGTAATGATTTTAGCTTGACAATCAGGGCCAGCTAGCAATAAATCATGAATAGAAATATACATGATGAGAGGATGAAAGAAGTGATGAAATGAAGACCCAAGAGTGTTTGAAGGAGATGGGTTCACCAAATGATTTAACAAATATAGAAATTTGTAAAACCCTAATTGTAGAGTCACAACGCAATGATAAACAATAAAGTACAAATCTGACCTAAACAATAAGCTAGAGAAATATGAAACCCTATGTGCAAGAGAAGGGATAAATTAATTATTTGATTTTGAAATTGATCCTGTACGCAGAACTGAAAAATTGATAAATAGGAGGTGGAAACTGTCGTAAACGAACCCAGAAAATTGTACAAGTTTCGGATATGCCTGGACCAAGGCATCTAGATTGGGTTAGGGGCACCTAGGCGCTAGAGACCTTCTGTAGGTTCTTGTGATTGAGAAAAACCTTGGAAAATGATTTTCTTTGGGTCACAAGATATTTTGCCACCCTTTAGCTATTTTGCACTCTTTATGTCCAATGTGATCACCGAGTTCGCCTATAACCTACAAAATAAAATATCCCCTGTAAAACCCCAAAAACATCAAATCTTAAAAAGAAAAATATGCAAATGGGGAGTCAGACTGACCTTAATGGTCACCCGAGTGAGTGAAATTACGACCCGAATGCTGCACTACATTTCAAACTCCATGTAGTTTTTGTGTGTGTGTGTGCAAGAATCGTGCCCTAGGTGGCTCTTGTGCAAGATACACTTGATAACGAGTAATAAATAATTATAGCAATGTAAATAGATGTGTGGATGTCAAAATGAAATTTTCCTCCTATGAAGTGTATGCAAAAGATGTATTCCATTGTGCCTTGAATAAAGTTAGATGGATTCTTTGATGCTCTTAGTAATGCCTTTGGATGTAACCTTAGGTGATAGTAATAGATGCTTAAAGCTTGGTCCTTTATTATGATCACATAGCATTGAATTTATATGACTCCTTTGTTTGAATTTCGTAATTAAACTCTAAAAATATGACCACCAAGAAAACAAGATGCCCAAAAGATAAAAGAGGCCCAAAAGGGGCGAGCAAGATACAAATAGGTCGAGGGAACCCAGAGGGGATAGAGGGCACCTGGGCTTGCTGATGGTTTCCAAAGCCAAGAAATATATCAGCAGGTGAAAATTCAAACTGGGCAATGAGATGTGTCAAGACCACAAAGAAATCAAGAAAGAAAATAAAGAGGCCCAATATAGATTTCAGTTAGTAATTTTCTCTCTTAGGAATCATATGAATAGTGGTATGTGATCAGGACCTATAAATGTACCCAAAGTGTGTGATTTAGTGTCTATAGTATCATTCTCAAGGTGCCTATTTTTATGACATAAGTGGAATAGGCACCTCGAGTATGATACCTCTCGACATATTTTACATATATTCATATAAGATAGGTATGCTAGTAGCATCTATAAGAGTTGCATTTTACATAAGATGATACCGAAAATAAAGTCAGGAACAAAATGTGGGCATTTAGTTCACGCATAAATGACCTAGATAAAAACATATCCAGGCCCAAGATTAGGGTTTATGGTTTTGTATTTGAATGCATGAGTGTTTATAGTGTCACATTAGTGTTTAGTGTTTGAATTCATGGTTAAAAATTCATGTTTAGTGCTTAGGATTCCACATGTAGGGTTTTATTTACTTTTCCTATTTACAGTTTTTGGGAGACCCCAGTAGCATGGTCGATACCCCATAAATGATAATTTCAAACCTTAAAATATCATTGGATCCCTAACAAACCAATTTGACATTCTCGAGATTAGCACTCATCTTTAACAACATAAAAACTTGTACAAAGCAAAAATTTGTAAACCTTAAACTCTAATCATGTAGGATAATGATGGTGATGATAATGATGATGATGGGAGATGATAATGACCATGATTGTGAATATGGTAGTCACAATCATGATTAGATGAAGATTGTATCGATGATGATAATCATGACGATGACTATGATGATGATGAAAATGAAAACGATGAAGAAGACACTGACGAAGACAAATGTGACAATGATGAAAAGGATAAAAACAAGGATGATGGTGACGATTAATATGAAAATGATGGTGATCATGGTGATGATGATGATGATGATGACAAAAAAAATGAGAATGATGAAAATGATACACCATAAATGATAATGTCAAAGCTTAAAATCTCTTTGGTTCCTTAACAAAACGGCGTGACATTCCCAATATTGGCACTCATCCTAAACAACATAAAAAATTGTACAAAACCACAATATTTAAACCTTAAACAATAAACATGTAAGATAACACTTTTGATGATAATAATAGTGAGGGAAGATGACAATGACCATGACTGTGAAGATGAAAAACACGATCATGATATGACAATGATTATATCGACGATGACTATGATGATGATGATGAAAATGAAAAAATGATGAAGACAATCAAGACGACGATGACAAGGAAATGAGGATTATGGTGAAAGTTAAGATGAAATTAACCATGGTGATAATGATGATGATTGTAGACACAAAATAATGCACTTTGGGTAATTATCTAGTCCTAATTGCATACTACTATTCATATGATTCCTAAGTAAGAAAAGTACTAAATTACTAATTAAACCATGTCATTGGCCACCTTTCTTTTTATTTTGTTGCTCATTTCAGTATTACATCACTTATTTTCTTAGTATACCTTTTTACACTCCTTACTTTTATCATCCTAAACACCAGTTCCCAGCCTAGCCATGACAACGCTAGGTGCCCTCATCCAATTTGGGTGCCCCTAGACCCCTTTGTACTTTACTCACACATTCTGGGTCCTTTCTAGCCATTTGAGCATCTTATATTTTTGGTAGTCAGCCTTTTTGGGGTTAATTAAAAAATTCAAGCATAGGAAATCATATAAATATAAAGTTATCTAATCATAATTAATGACCAAGCATTCAAAATTAGCTGTCACCACCTAAGGTTGCATCCATTGAGCATCTAAGAGCTTCATTGCATCCATCGAGCATATAAGAGCTTAATTGCATTCATCTAGAACCATCACAAGGGACACAAGGGCCGGTTATTCTACATGCACACTTCATAGGAGGGAAGTTCATTTTATTCCATGCATACATTTACTACAATTCTTTACATCTAGCTTACTTTTCTTGCTATCAAATGTGATTCGCACAAGAGCCACCTAGGAGGAATAATTATGTAGACACACACATAGAATTACATTGGGTTTGAGATGCAGTGCAATGATTCAGTTGCAAGTTGACCATTGTGACAGCTAATGATAGTCTGAACCCTCATTTTGCATATCTTTATTTTTAAGGATTTGATGTCTATTTGAGATTTTTGTAGGTTCATACTTCATTACAAGTTTACTAACAACCTCAAAAATCTTGGGGGTGACCACATAATGAGCAACCAAGGATGACCAACTGTGAACATTTTGTGACAAACCTAAGAGGAGTTTCTCTGAGATTTTCTGTAGACCCAGATGCTAAGAAAATAGGTCAAGTGCGAACTCACGAGTGCCCATGTCCCTTTTCAGGTGCACACTAGTCTAGTTTACCTCTCCAAATGTATATTTTTCTTGGTCCTCTATACAACACTTCATGCCACTCCATTCACCTGCTCAACTCTTTGATACACTATAAATTTAATTGTGAATTAACTAAGTACCTTTTTATCCTCCTTACAACTTAGTATTTTATAATTTATTTCTTAGATTTGATTTGAGTATTCATTGTCTATACTTCATTGTGTATTTATTTATTACTACTAATCACATCATATTAGGCTCATATTTTCCATATTTATTTTATTCATTTTTGTGAACCCAATGCTTCGAATCTATCTTCTTCTCTAGGGATTTATTCTCCTTATTCCCATCACACATAGTGGTTGTTTTGGGTCTTCTTCAATATCTGTGAGACTTCCTTCAATCTGCCCGTAGAATTTCCAAATCAATGGATGATAGTATCCACATCAATAGCCACGACCTAAAATCCATTTTACTAACTCTCGCAATGTTCCTCTTGATCAAAATAGAAGACATATGATAATGAAAAATCATACAATGAAGATACCAACATGTCGACCAAGAACAATTAAACACATGCTCACTAATTTTTGACAAGATTGGTGTAAGTAATCCCACTCATATTTTGCATATTCTGACATGCTTTGATTGTTGTTAAGAACATACTCGAGATACATACATCGACTCTATCTATTCACTCACTCTTTGGCTCTTATGGCCTCCATTCAACCTCATTAATATTCTCATTTTCCATTCTTACCACCACCACTCCCATCATTCAACATAATAATCCCAATGCACAACATGGATCTTCTTCGAAATACGCTTGATTTAAATTCTTTATATCAAGATCTGCATACACAAATTTTCACTAGCTACAACTTTCTACTTCTTGTGTGATCTCCATTTCTTGACCCCATGCTTCACTTATTCATACTCCTTTTACACATGTCATTTCCACCTATATCATGCTACCACCTAACTTGAATTTCTCCATAAGTTACCAATCTTCAAATGCCATGGTGATCCACATAGATAACATCTTCGAGCATTTCATGTGGCATGTCTTAACTATGCGGATGATCACACTATCTTAGAAAATATTTTTCCCCACAGTCTCCATGATTATGTAATAAATTGGTTCTATGACCTACTTGTCTACTCGATAACCTATTTCACGCATCTAGCTTATGCTTTTCTCGCTCACTTCTCTATCAATATTGGCTCTAATATTTCATATGTGCAACTTGCACAACTTAAACAAGGGGCTAATGAACATCTAATGGACTATGTCCTATGATACAAGAACAACCTAGCTAAGATATATAATGTGGTTGCGGACTCTGAGCTTCAAGATTTATTCATTCAGATTTTGTTCTCACCTCTCCAGGAGAGTGTTCTCAGTGAGACATCCTCGTCATTTGATAAACTATATCACACTCTCAAGCTACGTGAAACTAAATTCTTATCTATAGGAAAGATTAAATATCAAGAGCAAGCTTCATCCTCCACACACTTTCAAAATAAGTCAAATTTTAAACTAATCGTAAAACCTACTGACGCTAAGGTCACCGTCAATGTTGCCTCCAACACTAAAGAGATTCAATGGCAACCACCTAAGCGTATATTTACAAAGTTGACCTACGCTCCAAAAATTATATTATAACAACTTCTTGACAACAATATTATTACTCTTCTTCCTCCACTCAACTTAGAACCATCTCGTCGAAAAGGTTGAAATTACAATGAGAAATTTTGATATGACTATCATCAATGTGTCAGATATTCTACAAACATGTGCTTCAAATGTCATAATATAATCCAAGATATTATCAATGATAACAAACTTGATCTTCCAAATCCTACGACCTCTGCATAAGTCAATGAAAATTATAAGCTCAAAATATTCAATAATCCACTTCTAAAACATGACAAGAAAATAGATGATTCCTCGGCTAATCATACATATCGCATAGTGCCTCCTCCTACATTGGGTGATCTTTATTTCCTAGTTTCTCATGCTAACATTTCTCCACCAATAATTTCTTTCTCTGATCATGATCATCATGCTACATTCTCTTCTGATAACTTTCACATATATGCTTCTATTGGATCTATCCCTATCAATAACACAAAATTTGATCCATCATGGCATATCAACACATGTTTTATCCACTTCTTGTTACTATTGGCTATACACTCTCACAAATTTTATAACTAATGGATAATTCATATGGGGTTGTCAATATTTAAATTGTTGGTCCTCTCACCATGATTGTACCCTTCCATATAGCACAATCAATTGAAGGGTGTGACATGCTCCTAGGTCTTAATTATATTTTCCGGTCTTAGTCTATCATCTCTATGAATCACTTGTGTCTCAAGCTCGTTCAAAATAATCAATTCATATATATCAATGGTGTGCCTCCCTCCAATCTGTGGTCACAACCTCCTCTTAAGGTTGTCATTACATCATCTAGTCCATCTACTTCCCCATGGCTTATCCAACCTAAACCACAATATTCTCCTAGTTTTCCTATTCACATGCGTCCCACATGATGTCATTGCTCTGTTAGTCTAGTGCATCAGTCTAGGTCCATCATTAGGACAAATCCTACATCTAAGAAAATTTCACCACCTTGTTTTACTCCCCATCAGTGTCCCTCACCACTACGCTTTACTTCACATAGTTGTTCATCACCTCTATATAGGTCTCCATCACCTCCACATTTTAACATGTAAAGTTACCCACCATATACTCATCAGTTACAAGCATATAGACTTCATTCCCCTGTGTAGTTTCTATCTCATATACACCCACTTTTAGAGCATGGTCACACACCTTCATCACTTCCAACATTGGGTAGAGGACCTTCATCCTTTACTTTTATTGGATAACATATTTATTACGAAACTCTTGGGGGGAATCACACCTATTTCATCCTCCCCCACCCAACATCAACACATGTCTTATACTCTCATCACATCACACCTAGACCTTTACACACAACATACACACCGGTATTGTCTTTTCCCAATGACACACTCTTTTGCTATAGTTCACACTTGACTGTTGAGAGAATACTATACACATGAACCTCACACACTGCACTACACACTACACATCATACTCTTCACATATCATGTGTTGTTTACACCTATTTCTCGCAACATCTACTACACACTTCACACATCGTGTATCATACACTTAGGAGGACATCCTCTCTCACAACATCTTCTACACACTTTACCTCTTATTCACTCTACACATTTAAACTACATGTCTCTTACATCCACTCCTGCATACCATGGTGATTACCCTATGAAGCACTCTAGTCCCATGGTCCATACTCAACTGCTAAGGGTATACATCTCAAATGGACCTCATCACACTCATATGTTTGCTCACTCACTCATTCACACACTCTACACTTTTCACTTTGACGATTACATATTTTTTGTACACACAATTAAAACCATTTCCCGATGACACACTCTCATTTATAGTTCATTCTTGACCACTGAGGGGGCATAAATAAATGAACCTCATTGCATACATACACATCCACTTCGGGGGCATGTAGATCCTATCAAACACACTACATTCCATTCTGCCTCATCCACAACATAATGCATATCTTTGTTTCATTTAATCGTGCTTACTTCTTCTTACATGTTCACTTTATTACACATGCTAGATAAATATATTGTATGCCATTATCTTTATCATACACACATGTGCGTTCACTTGCCTTTCTATTTGTGATCACAAATTATAAAAATCTATTACATGCAACATGGATGATTGGCATAGTACATATTTACAAGTCCCACATAGGCTCCCGGGGGAATCCAATTTTGTACACTACAGGTGGTATTATTTCATAAAACACTACTTTATCAGATTATACATGCTTTGACATACTTTTTATAATGGGTAATTCATGTGCAACATTTATCTTGTAGGTCTATTTTCCTCCATGGTTGTATGTTACATTGCCTATCATTGTTTGTTAGTGCTTGTGGGATTTTCCCTTTTTCTTGTGTGCACACTTATCTACTTGCGGCCCCTATGGCCTTGATTGTCTTACAACATCGTGAGTGATGTATAATGTTTACAACCCACTTTTAAAAGTCTACATTGTACACTTGTGTTTTAGATTACAAATTGTCTTCATGTTTGTTAGCTTACATTTTACATGTATGCTACTTGTAATACCACTTATCTCCCAACCAATTTGTTTGTGTGTGCCTTGGTTTCTACCAAGCACATTCCCTTCCCCCTATAGGGCATATTTTCATCACATCAGTCAGTTCTCTTTTAGGCTGCATACTCCTTCATCGACATCTCATGCACCTTAAACAAGGGGGGCATTATTTGGGTGAATCAGTCACCCCATACAACGTCATAAAAAAAACATCACAGTACCAGTACAACACATTTTTTAGTTTCAGACAGGGATCAAAATTAGACTTGGGTCCTTAGCAAAGTGATGTTCTTCTTGGATGTCAGTAACCAGGGGAAATTACACTTCGATTACTAGTTCAACATAGTCTATAGAAATCCACACATCAGATTTTATAGGGAATACAGTCCTTAACACATTCATTGATTCTGCGCAACATTTGTAATGGTCTCCTACATTGCGGGAAGAAGTTAAAGGTTAGAGGATAACACCAAACTTTTCTCCCTACACTTCTTCCATGACATTGGTGTGAGGTCGCCACAAAAACTTGTGGCCAGCACAACTGGCGTGAGATCGCCCAAAAAACTTGGTTTTCTACAAAATATTTAGGATCCTTTCTACACCATTTCTCTCATCACTGATCAGATGCACATGTTCCTTATTTCACATTTTACGCATTTTTACGTACTTCTTTACATACGTTTTACATATATACATGCATATTTGATTAATTGTTCACTCTTCTCTTTTGTAGGTCTGTCCCTATGGGAAGCGGTAGTCAGCATCATCACAAAAACAAAAACAACATCGACATCAACAATAGGTACATCAAAACATCTACACATGCATTTCCGCCCTAGGTTCATTTACATCATAAATTTTTGCAATTTCTCCTCCTTAGAATCCATGCTTCACATTTTTATCACTCCATGCTTTGTCTAGTCCCTTGGCACACTTTCATCATTGATCTACATGGTTATTAGGTATGCATCTATATCTACTTTATGTTACCAATATTTTCTCTCACCAACATAATGTGGGGGAAAATGCAGACAAAACATCATGCACTTTGGGTAATTATATAGTCCTTATTACATACTACTATTCATATGATTTCTAAGTAAGAAAAGTACTAATTAACCCATGTCTTTGGCCACCTTTTTTTATCTTCTAGTGTTCCTTTTAGTCTTGCACCCTTACTTGCTCAGCATGCCTTTTATACTCTAGATTTTATCATTTTGGACACCAGTGCCCAACTAATATGTCAATGCCAGGTGCCCCTGACCAGGGATTTTTTAGTGGCGAATATTTGTAATTTGGTGAATATTCCATTTTTGGAAAATTTGAAAAGGTGATTTTTTTGGAGTAGGTCAGTGTACTGTTTGCCTAAAATTTCTAGTATAATTTTTTTTAGGGGTCGGCTTCGCCTACCGTTAAAAATGAATCCTATATAAACCTAAGTAATTTACCTATTAGTATACAAGTAAATTACTAAGGTACCATCTGAATTACTTGTAAATTAAAAGTAGAAAAAGTGTGGATCAGAGTCTTAGACTGGTTGTAGTAGACTTGCAACAGGAAAGTGTCACTGATGCGTGACAAGGAATATATTCATTTCTAGATGGGCGACAATATAGTGTTGCTAATGCATGAAAAGAGAAGGTGTTGACGTGTAACAAGAGGGTTGTTGACGTGCGACAAGGGAAGGTTATAGGTGGGTGAAAAATGAGTGTTGTTGACGAGTGACAAAGGGGTTGCAGATGGTTGAAAAAATAAAACATTTTTTTGGTGTCGTGCGACAACAAGGTTTGTTGTCACACGAAAACAAGCCTTGCTGTCGCATGAAAACAAGCCTTGTTTTTTCCCAACAACAAGCCTTACTATTGTGCAACATAAAGGTTTGTTGTCGTGCAACAACAGGGTTTTTTGTTCGAGCATGGTTTGTTTTCGGACAACAAACCCTGCTGCCGCACAACAACAAACCTTGCTATCACACGACAACAAGTCTTGTTGTGGGGTGAAAAAAAGGCTTGTTGTCATATGAAAGCAAACCTTGTTATCACCTGACATCAAAAAAATGTTGAGTGCCCCCCCTTAAGAAAATGACAGGTGAAAATTGGACTCTGAAATCTCAAAAAAGTTGCCTTTCCGATGAAAGTGGTTCGAGGTATATTCGCCAGGAATTTTCCACCTCCAATTTACTAAAGGCTTCTTAAAATGAACCCTACCCTTGATCCCTTTGTACTTTACACACACTTTTTGGGTTCTTTCTAGCCGTTTTAACATCTTATCTTTTTGGTAGTCGGCCTTTTCGGGGTTAATTAAAAAATTAAATCAAGGGAATCATATAAATATAAATTTATGTGATCTTAATAAAAAAGCAATTATTAAGCATTAGTTATCACCACCCAAGGTTGCATCCATCCAAAATATAAGAGCTTCATTGCATCCATATAACACCATCACAAAGGACACGAGGGATGGTTATTCTGTATACACACTTCATAGGAGGGAAGTTCAATTAATTATATGCACACATATATTACATTTCTTTACAATTATCTACTTGCTCTCAATCAAGTGCAACTCACACAAGAGGCACCTAAGGTATGATACGGCACACACACATAGAAAAATATTGGGTTTTATATGTAGTGCAACACTCAGTTGTAATTTCATCATTGTGAAAACCGAGGACAGTCTGAACCCTCATTTTGCATCTTTTCTTTTTAGGATTTTATGTCTATTTGAGGGTTTTACAGGTTCATATTTCATTGCAGGTTTCGAGAAACCTCGGTGATCTTTGTGCGACCTCAGAGTGACCAAAGGTGATTAATAATGAACATCTTGTGACCATATAGAGGATGTTTTCTGATCTTTTTTGTAGACCCAGGCACCCTAGTCCAACCTATTTCTCTAGATCTACATTTTTCTAGGTCTCTGTGTGATGCTCCTACTAATCTGTTCACTTGGTCAGCACTTTGGTACACTCCAAATTTTATTGTGAATCAACTAAGTACCTTCCTCTCCTCCTTACAACTAGGTTTTCAGAATTTATTGCTTATTTTTCTTGAGTATTCATTATTGTACTTAATTACATATTTATTTACTGTTATAATAACATTAGATTACGAATAAATCCACATTTATCTTAGTCAATGATGTTATTATTATCCAAATAACTCTCCTAAATATTTGGGTAATTTATATACATATTCTAGCTCTTAGCTCCTCATTGAAGGTTGTGTGTGCTCAGGTTCAATTGACACATATCCTTGGTTGCAGTTTTCCCTTGGTGACCCTTCTTTTCCTCATGCACCCTTGCATGCTTTCTGTTCTCTCCTTCGACTTTCCTTTTCATCTTTGTTCCACTCCTCCCTTACGCCCACCTTCTGCGCATTCACTTTCTTCCCAAGCAGTTCATTCCCTGCGTGTGTGCCTCGCACTTGCTTCAATAAGCTAAGGTCCTTGGCCCACTCTTGCGCTGCCATGCCCATTACTTTGTAATAGTTGCGCCTTGACCATGCGTTCTTTGCTCACCAGTTTTACCTCATTTTCCCCCATGCCGTGCACATCATGCACGTGCCTTCCCTTTGTCTTCTTCCCACACCTCATTCCTCCATGCACGTACTGTGCGATGCCTTGCTTTGCGCCCTTCTGTGCCAGGTCATCCTCTGACATGCTTGAGTCTGCCACACACAACCTATCAAAGCATGCCAAGAGGGTGTTGAATCCTTGCAATAAATCAGTGAGTGACACGTGGTAGAAAGGATAAAATATTTACACAGTTTGCCATCTTTTTTACCAATCCACACACACCATGTGTCTTGCATGCATAAGGTAACTTTGACATCTTATGAAAGATGTATCTTCTGCTACAGAGCTCTGATTGGCGCATGCCTAGAACTTGTCAGAGAGATGTTGACATCAGCTACAGTGCTAGGTATTCAAATTCAAATTCTTGGCAGATCATGGTAGGTAAGAAATGGAAAACATATCTCTGAGCATTGATGAGAAGATTTTATTTCTCCAACCACCTGATTTAATATGATTCACCCTCCTTCCTTCTCCAACACACCAAACAGACGTGGGGAAGTGCATTTGACATATTTTTGGGTGGATTTGTAGGCATTGAATGCCTCTTGTTGGTGGTTGTATTTTAAATTCAGGTTTTCCCTCCTTCTCTTCTCTTCTTCTTCCAGAATTTATCTATAAATGTAAGAGATAGGCTCATTATGTTATGTTGGACACTCTAGATCCTTATGCATTTTGCTAAGGACTTCATACTTTTTGTATTTTGAGTTGCAAACCTCTAGATCTAGCTCTTGCATGTGGATATCGGCCTCTTTCGCCATTGTAACAGCTCTGTGCATTTCTGGAAGTAATAGAAGCATCGTTTTGTGACTATTCTCTATCCTAACATATTTGCGTTCCTTCTTCTTGCGTTTTCTTTTGCATTATGTGTTGGTTGTGCCATTTTGCATTCCTTGCAACTCCTTATTTAGTTGTGTCCCATGGAACTGATCTGGTGAATATGTTTTAAGTCATGTTATACATGCCTAGCCTTCTTTTGTGCATTTCTTCTCATTTTCTCTCAGAAATAGATAGTGTTCATCCCTCTTTTTCTGGTGCTATCACCTTTTAGTGTAGGTTTCCTTTCATGTTATCCTTCTATCCCTAGTCCCTTGGTGTTATTAGCTTAGTTTTATCTTCTAGCACTAAGAGTAGTAGTAACATTAGAAATAGGTAGAGGAACTAACCTTCTCCAAAGATCCATCCCAAGTGTGCAAGGTACCACAACTTGGGGATAGTTACGTTGTGGTCTCAAACAACTCAACCCTTCTAAGATCTGAGACGTGGGTACATGTTTGACAAACCAACAGTTTCTGGCATGCTGGGTGGGACCAACATTGAAAGCTTAAATTTCATATCTCTAACTTCTTGTGTGTGGAATTACTGTTTCATCCTTTGAAGGCTCATTTTAACACATATGGTGACTCCCAACATTTCCAAATATTTGTTTTAGCAGTGCTAAGTGCCTCTCATGAGAAGAGTGCACACAAGAAAAGTGCAGCAGCTGAAGATTATTTTGAGTACCTCCATAGTTATCCCCAAGGAGAGTTCATTCTAGAAATCATGTGCATGCATCTATATCTCCAGTGTGCCACACCCATTCAACTCCTCCTCCAAATAGAAAACCTATGTGCACCTTGTAATGGCATATCAGTGACCCCCTCCACTTAGAAACTTTACTAACTTTACTGGAGGAAGTCCATTGGTTCTGGGTGTGTAACATGATATTCCAATTGGCACGCTTAAGAGTATTCCATACTTTATCTGGTAAGAATCAAGTCACCCCTTAGGAGTATATCAAGGATGTAGCAAACATGTGTTCACTCTATCTAATCACACATGATGATGTAGCAGTCAAGCGACTTACAACCTCTTTCAAAGGTAAAGTGATTCAATGGTACCAGGGCTTAAGACTTGGATCTATCACCACCTGGGATGAGCTCCTAGGAAAAACTATTTGTAATTACTTCGAAGACAAGTCGGATCACCCGTCTTTGGTGGAACAACTGACAAAAACAAGGAGGGCGCCCAATGAGTAGATGACTTGATTTTAACGTCATATTTCAGAAGACTTGGGATAAAATCCCTCTTTTGGTAAGACCTAAAACCCAACATGATTTCCTGTATTATCTAAAGGTGATCAATAGAGATATCTCAGTCATGATCCAATCCATGGGAGGTAGGAACCTTACCAGTTGCTTATAATATTGTAGTAAGGGCAGAAAATAGTCTTATTCAGGTGGGAAAGATAGCTCCTAGACTGCCTATGCCCTTGTTCCCAGAAATGTCACAAGCACCCCAACCTTCTGTGGCCCCTATCCCTATTCCTGAGAAAAGCATGCAACCAGTTGCCTCAACATCCTACTCTCCAGTGCAGCAGAAGGAAGATGAAGAATTAAATACCTTGATTAGAAATTTGTCAAACAAAGTCATATCATTAGAAAAACAATAGGCACAAGCCTATAGAAGAAATTCTAATCAAGTGCATAGCCAAAGCAATCAGCCTTGGCATAATCAATATGGAAACCAAAGATACGCCTAACCAAAAAATTATAGATGGCATGCTAACACATATTCCTTGCAAATTGTTCCTCCCATGTCCTCTCTTCCAACACCTAGTGTAAGTCAAGCACTTGTTCTAGTTCAGAACAATTTGGCATAAGAGTCAGAATGGTGCTTCCCTTGCAACATGCCTCATAGTCAATATTACTGTGCCAATGTTGCGAATGCGGAATCCTTCATGATTCAGAATGCTTCAAGTTGTGAGCCTTTAAAAAGTGCCCCCAAAGCAGGCTACCAAGGAAGGAAAGAAGCTCCTCTAGAGGTAAATTTGATATTATTTGGTGCCGAGGAATTATGTGCAATCAACCAAGTTATAGATGATACTAAATAGACCGCGTGCCCAAGTTGCAGACAACACAAGATACAAGAAGAGAATGCTAGAGTCAAGTGCATAGGTCACAATCCCAACAGTACAATCCAGACCCTCAAAAGAAGAAATATGCAACCAGGGAATTTGGTAGTAAAAGCACTCAAGTACCTACAGAAGAGGCCCCATGTAAAGCTCCCTCTAAAGTGGCATGCGCCCCTCCTTTGGTAGGTCAAGCTTCTGCACCAACTAAAGTTCTTGCTTAGCACTACCTGAACATTCAAGAAGGGATGTTGTTCCCCAAATGCAAAAAACAATGGGCATTCCATTCAACATTGTTGACTAGATGAAGAAGACGAACATAAATGTCACAATGTGGGATGCCTTGACCATTCCTTCTCAAAGAGATCTGCTACATGAGGCCCTGTCCAAACTTCTACGTGCCGATCCAGCTATGCATAAGCCACGCGCTTCTATCAATATCTACCAAGGAGAAGAGAAGAAAGTAAGTGAAGTTTTTAAAACCCCACCCTTTTATATGTCCTTGATCATAGGAAAACACCTAGTGCATAATTGCATGATTGACTCAGGCGCTAGTACCTCGGTTATGCCCAAGAAGATAGTTGATGTCCTAGGTCTTAGGTATAGTCCCTTGTCTAAAGGATTCTTACAACTTGATGGTTCAACTGTCACCACCTTAGGGATCATCAAGGATCTTGAGCTAACCCTCCATGCATGTCCAAGCCTAACAATAACTCAAGATGTGTCAATTATTGACCTACCTCCTTTGTTTTCCCTGTGTCTATCAAGAGACTTTACTGCTAAAGTGGGTGGTTACTTGTCTTCTGATTGGTCTCATATGTTACTCAAGATAAGGTATGGTACCCAGATTTACCATACAAGTTGAGCCTATATTTTCCTATCATGTAGAGTCATATGTCCCATCACCCCTCCAAGCCAACTGTTTAATCCAAGAATAAGCTTCAGTTCCTGAAGAGCAGCCTCTTCCACCCTCTATTCTTGACCTAGTGCTTGATGAATGGGTGGAGAGGCACCATAAATTTAACCCATATGCTGAAGAATTGGAAGCTTATGAAATTGGGCTTGGTACTTACTACATTCTTGAAGAAGAAACTATGCTTCCATGCATGCTTAAGAAAGAAAAATTGAAACCTAGTATGTGGAAGTTATACTTTGATGGATCTAGGAGCAGAAACAATGTGGGAGCAAGAGTGGTTCTCATTTCCCCTAAGCATGATAAATTCTTCTTCGCACACGCATATTTCAGTTTGCATGCTCTAATAATGTGGTAGAATATGAGGCACTGGTGCATGGCTTGCTCATTGTTGAAAAGAAAGGAATTAAGGCGCTCCAAATATTCAGGGACACAAAATTAGTTATCCACCAGGTTACCAAAAAATTCTAGACAAAGAATAAGCTTCTTAAATCTTATAAACACAGAGTTTGGGACCTCCTTGAGAGCTTTGATGCTCTAAATCTGTAGGTGGTACCACACAAAATGAACAAGGAAGTTGACCAAATGGTCGCGCTCGGTTCACAGTTCTCTCATGCTGAGGAATTTGTCAAAGGAAATACTCAACACATCAATATGGTGATTAGACCATCCATTCTAGATAACAACACTAGTTGGCAAGTGTTTGACAGTGATGCATATATTGTCAAGTTCATCCAGAATGAAGCTAAATTCTCATCAAGCATGCAGCTGACTTGCATGATAGCTATGGTGACCAAGTGATTCAAATAAAGTCAAACAAGTTTCCTAAAGGATTGGTCACCTTAGTGAAAATGTCTAGCCCTGATGATGAGTTCAAGGGTGAAGAAAATTACATGTGCACCACGCAAGAAGACTGATCCTCAGTTACTATTACGTGCAGAAAAGAGTAGGTGCTCAGTAAAGCTTGCGGACATGATGAAAAATAAGCCTTCATCTCTCTCTATAAAAAAATACAGTGATATCTTCTCATGGGAGTATGAATACCTCAAAGGTTTTGATCCAAGTGTTGCTCAACACTCCATTGACCTTGATCCTGGTATCAAGCCTGTCAAATAGAAGCAGTGACTAGTCAATCCAAAGATAGAGCCCCTCACGAGAAAAGAATTATCCAAAATCATCGAGGAAAAATTTTTTTTCCCATCAAATACTCTACTTGGGTCATGAATCTAGTTCCATTGTGCAAATAAGAATGGTGAAATCAGACTCTGTGTTGATTTAAGAGATTTGAACAAGGCATCTCTAAAGGATAATTATCCTTTTCCTTCGATGGAGAAAATTCTGCAGACTATGGCTGACGCGCAAAGATTCTCAATGTTAGATGGGTATTCAGGTTTCAATCAAATCCTGGTCAAGGAAGAGGATCAATTCAAGACAACATTTACAACCAAGTGGGGAACCTATGCATATCCAAAAAGGACCTTTGGTCTTCAAACATGGGTGCCAAATTTCAGCGCACCATGGATATTGCCTTCAAAGGTTACATCAATGAGTTCATCTTGGTTTACCTTGATGACATAACTAGTCTTCTTAAAGCAAAAGTGCGGATCATATGACACACCTGGAGAAAAGTATTTGAGAGATGCATAGAAATTTTGGGGTATCTCTTAACCCCAAGAAGTGTAATTTTACAGTGGCATAGGGTAAATTATTTATCCATGTGGTTTCAAAGGATAACATCACAATTGATCCTAAGCACATCTCATCCATCCTAGCTCTTTCCCTTCTAGCGCACAAAAAGGCCCTACAGTCCTTCCTTGGTAAGATCAATTTTGTTAGGCATTTTATCCCTAACTTTGCAGGATTGGTTCAGCCCATCACCTTGATGCTCAAGAAGGACACAACCTTTAGATGGACAACAAAAGGAAGAGAAAGCTTCAACAAGATCAAGCAAGAAATTACTTGCACACTAATTCTCATCAACCTAGATTACTCAAAGGATTTCATCCTTTAAACTTATGGTGTTGATGTGAGTGTTGTTGTTGTCCTAACATAAGAAAATGAACAAGGGATGGAACAACTAGTGGCTTTCTTTAGCTAGATGCTGAAGGATTATGAACTAAAGTACAATCACATGGAAAATTAGGTCTTTTCCATCATGCGTGCACTCAAGAAATTCAAGAGTATGCTTGCCACAAATCATATCAAGGTGTTAGTCTCCCACTCTTCTGTCAGAGACTTCATCATGGGGGAAGAAATCAGTGAGAAAAGAGCATGATGGGTGACCAAAATCATGGAATATGATGTGACCATTAAAGCCAAAAAATTGGTAAGAGGTAGCACGCTCTGTAGGCAGATTGTTGAGGATGTGTAGAATGAGTTTGAGACTTCATTATTTCTGGATGAGGATCTCCCATGCACAAAACTTGAGCAAAACACAGACCCTTGCGTGTGACTGGATGAAGGACATGATCATATTCCTTTCCGAGGGCACATACCCTCCTGGTTTAAACAAAGCAAAGAGAAGACATACGAGGTTACAATCTATCCCTTATGTGTTGATTGATGGACTTATCTTCAAAAGAAATATTGATGGTGCTCTGTTAAGATGTATCAACAACATGCAGACTGAAAAGGTGTTAGAAAAATTTCATGATGGATTCTCTGGTGGACACTTCTCTGCCAAAACTATAACAATGAAGATCATAATGACAGGTATCTTTTGGCCAATTCTGTTTGTAGATGCACATAGGTGGGTCAATAAAATGCAAGGAATGCACTTTTATTTACAGGTAAGAAAAGATGGGATAGCATGCTTCCCCTCCAACCAATCCAAGTAGATCAGCCTTTTTGCATGCAATGGGGTATCGAATTCATAGGCATGATCAATCCACCTTCAAGCACTGGATATAAGTGGGTGTTGACAGCTATAGATTACTTCACCAGATGGACAAAAGTTGTTACACTCAAGGAATCAACCGAGTCAGTCATCCTTGACTTTCTCAAGGGTATAGTCACAAGGTTTGGCGTCCCTCAAACCATTATCTCTAATAATGCAAAAGCCTTCCTTGGTACTAAAATCATTGATTAGGCACCAGACTTGAGCATCTACCTAAAGAATTCTTCCAACTATTACCCTCAGGGAAACGGTTTGGCAGAGTCAACAAATAAGAACCTGATCAGAATTATGAAGCGCACAATGAACATCAGCCAAAGATAGTGGCATACAAAGGTCTCGTGCGTGCAAGCTCTAGGAAGATAGAATCACAGTCAAAAAGGCAATAGGAACTTCACCTTACAATATTTTTCTATGAAAAAAAGGACACCCTTCCTTTGACACTGGAGTTGAACTCATTGGTGCTTGCCCAACAGTTGGAATTTGAAGGCACAAACCCGAGAGAAATTAGAATGGAAGAGCTGGTTAATCTTGAAGAAACAAGGAAATTTTCCATGATTAAGCTAGAGAAGCATTAGAAAGCAACAAAGAAGTGGTTTGACAGGAAAGCTAGGCCTCAAGATTTCAAATTTTGGGACTTTGTTTTAAAATGGGATGCTGACAGAGCTAAACCACGGCACCATTCAAAGTTTGATGCACTTTAGAGTGGCCCATACATCATCAGTTCATGCAAGGAGGATAACTCTTTCGAGTTAACTCATCTTGATGGATGTGGGCTGAAAATCCCAGTAAATGGGATCTATCTTAAACCCTTCCATTAAGTTTGTTGCATCATCTTGTAATATAGTAGAGTAGTTTCAATTCCTCCAAGTGCATGCTGTGCACATATTGTCTTTTTGGTACATATTTCTTTCTTCTCGAGTGCTTCTTGTGCACACTCTTCTGTTGCTTCTAGGGTACAGAGTTCTTCTTTCAGTAGTTAGCAAGATTCAAAATAAGAGTCAAGAAATGATCTTCAAGTGACTATGGGGGCAGTTTCATGATTACATAGCAGACTCCATGCCCAATGGATGCTTTAGGCTACTGATCTCCTTCATCTAGCAGGCAGATGGCCCCAAAAGTCACCAAAAATATTTTCTAAATAACTCTCCTACTTATTTGGGTAATTTGTATACATATTCTGTCTCTTAGCTCCTCATTGAAGGTTACACGTGCTCAAGTTCAATTGACACATTTCCTTGGTTACAGTTTTCCCTTAGCACCCCTTCTTTTCCTCATGCACCCTTATGTGCTTTATGTTCTCTCCTTCCACTTTCCTTTTCATCTTTGTTCCACTCATCCCTCACATCCACCTTTTGTGCATTCACTTTCTTCCCAAGTAGTTTATTCCCTACGTGCGCGCCTCACACTTGCTTCAATCAGCTAAGTCCCTGGCCCTCTCGTGCACCGCGTCCATTACTTTGTAATAGTTGCGCCTTGACCATGCATTCTCTGCTCACTAGTTTGCCTGTTTTTCCCCCCGCGTGCGTCACACACACATTCCCTCTGTCTTATTCCCACACCTCATTCCTCCGCACACATATGTGCGCGCCTTCCTTTGCGCCCTTCTGTGCCAAGTCATCCTCTGACATGCTTGAGTATGCCACACACAACCAATAAAAGCATGCCAATAGGGTGCTAAATCCTTGCAACAAATCAGTGAGTGACACATGGTAGAAATGACAAAATATTTACACAGTTGACCATCATTTCCACCAATCCATGCATGCCACGTGTCTTGTGTGCACCATGCAGCTTTGAACATATTCTGACAGCCATGTATCTTCTGCTACAGAGCTTCGAGATCGGCACGCGTGCCTGGACTTTGTCAGAGAGAAATTGACATCAACTATAATGCTAGGTATTCAAATTCAAATTCTTGGTGGATCTGGTAGGTAAGAAATGGAAAACATCTCTCTGAGCATTGATGAGAAAATATGATTTCTCCAATCATCTGATTTAATCTGATTCACCCTCCTTCCTTCTCCAACATGCCAAACAGACGTGGGGAAGCACATTTGATAGATTTGTAGGCATTGAATGCCTCTTGTTGGTGGTTTCATTTAAAATTCGGGTTTTCCCTCCTTTCTTCTCTTCTTCTTCCACGGATTCATCTATAAATGTAAGAGTTGGGCTCATTTGTTATGTTGGACACTCTGGATCCTTATGCATTTTTGCTAAGGACTTCATACTTTTTGTATTTTGAGTTGCAGATCTCTAGATTTGGCTCTTGCATATGGATATCGACCTTTTACACCATTGTAACAGTTATGTGCATTTCTGGAAGTAATAGAAGCATCATTTTGTGACTATTCTCTGTCCTAACGTGTTTGCATTCCTTCTTCTTTCCTTTTCTTTTGCATTGTGTGTTGGTTGTGCCATTTCATGTCCCTTACAGCTCCTTATTTGGTTGTGTCCCATGAAACTGATCTGGTGAATACGTTTTAATTCGTGTTATATATGCCTAGCCTTCTTTTATGCATTTCCTCTCATTTTCACTCAGAATAGATAGTGTTCATCCCTCTTTTCTGGTGCTATCACCTTTTAGTGTAGTTTCCTTTCATGTTATCCTTCTATCCTTGGTCCCTTGGAATTTATTAGCTTAGTTTCCCCTTTCAGCACTAGGAGTAGCAGTAGCAGTAGAAATAGATAGAGGAACTGGCCTTCTCCGGAGATCCATCCCAAGCGTGCAAGGTCCCACAACTTGGGGATGGTTCCATTGTTGTCTCAAACACCTCGATCCTTCTGGATCTGAGATGCGGGTGCACATTTGAACTACCAACAGTTATTATCAGTGTTAATAAAATTCTAATAATAATATTAGTCATAATATTTAATTTATTTACAAATTTACATAATAATATCAATATTAATATTCACGACAATGATGATGGCGGTGATGTTGATAGTGATGGTGCTGACGGTGGTGATACTGATGATGAAAAAGATGACAACTATGATGACGAAGATAACAACAACGAAAACGATGATTGTGACAACAATGATAACAAAAATAATAACAATAACAATGACAATGATGCAGATGACGATGAAAACAAAAATGAGAATGATGAAAATGATACACCATAAATGATAATGCCAAACCTTACAATATCATTGGATCCGTAACAAACTGATGTAAAATCCCCAATATTAGCACTCATCCTAAACAACACAAAAATTTGTACAAAACCACAATTTTTAAAACTTAAACCCTAAACATGTACGATAACGATGGTGATGATAATGATTATGATGGAAGATGAAATGACCATGACTGTGAAGATGATAGTCACAATAATGATCTAACGATGATTATATCGACGATAACAATCACGACAATGCCTACGATGATAATGGAAATGAAAACGATGATGAAGACAATCATGACAATGATGACAAGGACAATGAGGATGATGGTGATGATGATTAAGATGACAATAATCATGATGTTGAAAATGATGATGCCATTATCAATGTTAATAAAATTCTAATATGAATAATATTAATTATTATTAATAAAAATTACAATAAACTATTATAAATTAATATTAATATATTATAATCATTATTTATATATAAGAATATAACAATAATTTTTTTTAATATATTATGATAATTATTATATAGAAAGTTTCATAGCCAAAAGGTGAAACAGACTGCTTTCCCAATACTCTATCTCTAGTGAGGAGATGCTTAAATCCTTAGTTTATACATTGATTCAGGAATTGATCACTCTCAATACCTCCTTCAATATCCAAGTTTCAAAGTCTCCTATATCTCCTTGTCAAGTTCATATCCAATATATCCTCTGTGACAACATAGGTCATCCAACATGGATCAAAACAATGATCCGTGGTTTGCCACACTGTGTTTCTTACTATCAACACGTTCCAACTACAAATCCTTCTTCTCACTTCAAGTATGTTGTTCTTATATCCTTTATACTACTTGAATTTCATGCAAATAACATAAAGGAGGGACAAATTTAGTCACTAAAATATTCACTTATCACTATTATATTACGCCTCTAGTATGTTATATATATGATTTATAAGTTTGGAATCTAGGCATTGGTGACAACTCTTTGGTCTTTTTCTTGCTTTGTTTAGCTTTGTTTACATCCTTTGTTTTGTATTTGAATCTTCTCAGTCGAGTTACAGGGATCCATGTTCATGTCTTTTTATATATATTTGTTTATTTTTTGCAGGACAATACCGCCCATATAAGACAATATCACCCATGTGTCAATTTCCTTCTGGGGTCTTGTGTCATGTTTGCTTGTTTTTATCTTTTTCGGTTTACTTTGGATTTGGGTCTTTTCTTATCTTCTTTTCATGTCCTAGGTCAGATTTTGGTGTCAATATGTGCCAAAATTCAAACAAATAAATCATATATAAACACAACCTAATAACTATCCTAAGGGGCAGTAGGGGCTATCATTATTTATATCTATCACATACAAAGAGCAATACACGAGACTTCATTTTGGGCTGCATTATTCACTGCATAGGGGGAGGATATTCTAAATTTCATATCACAAATTCTTGCATTGGGACAAATTAGTTCTAGTCCGCTATTCTTTGTGTGACTGAAACAAGGGAATCTTAGCTCAATGGACACAATTTCAATCACACACCACAAGAATTACATGTAGTATGAAATGTAGTGCAACACTAGGTACCAAGATCACATCGAGGTGACTGTCAAGGTCATTCTGACTCTCTTATTTACATTTTTTAATTTAGTATAATGTGCAATTGAGTCTTGTGTAGGTAGCTAGGGTTTGTTTTGCAGGTACAAGTGTGAAAGAGCAGGAATGCAACATACTTGATGTGAACTATAGAGAGTTAACAACGACAATAAGCAAAACAAAAAGATTTAGATCTAGATATGTATCGAGGACACTAGCACCCATAACAAACGTCAACGCCTAGACAGTTGTGTCCTCTCCAGGAACTCCTATCCCTAAAGTTTTCACATGCCAGTTTCAAAATCAAAGCTTGCACAACATAGAATATGAATGTTCAAATATTTCACCTGCCCATAATCATTCTAAACCTATGGTGGTAAGCTGGTTCATTTTCAAAACCATAATTATCAATCTTTATTGTATTTCCTTTGCTTGATCTTCCTTGAATATTGTTATATCCATTTAATTAGCAATGTCCTTATCTTAGATTTAATTTTATTAAATCGGTATGAAGATCTCAACTAGATAGGGGGTTGAGGAAGCTCAACCACTATAGACTAACCCCCTTTTTGGTCCTTCAAGTGGAAAATAAGTTAGTGTTTTAAGAAGAAGAATAATCCCTAATTTGTTAACGAGATGTGATCACTAGAATTTATAGAATCAAGAACCTAGAACACAAAAAATTGTAGTGCTTGAGCCATATCTAAGCACAAATATGCATAGGCGACTCTATCCAAGCTAGACAAGTTTTTCCTCTGTACAATGCTAAATTTCCCAATTTTTCACAAAGCCATATTCCTTCCCGCATGACACAAATCCATCATCACAGTCAACATATTAGCTTAGAAAAACAATCAATCAACATAACATTTTCTAACCTTAACCCAAAATTTCATTCATCTAACTTTCAAGAGTTTGAATATCTGAATATTGAACAATACATGATTTAGGATTTATAGATTTATTGTATTTTTAGTTCTTAATCATGTATTTACACATTAGTAATTTGTCTTATTTAGGAAAATCCTAATTTTGACATAATTTATGGTATTATGGACATAAAGTTACCTGAAGGTTGGGGTGGGTATGGACCACTATGGTTTAGTGCATGAGTATGTTTCCATTTATCTCAACAGAAGTTTAGATAGAAGTGTCAAATTTTGAGTGTATCACTAGTAGGAAATTTTTTACATAGATCATCCAAAAGGCCATTTATTTAACAAATTTTAATGTGCCTTACTCTTGATATACATTTTGTAGAAAGTTATCAAAGTCTCACTTGTAAATTTTTCAAAAGTATATTGACACAAAAATGTGGTATAAGTTTGGCCCATTTTAAAAAACAATGGTCACATTGATGGAGACTGAAATATATATAAACCTCATGTAAGAATATCCAATACTAGTCAATGTTTAGATGTGTGCCACAAAATTTATTGGCAAATTTAGTAAATTTTTATTACATGCCTCCATATTTGCTATGAAATTAAGGGAATCTACCAATTATTCAAGACAAAATGTGGTCGAATGGGCTATAATGATGAACTTAGGAAATCCAGTTGTTACTTTTGGTAACAATTTGCATAAATGTTTATCACAATGTTTTCAACTACAACATATGACACACATCTTCTTATGATTATGTGTTGATAGATATACTCATGTTTATGTAGAAACCTTAAAATATGTAACGTAAAAACCCTCTAATAGAATATTTGTTGCAAAATGTAGCAACATAGAGAAGACACACGAATTGTTTGATAAACTACAAAATTCATGTCATTGCATTAACAACATTACTAAAGTCACTAACATATCATCTACTAAATCCAATAATGCTATTATTATTTCCTATTCACAAAATGTTGGAATTCTTAAGTACATCATTACAATCCATATGACCCAAATTTGTTGAGATAAATTTTGTGCAAAAAAGATATACTTTGTCTATGCCGCCACATTTTTGCATACATGTCTAGTAGTGTGATTGCAATTATATCATACAACAAATATTCGCTTTCAATTATGGTTTTTGAGATGTACACACCCTTATGTAGCAACCTTGACCAATATTTGAGATTCTCACATAAGGATGATATATGTTTTGGCCTTTGCCAATTTGACCTTTTTTATAATGCTCCAAAATTGTATTTCCTTCACATGTTGATGTACCATTACAAATTGTGAAGAGAAATCTTTGGGGACTTATTTTGAAATTCCACCAAGATCGTAGGGCACATCGACATTTTCTATTGTCCTTTGAAATCATCTACCTAATTTTTTCCCTTCCTTTGCTACTTTCAAACTTCTTGGGTCTAAAAGAAATACATTACTTTTTAGAAGTAATTCATGAAATATCAAGAAATCATTGTATCTCCAGAATATATATTTCATTTTGCAAAAGTAATTTATTAGATTTTAAAAATGTCAAAATTTTCAAAATAGGTACATGTAAATCATGGACAATAAAGACGCAACGACTAACATAAACATCAAAATTTTAATATCAAAATGAAAACAAATCAATATCAATGAGAGAAATTTCAACCTTTTTAACTTATGTCCAAATTTATATAGATATAAATGTCTACATAAACCAATGATACCTCAATCTCCAACTCGACAAATCTTTAAGTAGAGAAATCTTTACATAAAATAACTGCAAAATGACATAATGGTCAAAAGGAAGTCACGCGTTTATGCAGGACTTGCTTTGTTTTAATGTAGGATTTATTAAATAATTGTTCAAAATCCTCTCTAAGTCAAAGATTCAAAAAGAGAAATGTATGTTATTTGAATTTTATATTTAAATGTGCATATATTAAGAGTGCTTTCCAAATGGAAAACGATAAGTAAAGTTTAGAAGACCAAACTTATAAACCTTATAAAAAATAGTCTAAACCTTTTGTGATTTTTGTTTTTGTCTAAAAGCCAAATTCTCTATGCAAATTGCATGCTCACAAATAATAAATAATAATAATTGACAACATCATCAAACATTCTACCCTCGTGCAAATGTATTATTATATGTTATTTTCACTTTCCTTATGTGTGATCTTGGCAACAAGTGAATATTATCATTTAAATTGTAATGTTGAGGTGGTGAAGAGGATGGGTTCCTTCCATACCCACCGAAATTCAAATCTCAGATACAATATTAAAGAAGAAAACAAATTCCAAAACATTCAAGTTGCAATCAAATGTTTCATATAGTTATATGGTATTAATAAAATAAACAATTATACATCTAACTCGTACTTTAAAATATAGGTTATAAAATCAAAATATATGGTATTCTTTGATGTGTGATAAGTGTAACTCTAACATCTCTATTAAAGTTATTTAAATTTAAATATAGATTAATGTTTAAGTATAGTGTCAATGATATATTATTATATATTTACGTGTATGTTTGAAGGATCAAGAGGTATATTTTTGGAAAAAATAATCTCTAATTCGTTTCATAGAGAAAGCACTAGCAAAAATTGTTAAAAAGTCATGTAGGGGCTAATGTGCCTATGGAATGGCAAGTAGAAAAAGGGCGATCTTAAAAAATGTAGTTAAAAAATATTTGGTCTAACAATTGAAGAAAATAAATGTAGAAGGAAATAGGAAGAAAATATGAGAAATTATTAAGATTAGGTAGACTTGAGTAGAGATCAATGACATATGAAAATCTAGATCAAGAAAAGAAGAAATTAAATATAATAAAAATTAAGTACTATGGAGTGAAAAGAAAGGAAAGAAATTTAAGAGAGGAATAATTAGTGAAGTAAAATATAGAGACGGGATTAGAGAAGGTGAAGAGAAGATTGATCGAGAAAAAAAGATACAGAGAGGAAAATCTAAGAAAAAGAAGAGAAAGGCGATAGGAAACGTAATTGGATGACATGAACCTAACAAATAACTCTCTAACTTCCCTGCATAAGGAAAAAAGAAGGAGAAGAAATAAGAACACACAAAAGGAAACTTAAATATATAACAAATGGATGCATCACGCACATTATGCTCATATAAATATATCTCATGGATAACTAGGATTTTTTGAAAAAATGGTAGAGATGTTAGCACGTGAGAATTATGTTTGAACCTTGGTAGTGAGAGACTGAGAAAAAAGACCCCATTTCTCTAAAAGATCGAATTTAAAAGAGAAAGGAAACGTATAAGATAGTGTGTAAGAGAACATGGTGGAAGAAAATTTCTAGAATGAAGGAGATGGAAATGCAGAAGAAGAGATGGAAGAGGGAATATGAAGTAATTTTGAAGAAGAAAATATGATAGAAGAGATAGATGATTTGGAAATATTAGTACAAAGAACAATAAAATGAGAAGTAGAAATAGAAGAAGGGAAAACGTAGATATAGAGTGGGATAAGAAGAAAATCTAAAAGATAAAGAAAATAGTTTCTATACAGAAGAAATGATCAATGAAGATGGTTATGGGAAAAGAGAAGAAATTAGTTAGGAGAGTAGCTATGAGATATGAAGCAACACATTTCCCTTTCTTCCCCCACTAAATGAACCCATTGGACCAATCACCACCCCCTGTGTCATTTCAAAGACATAAGTAGACATGACCACGTGGAGAAGATATATATAGAGGAGAAGAGTTACAAGATATTTATAAGAGATATAAATATCATTTGAGATATAAATACAAGAACTCCATTTCATTTGTGATATGATAGGAACTTAGGGATAATATCATTAGCTGGGTGATATGTAGTTGCAAAGGAGATTATATTCTAGTGTTGCACATTCACATTTCATTGTATATAATGTTTACTTTAATACAATGTGTGTTTATTGGGAAACTCTCTCTTGTGAGAACATATACTTGGATTATGTTAACATGTGTTAATTTTCTTTAGAAAGAGTGAGGGAAAAGACCACATTTCTCTAGAGGATTGAGTTTAAAAGAGAAATTAGAAGTATAAGATAGTGTATAAGAGAATATGAGGAAGCAAATTTCTAGAATGAAGGAGATGGAAATGTAGAATAAGATATGGAAGAGGGAATACTAATTAATTTTGAATAAGAAAATACTATAGAAGACAAATGATTTTGAAATATTAGTACAAAGGGTAGTAGAATAAGAAGTCGATGGAGAAAAATGGAAAAAGTAAAGATAGAGTGAGATAAGAAGAAAGTATAGAAGACAAAGAAAATAGTTGTTATACAGAAGAAAGGATTAATGAAGATGATTAAGGAGAAAAAGAAAAAATTATTTAGGAGATTGCTCATGATAAAGAAAATAGTTTCTAAATGGAAGAAAGGATAAGTGAAGACGATTATGGAGAAAGAGAAAAAATTAGCTAGGAGAGTAGTTATGAGATATGAAGCAACACATTTCCCTATCTTCCCCCAATTGCCCCAAATGCTAGATATTACTTGAGAAAATTAACCCCTTGGAATAATCACCATCATCTATGTCATTTCAAAGACATAAGTAAACACCATGTGTGGAGAAGAGTTATTTTTTAGTTATTAGTAAAAAGTTCAAATTAGTAGGGGCCCAACCTTGTTATAGAAAAATCAAGGGGTATAGACACCTAGATACAACCATAAGACCAACACAAAACATAAAATATATAATACATAAGATATGTCGAAAATAACAACAAAATTATAAAAAAAATACAAGGCTCACAACTAGAACCTCAATCCATACTATTTGTAGGAACTTCTTGTTCTAGGAGGTGATCTCCTCTACACTATTTGATTGCTCCTTTTCTAAACCACCTAAGTCTGCCTATACTCTTTAGGATTTTTTCTAAGGAAATCCTCTTTCATACCAGATATTTTGATGTGATTTCTAAAAAAATGACCTTCCCAAATGTTTAAGACTTTCATCCATTTATCTCTATTTTTAGAGGAAATGAGAGTAGATCCAATGTATATTGGTTCTTCCTCCACTATAACCATGATAGATCCTTCCTTAATCACATCCTTCTCTACATGGTGATAATCATCTCTTTTATTTTACAACCCTCTTTGCTCATCACACTCTAAAAATTGTTGCTTCTCTACTTTTAAACTTTCAACAGCATTCAGGTAATGAATATAATCTTCATGATCCTCTTGATCTTGATCTTCTAATTAGACTTCATCCTTTGGATATTCAACTTCATTATCCTCTTCAATTTTTACTTAATCTTATTGATATTCTTCTTTTTTATCTTCTTCTTCAGCTACTTCTTCTCTCGAGTCTTCTTGATCTTGTAAACTATCAGGGTCGCTCTCACTGAAGTATGTGGTTGCATGTAGAGAATGGGGGAATCTCATCTTGTGATGATTCCAAGGGAAGGGACCATAAGTTTCGATATACTCTAGGAGAGCCTTGTCATTGTGAAATTCATTTAAGCAAGGTAGGTCAAGAGAGGAAATAACATTGATGAGGTGTTGATGAACTAACTTGAGTGTATGCAAATTTGAAGTGGTATAGACCTCAGATAGTTGTTTGAATGGAAAAAAGAGAGACTCAAAAGAAAGATCCCTAGATGAATGAGGAGACAATCCTATGTAGGACCTATTAATATTTTTGGGGAGATAAATGGGCTCAACTATACCTTGGCCATTATGGCCAAGTCTTGAGCCAGAGAAATCATATCGCAATAAATGCTTATCACCAATGTCGTAGGTTACATTATCAAAAATAGGTGGGATAGAGTGATTTTGAGACCAATGAAAATAATTCTGTGAGGCCCAGTGTTTCATCCTTCATGGCTCTTTGGACCTCATTGCTTTCTTCTAGGGTCTTTATATTGATAAGCACCTCTAGAGCTGTGCAGATGTTCAAATCCCGGTGTACTTTATTCAATAATTCTTATAGCGCTTGTAGCAGCCCTTCGTATGATGAAATCTTTAGCATCACTGACACTTTCTCTCGCTCTGCCTCTTGTTCTGAGTTCCTTGGTGCTGGCATACGTAGACGTTCATCTTCAAGCACTAGGTCCACCAACTTTCCTACATAATGTATCACTAAGGGAAACGTCTGTGGTACCTTTGTATCTAAGTGTGGCCTAGATTTTATGACATTATCCCCAATCTCCTCTGCGAAGCTAATAAATACTTAGTTATTCTTCTGCACCAAGTCCCTCTCTTGTGTTCTGCATGCTATCTCAGCATAATTTTTCTTCATCTCCTCACACAGTGCTCTGATTGTTGCAGCTTTATCCCTGTTTCTTCTAGCAACTTTAGTAGAAACCTTCACCATTGCGTTGCTGACCTGCTCATCCGACATGACAGTAGGCTTTACTGTCATGTGTCTAGCTTGGGGTGCCTTCTTCAACTGTCTCGAAACACATGAATCTTCACATACAAAGTTGGGCTCATCCATGTGGGTGTGCATTGACCATGATAGTTGCTTTTGAGTGTGCACAATCACCATATCCTCATCCATTAGCTCTTAGCCAAGTAAATCCTTATGTGTTATCATGCTCTGGAAGCAGGCATGGAAAATTTTACCTGCATCCTCTGCATACCCCATGGCTAGTGGAATGTGCTCTCCACTCATCCTCTTCAATCTAGGACCCTTGGTAATTATTACTTCAAGGTTAGGAGCCTGTCCTGTTACATCATGAGCAGTCGCATGCATGGATCTAAAGGTTTCCTTTTCTTTTTCTTCTCTATCCTTCATCTCTTCATCTTTTTTCTCTTCCTCGTTCCTGTGGCTCATCTTCTTTCTTGAGTGGGGTAGGAGATGCACGCTCGCTCTCTTCTGATTCCTTCGCTTCTTTATCCAACTTCAACTTTCTTCTCTTCTTTGGTTTAGCAGTCTCCTTGTGTGGAGAGATTTGAGGTGATTTCTATACCGTTTGTGGGGTCCCACTTTGAGTCCTTATGCATATGAACACTTTCTTAAATCTATGCTCCCCCTGCTCAACCTCTGTATCTTCATCTTCATCCTGTCCTTGAGGTGGATTGGTCACGTGCCATGACTCTTTTCTGTCATATGGTTTCTTTCTTATGCGCTCCAATCCTCCACTATCTTCACGCTCCTCCTCTTCACCCTCTACTTCAACAACTTCTATGGGCCTTTGCGCCAGTATGTTTTCTATTGTGTGCTTACCCTTCGATGGCCCTGGGAGCACGAATTCATTTTCCACATAGTTATTGTTCTCCATCTTGGGAATCAACTTAAGATACACCAATGCTACCCCTACATTTGCTATAACCAGACTTACTGGCTTAATATTCAACACTTCTGAATTGATTCTCTCAGTGTAGGCACTTCTTCTAGGATACACATGCTTCTTCCTCAGCATATGGTAGTCACAATCTACCTTATCGGCATTGAATACCAGTCAGCGCGTGTTTGTAAATCTGTGAACAGATGCTTGGAAATACCTTGTAGTGAATGCATAAGGTAATTTACACCAAGGGCTCTAGACTCCATCTCTCATTGGGAAGCATACGATGAAAAAATGTTGATATAAAGAAAACTAGACTTGTTTGCCTACTACTGATGGTAGGTCCTTTGGGATGCACCACTCTTCTCCAAATGCCACGTGGAGCCTATCATACCATTTCTCTGTCCTTTGCTTGACATCATCTGTCATGGCCCCTTTACATAGGTACTTGCTGAACCGTTCAGCTGGTGACTTATTCTCCATGGGGTATTCCCATACCTTTTCCTTTGGTCCGTCTGGTACTCCACTTTCCATGAATACTAGTGATAGTAGAATAGCCTCGAAGTTGATCTTCCCTCCTATGCATGCTTCGTTGACTATTTGTTCTGTAATGTAGCCTGAAATATTATAGTTTGCCCCTTCTGACATCTTACACACAATGTGTAACCACATAGTATTTACCTGTGACCACCGCTCCTGATCATTCAAATTTGTAACAAGGTGTGCTGCTGCTTGCACAATTGGACAGTTCTTTAATTTGTCTATATCCATACCGCGCGGACCCTTCAGGTACCCCAACTCCTATCTGGTCTTTAAGATCATGAATTTATCTATGAGATCATTTTTTATGTCCTCTCCTATGGCCTTCAAACCTGTAACTGATGAGATAAGCGCAGATGAGATTCTAACTCTGCGTCCTGCAAAGTAAAATAAGTTCTCGTGCACTCTGCTCATGAGCCACTGATATAAGGGCTCATACTTCCGAAAATATCGAAGCTCATATAATTGGTAGAACCCAATTCTCTTCAGAAGCTTCTCACCTACATCATCATAAATTGGCATGTCATCCGTCGTATGCTTGTTCTTCCTCACATTGAGTAGAGAATCGAACTCCTTCTTGTTATCCATGGTCCTATGATTGTATTCACTCACTTTTCTCTTTCTAATAGGTGAATCCCATTCCTAGCTGAAGATGAATCATTTTGGATATTGCATTTCTAAAAAATCACTTTTGGGTGTCATCTCTTCTTCCTCGACGACCACCTTCTTCTTTCCTTTTGCCCCTGCTGCAGCTACCTTCTTAGGTGCCATTTTACCTTGCAAATGTCTCCTCTTTTTAATGCTGCAATTTGTGAATGAAACCCTAGCTCGATTCAATCGTGCCCTAGGTGGAAACTTCATGCCCTAACTTCTCTCTGTCTCCTTGCTTCACTCAAACCCTTCGCCACCAGGGACACAAGCTTCTTTTTGCATAGATCTGTTTGTTCACGCTTGGTTTCACACCCTTCACACCTTAACCCGATCACTCGGCTCTTTGCACTTAGCTATTTTCTCAATTTCTCTTAATCGCAATGGTAAAAATGTATTCGCATCCTATCCTTATATATATTTTTCAAATTTTGATGCATTTATTGCTCCTTCACCTACCAAATATCCTCTCATTCATTGGAAAAATTTATTCATTCCGCGCGGTACATCTTCGCACCCCATCTATAACCTTCTAGCATGCCTTCCTACCCTCTAGTCATAGAATTCTCTTCAGGGCGTGCCCTTGCACCCGAGTACCTCGTCACTATACCTTCTCCTGGTAGTTATCATGGCCTCCTGCTTACCTCGCATTATACTTTCCCTTCTTTCATCTCCTTCCTTGGTCACTTCTGAGAAGCAATCTTCCTTTGACTTAAATCACACCCATAACATCTTATTCCTTCCACCTTTTTCCATAATATTTTACTTGGATAACTATAACCACCCCACACTAAAAGTATGTGTAGTCCTCTATGTATAAACATTCTTCACATAATAATTAGATTTATGCACGCAAGCACGCTTATTACACAAGAACAACAACTAAATTGATAAATCATAACAAAAATGAAGGAAATACATTAAGGAAATGCATAATGGAAAACCTAATCTAAATGGCAATACTACCTTATTACAAACACCAAGAAGACTTATTTCTAGTAGGGCTTCATCCTACTCCCGTTGAAGTAATCGGGTAGCTGTGTTCCATCAAGTGCTTCTAACTGGAAAGTACCTGATTCAAGTATGTAAGTGATGACATACAGCCCCAACAAATGTACTTTGAGCTTTCCTGGATGGCACAAGAACTTCAAGTCATAAAGATGTACCATTTGTCCAATCTCAAACTTCTTATCCCTTATGTTTCTATCATGCCACGCTTTCTGCCTGGATTTTTCCTTCTTCTGAATCCATCGTGCTATGGTTCTTCACTCATCTAGGTGAATCATCTTCTCGATACACTCTTCTAAAGCCTACTCATCAGTTAGACCTCCAGCACGTGTAATGCACAAAGAAGGTAACATAAATTCTATAGGGAGAACGGCTTCTGCGCCAAACACCAAATGAAATGGTGTGGCTTTGTTCAATTCCTTATAATTTGTTCTATATGCCCAAAGAACAGCTGACACTTTATCATCCCAATCCTTTCTCCCAACATTACAAATTTTTGTCAAAGTTTGGCTCAAAATCCTGTTGAAATCCTCAGCAGTTCCATTTGCTTGAGGATGATAGGGTGTAGTTTTATGGTGTGTAACCATAAACTCATCTAATAGGATCCTGATTATCTCAATCAGAAAGTGTGTACCCCTGTCACTTTTCAAGCTTAAAGGACATCCATATCTTATAAGAACATTCTCCCATAGAAACCCAGCTACTGTAGCTTCTGTACAGTCCCTCGTAGGTGCTGCTTCCACCCACCCTGTGAGATAATCTATGCAAGTAATGATATGGTGCAATCTAGTCCTGTGCGTGGTTGGTGAAATAGATCTTACAAAGTCAATTTCCCATTTCTCAAATGGTTTAGCACTATTAATTGGTCTCAAAGGCATCTCATCTCTTTGCCTTGGTCTTCCTAGGCACTGGCAATGGTCACACACTTTGTAATACGCCTTAGAATATTTATACAATGTCTCCGACCATAATCCAGCAAGTAGGATCTTTCAGGCAGTTGCATCACTTGCATAGTGGCCACCTGCAATACCACCATGGGCTTCTTCCATAATATCCTTGTGCTCATGCTCTAATACACAATGGCGTAATACTTCATCTCTGCCTAACTTGTAGAGGTCGCCAATGATTAACATAAACGATGCCGCACATATAACAAGTTGTTTTTTTTCTAATGCCTTCATTCCTTCTAGTGCCATACCAGTTCATAGAAAGACAATAATGTCCTCTAATTCTAAGGGCACGCATTGTAACCTATATAACAGTGCATTTGGCATTGTTTCTTTAATTGTCTGTGCTTCTTCTCTTGAGTGAATTCTAGACAAGTGGTTTGGTTTAGAGTTACTTTTCCCTGGCTTCACCACAATTATGAAGTCAAACTCTTGAAATAGGAGTACCCATCTACATATGCTCCCTTGTAATATGGGCTTGTTTACCAAGTACTTTAATGCCATGTGATCTGTATAAAACACAAATGGTGTTGATAACAAGTATTGTCAGAACTTGTGCAATGCATAGATCATTGACAAAGCTTCGTGCTTTGTAGTTGTGTAATTCCTTTCAACAGGTGTCAACTTCCTACTAGCAAAACAAATTGGATGATCTATAATACCTTCACTAGGTTGAGCTAACACAGTGCCATTGGCCATACAAGAAGTGTCCACATGCACATGAAATGGTTTATCCCATGAGGGAAAACGTAGAATGGGCGTGGTAGTAAGTTTCTCTTTTAATATCTCAAACGCGCACTACTGCGGTTCTCCCCAATAAAATGTACCTTTCCTTTTTAGTAATTCTTCCAAGGGTGTAAAAATTTTGGCATACCCTTTGATGAACTCTCGATAGTAACCCGTATGACCTAAAACTCCATGCACCTCACTTTGACTGGTAGGCGCTTCCAGGCCTAGAATGACTACAACCTTAGCTGGATCAACCAACAAACCTTCCTTGCAGATGATATGTCCTAACATTATTCCAAATGGTGTAGAAAATATGCACTTCTTGATGTTTAAAGAGATACACAATTGTCTGCACCATTCAAACATTAAGTGCATATTGTCACAATGATCTTTCACAAGCCCATATACTGTCTAATCATCTAGGTAGACCTGTAAGAAGTTGTGAATAAAGTCTTTGAATGCCTGAACAGCTATGCGCGAGAATATAGTAGGTGCATTTTTAAATCCAAAAGGCATCATAGTATAGGAAAAACTACCCCATTCAGTAGTAAATGTTGTATTTTCTTGATCCTCCTGAGAAATCCTAACCTGATGATACCCGGAAAACCCATTTGTGAAATAATATATTTCGTGCCCTGCCACTCCTTCCAGTATTTCCTCAGTGAATGGCATAGGGAATGGATCTATTACACATGTAGCATTCAGCTCCCTGTAGTCAACACATATTCTAATTTGTCCATCCTTCTTGATACTAATCACCATTGGACTAACCCATTCTGACTAATCAAGGGGTTTGATAATTCTAGATTTCAACATTTTATCAATTTATTCTTTAACCTTTTCATGCAAATTAGGATTCATTCTGTAAGGTATCTTTCTCATGGGGCGTGCACCTTCCTTAAGCTTGATCGTCATTTCCTTAAGTGATTTATGTACGCCTTTAAGTTCATGATACCCTTGAGGGAATAAGTCCTGATAATCCCTGAGTAACTCAATGATCTTTGCTACCTCCAAGTCTGACCAATAGGCTCCAATGATGACCTCCTTAGGCTCATCCTCCGAACCTATATTCATTGTATTTGTCTTCATGGGTCCATGATAGGTGCACGTATCCTTGTCTTCATTGTCCAAGACCTCACACACCCTTTGTGAATGTTCAATATCCAGGTTCTCAACTTCCTCATTTCTTCTTCCTTTTTAAAACACGCTTCAGACTCTGCCTCACCAAATAATTCTTGAATATGCTCTTCATATTTTGCACTATCTCCCATAGTTAAGCGCTTGAAAAATTTTAATGCCTCTTCTATTGGAGGTTGGGAAGAAAAGTAGTCAACAGTCTGGATCATTCTTGTAGTCAAATTTTTCCAGTTCCCAGTCTCTCGATGTATTCCTTTGTATACATACCAGATGCATGCGCATCCTTGTAGCGTAGAGTACAATCTATGCACCCAAATTTAAGGTCGTAATGATTCCTATCATGTTGTCCAAAGTATCTCACACTGCTGAGTGTGATACTTAACATGTTGATCACCATGATAAGTGCAAATCTGCGTAGGTGCATTGTTCTTTACAAACCTAATAAATAAGGTGACTCCAATCTCTTCCCATGTTAAAATATTATCTCTATGGACTACCCACCAATGCGCTGTTGTCCCACCCAAGGTATATACTAACATATCTCTTCTCTTAACTTGATCCTTCCATCGTGTTTCCATGGCTTTCAAAAATACAGTAAGATCTTTTGCCCATGTATACCAAGGTACTGTGCTACCTATCCGTTGAACCAAATGAAGTCCATTCTTACGCACAACTACACTATTCAGCTCACGCCCTACTAGTTCATATGTTCCATGAGCCCTTGTATCACAAGTAATACTCGTAGTATCACTAATAGAATGAGAATCCTCCCACTATAGGATTCCTTCTTTTGATGGCTCATTGACCTCTGTGTCCTGAATAGCACATGCATAAATTTTGTTTAAGTCCTCCTCACTTAGGGGCTCAACATATGGTGTAGACTTCTAATCTGTTAGAGGTATCACAACTCTTTCCTCCTTATTCTCAAAGCTGATATATCCCTTATTGAATCTCTAGTCATTATTATTTGCATAACAACAAGGGCATCCAAGCAAGGCTAGAAAAATGTCTACTTCTACAAGTGTTAATACCTCAAAATCCCCAGTGAACTTGGCCCCTTGTATGGTTATAGATGCATCCTTAAAAACTCCTATGGGAGTGGCCTTAGTCCGGTTTGCCATAACAACACATTAGATGATGGTTGCAATGGAGGCCTCGTCATTGGTACTGATGCATCTAATGTAAGAAAATTTACTTCCGCACCTATATTAATTAATATGTTGCTCAACAAACACCCATCCAAAACAAAATTCAGAGTAATTTATTTGTCATATTCAATGCTATCAGGGGGAATATTTGCATGCAGAATCTGTCGTCTGGTCTCAATACTTGAGTGCGGAGTGTTCCCTTTTAACCAACTTCCTAATAGTGGAATGATGTTCTCCTAGCGTAAAATTTTACACACTTCTCTCAGATCATCGATATCAATTTGGACTGTCTCTGATGCTTTCTTATATTCCTTTAAGTACCGTATCTCACCTTGAAGATTCCTTAGCACTTCCATGGTATCTTGGTAAAATTCCTTTTGATGAGCAGGATCTAGGTACCTTGCCTAAAAAACCTCCTCCTTGGTGATCGTAGGCTCCTGATTTAATGCCTCTCTTGCGTGTGCCACTTCAGCTCATGTAGTAATCTTCACTGTGAATGCCTCAGGTACCTCTGCTATCTTGGGCATCCACTGATCTTCTACCGTGTGTTGTATTCTAACCATTCCGATGCCTTTGTTTTCTTGCTTATGTTTCTTTCTCAGATGCTCATATAAGTCCGGGCACTCTTCATAGATATGGTTCTTTCCATAGAAAGAACATGCAATATTCTGAGGACATCACACCTATAGTGGTCGAGAGATCCACACGTATAGCATGTTCCACAAGGAAACTTACCTCTTCCTCCACCATGACCTTGTCCTCCATATCCACCATGATATCCACGTCCCCTTCCACGGCCTCCTTCAAAACAACCCTCATTCTTGTCATAGCGCATTTGATTATGATGTTGATCATGGTGCTCATTCTTACCCTTAGAATTATCTGTTACACTTTTCTATCGTACCCAATGTCTATGGCATCCTGGATTTGACCAATCAATCAACAATTATCAGTATCATGGGTCGTGGACCTACAAATTTTGCAAAAGATGGATACATTCTTCCTTATCACGCATTGTAATAAAGGACAGTGACTAGCATCATGATTTAAAAGAAAGATATCACAGTCCAATAGTAATAATCATATTGTTCTGTGAGGATAGCTATCCTTGGTGTGACCTTTTACTTCACAATCTATACACCAAATTCCTAAGCATGTTTCATGGGCTGAATTCACTGATAGCTTCTCTAATTGTTTGGCCATAGCTGTAATCTGTGCCTCTAGGAATGGACTAACACCGGTGCCAATGCTCCCAACTACCTCAGCATGCAAAGCTCCTTCCAGTGCTTCACACGGATCAGTGTATGTCTTATGTGATAGTTCTCTTCTGAATGGTGTAATCAATCTTGCAACGAACCATTGTGCATGTTGGCTGGCGTGAATGTTATGCCCTTAATTATATATCTTACATGGGATGGATATAGCCAGCTTGTGGCCATCATAACTTCTTATCATGATGTATCTCTTTCATATATGATCTATTATCATTGGTTGGTCTACCTTACTGATGGCCATATCATAGGAATAGTATAAATAGGGGCTAAAGGTAGTGGATGATCATTATGTTGAGTATTTGAGTTTTATTATATGTATTGGAGGTTGCCCCCTCGAAGTGGCCAAGCTATTATACTTTCATATTAAGAGAATTTATTTGCAATATTGTGTTATTTGGTGCTCAATTGCTGGTGATAATCATAATTAATCAACTAATTTCATTACAAGTGGTATCAGAGCTTGATCTCGGCAAGGATGGTGTCAAACCCTAATTCTAAAGGTTCGGCTATATCTCAAGATTGGTAACGCATTTTTCTATAATTTTTTTTGGTGTGGCTAAATAATTAAATTAAGCTTCTCTCCAAATTTCAATACATTTTGACTTGTTTTGCAAAATTTATTACGGTTCTATATTTATTCATAATTTGGCTTCCTAGGGCATAATTGTTGGAATTTTTTCAAATTTCTTATATTTTTAGAAACCTCTCCAAAAACTAGCTAGGGTTTCTTTTTTAAATTCCTATACTTGGCCAAAACAATTACGAAATCCTAAACTCTAAAATTCTGCCCTATTAAGTCTACCCATAGGCCCAAACCCTTCATCATGGCTAGTAGATCTACCCGAGGCCAAGGAAGAGGACAAGAAACTCCAAGAATGAACCCAAATAAGGAAGATATTGCTTCAGATTCTACTAGTTTGGGATTATCTGAGGTGGTCATCCAACTTTAGGAAAGGGTAAACAATATGGTGAGTAAGGATGACCTTAATGTTGAGCTTCATCAACTAAAAGGTAGCCTTAGGAGTGAGATTCAAAAGGATTTTCATGCAATGCAGCAAGAGTTGTTGCATGATATTTCAAATACAACTTCCAATGCCAGTCATATGGGTTCCACTAGAAATGGTCACATAGATCCAAATCACTCCAATCAGAGAGGATCCTTTAATCATTCAAGTGGATCTTCTCACCAATGGAGGGGCATGATTCCAAAAGTTGAAATGCATAAATTTGATAGAAAGGATCCACTATATTGGATTACCTAAATGGAAAATTTCTTTGATCTCCATCAGATCTTAGGAGGACAAAAGGTAAATGTGGCATCCTTATACCTAGAACCTGATCAATTTGTTTGGTATCTTTGGTTATGTGCTCAAAGGCAGAAGAATGGCCTAAATGTCACCTGGACAATTTTCACTGAAGAGCTTCAATTACACTATAATTCTAGTGTTTATGAGAATTAATTTAGCCAATTAGCAAAGTTACGCCAAACTGGTTCAGTTAAGGAGTATGTCCATCAATTCCAAACTTTGTCCTTGCGTGTGGAGGATATTATAGAAGAGTATTTAAATGACCTATTTCTTGGGGGTCTTAAGGACCACATTGAGCATGAGGTACGCATGTTTAACCCACTCAAGGTTGATGATTTTATTATCATGGCACGTCGAGTAGAGGAAAAATTTCTTTCCAGTAGAAGGCAGTTCTTTTCTAGCATAAAAGATCATAACACCTTGTCTCCTTCTTACCCTTGGCCAATTCAGTTGACACCTCAACAAATTGAAGAAAAAAGAGCCAAAGGGTTATGCTTTAACTATGATAGAAAATATGGACCAATTCATAAATGTTCTGAGAAAAAATTGTTGTACATTGAAGGATCTAGTGATGAGGAAGAATATAAGGCAACATCAACAAAGGAAGTGGAAAAATTAGAGGAAGAATCTGGAGATCCTCAGCCCTTTATTTCATGTCATGCTCTATCAGGTATTAGTACTCCACAAACCCTTCAAGTTGTGGGTTATCTTAAGAAGCAGAAGGTAGTAGTCTTGATTAATTTAGGGAGCACACATAATTTCATCAATCATAAGTTGGCAAAAAGACTAAATTGTTTCATCTACCCAGCACCTGAATTTCTAGTACTGATTACAAATGGTGGCACAGTCCAATGTTCAGGTAAATGCCATAAAGTAAAAATCATGATGGGTGATTACACATTGGAATCTACGATGTTTGCTATTCCCATGGGCAGAGCTGATATTGTCTTAGGTGTTCAGTGGCTCACTACTTTGGGCACCATAGAGATACATTTCTAGGAATTGTTCATGAGCTTTCATTCTGAGGGTAAAAAATTTGAACTTCGAGGTCTATAAGATAAAGATCCTCTAGTGGTGAGTTCTCACCAAATGCAAAAGATTCTTAAAAAGGGGTCTGAAGGTTTTGTAGCATGATTATTCTCTATAGAAGTCCAACCGCAAATGAAGGTATTACATCTTGATATTTAAAAGGTTATTAATCAACATGTACTTGTCTTCAAGGAACCAAGAGGATTGCCTCCTGAAAGAGAGAATGATCATGCTATTCAGTTGATTCCAGGAAGCCAACCCCCCAAGATCAGGCCTTATAGATATCCATATGTGCGAAAGAGTGAAATTGAGAAGATGGTGGAGGAAATGTTGGAAATGGGTATTATTCGTCACAGTCAGAGTGCCTATTTTTCTCCCGTGGTGATGGTGCTTAACAGTTCACTATCAAAGATAAGTTTCCTATTCCCATCATTGATGATTTATTAGATGAGTTGCATGGTGCCATTTATTTTACAAAACTAGATCTACGTTTTGGGTATCACCAAATTAGAGTCAAGTAAGAAGATATTCATAAGACAACTTTTAGAACTCATTAAGGCCATTATGAATTCCTAGTGATGCCATTTGGTCTTACTAATGCTCCCTCCACATTCCAAAGCTTGATTAATTCAGTATTTAGACCATTCCTAAGAAATTTTGTCTTAGTATTTTTTGATGATATACTCATCTACAGCAAATCGTGGGAGAAACACTTACATCATGTCAATACTATCTTAGAATTCTTAGAGAAACATCAACTTTATGCCAAGCCTTTGAAGTGTTCTTTTGGAGTACAGGAAGTGGTATACTTGGGCCATATTGTTTCTGATGAATGTGTTAAGGTGGACCCTCACAAGGTCCAAGCCATGGTGGAATGGAAAACCCCAAGAACCCTCAAACAATTACGAGGTTTATTAGGTTTCATAGGGTATTATCATAGATTTTCCAAAAACAATGGAAGTATAGCAGCTCCACTCAAAAAATTACTGAAGAAGGACTCCTTTTAGTGGAATGAGGAAGCATCTAGGGCATTTGAAAAATTGAAGGCAGCTATGTGCCCTACTCCAGTATTGGCAACCCCATATTTCTCCAAAACTTTCGTAGTTGAGTGTGATGCTTCAAGAAATGGAATCGGAGTAGTACTAATGCAAGAAGGACACCCCATTGCTTTTGAGAGCCGACAACTAAAAGGAAAGAATTTGTTAAAGCCCACCTATGAAAAGGAAATGATGGCAATACTACATGCAGTCAAACAATGGAGACCATACTTTATGGGTAGAAATTTTAAGATAAATACTGATCATGGTAGTTTGAAATATTTCTTAGAGCAACGTCTATCTTTAGAAGAACAACAAAAAACGTCATTAAGATGTTGGGATATGAATTTGAGATTTTTTATAAGAAAGGAAAGGAAAATTTGGTCGCTGATGCTCTGTCTAAGAAGGATGAGTCTGCTGAAGCATTGTTATGTGCCATCTCTATACTAAATGCAGATTGGTTAGATCAAGCACGTGAAGAATGGAAGAAAGATGTAACCACACATACTCTCATTCAAAATATCCAGGAAGATCCGTCCATATCAGATCAATTTATATGGAATAGGGATACATTTTGGTACAAAGATCAGTTATATCTATGTAAGAACTCTACACTTAAACACCATGTTCTTTCAGAGCTACATTCTTCTCCAATAGGTGGCCATGCTGGGGTCTTAAAAACATATCATAGAGTTAAGAAGGATTTATTTTGGGAGGGGTCGAAAGGATATGTTCAAAAATTTGTGGCAGAATGTTTGGTTTGCCAAAAAAATAAGGGCAAGACCATTAAAACACCTAGTCTTCTCCAACCTCTGTCTATTCCTAGTGAGAGATGGGAAGAGGTATCAATGGATTTCATCAAAGGATTACCTAAATCAGAAGGGAAAAGTGTCATCATGGTCATGGTAGATAGACTTACCAAATATGCTCATTTTTGTGCCATGGCTCATCCTTTCACAGCTAGTACAGTTTCCATCTCTTTTATGAATACAGTTCAAAAGCTCCATGGCACGCCAAAAATTATGGTAAGTGATCGTGATCCAATATTTACAACTTTTGGACTGATTTTTTCTCTTGTCTAGGTACCCAACTAGCCAAGATTTCCTCTTATCATCCCCAATCAGATGGGAAAACTGAGGTGGTAAATAAATGTTTAGAGGGATATCTTCAATGTTTTACTTTAGATAAACAAGAACATTGGGTGTAATGGTTGCCACTGGCAGAATGGTGGTACAATACTTCATTTCATACCTCCTCCAAAATGTCTCCATTTTTGGCACTTTATGGGTACCATCCTCCATCACTCATATCTAGCTTGAAGGTCAAACCAAAGGTGAGAGTAGTCAAATATCACATTCAACATCATCATGAGGTACTCTCTAGTCTTAGAGAAAATTTGGCACGGGCACAAAACCGTATGAAGCAACAGGCTGATCAACATAGGAGTGAGCAACACTTTGAAGAGGGAGACTTTGTTTTTGTAAGGTTATAGCCATATAAGCAATTATCCTTAAAACAATAGCAAAAGGATAATAATCTTGCTCCTAAATACTATGGTCCTTACTGAGTTTTGTAGAAAATTGGTAGTGTGGCATATAAGCTAGAGCTCCCTCCAGGAAGTAGAATACATCCAGTTTTCCATGTTTCTTGCTTAAAAAAATTTATTGGGAAACACATTTCCACCCAATCAGTTCTTCCGAAACTAGACGAGGAAGGAAGGATCATATTGGAACATGAAGGCATTCTTCAGACACGCACCAAAATACTGAGGACCAGAGTCATTACCGAGTACCTGATCAAGTGGAAGAATATAAATATTGAGGATGCATCATGGGAAGATGAAGCATTCATGCAACAACATCTAGGGCTTCCCAACATTGGGGACAATGTTGCTTAGAAGGGGAGGGGAAAGTTACGCCCTTAATTATATATCTTACATGGGATGGATATAGCCAACTTGTGGTTATCATAACTTCTTATCATGATGTATCACTTTCATATATGATCTATTATCATTGGTTGGTCGGCCTTACTAATGGCCATATCATAGGAATAGTATAAATAGGGGCTATAGGTATTGGATGATCATTATGTTGAGTATTTGAGTCTTATTATATGTTTTGGAGGTTTCCCCCTCGAAGTGGCCAAGCTATTATACTTTCATATTAAGAGAATTTATCTACAATATTGTGTTATTTGGTGTTATATTGCTGGTGATAATCATAATTAATCAAGTAATTTCATTACAGTGAATATCATAAGATAGCTTTGAGAGAAGGGTCTTAAAGTGGGCATCATACTCACATACACTCTTGGTGCTACCCTGCTTGATATCTTTGAGCGCGTTGATATTTTTCTACTCAATTTATGGGATATAAAACTCCTTTAAGAAAGCATCCTTCAATGCTGCATAATCCACGCAAGTTTGATCAAGGTCAAACTTCCTATACCAGCTATGTGCTTGTCCCGGTAAGGTAGTAGCGAATTGACTTGCCTTACACTCAAAAATCATGATCCCTTTCGCGTGCCACAATATTTCACACATATGCACATGCTCAACAACATCCTCTATGCCTCTATACTTCAGAAGAAAAAGAGACATCTCCATATAAATATTCTGTGGTTGCTACGGGCCTTGACCACCTAATCCAGAACCTCCTTTATTTCCTCTACCTCCAGAACCACCAGATCCACTAGAACTAGAACCACCTATACCTCCTGATCCTCCACCTATAGCTGGAATAGGACCTATAGTTATACGCCCCTATGTGCTGATAGTAGTACTATATTGAACCCCTACATTCTTTGAGGTAGTTCCACTTCCAGAGGTGAACCCAACATTCAGTGCACTTACGTTCTGTGTGGATGATGTGCCTAAAAACACACCTCTGAATAACATTGAAGCCTTCTATCCTACCATTGATGTACTTGATCTCTTACTTCCCAAACTTGATTGTTGATAATTTTTCGTACTAGCTATTGGAAAACCAAGTGCAAGGGCTAGGTCACCAGGTGGATTAAGATGTGCACCCATGACCCAGGTAGTCTCTACTGGCACATGTCCGTGTGAGGCCGAGGGGGTATCTCTATCATGATTTCCAAGATGGGGGAGTTCCTGATGCTCTGGATCCATGTCTTCTACGTGAGCTTCAAATCCTTCATGAGACATCTCTCTCCTAAACACCATACTTTCTGTAATGGTACGTTGCTTCCCTATCTCCCTCTCGCGTGCCTCATTATACTTAAGCCGTCTTTCCTCTCTTTTCCTTTCTACCACTAGCTCTACCATATTTCACAAAAATTGTTCCTGCCCTCACACATGGTGAGGTTTAGTTAGCCATCGGTTTACTCTCTAGGTTCAAAGCGACCATCAAGATCTTGATCACTAGGGGAATGCCTTACAGATATACTCCTCTTGGATACCGTAAAAACTAGAATTCAGCTACCTCCGGGAAAGAATATGTCAAAATTGAATATTCCAAAATATAACTATTTAGAACACCATGAAACCACGTATCCACAACACGAGTCTAGATTAGATCAACATCATAAAGGTCCTAAAATTCTTCCTATGTCCAGATAATTGTGTGATACCTCCAATTCCGCTTAGATGCATATGTAGTAAGCCACTCGTATAGTTCTACTGGAAAGATGGTGAAAAAGATCTCATATAAGTTTTTATACATATTCTATTCTACCAAAGTGCATGCGTTAAACTTAGATCCACTACTGAACCACCATGCATATTCTTCCTCTAGATTACGTATCCACTCCTCAACACTTGCTAGAGTTAACCGGTATGTCTTCATCACGAACCATCCTAAAAACAATTGAAAAAGAGGTCCCGACAACAGAACCAATGATGCAACCTAGAATTTACCAGATAATAACCTAGTCACATTGACTCACTCAGCCTAGACTGAGTGCTCACCCGAAGCACGCAAAGGTACCAGGTCCCTCTTTAGGGTTGTTGTAGCAAGATGCTAGCGTGATGAAAAAAGAAACATATATATCTATAACTAATCCAACATTCTACCATGCATGTTACAGTCAGATCTATGAAAGAACAAGATTTAAACAGTAATCATGATTGAATCAATAGCATGCACCACTCAATTACACACAAGAATGACACTTAGATTCAGCCAATATCTTCCATTTATTAATAAAAATAGAATCTCAGTACAATAATGTCAATCTATACCAATGCGTGCATGGATCTGATACAGTAATCCAATAATATGTGAATATCTTTATATCTCCATACATCCATCTCTCTTCTACACTCTCTATATGTCTTCTACTATGTGCTTCACATCATATATATAGGGTGGGGACTTGGCCTTCACCGCTTATCTATTCCAGAAATAGCCCGCATGCTATTAATATCCACGTGCCATTTACAAGCATATCCACACATGCAAGTGTTCTATTTATAGACCTCTTACAGTTAAGTGAAGTGACAATCCTATTCTTAGCTTGTCTCCATGCAAAATGCTTCTATCCGATCCTCTAAAGATAAACAATGCGTGGCGCGCACGTCCCTGCATCGTTGGTCTGTTCTGCATGCCATCTTCTAAAAATAGGTCTTCACGCTCAAAATTGACTAAGTCCTTAATGTTGAACTTTCCCTCCATGCATGGATTCTTCCTGTCTATCTGTGCCCTTAATCCTAGCTTTCTATCCCGCGCGGACCTCTTGTGTGATCTCTAACAAGTATTCTCTTATCAACACTTGGCAACCAATATTCTACTTCAAGAAGGCATGGTGGTGGGTGTTAAACCTATTTATAGAGATGCTCAGGTAGATGAAAAGGATATAGAGGGGAGAGGACCATTCTAGAGAGCATCATAGAGAGAGCAGAAAAGAAGAGGGCCATGGTGCAATAAGCCATAACAGAGTAGGTGAAGCTCTGCAAAAATAGCAGAAGATTCTAGGGGTTGGGGTTCTCATTAGAGGACTATAGGAATGTCAGCATATATAGGGGAAGGGGTCTGCTAATTTTTTCTAATAGGGAAGAATAGCTAGATCTTATGATGCATGAGTCATGATATATTGGTTTGATATCACCCTTTTTGATGTAATGTGGTTACTGAACTATGATCAACATGAATGTATGGTTCTATTCTAAATATATTGTTCATGGATGTAAACCCTAGTGCCTTTTTCTTTATATTATGGATCTGATCTACTATCTATATGATGTTTCTTTTGTTATCTTATGTTGGTGTAATGACTCATCCTATGCTTTCAGAATATATTCATGATCATTTACTTTTCTGCACTTAGTCCGTCATCAATGACAACATCTTCTCACAATGCTCACATAAAGGAGGGGCTCGGTGCCTAGGTGTGCCTCGGCTGAGTTCCCAGCACCCGTTGGGTGATAGGCTGACGTGCATGGGGTTAGAAGGTTATTCCATGGGCATAAAAATTACTACATGTTGGTTCCGTTGTCGGGACCTCTTTTCAAAGTTGCTGTGAGAAATGACTACATATTGGTTCCTTTGAGGTGTGATGACAGAGCACTTAAACATGGAAAGTGTGGAAGCACATTTTAAGAGCATAGAGGATGAGTTTTCTTAGATATTTAATACTAGACCTGAGCTTGATGCATGTAGATGGGTAGAAGAACACCTATATCATGAGTTATATGAGACCTTATTTTGTTGTTTTCTAGTAGAATTATATGAATGGATTTCAGCATATGCATCCAAATCGAGTTGGTACTATAGATCAGGCATGTGGACCCAAGATGATTACCAGAGGTTGCAGGATGAGATATAACTTAGACATGTGTTATTGATCATTGGTGGAAAAGAGTGTTAACCAGTTATACCCTGGAATATGCCATTTCTACGTATTCATTTCCAAAGGTTACTGGTTTGAGTTCCTAAGGAAACCTAAAGGACCATTTTTGTGAAATATCCCATTGGCTATGAATATTTTGATCATTATAATAAGTTTGGAGGCATTCCCTATGGCCAGCTAAGCTTCTCTGGGCACTGGGAAAGGAAACAAGGGTGGAGGAAGATGGAAGACCTTGCAGTGGAAAAGGAGAGGGAAGAGAGATGAATCAAGTATAGTGAAGCATTTGAAAGAGAGTTGGATAGACAATGTGAGGTTACAGGAGTGATGGATCTATGGAGGTAGATGTTACAGGAAGGAATTGAGGTTCATGCAGAGGACATGGAACCTGAGCAGTCTGTGCTACCCCATCTTGGCAAGTACAAGAGAGAAATCCCTTCATCTTTTGATGAGAGTTCATCACGTGGAAAAAGGAGAGCTATCGACACACATCTAAACCAACCTAGTGACCGACCCCTAGCACTTAGTTTTCCATAACAAAGAAAAAAGTATTGCTAACCTAGTTGGTATCGGTGGAAGTGACTGATCTGCACCTAGGACGTATAACTTGTCGTTTGGGACATGTATGGCCGCACAAACAATTCCTGTGTTTGGAGAGAGTTTTGGGCAAAGTGCAAATACAAAAATTTTGGGTATTGTGTCTGGGAGTGGTGTGAGATACATGTCTGGTAGCAGATCAATATCAAAAATAGTTGGCATGTAGTTCAGTGGAATATTGGGAACACTAGGCACAGCCACTTCAGGCCCATTACCAGCTACAGGAGGAGGATCTGGTGGAGTAAGTGCTAGATGACCTAGTGGATCTAGAGGATCAGGAGGGATAGGACCAGGTAGATCTAGTGGATCTGGTGGTGGAGGAAACACCAGAGGGAATCAAGGTTCTAGATCAGGCAGACAAGGGCCTCAACCACCTCTGTAAGTATTTTTTGATATTTCTTTACATCTACTAGATTACAAGGATGTTGAGGATGTTGCAGAGCATGTACACAAGTGTGAATTTAGATGGCATGTAAAGGGGATCACTACCTCGGAGCGAAAGGAAAGTTAATTTGGAATGACGTTGCAAGGGTGCACGCATAGTTGGTATCGAAAGTATGAACCCCATCATATTGTGGTAGATTACACCACACTGTGGAATGCCTTCTTAGCCAAATTCCATATCCCCGAGTTTGATTAGAAGAGCTTTAGCATCTTGAAAGATATCCAACAAGGAATGGTAAGGAGTGTGTGGGAATATGATGCGTGGTTCAAAACTCTCTTGTCAAAGCTATCTTATGATATTCATCCTTCTCATCATGCTCAATGGCTTGTTGGAGGATTAATAACACTGTTTAGAAGAACTCTTTCACATAAGACATTCACGGACCCATGCGAGGCCTTATAGGTTGCCCTGCGCGCTAAGATTGTTGGAAGCATAGATACTGGTGTTATCCCTTTCCTTGAGGCTAAAATTATTACAATGGCCAAGCAGTTGGAAAATATATCTGTGAACTCAGTGCACGAGGCTCGCAGTGGCATGTGGTGTACGGATTGTGAGGTAGAAGGGCATGCAAAATATAGTTGTCCTCAGAGGTCGGTACACGCCATGATAGTAAATTGTGAAATTTTCCATGGGGATCATGATGCGAGTAGGTGTCCTCTGCTGCAGTGCGTAATATGGAAGAATGTGTTTTGCTATTGCAAGATTTGTACCTCTACGACCCATTACACCAAATATTGTAGGATAATTGACCAAATACATGATTCCATTGATCTTAGTGTGTGATAGACTAGCCTTACAAGTAGTTCCAAGGATGATGATCACCTTTATTAAGGATGCACAGATAGAGGAGTGCATGGAAGAGGTTTCTACGGAGGATTTTGTGGCCGTGGTAACCATGGAGGAGGAAGAAGTGAGTTCCCATGAGGAATGTGTTATAATTGTGGGTCTACAAAGAATTATAAGCATGAGTGTCCTAATGGGTAAGTGCACCAAGTTGGGGGACAATTAAGTGGACATCAAATCCTGAATTTTACATTAAAAACAACAAAACATCAAATTTAGTCTTCCGCGGACTTGAACCATGCCGAAAAGTAAAAACTATGTCATAAAAATGGTACCATTGCGTAGGGGAAGACTATTAGATTTGTAGAAATACTAATTTTAAAGTGAATAGAAGAGCATAAATATCATTTTATAATTTTTTACTAATAGTAGGTCTTTAAGACATTTTTTCCTGTGAATGTTTATGTCTACGTTTAAGATTGCAAAATTTGTTTCACTTATCAGAATGTGATAAAACTTATACCATCCCAACCATGGTGAAATTATATACATTTTCAAAAAAAAATTTATTTGATTTCAATATTTTTTGATGAAGTTATGGCGGGCAAACGGAAAGTGCTCTGTTTTCTTTATGTTTTCATACCACTTTCACGGAAAAAATCATAAAAAATAAAATATTACTCAAAAAAATACAAAATAAAATCCGTCCCAAGATAGATAGTGGCATATAACTTCTCACCAAAGGAAAAATATATATATCAATTTTTGGTCATCCAAATTGTGGGCAAACAGACTATAATCTTATCAGCGTTTTTAAAAAAAAATACCAAGTCATTAAATTTTGAGTGTTTAATATAGCTAATGTTGTCCATTTTTTACAAAAATTAGTATTTTAGAAACTAGATTCCGGATGCTACAATTCATATTAATATAATTTTGTCTAATTTTGAGTGTATGTATTGCTAATAATCCCTACAAGTTGATATTATGTTGTTATTTGCAATATGATGTCCACGGATGACCCTATATTTGTCCATCAACTTCCTGCACTTACCCTGATCTGTTACAATGCTCATGGTGTGGAAAGAAACATAAGTACGAAGAGTTCCCTGAGCTATTTGAGCACATGATCTAGTAGCACTGGAAAGACAAAGGTGTTGGGATGGTAAGCATAAAAAATGGTAACTCACAGTGGACTCTAAGAGTGGCACGTGAGTCAGACCTAGATCCTGTACTGGTGACAACACGAGTGGAGTTCACGCGTGCCAGGGAGATACCAAGACAAAGAACACTAGTTAAAAGAGAATAAGTGGTACATGGGAAGTATCCAAACCCTACTCATCAAAAATAGGTTTATCAAGAAACTATGGATGTGATTCAGAGTCTACAAGGAGAGATCCATTTCCTAAAGGAGCAATCAATGCAGTCAGAGCAAAGGAAGAATGATGAGGCTCCGCAAAACGATTTGGATGAGGTTAGGGATGTATGCAAGATGTTAAGGAAAGAGAATATCATTCCCTTGTGAGTAGAATGGTTATGGGAGAAGGTACCATGTGCTGGAGGAGAGCGCAAGAGGTAGGTTTTGCATGCTAACCTTCCTCGCCACAGCCTTGGCTATGACAAAGAGATAACTTTTAATGATGTTGTCGATGGATGACTTCTGAGCATTATTTTGATCGATACAGGCATGGAAGTCAATTTTCTCACCTTGGATGCATGACATAAAATGGGAATGCCCACATTACAACCATCTTTGAATGTGATGTATATGGTGAACAAGACGAAGGAAATGCTCATTGGTGTCTTGAAGTATGCGGTTATCACTATTCAAGGGGCCAAGTTCACTGGAGACTTTGAAGTCTTAGCGCTAGCCGAGGTGGATAAATTTCTAGCATTTCTTGGGTGCCCCTGGTGTTACGAAAATAATGTTGACCTATGGTTTAACAAGGGGTATATTAGTTTTGAGAACAAGGAGGAACATGTCATCATCCCCTTGACCAATGGGAAATCGGCGCCTTATACTGAGCCCTTGGGAGAAGAAATCCTTGACAAAATCTATCTGTGCTCTATTAGAGACCCTGAGGTAATTCATCCTATAGAAGGAGTTATCTAGTTTAAATATGCCCATTCTTTGTGTGATACAACCAAAATAGCATGTGAAAATTGGGCGCACAGGACTTATTAATTAATTAGGTGACAATTGAGAGGATCCGTGATAAGGGTTACAAAACCACGCTTGGTCAAGCACATAGGAGGGAAGAAGTTACCAAGTTACTATGGGGGAGCTAACCCTGATGATTTCTTATGAAAAATGGAGGCTCAATGGAAAAGTGATAACGAAAGAAGAGGTATTCTTAGCTATAACATATTTGGGACCATAATGCGTTGATGGGCGACACATTGTGAGAACCTTCTAGAATGGCATGAGGTGAGAACCATGTTCTCTATTAGGTTTTCTAGAATCAATGTGCCCACTTTCATACAAGAATACCATGGCAAAGAACCCACCTCGTGTCATATCCAAGCATGTGAGAAGGTGCAGAAGTTTTACCACCTTCGTTATGGGTGCATAAGTTGTATTCCACCTTATAGGGTTGTGCACGTGCATGGTACATTCACTCAGAAATGAACCGTAAAACATGGAATTGAAAATATTTGGTGGATGATCTCATTCAAGATTTTGAGTATTGGAATACAAAGCCATCAGTGGATAAGGCGTTGCAAGTGATCAAGCATCTTACAATGGGAGATAGTGCTATGGCAGTGTTGGTACCCAAATTGATTCTCCTTCAATGTCTGAGCAGCATCACAAGTGTTGATAGGAAGATTAGAGACAGATAAATCATGATGAGTCATTTTGTATCCAGGGATGGGATGAAACTGGCCTTTTATCACTCAGATGTGGAGAAATGGGTAGCACCCTTAAGACGATTTTATATATCCTCACTATTTTAGGTTGTGCCTTTCAACCAATGTAAGATAACCCTTTTGTAGCTTGGTGTTCATGGAGGAGATGGGGATATCCTTCCTTATGAAGTTGTTAAGGAGACCTTGGAGAAAATATGATCAATGCAACAAAATCTAACTCTCATGAGTTGTCACTCTAGATAGTGGAGATATTCTCTAGACAAGGTTTAAGCTACTAAAGACATTTGCAATCCTAATTGTTTCTGCATGTTATGGTAACAGAGATTATGCATTTGTATACACACAGGACAAATAGGGGTAGGTAGGATTGGTTTTTTTTAAATTATTTTTTTGGTGGGAGGTGAGGCAGGGTGAACTTGATGTGCCAGATCCTTGAGAGGTCTTACAAAATGGAAGACTAAACCAAAAGAATGCCAGAGAACAGCTAAAATGTTTCCTTAACCAAAATATGTGCTTCAATGGAGGCCTAGATTAGCACTATTTCATATGATCTATGAGATTCTAACACAAAGGCTTGAGTTAGAAAACCCAAAAAAGTATCAAGATCTAAGCCTAATCATGCCTAAGGTACACCTAGAGGCTTACAGACAATCTTTGTCAACAGGTGAAATAAAATTGATTTTAAATCGTTTATTTCACTCCCATATGAAAGCTCTTTTTAGAAATGAAATTGCATATGCCCACTAAACTGTCACAAGGATTGAGACCTGTGTGATTTAGAAATATTTTGATACAAGATTGCAAAATGAACAAGAAAAACTATTTGTGGATGTTCAGAAATAAAACAAACACATTTTTCTTAAGATCAACACAGAATAACTCGAGTTTGATTAAATTTATCAATAGGGGAAAGTTTCTAGAAAAATATTATAGCTTGTTAATGGCTATACACTTGTAACCACCTTAACATGATCAAATTCAATACAAAAGAGATATGCAGGCTCCTCAAACGACTTCTCAAAAAATATGAGCTCTATCAAGATTTTTTTTATTAGAAAAATAAGTCCTGACCCCTAACACTCCAACCTTTCCAAACTCTCCAAAACTTTTGCATGATAAATTTGTGTAATTTATAACATTTTACAACAGAGTTCCCCCCCTAAAAAAATCCAGACATTGAGTGCACCAGTGTTTGCCATGATCTCAATCGTGATTCCCCATATTAGCACCAAAATATGTGCTTCAATGGAGGCCCAGATTAGCACAATTTCATATAATCTATGAGATTCTAACATGAAGGATTGAGTTAGAAAACCCAAAAAAGTATCAATATCTAAGCCTAATCACGCCTGAGGTACACCTAGAGGCTTACAAACAATCTCTATAAACAGATGAAAGAAAATTAATTTTAAATCATTTATTTCACTCTTAGATGAAAGCTCTTCTGAGAAATGAAATTGCAGATGCCACTAAACTGTCATAAGGATTGAGACCTGTGTGATTTAGAAATATTTTGATACAAGATTGCAACAAGAACAAGAAAAACTATTTGTGGACGTTCAGAAATAAAACAAACACATTTTTATTAAGTTCAACATAGAATAACTCGAGTTTGCTTAAATTTATCAGCAGGGGAAAGTTTCTAGAAAATCTCAGAGCTTGTTAATGGCTATACACTTGCAACCACCTTGACATGATCAAATTCAATACAAAAGAGATATACAGGCTCCTCAAACGGCTTCTCAAAAAATATGAGCTCTATCAAGCTTTTTTCTATTAGAAAAATAAGTCCTGACCCCTAACACTCCAACCTTTCCAAACTCTCCAACACTTTCACATGATAAATTTGTGTAATTTATAACATTTTACAACAGAGTTTCCCCCCCCAAAAAATCCATACATTGAGTGCACCAGTGTTCACCATGATCTCGATTGTGATTCCCCAGATCAGATCTGTAAAAAGTTGTCAGGTGCTCAGGGGGTAGATCTCTTTGAATATCTCCCGCATTCAACTCCTTCCTCTAGTAGATCACTCTTCCTTCTATTTGCCAACCACTTCCAACCCCAATTTGTCAAATCTAGTTCCTTGTGTGCTCAAGAGAAGAAAAACAAAAAATCAGATCGAGCCCAATAGTTAGACCATTTTAGTGGCGAAAGATGTCCCCAGATCTTCCTCACCAAACTTAGATATCAAATTAACTCCCCTTTCCTTTTTTGCATGCAATAAATATCAAGAAATCATGAATACTCACATCTCAAGGATCTCTAGAATGAAAATGGTAGAAAAATTAGATACAGATGCATAGCTGCCATTGATTTCTATTTTGAATCTAGACTATCCACGTAGGAGATTTATTTTAAAATGGGCCTGCAAGTTCCCTTTTTCCTTTTACAACCTTTGGAAAAATGTAAATTTTTCGCATTTTGTTCCACACCTCTGCGCTTGAGAAATGATCCTGACATGTGTCCTAAGGTGGGTCCCAAAGGAAACCGTAGCCAAATCTACTATTTCACCTCTTTTTTGGAAAAGGGAAAATTTTCCAACTTTTCCCCGTAGCTCCACCCTTCCACTTCTAATCTCTGATGTGGGTCCCAGTGGGACCATGCTTTCCTTTTTACATTCACAAAAGGAAAATTTTCCAAGTTACCCCCGAAATTCCGCACCTCCGCCATTGACTGGAGAAAGTTTTGACTTTTCTCTATTGGGCCCACCGGTCATTTTGATGATTTTAGTTTTTTGAATATCAAGGGGCAAAAAATCCAGGTTGCCCCCAATGGCCTACCTCCCCACTTCTTAACATATTCAAAGCCAACCTTGACCTCCTTCTTGTCGGGCTTGCGAGCCATTTTGATATTATAATCCTTTTGATGACAAGAGGCAAAAAATCCAATTCACCTCCGATGGTCCGCTTCCACACCCCTCTGACTTTTCAAACTGCCACGCGTCACAACGACGCATCTTGAGGTGGTCCCCAAAATTTGAGACCTTTAATGAGCGTGGGCTCACCATGTGTCTCGGGCCCTTTAGGAAATTGTGGAAAAAACTAAGGAAAGAAGACCTGGTGGAGACCTCCATGTGTCGTTGTGGCGCAACTTCAAGAACCTTATAAGGATTCAAAATGATTTGGTGGGGGCACGCGTCAATTTTAGAATTTTTGTCCATTTTTCCAAAATGGAAAAATATCCAAATTTCCTCCAAAGGCCCACATCTCTGCCTTTAACTTTGCCACGTGTCCTTCTACGGGGTGAAAGTAAGACCTTTTCCCTGCCACTTAAATTTTTCTTTAATCAAATCCTGGCGGGGCCGCAGGGTGGGTTCAAAATTTTTGCCAAAGTAGCCAAAAAGAAAAAGTTGAAAAAACAAACCCACTGCACCCTATCCAATTAGAAGAAGCCATGTAAGCATCAAAAGAACCAATCAGATTTGAGCAGAGCTACGGGACCAAATTTTCCCTTTTGCCAAAAAAGTAAAAAGTGACAAGTTTAAAACATTTTCCCATCGTCCCCTGACCAACCAAGAGAAGCCATGTGACCGCTGAATGCTGAGGAATACCTTTGATAGGAAAAATATGCCCGCCAAACCATCAAAAACACAGAATTTCACCATTCATGCCCAGAACCTGATTTTTTCACTAAGGATGAAGATTTTTGAAACAAAACGAAGTGGATCATGGTTCCAAGCATCTTTCAACCATGGATTTGGATCCTCAAAGGCATACAAATATAAATTGATCATTCTCGAGCTTCTATGGTTGGGCCAAAATAGGAAAAACGACATATCCCGCGGATTTTGAAGAAATTTAGGGCAAAATGGTACGAGATCAAGACAAGCACCAACAAGTGGAAGATAGGATACTTGAGCTTTTAGGAGAGCCTAGTTTTAAGATGTGTCTTGATGAGGAAGAATCAGAAGATACATAACTTGAGCATGCATGCATGGAAAAGGAAAAAGGAAAAATGGTCTATGTGATAGATGGTGAAGAAATGGAGATTCTAGACGTTAAGCATTCTAAAGGTACGCATGAATTTAGGGATAGTGTTAATGAGCAAATGCGTGCCTACCATGAACCCTTGAAGACAAAGAAGGTTAACATTGGTTCAGAGGCATAACCTAAGAAAGCTATCATTGGGGATTATTGATCGGAGAAAGAAGTTTCTAAGATCATTGACCTTTTACGCGAGTTTCAGGATTTGTTCCCACGTGGGTACCATGAACTCAAAGGTGTTCACCACTCCTTGGGTTAAATGAGGATCAAGTTAAAGGAAGGTGTGTGCCATATTCAGAAGAGACCATATTAGATGAATTTGAATTTATGTGTACAAGTTAAGGAGGAGATAGACAAGATGATCACATCAGGTATTATTGAGGCCGTTGAGGAATCAGAATGGGTAAGTCCAATGGTCATAAGCATTAAGAAGGACGAGAGGATATGGATATGTGTTGATTACAGGGACTTGAATGCAGTAATTTGAATTTACGTGTACGAGTCAAGGAGGAGATAGACAAGATGATCACATCAGGTATTATTGAGGCCGTTGAGGAATCAGAATGGGTAAGTCCAATGGTCATAGGAATTAAGAAGGATGGGATGATATGGATATGTGTTGATTACAGGGACTTGAATGTAGTATGTGTCATTGACCCTTTTCCAAACCCCTTCATTGAAAAAATTCTTGAAGGAGTAGTCGAGCACGAGGTCGATTCTTTCACCAATGGGTTCTCAAGGTACCACCAAGTTAGAATTGCAAAGGAAGACCAAGAGAAGACAAATTTCACTACTAAATGGGGAAGTTTTTCCTACACGTTCATGCCTTTTGGGCTAAAGAATGTGCTTGTTGTGTTCTCATGCATCATGGCACAAGCCTTCGAGGACTTCATCCATAAATTTCTTTAGGTCTACTTGGATGACTGGACTATGTATGGGCTAGTACAATACCATTGTGAAAATTTGAGGAGAATGTTTGAGAGATGTCAGTAGTTGAGGATATGCCTCAACATTAATAAATGTGTCTTTGTTACTCCATTTGGAACCCTGTTGGGGCATATTATATGTAAGGAAGGCTTGTTGGTGGATCCCACCAAAAATGCAGTTATTGTGGGATTGGGGGAGCCTACCAATCAAAGCATGGTGCATAAATTCATTGGGCATACAAGGTATTACTAGAAATTTATTAAAGGATATGCCAAGATCACTGTGCCCTTAGAGGAATTGCTTAAACACAAGCATGTCTTTCATTGGGGAGAGGCACAGTGTAGTGTGTTTGACACTTTGGAGGATAGGCTTTTCACTACGCCCATATTACACTTTCCCTCTTGGGATAAGCCTTTCCATGTGCACGTTGATGCCTCAGGAACAACCATTGGAGCAATAATAACACAACCTGGTGAGGGGATTGTTGATCACCCCTTGTATTTTTCTAGTAGGAAGTTGACACTAGTAGAAAATAATTACACAACTATTGAGCGCAAGTCACTATCAATGATATACAGACTGCATAAATTTAGGCAATATCTGTTAGTGACACCATTCATATTCTACATGGACCACATAGAACTAAAGTACTTGGTAAACAAGTCCATTCTGCAAGGGTACATATGTCGTTGGGTCCTATTATTTCAAGAATTTGAGTTTTTAGTTGTGGTAAAACCATGAAAGGGTAATTCAGGACCTGATCATCTATCAATAATTGACTCAGGGGAGGAGATGCAGAGCATTGAGGATATCAGTCTAGATGTGCAACTGATTAGGTTACGATGTGTGCCCTTTCGATTAGAGGATATTGCAGTTTTTATTAAAACATTTGTGGTGCTAGAAGGAATGAAGGATTTGGAGAGAAAATAGTTGGCTATACGCGTCACACCTTACATGTTAGTTAGTGGAGATTTGTACAATTTAGGCCTTGATGAGGTTCTGCACCAATGCGTATTAGAACACGAGCACATTGCAATCATGGAGGAAGCGCATAGTGGGATTGAAGGGGGACACTATTCAAGAAATACAACCACGCAGAATATTCTACTCTCAAGGGTTTGGTGGGAGAGTATCTACCAGGATTGTATTGAGTTTTTCAAGGCTTGTGACCATTGTAAGTGCCTTGGCAAACCAAGGAGGGATGAAATTACCTTACGACCAATAGCCAATGTAGAACCATTTGAAAAGTGGTAAATTGACTTTGTAGGACCAATTTCACCTGTCATGCGAAGGATTGGTTCGTGTTAGATCATCACTTGCACAACCTACTTAACAAGATGGGCACAGGCAGGGCCTACAAGGGATTGCACTGCAATGACAACAATGATATTATTATGAGAAAAAATAATCAACAGGTATGGATGTTCGTTGAGCTTAACAAGTGATAGGGGTACACATTTTTCTGAATGAAATGATCAAGATTTTTTTTGCATATTTTATGGTAGCCCATCTCAAGACCGCCCCCTATCACCCACAAGTGAATAGGACTGCTGAAGAATTTAACAAGATACTAAGTCACTCATTAACTAAAATTTGTGACGTTGGCAGACAAGATTGGGATGACAAGGTATCAGTCATTCTACGGGTATATAGGATAACCTATAAGAGGTTGAACAAGGCCACACCATTTCAATTAGTGTTTGGCACGGAGGCTATTTTTCCATTTTAATTTATAGTACCATCATTGCATATAACGCACACAGGAGGATTGGCTGATGAAAAAGTGCTCAAAGAAAGGATTGATAAGTTAATGCAGCTAAATGAAAGATGATCACTTGCTAGATGGAGTCAAAAGACTGAGAAGATAAGATAAAAATCCTAACATGATCATCATATTAAAAATAAACAATTTGAGGTTAGGTAAATGGTTTTGTTATATGATTCTAAATTTATACACCATCCTAGAAGCTAAAATTCCATTGGTTGGGACCATAGATCATCTCGTACATCCTTGATTCAGGCACTTACCAATTACAAACGTTGGATGGGATGAGATTACCAGGTCATTTAAATGGGAGTAGGATGAATCCCTACTATAAATAAGCCTTCCTTGTGGTTGTAAATAAGGTAGTATTACTACTTAGCCTAGGATTTCCCTTAATGTTTTTCATTTCCTTGTGTTTCCCTTTCTCGTCACTTATTCCTTTCTGTTGTGTTGATTTTGTGCACCTTGTGCACCAATACCCACATTAATTTCAAGGGTTGTGTATGTGTAAAGAGCCACACATTTGTTTTAGTGTGGGGTGGAGTAGAACAAAGAGAGAAAGAAGCTGGTAGTAGTTGTGATGGCTCAAATTGAAAGATCAAAAGTGCATAAGGTAGAAAAGCACACGTGGAAAAAGGTGGATGAGAATTTTGGTGTCAAGAAGGATTTACAAATACCACATACAAACAATGAAAAGTGTAGGAACAACATGAGTTAGGCAAGGGCAAAAATCAGATCAAGGATAGAAGAAGTGCCTTCCACACTACAAGCGCATGCGTAAGAGTCTTCAGTCATTAAAATTTTTTACGTGCTAGTAGATTGTAAGGATTTTCACACAGGATGTGGTGTGTAGGTAAAGGTGCTTAAGATCAACTTTATTGGAAAAATCTGCATTTAATGCTGAGTACATTGGTAGGTAACATAGCATTTATTACAAGAGATAGAAAGTAAAGGGTCAGGAACATCATTATTTACCTTGCTATTACGAGATTGAAGATCTCTTGCGAACTAGGGCATCCACGAAGAAATATTTGTGTGAAGAAAGAAAAGTGAAAATATGAAGTACGTGACTAGGGTGATCTGCAAACCAGAGTGGAAGGAGTACATGGGCGTATAGAAGAAGGTTTCAGTGGAATATGGCATCATGTGGAAGAGTTTTCCAAGTTAGGGTTTTGCAACTAGGGCACAAGTATAGAAGGATTCTTTCATAGAGTTGAACCATAAATTTGAGCAGAGTGAGGAAAGAGAGCAAGGATTTTATTCTTCTAACCCAACAAGAAGATGACACCAAAAAAGGTGACCATTTCACCTAAGAAGGGCAAGGGAAAAGGAAAATAGACTTCCACCACCATTTTCAATGAAGAATGGTATGCGAGGATGCAGTTCCCAGATGGGGTGTTATTGGGAAGAGAATGGGTATCCCATGTGAGGAAGATGTCCATGAGTGACTATAATCATTACACAAGTACCACAAAAAAGGAAATGGCTCATCCAATGGATAAGAGGACACTAGAAAGGATGCCAATTTACAACGATTAAGTTAAAGTAAAATTGGAGAAGGTCAGGTTGTTGTAATTGTTCAAGTTTCCCTATTTTGGCAAGCCTGAGATGTTATACCAATGGTTGAAGTCACGCTTGCACGAGGACCACTTCTACTTTGTGGGCCACAGAATGTGCATAACTCCCTAGCTCATCTCAAAGTTTACCGACCTGATCTGCGAAGGATATTTGTTAGATGATGACCTGGGTGATAAAGAGGCTATTAAGAGTACCGTGGAGGAGTATGATTATAAAAAGGGTTCGCATTACTTTGATATCTCAGATATCCCCAACTCTGTAATGAGATTGGCCGTGCACTTGGTATCCAAGCTGAATGGGTAAGAAAGGTGGACACAAATAAACAAGGCATGGTTGAATGTATGCTGAAAATTTTTAGAAGGGACCATCTATAACTTCTCTGCCTACATTGCAAAAGAAATCATCACCACTGCGTAAGAAGGAAAGAAGATAATGTTTAGCAATGTTCTTCTCACCATCATCTTCTCGGAATTTGGAGTGCCTGATGGGCCAGATAATATTATATGGTACTATCCAGATGAAGATCCCTCCCCCTTGAAGAGGTTTGAGGAATACACATGTGATACCATAATAGCCATCCAAAAGGTGTGCTTGGAGAAATGGTACAAGTGAATGTGTGACACATTCAGGGCTGAGTGGAGGATACATGAGCTGATGTCAACACTAGTAAATGGAGAATCTGAATTCGCTCTCTATCAACATTTTTGCATTGGTAGGTTCACTCTGTCTAATGGGACCAAGAGCCCATGGTGCAAACTGCCTTTCTCCTTCACTGTGTAGTATTTCCAAGAAAGGGTAAAAATCTTCAAGGAAGCTAAAAGACTAAGGTTTAACCTTAGTGAGGTAGACCAGGACCACCACAATTTTTGAAGGAAGCTGGTATATCCAAAGAAACATGTATATGTGGAGAATAATGTCTCCCATGAGGTGCGGATGACAAAATCCTTGACGTTGTCAATGTCTAAAAGGGCTGCAACAAGAATATACTTGCACATTAGGCCCAAGTATGAAAAGGGAGCTTACTTGGAAAATGATATCCTAGCGGATCCCACTAGTAGGAAAAAGGCTAAACCAAAAAAGAGGGAAAGGGAAGAGACCCTGGAGAAAGAGGCACTAGAGAAGAAATCACTAAGTGCGTAGACAACACAATCTATGGGTCCGTTAGATTCAGGAACCAAACCAATCACATATGCATGCAAGAAGAAGTCTCCCATCAAGGAGAAGGAAAAGACACCTGAGGAAGAGGTTTCAGAACAAGAAGATTCACCTAGAAAGGAATCACCTGCTGAGGAAGAATAGGAATCCCCAATTAGGAAGAAGTAGAAGGTGGTGGGGAAGGAAGACTTGAGGAGACAGAGAGCTTACAAGCCTACAGGGGCGAAAGAGATGACGATGAGGATGAAGAGGTTCAGAACCATCATGTGTATGATGTACAGGATTCAGAAGAAGAAGGAAATGAAGAGAAAATAGAGAAGAAGAAGAAGGCACTCAAGGAAAAGGGGAGAGTGAAGAAATGAATAATAAGGATCAAAGGACCCCTAGCCTCACCAAGGACCAGATAGAAGAGGCTGCAGAGAGATAAGTAGCGGATATAATAGAAATTTTAGTGGAGCAAGAAGTGGAGTGGAGTGTGGATGAGATACTCAAGGAGATAAAAGAAGAGAGTGTAGGAAAATAGTATGGCAGCATGGGCGGAGACCCCAGCCTAGCAGTAATCTTTCCAAAGGCTATGCACATAGGAGGAAAGAGTGTGGTAGTAGCACAAGGACAGGGAATGGGTTATATCCATGATCCAAACAAGTTATTACGCGCACGGTTCCAAAGCACCATGCCTATAGACCAACTCTTGGCAATGTCTTCATTCGAAGAAGAAGGTGCGTACCTACAAACCAAGAAAATGTTATCTTGGGTGTTTAAGTCCCATGTCGAGGAGCTTGAGTTTGAAGTTAGCCATGGGGTGTTGATGAAGGTGTCAGAGACAAAAGGAGTAAACCCATTGGTGAATGCTCAATAGTTTTCTGATGAGCAAGTTAGTAATGTGCTAAACAAGGTTTTAGTTTGAGTTGAGGCAAGACTTTTTGGGAGGAACAATAGGGTGAGGTTCTTGAAAGGGGAATTGGAGAAGGAAAAAGAGGAGCTCATTGAAAATAGCAAGGATCTAAAGCAAGATGAACTAATTAGTGCATAGTTAAGGCGCGAGTTAAGGGAGGAAAAGGCAAAGGTTCACAAGGTATATAAGAAAATTAAAATGATTATAAATGTTATTGTCTTAAAGCATCTAGATCTAGCACTGCCTGAGTAGAAATACAAATCAACCTTGCAATGCTTGGAAAATTTAACTCACGTCCTTCCAATGGAAATGCGACTGATGTGCCATGAGAAAGAGGAAAAGTAAAAGGTTGGGGAGATAGTCACTTAGTACACCAAGCTCCTTGCCTCTATAAAAGCCATCGTGTAGATAGCTGAAGCCGCCTATGATAATTATGCTGATAGGGATGGATTGGCAAGCATTCTAGTTGTTTCACATGAGGTAAACCTTAATGAGTTTCAAGAGAAGAATAAAGGGAATAGGGTAGAGCGGGATAATATCCTGGTCGAGGTAGAGAAGAAGTCAGAAGCCATCGAGACCCTAAGAGGCTTGATAAAAAACTGACTGAAGAAATTATATCCCCATAGCATCCGAAAGATGGACTTGTTGGATGACCTTAGCAAGCAACTAGAAACCATTGTTGATACCCTAAATGCTAAGGGTGATGAACTAGGCTTTGAAGAGGTGAGCACCTTAGTAGGCGACCTTTGTCAATAGGCGTAGGGTGAGGTGGATTCCTAGGAGATGATTGAGGAAGATATAAGGAAGGATTTTTCACTCATTCTTTAGCAATAAAAGAACTCTTCTTCATTCATCCATTCTATATTTTTTCCATTTATCATTCTTCATTCTTCAGTCTTTAGTCCCACCATTCTATTATTCTTTGGAGAGGATGTTTCCAAGGATGGAGAACAAGCTTAGTGTGGTGTGATGTTGGGCCTCATAATATTGACTAAGTCCTAAAGGGTGCGTGCACATGTGGGTCCAGTGAAAAGGATGGGCACATGGGGCAAAGCACATAGGATAGGGGTTTTAGAAGGGTTTAGTAGAAACCACGATGTGCCTGTAAGGTAAAGCAAAGGATTTTAGGGCTTAATCGCATTCGGATTTCCAAGAGGCACTTGAGGAAAAATGTGACCCGACTAGGTGTGCTAAGTGGATAAGGTGACAACCTGGTGACTTGGTGGTCAAGGAAAGAATATTCCATGCATGGAACATTCCCAAAAACATCATTCTAGAAAGTGGGGAGATCGGATCAAAAGAAGCATGCTCCATTGGAGGACCACCTTGACACTTGGCAACCAATCTTTTACTTCAGGAAGGCATGGCGGTGGGTGTTAAACCTATTTATAGAGATGCTCGGGAAGAAGAAAATGACATAGAGGTTAGAGGACCATTCTAGAGAGCATCAAGAGAGAGCCAGAAAAGAAGAGGGCCATGGTGTGATAAGCCATAACAGAGTAGGCGAAGCTCTGCAAAAATAGCAGAAGATTCTAGGGGTTGGGATTCTCATTAGAGGACTATAGGAATGTTAGCATATCTAGGGGAAGGGGTCTACTAATTTTTTCTAATAGGGAAGAATAGATAGATCTTATGATGCATGAGTCATGATATATTGGTTTGATATGACCCTTTTTGATGTAATGTGGTTACTGAACTATGATTAACATGAATGTATGGTTTTGTTCTAAATATATTGTTCATGGGTGTAAACCCTAGTACTTTTTTCTTTATGTTATGGATCAGATCTACTATTTGTATGATGTTTCTTTTGTTATCTAAGTGGTTATGTTGGTGTAATGACTCATCCTATGCTTTCAGAATATATGCATGACCATTTACTTTTATGCACTTAGTCATTCATCACAATGCTCACATAAAGGAAGGGCTTGGCACTCATGCGCACCTCAGGGGAGCGCCCAGCACCTGCTAGGTGATAGGCCAACACACATGGGGTTGGAAGGTTATTCCATGGGCATAAAAATTACTACATTTGGTTGTACTATCAAAACCACAAATACATAGATTAGATGGATTTAAATAAATAACATAGAATCCTAGCTGATGCAAAAAAGAAATAATTCATATATTAAAACTGAGCACATTATCAATCAAGGCCTGCTTAAATAGTAGATTATGGATACAAACATGGATATACAATGGCGGTGCATTATTGAAAATTGCTTGGAAAGTGATATTAGTTGGCTTAAAAGTAATATGTTCATAATTGATTGTCAGAGCAATGGAAACTTGATGGTTAATGTAAATTGGGGAAATATCAGAGAAGATTAGAGTATGATCCATAGGATTTCATAATGAATGTACACACTCATGATGAGATTTATACAATTCATTCATAGAGATATTTATTAGAAATAAGTAAGATAGATAACAAGGTGTGATCACTATAAGGACCCTATTGCAAGCTTGGGTTGGATCAATAAAAGGGTTCACCAAATGATTTAATGAAATATTATATATTAATCAGAGGACTGAGATAAAAATGAATACAATAGTGCAAAACAAGATCTATCATGCAAGAAACAAACAAGTGTGTACAATAGGGGAATAAGAGTGACTTATCTTGTATCTAGAGATTTTGGCTGGGAAACAAGCTTAGAATCGTGGATCTAAATTATGTATGATTTTTCTAAAAAATTGGGATCCAAAACCTCTTCGGATAGGAACACTTAGATGTGGACAGGAATTCTGGGGTGTTGGTGTATGAATTGGGCACTAGTGTCTTGGAAACAACTTTTCTTCTGATCTTTTCAAGGTTTGAACGTGTCTGTTTCTTTTAACAATTTGTTACATCAACTTTGCTGGAGGGTTTCACTGTCGCACCTAAACCTACAAAACAAACCCCAACTACTTGCACAAAGCTCAAGTAAACATTATATGGAATAAATAATGTATATGCTTGAGTCAGACTTGTTAGCATATAATTTTGCACATATGCAAAATTATGTCAGCTGTGTGAAGGGGAAAAGGTCTCTCCTCAATGATGGGTGAGGTTTCCCTTATTGTAAACCAAAATTTAATTTACAACTATACATTCAAAATATTTATTTGGGGGTTTTTGGGATTTTACAAGAGAAAATAAGTAGATAAGAAGAAAGAAAGAAAATGTAGTGAATATAATGTAGGAGAGGATGAATGAAAGTGAGAAATGGAGCATGCAATATTAAGCAAACACAATTCATAAAACTTTATACACCTTAGAAATAAACATGGTGAATGAAAGTTGAAAAGAAGGAACCATATCCATAGAGAGTAATTACTTTCATTAGACATAATAATAAAAAATGCTTAAGAAAGGAAACACATATAAGATAAAAATCTCTCCATAAATGCTCATTTATTCATCCTAAAACAAGAAAACAAAGTTTATTAATATCTCTCTACAAAACATTATTTCTCCTTGCTCAAAATGTCCCCTTAGAAATTAACTTTAACTTTCTTCTATAACCCAAAATTTGGTTAGAAAGTAATTAGGGTTTTCATGACATCACTTTAGGGCACAATTAGGTCACATTATAATTTATAAAATTATTTTAATAAAGTAAAGTCACTTTACTAAAATAACACAACTTTATTGTATAAGTGACCAAATTATAATTATTTATTACAACAATAAAGTGGGTATATATGGACCCCACTTGGACAATGACATGGAAAAATAAGATATTGACACATGCATTCATTATGACACTTAGGATTATTGCCTTACCCATTGGGCCAAGATTCCACCTATCTCACTCATAGGAGAAATGAAATCATTGGTTAAGAAGGGCAACCAGAACAAAACATTGAAAATATTATTTTGTAAAGCCTGGATCCAAACATCTAGCCATTTTGAACTTTCTATAATTTTCAAGTGATTCCAACAACTTTGGATCTTCAGGAAATCTGTGAGGCGTGAGACAAGTTTCATGGATGACTTGTACTTCCAAAAAAATTTCAGGAAACGAATGAAATTCCATTCACTCGAGGGGAATGCGGCTCATATCATTCACACTGCATTCAATTCCATCCATCCACAACATACTGCATATCTTGGTTACATTTACTCTTGCTTACATTTACTTGGGCATGCTCACTTTATTACACATGCTTGATAGATATCTTGCATGTCATTATCTTTATCATACACACATGCATGTTCACTTTTCTGGTTGTGATCGGAGATTATACAAGGCCATTATATGTAGCATGGATGTTTGGTGTAGTACCTAGTACCAATCCCACAGTGGCTCCTAGGGGCATCCACTTTCATACATTACAGGTGTTATTGTTTCTTAGCACATTACTTTATCATATTATACATGCTTTTGACATACTTTTTATCTTTCTAACATGCTAACATGTGCTCCATGTGCAACATTTGTTATGCATGGCTACTTTTTTCCATGGTTATTTGTTATATTTCTTGTACTTGCTTGTCATTTTATGCCATCTTTTGCGGGCTTTTCCCTTTGTTTTGTGTGCAAACTTGTATGCTTTTGGCTTCGTCAACCTTTATTGTCTTGAGATATCGTGAGTGTTGTCCCATGTTTGCAATGTGCTCTTCATGGTCTATATTGTCTTCTTTGGTGTTTACATTATCTGCTCACATATTGTCTGCTTAGATTACATGTCATCTTTTTCATGATTGTTTGTATTAAAACTTGTTTCCTAACATCTTGATTGCATGTGCCTTGGTTTCTAACAAGCATATCCCCTTCCCCCTATAGGGCTGAGTTTCAACGGTCGATCCTCTTTTGGGCCGCATATTCCTACAATGTCGTTACATACACCTTGAAAGAGGGAGGCATCATGTGGGTGAAATAGTCACCCCATACAGAGTATACACATCACAACACACTACTGGTACAATATAATTTTTGGATTTCGAGGCTCAGAATCAGATTTGGGTCATGAAACATCGACCTTACCTGGATTACCTGAGACCATGGGGCATTTCATACATCGAGTGGGTTCAATAGAGTCTATAGAACTCCATACACATTAGATTTTACAGGGAAGGTTGTCCTTAGCACATGCATTGATACACATCATCTATAGTGGTGTTTTATTTCAGGGAGAAGTTACATGTTAGAGGATAACACTAGAATTTCCTCTCTACACTACTTCTATCATGGCATCAGATCACCCAAAAAACTAGACACTATAAAGATATCTACAATTTCGGGAAGTGGTTACAGGTTAGAGGATAAATTAGACTTTCCTCCCTACACTTCTTCGGCCAATGGCGTGAGATCGCCCAAAAAACTTACACTTCATTGACATGATCCTTTATACACCCTCTTTTCCTCATCACGGATCAGGTGCACATGTTCCTTTTTCACATTTTCAGCATTTAATTTTACATACTTCCTTACATGTTTTTATACATATACATGCATATTGGACCACTTGATCGTCTTCTCTTTTGTAGGCCCGTCTATATGAGAAACAAGAAATCAACAAACAACAACAACATACACATTGATACTAACAAAAATTACATTACACATTGAAATTCACACGTGCGCTTTCACCATAGGTTCATTTTCATCACTCTTTACACTTTTGCATCTTTAGTCTCCACGCTCAATTTTTTATCACTATGTGCTTTGTCTAGTCCCTCAACACACTTTCTACATCACTCTACATGGATATCAGGTACACATCTCTATCTACTTTATGTTACCGATAATTCTACTCACGAACATTAAGTGGGGGGAAATGTAGACAAAAAAACATGTACTTTGGGTAATTTTCTAGTCTCGATCACATACTATTTTTCATATGGTTCCTAAGAAATAAAAGAACTAATTAACCCATGTCTTTGGCCATCTTTCATTTCTTTCTATTGATACTTTCAGTCTTGCATCTTTATTGGCCCATTTTTTCTTTTCACAATTTAGTTTTACTCTTTCTATAGTGAAGCGCCCAACCAGGGCGTCATTGCTAGGTACCCTCGTCCTCTCTAGGCACCCCAGTCCTCTTTACACTTTACTCTCACTCTTTGGGTATTTTTTGAGGATATTATATTTTTAGTAGACATCCTTTTCGAGGTTAATTACAAATTTCAGGAGAAGGAATCATATAAATATAAAGTTATGTGATCATATTAAGGAACCAAGCACTAAGCATTAACTATCACCGCCTAAGGTTGCATCCATCAAGGCTTTTATTTCTCCATTTGAATCCATCTAGCTCCATCACAAGGGACAAAGGATGGTTATTTTGCATCACACTTCATACAAGAGGGTTTTATTCTATTCCATGCACACATTATTTACATTCTACATCTAATTACTTGCTCGTTACTTCAAGTGTGACATGCAAAAGAGAAACCTAGGGCACAATTCCACAGACACACAAAAATACATTTGATCTGAGATTTAGTACAATGCTTTGCTGTAATACCACCATTGTGACATCTCAGGACACTCTGACCCCTTCATATACATCTTTATTTTTTAGGGTTTTGATTCTTTATTTGGGGTTTTACAGGTTATTCTTTCATTCTAGATTTACAGCGACATTTGGTGAAGTTCAGCCACATACACATGATAAGAAGTGAACAAGTGTGAAGCTCTAGTGACCTTTTCAGAACCAATTTCTATCCATTTTCACAAACCAGGGTTCCCTAGGTTCCCCAATCCCTTTTCCAGGTGCCCTAGTCCATCCAAATCACTCATATTTTCATTTCCTCAAGCTCCTGTGCGATGGTCTCCCATTCTTGTTTAGCCGATCTCCACTGCGACATAGTCCCAAGACCTCTTTGAATCCGCTAAGGATATTCTAACCCTCTTTACACATTAGGGTTTCTAAATTTCGTTTCTTAGTTTTCTTGCGTATTATTTCAGTATTTGATTATTCATTTATTTACTAGAAACTTGCATTAGATTAGGCTAGGATTATACATTTTAGCATAATCATTTTAGTGAACCCCACTCATGATTGGTCTTTAGGATCCTTATTTGGAATATCCTCTTCTTTATCATGGTTCCTAAAATTCCTCAAATTTCCTTCTCTGATTTACTTCAAATAAATCCTAATTGCCAAGTTTTTCTTAAAAATTCCCTAGACACCATGTATCTTCCCCGAGATATGCCTCCGCATCAAGTAAGTGTTATTTTTGATCGTTTATTTGATGACCCTAGTCTTCATGATACTCCATCTAATAAACCCATGTTGGAATCAATTCAAGCTTTGTATTCTTTATTTCAAGACAAATTTAAGGCTATGGAATCCATGATTACATCTCTCAAATCTGAAATCCAACATCTTAAGGACGTTTCTCAGGCTCATGTTTATTCCCCTTGTACATCTCATCTTCATTCTATGTCGACTATATGTACTCATATCAGTGAGCCTCAAGTCACACCATTACCAGAGCCTCTCACCTTTGATCACAATACTAAGAAACATGAAATTCTTACTGAGCTCCTTATTCATCAATTGATCACTTTACCACCTACTCATTATTATCCTCCTTATCGGCTAGAAAAATATCAAGGTCGTTCATATTACAATTATCATCGAATCAATGGACATAATGACAATGATTTCTACACTTTACAATGGAGAATCAACATCTTGAGCATCAAGTCTTTATCTCATTCATTGCACAACATTTTGTTGCATGCCCATCTATAAACACAACATCTCAATGGGATCCTAAATATAATTCGTTTATGTCTAATGAGCATCACATCATCACTTCTAATGGTCTTTTTATGGAAATTCAAGCGCCACCTAAGCAAACGCCTCTCAAAATCAATATAACACCTCTTCCTCTCAAGACATCTAAAATATTACAAGTCAAAGTACACAACTACCTCTCAAAATCAATCAACCTTCTTATCATATCAAGTCTTTTGAAACGTGATCAATACCACCAAATTTTCCACCATTTAATAGTTCTCCCTATCCCATTCCACTTTCATTTCCAATTCATTTCATCAAAGAAAATTCTCCTAATAATTTCCAAGACACATTTTTGCCACCAGTGCATGGTTTTCTTTTTTATTCTGTCACACATGCTTCCACCGCTTCATGCAAACTTGGTCTCTGGTAGGTGAATATTTTCACCTTACCCCCTGATGAAACACTCATGTTCTTAACATTCTTACATGATTGTTTATGGATCTATTACAATAAGAACTCCATTTCATCATCACATTACATGCTTCATTAACATATCTTTCTATTACATAATCACTCATACATATATACATCTACAACCATCTATCACTCGTGATGCATACAATACAATCTATGATCATTTATGCCATTACTCAATTAATCTTACAATATCTATGATTCTTCACCACCTTCATACATCACTTCTCTATTTGTTTCCAAACATGATTCATTGAATAATACAAACATCACCACACACTTGTGGCCATTACACTTATTAATTCTCTCCTTCGCATCAACACACATCTTATATTCACCTCATTTCACACCTAGACTCCAGCATATGCATCTTCATTCACACTTTAGTAACAATTATTACCCGATAATGCACTCTTATGCTTTGGTTCACAGTTGATTGTTGAGGGCATCCTATACACATGAACCTCACACACTCCACAATAGACACTACACATCGCGCATCTTCACACATCTTACATCTTACATTTACTATACATCCTACATTACACCCTAAATATCATGCATCACATGAAGATTTATCATCACCACATCTATTACACATATTACACATTTTACACATATACTTTTATGCACTGCAAATACTACCCTATGACGCACTCTAGTTTCATGGTCCATACTGGAGTATTAAGGGTATACATCACAAATGGAGCACATCACACTCACACAATCAATCAATCAATATTTCTCTCATGCGACATTCCTAGATTAGTTATATACATTATAGGGTACATCATCACTTCTTCTAGCACCCATTAGTGATATACGTCATAGGCTACATCATCACTTATTCTAGCATCCTTTAGTGATATATGCTTTAGGGTAAAATCACCCCTTCTTCCATTATCTTGTTGTGATATACACTTTAGGATAAAATTATCCCTTTTTCCGTTATCTTGTTGTGATATACACTTTAGGCTATATCATCAAACATTCTAACATCTCATCTCTATGTCACATATTATCCTTACACATTCATCACATCACAATACACACAACACATATTTTGACCATTTCCCGATGAAGCACTCTCGTTTATGGTTCATTCTTGACTATTGAGGGGGAATAAATAAATGAACCTCACTACATGCAGTTTCATTCACTCGGGGGCACGCGGCTATTATCATTCACACTGCATTCCATTCCATTCATCCACAACATACTACATATCTTGGTGGCATTTAATCTTGCTTACATTTACTTAGACATGTTCACTTTGTTACACATGCTCGATAAATTTATAATATGTCATTATATTTATCATACACACATGCACGTTCAATTAATTTCTAGTTGTGATCGAAGATTATACAAGGGCATTATACGTAGCATGGATGCTTGGTGCAGTACTTAGTACAAGTCTCATAGTGGCTCCTAGGGGCATCCACTTTCGAACATTACAAGTTTTATTGTTTTATTTTTATAGCACATTACTTTATCGTATTATACACACTTTTGGCAAACTTGTTATCTTTCTAACATGATAATGGGTGCTTCTGTGAAACATTTATTATGCAAGGCTACTTGTTTCCATGGTTATTTGTTATATTACTTGTATTTTCTTGTCATTGTATGCCATTGTTTGTAGGATTTTTGCTTTGTTTTGTGTGCATGCTTGTATGCTTTTGGCTTCATCAGCCTTGATTTTCTTGCAACATTGTGAGTGATTTCTTATGTTTGTGACCCACTCTTCATTTTTTATATTTTATTCTTAGGTGTTTACATTATTTGATTACATATTGTCTGCTTAGCTTACATGTTGCCTTTTACATGAGTGTTTGTATTTGCTTGTACTAACACTTGTTTCCTAGCCATTTGTTTGCATGTACCTTGGTTTCTACCAAGAACATTCCCTTCCCCCTACAGGACACAGTTTCAGTGGTCATTCCTCTTTTAGGTTGCATACTCTTATAGCGACATCGCATGCGCCCCTAAAGCAGGGAAAATTTTAGTGGAAATTTTGTGTAAACTCACAAATATTAGGGATTTTGGAAATTGGAAATGGAAAATTTTTAGCAGTCAGCTACTACCCAGTTCACCTTAAATTTTGGCTGACAATTCATTTGTATGGATCAATTCACCTACTATTTATATGTAAAAATTAACTTATGCATGTATTTACCAAGGTGTAATACAAGCTGGGTTGGACGACAAACAATTGATGGCTAGGTTGGATGGTTAGCTTGGATGGATGGGCTAGATGGCTGGGTTGGATGATTGGGTTGGATGGCTGGGTTAGATGATTGGGTTGGATGGCTGGGTTGGACGACTGGGTTGGATGGTTGGGTTAGAAGGATGGGTTGGATGGCTGGGTTAGATGACAGATGATGGAAAACTATCCAACCTGGGTTGGATGACCGTCCAACCAAGTTGGCTTTTCCATGAAACAGTTTTTTATAAACTTTCCATCGATTCAAAATTCAATTTTTGAGATTTTCCACCAATTCTAAACTAATTTTTTGGAGGGGGGTCTTAAAATGAACCCTTCCCTAAAGAGGGGGACATCATTTGGGTGAAATATTCACCCCATACAGAGTATACACAACACAAAAAATTACTACAATACAATTTTAAGATTTTGGGGCTCAAAATCAAACTTGGGTCCATGACACAATGAGCTTACCTAGATTACTTGAGACTAGGGAGCATATCACACAATGAGTGGGTTCATCACAGTCTACAGAAATCCATACACAACAAATTTTACAGGGTTGATTGTCTTTAGCACATGCATTGGTACACATCATCTACAGTGGTGTTTTATTCTGGGGAATATTTACATGTTAGAGGATAACACCAGACTTTCCTCTCTACACTACTTCTGTCATGGCATTAGATCACCCAAAAATGTAGACAATACATAGATATCTACATTTTCGGGAAGCGGTTACAGGTTGGAGGATAAATCATACTTTCCTCCCTATAATTCTTTGGCCAGTGGCATGAGATCACCCAAAAACCTCACACTTCATCAATAAGATCCTTTCTACACCCTCTTTTCCTCATCATAGATCAGGTGGACATGTTCCTTTTTCACATTTTCAGCATTTAATTTTACATACTTCCTTACATGCTTTTATACATATACATCCATATTTGACTACTTGATCATCTTCTCTTTTGCATGTTCATCTGTATGGGCAGCAAGTAATCAAAAAAAAAAAACACATCAATACTAACAACATGTACATCACACATTGGCATTCACACAAGCACTTTCACCCTAGGTTCATTTTCATCACTCTTTACACTTTTGCATCTTTAGTCTCCATGCTCCATCTTTTTATCACTCTACGCTTTTTTTTTTTGCTCGACACACTTTCTACATCAGGAGAAGGAATAATATAAATATAAAGTTACTCTAAGGGACCAAGAACATGTTAGGATATCAGGTACACATCTCTATCTACTTTATATTATCGAGCATTTTTCTCACCAACATAAAGTGGTGGAAAATGTACACACAAAATCACGCACTTTGGATAATTATCTAGTCTCAATCACATACTACTATTCATATGGTTCCTAACAAGAAAAGTATTGATTAATTCAAGTCTTTGGGCATCTTTCATTGCTTTCTATTACTAGTTTTGATCTTGCATCTTTATTGGCCCAATTTGTCTTTTCACACTTTAGTTTTATTCTTTTTGCACTAAAGCACCCAACCAAGACATTAGCACCATGCACCCTCATCCCCTTTGGGCACCCCTATCCACTTTAAACTTTACTCTCACTTCTTTATTCCTTTATATCCATTTGAGCATCTTATCTTTTTGATAGTCCGCCTTTTAGGGGTTAATTACGAAATTCAGGAGAAGGAATAATATAAATATAAAGTTATGCAATCATAATAAGGGACCAAGAACTAAGCATTAGCTATCACCACCTAAGGTTGCATCCATCAAGGATTTTATTTCTCCATTTGCATCCATCTATCTCTATCATGTCAAGGGACAAAGGCTAGTTATTCTGTATCACACTTCATTGGAGGGGAGTTTATTATATTCCATGCACACATTATTTACATTCTACATCTAACTACATGCTCACTACTTCAAATGCGACACGCACAAAAGCAACCTAGGGCATAACTCCACACATGCACACACACACATAACTACATTAGGTATGAGATGTAGTGCAATGCTTAGTTGTAAGACCACCATTGTGGTATTTGAGGAAAGTATGACCCCTTCATATGCATCTTTATTTTTTAGGTTTTTGATGCATTATCTAGGGTTTCGTAGTTGATTATTTCATTTTAGATTTACAGTGACATCCAATGAAGTTAAAAAATATATACATGACAAGAATTTAACAAGTGCGAAGCTTTAGCGACCCTGTCAAAACTAGGTTCCGGCTATTTTCACAGACTCGAGCACCCAGATTTTAGACCAGGGTGCCCAGATGCCCCAATCCCTTTTCTAAGTGCCTCAGTCCAGCTAAATCAATCAAATTTGCATTTCCTCAGGCTCCTGTGTGATGGTATCCCATTAATTTTCAATTGATCTCCACTATGACATAGTCCCGCAACCTATTTTAATTAGCTAAGGCTCTTATAAGCCTCTTTGCACATTAGGGTTTCTACATTTCATTTCTTAGGTTTCTCAGGTATTATTTCAGTGTTTTATTATTCATTTATTTGTTGTAAACTTGCATTAGATTAGGCTAGGATATTACATTTTAGCAAAATCATTCATGATCAATCATATTAAGATAATTATCAATGAATCCTTGAGGGACTTTCTTTAATCAGAATGTAGCTATTTGGTCTAAAGTCATCCTTGAGTAATCAAAACATCGAAATTCAAATTTATCTACACAACTGGACCAAAAGTAATCCACTTATGGGTGATTTCTTTATTTGGGTCCTAAAACGCTTCTTGTAAACATGCAAATATCAAATTCCCATCTCCTTACAAATTGGTGCAAAGTCATAATGGTCATCCCCTTATCCATTGATTTAGCCGTGTGGAAGGATGGACACTTGTATACACCAATTGAATTTTTTCTCCTAAGAAGTTGTTCATTGATGCCCGTTGTCATGAAATTTCCATGAGATCCCATTTTTCACTCATGTACTTAGGTATCTTATAAGGTTCTCCATTAAATCCACCTACTCGGATGTATAAGAAAGTTGTAAATTGAATGAACCATGAGACCCATCGTGAGATCACTTTTTTAGCCTACTGTGAGAGTCTCTCATGTGGTTTGTCTCTGTTGATAACATAGAAGATAAAGGAGTCCTTAACATGATTAAAAATATATGAACTTTATTTAAAATTCAGTTGTGGGTAATAGTGAAAAATAATTTTTTTCCCAGGTGTCATGATGCCTCTAGTCTCAAGACCAACAAAAATCCTTCTTTTTGCTACTGTGTAGACTAGGTAGGAGGTCATACAAAAATGACCAATTATCTTTATCTTAACTAATTGCTTATGTAGAGTATCACTAATTATTTTGGCCCAATCTATGTGAAGCCTTTGATCTATAATTACAAAGATAAATTTATATATCCACGGTTGAAAGTAATGTGTAGAGGGGATGCCAAATACTCAACTCAGAAAAGTGATCATGTCTCCAATCTCATCCTAAAACTCAACATGGGGAAATTCCTTAAGAATTCAAGTAACATGCGACTGCATATTGACTAACTAGTTCGTATTCATCACTTTAGAACATATTACTGGGTTTTCATCCCAATACCATGTTATGCAGACTTAGTGATTCTATCATTCTCTTCATATTATGGAATTCTAAGTAATTCCTTAATGTTATTAGGCGTAACCAGTAGTATGGGATCATTATTGTGGTTAAAAACTCCTCATTTCTCGAGATCATAATCCTCCTTATAAGTAATGACAAGATCCAGACACTGAAGAAAGACTAGAAATGCTACTGCTTGCGGAAAACCACTGTAGTATAGGAATTGAGAGAATAATGTATGGCCTTTAGATTTTGTCTTGTTACAAAATTAACTCATATTATCATGAACCATATTGGTATAGTCATATGGTCGTAATTGGAAATCAATGTAGATAAGGGTATAACACCTTGAAATTCATACTTTAGCATTGGTTTATTTGATGTTGACATTATTAGGTAGAAGCAAGAGAAAATAAAATAAAAACATAATTTTTAAGGTATCGGGTCTCCATCTCCAAATTCTCCACAAAAGACAAGAAAACAATATTTTATTCAATTTATGTCTTTTACAAATCCTATCTCATTTTAAATCAAGAAAAAATGAAAAATGTTTTACAATTTCAATTTTCCACAATTTTTCTTAATTAATTTCTCTTGGCGAGCTCTCATTAAATCATTCTGGATCATGAATTTGCAAAAATACATGTACAACTTATTTGTTACTGACTTCCTCCACCATTAATTTTCTATCTGCAAATGAATTATGGTGTATCCTTCACTATTTTTTCATTTTTCACAATCTGCCAGAGTTTCTTCCTTTCACTGGTCGTGTAAGTATTTGAAATCAGACTTAAACCCCTTTTAAAATTTCTCATGTTGCTTCTGTTGAATTACAATCTATTTTCCTGATTCAATAGGTCCGAGTGGTTCACTTCAATTTTGCATATATGCTGGTTCTGCCTTCAATACACATACCTAATTATTAAGTAGCTCACCTGCTATTTCCTGTTGCAATATCCTTGCAATCATTCAGCCTTACAGCTCATACACGCATGAACCAATTAATTTATCTCATCCCAATATGGTCTCTGAATTTTCTATCTTCCTTTAACCTTCAAAATGTCCATATTTTATATTTGGGTGCCATTTTAGAATTCGGTCCTCACATTTGGGATTCTTTAATCCATGCAAATTTTGACATTTCATCATAATCCTAGCACTTCTTGTAGTTTTCCTAATTAGTTGCTCTGATTAACTAATGTTGGAGCATGTAACTAGTGGTTGTAAAGGACAGTTAACCTAGTGTAGGAGGAACCATAAACACAACACATAAATGTACTAAGACTATACATGTAAATCCAGATAAGTAATTTAACCTTATGAAACATAGAAACCTTATATCTGCACAGAGTTAGAATTTAATAATTCAGTTGATAACATATGCTTATTAGATCAAGTGTCACAGAATTTACTGGATAGATCATAAGTAGGGAATGACTATGACAGGGTCTCGAAGAGGTTGCAACCCATGGGTTACCCATGGCTTTAAATTACGTGCCTGGATTTCCATTAGGGCACCCATGGGCGCTGTAGTGAGAAATTCACATAGGCGCACATTGGTCTGTGGATCATAAAAATCCTAGAACTAGTCTTCATCAGAGTCCTAGAAACGACTTCTAACCTTCGTTGTGCTATCGTTTTGGAATTCCAATGATTGTGCCGAATTCAGTCTAAATATTGCTAGATGTAGAATTCACCTTTAGAAAGACTACAAGTTGTGAAGTATGAAAACCCTAAAACATAAATAGGCAAATAAAGTGCCTCTTGACTGCATCTACAATCTACCTCAATTGTGGGCATTGAAACTAATTAAGCACTACACTATATTTTATACCATGCATATAGTTATAGTGAGTGTGTGTCTGTCATGCCAACTAGGAAGGGCAGGAGTCCCTCATAATTTGTAAACTTCTGTGGGACCTAAGTAGCCATTAGATGTAGAAAATGTAGACTGTTAGCTTACATTGGCATCATAAAATACCACCATAAATGCAGCACACAAGGAACGCTTTCATTCACCCTAGTTTGCAGTAATAGTATTGCATACAACAAAATAGGGACTATCAAGCATTTCAAAAGATTAAATATATAGGTTGGCCATTTTAGGGACTATCTACAATTCTTACGGCCATGCCCATTTTAGGGCTTTTCATATTTATAGATTTCTCTTGCTATAATTTCGTAATTAACCCTGAAAAGGCCAACCACTAGAAATAAAGATGAAAAATGATTAGAAGAGGCCCAAAAAGTGGCGAGAAAGTGAAAAAAGGGCCAGGGTGCCCCTAGTGGGACCAGGTCACCCATGGGCACTCCAGTACTAATCTGGGTGAACCAGCTGAGGCTAAAATAATGTGGAATGTAAGAAGATGGCTAGGCATATGGGTGTAATAGGTCACAAATTATGAAATAAAATTAAAAAATGGTTAAAGGATGGGGGTTAATTAGTACTATCTTCACTTAAGAAACTTCTAAATAGTAGTATAAGACCGGGATAAATAAATATCTACAGTGTATTGTATTGTGACTACACTTCCAATGTGATAGTCAATGTTTTTTTTCCACACAAACATATTTAATCTGCTAAAACTATATAGGTCTGGAGCATGAAGTTGAATATTATTCAATACAAATATTTTTTTTTCCTTTATACCATCTACATCTTCTATTCCAAATATCAACATCTTGGTCTATTTTCTTTTCCATGCTTGGGTCTGCTATCCTCCTCTAATGTCAACGTGGGCCTTCCTTTCATATGTAAACCTGCTTCTTATTTAGCCGTCACATGTGTGTTAGTTTGTTAGCTTGAACAATTGTTCATCCATTTGCTAAGATTAGATAATAGTTATCTTATTATTGAGAATGTATTAATTATTTTCTAATTATTGATTTCCTTTAGTGACACCTTGCAACCAAATTTTTTATGGTTGTTAAGTTGTTATGTATCTCATCCATAGATTGAGAATCGATCTCGGTTGATGGTGTTCCAATGAGAGTAGTATAAAAGGAGGTCATTGGGCATTTGGAGAGTACAAGTTTGGAGAAGCATTTACAGTGCTATCAAATGAGTTTGTAAGTTTACAGTGATCGTAAACAGTCTTGCAGTGTTAGCAATGGTGCAATGATAGCATTGGGGATAGTAGTGGAGGAATATCAATGGGAGAAGTTGGGAGATTGTCAAAGTTCTGCCAGTAAGAGGCAAGGAATATTTGCATCTCTTAATTTGCTGAAGTTAATATAATTTCTCATCTATAGAACTGGTTTTCCCTTAGGGATTTTTTTAGGGACAATTTGTCTGAAAATATTGTGTTCATTGTGTTACGCATTTCTTTCCATACTCTTATTAGTGAAGTTGCAGTTGTGTTATTTTTTGATATTAGCTGTGAATTATTTTTCAGTAGTTAAATAATATTTTAGGATAGGAGATTAATAAACAGTGACTGCAATAGAATTTTCACATGGTATCAGAGCAGTGTTAAGGTTTGTCCTAGGAAAGAAATTGAGGGTTTCTATAACCTAGTTTGATCTCTTTAAATTTTTATTACTTTTATCCTTTGAGATGGCTTCAGCTAGTTTGAGAGATTAGGACATATTAGATGGTGCATCGACTATTGGTGTCTGGAAGGCCAAACTTTCTTTATTGTTGGAAGAGAATGGTATAAAAGATTATGTTACCACTATTGTAGTTATACCTACAAATGCAACACATCTTGTAGCATACAATAAAGATGATGCCAAGGTGAGGAGGATTGTCCTTAATGGTGTTAAGGATCATATTGTTCCAAACATCTCCGAGTTAGATACGACAAATAATATGTGGGATGCCATTTTGAATCCGTACCAGAACACTACCACCAATAAGAAGATGATTCTCAAAGAAAAGTTGAAGAATACCCAGATGAACAAGGGAGAAGATGTTACAAGTTACCTCACCAGACTTAGACTTGTCAAGGATGAGTTAGAAATTGTTGGAGATAGCCCTAGCGATGATGAGCTGGTATGGATAGCCCTAAATGGGTTTACTAAACAGTGGGATGTTTTTATTCAATTTGTTAGTGAATGAGACACCTTACCAAGATGGGATCGAATATGGACTGATTTCACTAAGGAGGAGTTTAGACTAAGTCTTGTCCAACAAGAGTCAAAAAAGTGAGGGAGAACAAGAAAACATTTCCCTAGCAGGAACAAGAAAACATTTCCCTAGCAGGAACAAGGAAAGCAAAGAAGGGATTTAGCAAAGGATCAAATTATTAAAGTGATAAGAAGGACTTGTCTAAGGTCAAGTGCTTTGGTTATCATGATTTTGGCCACTATGTCAGTGATTTCTTGGATAATAAGAATGGTAAGAAGTAGGTGACAGCTTCAGCAAGTGTAGAAGAACTCTCCAGTAGAATGGAAGATGAGTTTACACTCATAGCTTGTATGGTCAACTCAACCTCATAGTTTATTTGGCATATAGATAGTGGGGCATCATTTTATATGACATGACTAATAGAGTAATTCTCCAGTTACAATGAGGAGGACACCAATATCCAAATTTCTATGGGGAACTTGTCCAAGCTCAACCTAGTTGGGAAAGGGACTATTCATTTTCAGAGGGAGAATGGAAAGATAGTTCCACTTCATGATGTCTTGCATGTGCTAGGATTAGGTATGAATCTGATTTAGGTATTTTTTCTTCAGGATAAAGGGTACAATGTAATTTTTAGAAGGACACATGTGTTGATTAATCACAAGGATTGAAAATCACCCATAACTATTGGAGTTATCAGTGGTTGCCTTTATAGGTTAGAGTTTGATACTCCTAAGGCATTTATGAGCAGTAATAATATGAGAGATCTTGGAGAGCTATGGCATAGGAGGATAGGCCATATTCATCATGGAGCACTTTAATTGCTTTGTGAGACAGTGACAAGTCTTCTAGAGGTGAGCGCAAAGCATGATGATGTATGTAAGGGATGTGTGTTGGGGAAGTTTGCGAAAGCATATTTTCCAAGGAGTGACAATAGATCTAAGGGTGTTCTTGATCTAGTACATTCAAATGTATGTGGACCAATGTCGACAAAGTCTCTCAGAGGATATGAGTACTATGTTACCTTTATTGATGAGTTCTCTAGGAAGACCTGGATGTACTTCTTGAAGACCAAGGATGAGGTTTTCAGTCACTTCCAAGAGTTCAAGGCTCTTATGGAGAACTCGACAGGAAGGAAGATAAAGGTTCTTTGGTCAGATAATGGAGGTGAGTACAAAGGAAATGACTTTCAAGATTTCTATACCAGAGAAGGAATCAAGAGAGAGTGGATGGTTCCTTACAATCCATAGTAGAATGGATTTGTTGAGAGGAATAACCATTCTATATCGGAGGTAACAAGGGATATGCTACATGACCAGGACATGCCCCACTACCTATGGGTAGAGGCGTGTAGTACAACAGCTTACATTCATAACAAGGTTCCACACAAGGTACCATGGAAGATGACACCAGAGGAATCTTTCATAGGGAAGAAGCAAGATGTAGGTCACTTCAAGAAATTTGGGAGTTTGGCATATTGTCATATTCTAGAATATACACGTACCAAGTTAGATCAGACTGTAGAGAAGGGGTACCTTGTTGGGTACAGTGAAACTTCAAAGGAATATAGGATTTTTATTCTAGGGACCAGAAGAATTATTATCAGATGTGATGTCAAGTTCATAGAGGACAATGCGTTTAGAAGGTCAAGAGATTTGCTAGTAGATGATCAAAGTGAGCAGCCAATAAAATCTCCAAGTCCAAGTGAAGGGCAACAAAGCTCAAGTACAGTTACTAGTACAAGCATAGACTCAAGTAGTGAAGATTCACAGAGTATGGAGCAACTGGTGCAACATGATATGCATCTAGAAGATATAGAGGTTGATATTTCATCCTCTACAGTTGTCAGCAGGAACTGTGAGGTTCAAGACACACAAAGAGATACTCAGGAGTTCTTGGGATCTCCTAGGAAGAGTACGAGAAAGAGGAGAGAACCAGACAAGTTCAATGACTATGTGGCATGCGTTAGCCAGTTGGTAGATAGTGAAGCTTCCAGCTATCAAGAGGTTGCACAACATTAGGTATGACAAGATGTTATGGTAATAATGCAGAATGATGTCTGGGAGGTAGTGCCTAGACAACTAGATAGGGTAGTAGTTGGATCATGCTAGATCTTCAAGATAAATCACGGTGCAAATGGTAGTATTGAGAAATACAAGGTAAGGTTTTTGGCAAAGGGTTTCTCTCAGAAGGAGGGATTAGGCTATGAAGAGACATTTTCTCCAGTGGGCAAGTATACTTCTATACGAGCTGTAATCTCATTTGTAATGTAGATGGGATGGCAGATCCATCAAATGGATGTCAAGACAACATTCCTTAATGGTGAATTGAAGGATGAGGTATACATAGAACAACCAGAAGAATTTGTAGCACACAACAAGGAGACCCATGTGTGCAGATTGAAGAAATCCTTGTACGGACTCAAGAAGGCTCCTAGAGCATGATATGAGTGCATTGATACATACTTGCAGGAAATGGGCTTTGTGAAGAGTGAGGTAGATGCTAACCTCTATTACTTGGTGGTTGGGAGCGAGGCTCTCATTCTTGTTCTATATGTAGATGACTTGTTTGTTACAGGTGCACTAGGGCTCATAGAGGATTGCAAGAGGGACCTTACATAAGAGTTCAAGATGAAGAACTTGGGACTCGTGCACTATTTTCTAGGCATGGAGGTGTGGTAGAAAAATGGAGATATTTTCCTTGGTCAAGGGAAATATTGCATTTAAATCTTGAAGAGATTGGAGATGGAGGATTGTAAAGCAATGTCTACACCTATGATCACTAATTGTAGGAAGGAAGATACATCTAAGGACAAAGATGTAGATCCCAGCTTATATAGGAAGTTAATTGGTTTGCTCATGTATTTGGTAAACACCATGCCAGATATAGAATTTGTAGTAAACTCTCTTATTTAGTTCATGGTTGAGCCAAAGAGAGTTCATTGGATAGCAGCTAAGCATGTGTTGTGTTATTTGCGTGGTTCAGTTGAGTATGGGATCATATATTTTTGAGGTGCAGGAATCAAGTTGATAGGCTATACTGATGCAGATTGGCCAAGCAGTACAACAGATAAAAGGATCACTTCAGGTTATTGTTTCAGTTTAGGATCAGGAGTTGTTTCTTGGTTCATCAGAAGAAGAATACGTTACAGCTAGCATGGTGACATGTGAAGCTATATGGCTTTAGAATTTGCTAGTGGCCTTGTTTGGTCAGAAGGTTGATACTACTATGATACACTCCGACAATCAGAGTTGCATCAAGTTGTATGAGAATCCAGTGTTTCATGATAGGTCTAAACATATAGATATCAAGTATCACTTCATTAGGGATTTTTTACAGCGAGGTATTGTTCAGCTACAATACATACCTACAGAGGAGCAAGTAGTAGACATTTTGACTAAGGCGTTGGGGAAGGAAAAATTTATTTTGTTTATAGATAAGATGGGTGTCATGCAGAACAACTTCCTCACTAAGAGAGAGTGTTAGTTTGTTAGCTTAGACAACTGTTCGTCCATTTGCTAAGATTAGATAATAGTTATCTTATTTTTGAGAATGTATTAATTATTTTCTAATTATTGATTTCCTTTAGTGACACCTTGCAACCAAATTTGTTATGGTTTTTAAGTTGTTATGTATCTCAGTCGTTGATTGAGAATCAATCTTGGCCATTGGTGTTCCAATGAGAGTAGTATAAAAGGAGTTCATTGGGCATTTGGAGATTACAAGTTTGGGGAAACATTTGCAGTGCTAGCAAATGAGGTTGTAAGTTTGCAGTGATAGCAAATAGTCTTGCAATGTTAGAAAGGGCGCAGTGAGAGCATTGGGGATAGCAGTGGGGGAATATCAGCAGGAGAAGTTGGGAGATTGTCGAAGTTCTGCCAGTAAGAGGCAAGGAATATTTGTATCTCTTAATTTGCTGAAGTTTATATAATTTTTCATCTATAGAACTGGTTTTCCCTTAGGGGTTTTTCCAGGGACAAATTGTCTGAAAATATTGTGTTCATTGTGTTACGCATTTCTTTCTGTATTCTTATTAGTGAAGTTGTAGTTGTGTTATTTTTCGATATTAGCTGTGAATTAGTTTTTGGAAGTTAAATAATCTTTTAAGATAGGAGATTAATAATCAGTGACTGCAATAGAATTTTCACACTGTGTTGGTTAATTCTTCTTCCTGTGTGTGGTCTTTAATAGCCTAGCACCACCATAAACTAAGCTTTCAAACCATTTAAATATTTATTTTTCTTCTAAAGACAACATGAACTCTTTTTTGTATGCAGACTTATTTTCCACCTAAAATGATCACGTGATCTCCTCCAAACATGCACACACCAGTGTAATAATCCTTCACAAAATAGTTTCACTACCACCCTTGAAGGTATTCTCCAAAATGTGTGGCCCTCTTAAGTGCATCTTGAGCCCCTCTACCAATGCACAAACCCACTTCTTCCTCCAATGTCATCACGAGCTTAATCTCAAATATGCGTTTGGACTTCCATAATCACTGTGATGTCTTGCACCAAAGCACAGATCTGTTGAATGTATAGACTTTTAATTATTTCTATTTATTATAACCAAAAAAAAAAAGTTTTAGATAGAAATTACTTTTCTTCTTATATGTACAAAGGTTCTTTAGTTAGACGTTTAACACAAAACCGTATCAATTTAATAATCTTTCATTGTATTTCTTCACTACCAACCTTGGATATCTTTGCCGAAATGAGTTGTTTTCCATGCTTATTCTTGCTGGGACATGTCACTTCTTGCTCACATGATCTTGTTTGAATAGTACCAAGTTCTTTTATTTCTTCATGAGAAGTTAGAGTTGTGTGCTCCGGGAAATATTGTCTCACATACACGAGAGAAGAAAAGAGGTTGAAATTAAGTAGAAATCAATGATCAATCAATTTCCCGTAGTAAATACCTCCGAGATTTTGGGAAGTGAGCATTAAATGCTGGTGTAGACATTGGATTTTTGTCACCCATCTACTCCCTACATACGCACATTACTCTATCAAAACCTATCACTATAAACATTATCTAATCAACCTCCTCAACCCATAAAATCAATTCTTACCCCCTCAATAAATCACGTTTACTCATCCAAATTTACCATAACTCCCCTAAAAGCACATAACCATCTTTAAACCATCCCTAACCCATTTCATCCTAACCTCCTAACCTCCCAAACTCACCTAACCTCTTCCCTAACCATTTTACCTCATTCTCATACCCAAAAATACCGTTTTGGAATGTGTTGAAACCACTTCTAGATGCCTTCTCTGAATTTTCCGGATCACCGAAAATTCTAACAAATCGCTAGTGATTATAAATAAGAGTTAATACTTATGTTTTATGGATCTTCTGAAACCTTTTAGACACCTATCTATCTTCGTCCTCAAATAGAACAATGAAACTACACCACTCCAACAATCTCTAAGCCTAGCAACATAATTAGATCTCCTCAAATAGTTGAAACACATCAATTTGTGCATCAAAGTCTTCAGTAATATCTCTAGGAAACTAACGATCAACATCATCATCCTTTGCAGATGTTCCACAACTTGTTTTCACACTATAAGGTAGTCTTCTCTTAATTTATCATTGTCCATATCTCATAACATTCACCAAATAATTAAATTAGATCTCTGTTTACACAATTTCTCCATTTTCCAAGAAAATCAATCTTTTTACAGGGATCACCAGCGATTCCTTTTGAATTTCCCAAGATTCCCCTAAATTGCCAGTGATTCCTTGGAATTGCCTATGATTTCTATACATTAGATTATTTTAATCAAATCATAGCATTTTGTCAATCTTCTTAGATATACCCCTGAATTTAAATTTTCTATTGCAAGCATGTCTCTACTATAGATGATTGTTACAATTCAATCACATTCGATCACAACCATCTACGATCTCCTGATCATCTAGTAGCCCTTTGTGTGGGAACAATTCAACATCCTCCACGAGATCACTTTGTGCGCTATAAGATTCACACATGACATTAAGGACATTGAGAATCAACTCAATTTCCTCCACGAAATCCAACAAGTAACCACATATAAATGGTATAATTACTTTGAAGCTATGTCTATATTTTTTGCCACTTTAGCTTGGGCCACCTACGAAGCGGAACAAGATTTGCATTTTCACCTTGAGTTTTAGCTTATAACCTTTTCATTCTTGTTATCTATCTTATCATTATTATCAACTCACTAGAGACACCTATAATTACGCCCAAGCAATTTAAAAACTTAAATTGCGCTAATTATCCCCTTTCTCACAAATCAACGACATATCGTCAAAAGCACTCATTTTCCCTCATATCATCATTAATTAATTACACTAAGCTAATTAATTAAGTTGCCTATCCAACAAATACCCTAATTAATGACCTTCCGTTAATAAATCACCCCTTCTACCTAGACTAATTAATTATTATTAATTAATTAGTTTTCCCTTCCATTTAACCAATAAATCAATATTTAATTGATTTAATCCCCTTATAATAGCCTAAATCATACTAATATTCCTCTAATTATCTTCTATAAGCTTACATCTACCTATTAGTTAATCACCTTTGATTAATTAAAACACCCCCCAACTCCCATGACTTGCTAAACATAAATTAAACCCTTCTAAAGTAAGGTTACCTTTAATAAAGCAACCTTATCCATTCCTAATCATGTTTTACCTTTATCCCACATTCATGAGAATGTGTTGAATCCTTTATCCTTTGGGCTATATAAAGAGCCCTCCACCTACCTTTTTACTTACACCTAAACTCCTTAGAGAGCAAATGCAAAGCATATAGCAAAGAGACTAAGAGCTTGCACCTTGTTTTTTTAGAGTTCATCATCTTTAAGAGTTAAGCCTCTTTCTTAAAGTGCTTGGGTCATATGGGAGGTGTCAAAAAGGTCTTGTAGCCCAACTTTGATTAGCCCCCATTCCTAGGTTCTTGGAACATTAAGGACAACTGTTTTTGATAGCCATGGAACCTACCTAGGTTCCTTCATTTATATGTTGTTAGAGAATAGAGGATATTTAGGTGCTTAACATAGTTAATTTCATAGTTTTGTATTGATAAATGTTAGCATCTAATCCTTGATTAATTCTTATCATGATGGTGTTTATAATGTTGTTTAATTCTTGCTAATTAAGACTATTTAGGTGTTAGTCTTTGTTTACATTAGAATTAGGTTAAAAACAACACTTGCACACATTTGGCATGCCCAGTGGGACTTACTCCATTGTCCTTTGCACTTAATTTCAAGTTTTTGTAGTTAAGTTTCATTTTTGGTTACTAACCCTCTTTTACACATGTTGATCTAACTTGTTTTTCTTAACTTGTTTTGTTGAGTTTGCATGTGTTGAGTCTTCCTTGTAGGTATAAAGGAGGTGAAGTGCTGTCAAAATTGGAATTGATGGGAAAATTTCAAGATTTCTCCATGTTTTCATTTTTAGAGCTTACTTTTTCAACATTCTACATGCTAGTTTTGTCAATTTCTTGAAAATTTTAAATTCTTGAGCATGTAGGTTAGTGTTTGATAGTGCTGAGTCTTATATTTACATATTAATGTGGTGGGTTGCTGTCAAAATTTAATCTTGGTGAGAAAATTTCAATATTTCATCATGTTTTCATTTTTAGAGCTTACTTTTTCATCATTCTACATGCTAGTTTTGTCAATTTCTTGAAAATTTTAAATTCTTGAGCATGTATGTTAATGTTTGATAGCGTTGAGTCTTCTATTCATATATTGATGTGATGGGTTGTTGTCAAAATTGAATCTTGGTTGGAAAAAATTTCCCATTTTGTAGATTAAGAGACGTTTTACAGATTTTTTTTTTACATTTTTTGAGTGCATGTCAAGTGCATACCCGTGAGCATAAGAGCATATGTGTAACCCATCTTCCGAAGGCCATAACTTTTGCTCCCGAACTCAAAATGACTCCATTTTTTTTGCGTTGGAAAGGTATTGAAGTTAAATATGCAATGAAAACATAAATTTGGGATTTATACTTATATAAATTACAAGTTTTTCTGTTAGTTTAAAACTGGTCATTTTCTAACATGTCTAATGTTTTGATGAATGTTGTATTTCCATGCTTCCTCAATTTAGACCAAAGCGTGTGTATGCTCTTCTCTTGCACCTTTTGGTGATCTTGAGAATCAAAAACAACTTTTATCTATATCTTTTTAACATTGGGATTAAACTTGGAAATTTGATTATTCATTTTGCTTAAGGGAATGAACCTTTTACAAAGCATTTTTCAATGGTCCTTTGATTTGAAGTTTTCCATTTCTATATAGTTGGGATAAAGTTTGTGTATGCTCTTCTCTTGCACCTTAGGGTGATCTTGAGAATCAAAAGCAACTTTAGTCTTCATTTTATAACATTTGGTAAATTGGAAACTTCATCTTTCACTTTTGGTTTAAGGGAATGAACCTTTTACAAAGCATTTTTCAATAGTCCTTTGATTTGAAGTTTTCCATTTCTATATAGTTGGGATAAATTTTGTGTATGCTCTTCTCTTGCACCTTAGGGTGATCTTGAGAATCAAAAACAACTTTAGTCTTCATTTTATAACATTTGGTAAATTGGAAACTTCATCTTTCACTTTTGGTTTAGGGGAATGAACATTTATCAAGAATTTTGTATGGTTCATTGATTGAAAAGATTTTCTTTACTTTTTAGTTGGATTATTTGTTGTGTATGCTCTTCTCTTGCATCCTTGGATGATCTTGAGAATCAAAAGCAACTCTTAATCCTCTTTTAAATAATGTGATTTTCTTGGAGAACTACTAACGCTTGAGTGCAGGTCAAAGAAAGGAGGAATCAAAACGAAATCAAAAACTACTAATACAGTTGTTATACAGGTTTCCAAAAGGTGTTCAAGCAAACCACACCTAATTAAACAAGATAAAAAGAACAACATATTCAAAACACTATATTACAGGTTTCAGAAAAGGGTACGTCCCTCTCCGCTCAACTGGAACATAACCCCTTTGGCATAACGCCTTAAGCTACAACAATGGGGGTGGTTCCAGGAACCCCAAAGTAGTCCACGCAAGAGGGAACCTTGTGGACAAAACGGGAAGTGCTCCGCACTACCTACTTGACTAGTGATTCCTTTGTGAGATAGCGTTATAGGTTGTCCGTTGTGGCGACCCCAGTGATAGTACACGTAGACGCACTAGTTGCCTACTATTCTTGAAGGGGGTAAAGTAAAGCCGAGATACTCCCAAACTAGTCAGTGTGAACTTTTTGGGTAAATCATGCTCGCTCGTGGCAACTTTGTAACACCTAGGGCGAGAGAACCACCTAGGAGAATATACTTTGGCCAGGAGCCCACTTTGACCATTTTAAAACAGTGTTGAGTTGTGAACCTTCTTTTTGAGAAACGTGTGACGTATTACTTTCACCTAGTTTTTACTTGCCTTAGGGCGAGGCAAAACTCTGCTGAAGTGAGGCTAGCATTTTTTGTCATTTTTCTTGATTTATTTCCTTCATATTCTTTTGACACTTTGTTGATCAAAAGAGGTGTGATTACCTTTGTGTTGCCATTCGACTGTTTCTCTCACTTTTATGTCTGTTTACGCCCATCCATGTTTGCGGCTGGGTTAGTTAAACATCTAAAGTGAGTGGAGGCATTTTCACGTCATTTGGTAGCCATTGTGATCTTGATACCCACGTCAAGATCGTCATTGTAGTTAGGCATGGTTCATCACCGTGGACTTCCATAGAGGAGTTAGCTTGTTTGTCTCGTATCATTACAATTTCGATATTTACGTCTTGTTTCTTGTAAACTCGACATAAATACCTATATTGTACGGTTACGCTGCACACATTTTTAACTATTCCTAGCTATACTTTGAGATTTTTAGTTCGGTTTCTATTATTACCTTGATTTCAAAGAGTGCTAGGTGTTACCATTTGTGTGTGTTATATCAATAACACCTCGATATCAATACTTCACTTTCTAGCAAAGTGGGTTAACATATCTTGGTGATATTGTTGTGTCATTCGCGAATTGTAATTGGCACTTTTTGAGATATAGGTCTTAATCGAGTTTGAGCTCGCTCATCATATATCTTGATTGGGAGATCGCATTGACTTCTTGTATTTACTTACGTTTTGTTCATTTCCTTGAACTTGGCATAAGTGAAAACATCTTGTTGATCATCTTGCGACGCAAACTACTTTTTGAAACGTAGTCTAGGAAGTACTTCCTTTGATCAAGTTTTAATACCAAACGCTTGTATCATGGGTGATTTATCACTCTATCATATTGGTATTCTCACATTGTTGACATATTCATACTCTTAGCAATTTCATTTTGCATTTCACTTAGGGGTAGTCACTAAGCTTTGCACATATCTACAACTCACCCTAGTGAAACTATCACGAAAACATGGCTCCCAAAACATGTCTAGGGTTGAAGAAACAGACATATGAGGAACAACAAGTGCATGCTTGGGAGACCTCTAACAGACAAGGGTCAAACCCCTTCATTGGACATGACTTAGGGCCATTGTTTTCTACAGAAAAGGAAACCAAAGAGATGGTCGATCATAGTGGAAATGAATTAGAATCACCACACGCAGACTTTGATTTTGACCCCACTCTACTAGATGAGTTTCTCCTTAGAAAAAAGATAGAGTTTTGGCATGGGTCATGGAATTAGGGGCCAAATTTCCCACCGAGAATGAACCAATATTACCTACAAATGACACTACTAAGGAAGAACGCCCCCTTATCAATATGGAAGATATTTTAACAGGCGGGCATGCTTCCACTTCTTACACAGAAAATGATAAAGTGGTAGGGCATAGAATACCCCTCATCAAAGTGCCATGAAGAAACAAGATAGAACATGAGACAGGGAAGAACCTCCACAATACGAAGAGGAAGAACCTTTAGAAGAAGAAGACACAAACCAAGTCACAATCCAACAACAACTCAGTAACCTAAGCCGACAACTAGCTTTGCTTACTTTCCAGGTACAGAAAGACACAAACAAGAACATTCAAAAGTCAAGGCCTAAGTTTAGGATCCACGAACTCCATCGAGAAAACCAAGGAGAAGAAGACACGGGGTATCATCGTGTACACGTCCCCACTTCTCCCACTAGAGAACAATTGCTCACACAAGAAGTGCAATCTATGAAAGCAATGCTTGCGAGCATACAAGAAAGCAATATAGGGAGTATTAGGAAATACCAATACGAAGAACTATGCCCCTATCCTTTTGATAAGACAATGACCCTTTCAACCCTTTCCAAAGAAATTTGATATGCCAAAGTTTGACAAATACAAAGGAAAGGGAGACCCAAGGGATCATGTTAAAGATTTCTACATGGCATGTCAAGAGGTGTCTTATAGTGATAATTACCTCATCAGACTTTTTCCTAAGAGTCTCGGAGGTCAAGCATTGGAATGGTTTACGCGCTTACCACGAGGATCAATTTTCACCTGAGCCAGAATTGGCAGAAAGATTCATGCATCATTTCTCATATAACATAGAGAGTGATGCCACCATGGTAGACTTGTGCGGTGCAAAAAAATGCCCAAATGAGACCTTCGCCAGCTTCCTCCAACAATGGAGAGGGATAGCTAGTCACTTCCCTTGCGCTTTCCCTGAGAAGCAGCTGGTCAGTATTTTCATCCCTAATCTCAACCCAGATATAGCTTTCCACCTCCAAATGCATTGTGTCCACACCTTTGAGGAGGTTATCGAGAAAGGGATTCAAATAGAAAAGGCTCTCATTGCCAAAGGCACCCTCAAAACCCAATCTAAAGACAACCAAAGTGTCAAACCCACTGAAAAGCTGAAGATCTTTAACAAAAACAAAAATGTGGTGGGAGACAGAATCACTGATTCCAAACGTGTTCAAACGGTCCAAACCAGTCAACCTTTTAAACTAACCAAGGGCCCAATTCAACCACCACCAAAGTGATGAACATTCACCTCCCTCAATGAACCGTTGTCCATCATACTAAAACAGTTGGATGCGGCCCACATGATGACCTATCCTACAACGCAACCGTTTGATGACAACGCTCCTAAACCTTCATGGTATAAGGAGCATGAATACTGTGAAATGCATCGTGTTAAAGGTCATAAGATAGAAAAATGTCTGCGGCTTCACCACTATATTCAGGACCTCATTGATAATGGGGAGATAGAGGTGGATAACCTTGGAAAAATGCAAACACCTAATGAGAAAATGGGGATTTATAAGGAACCATTCCCTAAGCATGATAAGTCAGAAAAGAAAAATCCAGATCGGGGAGACTCATCCCAAACCTATAAATCCACGAATTACTTGTATACCAAAAGAGATAACAATCATTATGATTCGCTTATCGGATGTATTCACTCCCCTGCTGACCATGTCAATACCATCCGGATCAAGGGAAAGGACTGTGCTATGCGGTAACAAGGTGTGCCCACCTCGTGATTCTGGAACCCTCTTTGTTGACCCCATAAACTAGTAAATATAACCTTTTAGAACAACTTGAGAGGACACCTGCTAAGATCTCGATCTTAGATCTTCTCAAGATATCCAATGTGCATAAGGACATTTTGTATCAAACTCTTCAGGGGTCAGGAGTGCCTTTAGAAGTTCGATCCTACGTACCTTCAAGCCATGGTGGCAAATATTGCACCAAGTGAGCATCTCACTTTTAACCATAGGGAGGTCCCTACCGAGAATCCTAAACATAATCTTCCCTTATACATTGAGGTAGTTGTCACCCACAGGAAAATCAAATGGGTGCTTGTGGATAATGGATCTGGATTGAACATCTGCACGCTTAAATTAGTCAAACAATTGGGACATACGGAGGTAGATCTTGAGTCCCATATCATCACTATCACCACATACGACAACACGGAAAGAGAGTCAGCAGGCACCATTACGCTGCCCATGGAGGTGGGCCCCACTTACCATCAGATGAAGTTTCACGTCCTAGACTTGGAACTTCCATATAATATGCTTCTAGGCGACCATGGATCCATGCCATGCAGGTTGTGCCATCAACATTTCATCAATGCATCAAGCTGAAGCATGAGGGACATACGGTAACAATACCAGGATACTCAGAGCCCTTTTCTCATTGTAGAGCTCTTAATAGTTTTGCATGAAATGGTACACACGCATGTCCCTCCACGTGATATGGCCATTCCTTTTCAGTCTGAGGCTATGGAATCCCGGTTGGATTCAAATTCTCTTAGGTCTTGCACTCATGGGGCATCCACTTCCACATCTCCATTTGATTCATGGGAGATGAAAATTCTGGAATATGGCTGTGGGGAGTATAATGTACAACAAGCACTCTTGGTTTCTGACCTCTCCTTGTCGCCCAAGACTAGAGGTCGACCCAACTACCGCTTCAGGAGACCTAGAGAGGAACACACTATTGGGTCATTCCTACCTGGAGGCTTGTTAGCTGAGGAAAAATTACTTGATCCACCTACTACTTGGGTCCCTGAGGACACTCAGCCATCTTGTTATCAAACCCCAGAATATGAAAAATCTAGCAGAATGATGTACTCCATGGGCTACAAAGGCCTAGGATGTGGGAGGAATGAACAAGGACAAAGAGAACCAGTCCCTCTTCCACATTTCAAAATAGAAAGATATGGCATTGGGATTCGCCCTTATGGAGCACACCCCAACAATCAAGATGCGACTTGTTCTGAGCATGAGGATAGCTCCGAGTACCTAGACAATGATACGGATTCCCATTGTAGCCTATATGAGGATCTGGCCTCCATGAACCTTTTCATGAACAATGTTGTCCTGACCATAACCCTCACCAAACTGACCCTTGACCTTGTGTACCCTTCCCTTGTTGAATGGGACCAACAACGTCACGTGCCACTAGATTTATTCAAGAATGATGAGGCTATTGCAGAGTTCATGGGCATAAGGGATACAATTCCCATTGGAGATCACAAGAAGGGTTTCTTTATCGACTTAGACACCTGCGCCTACTTCGGTGAGGAGGCTGAACTTCATGGTCAGCAAAATTTAAAGAAAAGTGAGGGCAAGAGTTCTAAAGAAAAGCCTCGGCAAAAATCGAAGTCCAAGTCACACAGTGAAAACCTCTTTGAGGCACTGGCTGAATAAACAAATAAGAAAATCAAAGGACAAACAAAGTGACCACGCCAAGGATGAAAATCTCGTAGAGACATCCTTGGATGAAGATCTCAACCTACCTCCCGATCCTACGCGTATGGAGGATTTATCAAAATTGTTAGTCGAAGAAACCATTGATGTCAACATTGGTACTGAAGAAGATCCCAAGATAGTAAAATTGGGGGCATCACTCTCAGCTAGAGAACAAAAGACGTTCACTATGTTGTTGCGAGAGTTCATTGATGTGTTTGCATGGTCTTACCAAGACATGCCCGGCCTAGATCCAACTTTGGTCGTGCACGCAGACGCCAAGCCTATCAAACAGAAACTTCGAAAGATGCATCCAAGAGTGGCCTTGTTGGTCAAGGAAGAGTTGGAAAGGTTGCTTGCAGCAGGATTCATCTGACCAATTGACTATTCTGAATGGATATCGAACATTGTTCCTGTCCAGAAGAAACCTGTCAGTATCTGAATCTGTACAGATTTTAGAGACATCAATAAGGCTTTCCCTAAAGATGACTTTTCCATTACCCAACATTGATATGATTGTTGACTCAACAGCAGGATATGAAATGCTATCGCTCATGGATGGCTTTTCAGGTTATAATCAGATTAAAATCGCTGAGGAGGACCAACACAAAATAGCTTTCACAACTCCTTGGGGCACCTTCTGCTATCAGGTGATGCCATTTGGCCTTAAGAATGTGGGAGCAACTTATCAGCGGGCCATGACAGTAATATTTCACGATATGATTCATGACATCATGGAAGACTACGTAGACGACATCCTGGGAAAGTCCAAAACAAGAGAGGATCATCCTATCATTTTGTGGCATATCTTTGAATGCCTACGTGAATACAAAGTCAGGCTGAATCCAAAGAAGTGTGTCTTCAGTGTGCTATCTGGGAAACTATTAGGCTTCATCATGTCAAGACGAGGTATTGAGGTAGACCCTGCTAAAGTGTCTGCCATCACAGAAATGCCTCCACCTGAGAATATCAAGCAACTGCGTAGCTTGCAAGGGAAAATTCAAGCCATTCACTGCTTTATCTCCCAGCTTGCAGATAAATGTCACTCATTCACTCATTTTCTTAAGAAGGACGTCACTTTCATCTGGGGACCCGAGCAACAGCAAGCCTTTGCTTTGCTTAAATAGTACCTGGCTAATCCACCTATCCTCATGCCTCCCACTCTGGGAGAACCAATTTTGCTCTATATTTCTGCTACGCAATATGCTATTGGTGCACTGCTCACCCAATACGACCTTAGCCATAAAGAGAAAGTAGTGTACTATCTGAGTCGCACCCTCATCACCTATGAACTTAATTATCCTTAGATTGAAAAGGCTTGTTTGGCCGTTGTGTTTACCTTTCAAAAACTTCTCCATTACATACTAAATACTAAGACCAAGCTCATATCCAAGGTCGACCCACTCAAGTATTTATTGTCCAAACCCGCCCTCACAAGTAGAATGGCTAATTGGATCATTCTACTCAGTGAGTTTGATATAGAATTTTTCCATCAAAAATTAGTTAAAGGACAAGTACTTGCCGACCAGCTAGCGGAAGCACCTTTGCAAAGCACAGAACCTTTGAGTTTGGATCTGCCAGATGCATCTTTGCTCTACATTGAAGAATTTGTCGTATGGCAGATACATTTTGATGGATCTTTTACGTTTCATGGTTCAGGTGCAAGAGTGGTCCTTATTACTCCTTCGGGTGATCCTATACCGCAAGCTTTCCGCCTGGCCTTCCCTTGCACAAACAACATTGCGGAATATGAAGCACTCATTGCAGGGATGAAGCTAGCCATCAAGTGGAATATTCAACATGTTAAGGTTGTAGGTGATTCATAGCTAATCATCAAACAGGTTAATGATGAGTATAAAGTTAAGGATGACAAGCTCATACCTTACAAGAAGTTGGTGGAAACTCTGAAGGAGTATTTTGTGCACATTACCTTGAGTAGATCCCAAGAGCGCATAATAGATTGACAGATGCCATGGCAATGGTGGGATCTATGCTTCGTATTCTGCCAGGGAACAATGATATGCCATTTTTTGTAGAAATTTTACACCAGCCTGCGTATGACGTGCCAGAATCTGTCCTAGCTTGTGAGGTTGTTGGTCCCTATTCCCCGTGGTATGAACCCATTTTCACCTATCTTAAGAACAATACTTTCCCTCCCAATATCTCCCATTCTGAAAAGCAAAGCCTGATTCACCAGATATCCCATTACACCCTTTTAGGAGGTACACTTTATTGTCGTGGCTACGATGGGAATCTGTTACGTTGTCTGGATGTGACGGAGTCAATCCAGGAAATTAAAGAAGTACACGAAGGAGTATGCGGAGCACATACAAACGGAATGGTCTTGGCTAAGAAAATTTTAAGAGTAGGTTACTATTGGCCCACCATGGAAACTGATTGTTGCAATTATGTTAGAAAATGTGTGCTTTGCAAAAAGTATGGAAATTTCATCCATGCTCCATCGCAACCATTGCAACCAATCACTACCCCGTGGCCATTCTCCAAGTGGGGACTTGATCTAATAGGGAAGCTTACTCCTACCTCATCTGATGGTCATACACATATCATCACAGCTACATAATACTTTACAAAATGGGTGGAGGCTGTCCCTTTAACCTATGTCACAGGAGCACAGATTTCTAAATTCATCATGAATCACATTATTTGTTGATATGGTATCCCTGCAGCCATTGTCACAAATAATGGGAAGTAATTTAAGAACAAAATTGTGAAAGGTCTTTGCCAATGGTTCCAAATCAGATTGAAATGGTCCACGCCATATTACCCTCAGGGTAATGGACAAGTTGAGGCAAAAAACAAGACTTTGGTAAGGATAATGGCGAAGATGGTTAGCAAAACCATTCGAAACTGGCACCTACAAATCCACCCAGCCCTCTGGGCCTACCGAACATCAATTCGCACTCCTACGGGTGCGACGCCATATTCCCTAGTGTTCGGGACATAATCTATCATCCCTTTAGAGATCGAACTCCCATCCCTGTGAATTTCTCTTCGGGACTATTGGATAAGGATGAAGATTATCGAGTGGCAAGATTGGCTGAATTATAGCTCTTGGATGAGAGGCGCATTCGCACTCTTAATCACCTAAAGGTATATCAACATAGAATCTCCCACAACTACAACAAGAGAATCATCCCTTGCCAGTTTGAGGTGGGTGATTTAGTTATGAAGGAGAACCAGTTCAACACCAGAGCAGAGCGAGAAAAGAAAGGGAAGTTCGAACCACACTGGTTAGGACCCTATGTCATAGTTGCCAAGTACGGCACCGGGGCATACAAACTAGCTCACCCCAATGGTGATGAGCTCTGAGAGCCAATGAATGCCATGCATCTTAAGAAGTTCTATGCTTGAACATGGAACAAAAATAAAAAAAATACAAAAACATAAAAAAAAAATCATAAAAAGAAAAAGAGAAAGCAGGTCATCCACTGATGAAAACCACGCAATTGTGGCACTTTGGACAAGTCCTTGGGTGAAAACCGGTTTCCGCTACCTCGGGAGGATTCGTTGTTCACAAGCATTCTATATTAGAAGGGTAGTTGTCTTTGGCCTGGACCTGGTTCTACCTTCGAGTTTCCTTGTGCACACCATCTTGTCCAGCCTTGATCCGGCTTTGCCTTCTTCTATTCGTCTGTAAGGGACGTGGTCTTTCATTATTTCCCATCTTACGCTGGGAGCAACTCAATGACTTTACCTTCTTGTCCATAAGCGCGTGGCTTCTGCCCTTGTATATTCCCCACCTAACGTTGGGGGCATCCATGCTTTCTTGGTTACCTGCACATAGCTTTGGAAAACTATTAAAACCACAAAAACAATAGAACATTGTTTGGAGAAAACACAAAAACAATAGAAAATTGTTTCACAAAACACAAAAACAATATAAAATTGTTTCACAAAAACCTAAACAATAGAAAATTGGTTTATGAAAACATATCTTACAAAAACATTTACTTGCATTGTCTTGTTTTCTTGCTTTGCTTGTTGCTTGTATAGTGTTTTGCGTGCTTGCTTTTGAGTTATTTGTTGCTTGGGTGTACTTTGTCATAGTTTATCTTTTCTTGCTTAGAATAGATTCATTCTTGCTTGTGCATATTGTAGTGGGTTTCGACATGCTAGTGTGTTAATTCTTTATTTCTTTCTTAATGCATTTGGTTGTGTTTTGTTACTTGTTAATAAGACATGGTGATTCATGGTGTATTGCATTAATTCCTGGTGTTCTTTGTAGCATTTGGCTATGTTTCTTGCATGTGCTCTATTTTGTTATCATTCACATCACATTACCATCACTATCATCACATCTAGCATCATCTATACATCATATATAAACAAAAATGCTAAGTTTTACATCATGCATGTATGCTAAGCTAATCATCACATATCATATCATCAATGGGGGCAAGAGGGGTTGCACATAATCAAAAATCTATCCCCCCCACACCAATATCATCATATCATCCCGTCCATATACATCAAAATAACACTTGAAAACAACATTTGATATTGTCTACAGATCTATCATCTACAATCTACAACACGCCTCAAACGATCACGTGCGATCACCATCTCTCATGAGTGTCAGAGCCTCACGGTAAGTTTTCTAAATTGAGTGGTTAAAATGAACTGATTGCGATGTTTTTACCCCCCCTGGGGGGTATATTAACCTGTTTTTCACCGATCGGACGACCGGGACACTTGTTTAGCTCATCGTTTTCTCCTCTGTTCGCTGTGGAATAATTATTTTTAATTAAATAATTATTTTTCACCGTATTGGGGCATTTTTTGTCCAATACCCCTTTCTTCCCCCCCGGACAATTTTATTGCTCCTTGGCAATTTTTATTCTTTTTCACACCCTCGTAAATAATTATTTTTCAAATAATTATTTTTTCTTAATTTTTCCACTAAACAAGGACATTATTTGTCGTTTGTTTCTCTTTTCTTCCACCTAGGGCACTTTCTGTTGCCCCTAGGCCCTTCTTTTTCTTCTTCTCCTTTCTTCTATTGTTTATCACAGTTCAGAAAGCCAAAACAATACAAAAATTTACTATATCAAAAAAAGTCCAAAAACAAGGCAAAAATTTTCAAAAAATTCCTAAAAAGTAAAACACCCTACAAAATGGTAACTTGCTTCTTACGGCTGAAACTTGTGTCTTGCGCATGGTATTTTCTCCATATCCTATTGGTTTGTCTCACATCTTCCCTGATTAATATGACTCACGGATCACCAGATTCACAACCATTCACAAAAGCTAGCTGCTTGCTTCGTCTGTACTCTGGGGCACTTTTGGTTGCCTGGTGATGTTTCGTTGCGCACAAACACTTTTTCATGGACCCCGTGTCCATTTTCATTTCCCCTTGCATGTATCCTTGCTTGGGGCATCATTTTTTAACCCTTGTCGTCAATCATGAACTTGTGGATCTCTCCAGCACTGATAACAAAACATTTGTACAACTGTCTTGACCGTTGTTGGGTTGGATATGTGCGTTCGTACTTGTTTTCCCTGTTAGATGAGCTTGTTTCCTTCTCGTATTGCATTGCATTTTTGTATGTTGCGTGGAGTTGGTATTTTCAGCAATGGACAATTGTTCATATTATGGCTTTTCATGTCATTCTACCTTTGTCGTATGCTTATATTTTTCATAAGGACCCGATGACGTAGTTCCTATGGCAATATGATGACATCCAAATTGTTTCAAACAAATACGTGGCTAGAGGCTAAGCTCTTCTCCCCCCTCATCCATATTTCTTCTACACCACTTCCCTTTCACCCCTAATTCTCCCTCTCATTGAGGCATCCTGCCTCGTCCCCCTTCTTCTGCCTATATCTCACCTTTTTCGATCGTCGATCGGCTTCTTCCATCACCCCATCGACACTCGAGGGGGCATCTCTCCCTCCTACTAATTTTTCTTCTATCCCTTCAAAATCTCTTTTGTCTACTATCTTTGAAGTGGCATCACTTACGCCACCCCAAAGAGGGGCAAATGTAGACACCTATAATTACGCCCAAGCAATTTAAATACTTAAATTGTGCTAATTATCCCCTTTCTCGCAAATCAACGACATATCGTCAAAAGCACTCATTTTCCCTCATATCATCATTAATTAATTACACTAAGCTAATTAATTAAGTTGCCTATCCAACAAATACCCTAATTAACGACCTTCTGTTAATAAATCACCCCTTCTACCTAGACTAATTAATTATTATTAATTAATTAGCTTTCCCTTCCATTTAACCAATAAATCAATATTTAATTGATTTAATCCCCTTATAATAGCCTAAATCGTACTAATATTCCTCTAATTATCTTCTATAAGCTTACATCTACCTATTAGTTAATCACCTTTGATTAATTAAAACACCCCCCAACTCCCATGACTTGCTAAGCATAAATTAAACCCTTCTAAAGTAAGGTTACCTTTAATAAAGCAACCTTATCCATTCCTAATCATGTTTTACCTTTATCCCACATTCATGAGAATGTGTTGAATCCTTTATCCTTTGGGCTATATAAAGAGCCCTCCACCTACCTTTTTACTTACACCTAAACTTCCTAAGAGAGAAAATGCAAAGCATATAGCAAAGAGACTAAGAGCTTGCCTTTTGTTTTCTTGAAGAGGTCACCATTGTTAAGAGCTAAAGCTTCCTATTCTTGCATTCTTTAAGGATCAAACAAAGCAATTTTTGATTGCCATTGGAGCTAAATAGGTCCATTCATTCTTGTTCGTAATCTAGGAGAGTAGAGATGTTAAAATAACATGCATAGTTTTGATCTCATGTTTTCAAAGTTATAATGTTAGTTTAGATCTTGCTTAGTTCTCTATCTTGATGGTGTTTATGCTTCGTTTTAGCTAAATTGTAGAAATATTTTAGGTGGTAGTTCTTGTTTCATTTGATTTAGCATTAAGCAAAGTATACATGCACACACTCACTTAATTGTATTAAAATAAGCTAACATCCTCCAAGGAAGTCCCTTTGGATTCCTGGAATCATCCTTTTCCGAGCAGCTTGCCATCCCATTTTATCTAATATTTTTTGTTTAGTTTTATTTGATTGCAAGTCTCTTCACTTGGTGAAAGGAGGAACATTTATCCACTGTTTACATTTAATCATCTCAAAATTTTGATGGTTGGTGTAGGTATTGCTAAAACCTTCCATATTTTGAGTTTTAGGTACTTTCTGCATTTAATAGTATATACCTAAAATCTACCTAATACAACTGGAATGAAGGAATGAAGAAGTGGAGAAAATTAAGCATATTCCATTATAAGACACAAATGCGGGAGAAAATGGGAAAGTGGATAAGTTTGTCCATTTTTCCAATTTGGCTTTGTTGTGGAAAGGTTAAAAACCTTTCTCGCACGAGTGAATGCGGGGAAATGCTTAAATTCGACCATCCTCAAAATGCATCAAGTGGTTAAGTGGGAGTGAATGCCCACTTGACTTCACTTAGATATAAAATTTAATAATTAATTAACCTTAGTTAATTAAATTTTTGATAATTAATAATAATAATATCGATTTAATTATTTAACGCTAAATTTTTAATAATATTAATTAAATTAATATTATTAATAATTAAGTTTAAATAATTAAATCAAAATTATTCATTTATCAATTCATGGGGGGCAAAGGGTGGTGGAAAAGATATGGTAGTGATGGTAATGTCACCATGAAGACGTAATAATGTGACCATGGATGATGGAGGATATAAAAGACAGGAAAACATGTGACATGGTGTGATGAGGTGATCCAAGGAGATATCTTAATGTAAATTTTTTGAAATTCAAGTGATTAAATTTTTTGGACAATAGGATTGACATCAAAGGTCACCCCAATGTTATTGTCACTGAGCATTGCACTACATTTTATACTTTATGTAAGTTTCTTTGTGTGTGTGTGTGCGCGCGCGCGCGCGCGCGCGTGTGTGTGTGTGTGTGTGTGTGTGTGTGTGTGTGTGTGTGTGTGTGTGTGTGTGTGTGTGTGTGTGTGTGTGTGTGTGTTTGTGTGATTGAATTATATCCCTTAAAATTAGGTTTCCATTGTGCCACTCGCACTAAGATAGTGGGCTACAACTAATTTTCCCCCAAGATGAATGTGTGAAATGGAATTCAGAAATAACCCCTCCTGTGAACTAAATAATGCAGCCCAAATACAATCCTTAGATGTTGCTCTTTTCTCAAGTTGTAGATAATAAGTACTAGCCCTAAGTTGTCTAGCCCCTAATGATAGTGAGTAAGTCATGTATATATATGTGATTCCTTTGTTTGAATTTCATCATTAACAACCAAAACTGCCGACCCAAAGTGATAAAAGAGACTTTAGAAAAGATAACAAATGATGTGACATTTCAAATTTGAGAAAAGGTAGGAAAATGACGAAAGTACCCAAAGGGGATAGTAGCGCATGGGTGCTCCTATCCCTAATTGGTGGTAGTGTTTGGGATGCTTGGAGGATACAACAGGAAATACAAAGTTGTGTTATGTGTTGTCTAATGTCCAAAAGTAAAGTGACCCTTCAAGAAAAGAAAATGGAAAGAGTATTAAAAGGGATACTTGCAATGTAAAATCAAAACAAACATTGTTAATGTATAGTTTTCTTGCTTAGGAACAATGCATATAATGACACACTTAGAGGTGTGATGTAAATAGAAAGTGTGTGGTTTCTTTACTACAGTCAGTAATTTCACTATGGTTTAGCCATGACACAAAATGTTACCCACAAAACCCTATATAAGCAAGTCAAATGCACTCATTTATCCACCAGGAAATACATGGAACTTTCAAGAGATACTCAAGTACAAATCACTCAAAAGGCATACAAATCTCTCCTAAAGTTCCATAAAATATTAGGAAACATTAGGAGTAGCCATCATATAACTCAGAAGAACTCCAAACTAGGGTCAAGAGTCAAGCTTCCCAAGCCAAGAGCCCTCATATCCAAGTCAAGCACAAACAAAGTTATCAAATATAGTTGCATCCATACACTAGCATATCTCTAGGTGGAGAACTACATGTAGTTTGATACCTCTTCAAAGTAGCGCCAACATATGTTGTGTATGGATTGCATTTCAACACAAACTCTAATATTTTTGTAGGATTTTCACCCATGGTCAAGGTTTTTGGTCAATTAAGTTTATTACAGAGTTTCACACATTTGTAAGACCTAATATTGCACAACAAAGCATGTTTAAATCACTCACATAGGGTAAAAACAATTATAGGGTGCCATCATCTACGTAGACCAAACTATTCAGAAGGATGAAACCACAAAATGTTTCAGTCTAAAAATAAAAATTTTGTGCTAATATTCAATGCACTTCCAAAATCAGGGATGAATCATGTGTAGGACTTTTCTAGCGTATTCATCCATTTTTCATGCCCACGTCAACTTCCAAACTAATCAAATAGATAAGTGCACTCACCTTCTCATGCATTACCACATTCAACACATATTATAATTTATATATAGTTCAATGTTATGTGTGTGTGTGCGCGCATGCACATACATGTGTATGCATGTTAATGCATAATCAATAATTTGAGTATACATCAAATTTCTAATCTTAATTTGGATTTTAATAAATAAAGGAATTCCTTTCCCTTACCTGCACCTTTTTCTTAGTTAGATCACATAGAAATAGGGTCCGATTTTGAATTTCAAGAATTCTATAAATACAAAGGTACCCTGGTGCATTTAGGGTTAATATAAGGGGGCACAATTCTGAAAAAGTATTTTATATGAAGATTGATATTGAAGAGTCAAGCACATTATTATTTCTAAAGCACCATTGTACCAAAAGCCTAGGGTAAATTATGTAGTGATTCATTTTAGATGGCATTAGGTGTTGCACATGTGTGAAAAGATTAACATTATGATATAGAAATGTTTGCTAACATACACAAGTGTTGATTGAGATTTTATTCACAAACAAGGTGGTTTATAATAATTTGGAGGGATAACACCTGGCCATCTTAAAATCCTTCATTATTATGGGTTTTGCAATCAACTAAGCATACATTTAGCATTTCTACAAATAACATTGATTTCTTGTTGATTTGTGAGTGATCCAAACATTCAAAGACACTTTCACACATTATGAAACATTAAACACGTCAGGGTTCATTTTAAGAGACTTCTTGGAAATTGGAGGTGGAAAATACCTGGCGAATATCCCTAGAACCAGTTTCACAGGAAGGTGAATTTTTTGGGGGTTATATGTAAAATTTTCACCTACTTTTGAATTGGTGTGACAGAAGGCTGCAAACGCACGATAAAAAATCTCTTGTCGCGTGTCTGTAGCCTTTGCCCTCTGGTTGCGCAACAACAAAATCTCTGTGTCACACGTCAACAAACTCTCTGTCGCACGTCTGCTTCGTCCACACTCTTGTCACGCGTTAACAAACTCTTTGTCATGAATCTGCAGCCTCCACCCTCCTGTCGCACGTCTATAGCATCCACCCTCCTATCGCGTGTTTACTGTACTTGATAATACATATGCCCCCAGGTGGTATGAGTGAGCTAGTAGTGTTCTACCAGGCGAATAATCTAGGATTATCTAGGGGATAGTTTCAAGGGTAGGCAAAGCCAACCCTTAAAAAAATTAAACTATAATTTTTAGGCGAACAAGTCACTAACCTGCGCCAGAAAAATCACCTTTTCAAATTTTTCAAAAATGGAATATTTAACATATTACAAATATTCGCCACTAAAATTATCCCTAAAACACGTACACCAAATCAAAAACTTATTTGTCTTCACAATGATATTTACAATAAAAAATGACCATTGGTGGTGCATAAATGGTCAATAATTGGTGGAAGTGATCTAGTCTAATTTTGTCAATATTGGTCAATAATGGGCTTTGCGGTCGTTCATGGGATTATGTCAAATTTGACGGCCGTTTGGACGTTTTTTCAAGGAGATTAATTTTGAAGACCAAAATGACGATTACAATGGGCGTTGTGACGGTTTAGCTTTTCCTTGCTATTTTCATAGATTTTCTTTTTTTGTTTTTTTAGAGGTGCGGAAAGTTTAACCTTGTTGTCAGTCGGTGGATGGATATCAGTGGATGGAAACAATGCATGATCATAAGTGACAGATAAGTGCAGTTAAAATTAGTCGGTGGATGGAAATCGGCCTTTGAAGATGAGAAATTTCAATGCAGTCGCAAGTTATTTATTTCATTATTCATTAAAGTCCTATTAAAATCTAGGTTTGAGTTTCGAAAGAATACTTAGCTATAAATAGGATGCAAAAGCTTATTTGTTTCACTATCCTACATCAGAAGATTCATCTCGATTGCTACAACAAAGAGATGGAATATCTATCCAAACACCCATATTACTTGCAAGCACTGGTAAGATTTTGAATGCTCGGTTTGGATTTTAGATTTTTATTTATTTTATGTGCTTTATTTCTTTGCATTTGGTTGTAATTTTTATTTTCTTCACTATCATGTTATGTTATGGATGCCCTTTTGCTACTCAATTAAATTATTTTTAGAGGGAAATATTGTTTAGTTGTACTCAATTGGGTATTTTATAAATTTGATAGATGATTTTTTTAAATTCGTCGTGCTAGCTTGAATTGTTGTGTTGTAGAATTTGGATATGTTTACAATATTTTTCCTCTTATCATTTGTAAAATCTTGCCTTAATTTGATATAGAAAAATTCATTTATTTTACTTTCCTATTGTTTTGATGCTTCTTCAATTGCTTCAAAAATGAAACTTAACAGTTTATTTTGATATAACCTATTACTTTATTTTTTATTAAACAAAATCAAGGTGACAAATTATAAGAATTAATTGCTAAAACAAGTCAACGACTTAAAATCATAAGAAAAGTCTATTTTTACAAAAAAGATTCATAATTTGTAAAAACTAAGCAACCTTTTTTAAATATTAATTATTGAAGTCATATAGGATAAAAAATAGTTATATACCGAAATTTGGGTATAAGCACACTAAAATATATAAGTATTTATGTATTTTTGATTGAATCTGAAACAACTGCACGGGTTAGGTGCACAAATTCTTAGGCTTAGTTGCCAAAGACTGAGGGGTTTCCATTCTACCAAATTCGCCCGGGGCACGATCCCGACCTCATCCCTTATTAACAGTATCTCCTGAATTCGCTTGCAGCGAGAATTGAACTTTGGTGGGCTCATTAAGAGCCAACATCTTCACCATTGAGCCAAACGTCATTCGATATTTTGATTATTGATTATTTAATTTAAGTTGACTAAATAGGGAGAATTTATATTAGATTTTTCCTGAAATATTATATATATATATATATATATATAATAAGCAATTTTTTATTTATTTTTTAATATTGAATAGACTATATTAACTAATCTTTATATGAACGAGTTTTTATTTTTGTAATTGTTTAATTGTTGTACCTTTATAAAATTATATCGATAGGTTTGAATGTTCAAATTGTATTTACGTTATTTTGTTAAATTGTAGGCTATGAGTGGGTTGTTAGCGTTATCTGATAGGAATTCTTTAGCCAAAGGTATGATTTGGGTTTCTCTGAAACATTTTTCCTTATAGGAGTTCTTCAACAAGATGCATAAGCTAGTATCCAAAGAATTAGAATGAAAAGTTCAAAACTAACATTTACCCCTCTAGCATGGGAGAACATATCTTGAATTCATATCAAATGGAATTATTGGGATGTTAATTTGAAAGATCTCTCAGACACAGGGTAAGAATTGTATTTAGAGAATAGTGTGAACCAAGCAGAGGCAGAGATGTTATCCAGCGGCATCAATGTGATAATATTATTCAATGTTTGGATCACAAATGCATCAATGTTGTTATTGATGCTTTGTAATCTGTAGACTTGTTCTTCATCCATGCTTGAAGCAATTTTTTGTTGCACTTCACAATCATCTCAGATCTCGTTTTTGTTTGATTTGGTATTGTTTGTCTATTGGAAGACCCCATAAAAGAAGGTGAAGCTCTCCCCAAACTATGACCCAAAGAAGGCATTCACAATATATGTAATTTCAAAAGAAAAAGGCTATGCTTAGTATCGATAGGAAGAGAATAAGTTGACTTCATGGCTATTGTAACTGAGAGAGGTGATCAATATTAGTGTGAACTAATCATCCACCATAGAGACTATTTATGTTTCCTTTCAACAATGGAGTTAATCCCATGCTTACAAAATTGTGTTCCATAATCACATAATTCTAGTTTTAGTAGGACTCTTTTAGAATCAGCAAGTACTGTTTCTTCAAACTTCATTTCAATAATTTTCTTAAAATTTTATTCAACTTAACAGCATATAAATACTTTTATTGGTCAAGAAGGTACAACTATTGGTTGATAACTTATAATTCGTTCTCACATGCAAGCATAATAAAATCACATTTTATTGAAGGTCACTTAAACATGACCCAAGTGTGATAGACTTTTTGTTTGCTCTTTACCTTGGTATAAGGCAATCTTTATGGTTAAATGTTGCTTTTGATGTAATGTTGGACGGCCACATGCTCGTATTATCCGTGGCAAAATAAAATTGGGAGACTTATGCTTCGAAGCCAGCCATTTATGACTCTCAAGTCACATCACTTTACTTACCTTAATAAATGAAACTCTTTTAGAATGGTTGGTTTTTATGGTCTATTGTCTTCACCGTGGACAATACGCCACGTAGAGAAAGGAAGAGGAAAAAATCAAAGTTTAGAGCTAATTTATGATGGGGTTGGACCGTTTTGTGAAGTGTTGACAATATGTTAAAATAGAATCACATTAAAGTTAGCAAAGTATTTTTCATTGACTTGACTTGGCATGGAATGATTGTGTTGTAACTAATTTATCTCACTATTATTTTGTTTTTGATTGATTAAATGAGGGTTGGTCGAACCATAACAAATTTGTCCTTCAAAGTTGAAAACTTCTATTAAAACATAACTATACCAAAACATTTATAATCTTTTTTTATATTTCTCAAATGTAATAAGATAACAATTTTGTATGTGATGGTTAGAGTGGACTTCCTTAAACCATGAAAAATTAAACAACTCTTTTCATATCGAGATGAAAAGTTGTATTCGTATATAAAAAACAATTTGTAAAATCCACTTTTATTACAATGTGATTCTAATCTCCAAATTTGGAAAATTCATTGATTTATTCATGTATCTAAATTTTAAGATTTTGATGAAGGATATAAAATTATATTTTAGGTATAAAATTATTTATAGTAGGAGAATAAATTGTTGAGCACATTAAAATATAGATATGACATTACTATTTCAAATATTTTTATGCAAAACATTTTAAGAATTATATTATAGTTCTTATATTTATACTATATGATATCAAGATTCAATAAGATAATAATTTGAAATGAAAACAAGTAGTTTTGAATTTATCATCTCATTATTTCAGTATATATAGACAAAATTATTGCCATTAGAAAATCATAATTTAATATTGTTTAAAAGTTTAGTCATTGTACCTTAAAATTTGGGGATATTATGACCTCACCTATGTCTCCATGATTTTCTAACATCGCTATAGAATACGGAACTTTTTTTTATTGTAATAATACAATTCTCCACTAAAACATAAGAACTAGTGAACAATTCATTAAGATCACCGACTTTATAAATCTCAATATTTCCTATTCTTCCCTCTTTATTGAAAAGTCCTTTAAAAAACTCTATGAAATGTATTTGTTGAATTTTCTATAAGAATATATAAAATTTCTAAACTTCAAGTCTACCTTTTCATGCTTAATACATTTTATTATCTTAAAACAATATCAAACATACATAGAGGTAACTAGTAAAAATATGGCTAAAACGGATATTTATTAGTGGAGCAATAAGTTGCCCTATTATAAGAATGTTGAATACATGCCAAATTTCCATCGCAAGTCTTAAGATGCTACCTATTAAACCCTTTAAAGAAATGCATCTCACTAAGAACCTTTGTTTGTCCATCAATTTTTGGATGGAAGGTTATGAATTTATTCAATCTTGTGTCCATCTTATTCCACAATGTGAAACAAAATTTTCTTATAATTTTGAAATCCATGTTTGAAATTACAAAACTTGGAAAACCAAAAGGAATCCATACATTAAGGTTTTTTCACGGGATAAAAACACACATCTTGTTAAACCATTTTATAACAAAAAAAATAGTCATACCCTTTCTTTCATAAAGGAAAACCTCCTACAAAATCCATAGAAATTTTTACATGTGACTTATAAGGAAACAATAATCACGTATATAAACACAAAGTTATGTTATTGGGCTTGTTTGTGCTACATAATGCATATCCCCTTACGAAACTTATGATATCAACTTACATATTTGGATAATAACCATACCTTTGCAAATGTGTTACTTCTTGTTTTAAATATTTTATAGCTAAGGGCATAAATAAGCTAAAACATAGGTGTATTTAAAAAATAAATAAAAACTATAGTTAATCAAAACTAAAACACGCTAAACATATACATAAGGTGGTAGTCTAACAAGTTAAAAATAGAAATTAAATGTTAGAATATGAGTAGGAGAATGATCGAGCTTGATTCTACTTGAAGAATGATTGCATAGAAGACATACAAACTAGAAATGGTATAAAAAATATAACACCAAAAAACTTTTTAAATTTAATGTATTAAAACACCATCTATTTTAGCTCAACAAAGTAGGTTAGGTTTAGTGGTTAAACTTATATGAGGCATCTGAACCTATCTTATGTTACTTTGATCCATCTAAAAATTCTTGCACCTATTCATGTGTCCCTATTATGCTGGAATCCTTCTTAGAAAGTATGCGATGATGTGCAGAGATATAAAATTGGATTCTTATTAGCTCAAAACCAAGGGATCATTTAAAACAATTGAGGAAGATAAACCCTAAATTAAGCTTGGATTGATTTCCCACACCCTATTATGTGGTAATTTCTTGCACCTATTCATTTTCCTTTGTTCTTCTAGAATCCTTCTTAGAAATTTTGCGATGATAAACCATAAATTAAGCTTTGATTGATCTCGTACACCCTACCATTTGAGAATGCTACTCTACATACCAAGGGTTAGAGCCTGTGTAGTTCTCCCAAATTGAATGATTTTTTTTGGTTCACTCATTTTCTTATATGCTCAATCAAATATGACTATATAAATTAATATGTAAATATGATAATCCTTGTCTTGGAATAAAGCACTTTCCAACATGTAATTTTGACTTAGGAGTACTTCAAAATTATAATTCAGCTCAAGGAATGCTCTCAAGGAAGATATAGGATGTGTATAAATCTTTATAGTAGTGATCTCCAAGCTTTACTATGCCCTTATTCCCTCAAATAACCTTTAATGTTATACATAAATATGGGAATTATTGTTCGTTCCTTGCATAAGATGACCCAAAAGTTACAGATAGGTTGACCTAATGAAAGTGCCCAATTTGAAGAGTTGGTTATTGCATAGGAGAAGGAAATGTTCAGTGAAGGTGGACCTGTTAGGTGGGTGAACATGTCTATAGTGGTCGATCTTAAACCTAATGTCAATAAATAAGGATATGGAAATTGAAAATTTCTTAGAGGGGGTTAAAATGGTTCATGAGATAACTAGAATGGATCTTGAGTATGTGAAACTGGAAAATAGGGGTGACCAAAAGGACATGGAGGTCATCGAAAAGGGAAAAAATGTCAAAGTGCCAAATATGTACGACTAGTACAAATGTCATAATGATTTAACCTCAAAAAAAAAAGTTGGGGTAAAATATGGTGGTATAAAGAGGTTTCCTTTACTTATTTAAATTTAGGTTAGGGTCAAAACAAGATGCACATTCATATTATTAATTAAACATTACCATTCAAATTTGAACACACATATAAAACATCAAATAATATATCAATTAGAAAAAATTCTAATTTATAGTAAAATTTATATGAAGATGAGTGCACTTAGCTCTTTGACTAGTCTGGAGGTTGATTTGGGTGTGACATAGGGATGAAAAAGCTAAAAATATCCTAGAGATACTTCACCTATACTTTTGACACTATACTTTACACAAGGACAAAACTCTTATCCTTGGAAAAACCTATTTTGTGGTTTTCTCATATTGGAAAATTTGATTTGGTTTGCAAATGTGGCTTTATAAATTTATGAATCTTTGTGAGTGAGTTGTATTTTCATTGCTATGAAATATTATGCCTCAAAAATGTACAAAACCCTCTAAAATCAAACACCTTTATCCAAAACCCTAACCTACGGTAAAACTCTTACAAAAAGGTTGTTTATTAGGTTAAAGTGTAATTTGTATACCTCTTGCATCAACATTACTATAAAGGGACCTTAAACTGCACATAGTTATTCACCTATAGATGCGACATAATATTTCATTGAAGAAACTATATTTGAAAATTTAAACACTCGATCAATGTTTTATATTTATTTGGCTTTAAGGGATCTTGATTTGGGAAGCTTAACTCTTGCACCTTATTTTGAGTGTTTACACTTATGAGTTTAGAATCAAAATTCTATTCACATGACCCCAGTGAAAAATACAATTAAATGCATTTTATTCTAATTGTATCAAAGGGGGTAAAGTAAATCTAGGATACTTCAATACTAGTCAATGCGACTTTCCTAGAAAACCGAGCTCGTAAAGGTAGTTTGTGACACCTAGTTTAGATAACCAGATAGGAAGCTATTTTGTCTATGATCCAACTTTACCGTATCAAAACCAATCGTGTTTTATAAAGCTTTTGTGAAGTAAGAACTTATTTGGAGTCAAAACCTTGTTAATCGAACGAGGAGAGAGTCCATCCAAGTTTGAACTAAGCATCATTCATCATGAAATTTACAAAGCATTACTTTATCTTAGTTTCTTACTCACCCTAAGGTGATGTGAAACTCTACCGAAGTGACGCCAAGTATATTTCAACCTCACTTGGATTACTCCTCCGTTTTCTTTTTTCCCATTTGGGAAAAAAGAGAATGATAGACGCAGATACCACTAGAAATAATTGTGCCCACCACTTTTATAGTCTAGTTACATGACTAGGTTGTAATGTCGGAATGAAAGTGTTGAAAGTGTGAATGGTACATCTTCATGTTCTAGCAGTCCCTTTGTCTCACACCCATATTGAGACTTATCATCATCATAGTTAGGTTATTACATCATTGAATTCCCTTGAGTTTGTTACGTTTCTCGTATCATATCCATACAAACTTGATGTTTACATCTTATTTCCTTTGTGAAATGTGATCTAAGTCTCTAACTTGTATTGTTACGATGCTCACATAAATAGCAAAATTCTTGATACACTTGACTTAGTTTTTGATCCCAACATTTCCTTGAGTCTTGAAAAATGTCGTTACATTGTGTTGGTGAGAAAATTTATCTTGTGGACAAATTGGTGGGTTTCAAGCCAATGTTATGGGAATCTAAGCCCCTCTACTTGAACGGTGCAGCTTCTGTATGTGCATGCGTGAAAAAATGGATTTCAATGGTGGCCTTTCGACCAGAGATCCAACAGGGGCACTCCACTGACCCTGTGGCAAAGCTAGCAATTTCTCACTAGAGAAGAACTTTGTCTGAGAAGGGGAAAGGGAGTGAGAATGGAGGTAGGAGAAACTAATGTTGCGAGTAGAATATCAGATGCCTACAAATTAATTAGAAATTTCATTTACATGCATTTATAGTTAGAAGAAAAAAAAAACCTGCAGAAGAAGCTACAAGACCGAATGAAACTCATTGGTCGCAAAGTACCAATCAATCCCTCAATCAAAAAGGCCAAAATTCCTTCTTTTATTATTGAAGCTTGAGCAGAGTTTGTACATAGCTTGAGAATGGAAGAAATTTGAGGAAGAAGAGAAAATAGAAGCAATGTGGCGTTTTCTGTCTTTTCCAGGTACAGAGCACTTTGGTCTTTTTTGAAATCAATCGCCAACCCTTGGAATGACGTCAAGAAGCCATTATATTCTTCACAAGAAACCGTTACAACTTCAAAAATCCTCAACACCTTTTCAAATTCCTCTGTTGTGAAGAAAACGCTCATGGCGGGTTAAAAACCAGATCTTGCAAAGCAACCGTTACATTCGATTTTCCAGTTTAAATATAGACCATTTGATTTGCTCCTCTAACTCTGAAATTGGGCCATCTACATGTGGTAGGAAGGGATTGGAGTGGTTACGGGGGAAGCCTTTCACATTTTGTGATTTTTCATGAGATTTGGCAATTTGGAACAAATTGGCCCGCATAGCCCCGCTTTGACTTTTCAACTTAGACACGTGGCACGTTCTTATTGGAAATGGGATCATGGCCCTTTTCTCAACATTTTAACCTTTTTTGGAAAAAGGCTCAAAAAATCAAATTTCCTCCGTCGGCCCTCGCTTTGACTTTGACAATGGACACGTGGCATGTTCCTTGGAGAATGGGGTCATAGCTCTTTTCTAAAAAACATTTTAACCTTTTTGGAAAAGGCTCAAAAACTCCAAAAGTTCCGTCATTGACCCACTCTCCTAATTGCTTTGACTTTTCAATAGTGGGATTCACCTTTGAATTTCTCCCTATGGGCTTCAACTTTGAATTTTTCCCTTTAAAGCCCAATCGGGGCTGCAGGTCACTTTTTAACTTTTCACCTTTTTTGCGAAGAGGCTCAAAAACTCAAAGTTCTTTCGTTCCGCTTCCGCTTTGACTTTTCAACGGCAGGCCCAAGACCTTGGCGGTTATGCCGTGAACTTTTAGAAATTTTACGCCTTCTTTTGGGAAAGAGGCTCAAAAACTCAAAAGTGCTCCACGATGGCCCACTCGTCTCCTTTGACTTTTCAACAGCGGGCTTCAAGCTTTGAGTTTTCCCTGCGGGCTCAAAATTTGACTATTGCCTTTATAGCCTGATTCGGGGCAAAATTTACCATTTTTGCCAAAAGTGACCAAAAGTGTTAAGTTCACCAAAAATCTCATTCCTCCCCATCCAATAGGATCCAACCACGTACATGCATTAATTGGGGTCAAAAAATGATGGGGAAAAGAAGCCCGTCATCCCGACTGTGAAAAATACGTAGAGGAAGAAAACTTCATCATTTTGAGTCCAATTTTTGAATTTCCTTCACGAACCAGAGGCATGGAGGAAAAAAAATGATTTGATGACATAGGCCATAGAACAAGTGAACAATTTTGCTCAAAAATGGAGGTTGCAAAGAGGATATTACATGCATAGACCGGGAAATGGAGGATTTCTAAAAATGAGCAAAACAGAGGTTTAAACAACTCTAAGGCACGAATTTTGCTAATTTCTTGAATCTCTAATTTGGCTTAAACACCAACAAAGGGCATGAGCTCAAAAAAATTGAATTTGGCTATGAAAACGTAGAGTAGTTTTCGGGAGACAACAACTGGCTCTAGCTTGGGGACATGGCGTGAACTGGGCATGGCTAGGGCACGACATGAGGATCCAGAATCTCAAGTTTCAAAACATATTACATTGACCAGTGCCTTATCCATTGGGCCTTGCAGAGTCATGTACAATTCTGAGAAATAATGGAAGAAGGAGGAAACACACAAGCCAAACCACACACAACAAAAACCAAACAAAACTAAACCAAAACCACACAACAGAAAAGGGAAAAACACACCTACGAAATCACCTATGGTACAAGGAGGGGGACAACCCGCTTTCACTGATGATATAGTTTCAAGTATTTCCCGCTTCGAGGAAATTCCAATGGCATTCCATCCAAGTATGAGAGGAGAAAAAAATTCTCACCACAAGCTCCATGAATTTGGAATGGGCCGAGCCATAATGAATCAAACTTTCCATGGTTGCCCTTTGGTTCTCTTCTCTTGTCCCAAAGTAGGACAAAATCTCCAACCTTGAATTCTCTTGCCTTTTCCCTCTTGTCAAAGATCTTCTTCACTTTCAATTGGTGTTCTTTAATTCTATCCACCACTTGGCATCTTCTTTCCTCCAGCTTCTCTAGGAAGAGGATCCTCTTGTCAATGGAGTCTTTGTATTGACCATCTTCTATTTCTTGTAGCAACTTGAGAGCTGACATCTCAATTGTGAGAGGAATCTCTACCTCAACTCCATACAACATTTGGAAAGGTGACATACCTATTGCCTTCTTAGGAGTGATCCTATCGGCCCACAATGCATCATATAACTTCTTGTGCCAGTTCCTTTGATTCTCATCTACCAACTTGCATGAACAATGGTCACAATGTTCTTGTTGCTTGACTCAGCTTGACCATTTCCCTATGGATAGTAGTCAAAAGAGTGAGATAAGGAGATTCCAAAACCATAACAAAACTCTGTGAGCTCCTTTGAAGAGAAATAGGTGGCATTATCTACAACAATCTTCTGTGGTATTCCAAAATGAACAATGATATTCTCCTTGATGAAGTTACAGATTGTTTCAGAGATGGCTTGCTTGGTTGGGATGGCTTCCACCCATTTAGTGAAGTAATCAGTTGTAGTGAGTACATAAGTATTCCCTACACTTGAATGAGGATTCAAAACACCAATGAAATCTAGCCCCCATTGCTGAAATGGTTCTTCAATCACTACAGGCCTGAGTGGTAATGCAGTTAGTTCTGGTTTTCCAACAAATTGTGGAAATACTTTACATTTGGAAACCCAATCTTAAGTGTCTACAAAGATGGAGGGCCAATAATATCTCCCCCTAAGAATCTTATGTGCAGTGATCATTGCTGAGAAATTTCCACCACAAGCTTGATCATGATATGCCCTGAGCAACTTTTGTTGTTGCTCCTTATCCACACACTTGAGGAAACAACCATCTAGACCTCTCTTGTAAATTACATGATTCCAGATCACAAACTTGGCTACTTTCATCTTGAGGGTTCTTATTTTTTTTTAATCAAGATGAGGAGGACATTCTCCATAAGTGAGGTAGTAAGAAATATCAACATACCACTCATCAGTAGTGGTGACAAAGAGAACTTGTGGACTATCTCCTGAATAGGTTGAGAAAACATCATCCTTTTCTCCCTGCTGAGCCCTGAGAGCTTCATCTTCAGCAATCAACTGGCACAAACCATTTCCTCTTACTAGATTAGAGGGCCTAATCTCCAAGTCATACTCTTGGGTCTTTGCAATCCAACTTCCTCTCTTAGCCCCAGGATCTTGTTGAGTCAAAATGGACTTGATTGCACTTCCAGGGACCATCACCATTGTATGGGAATTGAGAATGTAGAATCTAAAACTTTTAACAGCTTTGACCACTACATAGGCATGTTTCTCCAATTGGCTATACTTTAGCTCATGATTTTTCAAAGGACAGCTCATGAAAGCAATGGGTGCTTCCAAACCTTCATCATTTTTCTGAACAAGGACAACAGAGAGTGTATGTTCTGATGCATAGCAATACATGATGAACTCCTTGTTGAAATATGGAGATACAAGAGTTGGAGCTTTGGCAATGGCTTTCTTGATATCCTCAAATGTTGTTTTTCCTTCCTTATTCCACTTGAAACTTTCTTGAGGATTCATCATGGAAGTTATATGCTTAGTCAGTTTAGAAAACTTAGGCACAAAATGACGAAGGAAGTTTACCTTTCCAAAGAATGAATGAACTCCCTTCTTGCTGGTTGGTAAGGCTAGTGCTTGGATAGCTCTGATCCTCTCAGGATCAATGTGTGCTCCATGTTTGTTCACAATGTGTCCCACAACTTACCTTCTGTGACTCCAAAAATGCACTTCTTTGGATTTAGAGAAATGCCATGTTTCCTACACCTTGCAAGGACTTGCTCCAAATGAAAGATATGATCTCCCCTCCTCTTTGAGAAAACCATGAGGTCATCAAGGTAAATGACAATGCAATATTTCAAATCTTTGAAGGCCAAGTCCATTGCTCTCTGGAAAGTGGCCCCAACATTGATCAAGCCAAAAGGCATTCTGTTGTAGGCAAAAGTGCCCCAAGGTGTTGTGAAGGCTATTTTGTTGCAATCCTCTTCTGCCACCTTGATTTGGTTGTAGCCTGAGAATCCATCAAGCAAAGAGAGCATTTCAGATCCAGTGACTACTTGCAAAATGTGATCCATGATTGGAAGAGGGTAATTGTCCTTGAGAGATTCCTGATTCAGATTTTGGAAGTCTACACAAATCCTTATTTCCCCATTCTTCTTCCTTACTGGCACAATGTTAGCCACCCATGTTGAATGGTGGATGGGGAAGATGATTCTAGCATTGAGCATCTTTGTCACCTCTTCTTTGATAACATCAAAAATCTTTGGATTGTAGGGCCTTTGTTTTTTCCTGAAGGGCTTAGCTCCTTGCTTCAAAGGAATGGAGTGATGCATTTCCTTTGGCTAAAAAGATTTGAGTTCATCATAGGAATAGGCCAGGACATCTGAGTACTTTTTTAGCAGAGCAAAAACTTTCTCTTCTCTTCTAGTGAGCAGCATTTACCAATGTTAACCATCCTTGGATTCTCTGAAGTGCCAATGTTTTCTTGATCAAAATCAAATGGACACTGAGAAGACTATTTTTCTTTCTCTTGGATGAACCTGTCATGCTTTTCAAAGAGATCTTCCAAAGAAACTAGGCCTTTGGGGATTTTGTTTCCTTTCAGTTTGATTACTCCCTCTTCATCAATTCCCTCAATTCCTTCCTTCTCTTCTTTGGGGACTGATTCACGATGTGGGTTTTCACTTCCTTCAAAGAAAAGATTATTGAAGTTATCCCTTTGTTCTAAGAAGGCTAGGATCTGATTATCATCATTGAAGACCTGCCAGTGATTTGCATTGTCTGGTACGCTGGGTCTGAACACCATCTCAATGGTCACTTTATCCTTTCCAAAAGAAGGATGAGGTGTCACTAAGGAAGATGACACTGCTAGAGAATCAGCCTTTTCATTTACTCCCTAGGGATAGCTTCAATGGAGAATGCATCAAAGGATTCAATGCAGTCCCACACTCTGTTTCTATAGTGCCTGAGTCTGGGGTTTTTCACCTGATATTGTTGGTGGACCTACTTTACCACAACCTCTGCATCACCTTTGCATCTCAACTTCTTGATTCCCATGTCCTCTACTGCATTCATGCCTAAGAGTAATTCTTCATACTCTGTTGTATTATTTGTATTGTCAAATTACAGCTTGTAGGAAAAAGGATATACCTCATTGGAGGGAGAGTATAATACTACACCAGCTCCTGAACCTACTCTGGAATGACTGCCATCAAACTCCATTGTCCAAATCTGATCTTCTTCTTCCTCCATGAGGAGTGGCAAGTTCTCTTCCTTTTGTGATGTGAGGAAGTAGTTTCCTAGCCCACAATCTTGAAAGAGGATGTTAGCTCTTGGATCATCAGATTTCCTTACTGTGAATTTCATTTTCCTGACTGGCAACAACTTCTTCATTTCTCCTTTCACTGGGATAGTTATAGATGACCAATCCATTTTTATTTCTCCACCTAGGTCTCTGCAAAAACTTTTTCTCAACAACATACCAAAAGAGGCTGGGATGTCTACCACCAAGATGGTCAGGAGTATCTTCTTGTCCAGATAATCAGCTAGTGCAACCTGAGCATCCTTGATTCTTCCTACCAATGGAACTTGTTTGGATTCCATTGAATAGCATGTGCCATTTTCCTAGGTCAAAGTGAGGCCAAGAGAATTTGTAACTTTTGCTGGCATCACATTATCTGAGGCTCCAGAGTCTATGATGCAATTGTTCAACTGGAAGCCTTTGATGAGAAGTGACAGGTAGAAAGGCTCAACTCTGTTGGTGTTGGAGGCACTAAGGGCTAACATGTTTTGAGAAGGTGGTATGGATGGTGTGGGTAATAGGCCTTTAGAGATTGGGCTTGAAGAAAAAGGGTTACTACCATGAACTACCTTGATGAATCTGTCAAATTGGGTAGGATGTGTTTGTAGGTATTCAATCTCAGAGAGCTGAACTTTGGTTTTTCTTGCATGCTCCACAAAGTCAAATGGAGTTATGGTAGATGAGGAAGAGGTTCCAGTAGTGGGAGAGGATTTAAATGACAGGGGTTTTGTTACTTTTGGTGTTGGGTTCTCCTTTTCAAATGTAGCAATTGGCTTGGAAGGAGGTGAGGGTATAGCCTTTGATTGAAATTTAGATGTTCTTGCAGAACCAGTATTTAGAAGAGAATTGCTCTTAACAAATTTTGAGTTGGGAGAAGAATCAGATAACTTACTTGGCACAGCAGTGTGATCCTTGACAACTGGTGAATCTGATTTCTCTTTGGCTGATTCCATGGAAGGTGGTAATGGTGATCCCCTACTGATAATCTTGTTTAGTGGAGGTTTTGGAGAGATATATTCTTTGTTCTTCCTACTCTCAGTTACAACTGATGAGGCTGAAACACCATTCTTGGATTGTGCACGAGTGAAAACAACACATGAAAAACTTAGAGCTTCTTCATCACTTTCCTCCTCATCAGCAACGTATTCAATCAGGCCATTGTGCATGCCAACCTCTTCAATTTCAAGATAGTTTTCATAGTCATCCATGCTTTCTTCTTCAGTTTCCTCAATGTCTGCTCCTTCTTCTGATTCCCCAGTGTCACAGATGGCATTGACTGGTGGTGCTTCAAGAGAAAGCCTACGAGTGGGTGGAGCAATTCTTGGTCTATCAGGAAGATTTGGTCTCCTTGGAGCATTCCTCATTGTGATTTGTGACAGCTGTTTCTTCAAAGCAACTAGGTCATTTGCCATTTTTTGGAACATTGGATCAATGGTGACTGAATTTGAACTCTGACCTTTTTTCTTCCCATTTGGTCCTTTCACTTTTCTAGAAAGAATTAGATCATCATCAGTCTCAATTGCAAATTCTTTAGCTTCCCTCAATGTTCTTGGTTGGGCTCTTCTAAGGAAGAAACCAACTTCTGATGGCAAAGCACTGATGAAGAACCTTTTCAAGTTGTTCTCAGAGGGTACCACATCTTCTGGGATCCTTCTTGTCAACCTATCATACCTTGCTACAAAATCTCTCATTGATTCGGAGGTCTCCTTCTTTCATCTAAACCAATTGGACCAACAAAATAAATGGATCCTGACAATCTTTTGTGCTCTTGAACCTATGTTCAAATGCACTTCTTATATCTTCCCAGCATGTGACAGATCTTGGGGGAAACATGTAGAACCATTCAACATAGCTTTTTCTAGGAGTGACTCCACAAAGATCCTAACTGAAACATCTTCATCTTCAACTCCCAACACTCCACAAACAGTGATGAATGCTGCTACATGTTCTTCTGGGAGCTGAGAACCATCCCCTTTGAATTTTGGGAAGTTATTTCTTGAGCCTCTTGGGAGCTCATGAAGTGGTTGTGGAAGAGCAAGTGGACCAGTATTTCTTCCCCATGGTATGTTAGGCCTGCGTACTTCACGCTCATGATCACCCATTCTATTCCTGTTTCTAGCCTCTGGTCTTGCTAAGGCTACTTCTTCTGCTGCTCTTTCTTCTGCTTCAATTTGGAGTCTTTCTATTTCTTCAAGTTGAGCCCTTATCTCCTCTTCAGCTCTTTCCTCTCTTTCAAGCTCTTCAAATGTGGGATCAACTTGTCCTCCTTGTCTCAGTTACCGGGTGTATCTTCTATCAGCCAACTTGAAATTTTATGCTCTTCTCTAGGGTGCTGGAATTTGTCTCTGCCTTTCCAATTCGACAGCACGTTCCTCTTCCAAGTCCAGAATCCTTATGGAAATGAAGTAATGATTGACACTTTGTCTATTATGCCAAATAGCTTCTCTCAGATAAGAAGCAATGTCTTCTTGGATGTGAAAGAGTAAATCAGGTCTCTCAACAAGAGGATTTCCCAGGATAGCCATGATTTACATCCATGTAGTTTGTGTGATTATTCAATATCAGAAACTTTTCCTCTAGAATCTTTTTTTTGTATTTTATGACCCTGAGGTCATTTTTAGGTGCAGATGCTACAAAATCTGCCCCACGGTGGGTGCCAAAAACTGTTGGCGAGAAAATTTTTCTTGTGGACAAATTGGTGGGTTTCAAGCCAACACTATGGGAATCTAAGTCCCTCTACTTGAATGGTGCAGCTTCTATATGTGCATGCGTGAAAAAGTGGATTTCAATGGTGGCCTTTTGACCAGAGATCCAACAGGGGCACTCCACTAACCTTGTGGCAAAGCTAGCAATTTCTCACTAGAGAAGAACTTTGTCTGAGAAGGGGAAAGGGAGTGAGAATGGAGGTAGGAGAAACTAATGTTGCGAGTAGAATATTAGATGCCCACACACATTAATTAGAAATTTCATTCACATGCATTTATAGTTAGAAGAAAAACAAATTTGCAAATGAAGCTACAAGACCGAATGAAACTCATTGGTCACAAAGTACCAATCAATCCCTCAATCAAAAAGGCAAAAAATTTCTTCTTTTATTATTGAAGCTCGAGCATAGTTTGTCCATAGCTTGAGAATGGAAGAAATTTGAGGAAGAAGAGAAAATAGAAGAAGTGTGGTGTTTTCTATCTTTTCCAGGTACAAAGCACTCTGGTCTTTTTGAAATCAATCGCCAGCCCTTGGAATGATGTCAAGAAGCCATTATATTCTTCGCAAGAAACTATTACAACTTCACAAATCCTCAACACCTTTTCAAATTCCTCTATTGTGAAGAAAACGCTCATGGCGGGTTAAAAACTAGATCTTGCAAAGCAACCATTACATTCAATTTTCCAGTTTAAATATAGACCATTTGATTTGCTCCTCTAACTCTGAAATTGGGTTGTCCACATGGCAGGAAGGGATTAGAGTAGTTACAGGGGAAGCCTTTCACATTTTGTGATTTTTCGTGAGATTTGGCAATTTAGAACAAATTGGCCCGTAGCCCCGCTTTGACTTTTCAACTTAGACACGTGGCACGTTCTTATTGGAAATGGGATCACTTCTATTTTCTCAACATTTTAACCTTTTTTGGAAAAAGACTCAAAAACTCAATTTCCTCCACTGGCCTGCTGCTCTGATTTGACTAGGACATGTGGCACGTTCATTGGAGACGGGATCATAGATATTTTCTAAACATTTTAAACCTTTTTTGGAAAAAAGGCTCAAAAACTCAATTTTCTCCACCGGCCCGCTTCTCTAAACTCTTGACACGTAACCTTCCTCTTTGGAAAAGGCTCAAAATTTTATCTTTTTTGGAAAAAGTTCTCAAAAACTCAAAGTTCTCTGTCATTCCGCTTCTCCTGCTTTGACTTTTCAATGGTGGGCCCGAGACCTTGGCGAAGCCACGGAGCATTCTAGAAGTTTTACAAATTTGGGAATTTGGTTAAATTTCCAAAAGTGCCCTGATTGGGGCTCGCTCACTTTTTAACCCGTCCAACTTTAAATTTTCAACAGCGGGCTTCACCTTTGAATTTTTCATGTGGGCTCACCTTTGACTTTTTCCCTGTGGGCTTTAACTTTTACTTTGCTCCACGCGCTCAAAATTTGACTTTTACCTTTATAGCCTGATCGGGGCCGTGGGGCAAATTTACCATTTTTACCAAAAGAGACCAAAAGTGTTAAGTTCTCTAAAAATCCCATTCCTCCCCATCCAATAGGATCTAACCACGTAATTGCATTCATTGGGTTCAAAATTTGACAGGGAAAAGACGCCCGTCATCCTGACTATGGAAAATACATAGAGGAAAAAATTCATCATTTTGAGTCCAATTTTCAAATTTCCTTCATGAACCAGAGGCATGGATGACAAAAAAATGATTTGACGATCCAGGCCATAGAACAAGTGAACAATTTTGATCAAAAATGGAGGTTGTAAAGAGGATATTACGTGCACAAACTGGGAAATGGAGGATTTCTAAAAATGAGCAAAACAGAGGTTTAAACAGCTCTAGGGCACGACTTTTGCTAATTTCTTGAATCTCTAACTTGGCTTAAACACCAACGAAGGGCATGAGCTCAAAAAATTTGAATTTGGCTATGAAAACAGAATTCTTGGACTAATTTTCTAATATTCTTTAGAAAACATTACGACAGTCACGTGATAAGGTTGTGGACTAGGTTTTATTCTATCATTAATCACATTCAACAAAATCCTTTGCATACACCTTTGTATGCCCCCTATCAAAAAGATGGCATCTAAGAGATTGGGGTCTAACCCTTTTCATTGGTCATGATTTAGGACCCCTCTTAACTATGGTAAAATACTCGGAAGATTTAATTGATCATAGTTGTGATGAGGAAGACTTGCCTTAGGATAATTTTGAGTTAAATCCCACACACTTAGATGAATTCCTTTATCTCAATAAGGATAGAGTACTCACACGAGTGGCGGAGTTAGATGCCAAGATGACACCTAAATATGAATTTTTTCCACCTAACTATGTCACCTAAAAGAAATGTAACGTCCTCTTATTAACTTTGATGATGAGCTAAAATAAATACATGCCTCTACTTCATATCACAAAAATGCCGAAACTAAGGTACCCAAACACACTATTGGTTATGAATTACCACCCCTTAAGATACCTCACAAAATTAGGATAGAACGTAAGCGCAAAGAACCACCTCCTATGCATGAAAATATCGAAGGACCTAAAGACAATGAAGTCACTTTGCAACAACAAATACAAACACTTCGCAGATAATTAGCTAGTCTAACATCCCATCAAGAAAAACCTAGGGTGGAACATAATGAGCTTCATACCAAAGACAAAGAGGGTGAAGAGTCTAAATATAGCAAGGTGTACATGCCAGATTCCCCTACCAAAGAACAACTCCTTACAAAAGAGTTGCAATTTATGAAAGGAATACTCACAAGCCTATAAGAGAGTAATGTAGGGCATATAAAAAAGTATCAATATGAATAACTATGTCCTTACCCCTTTGATAAGGCTATTTTATACACACCCTTTCCCAAAACATTTGTTATGCCGAAGTTGGATAAGTAGAAAGGGAAAGGAAACCCACGTGATCACATAAAGGACTTTTACATGGCTAGTCGGGAAGTAGCTTATAGTGACAAATACCTCATCCACTTATTCCCACGAAGTTTAGGGGGTCAAGCCTTATAATGGTTTCTTCACTTACTAAGAGGATCTATCTTTACATGGTCTGAACTTGCTGAGAGGTTTGTGCATCACTTCTCATTCAATTTCGAGAGTGACATTACCATGCTAGATTTATGTAATGTTAAACAAAGGCCTAATAAGACATTTGTTATTTTCTTACATCGATGGAGAGGGTTAGCTAGCCGCTTCCCTTGTACAATCCTTGAAAAATAATTGGTTAGTATTTTTGTGCCCAATATAAAACCGAACATCACTTTCCATCTACAGATGCATTGCGTTAGTAACTTCGAAGAAGTTATCAAAAAGGGAATCCAAATTGAAAAATATTTAATAGAAAAAGGACACTGAAATCATTTTTGAAAGATAATCCAACCTCCAAACCTACAGAAAAACCCAAATTTTTCAATAAAAATGTCATAGGGGATGGTATTACATACTCAAAATGAATACAAGCAATTCAAATTGGTCCCCCTTTTAAGCTTACTCAGGGACCCATTCAACCCACAACCCCTAAACGTCAAGTGTTCACTCCTCTCATGGACTCCGTTTCCAAAATCCTAAAATAGTTGGACGTAGTGAACATGGACCAATACTCTAAGACAGTTCCCTATGCTGATGATGCACCTAAACTATCATGGTATAAAGACCATGAGTATTATGAATATCATCATGTCAATGGGTACAAAACTGAAAAGTTCCTCAAGCTAAGACACTTTGTCGAGGACCTTATTAAAAGTGGAAAGATTGAACTTGATTCACGTGAGCCACATCAAACGACCAATAAAAATATGGGAATATTCAAAGAAAATTTCCCAAAGCATAACAAACAGGAAAAGAAAAATATGGATCAGGGCCAAGATTCTAATGTTTACAGAGCCACCAATTACGTGTATGGTTAAACTAGTAACCCATTCGATTCAATTATTGTTTGTGTTCATTCTCTTGATGAACATACTAATATTATATGGATCATTAGACATGATTATGTTGTGGCAACATGGCGCACTCACCTCTTGATTCCAAAACCTCTTCCACCTACCCCTCAGGAGGGATGATATGATCTATTAAAACAACTCGAGAAGACCACTTCTAATATTTTGATCTTAGATCGTCTCAAGATATCAAATGTTCATAAATAAATCCTCTACAAAACACTTCAAGGGTTAGGGGTTTCAACCTATATCAATCCTTTTCACCTCCAAGAAATGCTTGCAAGCCTTGCTCCTATGGAACACCTTTCATTCTCCCAAAGTGAAATCCCACATGACAAAAAAATGCATAACTTACCCCTATACCTAGAGGTATTTGTTACTCGAAGAAATATAAAGAGAGTGCTTATGGACAATGGGTTTGGTTTGAAAATTTACAACTTGAATTTGGTTAGACAACTGGGATTAACAAAGGTATATTTAGATTCTCATGTCATCATTATCACAGCGTATGACAATGCAGAACGTGAATCAATTGGTACAATAGTAATTCCTATGGAAGTAGGGCTGACATATAAAGACACCAAGTTCCATGTCCTCAACTTGGATCTTCCTTATAATATGCTCATAAGCTGCTCCCATGGATTCATGCTTTGCAAATTGTACCCTCAACCTTTCATCATTACATCAAGTTATATCATAATGGGGAAAACAATAACTATTCTAGGAGATCCTAAACCATTTACACAATTTTATAGATCCTTACATATTTTTTCTTATGTGGCATATGAATGTCCTTCTATGATATATAGTTGTACCACTAGAAAATCTGAAGCTCTAAAATCCTATGTTGACCTCAAACACGCTAAGTTCTAGTAATGAAATAACTCCCGATTTTGATTTCTCCCCTTGTTACATAGGAGATGAAAGTCCTATAGAATGGTCCTGATTGATGAATATAATCTCCAACAGGCGCTTCTGGTCCTCAAACCTCGTTAATTATCACCTAAAATATGAGGTAAACTAAATTTTTAATTTAGGAGATCTCCGGATAATTGTGTTATTCCTTTTGAGAAGTTTTGTCCCTCACGGCCTATTATCATATGATAAAATGTTGGATTCACCCACAAATTAGGATCCGTAAAGGTACAAAACCTTCATGTCACCAAGCTCCAGAATATCCCAAAGCTCACAAGATGATACATGTCAATGGGTTATGAAGCATACAAGTGCGACACAGATGGATAGGGAAGATTAGAGTCTATCCTCAATTCCTCTATTACAAACTAAATAATCATGGCCTTAGTGTTAGGCCTCAATGGAGTTCCCACCCTCGAAAAATCGATTCTACCTATTTAGAATGTGAGGATAGGCTCATCTCATTTAGATAGCGACGATGATTCCTGTTGTAGCCTATACGAGGATATTTCCTCCACGAACCTTTTTTTGGACATTGCCATCTTAACCTTATCCCCTTCTGATTCCCTAAATAAACCTTGTATATCCCGATATCATTGATTGGGACCAATAACTTCATGTCATCGATCGATATATTTTAAAATGATAATGCAATCACAGAGTTCTTGGGTATCTGAAATATCATTTCTGATCAGTGACCATAAGAAATGGTTTCTCCATCAAATTTGGACACATACACATACTTCGAGGAGGAGGATGAGATGTGTGGTCAGAAAAACATAAATGAAAGTGAGGGAAAATGTTATTCCAAAAAATCCTTGGCAAAGGAAAAATTCCAAAATGTATAGTGAAAACACTCTTTGAGGCACTAACAGAAAAACAAATGGAGAAATCAAAGAACATAAAAAGTTGTCACACCTGGGGTAAAAGTCTCATTGAGACGCCCTTGGAAGAAGAACTCAATCTCCGTCCTAATCCTACATGGGTATGGAGGACACATCTTAAATGTTGGTAGAAGATATCATAGAAATCAATATCGGGTCAGAAGATCATCCTAGTATAGATAAAGCTAGGAGCTTCACTCTCAGACGCAGGAGTAGAACACTTTTTTGAGCTTACTACAGAGAGTTTACAGACATATTTGCATGGTCATATGCATAGATATTTCCATGTTTGAACCCAAATCCCTAGTCGTATGCATAACCTTCTTGTACATCTGAGAAACGAAACCTATCAAACAGAAGCAAAGGAAGATGCACCCACAAGTAGCACTTCTAGTAAAAGAAAAAGCTAGAGAAGTTATTGGCAGTAGGTTTTATCAGACCTATAGATTATTCAGAATGGATATCTAACATAGTAATAGGTATAGAAGAAATCATTTGGTATTAGGAGTATGCACTAATTTTGGAGAAATTAATAAGGGATGTCCAAAAGATGATTTTCCTGTACCTAACATTGACATCATTTTCGATTCAACTCCGTGTGGGGTATCCCAATTTTTAACCCCCCATGGATGGATTTGGATAAATCATCATAACCATGGACTTATCCATTCTCAGATTCTTGGATGGGAGGATCAACATCAAAGTCTAACCCCATTATAAGATAAAGGCATCTCGTACTTTGGCTTGGATGATTGTGACTTTACTCGCATGGAGTCATAGTGAATATTCGAGTTCATGGTCGGACACATTCCTTGTTATCAAATTGAATCGAACATGGGCCTTGGATGATTAGGCCTCATCAGATGGGTTCCACCCTTAGTCAGATCGATCAGGCTAGGTCGTTCAGACAGGTGAGGTCAGCTCAGGTCTCATTTGGCTAGTGTTGGTTCGATTCTAGGTTGGTCGGCCTAGGTATGAGTCGGCTAGGTTCCTCCGACGAACCTTTTTCTGGACAGGTTCTGTCGGCTAACCTTGGGTCCCCTTCTGATTCCTAAATAAACAGACAGTTATATCCTGATATCATTGATTGGTACTGGATAGGTTGGTCATGTGACCCGGTTGGATATGTTTTGAAAATAATGAGGCATATCATAGAGTTGGATGGGTCATCAAAGATGGACGGGTACTGATTGGTGAGTCGAATTATCAGGGTTGGTCTTCATCAGCAATTGTACAACCTACATATGTTGGACGACGTCGGGGACCCCCTAGGATCAGATGCTTGGTCAAAGTCACATAAATTTTGGGTTGGACGAGTCATGAAATTGGACTTCCTGGGTGGTGGTACAATCTGGTCGGCAAAGGTTAAAAAGTTGGGCAAACGCACGATTCCCCAAACCTCTTTGAGGGACTAGCAGAAAAACAAATGGACAACCCCAACAGGACCATATTTAAGTGGCCCCACCTATGGTGACCCAAGTATTCTTCAGACAAAGGTACCATCGGGAAGTGAAGACCTCAATGGGTGCCTCTTGACCTCTTTACATGTATGGATGGGACACATCTAAAATGTTGGCTAGAAAGATACTCGATAGATGTCATTTATAAGGTCAGAATATCATCCTAGGAGCTGGATAAACTCTTGCAAAAGATTTCACTCTCACTCGCATTTGAAGCTGTGAACACTTTTCTTGAGCCTAGCAATACAATTATGCCTTTGTACAGACATATTTACATGGTCACGAATGTATGATATGTCAGGTTTGTGACCCATCCTTAGTGGTTCCTCCCTCATCCCCCTTTTTCCCTATGTCATCCTCCATCAACAGAGTATCTTAAACCTTGTTCTGGTGCTAACAAACACTTTCAAGAATATGATTTCCACATGTCATGCACTTTGTCTCTCAAAGAACAGCTGGAGAAGTTATTAGGCAATAGGTTTTAGTCAGACCTATTCAATTATTCTACAATAGGATATCTAACATAGTACCAATACAGAAGAAACCAGTTGGTATCAGGAGTATGCTATCTTAGGATTGCAGAGTACCATCAACTTAAGAGCATAGTCCAAAAGTTATGTAGATTACACTAAATTCCTCTACTTAACAATCAGTCCATTTGGGGGGTGTTGTAATTTTTCACTAACACTGTGGGTATACGAGATTTTTTCACTCATGCACAAGATTTTACTAGCTATAAACAGGTCAATATTATCAGAGGAGGATCAACATAAAACTGACCTTTACAACCCCCTGGGGAACATTCATTCTACCAAGTAATGCCCTTCAGTATCCAAGAACATCAGGGAAACCTATCAAAGAGACAATAATAGTAATATTTCATGACATCATGAACAACATCATGGAAGACTATGTTGATGATATCTTAGAAAAATCTAGGACCAGAGAAGAACACCTAGAATGTATTGAAGTGTATTTCTTTAAACGCCTTCAAAACTACAAAGTTAGACTAAATCCAAAGAAATGTGTGTTCGACGTGCAATCAGAAAAACTACTAGGATTCATTGTCTCAAGAAGAGAGATTGAAATAGATCTAGACTAAGGTTACAAATATGTCCAAAATTCCTCTACCAAATAAAATTAAGCAACTACACAGGTTATAGGGAAAAATTCAGGCACTCTATCATTTCATCTCTCAACTCATGCAGATAAGTGTCCATCCTTTCACGCATCTACTCAAGGAAGGATGTTACATTCCATTAGGGCCCTAAATGTCGACAAGCATTCGAGTTACTTCAAGAAATATATGACCATTCATCCTATGCCATCATGTCAACCTACTGCTAGTTGATCCTTTGTTATTATACATCTTAGCCACCTAATGTTCTATTGGTGCACTGCTAGCCAAATACAATCTAAGCCGAAAAGAAAGAGTGGTTTATTACCTTAGACACACTTTAATTGCTTTATGAGCTGAATTATCCCTGCAAATTGAAAAGGATTTTGTTAGTTGTGGGTCTTTTCCTTTCAAAAAGCTTCTGTCATTACCTATTAAATAACAAGAACAAACTTATTTCTAAAATTTGATCCATTAAAATACCTTTTGCCCTAAAGTTGCACTTACTGGAAGGATGGCTAATTGTATCATCTTGCTAAGTGAGTTCAATATTTAATTTTTTAACCATAAATTCACTCAAAGGATAGGGTACCTACTTATCATCTAGAATGAAGCTCCCTTACCAAGAACATAACCACTGTATCTGGATCTTCTCATATGCTTTCCTAATTTATATTGAGCAATTCGTCATGTGGCAAGTACACTTCAATGGTTGATTTAATTTTCACGGTTCTAGGAGTTGGTGTTATACTTGTCACCCCAACATGGGACTTCATTTTAAAATGCTTTTCATTGGAGTTTCCCAGGTACCAATAATATAACAAATTGACGAGGAACTCATTACTAGGGTTGAAACTTGTTATCAAATGGAATATCAGACAACTAAAGGTCATTAGAGATTCACAATTGATCATTAAACAAGTCAATGACAAGTATAAGGTAAAGGATGACAAGATCATACTCATACAAGGAAGATGGTTGAGACTCTAAAGGTGTATTTTGTATGTGTCACTTTTGAAACAAATTACCAAGGGAACAGAATCAATCAGCAGACGCCATCGCCACAATATGATCCTTGCCTTGTATTCCACCAAAGGTAAGTAAAATTCCTGTATTTTATTAAAAATTTGTGAGTGATTACATATGAAATGCCAGAAGCATGTCTGGTATGTGAATTTGTTGGTACTTTTCCCCCCCTTGGTATGAGCCCATTTACAATTACCTACAAAATGGTACCTTGTCCCCCAGATATTTCCCACCTTGAAAAAAGAAGCCTTATCCGATGCATAACCTGTTATACCCTCTTAGGAGGAACCCTCTATTATTGTGGCTATGAAAGGAATATCTTGCATTGTATTAATTTGACCGATTCTGTCTAAGCTATGAAATAATTACACAAAGTTATTTTTGGGGATCACATGAGTGGAATGGTGGTCGCTAAAAAATTATTAAGAGTAGGATACTATTGGCCTACCACATGGAATCAAATTTTTGCAACTATGTCAAGAAGTGTGCATTATGCCCAAAAGTATGGAAACCTAATTCACACGCCAATCACAAGCCCTTACAACTGATCACAACACCATACTCGTTCTCTAAGTAGGGACTTGATCTCATAGTAAAAATCACTCCTACCTCCTTCATATGGCCATACCCATGTATAATAATGGCCACATAATACTTTACCAAGTGGGTGGAAGTTGATCCCTCTCACGTATGTCATCGATGCTCAAATTCCCAATTTCATCATGAACCACTTTATCTACCATTATGGCATCCCTTCCGCCATTGTAGCTGAAAATGGTTAATATGTTAAGAACAAGACAGCGAAGGCACTATGCCAACGTTTCCAAATTCTGTGTAAATTAGTCTACTCCCTATTGCCCTTAAGGTAATGGACAAGAAAATCCCTTCTAACTAAACCCTTCTTTGGATTATGGAGAAGATGGTGAGTAATACTAGTCAAAACTTGGCACTTACAGATCCACCCCCGCCCCTCTATACCTACAAAACTTCCATTCACAATCCTATTGGTGTAACAACCTATTCCCTAGTCTTTAGCAATGAAGCCATCATCCCCTTAGAAATTGAGTTTCCCTCCCTGAGAATATCTCTTAGAGAGTACCTTGTTAAATATGAAGACTATTGTGTGGCCAGACTAGAAGAAACTAGAACTCCTAGATGAAAGATGCACATCAACACACTTAATCAGTTAAATGTGTATTAGAATCAAGTGTCTCTTGGCTACAAAAAATATATCATACCTTGTCAGTTTAAGGTAGGAGATCTAGTTCTCAAAGAAAATCAGTTCAGCACCACCAACGACCAAGGAAAGAAAAGAAAGTTCAAGCCAAACAGGTTAGGACCATATATTATGGTCAATAAGTACGGTTCAGGGGCATACAAAATTTCTCTCACTTAGATGGTGAGGAACTAAAGGGACCCATGAATGCAATACATCTCAAGCGGTTCTATGCCTGAGTATGAGGTTCCTCAAAGATCAAAGAAAAACAAGGAAAAAATCAAAAAAATCAAGAAAAAGTAAAGAGAAAAATAGGTTGTCCAAATGTGAAAACCATAGTAATTATGGCACCTTGGATAAGTCCCTTGGTGAAAATTGGTTTTTGATCACCTTGGGAAGATTGGTTGTTCACCAATCATTCTCATATCTATAGGGAATATTTGTTTGTATCCCTAAGCTATTTTCCCACCTGTGTTTGAGATTCATTTGTGCCTATCCTGTAAATGGCCTTGATCCAGTTGTTTCTCCTCTTGTATATTTGAGAAGGGTTTTCCTTTGTATATTCCCATCTAACATTGGGGGCACCTTCGCATCTTCACCTTCTTGCACATATATGGACACATAGCTTTGGAAAAATCGTGGAAAATTCACAAAAACATTTAGAAATGATCTATAGAAAACTAAAAAACAATAGAACATTGTCTCAAGATAACACAAAAAACAACGTAACACATTTCAAAATTGTCCCGCAAAAACAATGGTTTGTATAGTTTTGATTGCATTACTTTTTTGTATTGTGTGCTTTAAGTTGAATTCATCTGCCTACTTAGATTGAGTGTTACTTTAATCTATTGTGGATTATATTTAATTCATTTTATTGTGTATACTTGTACATAGTTGTGTTGTATTGGTTAATGTGTGCATGGTTTTGTTTAACTAAGTTAAGAAAATTATAACTAACACTTAGTATTCCTAATAAAAAAGTTAAATAAAAATCTGAACACCAAAACAACTCTTTAGATCACCAAAACAACTAAGTTGAACCTAGGTAGATTCATGGCAATCAAAGTTGATTGTTTGATCTTTAAGGGATTAGGAATGGAATCTCACCAAAGCATGGCTACAAGACCACTTTGATTATTTCCATATGACCCAAAATCTTAAATGGATGAAATGCAAGAATGAGGCTTAGCTCTTCTAATGGTGAAATGCTTAAGGATGACAAAAGGCTTATAGTTTATGTACTATATGATTTATTTTGTTTATCAAGAATTAGGTGTAAGTGTAAAGGTAGGAGGAGGGCTCTTTATATATCCCAATGGATAAAGGAATCTCTACATCCCTTTGCATGTGTGATAATAGAGATTTTGAGTTAGTTGTGGATAAGGGGGGTTTAGAAAGGGTTGAGTTAACTTTAGGGGAGTTTAATTTTTCCTTTAGTGACTCATGTGGATAAAGGGTGTTTATTAATTAGCCAAAGTGATTAATTAATAGGTGTGCAAGCTTATAAAATCTTTTCAGAGTAATAGTTAGTATGATTTAGACTATAAAAGGGGATTAAATCCAATAAATAAGGGTTTATTGATCTAATGAAAGGGGAAGATAATTAATTAATAATAATTAATTAGTCTAGATAAGAGGAAGGATAAATTAACAGAAGGTCGTTAATTAGGGTATTTGTTGAATAGAAGACTTAATTAATTACTTATTGTAATTAATTAATGATGATAGGAGAGAAGATGAACACTATTGATGATATGTTGCCAATTTGCGGGAAAGGGGATAATTAGCACAATTTAAGTATTTAAATTGTTCAGGCTAAATTATAGGTGTCTAAATTTGCCCCTCTTTGGGGTGGCATAAGCTATGCCACTTCAAAGATAGTAGATGGATAAAATTTTGAAGGGGTAGAAGAAAAATTAGTAGAAGAAGAAAGGAGAGGAGCAGGATGCCCAAGGTGAAGTAGATGAATAATGTTGATAGGAGGGTGATGTAGAAGAAATATGGAGAAGAAAAGAGAAGAACTAGATTTCATCCTTTGCATTGGGACAACTTCAGTGTTATCATATTGCCAAAAGATCTATGTAATCGGTCCTTATTAAAAATATAAATATACAACAAAAGTAGAATGGCATGAAAATCCATACTATGAAAAATTGTCCATTGATGAAAACACCAACTCCATGCAACATACAAAAAGCAATGCAATACGAGAAGGAAACAAGCTCATACAATAGGGAAAACAAGTACAAACGCACATATCCAACCCAAAAATGGTCAAGACGGTTGTAAAAAAATTTTGTTATCAAGCTGAAGAGTTCCACTTGTCCATGATTGATGACCAGGGTTAAAAATGATGCTCCGAGAAAGGATACATGCAAGGGGAAATGATAATGGACACTGGGTCCAAGGGGAAATCTTTGTGTGCAACAAAACAACACCAAGCAACGAGATGTGCCCCAAAGTACAGACGAAGCAAGAAACTAGCTTTGTGAATAGTTATGAATCCGGCGATCTGCAAGTCATGTTGATCAGTGAAGATGTGAAACAAACCAGTAGGATACGGAAAGAATACCATGCACAAGACACAAGTTTCAGCTGCAATAAGTTTGCAGGTTTTCTAATTTTTAGGATTTTGTTGAGAATTTTTCCTTGTTTGTGGATTTTGAATTGATATATATATATATATATTATTTTTCTTTTGTGTTGTCTAAAATGTGGTGGATAGTGGATGCGTAGAAGAAAGTAGAAGAATCAGAATGACGTGCCTAGATACAAAAGAAAATGCCCTAGGGGAAAGAAAGAAGAAACATATGACAAATAATGTCCCTGTACAACAGAAAAATTAATAAAATAATTATTTGATAGAGTGTGGATAAGAAGAAAAATCACCTAGGAGCAATAAAAATTGTCCTAGTGAGAATAAAGGGGTACTAGAAGACAAAAATTGCCCCAACACGATGAAAAATGAAAGAAAAATAATTATTTAATTAAAATAATTATTGACGGCAGATAGAAGAGAAAACAACAGTCAAAACAAGCCTCTAGGTGTCATGGCTGGTGAAAAATGGCTTGATATACCCCACCCAGGGGGTGTAAATCACTGCAACCAATTCATTTGTTACCAACCACTACCGAGTTTTTACCACAAGACTTTAACAATGACGAGGACGATGGTTAGAACACGAGACCGATTGAGACGAGGGGAAATAGTTTGGGGGTACAACTAGCATGCAGATGATGGCATCTTTGTGAGTAGCCTAACCTCTTCATCAATTTTTGTAATTAATGCCCTTAATTAATGCTAGAAGTAGGAAATTAGGGTAAGGTTACGTAGGCGTGCATGCGCAGGTGCCCTAATGGTGGCATAAGCACCCTTGGAGCATATGCACACATGCACAGGCACCAAGAGATGTACATGCGCATGTGTATACATATTTATGATAGTGCACATACAAAACACATGTGCCCACGTGCAAGCACCAAAATGGTAGTGCACCTACACATAACAAACAGATGTATGTACGCATAGGCACACAAAGAGTAGTGAAAGCATCTATAGGTGGATGCGCACACGTGCATGCGCCAAAAGAAGAGCACACACACCATGGGGTGTGTGCCTTCCCTAAAGGGCACACAGGAATACAGACTAGATGAAGGAGAGATAGAAAAATGCCAAAAATGATGACACTTAGAAGAAAATTAGGATTTTTGGGTTAACCCTAAAGATTGACATGCAAGACTTAGAAGAAATGTTAGTAGCTAACATATAGAATGGTTTTGTAGAGATGATTTCCCATGCGACAGACGTGAAAGTGACACACATACATAGTAGAGTTGGAGGGGAGCATGCGTCGATGAGTTCTGCATGTGGTGGTGATACTCCTAGAGGTGGTGGCCTTAGGCCCCCGTATCCCATATGCCTTCCATCACATTGGATCATGGTCTACTGACTGCATTGAATGAGTGGTGGCACAACAAGATCCAATGCTTTAGGCTCCCGATGGGAGAGATGACAGTTATCTTAGAGGATGTATGGTAGATCCTCTGCATACCTAGTGTAGGCTTGATGAACGATTACACGAACAACCTTGGGTGGATTAGGGTAGTAGTTAGTGACTTGTTTGAATGTGATGAGATACCTCACGATGGCATGAAAATTTCATTGCATGAGTGTATAGCTGATCCGACATTGCGCCAGGGGCCGCTATATGTGATGTCACTTATCATTGGGTTTTTTCTCACTGACATGATAGGGACATCCTTCCCTATGGGTCTCATGACATTGGTTCATGGTATTTTCAGTGGTGAGTGCTATTGTTGGGGCTAGTGCATATTGGCACATCTATATTGGGACCTGCACCTGATTACATACCACTTTCAGAAGATGGTGGGGCCAGATTCTTTACTATAGATTTGGCCTTGGGACCACATAGCTATTGGGCATCCTATAGGCACATTACATGTCCAAGTCCTGGAGGAGCCGACATACATGGCTTGGGTTTATGTAGGTGACAAAATATGGGAGCACCTAGGTAGCTTGTATCATTATCGAGGAGATGCTAGACAGAGACATTATATGGAGGCCTTATAGGCACATACAGTGGCCAGAGGATGGAGCAGAGCTCAATGTTTGTGTGGTGGAGCACTTCCTTATTAGTAGCCACAGCTACATCATATAGTTATACAGAGTAGAATGATGTCAGCAATACCTGGGCAGGGTGCAGGGGGTTCCACAGCCAAATTTGTGGTATTCCCATTGAGATGCTGAGAGGCAGACCATAGGGCCATGCATGCAGGTGGCTCGAGCTAGGGCTATTTTTTTACAGGTGGTACCACAGGCATGGGACCCAGCCCAAAAGATCAGAGACTTGGGTACCGTGACTGAGTACATGGATTGGTACGCCACTATTTTACCTTGACATTTGACTATTCCAGACAAGGCATGGGCAGCAGGCACTCGGCCACCGCCTAAGCTCCCTTATAACGGTGACGAGAGGGAGAATACAACAACCTATGATCCAGATGATCCATTTGATGGGAAGCCACATGATGGGTAGGGTGCAACACATGTGTAGGGATAGAGGCAGCATCGACTAGTACATGCACATGCACAGGTTCCCAAGATTATATTACGAGAGCATGGATAGGGATGGATATAGGCACATGCCCCTATGGTGCAGCAAATGGTACAAATAACCACCTTACAGTAACACCTGCAGCAGGATATAACAAAGAGAGACTAGGCCTAAGCTTATACTTTTGCAGTGACAACAAAGCGGGATTAGGCTCAGGCCCAAGCTAGTCAGGGAGGTTATGGTGCCATTCATTTTTAGTAGATACAGTAGATGGAAACACAGATAGCTCAGATGATGAGCCTATATTAGCAGACGCAGGCCTAGCTACAACCTGTGATACTGGAGAGAGATTAGCTGAGAGTAAAGTGAGTCATGGGTCAGGCCAAACTTACCCGGGTATCATAAGAGATAATGTCCTACCAATGCACAGATGGGACAGCAGTGACAACTCAGACTCATAGAGATTTAGATACAACAGAGGGTAGATCATCCTATTACAAATCATTATATTATGAGGTAGTTCCAGCTGAGTGGTGGACACATTCTTATAGCCAATAGTTAAGTAGATCGACAAGGTTAGAGAGGCCTCGGGCTTCAATGGAGCAGCCATGGGGGCAGCCTGTAGGACCGAGAGGTGCTCCTGCTATGCCTCCACCACAAGACAGACCAGCCATCCCATGTTAGGGCTTGAGTCACCCCTGATTCATATTGTACTGATACATGTGCCTCTTGATGAAGGATATGAGCATCTTGTGCTTGATGTATAACATTATTTATGTCTATAAGTTTTGACATATGCCTCTGATGAGGGCAGTTGTATTATTTGATCGATGTATATCATCCTTTTTTTATGCCTTAGATGAAGACATTTTTGATGTATAGTAGTGATGTATATCTATTTTTGATACAGATATACCACACACATGTATATAGAGATGGACACTTTTTGGACTTGATTCATGTGTTATGAAATGATGGATGTTATTGTTGTTTTGATTACATTTGCATGCATATGTATCTTGATGTTTGATGTATCATATGTTCTTTGATTTTTAGATGATAGATCTGTAGAGTATATCAAATGTATTTGCTCGTGTTATGTGCTAGATTTAGTGGACGAGATGACATGATGATATGGGTGTGGGGGGGATAGATTTTGATATTTGTGATCCCTCTTTCCCCCATTTGATGATACGATATGTGATGATTAGCTTAGCATGCATGTATGATGTATACTTAGATTTTTCTTTATATATGGTGTATAGATGATGTTAGATGTGATGATATTGATGGAAATATGATGATGTGATAACAAAACGATGCACATGCAACATGAAAACACAATCAAATGCTAATAAAGAACATAATAAACCAACACAACAATGTACTGTGATTCACCAGCATGTAAAAACACACTTCCATATGCACAAGCAAGAATAAATCTAATCTAATCAAGAAAAGAGGAATCCTAACACATTATGTCTAAGCAACAAACTATACAAATGTACTAACATGAAACAACTATACAAGAAACCAATGCAAAACAAGAAACAAGATAAAGGAAGTAAACTAAAGTGAATGTTTTGTAAGATTGTTTTGTGAACCTTTTTTCTATTGTTTTGACTTTTGTGAAACAATTTTCTATTGTTTATAGTTTTGTGAAACAATCTTCTATTGTTTAGAGTTTTGCGAAGTAATTTTCTATTGTTTAGATTTTTCTAACATATTTGAATGTTTTTGTGTTTTTCTAACATTTTTCCGAAGCTATGCACAGGTAACCAAGAAAACGTGGATGCCCCCAGCGTTAGATGGGGAATATACATGGGTGAATTCCACATGTTCATAAATAAGAAGGTGAATTCACAGAATTACCCCTAGTGTGAGATGGGGAATAAACAAAGACCATGCCTTCACACACTAACAATAGGAGAAAAATACGGATCAAGGCTTGACAAGATTAGGCTCACAGGGAATCTCAGAGGAAGATGCAGAAATAACCCTACGCTAAGTAAACGTACCCTCCAGATGCAAGATGCTTGTGAACAATGAATCCTCCCAAGGTGCCAGAAACTAGTTTTCACCTAAGGACTTATCCAAAGTGCCAAAATTGTGTGGGTTTCACTTATGGATGACCTGTTTTCTCTCCTTTTTTCTCTCTTATTTTAATTTTTTTTGTATTTTGATTATTTTTACCTTGTTTTTGGTTTGCTTTTCTTATTTTTGCACGCCACGTTTAAGAATAAAACTGCTAAAGGTGCAAGGCATTCATGGGCTCACATAGCTCATCACCATTGGGGTGGGTAAGTTTGTATGCTCTTGTGCTATACTTGGCCATGATAACATATGGTCCTAACCAATGTAGTTCAAACTTTCCTTTCTTCTCTCTCTCCTCCCGTGTGTTGAACTGATTTTCTTTCATGACCAAATCACCAACCTCAAACTAACGAGGTATGATTCTTTTATTTTAATTGTGAGAAACTTTATTCTAATACACTTTAAGGTGATTTAGGGAATGGATGTGCTTCTCATCCAAGATTTCTAACTCTTCCAGTCTAGCCACTCGGTAATCTTCATCCTTCTTAAGATAATCCCTAAGAGAGATTCTTAGGGAAGGAAGCTCAATTTATAATGAGATGATAGATTCTATTCCAAATACCAGGGAATATGGTGTCACACCAATAGGGGTATGAATAGAGGTCCTATAAGCCCAAAGAGCTAGGTGGATTTGCAAATGCCAATTACGACCTGTCTCACTTACCATCTTCTCCATGATTCGAACCAAAGTCTTATTACAGGCCTCGGTGTGTCCATTGTCTTGGGGGTAATACGGTGTAGACCATTTCAAACTTATTTGAAAATGATGATAGAGATCCTTCACAGTCTTATTCTTGAATGATATGTACCATTGTTAGTAACTATGGCTACAGGAATGCCATACCAAAAAATAAGGTAATTCATGATGAACATTGAAATCTGAGCACCCATTACATAGGTCAAAGGGATAGACTTCCACCAACTTGGTAAAGTATTCAATAGATGTAGTGATGTGAGTGTGGCCATTAGATGAAGTAGGGGTAAGCTTACCTATTAAATCAAGTCCCCATTTAGAAAATGGCCATGGGGGTGGTGATGGGTTACAATGGCTATGATGGAGCATGGATGAAATTTCCATACTTCTGACTAAAGTACACACTTCCTTGCATAGTTGTAGCAATTGGTTTCCATGGTAGGCTAATAGTATCCCACTCTTGACAATTTTTTGGCTAGAACCATTCTGTTAGTATGGGCCATGCACACCCCTTCATGCACCTCTTTAATCACTTGGACTGACTCTTTCATATCAAGACAACGTAACAGATTCCCATCATAGCCATGACAATAGAGCATACCTCCTAAAAGGGTATAACGAGCTATCTGGTAGATGAGGCTTTGTTCTTTTAGGATGGGATATGTCAGGGAAGAATGTGTTTGTTTTTAAGGTAAGTGAAAATGGGCTTATACCATGGGGAATTAGGACCAAAAATATCACAAGCCAGACAAGAGTCTGGCATGTCATATGTAGGCTAGCATAGATTTTCCACAAAGAATGGAATATCATTACTTTTCAGTGGAATTCAAAGCATAGAACCTATGGTTTCCATAGCATCTGCAAATCTATTTTGTGCTCTTGGAATCTTTTCAAATGTGATGCCCAAAAAATACTCTTTCAAATTTTTTACTAGCTTCTTGTAAGAGAATGAGTTTCTCATACTTAACTTTGTACTCATCATTGACTTGTTTGATGATTAACTGTGAGTCACCAACATTATTAACATGATGAATGTCCCATTTTATGGTGAGATTCATTCGAGCGATGAGTGCCTCATACTCTGTGATATCATGTTCATGCAAGGAAAACCAAAGCGAAAATCCTGAGGTATGGGTCACCAAAAGGAGTAATGAGGACCACACCTACCCTTGAACCATGAAAAGTAAAAGATCCATCAAAGTGTACCTGCCACATGACAGATTCTTCAATGTATAATAATGAACCATCTGGCAGATCCAGATTCACAGGTTCAATTCCTTATAAAGGTGCTTCTGCTTATTGATCAGCAAGTACATGTCCATTGATTGACTTTTCGTACACAAATTCGATGTCAAATTCACTTAGCAGAATGATTCAATTAGCCATTCTACCGGTGGGGGAGGGTTTAGATAGTAATTATTTGGGCGAGTCAACTTTTGATATAAGCTTTGTTTTGGTATTTAACAGGTAATGACAAAGTTTTTGGAAGGTAAAAACTATAGCCACACAAGCTTTTTCGATTTGGGGATAGTTGAGCTCATAAGAGATGAGAGTACAACTGAGGTAGCATACTATTTTTTCTTTGTGACCAAGATCGTATTGGGTGAGCAGTGCACCAATAGCAAATTGAGGAGCAAAGATATAAAGTAGGAGCGGCTCACTAAGAATTGGAGGCATGAGGACAAGCAGATTGGCCAAGTATTGCTTAAGCAGGAGTGAAGGATTTTTGTTGCTCGGGTCCCCAGATAAAGGAAACATCCTTTTTAAGTAGATGAGTGAATGAATGACACTTATCGGCAAGTTGGGAGATGAAGAGGTGAATAGCCTATATTTTTCCCTATAAGCTACGCAGTTTCTTGATGTTTTTGGGAGGAGAAATCTCGGTAGTAGTCAGACACTTTAGCAGGGTATACCTCAATCCCCCTTCTTGATATAATGAAACCAAGCAATTTTCCTGATATCACACCAAACACACATTTCTTTGGGTTCATACGGACCTTGTACTCTCATAGGCATTCAAAGATACACCATAAAATAGTAGGGTTGTCTTCTCTCGTCTTAGATTTCCCAAGGATATCATCCACATAGTCTTCCATGATATCATAGATCATATCATGGAAAATTACCGTCATTTCCCTTTGATAGGTAGCTCCTGTGTTTTTAAGACCAAATTTTTAGGAATTAGAGAACAAATATGCAGAAACAATTCCTCAAACCACAACAGTAGGAAACTATATAGCAAAATTATACATGAAGAAATATAATAGTATAAATAAATAATGAAAAAAATAAGACAAGATAAGATTTAATGTGGTTCAGCCAATGTGGGCTACGTCCACCAAGAACTTTCTCATATTTTACCATCAACAAGAATAAAAAACTCTCACAGTATTCTCTTAGTTATGAACTCATAACAGAATTCCAAAAATGTTAAACCACATCTAAACCACAATTGACACCCAATTGCTTAACCTTGATAACTCTTGATCACCTCTTGATCACAAGACCTCTTGAACACACAAGATATCTTCAAGATACCCTAATACCTCTATTTATATGATTACAATCATTTAAGAAGTCCAAAATCCAACCCTAGAAGTTTGAAAGTCATGACCTTTCATCTTCCCACAGCTAGAAAAGAAACTGTCATGACCTTTCATCTTCCCACGATTGGAAAAGAAACGGTCATGACCTTTCATCTTCCCAATTCGAACTCCACACTTCAATACTGATTTGAGAAGACCAAAAAATAGGCTCCACACCCCAACAATCTCCCACTTGAAGACTATTCCTACTGAGAAAATTCTTAACACTTCATTATCATCCATAAAGGCCAATCAAAGTTGAAGACAACTTCAACTTCTCCCTTGTGACCGCCTTGGTCATTATATCAGCAGGATTTTGACTGGTATGAATCCTTTCTAGCTTCAACTTATCTTCTTCCAAAGCTTCCCTGATGAAATGATATCTCAATTGGATGTGCTTCATCCTACAGTGCAAAGTGGATTTCTTCGCTAAATGAATAATGCTCTGACTATCATTGTGTAGTATCCCAACTTCCTACTTATAACCCAAATCATCAAGCAACTACTGTAGCCAAATCATCTCCTTACTTGCCTCTGTGGCAGCAACATACTCAGCCTCTATGGTTGACAAAGCCACAATCTTTTATAACTGTGAAATCCAACTCACCGATTTATATGATTACAATCATTTAAGAAGTCCAAAATCCAACCCTAGAAGTTTGAAAGTCATGACCTTTCATCTTCCCACAGCTGGAAAAGAAACTGTCATGACCTTTCATCTTCCCACGGATGGAAAATAAATGATCATGACCTTTCATCTTCCCAATTCAAAATCCACACTTCAATACTGATTTGAGAAGACCAAGAAACAGGCTCCAGACCCCAACAATCTCCCACTTGGATATTGTTCCTACTAAGCAAATTTCTCAACCCTTCATTATCAACCATGAAGGCCTATAAAAGTTGAACACAAATTCAACTTCTCCCTTGTGACCACCTTGGTCATCATATCTGCATGATTCTGTCTGGTATGAATCTTTTCTAGCTTCAACTTATCTTCTTCCAAAGCTACCCTGATGAAATGATATCTCAGCTGAATGTGCTTTGTCTTAGAGTGAAAAATAGATTTCTTTGCTAAATGAATAACGCTCTGATTATCACTGTGTAGTCTCCAAACTTCTTGCTTATGACCTAACTCATCAAGAAACTATTGTAGCCAAATCATCTCCTTACTTGCTTATGTGGCAACAACATACTCAGCCTCTATGGTTGACAAAGCCACAACCTTTTGTAACCATAAAATCCAAATCACCAATGTATAACCAACCGTAAATACATAATTTGTCATGCTCCTCTTACTATCCAAATCTGTTGCCATGTCTATATCTACATAACCACGCAATGTAGTTTCTGATCCACTGAAAAATAATGCTTCTCCCATTGTCCCTCTCAAATACCGAAGGATCCACTTCACTGCCTGTCAGTGCTCTCTACCTGGATCATACATAAAACTTCTCACTACTCCCACTACATGATAAATGTCAAGCCTAGTGCATACCATAGCATACATCAAGCTACCAACCGTTGATGAGTATGGTACCCTAGACATCTAGATTTAATCCTCCTTAGTCTTGGGACTTTGCTCCTTTGATAATTTAAAGTGACCTACCAAAGGAGTAATAATCAGTTTAGCATCCTGCATACTAAACCTTTGCAACACCTTCTTTATGTACTCTTCTTGAGATAATACCAGCTTCCTCTCCTTCCTTTTCCGAGTTATTCTCATACAAAGGAAGAAAAGGAGTCACATAGATGCTTCTTGAGTACCTTTATTTCCTACATGTTCTTTCCTGCAAAAAGCATATCATCCACATACAGGCACAAAATAATATAAATACCAACAAAAACTTCTTGATGTACACGTAATGGTCTGAGTGACTCCTAGAGTTACCCTACTCCTGCATAAAACTGTCAAACTTCTTGTACCACTATCGTGGATCTTGTTTCAGGCCATACAAGCTCTTCTTCAATTTGCACACTAACCTCTCCTTCCCTTTTACACCATAACCCTGTGGCTAATACATATACAATTCCTCCTCTAACTCACCATGGAGGAATTTGGTCTTCACATCTAACTGCTCTAAGCACAGGTCTTCTTCTGTTACTAAACCAAGAACAATCCTAATAGAAGTCATTTTAACAACACAAGAAAAAATTTCATCAAAGTATATACCTTTTTTCTGTGAAAATCCATTAACCATCAACTAGGAATTCTATCTTTTCCTGCCTCCATCTTCCTCTTTTATTCTATACACCCACTTGTTCTACAATGCTCTCTTGCCCTCGGGTAGCTCCACCAGATCCCAAGTCTAGTTTTCCATAAGAGATCTATGCTCTTCATCCATGGCCTACTCCCACTTCTTCCTGGAATCCACCTGCATTACTTCCTCAAAGAACTATGGCTCTCCACTGTCAGTGAGCAATAAATAATTCAAAGATGGAGTAAATCATTCAGGTTCCCTTCTTATCCTATAAGACCTTCTCACCTCAAGAGTTTGGGGGTTCCTGATGAGTAGTTTCCTGAACTAGCTGTGCTAGAACATGTTGCACTTGAACCAACCCCTTTTACACCTTATTGTCCACAATGTCCTCTTTCTTTTCTTGCAACTGATCTTTATACATGGCTTTTCCATTAAAGACAATATCTCTAGACTAAATTTTTTTCTTTTCCTTAAGATTCAAAACATGGAAACCAAAGTCATCCTCACCATATCCAACAAAGGTGCATTTCTTAGACTTAGAATCTAACTTGGTCCTATCATCTTTATTGATGTGAACAAATACCTCACATCCAAATACTTTAAGAAATGAGTATTCATTTTTCTTACCAGACCAACCCTCCTCAAGTATACCTCTGTCCAAATTCATAGAGGGTCCTCTGTTAATTAGATAAACAATTGTGCTCACCACTTCCACTAAAAACATGAGTGGCAGCCCCACATGTAACCTCATGCACCTAGCACACTCCATGATTGTCCTATTCATTCTCTTTGACACTCCATTTTCCTATGGAGTATTTGGAACCATTATTTGCCTGTTGATCCCATTTACTGAACAGTAATCAAGAAATTCATTACTGTAATATTCCCCTCCATTATCCAACCTGAGACATTTCAACTTGATACTTGTTTCATTCTCAACCAAGGCTTTCCATATTTTGAAGGTTTCAAACACATCAGATTTATTTCTAATGCAATATGCCCAAATGTTTCTAGTTACATCATCAATGAAAGTTACATAATTACTTGAACCACCAATAGAGTTTACCTTAACTAGCCACCATAAATCTGTATGCACTAAATCAAACTTACCCTCCTTCCTGGTAGGTCCAACCTTGAGGAATCTCACCTGCTTATGATTTCCATAAACACAATCCTCACAAAAGTCTAAATCTAACTCCTTTAATCCAGTAAACCCGTCCTTTATAATCTGCATGCCCTTTTGACTCATATGACCAAGTCTCTGGTGCCACAAAGTTGCATCTCCATCTGCATGCAACTAAATTACAATAATCAGCACCACTGGTTAAATACAAATTACTAGTTTTCTTACCTCTTGCAACGACAAGATCTCCCTTGGTAACCTTCCAAGAATCCACTGTAAAATTGACCACACAAGCATCACTTCCCAGCTGACCTGTTGATATCAAGTTCCACCTCAACTTAGGCAAATGCTTGACATCCTTAAGTAGCCATGTGTTCCCATTCTACATTTTCACCCAAACACAGCCTTTCCCTTCTATCATGCATGGTTCATCATCACCAAGATATACATGTCCAAAATATCCTTGAACAAAATCAATAAAGTAATGTCTATGTGGGGTGGCATGGAAAGAAGCCCCTGAATCTAACACCCAAGACTCAAAAATATTATCTAAAGAAAGAATTAAGGCATCCTGAAAAACATCACCTGCTTCCACATTTACCTCTTTAGTTTCCTCCTCCTTGTTCTTTTTATCCCGAAGATCCCAACAATCTTTCTTAGCGATGAACAACCTTCCCATCAGTGCCAACATTCTAACTTACTCTTGGATTTTGACCTTCCGTGATCATTCGACTTCCCATGGTTACCTTTCCCTTTATTATTTTGTCTCCCTCTGCACTCCACCATCAAAGCGTTTCCAGAAGTAGAAGAATCTCCAGTGCTCTTCCTTCGAATTTCCTCACTTAGGATCACACCTATTACATCCTCAAACTTCATACTTTTAATTATTAGAGATTGAATTACTTACACACCATAACCAAGTTTTCCCAGCTATTTGGTAAGGAGCAAAAAATCAACAAATCCTTGACCTCATCATCAAAGTCAATTTTTACCGAGTTTAACATACTCATAACCATATTAAATTCATTCAAATGAACAACAATAGAACCATTCTCAGACATTTTCATATTAAATAACTTTTTCATCAAAAATATTTTATTAGAGGTAGAGGGTTTTTCATATAACTTCCCCAACGCACTCATGAGACCTTCCGTAGTCTTCTCATGCGATATGTTGAAAGCAACCAAAGATGCAATGAAAAACCAAATCACCCCGAGTGCCTTCCTATCCAGCAACTCCCAATCCTCATCTGACATGGTTGTAGGTTTTTTTGCTTTCCCAGCCAAAGGAACATGGAGGTCCTTTTGATATAAGTAATCCTCCATTTGCATCTTCCACAAACCAAAGTTCCACCCATTGAATTTCTCAACCCTTGATCTGCCCTCATCCGCCATAGCTCCCACTCAATATAAAATTTTCCTATGATTTACCACTTCAACAAAAAACCACCAAATATTTGATACCATTTGTTAGGAATTAGAGAACAAATATGTAGAAACAATTCCTCAAATCACAACAGTAGGAAACTATTTAGCAAAATTATACTTGTAGAAATATAACAGCATAAATAAATAATGTACAAAAGAAGACAAGACAAGATTTAACGTGGTTCACCCAATGTGGACTATGTCCACCAAGAAATTTCTCATATTTTATTATCAATAAGAGTAAAACAACTCTCATAGTCTTCTCTCAGTTATGAGCTCACAATAGAATTCCAAAGATGTTAAACCACAATCTGACACCACAATTGACTTAACCAATTGCTTCACTCTTGATCACCTCTTGATCACTAAGACTCAAGACCTCTTGAACACACAAGATATCTTCGAGATACCCTAACACCTCTATTTATAGGATTACAATCCTTTAATAAGTCCAAAAGTTGACCCTAGAAGTTTGAAAGTCATGAACTTTCATCTTCCCATGGCTGGAAAAGAAACTATCATGACCTTTTATCTTCCCACTGCTGGAAAAGAAACAGTCATGACCTTTCATCTACCCAATTCGAACTCCACACTTCAATACTGATTTGAGAAGACCAAAAAATAGGCACCACACCCCAACACAAATGGAATTACCTGATTACAGATGGTACCCCAAAGAGTTGTAAAATCCATCTTGTGTTGATCTTCACCAGCTATCTTGATTTGATTATAGCCTAAAAAAGCCATCCATAAGAGATAACATTTCATATCATGTAGTTGAATCAACAATCATATCAATATTTGGCAATGGAAAATCATCCTTAGGGTATGCCTTATTTATGTATCTGAAATCTGTGCAGATTCTAATCCCAACATAATTTTTTTAGATAGGAACGATATTGGATATCCATTCAGAGTAATCAATGGGTCGAATGAATCCTTCCACAAACAGTCTTTCGAAATCTTATTTAACTAAGAGAGCCACCCTCGGGTGCATATTTATGAGCTTTTACTTGATGGGCTTGGCATTTGCGTGTACAACTAAGCTATGCACTACCAAATTTGAGTCCAAGCCTGACATGTCCTTATAGGACCATGCGAACACATCAATAAATTCCCGCAGTAGCATGGTGAATGTTTTATGTTCCCGTGCTGAGAGCGAAGCTCCCAACTTGACTATTTTTTGGTCATCTTATGTGCCAATTTTTACATCAATGGTCTCTTCAACTAGTAATTTTTACAAATCCTCCATACATGTAGGGTCGAGAGGAAGGTTGAGGTTTTCATCTAAGGATGTCTCTATGATATTTTTATCTTTGGCGTGGTCACTTTTATTGTCCTTTGATTTTTTTTACTTGTTGGTCCGCCAGTGCCTCAAAGAGGTTTTCACTATGTGACCTAGATTTTGAATTTTTTCGAGGCTTTTCATTAGAACTTTTCCCTCACTTTTTCTTAAATTTTTCTGACCACGAGGCTTAGCTTCCTCTCTGAAGTAGGCACGGGTATCTAAGTCAATGTAAAAACCCTTTTTGTGATCTCCAATGGGGATTATATCCCAAATTCCCATGAATTCAATGATGTCTTCATCATTTTCAAATAGATCTAGTGGTATGTGACATTGTTGGTCCCATTCAACATGGTAAGGATAAACAAGGTCAAGTATAGGTTCCGTAGGGGTTATGGTGAGGAAAAAAATATTCATGAACAGACTCGTGGAGGCAAAATCTTCATATTAGCTACAATGGGAATTTGTATCATTGTCTAAATAGTCAGAGCTATCTTCACCTTAGAATAGGTGGCATCTTGATCATTGGGGTGTGACCCATAGGGCTGAATGGTGATTATGTACCTTTCCATCTTAAAATGTGGGAGAGGAACTGGTTCTCGATGTCCTTACCCATTCCTTCCACATCCTAGACCTTTTTAACCCATGGAATACATCATTCAGCTAGATTTCTCATACTCGGGGGTTTGGTTGAGTATCTTTCGGGACCCAAGTTGTAGGTGGATCCAAAAATTTTTCTTCAACCAACAAGCCTCCAGGTAAAAATGACCAAATATTTTGCTCATCTCTAGGTTGTCTAAAATGATAGTTGGGTCAACCTCTAGTTTTAGGTGACAATGAGAGGTCTGAAACTAAAAGGGCTTGTTGCACATTATACTCTCCACAACTGTATTCTAAAACCTTCATCTCCCATGAATAAAAAAGGGAAGTTGACATAGCAACACCACAGGCAAAAAAACTGAGGGAATCCAAATCTACTAGGGACTTCACGGCTTACGATTGAAGAGGAACAACTATATCAGTAGAGGGACATGTATAAGCACCCTTACGTACAAAACTATTAAGAGTTCTACAGTGAGTGAAGGGCTATGGATCTCCTTGTATCGTGATAGTGTGTCCCTTGTGTTACAATTGTATGCATTGATGAAATTTTGATGGCACGACCTGTATGGCATGAATCCATACTTGGCCTAGAAGCGTATTATATGGAAGTTCCAAGTCCAGGACATGAAACTTTGTGTGATGACAAGTGGGTCCGACTTCCATGGGTAATGTGATACTACCAGTTGACTCTCTTTCTATGTTTTCATAAGCAGTTATGGTAATGATGTTTGACTCAAGTCTTCTTTAGTATGCCCTAGTTGTTTAACTAATTTCAATGTGCATATATTCAATCCTAATCCGTTGTCCACAAGCACTTGTTTTATCTTTTGGTGGCTAACAAATACCTCAATATACAAGAGGAGATTATGCGTTGGATTTTCAATAGGGATTTCCGTATGATTAAAGGAAATGTACTTAGTTGATACAATGTTTGCTACAACAGCCTGAAGATGTGTGGGATCTACTTCTAGTGGCACTCCTAACCCTTGAAGAGTTTGGTACAAAATGTCTTTATGTACATTCGATATTTTGAGAAGATCCAAGATTGAAATCTTGGAAGATGTCTTCTAAATTTGTTCTAAGAGGTTGTACCTACCATTTTATGGGGTTGACAAAGAGGGTTCAGGAATCATGAGGCGGGAACATGCCTTGTTACCACAGCGTAATCCTTTCCCTTTACTCAAATGGTGTTCACATGGTCACTATGGGAGCAGATACATGTAATGAGTGAATCATAATGATTATTGTCTTTCTTGGTATATAGATAATTCACCGCTTTGTAACTCTATGATGACTCTCCTCGATCTGGATTTGGCTCCTTTGACTTACCATGTTTAGGGAATAATTCTTTGTATATCCCCATCTTTTCATTGGGCGTCTTAGTTTTTTCTAGGTTGTCCACTTCTATCTTCCTAATTTCGATGAGGTCTTGGATGTAGTGATGAAGTCGTCGAAATTTGTCTATTTTTTGTCCCTTGATCTGATGTAATTCACTATAGTCATGCTCTTTATACCATGATGGCTTTAGAGCATAGTCATCAAAGGGTTATGTCGTGGGATGAGTCACCATGTGAGCTGCATCCAATTGTTTTAATATGACTGACAAAGGCTCATTGAGAGGAGTGAACATTCTACATTTAGGAGATGGTTGAATAGGTCCTTTAGTCAGTTTAAAAGGTTGACCTGGTTTGAACTATTTGCATGCATTTGGAATCTATGATCCTGTCTCCCACCACGTTCTTGTTTTTGTTGAATATTTTTGGTATTTTCCGCAGGTTTAACACTTTGGTTATCTTTAGATTGTGACTTAAACATTCCTTTGGCAATAAGGGATTTCTCTATTTAAACGCCCTTTTCAATTAACTCCTCGAAAGTGTGAACACAATGCATTTGAAGGTGGAAAGTGATGTCTAGATTTATATTGGGCACAAAGATACTTACCAATTGTTTTTCAGGGAATGTGCAAGGGAAGCAACTAGCTTTCCCTCTCCACCATTGTAGGAAGCTAGAAAATGTCTCATTAAGGCATTGTTTGGAGCTGCACAAGTCTGCCATGGTGATATCAATTTCTATATTATATGAGAAGTGTCGCACAAACCTCTCTACTAGCTTCGGTCAGGTAAAAATAGACCCCTGAGGCAAACAAGTAAACCACTCAAAGGCTTGGCCTCCTAGACTCTTGGGAAAGAGTCGGATGAGGTAATTATCGCTATAGGACACCTCTTGGCATGCCATATAAAAATCCTTTATATGATCTTGTGGGTATCCCTTTCCTCTATATTTGTCAAATTTTGGCACGTCAAACTTTTTAGGGAAGAGTTGAAGTGTTATAGCTTTGTAAAACATATGGGGACATAGTTCTTCATATTGATATTTTCTGATGCTCCCCACATTGCTCTATTGAAGTCTTGTGAGTTTCGCTTTAATAGATTGTACTTCTTGTGTGTAATTGTTCTTTAGTGGGGGAAGCAAGTATATACACTCGACTGTACTCTATATTGTCTCCTCATCGGTTTTCCCTATGAAGTTCACTATTTTTTACCTTAGGTTTTTTCTTTTGGACATGCTTGCTTGTTTCCTTTTGTACATGCGAGGTTAACAAGGCTATTTGTCGACTTAGGTTACAATTTTTTTGCTAAATAGTGACTTATTCTTCCAAAGGTTCCTCTTTTTCTTCATACTGTGGAGGTTCTTTAACATTCTCATGTCCTAACCTGATTTTACGTGGCACTTTAATGAAGGGCATTCTATGTCCCACTACATTGATATTTCCCACATTGGAGTAGAAGCATGTCCATGTGTTAAAATATCATCCATGTTAATAATAGGTCACTCCTCATCATTAGCATCATTTGTAGGTGGGATTTTTTCATGTTTAGTGGGAATTTTCACTCCCAATTCTACAACTCGTGCCAGCACCCTATCCTTGTTTCTAAAAATGAATTCATCTAACAAGGTGGGGTCGAAGTCAAATTTTACATGTGGGGATTCCAATTCATCACCACTATGATCTATCATGTCTTCTATCTCTTTTTCCATGGAAAATAAAGGCCCAAGATCATGACCAATAAAAGGGTTTGACCCTTGTTTGTTTGAGGCTTCCCAAGTTTGCGCTTATTGTGCTTCTAATGTTTGATTTTTGAGCCGTAATCATGTTTTAGGAGTCATGATGTGCAACAGTTTCACCAAGTTACCTTGTGAATGTGTTAAAAAAATTGTGATCACACCTTTGCAAAAATAATGTCAAGAATATGAATGAGTATAAATGTTAATGTACCAATGTGATAAAGTGATAAGTCAATAGTGACACAATGTTTGGTACCAAGCCTATCAATCGAATGAAGTATTTCCTAGGTTTGTTTCAAAAAGGTAGTTGGTGTCCTAAGATAATTAACAATATGTCCCTACTTATGTCGAGTTCAAGGAAATGAACAAGACGTAAGTAATAACAAGAAGTTAATGGGACCTCCTAGCAAGGTATATTAGAAACAAGCTCAAATTTAATTAATACCTATATCCCAAAAAGTGTAAGTTACAATTTGTGAGTGACAAAAGAATGTCACCAAGATATGTTAACCAAACTTTGCGAGAAAGTAAGGTATTGATATCAAGATGATATTGATATAACACACACAAGTGGTAACACGTAACACTTTTCAAAATCGAGTAAGTAATGGAATCGAACTAAAAGCTTATAGTATAACTAAGAATTCTTAAAATGTGTATAGTGTAACATTACAATGCATATATTTAGGTCAAGTTTACAAGAAACAAAACGTAAATACTACAATTATAGTGATACAATATAAACAAGGTAACCTTTCCAAGGAAATTCAAGATGATGAACCACGCCTAACTATGATGATGATCCTGACATGGGTATCAAGATCACAAAGGCCACCAATGATATGAATACGTCTCCACACACTTTAGACGTTTAACTTACCCAAACACAAACATGGATGGGTGTAAATGGACAAAAAAGTGGCAGAAACAATCTATTGATAACACAAAGGTAGTCACTCTTCTTTTGATCAACAAAGTGTCAAAAGAAAGTGAGGGAAGTAAATCAAAATGGGGATGAAAAATGTTGGCTTTACTTTGGCAGAGTTTCACCTCACCTAAAGGCAAGTGAAAAACTAAACAAAAGTAATGCTTCCCACGTTTCATGATGAATGAGGGCTCACAACTGAACACTATTTTGAAATGGTCAAAGTGGGCTCCTGGTCAAAGAATATCTTCCTAGGTGTTACAAATATTTCTTAAGTGAGCTCAATTTACCCAAAAATTCTCAATGACTAATTTGGGAGTATCTCGGCTTTACTTTACCCCCTTCAAGAACAATAGGAAACTAGTGCGTCTACGTATACTGTCCTTGGGGTCATCATATGGACAACCGGTAATGATAACTCATAAGAAACAAATAGTCAAGTAGGTTGTGCGGAGAACTTCCCATTTCATCCACAAGGTTCCCTCTTGTGTGGACTACTTTAGGGTTCCTAGGACCACCCCCATTTTTGTAGCTTAAGGCTTATGCCAAAGGGGTTATGTCCTAGTTTAAGTGGATGGGACGCACCCTTATCTGAACCTGTAAATATAGTGTTTTGAATGTGGTGTTATTTTTATCTTGTTTATTTTTGATGTGGTTTGATTGAACATATTTTTGCATCCTGCACAAAAATGGTATTAGTAGTTTGATTTTCTTGGTTTGACTCATCCTTTCTTTGACAAGCATGTGTTTTGGTCCTACACAACGGGTTAGTGATTTTCCACAAAAATATTAAACATCATTTCTGATTCTCAAGATTGTCCAAGGACACAAGAGAAGAGCATATGTGACATTTTTTAGAATCCAAGAATTTTACCAAATGTAAAAAAATCAATTCAAAACACACCAATTTAACTAATTTCTACTCAATTAGGACATTCTCAACATTTTCAAAGTGTAAAAAGACCTAATAATCATTTTTAATTCCCAAGATCACCCCAAAGGAGGCGAGGGAAGAGTATATGCGACATTACTCTTATAAGAAAACATGCAGAGTCTATCTAATCTAGCAAAAGCATGTAAACATAGCCTGTAAAAATAAGCATTAATTAGATAAAACCTGCAAAGCAGTTAGCACTTTAACACTTTAATTTGAGAAAACTAAAATGTGCAGGCCAAGTTGAACTGAGGCACTTTCGCATTAGTTTAGGCATGTGTGCATGGATTAGGGTAGATAAGCCCCTCTGTGTTTTTCAAACTCACAATGCACCAGGGTATAGTGGTATGTGTGCCAGGGTAGATAACGGAGGTACAAAATTCTGACAGAGTGCCTACGCCACCTGAGAGGTACCTATTCCAGGGTTAAGGAATGCACACCAGCCTAACAAGTTTTCTCACTACAGTGAAGGTACAATATGAACAGAGTGTCTGCACCCATTTTTATGTGCCTGTGCCAAGGTTAGGGTATGTGCACCAGGGTAACCAAACAGAGATACAAAACTTTGATAGTGTGTCTACGCCACCCGAGAGGTGCCTATGCCATGGTTAGTGTGCATGTGCCAGGTTTAATGTGCCTACGCCAGGGTTAGTGTGCCTGCATCCCTCATGTAGTTAAAGTACGGAAAAATACACCAAAAATCTGACAACACTTCAAATTTTAGTAAGTTAGCTTGAAATTGACAACAACCCATTAGAGTGATAGCTCTAAATGAGAACCTACACATATAATACTAGCAAAATCCTAAGAAATTGAACATTATTTTCCATATGTGTATATCAAAGGTTAGCCAAAAATTGTAGAATTCAAGCTAGAATGTTAAGGGACTAAGGAACCATCCCATTAGGCGTGCCAAATGTGTGCATGGTTTTGTTTAACTAAGTTAAGAAAATTAGAACTAACACCTAATAGTCCTAATAACAAATTTAAATAAAAATCTAAACACCATTACGTTAAGAGCTAAGAAAGATTAAATAACAACATTATTGCATCATAAATTTTAAATGGAAATCAAACTAACCTGTTAATTATTAAAACCTCTACTCTTTAGATGACCAAAACAACTCAATTGAACCTAGGTAGATTCATGGCAATCAAAGTTGATTGTTTGATCTTTAAGGTATTAGGAATGGAAGCTCACCAAAGCATGGCTACAAGACCACTTTGATTATTTTCATATGACCCAAAACCTTAAATGGATGAAATGCAAGAATGAGGCTTAGCTCTTCTAATGGTGACATGTTTAAGGATGAAAAAATGCTTATAGTGTATGTACTATATGATTTATTTTGTTTATCAAGAATTAGGTGTAAGTGTAAAGGTAGGAGGAGGGCTTTTTATATAGCCCAATGGATAAAGGAATCTCGACATCCCTTTGCATGTGTGATAATAGATATTTTGAGTTAGTTGTGGATAAGGGGGGGTTCAGAAAGGGTTGAGTTAACTTTAGGGGAGTTTAATTTTTCCTTTAGTGACTCATGTGGATAAAGGGGGTTTATTAAATAACCAAAGTGATTAATTAATAGGTGTGCAAGCTTATAAAATCTTTCTAAAGGAATAGTTAGTATGATTTAGACTATATAAGGGGATTAAATCCAATAAATAACGGTTTATTGATCTAATAAAAGGGGAAGCTAATTAATTAATAATAATTAATTAGTCTAGATAGGAGGAATGATTAATTAATGGAAGGTCATTAATTAGGGTATTTGTTAAATATAAGACTTAATTAATTACTTATTGTAATTAATTAACGATGATAGGAGAGAAGATGAGCACTATTAACGATATGTCGCCAATTTGTGGGAAAGGGGATAGTTAACACAATTTAAGTATTTAAATTGTTTAAGCTAAATTATAGGTGTCTACAGTTAGATTTGATTCATATGTGATTGATTGTTTGTTTTGTAAATTTTATTGTCATTTCATCATCATCACTCATATGCATCATATATCAATAAAGGCTTAAGCTACATCATCATGAACATGAAAATTAAACATGTATGTTAAGCTAACATCATATAATATCCCCCCTCAAACATAAAACATAATAAAAATGTGGATTAAACATGTTATCTCATACATGAAATGTGATAAGAAAACAACAAAGTATCTCATCAAACATACAAATGTGATATCATCTAATGTTATCTCATAAATCAAGAACATGTGATACAAGATCTGAATCATAAATAAAATTCCATCATCATATGCATATAAATGTGTCAAAATGTTAGTATTCATATATAAAGGAACCTAAGTACATCATCATCATTAGATACATGGTATGCCATCATGAGCATCGATAAAAAATGTGCATTCATATCGAGGCGTACATTAGAGAGATACATCTATGAAAGGAGTAAACTATGACTCTCTCCAATATGAGGGCTACCAGGTCTACCCCTAGGTGATGGAATTTGTTGTGTACCCCTAGGTGGTGGAATCTGATATGAATAATCTAGCGGCGAAATCTAATGAGAAAGACCTACTGGCTATACTAGGGGACCCTATACTGATCTCACAAATTGAGATGGCCTTTGTGATGTGGATCATGACATATTGTTAGATATCTGACTATAATTTGGGGCTCTCTTCTCAGCTAAAATAGCTCTATGGTAAAGCATCCTGTATCACTTAGCCTCGATTTCCAGGGAAGCACTCTGAACCGCCAAAACCGATACTCTTGACAAAATACCTTCCTATTGGAGTGTATCACGCTCCACCCTCACACTCACTAGCTTGGCCTGTAACAATGCCTACCGTGTGGTCAATTGGGCTCTTTCGTCCTGGAGTTGTGTCCTCTCTGTAACTACATGGTCCCTCTATATAATAACTTGGTCTCTCTCTGTAGTGGCTTGGAGCTGAAGTGCTACCACTTGCTACAACTACTTCCGTAACACAACTAACTCCCCTACACCCTACAGATCCTGATCCCATCTCCCACCTAAAGGACCCTTTGATGGGGTCCCCCATCTATCTCACCCACCTCCACCATCATGTGGTAGACTATCTATGTGTTGTAATGATAGTGGTGGTTGTTTCTACTACTATGGAGGCTATTGAGGTGGGGGTACTTCCTGTTGAGCATAGAATAGTTAACAAAAGGCACATAAGAGGTCCGCGTAGGAAAACATGATATGTTCAAAGGTGAGAATGGATAAGGGAAACATGTGCACAAAGGATAAGTTCATATTTCAAGACTTAGCCATTTTTACACATGAGGGACTATTTTTAGAGATGGTGTGTAGAGCACACAAACAAAGCAAAGACGTGCATCACTGTCAGTTAACTAAAGAGAGTCTATTATTAGCAAACTTTCATGTGGGGCTATGACTATAAAAAGTGCATGGCTAATAATAGCATGCGACCTATTTTGGGATTAGATAAGTGGTGAAGGGAAAGACCCCACCCTTATAAGTATGTAGTAACTGTGTAAAAAGAGATGCATGGAGATAGGAAAAGAGAGCATAGTTATGCATGTGATAACTAGGGTATAGTGAGATTATGTTGCTATATCTATCATGCGCATAAGCATATACTACTATTACTGTAAGGAGATTTTGTGTAATCGTCATATTTAATATAATAAAGGATATTGGCTGAATCCAAGTGTTAGTTCTATGTGTATTTGGATCTAGTATGTTCTTGATTTCATCATGGTTAGTACTTAATTATGTTCTCCCTTAGCTATAGATCTGGAACACTCTATAGAATGATGTATTAATAATGAAAGTGCATGCATTATGTCTTCATCATGCTAATGTCCTACAACAGCAACCCTAAAGAGGGGCCTAGTACCTTTACGCATTCGAGTGAGCAATTAGTTTAGGCTGAGTGATGTGCCAGTGCGCCTGGGGTTTTACTTATGAATTCTTGGCTACATCATTGGTTCTATTTCTGGGACCTTTTTTTAGTTTTTTTCAGGATGGTTCGTGATGAAGACATACCAATTGACCTTAGCAAGTGTTAAGGAGTGGATGCATGATCTAGAAGAAGAATACACACAACGGTTCAACATTGGATATGAGTTTAACACATGCACTTGGGTGGAACAAAATATGTATGATAGTTTCTATGAGAGATTTTTCACTATCTTTCCAGTAGAATTGTATTAGTGGTTGATTGCTTATGCATTTAAGAGGAATTGGAGGTATCGCGTACTTATCTAGACACAGGAAGAATTTCAGGCCCTTTATAATGCTTATCTAATTTAGACTCGAGCTTTGGATACATGGTTCCATGTTGTTTTGAACAGTTATATTTTGGAGTATTCAATTTCCACTTATTCATGTCCATAAGTAGCTGAATTCTAGTTTTTATGATATCCAAGGGCAACTTACCTAGAAGGCATTCCACTGGTGATCAAGATCCTAATGGTAACTTTGAATCTAGAGAGTAAAATAATGGCTAACTAAACCCCACCATGCACAGGGGTAGGAGAAGGTTTGGTAAAAGATGATAGACCTAGCGGCAGAAAGGAAGAGAGAGGAAAGGTGACTTAAGTATAATGAGGCACGTGAGAGGGAGATAAAGAAGTAATGGGAGGTTTCAGAACAAATGGTATTGTGGAAAAAGATAGTTTGGGAAGGAGTTGAAATTCATGCAGAAGATGAGGAACCCGAGCCTCAAGAACTCCCCCATTTGGGAAAATATGATAGGGAACCATCGTTGGCCTCACGTAGAAGCATGCCAACAGAGAAGACCTAGGCCACGGATGCGCATCTAAATCCACCTGATAACCTTGCCCTTGTGTTTGGTTTTCCAACATCTAGTATAAGAAGTAGTCAACAAAATAATTCAAGAAGTGGAAGCATAGGAGTGACTATTATGAAAGGTATAATAATGGCAGATCAAACAACTTTGTATTTATATGGGAGTAATTTTTTAGGTGTATCATCAGCGCAGAATACAAGCGAGCTGATTTTCGGACTATCTTTTAGGAGTGGTAACGCTTCGCAGACTATCGATGTATAGTTTAGTTCTACTGTTGGGACCCAAGGAAGTACATCTTCAGGTCCAACCCCAACCACAAGTTTAGGATCAGGAGGCATAGGTAGCTCAATTTCTTGTGGATCTAGTGGTTCTGGAGGCAAGGGAAACACAAGAGGTTCTTGGAGGTAAGGGAAACACAAGAGGTTCTAGATCAGGTGGGCAAGGTCCGCACCAACCCTAGAATATTTACATGGAGATGTCTCTTCATCTTCCAGATTATATGGGCATAGAAGATGCTACTGAAAATTTTCATATGTGTGAAATATTGTGGCACGCAAAAGGAATCATGGCTTCTAAGTGTACGGCAAGCCAATTTCCCACTACATTACGAGAGCGCTTACACAACTGATACAAAAAATTTGACCCTGATCAAACATGCGTGGAATATACAGCTTTAAAAGATGCATTCCTTAAAGAGTTTCACATCCCTGAGTTTGAGTATAAGTGCACTCAAGGATATTAAGCAAGGCACTACTGAAAGTGTTAGAGAGTATGATGCATGGTTTCAAATGTTGTTATCTAAGCTTTCTTATGACATACACGCAAGCCAACATGCATAATGGTTCGTTGGGGATTTGATTACACCTTTTAGGAAGGAATTATCACATAAGACACGCTAATCCACATGAAACACTTGAAGAAGACTTAAGCACTTATTGTCCACTCAAAATTCCCCCTGAGAAGTGAATTTTTTTTAAAAAAAATTAAGTGTCTTTTTTGTCAAGTTGGTAGTATGAAAAAGCCGTGAAATTGAAAAAATCCATAGCTTTGGGTCATTTTGTATGTTTTTCGGGCCCGTCGGATATTTTTGTCCCGCATGTCCCAAGTTCCGAAGTGCGTTCTGTTCCCCGATCGGCCGATTTCCATGAAGTTGTTCCATTTTCGGGCCCGTCGGAACTTTTCGTCCCAAATGTCCCAAAGTTAATTGTGCAAGTTGTCCCATTTTCGGCCGAAACACCCGAACCGCGTACCTCACGCGTTTTCGTCTCGAATGTCCCAAACTTCTCCGGACCTATTGTAACATTTTCGCCCGAACCGGCCGAGTCGCGTACTTCGGAACTTTTTGTCCCAAATGCCCCAAAGTTAAAAAGTGCAAGTTGTCCCATTTTTGGCCAAAACACCCGAACCGCGTACTTCGTGCGTTTTCGTCCCAATTGTCCCAAAAGGCATTTGTGTGTCTTCTCCCTGCTTCGCCCGAATCGGCCGAGCTGCGTGTTTCGCGCATTTGCGTCTCACATGTCCCAAGAGAACCAAATGCCATTCATACTTAGTTTTTCCCGCTCTACCTGAATATGTTGTTTTTCAAACTAATAGATATGAATTTAATGTGCATTGATCACCTTTCTCTCTCCTCTACTATTGAGATCATGGATAAAGAGCTGAAACTCTGGAGCAGTTGCATAGTAGACCTCCGCCTTATGAGACAAGCAGATGAGAACATCTTGCTGGCGAATAAGGTTTTCGATGATGTCAAGGATAATCTATCAAAATCTTGGGTTTACAGCGTGGAGTGGAAGATCAGAGTCTTGGAGGAGGCTTTGGGAGAACTAAAGAACAGTTGGCAGAAGGGCGAAGCTTTCAAGACACTGGTTGTCTCTGCTTTCAAAGATATACACTGTCATCTTCAGGATGAAAATTCTGGTGTTTCCCTTTCCTTACAAGAAATCAAAGCTCAATTCAGAGCTTTTGTCAAAGATAATTTATTCAAGGAAATCTCCATCTCTAAAGAAAAAATGAAGGAAATCTGCTCTCTTCAATCTGCCATTGAAGAAGAAAATAAAGATTATCATACTCACGTCGAGTTTGATAAAGAGATGGAGAAGTGTCTTGGATTTTGGACTCAGTCTATGGCCAACACGTCAGTCCCTCGTGGCAGAGACATAGTTGAGGCGTTAAAGAAATTCAGGCAGCAGATTCTGAAGTCAGTGGGTCCCTCTCAGTGACTGGCCACCTGTCTTCTTCCCCATTCTTTTCTCTTCTTCCCTTTCTTTTTCCGTTTTTCTTTGTAATAAGTTGAGGTACTGCGATTGGCGGTCCTTAACTATTCTTTAGTTAAAAGAAACGGTTACGAAGACTAACTGATTTGTAAGCTATATAATGGCCTTCCTTACGCCATTCTAGAAGGAGGAAGAACTTGGCATTTTTTCTGAAAGTGTAAATAGATCGAAAAGAATTCAATACAAAAGGGCTTTCTATTCTTTGTCTATCCGATCTCTGTTATCCCTAAGCTTTATTTTAAATGTTGTGAAGATCATTTTGTCTCTAGTTTGTTAGTCTCTCTGATTGCATACTTTCCAAATTTTGCAAGCACAGCGATCTTGTATAACCAAGAAGGAACTTTACGTCCTTGATTAATGAATCTGAAGGATGTTATTTACAGAACTTTGTGTCTTTAAGTTTCATCTTATTCATACAATGCAAATGATCTTGTTTCAATTCACTGTAACTTCGTATACATAAAGAATTACTCTAATTCACTATAATTCTGCATGTTGCCTTTCAGCTCGTTCTCGTCTTCCCATTCCTCTGTCCTTTTGTACTTGAACATCCTCATTGAAAACACTTTCGTAATATCCAAGTTTAACCAGAAAATAATGTTTTGTACATTTGTAAATAAGTTCGTTTCTGAATAAGGGAACCTCTCCCATTAAAGAGGAGGGACTTCTTTTCCCTTGACTGTTGCTCTTCTTAAAAGTCCTATTTGACGACCAACACCACTGAAGCAGTTAGAAGCATAGACATTGGAGTAAGCCCATTTTTATAAGCACAGATCGCAGCTATGGAAAAATAGTTGGAGAAACTATCAGAAAATTCAGCACATGAGACATGCACTGGGATTTGGTGCACAAATTAAGAAGTAGAAGGTCACACTAAGGATAGTTTTCCTCATAGATCAGTGTGATTGTTGTTGATGGATTGTGAAATATGCCATTTAAACCATGATCCTAGCCTCTGCCCATTATTACAACACGCGATAAGGAATAATTTTTCAAGCTACTATAAAATCTTTAGGCCCACGATTCATGACACGGAATACTACCAGCTGATTGGTCAGATCCATGATGTTATAGATATTGGTGTACGAAAGACAAGAGTTTTAGATAACTCTAAGGGAAAGAATGAGCATCAGGGCCAAGATCACAATTAGGGGCGATATGATCAGAATGAAGATCATTTTGAAGGTGGTCTTGGCAGAGGTCAAGGATACCATGGTGGATTTAGAGGATGAGGCCGTGGTAGTGGGAGAAGTGAGTTTCCCCGTGGAACATGTTATACATACGGATCTCCTGACCACTATAGGCACGAATGTCCCTAAAATATTACATGTTCTTTTTGTGGAAAGAATAGTAGTTATGAGGGGTGCTCAAAATTGTATGAACATCTTAGTAAGTAGCATAAACAAGAAAAAAAAGGCACAAAGATGGTTAGGATACAACATGTTGTTGAAAATCAATGGATGCCTAAGTTGGCGGTAGAGTCCGAAGAGTTGCAAGTGAAAATTACGACCCGTGCTAAGGCAACAAGCACTAGAGAAGCATTACAACAGAAGCCTACCATCATAAAGGAGGATTTTATACATGCACGATACCCAGATCCTGCCTATCAGAAGGAGGTTTATCAGGAAACTATGGAAGTTCTTAGGAATCTTCAGGGTGAGATACAGTACTTAAAAGATAAATCATGGAAGATGGAGCAAAATAAAGTATCTAAGATGATCCAAACTGATATAGATGACTTAAGGGAAGTGTGTAAAATAATACACCAGGAAAATATCATTCCACTATTAGCGAGTTGGTTAAAAGGAAACATTCTGCACATAAGTGTTAAGACTGAATGGAAAATCCTACATGTGAATCTTCCCCCCCTTGCCTAGATCATGACAAGGAAATCATTTTAAATGTTGTTGTGGATGGGTGGCTATTGAGTAATATATTGATTGATACAGGCATGAAATTCAATGTTCTTACCTTAGATGCATGGGTACAAATGGGGAGACCCCCATTGTAGCCATCATCTAATGTATTGTTCATGGCTAATCGAACTAAGGCCACTCCCATAAGATTTTTGAAAGATGCATCCATTACCATCCAAGGGGCCAAGTTCACTAGAGACTTTAAGGGTTTAGCGCTGGAAGAGTCAGATAGCTTCCCAGCTCTATTGGGGTGTCCTTGGTGTTATGTGAATAATGTTGATCTTCGGTTCAAAAAGGGTTACATCAGTTTTTAAAATAAGGAGGAGAGAGTTATTATCCCTTTAACAGATGGAAAATCTGCATCCTATGTTAAGCCTTTGAGTGAAGAAGATCTAAATAGGATTTATGTACGTGCCATCCGAGATCTAGAGATATTTGAGCTAACTAAAGAAGGAATACTTTAGTGGGAGGATGCAAAGTCTATTAGTGATACTACAAGTGTTTCTTGTGATAATTGGACTCATATTACTTATGAGTTGGTGGGGCATAAATTAAAGAGCATATTTTCTAGAGGAAGAAAACCATGTTATGTCAGGAGAATAAATAACAACTCAGAACCTTGTTACACCAGAGAAGGAGATCCTATGGTATTCCTGTGCGCCATGGAAGCACACTAGACAGATTAAGTTCAGAGGAGGAACATGTTAGTATATACCCTGAGTGGGAAAGTAGCGCGTTGGTGGGCGGTTCATAGAGGTAATATTATGGAATGCAATGAGATAAGGAATCACACTATCTACTCGGTTATACTGGAGAAATTAACCTATGCAAATCTACACTTATCATAGTAATCAACCTGTTCAACATCACATCCAGCAGTGTGAGAGACTTTGGATAGTGGGATAGAAAGCTTTACCACCTTCGCTATGGGTGCACAATTTTTATTCCACTTTACAAGGATGCACGTGTTCCTGGTATGTATATGAAGAACTCCATAGAGAGGTTGGAAATTGGCAAGATTTAACTATAGGAATGACCCATACATTTGAATTATTTTCTACAAATCCTCTGGTGGAAGAAGCATTGAAAGTCATAAGTCACTTAACTATGGGAGATAATGCCAAGGATGAAGAACTCCTTCAGGAGTTATTAGATGAAAGAAACCCAGGAACACGTATCATTGAAGAAATAGAGGTGGATGCAATACTACTTCAACGTGCTTACCTTGAGAAAGAAAAAGGAAAAATGGTCTACTTAGTAGATGACAAAGAAGTAGAAAATATGGATGTAAATCATTCACTGGGTGGGTGTGAGGTGTTGGATAGTGCAGATAAGACCACACACACCTATCATAAAACTATGAAGACAAAGAAGGTGAACATTGGATTAGAAGCTGAGCCTAAGTAGGCCATAATTGGGGACTATTAATCAGATTCGAAAGTGGAAAAAATCATAAATTTACGAAGGGATTACTATGAATTATTCCTTATGAGGTATCATGAACTCAAAGGTGTGCATGAATCATTAGGGGAGATAAAGATAAAACTTAAAGAGGGTGTGCGCCTAACCCCAATTTGTGTGAAAAGGTCAAAGAAGAAATTACAAAATGTTGAAGTCTAGAATTATCAAGCCCTTGGATGATTCAAAATGGGTTAGTCCAATGGTGATTAGTATCAAGAAAGATGGACAAATTAGGATTTGTGTGGATTATAGAGAGCTGAATGTTGCATGTGTGACAGACCCATTTCCTACACCATTCACTGAGGAAATACTAGAAGGCGTTACAGGACGTGAAATCTATTTTTTTACAGATGGGTTCTTTGGGTATCATCAAGTTAGGATTGCCCAGGTGGATCAGGAAAAGACTACATTTACTACTGAATGGGGTAGCTTCACCTAAACTATAACACCTTTTGGTCTGAAAAATGTGCCTAGTGTATTTTCGTAAATAGTTGTTCAATTTTTCAAGGAATTTATTCATAACTTCTTACATGTCTATTTAGATGATTAGACAGAATATGGGTTAGTTAAGGATCATTGTGAAAATCTGTGCTTAATTTTTGAAAGATTTAGACAGTTGAGTATCTCCTTAAACATCAAGAAGTGCATATTTTCTACATCGTTTGGGATACTTTTAGGACACATAATCTGCAAGGAAGGTTTGTTGGTTGATCCAACCAAGGTTGCATTAATTATAGGCCTAAGGGATCCTACCAGTCAAAGTGAGGTGCGCATATTTTTGGGTCATACAAGATATTGCAGAAATTTTATCAAAGGATATGCTAAAGTTACCACACCATTGGAAGAGTTACTGAAAGGCAAAGGTACATTCTATTGGGGAGAACCGTAACAACGTGCATTCAAGACATTGAAGGAAAAATTACTACCGTGCCTATTTTGTGTTTTCCTTCATGGGACCAACCATTTCATGTACATTTTGACGCCTCTGACATGGAAATTGGTGTTGTGTTATCTCAACATGGAGAAGGTATTATAGATCATCCTATTTGTTTTGCTAGTAGAAAGTTGACTCCTGTAGAATAGAACTACATAACTACATAGCGTGAAGATTTGTCGATGATTTATGCATTACACAAGTTCTGACAGTATCTGCTAGCTACACCATTTTTATTCTTTAAAGATCACATGGCATTGAAGTATTTAGTAAACAAGCCCACTTTACAGGGGTGTATATACAGATAGGTACTATTATTTCAAGAATTTGATTTCACAGTTGTGTTAAAAGTAGGGAAAAGTAACTCTGGACTAGACCATCTATCAAGAATACTGTCAAGAGAAGAAGCACATGCAATTGAGGATACCATGCCAGATGCACAGTTATATAGGTTAAAACATGTGCCATCAAAATTTGAGGACATTGTTATCTTTCTACGGATTGGTGTGGCACTAGAAGGAATGAAGGCCTTAGAAAAGAAACAGTTTTCTATACACGCAGCACCATTCATGTTGATCATCAGTGACCTATACAAGTTAGGTAGAGATGAGGTATTGTGTCATTGTGTATTAGTGCATTAATGCATGGATCTTATGGAGGAGGCTCATGGTGGTATTGCAGGTTGCCACTATGCAGGTGTTGTTACTACACGAAAGATCCTACTCGCTTGATTATGGTGGGAGACCATGTATAAAGATTGTAAGGCATATTACAAGGTGTGTGATAATCGTTACCATCTAGGAAAACTATGGAAAAGTTATGAGATGCATTAATACATATTTCTAGTGCAGAGCCATTCAATAAATGGGCTATTGACTTTGTAGGACCCATTTCACCAACCGCGTGTAGGACTGGGTCACGCTACATCATTACTTGCACAGATTATCTCACAAGGTGGGTAGAAGAAACACCTACAAAGGATTGTACGGCAGCTATAGTAGCTAGGTTTCTATGGGAAAATGTTCTTGCACGATATGGATGTCCTCTAAGTTTGAAAATTGATAGGGGTACACTTTTTTTGAATGAGACAATAAGGATATTATTAGATGAGTTTATGGTTGCACACCATAAGACTACACCTTACCATCCTCGAGATAATGGAACTGCTAAGGATTTCAACAAGATTTTGAGCCAGACCTTGACAAAAATTTGTGATGTTGGAAGAAAGGACTGGGATGATAAAGTATCTACTGTACTTTGGGCATATAGAACAACTTATAAGAGGTTGAACAAAGCCACACCATTCTAATTAGTGTTTAGCACAGAATCTATTCTTCCTATGGAATTCATGTTACCTTCTTTGCGTATCACTCATGTTGGAGGTCTAGCTTATGAACAATCTTTAGAAGAATGGATGGAAAAGATAATCAAGCTGGATGAGCAATGATCCATAGCACATTGGAGTCAAAAGCAAGAAAAGGCCAAGCAAAAAGCATTGAATGACATAAACATAAGGGATAAGAAGTTCAAGATTGGAAAAATGGTGCTTCTCTATGACTCTAAGTTCTTCCGCCATCTAGGAAAACTTAAGGTACATTTTTTGGGGCTGTATGTTATCACGCATATACTCGAAATAGGAACTTTCCAGTTAGAAGCACTTGATGGAACACAGCTACTCGATTACTTTAACAGGAGTAGGCTAAATCCCTACTATAAATAAGTCTTCTTAGTGTTTGTAATAAGGCATTGTTTCCATTTAGATTAGGATTTCAATTCTGTATTTCCTTATTCATTGCTATGATTTGTCAATTTAGTTGTTGTTATTTTGTAATAAGTGTGTTTGTGCATGTGAAGATAATTACTATCTGAAGCATGTTTGTGTGTAGAGGACTGCACATAATTTTAGTGTGGGTAGTTGTTGATATCCAGGTACAAGATTGCTGGAATTGAAAGGTGAAAATAATAAACTACTACAGGTTCCATTCAAGTGCTATTCAAGTTAAAATATTTCTTCTAAAAAGTGACTAAAGATGGAGTTGAATGAAGGGATAGTATGCTGCGAGGTAAGTGGAGGCCATAACAACTACTAGTAGAAGGTGCAATAACAAGGTACTCGAGCATAAGGAAGCACACTGAAGAGAATTTCGATGACCAGAGAGTAGGAAGGCATGCCATAATTTTATAGCTAGGGCGCATGAAGATGTACCGCATGGAACATGAACCAAATTGGTCAATAAATGAGAGGACATTGGGTATGTAAAGGAGAAATAAATGCATCAATAGTGTGAAAATCTATATAAGGATGGGATGCGAGTTCATTCTTACCATTTTGCAACTAAGAGAATTTGAAAATGATCAAATTACAAGGATCCAAGCAATCATGTTGAGGTGCAAAGAGTGTGAAACCAGACGTGGAAAGGAGTTTTGTGTGAAAGGAGAATCTTGTGTTCCCATAAGAGAAGCGTTTGAGTGAACCAGACGTGTTACAAACGAGCTAGGGTACACAATTTCTACTAGGGCATGGAGGTTTGAGCTAGGGTTTGAGTTACACAGTTGTAGAAGTCACAAGGACAAGTATTTTTAAAGGATTGTAGGGTATAAATGGCACCAAAGAAGGCAAGCTACAATAGGAGTTAAGGGAAAAAAGAAGGTGCTCATGGACGAAGAAGAAATGACTCCTGCAAGAAATTTTTCATAAATGTAATATCTAGAGGGGGTTATAGTAGGCCAAGAATGGGATTCCCATATTTAGGGAAGAAAAATAAGTGAGTACATCCATCGTACCATAGAAAACAAGACAAAGCTGGATGCACTGTTGAACACGAAGACAAATAAGCACACGACAGAGGACATGTCAGTCTATGATGATGTTGGGGAGAAGGTATTGAAACATATTGGGGTATACCAGTTATATGAGCTCCCCTACTTCATAAAAATGAGCCCTTGTACCAATGGCTCATGAGAAGAGCACATGAAGATTTCTTGTATTTTACAGGACGTAGAGTAAGGATTTCATCTTTCCTGATCTCCACAATGACAGGGTTGATGGCTATAGGTGAAGACCTCAAAGAGGAATTAACAAAAAAGGCTGCAATTCTAGAGACCAGAAGGGATCTGGGGTACACCAAGGGTCCACGTGACATGTTCATAGACAAGCTGAAAAAGTACTCAGTTGTGCAGGAAACCATGCACCTTGTAGCAAAACTAAATGACCAAGAGATGTGGTCACAAGTGAACACCATGTGGCTGCACATTGCAAAGAAGATGTCTGAAGGGGTAGTATACAAAATTTCAAAGTACATGGTGGAAACTATTGTAGAAGAAGTGCGTTCAAGAGGAAAGATCAGTTTTAGGTCTGTTATTTTGTCTCTCGTATTTATGGATATCGGGCTGCCCGATGGACCAAAGGAGAAGATTTGGGATTATCCCATCGAGAAAAATTCACCTGTAGATCAATTCAGCAAGTACTTGTGTGAAGGATCGATGACCAAAACATTCAAGCAGAGGGTTGAGAAGTGGTATGATAGGATCCACGTGAAATTTGAAGAAGAATGTCACATCCCTAAACAATTTCCTTCGGTGGTAGGTAAGGCAATACCGTTTGTAGTCTACCAGCATTTTTTCATTGCGTAATTTGCAATGAAGGAAGAAGCTTGGATCCCTTGGTGAAAACTATTGTATGCCTTCATAACGACGTATTTTTAGGCATCAGTTCACAGGTTCTCATATGCATGCCACCTAACATTCAATGTAGACAAGGTAGACTGTGACTACCACACACTGAGGAAGAAGTATGGATATCCAAGACACAATGCATATATTGAAAGGCTCATCTCATATGTGTTGAACATAAAACCAGTAAGTTTGGCTATTGGAGACATTGGAGCAACACTTGTGTACCTCCAACTAAAGCCCAAGCTGGAAAATAACAAGTATGTGGAAGATGAGTTTGCGCTCCCAGGTCCACCAAAGGGTAAGCATACCATGGAGAACATTCCAGTGCCTAAGCCCACAAAGACAATCAAAGTAGAGGATGAGGAGGATGAGCACGAGGATAGTGGTGGTTTGGAACACAGGAGGAGGAAACCATTAGATAAAAGGGAATCAGAGTGCGACTACACCAACTCATGGGCAGGAAGAAGAAGAGGATCTAGAATAAATTCGAGGAGAGTGCCACTTTAAAAGAGTATTCAGGTGAACAAGGACTCAAGGTGCTACTCCACACTCAGTGTGTAGGTCACATCGACTATCTCCACAGAAGGAGAAAACTAAGAAAAGAAAAAGGAAGTTGAAATTGGATGAAGAGGTGGATTCATTCGAGGAAAGCACATCAGGGTCTCCTACACCACCTAAATATGAGGAAACACATAGCAAGGAAGAGCCATGAGAGGAATCAAAATATGAAGGAATGAAGGATGGGGAGGAAGGAGAAAAGGAGATAGCAGAAGCCACATATGAGACTGCTCAGGGTATGTCAGAACAAACTCCAAATCTTGGAGCCCCAGTTCCTAAGGGGCTTAGAACAAAGAGAATGAGTGGGGAACACAGTGCACCAATCATGGGCTATGCTAAGGACAGGTAAAATTGTTGCACAGCCATTTTCATAACACTGTGACACAAAAGGAGTTATTTGTTTGGGATTTTATGGATGAAGATATAGCGACCGTGCACACAAGGAAGAAACTTTCGTGGTCAATGCACACACATATGGATGAACCAGACTTCGATGTGTGTGAGGAGTCGTGCATGTCGAGGAGGTTGAAAAAGACTCCCCAAGCTAGACACATAACAGTAAAGCCTACTGTTATGTCTGATGACCAAGTAAGTAATGCATTGGTAAAGGTCTCCACAGAGGTGGCTCGCAAAAACATGGATAAGGCCAAAACCATTAGGGTATTGCGAGGGAAAATTAAAACAAAAGATTTAGAAATACGTGCCTAATCCAGGAAAAGGATTGGGAACAGAAGAAGAACCATGTATTTATCAACATGGTAGGGACTATTGGGGACCATGTCCTAAAAGCGTGACCACATCTAGAGTCAAAGGTACTAGAAACATTTCCTTCAACAATGGATTATGTCAAGACTTTGGTGGATTTGGTACTTGAATATGAAACCATGCGGATGATAACCCCAAAGAATCCTGAGTAAGAGGCAGAAAGGGAAAGGGATGTAGTAAAGAGAAAGATTTCATCTTACGAAGGACTATTCTAAGCACTGTGGGAAGAACTAAAGAAGGCAGACCGAGCCTTGAACATCTGTACAGCTCTAGAGGCACTCATCAAAATAAAAACCCTAGAGGAGGACAATAAGGTCTAGAAAGTGATGAAGGATGTCACATTAGGCTGCGCAGTAAGACTATCATTGGTTAAATATAAGCGCGAGGCCCTTGCAGCAGCATAAGAACCACACAAGGGATGACTAGATGAACTTAGGAAACTCATCGCGCAGAAGATGGATTTTCTAGAAGGAAGGATGACTGCAATGTCCAGCATTGTATTGGTATTGCAGAATGAAAAAGGAGAGATTGAGCAAGATGAAATGGAATCCGTTGTTGTGGATATTCTAGAAAAAGTAGAGAAATCACTTGTTGAGTGGCAGACCTTGGAGGCCAAGATAAAGGAGGAATATCCTGAATTAATTTCTCAGATTGAAGTGGATGAAGCTGCGGAGTAACATCATTCTTTTATGCATATAGATTCATTCTTATTCTTTCCATTTAGATTCTTTAATTCATTTTTGAGACAACCATTGTTGAGGCAGCAATACAATTAGTGTGGGGTAATTTTGAGTAGAGAATACTTAGTAAAAGGCACACAAGAGGTCCGCGTGGGAAAACAAGGCATGTTCAAAGGCACAAATGGATAAGGGAAACATGCACGATCGAAGGATAAGTTCATATTTTAGGACTTATCCATTTTTGCACATGAGGGACTATTTTTAGAGATGGTGTGCAGAGAACACAAAAAAAGTAGAGACGTGCGTGCCACACATTGGCTATTTTTGGAGGATCGACTACAAAGCACTTTGCATGGATGAGGGCTAAGAATAGGTTCATCATTGTCAGTTAACTAAAGAGAGTCTAGTATTAACACACTTACATGTGGGGCTATGACTGTAAAATGTACATGGCTAATAATAGCATATGACCTATTTTCAGATTAGATAAGTTGTGAAGGGAAATACCCCAACCTTATAAGTATGTAGTAATTGTGTAAAAATATGTGCACGGAGATATGAAAAGAGAGAATAGTTATGTGTGTGAGAACTAAGGTATAGTGAGATTATGATGCTATATCTATCATGTGCATGAGTGTATACTATTATTATTGTAAGGAGCTTCTGTGTAATTGTCATATTTAATATAATGAAGGATATTGGCTGAATCCAAGTGTTAGTTCTATGTGTATTTGGATCTAGTATGTTCTTGATTTCATCATGGTTAGTACTTAATTTTGTTCTCCCTTAGCTATAGATCTAGCATGCTCCCTAGAATGATATATTAATAATGGAACTGCATGCATTATGTCTTCATCATGTTAACATCCTGTAACAACAACCCTAAAGAGGGGCTTGGTACCTTTGTGTGCTTCGGGTGAGCGCTCAGTCTAGGCTGAGTGATGTGCCAGCGCACCTAGGGTCTTACTGGTGAATTCTAGGCTGCATCACTTCCTGATGCTGAGGCTTTGTTGATGGCTATACCCAAGGGCTCTACTATGGAGGACCACCATGTGGTAGTAAATTTGGTGGTACCTATGGCGGTACCCAAGGGCTTGACCATGTAAACCCTATGCCATAGCTACAACACCTTCATCTATCGCTGTTTATGGTATCGTGAGATGTCTGGGTAGCACTGTAATGTACCATATAAGATAATCATATGTATCCCCTAGATCCACCACATGTGGTAACTTAACCCAATACTATGGTACTACCCGGTAGAAACTATCCAATGCTCGTTGTAACCTAATTTGAGGCCCAATGTTGAATGTCTCCCTAGATTAGCACCCATACCAAATCTCATTGCCATGGAAACCTTGTACCATACAAAACTATCTCTACACATGGTCCACCATGTACCACTCCAAGATATAATCCCTTCTGCCAATCAAAAAGTGCTTAACCACTTCTCTGCTAATATCTGTAGCATCATCACGCCATTGATAAAATCTATATGGGCTCCACGTAACCATGTGTAACCGTAACTCATCAAAGATGCGATGATGGTAAGATGTGTCTCCTGTATGGCCCCAGATGTCATCTAAAACTAACTCCCAAACCATCATAGAGAGCTCAAATATAGCCCTAACTCATAGAATGTCTAGGGGATGACCAATAGAAATATGGTACCATGCCCATATATGAGGTAGGGTAGATGGACCGACGGTCCTCTGACCGCCATAAGTAATCAAGTGCAAGTCCCAATAGAGATGTGTTAAAATAAATTGTCCCCAAATGTATGTCTCTCTGCTTAACAAGGTTATAAATAAGTCCAATGAGGCCCAAAGGAAAGAGTGCATCCATCTTGTAAGGAAATAGAATGCCGTCAAGAATAGCCATCAAATAAACTGATACATGAGAAAGATGATGATCAGTGAAGCACCTAGATAGTCAAACTAACATCCCCCGACGTGGTATATCGGCTACACCAAATGTCACAACTATACTCTATAATAAATGGGTATGGTTACCATCATATGTAATTAGCTGACATTGGATAAAAACTCGTAGTATCCACCACATGTCCTCCAGAGTAATAGTCATCTCACTAGTCACGAATCTGAAACACTGGCTCTTGTTATGTCATCTCTCTGCCAAGGCTATGAGGAGGCTATGATCCAAAAAGATCAAAAACATCTGGGAAACATAGGATAATCCATTGACCTCTAAGGTCGTATCAAAGAAGGCATGACCATGATATGAAAAGGCCACCTCATAAGCATGCAAGTGCACATGTCGCTCCCGCATCTTTAGTCGTGGTAAGTCCTCCTATAAAATTGTGTAAATATGTTATCCCTATCATTTCTTCTAAAATTCATCATCTATTTTCTTCTATTTACCCCCAAGTTCCTCTATTAAGTTCTTATATTCTTCTAAGGATGTCAAAACTTAGGTTTTTAATCTAATTTTTGTGCATACATGACCCTTTTTGCACATACGTGCCCCCTTTTTCATATATGCACCTCACTTTACGCATACGCACTCATTTTTGTGTATATGCACTAGTTTTAACCCTTATGCAACCGCATATGAATTATTTCCACATATACGCACCTGCAGCCCTGGTCTATTGTAAAATTTTCATCTACGTAGCCGTGTATGCATGAAAATCACGCATACACATCCCCGACAATGCTTACATGCCCCCAAGGTTGCGTAAGCTTTGCATCCCGACCTTTTCTATGTTAATAAATGTAAATTAAAAGCTTGAAATAAGAAATTTCTTCTTCACATACGTGGTCACTGTCCTTAGAATAACTTACGTACTCTTGAACAATGTCCGTAAGCCTTGCATGGTCTTCAACTCGATCCATTTCACCTGTAACTAAAAGAAAAATCAATGGTAAAATTTGCAAAGGGTGGGGTAGTAATAATTCAAGACGATAGTGTTTACCCCCGTGTGGCTAGATGTTTATACCTGTTGTAACCCCCATGTCATGTTTCTTCCAATCTCTTTTAGCATTCACTGTGATGATTATTTTTTGATAAATGATCATTTCTCTCCCGTTTTTCCTACACTAAGGCATGTTTTTGCTTCCCGGCGATATCTTCTTCTCCCTGGGGCATATTGTTGTCTTTCAATATCTTTTGGTAATATCCTACGTTTATTTTCATTCTTCTAAATATTTTCTTCCTAAAAAATACCAAATTTCCACAACCGGTAAAATTTCAGAAAATTCTTTTAAAAAATTAATCAAATCCAAAAAATTGTAAAAATTCAAAAAAAATGTAAAAAATGGCAAACTACTGGTACGCAACTGAAGCCTATGTAAAACACATTATATTCAAATTATATCTTTCTTGTGTTTTCAATTTTTTCTATAACAACGACTAGTGGATAATTTGGATCTACTCCATTAGCAAAGTTGGTCTGCTTGCTTTGTCTATACTATCTTGGCACAACATGTTTCCTTGTGCTATTTCGTAGTGCACGAATGCTTTTTCATTGGACCCCTGCATCCACCATTTTCCTCTCACATGTATCCTTTCTTGGGGTACCAGTTTTAACCCTTGTGTAGACACCAAATTTGGGTCTTATGACGCCCTTTACCCTGTATCTCATCCCGCAACCTAACCCTACCTCACCACCTAAGACCTTACACACCTAATGGTTTATTAATTACCTTATAATTAATAAATCCACATCTCCAAACCCGCCACGTCATCTCGCCACCTCACCATGACCTAGCCCTAACCCTAAACCAACCTAATTAAGACCTATGACTTGATCCAGACCCACACCCGTGACTCATTACCCCCTCACCCGCAATCAAAACAAACCTAATAATAACTTGACCAAGCCCACAACTGATCCCTTCGGGAGAAAACAGAGGGAAAGTTGGCTATTTTACTAAAAATAGCCAACTTTGACCTAACCAACATCCGTGCCTACTCGACTGGCCAGTGTCGGTTAGGCATAACCACCATCGATTCCCTGTAAATGACATCCTCCAACCAAAAACAAAGGATCCGGAGATTCATTTGGGCAGGAAAACAGAGACAAGTGAAGAAAAGTAGGAAAGGTTGCAGAGAATAGCATCGAGGCCAAAGACTGCAACTGAGCAACTAGATCACTGTCACCCTCATTCAAGCATTGGAAAAGACTGAGGATAGCTTCATCAACTCACTTTCTAACATCGGATCATCCCAACTAAGCCTTACTGTCGCCACCACATTCCTTGGGCATGTATCTTCATTTGGAACCAGTAAGTATTATCTGGTAGTTCTTTGTTAACATTTTGCTTTAATTCATATTAAATGGGGAACTGACCACCTTCGAAAGGAAGTCTAATATTTCTTGGGCCTAAGGCAGTTCCCTCACTTGTTGTCTAACTAAAATCTAGTGGTCTTGCATTCTTATTTATAGGTAGTCCTTCCCAGACAAAAAGGAGTTCTTCACAATCGATATGATCTCTCTACGGTACACGCACACCTTCCCAACATTCAATAGGTATTCCTCCTAGCCCTAACCCTTATCTATTTCTTAAGAGAATGAAAGGATAGAAGCAACTCTATTCTGCAATGAAATTTTGGGCGAAACATTTAAGCACGCACCATGTAGTACCCATGTTCGGGATTAAATAATACTTGTCAAGCTTTCACACAGGGAGTCATACGTGGGATAGAAGGTGAAGATCTAAATAGGCACGAAAGGATTGGAAGGACCCACACGTGGTAAGGCAAGTTCAGATTTGTCAGGACTTAGCCAATCTTTGAGCATAGAGAACCTCATCTTCTTAGAAGATGGCATGTGGAACATCATTTTCGATTTGGATGTAAGATATGTCCATGCACATGCTTGCTTGTATATAATTCTAGTGAACATAGATTAAGTAACAGTTCGTACAAGTGGGGGTGATATGCACGGTATTGACAAGCTAATTAATCTTACTCTAACTACACAACACATAGTCAATGACATGCATAATCAGATACTATAGCTCATACCTCCACACTTTCCGCATGTGTGGCTATGCCCGATTGTAAATGGTAGCCTTGTGAGCCAAATCAAAATAGACATACAACCTTAGGTCTCTATGGAAAAGATTGACATCATCTGGCATCTAAGGGATAAGTCCCCACCAGTGATATATATACTATATCCTGAGGGTTAGGTGTATTGATTTAGGGTGGTGAATAATAGATATCTGGATAGTTATGTATGTGTAATGGAGAAAATATGTACAGTGACTAAATTACAAGTATCAGTTTGGTAGGTATATTAAGCACTGGTATCCCCAAGTAACAGTAGCTTATAAGGAGCTTCTATATTGCTATTAATAGATGGAACGATATTGGCTCCCATACTACCGACATCAGTTAACTGACTGTTGCCTGTTACTTTCATGACCGATCATTAGGGTAGCATGACCGATTATAGAATGACTGTGATTAACAGTTATTGACACACCATCTACCTATCAATTTCAACATCTTCATCATGTTAACATCCTGAATACAGTAAATCCCTAAAGTAGGGACCTATTTACCATGGTTGTGAGCACCCGGAAACGAGCACTCAGTTATGGTTTCAAATGCCTGTGTCATGCCATGACTATGAGTCACCCCCTTCACATCCTATAGTAAATTCTATGGTTACATCAAGTAGCATTTGAGTCTCACAAAATCCCTGTAGGATTATGAGGAATTTGCCAATTTTTTGGATGCTAAATCATAGCACCGTACAATCTTGTTTGAATCATATGCATGACTTTGGAACTACAACTTAGTCAGCTCCTCGTTGGTATGCCTAATAGGATCGCTGCTCACTGAGCCCCTTCCCCAACTAATAATTTTGAGCCTTACGAATCTTGACAAAAATTTGTGATGTCTCCCAACTCAAAAGATTGGGATAGTTCAAAGTGTCATCGATTGGTTTTCCTCTAGTTACATATGGGACCCCAAATTATCAAGAGATTGAACAATGCCACTACCTCATCTCTCAATCGCAGGTTGCCTCTTTCATGCGGACTTGCTATCTGCTTCCTATAGAATGCCTTATTGCTGTACCTTATGCTGCGTGATTCAACTGCGCACTATGAGTGTCCTCTAGTTTGCAACTTGACCACCATTGTTTCCTTTACTCTCCAACGTATTGAGTTTGATGATGATCAAACTCCTTTTGAGCACCAAGAACATGAGCAGAGGTGGAGTCAGAAAGAAGGAATTGAAGGTTCTTCTGTAGAAAGCATGGCATGATAGAAATAGAAGGGATAAGTAGTTTGAGATCCTCCATAGCTAGAATGTGCTCCTCTTCTTTATGGATTTGGAGCAGTTCTTGCACCATCCAGGTAATGATAAAAGTACTTTAGTTGGGTCCGTGATGTGAACTCACTCCTCCAGCATGAAGTTTGTCAAGTCAAACTCTTCATTCTCCAGCTCTAGAAGACAACTTGATGGAACATGCAAGTTCTACTTCTAGTCTACTTTTAACAGGAGTCAGTCCTGAAGCCACTACTTGTTATCCAACCCTAAGCCTATTCTGTAGGTGTTTGTAATCAAGGAAGATCTTTTCCATCCCAAATTTTAGAGCCCAACTTTTCAGATTCAGTATTTCCTTCAACATATGTTGGCACTCTCTTTTTGATGTCGTTATCCCTTGACTGTCAATTCTAGATTGGTGTCATCCTCCCAACATGGATTTGGTAATGCAAGCACGCGTGTATGGGTTGAAGCTAATCAACTGATATGAAGAATGTTTATGTGGTGGTGAAGGAGGTGAAACATACTTGTTTCTTTGGTGGAGGTGGTATTTCTGTTAACTCTTCTAAAGGAAAAATGACTGTTGGGAATTGAATGGTGAAAGAAGAATCGAGATGGGCTGGAAGACTACGGGATGTGAGGGATTAAGTCAAAAGAAGGTTGTTTCAGCAGATGGGGAGTTCTCAATGAGATGATGCAAGGATGGAGATGAATGGAAATATCACTATAACACGAGGTAAGTGGAGTGAAATGTTACCCATTGACAAGGTTGTTCAAGGTGCAAGTGATATAGGCCTCAATCTCTGCAGTGCAGAAGTGCATAGTTGAAGCAGAATTCTGTGACCATGAGGGTAGGAAGGTGTGCTCCTAAGGATCTAGTTAGTGCACTTGGAAGATGGTCCCATGCGGAATGGACATCGGTGCTTCATAACCAATTCCAATGAAGGGATCATTTTGTAGCTTGAGCCCTAGAAATGCACCATCCCCATCTCCATCTTTTGAAAAAATTCCATATAGACCAGCATCTGGGATGCAGATGGTCATTCATTACCGTATACACACTCTTGAGTATTCACGAGAAGAGCTCAAGTGATCGAGTTGAGGTGTAAAGCACTGCTGAAACCATATGAGTATGCAACCAAATCTGTGTGATCTAGAGAATCTGTAAAACGTCCCTGGAGGTGGAATGATACTGCTGGTGTTGATGTGAAGATCCATAGATAGGAAATGAAGTTATGGTTACACAAGTTTCCACCTGGAATGGCATAGATTGAAATCGATGGATAGAGAGTTTGATTTAAAATGGTTGCAAATGAATTGAAAGGATGGTTTGACAACTTCAGAGATGGTTGCTGATCAAATGGAGTCACCAGATGTGTTTGCAAGTGCATCCAAAGGCTGAAAGCAGTCAAAGGAACATAAGAAGGTATTCATTAATGAGGAAGAGATGGCACCTCGAAGGTCCCATTTTTCAGAGCGTGCCAATACCTGTTGAGTGCAAAATCACAGCACCCCTGGACGCACATCAGGCTTCTAGGTTGATGTTCAGGCATCTAGTGTGATTGCACAACATGGAAACCTCTCTCCAAGCGTGGGACTTGTAAAACTGAGAGAGGAATCTCCAGAGAAGGCTGGTTCCTGCTCCTAAACTACCTACCACAAGCTATTCCAGTGCAGGCAAGCTAATATAATCCTAATCTAACCATGCCAAGGAGACAGAGAGAGAGAGAGAGAAAGGAAAAATAGCAAAAGCCTACACTAAAATGGTGATACACCAGAGAAGGAGAATGTTGAACATCTATCAAAACTGCCATGGAACAAAGAGAGGTGAGCCAATGGGAAGGATGGACAGATGCATCACAGGCCCAAGGATAGATTTCACACAGAAAGTGTCCCAAAACTCCATGAACACGGCTCTAGATCTGCAGTGAACGTTCAAACATGCACAAATACCTGCAATGAAGAGAGGAAAGAAGAAAAAAAGCAAAAACGAGAAAGGATGGACAGATGCATCACAAAACACGTTTTGTTGCTTCAGAAGTTTGCACAGAACATCATTCCATTAATAGTAAAAGGCAAAAAATGCCATTACAGAGCAAGGGAGGAGGTTCGAACTCCATTTTCAACCCTGGAGAAGAAAAGAAGGGAGGGCAGAGCAGAAAGAATGAACAACTCCTTTATCTCTTTGCCCCTCTTTACAATATATAGGAAGAATGAGAGAGGGAAAAGAGAGGGAATTTAGATCTACCCCAACCACTTCTAGGTTGAATTCAATTAATCCCATTATGGCGGTGGGTGAGAATCCTGGCAATAGCGGCAGACTGTCTAGCAGAAACGGCGAGCTGTCTATTGTATTAAAGCTGGTCGCTGAAACGTCAGTTCTGCCATTACCATGCACCAGGGACGTTTCTCGATTCTCTCTCTCTATACTACACCAAAACTCGAGATTAGCCCTAGAATCATGTAGAGGATTTTACTAGATTTCCATTGATATCAAGAACGTGCAAATCCGAGCTCTGGATCAAAAGATATGACCATCTGAAGATGTAGGGCGCGGAACAGACTAAAACGGATTTTAAAATATTGTCCCACTTTTCGCCATTTGGACGACACTTGGCAGGTTCTGATTGGTCGCGTGTTTCTCCTTTGTGTCGGGTTCGGAGGTGTGACTTGCATTTGCATCGGGTTTGGGAGGTGGCTCGACATATGCTTCATGTTTATGTTTTCCCGAAACCCGCTTCCGCCAAGTCCTTTTCTTTGTTGTCGGGTTTGCTGAGCCTTCCGGCATATCCTTTGTTGTCGGGTTTTCCATTCCTTCCAACATGCCTTTGCGCCATGTTTCTCCGCCTCCGAAACCCGCTTTCCTTTGATGTCGGGTTTTCTAGCACCTCTGACACATTTTCCTTGTGGGCCCTAGCTTGGACACGTGGCACTATCCCATTGGCTCGGGTCAGTGCCTGAGACCTCGCCCTTTGACTGTTGGACTTTCCTCTTGAGACACGTGGCATCTTTTGGCTGGTTCTCGGGCCTGCCATGTCTTCCGCGTACTTCACGTCCATTCGTCCCGGATGTCCCAATGCTGCTTGGGACAAAAACTTCCGATCCGCCCGAAATGGGCTTCCTCGTCCCTCATTTGGCCGAAAACACGTGGCACCTTTTGATTGGCTTTCGGCTCCATCGGCTCCTTCGCGTACTTCGGGTATTTTTGTCCCGGACATCCCATTTTATTTTGACCGCTTGGGACAATTTCACCCAGTTCGGCCGGTTCGCGCCTTTTTGGCCCGCTTGTCCCACTTGCGTCCCTCTCAACAGTTAGCCAATTTTTTCTCGGTCGAACCAGCATTTCGCGCCCGCTGCGTACTTTTGTCCCAGATGTCCCTGTTGCTTTGCAGGCTATTTGTGCTTACTTCGGCCGAGCCGGCCGGTTCAGGCCTTTTTGTCCCAAATGTCCTGACTGCCCCTAGGACTAGGACTTGGTCACTTTTATGATTTTTTCCTGGATCAACCTACTTGCCTTCTGCAACCTTTTTTTTTTGCATTTTCTCAGAGCTTGCTCTTTTCCTCTCAGACAGGGAACTTAGAAAATATTTGAGGGGACTCTAGCAACATTATTTTTGGCCCCGAATCAATCAATTTTCCTGGGACTTGAATACTCTGATGTATGTTATCAAAATTACCCTGGGGGGGGAATTTTGGATAACAAGAATTACCGAAATTTACTCGCTTTAATAGTAAGGAGGACCCTCAACAACACTTGTGATCATTTAGACATGCCTGCTATCTGATTGCTCATGATGATGCCCTACTACTCCGTACCTTTCCCATGTCCTTATCAAGACCTGCCTTGGAGTGGTACAGTGCTTTAACCCAACATTCAATCTTCTCCTTTAACTAGTTAGCCCAATCTTTCTTGGATCACTTCTCCATCAATATTTCTAAGAAATTATCCATTACCGACCTCTATGTCATCCGACAATTTGAAGATGATTCTATCGCAGATTTCGTTGGACGATGGCGGGGCCTCATCAACTAACTTACTTGCACCTTACCTTAGGCCAAGCTCGTCGAACTATTTACGTGGGCCTGTGCTGAACACATTTCTCCCACCCTCCAAATTCAAACTTTCCACACCTTTGATGAGGCCTTTACTATGGCTCGGAAACTAGAGATTTGAGCCTTAGAGGAAGAGAAATTGAGGTTACGCAACAAAAGCTCAAATTTTCGGACCCAAGACTCTACCACCAAACCCAACACCACCAATTCTCACACATCAGCTACTTCGAAATCAAAGGTTTCCGTACACGCTGTGACAGTCAAATCTCAAGCACTGTCTAATACCCAGCCGAAAGCCACCTATAAGTATAAAGCTGAGCCCATCAACTATACTCCCTTGGGAGAAACTTATGGTGTGATCTTAGACAAATTTCTTAAAGCAGGAGCTATCACCTTGTCTCTTGTTAAACCTCACTCCGGGTTTGATTCCACTCAGGCTATTCCCTCTTGGTATAAAGAAAATGACTTCTATAACTTCCATCACGTGAAGGGACACAGTCACGAAAATTGCAAGATGTTGAAAAACATAGTGCAGGAAATGGTTGATGCAGGGGATATAACTCTCGACAATCCTAATGCCCCCGCTAATCGAAATTTAAAAATCTTCAACAAAAAATTTCCAAACCATGCATCTAACAGTAACACAAATCAAGATACCTTAGCCGAGGAGAAGAGTGTGCATGAGATCCATGCGATTTTCAACTCCCAACACAGGACTTCCATTGAGGAAATTCTGAATCAAGCTTCTTCACCAACGCAGGGACTTTCACCCCCTTCTCCTTCATCAGGACGAGAGGATAGTCCCTCTATTCCTTTACCTATAAAGGAATTAACCACCTAGAGTTCTCTTCTCACAAATGAACCTTCTTACACCACATCCCTACAAGATTGTGAGTGGATGTTATCTAACTTATCTATTTCCCAAACATCTCCTTCCACCACTCTTGCTGTAAAAGAAGAAGGCTCGCCACTGTTTCTATCATCCTTAGAAGAGAAACCTCTCAAACCGACATCACCAAACTCCTTAATGATGACGAATCCCCTCAAACATGCCTTCCTACCTATTAGTTCTTCGTCGCCTAAATATTTTCAGCGACCGGTTGACCTCTTAACACCCATTGATACAGTGCCTCATTTACCCCCTGTATCACACCCACAGTGGACCGGAATCACAACCCACCTCTCTTCCATACAAAATTTCTTCTTTACACTTGAAGATTTTCATCCCTCAGAAGATAGACGAGTCCTATGGGAGCGTTTGAGTACACCATGCTCTACTCAAATGCAGATGACCGATCCAGACACCTCTACCATATACCCGAGGTGTTTACAAAATCTCAAAATGCCTATGTCCTCATCTTCACCCCCCCTCATCTCTACCGAATACCTCATCCACCTCTATTAACCTAACCAAACCTTCCCCTACGCTTGGGACTTCACCAATACCCAACCTAACACACCCACCTAAACGGTTAGATTTATCCAAAAATAAAGCCGTCCATCCACCTAGGAGACAGACCCAATCTCCTCAAGTCCAATCTATGCCTCTGTCACAACTAAAACCCTCGCCGTCACACCTACCTTCTATATTGGGACCTCACCCCTCCACCTTGCCTCAATACATCATACCTCTTGCGTTTTCTGTAAAATGACCTGCACCTTCCGTACACCCATACAGAGATCCACGGGTGTATCAACACCGTCACCCCAAGTATCCTGTCCACCTACCAACCCTAAACAAACTCCATCATCAAAGGATTTGTTTGCTGTCACTCCTCTTTCCCCGTGGTTGTTTCCTGCCACCACGTCATCTATGGCCTCATCATCTAACCAGCTAAACATGACTTCTGCGCCGAAGAATCCACGTTTAGTTAAATCCAATTATCAAAACCCCTTGTCTAAACCACCACCCGTACGAACCAACCATACCCAACCATTACCAAAACCCACCCAATCAATAGCCTCATCTTCCTCTAACTTTGACCCGCTCAAAGGATCTTATGCCAAGATCCTTGATATGTTGGTGGAGAATGTGACCATTTCCCTACCCCCACTTAGACCCTATGATCCATCTAAACCTCGACCTATAGGTTATGATGAGTCTAAAATCTACGCTTACCACCGCACACCAAGACATGATGTGGAGGGATGCAAACCTTTGAAAGCCATCCTTCATCAGTCACCTATCTCGGATAGAAAGGTTAAGAAAGACAACTTACGAAGGGAGAAACCTTTAGCTTCAATCCCCTCTCCTATACCACCTGTCCCCACCTCACCAAGATCTATTATTATTACAACCCCACCTCTCGAAGACAATGACTTATCCCTGCCATCTTCCTCCTCTCGTGTTCACGAGATCAACATGATTATTATTGCTACTCGAGGCCAAAAAAAACAATGGGAAAGCTAAAGAAAGCACACCTGGCGGCCTCTCTTTCTCTGTCTACCATCTCAATCGCACCACCACCTAAAGTGGTTATTCGTGGACCTGTCTACCCCGTCTCTGATGGAGTTGCCCATTATACCATGATCAAACAGCTTCACCAATCACCTGTAAAAATGACACTATATGATCTCATTCAAACCTCTAAATCTCATCGACAAGCTCTCATTGAAATCCTTCAAGGGATAGAGGTCTTACCTAACGAAACCTTTCCCGTTGCTTCCATTTTAACACCCAACCACGTCGCCTCTCTCACCAAACAACCTACCTCCACAACCACTTCTGTCCCTGTACAGCAAGCCGTTGCTGTCAGTTTCTCCGAAGAGGAAATTGTCATCTTTGGTGCAGAAGATCCTGAGCCTGCTCTTTTCATCTCGGCTTATGTCCAAGACATCCGAGTACGTCGTGTTATGATTGAAGGGGGTGAATTAGCCTAAACATCATCTCTTCCAAAGCCTTCCAACAAATGAATATCCCTTCTAGCTGCATGTGTGCCAACCCCACCATGTTGCGTTCATTAAATGATGCTATTACTTCTACTTTAGGCACCGTGATCCTTAACATTCGTGTAGGGCCATGTAGCTTACTCGAACTCTTCTATGTCCTTGAGGGAGAATTCCAATACAACATGTTGTTAGGCTACCCTTGGATCTGGGCTATGGGATGCGTTCCCTCCACCTTACATAGATGCATAAAATTTGAGTATGAGGGGAAGTCATACACCATAAAAGCTGATGCTCCCCCCTTCAAAACCTGCAATATGTTATATCGCCCTAATGATGTGCTTGTACCAGTCAAGGCACCCATTCATCCAACCCAACCATCTACTTCGCCCACACCTCAACCATCCACCTTAGCCGCACCTACACCTTCAACCAATGAAACCACCACTGCCACAAATACCACTTCCTTCCCCACGGATAACATCCCAACCTCAGATCCCTTGGTAGATGTTTTTCAACGCCTTATGCTGGGGGAGTATCGCCTATATAACGTTAGCACTTTCCATACCCCACAGGAGTACGGACAGTTACATGCACATCCTACCTATGACCGTCATGTGGGGGAGGTGATCTCCTACGGACCACCTAATTGCCGCACCAACCTAACGTATGGGGGTGTCGACGCATCCTCCGTTACCCCTGAACCTCCCCTTGGTGTGGTTCCCTTCCAATCTGATTTTCAATATCTAACAAATCGTTGTTTTGCCCTCACCTTCTTGACTCACTGTGCTTGGAAAGGTTTTGGTTTCGGTCTTTATGAACAAGGCCGACATACAATCATTCCCGTGACTACACGCAAACACAAAGATCGTAGTGGTCTTGGATTTTCTGAAACACTTACACCAAAGAAACCTCGTGTCAGTTGTATCTGGGAAGACAATGACATTACCTCTTCTGAACCATCATCACCTATTTTGCCATCTTCACCCACAGAGTCGATAGACCCGAAATCTATCCCTCCTAACTTTTTTTTTCTTTTCGTAAATGCTATCTTCCTGGGTCCTCTCACTTATCAATGCGATAATGAAGACCCATCTTCTCTTCCCCTTCTGTATCCAGACATGATCGAAGAAGACTCGCCTTCAATTAATGTTGTTGAGTGCCAGGATGACGACTCCATCCTCACTTACCTTGGCGCGGACGACTCTTATATTCAACGCACCTTACCATCTAAAACTCAAACCATGTTGAATGAGTCGACTATAGAAATCAACATCCACACAGAGGACGATCCTCACATTGTGAAGATCAAACAATCTCTTAACGCATCAGAACAAACTGCCTTCACTACCTTCCTCCGTGCCCGCAACCAAGCTTTCGCTTGGTCCTACACTGACATGCCAGGAATCGATCCTGACATTGTTGTCCATAACATTACTCTGAAACCCGACTCCAAACCAGTTAAACAGAAACTGAGAAAAATGCATCCACGCATTGCCCTCTTGGTCAAAGAAGAGCTTCAACAACTCCTTTCTGTTTCCTTCATCTTACCTATTGACTATCCTCAATGGATTTCTAACATCGTACCTGTCACTAAAGCAACGGGGGGACTTTGGATATGCACGGATTTTCGGGACCTTAACCTCGCTTGCCCAAAGGATGACTTCCCCTTACCTAGCATTGATCAACTTGTTGATCTCACTGCAGGCCATGAGATGCTTTCTCTCATGGATGGCTTCTCGGGATACAATCAAATTTTGGTAGCCCCGGCTGATCAACATAAAACTGCCTTCATTACCCCATGGGGGACCTTCTACTATCGTGTCATGCCATTTGGCCTTAAGAATGCTGGTGCGACCTATCAGCGGGCTATGACTTACATTTTTCATGACATTATGCACACTATCCTTGAGGATTATGTCGATGATCTTCTTGGCAAATCTAAACATCGCAGTGAACATCTCGATGTTTTAACCATTATTTTTGATCACCTGTTACAATACTGTGTTCGTCTTCAACCAAAGAAATGTGTCTTTGGTGTCCTTTCGGGAAAACTCCTTGGTTTTATCATCTCTTTGCGTGGCATTGAGGTTGATCCAGCAAAAGTCAAAGCTATCCTAGAAATTCCCACACCCACTAACCTCAAAAAATTGCATGGTTTGCAGGGAAAACTCCAATCTATCCGGTGTTTCATCTCACAACTCTCAGATCGATGTCAACCTTTCCATCATCTCCTTAAAAAGGACATTGTCTTTCAATGGAGCGAAGAGTGCCACCAAGCCTTTGAGGCTCTTAAAGCCTATCTCTTGCAACCACCCGTGCTTGTCCCACCTCAGGATGATCACCCTTTCTACCTTTACCTTTCTGCCACCGACCATGTTGTAGGAGCCATGCTCGCACATCGTGACTCTGAGCATCGAGAACAATCCATTTATTACATAAGCCATACTTTTGTGGATTACGAGACTAGGTATACACACGTAGAAAAGTTGTGCCTAGCCCTATCATTCGTGGCCACCAAACTCTGACATTACCTCCTGAATCACAAAACTTTTGTCATCACCAATGCTGACCCCATCCATTATATGTACGCCAAACCTCATCTAAACCAACGCATCGCCCAATGGCTTATGCTCCTCGCTGACCTCGACCTTGAGTTTGTACACCAAAAATCAGTCAAAGGACAAACTATCGCAGACCAACTCGCGGAAGCCCCTTTACCTGGGGAACAATTTACCAATTTTACTTTCCCTGACGAACTCATCACAACTCTTTCACTCAGTGAGGTGTCGTATCCAATGACCCTCTTCTTTGATGGATCCAAATGCCAGCGCGGCGAAGGGGCAGGCATTGTTCTCATTCCTCTTGAAGGTGAACCTATGCCTCTTTCATTCAGGCTCGATTTCCCCTGCACTAACAACACGAGTGGAATACGAGGCCCTTGTTTTGGGTCTCCAGGTTGCGTTACACTTAGGTGTAAAGTCTATTAACATTTTCAGTGACTCTCAATTGGTAGTCAATCAAGTTACGGGCATCTACCAATGTAAAAATGAGGAACTTCAAAAGTACAAACATTACGTGGATTCACTTTTGACCTTATTTACTCATTATTCTATCCAAACCATTCCCCGCTCAACTAATAAATTTACAGATACTATGGCTTGCTTGGCCTCACAAATTCCTGCCTCACCAACTGACTCTGACATATTTGTCTTGGTCCAACAACTCTTTGCCCCATCTTACTCAGTCCCGGATGTTTGTATGGTAAATAATGTATCTGCTAATTCACAGGATACCTGGTATCACCAATTTCACGACTACCTTACAACCTCTGTTCTCCCACCTGACCTTACTAGTAACGAAAAACACACTTTTCTTAAAAGTGTTTCTCATTATGTCATCATGGGGGGACTCCTCTATAAACGTGGCTTTGATGGCATCCTCCTTTGATGTCTAACTGGCGCGGAGGTCACCTATACCATCCAACAAGTCCATGACGGAATTTGTGGTGGACATTTTAGTGGCCTTGCCGTGGCCAAACGGATCCTTCGCCTAGGCTATTATTGGCCTACTCTTAATAATGACTGCTACGAATATGTTAAGCATTGTGTTATGTGTCAACAACATGCCAACCTTCAACATACTCCTAGCCACCCGCTACAGGTCGCACGAGATCTTTGGCCTTTCTCACAATGGGGTTTAGACCTTATTGGTGAGATTCACCCACCTTCTTCGCAACGTCACCATTGGATAATCACAGCAACTGAATATTACACTAAATGGGTGGAGGCCATTCCACTCATTTCAACCAAAAAAGAAAAAATCGTAGAGTTCATCAACCATCACATTATCTGTCGTTTTGGTGTTCCTCATCGCCTGATAACAGATAATGGAAAATATTTCAAAAATAAGTTGTTACAAGACCTTTGTGACAACTTTGGTATCAAACTTAGCTTCTCATCACCTTACTATCCACAAGAAAATGGTCAAGCCGAATCTTCTAACAAAACCCTAACCAAAATTCTCATGAAAGTCGTTAACAATTCTGGAAACAATTGGCCTGATCACATCCCCTTTGCCCTTTGGGCTTATCGTACCAGCATTCGTACTTCCACTAATGCCACACCATTCTCTTTGGTATATGGTACCGAGGCTGTCTTGCCTCTCGAAATACAAATCCCCTCCCTAAGAATATCTCTCCAGGATATTCTCACCAATGATGATTTCCACCAAGAGCGGTTAGCCCAATTAGAGCTTCTTGACGAGCGTCGTCTTACAGCTCTTGACCACCTTCAAATCTATCAAAAGTGCATCAAGCGTGCTTATGATAAGCAAATTCATGAGCGTACCTTTCAGATTGGTGATCTTGTCCTCAAAGAGAATCAACATGTAACCAAACTAGAAAAGAGCAAACGTGGAAAATTTACTCCTAATTGGATTGGGCCTTACATTATCACTCACACTTACGGATCAGGCACTTACCGTTTAGCTTCACTTAATGGTAAACCTGAGCCTGAACCCCTTAATGCCTTGCATCTCCGACCATTCTACTGTTGAATTTAGTGTTACATCACTTCTTATCTACCTTGCGCTCGTCCCTTGAGCTCATTTACCACCTCATACAGTTTGTTTCATGCATCTCAAAGTAGAATCAACCTCACGTGGTTTGATCATCACCTCCTCTTAAAGATGCCTTCCCCTTTTTAGTCTGGTCCATGACTTAAAAGTATCAAAATAACAAGTTCTCAATTATACAATTCTGGGATATTCTTGAGTCAAACTTCCTGCAAAACTAGATGCTTCATGCCAAATGGACATCTAGACCTCTAAGTTATACATAGACTGCTCCCTCGAAGGACAGCTATGTGCAAAGCCACATCTGCTATTATAAACTAGACTGCTCCCTCGAAGGACAAGCTATGCACAAAAGCCACATCTGCTACTATAAATAGACTGCTCCCTTGAAGGACAGCTATACAAAGTCAGCCTCTATCAAAAGCTTCTCGCATTGATCAGCTTCGTGAAGACCTCAAGAACAACAAAATGCATATCCCATATAGACTTCCCGCATCGATCAGTCTATATCCAGAAAAATAAAAGCAATATTCAAAAGCACTTTTGAGTCATGGACTTGTCTATTCAGGTTTGGTTCTCTTTCAGAATAATCACCTTATAACAAGTTCTCTGCACCCCAGCTATACCATCCACCTCACCTCACCATTCTTCAAAACAACAAAACTCAAGGGATGTGACGTATATCCGATATATTGTGATTATACAACTCTTTTCACCTATCGACTTCTCGCCTATGCAAGGTACCTAGAGATTCAAGCTCATCCTATGATAATACGTGATTTGTTTAGCTCTTTCCAACTATGGGACATTTTTGCCTCTTTTACCCGAATCTAGGATTATATGTTGACCTTAATCAGGACATGGTTCCCTTATGCTTGGGTAAGCTAACCCTCGCTTCACCTATACCTTACCAACTCCAACAACCTTACCCTACCAATATCAAAAATTTTACCAACCAACAAATTGCCTAAACACAACCAAATTACCTAAATTCATCTCTCCCTGGTCCTAAGGGAGAACTACATCGGTCTGAGGCCCCTCCTTGCTTTGTGCAATGGGCTATGTAGGCAGCACTTAGGAGACATGGGGTCTCCCAAGGTTAGCTCGACCATCCCCTACCATAACCTATCATATGTTGTGTTTTTCCTTAAAAATATAAATGATTTCACATATTTATATTGATAACACTCACCTTTGTCCTTTATCAATTCAAAACATTCAAAACACAAACATTTCTTATTATTATCATAAACTCAAAATCATGCCATACATATTCAGTTTTATTTAGATGTTAAACAAATACATCTTCTCTATCATCAACGCAGGTCGGTTGCATCCTTATTTATTCTTCTACCCTTATACAAATTCATTTTTCACCCATCGCCTCATCCCGAACTTAGGTAAGTGATCGTGATCGTTGACGTCGCTCACCTGGCCTCTCCAACCTCAAAGGCCATAACCACTCTATTGGTTCCTCCCCTTATCCACCAATTCATTTCACCAACATCACCTACCCCCGGCTTTGCTAAATAGCCTTATTTTGAATTCATTGGCCTGACCCAGGCCACAACAAACCAATTGGCCTGACCCAACAACAACCAATCGGACCCAAGGCCGCAACCCAACCGGCCCAACCCAAGGCCGCAACCAAATTGGCCCGACCCAAGGCCAAAACAAACCAAGTCGGCCCAACCAATCGGCCCGACCCAAGGACCCAAAGGCCGACCTAAGGCCCAACAAACCAATCGGCCCGACCCAAGGCCGCAACCCAACTGACCCAATCGGCCCGACCCAAGGCCGCAACCAACCAATCGGCCCGACCCAAGGCCACCACCCACCAATCAGCCCGACCCAAGGCCACAACCCACCAATCGGCCCGACCCAAGGCCGCAACCAACCAATCGGCCTGACCCAAGGCCACACCAATTAAGTACCTCGACCAAGACCCACAATTTACGATTCTATCATGTAGCTGTTTGTTCCATCGAGCTCACCTGTTCGTGTTTTAGCATAACTAGGATACTTGAATTGATCAGCCGACCAGCATTGCCTAGACCAAGACCGTGACATTTATCTCAACCAAACCAACCATTTGGTACTACCGAACATGCCTAAATGTTCCGGTACCTTACCCGTTATATCCCCTGGAGCTACTTCCTATGCCTTGGATACCAGGATTATATCACCCTTGTTTGGATAAACTATCGACCTTTGCCTATGAATTGCTTGTTTTCTCTTCACATCGTGTACCCTGGTCGCACTACTGCATTTCAACGTGCGTCTGCTTCCTTGAACTTACCCCACCATCTTACCATCATCTCATCATAATTCACCCTTTATCAACCCTATCCCTGATTTCACGTCACCTCAATCTGTGATAGATTTGAGGGGGATTACCTATACCCTTAACTGGGGCAACCACTTTTTATTTTTGTCAGTGCAGCTTTAAAATACAAGCTACACGATAATAAGGGGCAAATGTAGACACCAAATTTGGGTCTTACGATGCCCTTTACCCCGTATCTCGTCCCGCAACCTAACCCTACCTCACCACCTAAAACCTTACACACTTAATGATTTATTAATTACCTTATAATTAATAAATCCACATCTCCAAACCTGCCACCTCATCTCGCCACCTCACCATGACCTAGCCCTAACCCTAAACCAACCTAATTAAGACCTATGACTTGGTCCAGACCCACACCCATGACTCATCACCCCTCACCCACACCAAAACAAGCCTAATAATGACTTGACCAAGCCCACAACTGATCCCTCAGGAGAAAAGGAGGGAAAGATGGTTGTTTTACTAAAAATAGCCACTTTGACCTAACCGACATCGGTTCCTACTCGACCGCTCGTCGGTTACGTAACCACCATCAGTTCCCTGTTAATGACCTCCCCCAACCAAAAAGAAAGGATCCGAGATTCATTTGGGCAGAGAAAGAGAAGTGAAACAAGTAGAAAAGGTTGCAGAGAAGAGCATCGAGCCGAAGACTGCAACTGAGCAACTGGATCGCTGTCACCCTTGTTCAAGCATTGGAAAAGACTGAGGATAGCTTCATCAGCTCTCTTTCTAATACCAGATCATCCCAACTAAGCCTTACTATCGCCACCACATTCCTTGGACTTGTATCTTCATCAGGAACCAGTAAGTATTATCTTGTAGTTCTTTGTTATCATTTTTATTTAATTCATATTAAATGGGGAACTGACCACCTTCGAAAGGAAGTCTAATATTTCCTGGGCCTAAGGCAGTTCCCTCACTTGTTGTCTAACTAAAATCTAGTGGTCTTGCATTCTTATTTACAGGTAGTCCTTCCCAGACAAAAAGGAGTTCTTCACAATCGATCTGATCTCTCTACGGTACGTGCACACCTTCCCAACATTCAACAGGTATTCCTCCTAGCCCTAACCCTTATCTGTTTCTCAAGAGAATGAAAGGATAGAAGCAACTCTATTCCGGAATGAAATTCTGTGTGAAACATCTTGTCATTATGCATGAACATTTTGGTACATTTTAGTATAAATCTACCATATTTTGTAATCGTGACTAAAGTTCTCCTACTTGTAAGCATGTATTTATGTTAAATGACCATTCTAGTATTAATTTACAAATTTTTCATCATCTACAACCTACATATAGTTAGTAAACCATTTGTGTGGTAACAATCTAATATCAACCATGAGTTGAGCATGTGTGTCATCGTCCTTACGCCTAATCCGAACGACATTCCTAAACAATTGGATATTCTCCTCTAGCATAGTGAAAAGACCAACCTCTATTAGGAAAACATCTTCAATTCACCTCAACTAATGGGCCATCATCGAGGAATTCGATTTAATCCTAGCATTCAAACATTGTCTATCCATAGTTTATTATCCACATCACTTTTTATTATCAGTTGTAATCTTATTATAGATTTTTTTTGCTTGATTGTCTAAAAGCAAGTTGACATACGTTAAAGGAAGCCCTTTAGTTCCTATAATTAGAATTTTACAAGAAACTCACCTCATCATTATCTAATATTTCTATGTGTGTGCATGTTTCAAGTTATTTGGAAGAAGAGCTTCATGTGCGCGTTTGGATCTACCATATTTTTTCAACATCTATGCAAGTTTCGTTAAACCCTGACATTTCTAAGTTTTAGTGAGTTATTTCATAAAGTAAAATTGAATCCTAAAATATACTAAAACATCTAGCAGCCTATTGGTTTTTAAAATAGCACTTTGTAGTATTCAACAGTCAGGGGATAGCAAGTCCCTCCTCTTTATGGGAGAGTTTTCCTTATTGAAAGAAAACAACAAAGCTTATATACAAATGTAAAAAATTTATATTGATGAGGAATTTTGATACTTTGGAATGTTTCATACCAACATAGATTATTAATACTTAAGAGTGGAAGAAAAAAGAAATGGAAAGAGAAGAACACAATAGTACTTTCAGGTAATATAAATAGAAGAATATAACCTTATACATACTTAGCAAAAGGAACACCGAATAGAATCATTCACATTGGCAACATATGATATTATTCCATAGACACAAATTTCTAGAACTCATATCATAAGAACACAAATTTTCTTAACACAAAAGATTGATGATTCATAAATCTCAACAAGAATAGAAAGGACAGTAGATGAGAATGAGAAATAAGGGAAAATCTTCTATATTGATTTACTTTCAATTCTAATACATTTCAAAAATATCAGGGTCCCGTCCATAACAATGGCATGAAGATCTCATTAAATAACTTACAAAGGTAGTTACATTCGGTTCTAACTTCTTTTAATCTAAAGATTAAAGATTACTTAACAAATAAATTAATAGAATGTCTTTAATCAAGTATTACATCATGAGTTTTAAAAACCCCAAAATAAAAAAAAAGTGACTTAGGACTCAAGAGCAGAAACATCCGAAGGAGGCTAAGAAGGGCCAATTTTCTTAATAATCTGATGTCTTAATATTTTTAATGCTTCAACTATCTCCATGCACTTTGGGATGGTGGTGTTAGAAGTAGCATGTGTCCACATACCAAGACACTTCTCCATATCCTTCTCAAACTCTGTGTTTTCCAGAAACTCTTTGTTTGCCTCAGTGATAGCTGATTGAAGAGAGCAGACATCTTTCATTTTCTCCTTAGACATTGACTCTTCCTTGAAAATATCCTCTTTGATGAAGGTGTTGAAATGGGGCTTGATCTCTTGCATAGAAAACTGACTACCTAAGGCTTCATTCTAGATTTGACAATGAATATATTGGAAGGAATCAGATGACAAGTAGTCAAAGATTCTCCTTTTTACCACATATTTTTCAGTTCTCCCACTACTTCCTCTAAAACCTTGATCTTCCAATCAATAATGAAAACCTAGGATTTTGATAGATTGTTCTTGGTTTCATCAAATACTTTGCTTACCAATAAAATATGCTCATATCTTTTTCTCATCAAACGAAGATCTTGCATGCATTCACACCATAGCTTCAGCTCTTTTTCAAAGCCATTGAGTGTTGTGATGAATTTCAACTGCAATTTGGACACCTTTTCAAATGACTTGAAGGCCTCTTTAACGAAGTTCAATCTAACCACTGTCTATCATCAACTAGTGAATGGCCTTTCCATAAGTGTCGTGTTTATGAATATCCTTGATGGTCTGAATTTCATCCTTGCTGAGAACTATGGGAGGGGGAAGAGTGGTTAATGGATTTGGATCCAACACCTTATCTTTTTTCCAACAAGGATTTTATAAAATCTAAAAGAACCTAATTATGTTCTTCCAATTGCTCCACAGTTTGTTTTCCCTTTTCCAATTGCTCAATGACCATGGTCACAGTTTCTATAAGGTTATGAACCTCACTTTCTAATGTAGAATCCCCAAGTGGAATCCTTGTGAGCTCTAAGTTAGAAACCAAAAGATATTTCTCCTCCTTATTTACCTTAGGCTTTGTAATCTCCATGAATTGTTGACCTTGAGAATCTGAAACTAGCCTTAAGGTAATGTTATCACCGAATCACATCACCCTTATGTTTACACAAGTACATGTACTTGAACTCACGGTGATTGGATAACTTGGGTAATATCTCCAAGTTGTGGGACTTGCTACTTGAGATAGACCTCCAGAGAAAGTTGGTTCTTGCTCCTAAACTATCTGACACAATCTACTCTAATGCAGGAAAAACTAACTGTCCTAATATAACTTTCCAAGGGATCAAGGAGAGAGAATACATAAAAAAATGAAATCTTACACTACAGCGGTGATACACCAGAAAAGGATGGGTGTGAGATTAGTCTTCCAATGTGTGAGATACAAAAGCAAAGTGCACACTAGAAGGGGGTAATAACAGTTTTCCACAATCTAACAAAATGCATTCACAACAATATTTCATACATGCATAATAATAACGAGTCCTTGCAAGAGCATACAAATAGACGCAATATTCTTGTGATGAAGGTTGAAAGGGTAAGAGGAGTGCAAACAAACACAATAGGGGAAGATGCATCCACAAACTTGTATTTTATTGCTTCATTAATATGAACGGTTCAATCTCTTGCAAAATAAGGGCCTGGATCACCATACAAGGAGTCCACTATAAGGGCTTACAGCACATTGGCTTCAAAAATTAATTTTTACATAACTTTGTTGTAATAAAACTCCTTTTACATTGAGCCCAACACTCCAATTTATAGAAAAATAAGAAGAGAGAGAGAGAGAGAGAGAGAGAGAGAGAGGGAAAATGGAAATCCTAAAATCTGTCCTTTAACCACTAGTAAGAGGTATTAAATGGAGTGAAATGATGTTCTGTTACTTGCAAAAGGCTCCCCATACTATCCCATGTCTTGCAGCAATGAAAGAATGATAACCATGCCTCTTAATTGCACTCTTAACCACCAAATAAAACATTGTTCTGAACTTGGCCACATTTTCTGAAAAATAGCTATCTATCCTTCATAAAATCTAGAATTTCTTAATTTTTGTGCATTGGGATCGGATCCATGATTCCAATGGTACCAGTTTTGTGTGATTTTGTTGAGAAATGCAAAAGTTATGGCCTTCTGAGTGCGAGCAGCTATTTTGGGTCTGCCAGGCATTTTTTGTCATTTGATGGGAATGAGCATTAATTAACTGGAGCTGAATACATTTCTTATATTTTAATGAAAGTCTAATTTTATGAAAATCAGAGCTTGGAGTCAAAATTTATGGCCATTTGAAGTTCGGGAGGTCAAATATTGACTTTTCTCTTCATTGCGGCTATTTCGGCAAAATCGGGTCCGCGTGTCACGGGAAAAAATCTCCGCATCACCCGATTCGGGCTTCCTTGTCCCCGAGCATCTGTTGTTGACCAATACATGAGGGTAGTTGACTTCCACATTTTCTGCATCTCATTTATCTTGGCTCCTTGTGCGGTGATTTTGCCTTTTCACGTCCCGATGTCCCAATTGTCCTGTGGACCGTTTAGGACAAAAATGTCTAATTTTTCTGCAAAACACCAGAATGAGCCCATTTTCCAGATTTTTCCAATTTTCTCTAACTTCTTGGGTTTTTTCCTAGATGGGGAAGTTAGAGAGAAGCCAAGGGGACCCCAAAAACATGATTTTTGGCCTTGAATCAATTCTACTTACTCAAGACTGAAGAATCTGATGCATGTTATCAAAATTACCTTGAGGGGTGAATTTTGGATAACAGGTAATATTTTCTTTCTTTGTTAAAGGAGGTGGAGTATTACTGAGCAAGGCTACCACAACATCAAACTGTGGAACCACAATTTGAGAGGTGGAATTCCTTTTCCTGCTGTAGACACCTAAAACATGCTTACAGTTAGAATTTCATCCAATTCAAAAAATTGATGACACTTTGTTAATTCCCCATTCTTCGCTCCATTCTCGGATGCCCATGCACAACACTCTTTCAGTTGTATTCCTCCTATAATTAGCTTATTTGGCTAATATCTCTCTTAATAGCAAAACATTCCTCCTTTCGACCACTCAGAACCTCCCTAGTTCTCTCTAGACCACTTCTATTGGCTTCATAGGCTATCTATCAGTCATAATTGATTATCTAGACCCCTCACAACTCTCAATGACTCTCTAATCACTTGCTAATCAAGTTTAACCAGCCTAAACCCTAGTTAACTAGCCTAAACAAATCTTAACTAAGCCAAAAGCATGTTTATCCTAATCTAATCTAAAAGAGCTTTAGTCCCACATGCACCCAAATTCCAAACTCTTCCAAACTAGAAACTATAAATATAAGCCTAAGGACCTCCTTTCAAATGGCCCTTCTCTCTCAAGCACTTTAGAAAGGCATTATAAATCATTTGTGATAGCTTTAAGCTATATAACATTTGGATATTGGTCATACTCCATTATTGAGAGCTCCTTTATCTTGCATCCATCCATGCCAAATATAGTTAGTAAGGGAAGATCTAAAGCTTGGCCATGTAGCCAACTTGGAGAGATCTCTTCACTATTTTGGGAGTAAACAACACACAATTTAATTTCTTAAAATATTGTTAATAAGGGGAGATCTAAAACTTGGCCATGTAGCCAACTTGGAGAGATCTATTCAATATTTTGGGAGTAAACAACACACAATTTAATTTCTTATAATCTAGTTAGTAAGGGAAGATCTAAAGCTTGGCCATGTAGCCAAATTAGAGAGATCTCTTCACTATGTTTCAGAGTAAACAACACACAATATGATTACTTAGAATCTAACTAGGTTCACTTTCATTAAGCTTTCATGGAGTAGAGAGTAGTATACATGTTAGTTTTTGATGTTTTTGTCAAATTTATAATGCTTGCATGTTAGTTTCCCTTGTTTAGCTCTTATCTCATGGTGCATGGATGAGTTAGAAAAGCTTTGAGGTTCTTTGGCCTCATTCCAAAGATTTTGTAACTTTCCATTGCATACACCTCCTATCAATGAAAGGCTAGACCCAAGCAAAGGAGGAGGAAGATGCAAAAGGAGCAATGGGTCCAAGTGCAAGTGTACTTATCACACTTAATGTTTGCACCATAGATGTTTCCAATGGAGAGATTGGCATATCCTTAGGAATATCCTTGGAAGAAGGGTCCACCAAACCCAGATATTTAGACATTTGGCCCTTATTCTCCATCTCAATAGTGTTGACAGGGGGTTCTTCCTCTTCCTTTAGTTCTTCATTGTTATCTTCACTCAAAACAGTGACATCCTATGACTTTGCGAGAACCCATGACTATTCCAAAGAAAATTCCTCCTTTTCCTCTATCATTTGATCTTTCTTGAAAGCCTTGCCTTTCTTCATGTATACCTTAGTCAAAGAGGAAGGAGTGGATTTCTCGGGCATCTCAACATCGAGTGCAGGTTCTTCTTTTGTAGAAGAGGAAGTTTCTTGTGAAGAAGACCTAGCTCTATTCTTGAAGTTCTACATCTTATTATCAAACCAATGGTTCTCACTAAAATTGGGTTGATCACCTCTTTCAAATCATCCTACTCTTTTACAAACCAATCAATGGTTTCAAGAAGAGAGTGTTTGATAGTCCTCTCATATTCAATAGATTACAGGTCTTCGTCATCATCCTGGAGAGTTTTAGGTACTTTGTAGAGATTGAAATCTATAATTTGTTGAAGGGAGAACTTGCCAAATAACTTCTCCTAGCTTCGAATTCATCTACACAATTAGCCCAACAATCTTCAGTATCAGCAAAGTGAATGAAACCTAATATGAGATTCTTAGGGATATATCCCTTAATATCAAAGCAATTTCAAGATTTTAAATGATGAAGAGTAAGAGGATAAATGGTTCTATCAATGTTTTGAGCATCGAGGGTTGTTCTGCATGTATAATTTCCTAAGGTGATAGGGAAATGAATGCCAGCAATATTTTTTATGTTTGAAATTTCACTAATGTTTTTCCAGATTCCTGCAAATTTCAACTAGGGCCATTTTATCATTACAAAAAATAGGAAGATTTAGAGGGGAACCATCAAAACCAACCATCCTGAGATATGAAAACTTTCTGAATTGAGTGAAGAAACTCCCATATTCAGATATCAAGGTCTTTGCTTCCTTAGAAAATATCCGAGCAGTATTTCCTTCCAAAAGCCTCACAATGTACATGGTGAACGAATATTTGACTCTCCTAAAATAATGATTGCTGACTTTAATGACTGACCTCTACTCTATGTGTCAGTATGACGACGAATATATCACAGATTTTGTTATTCATTGGCGTAGTCTGATCAATCAACTCACATTCCAACTACCACAAGCCGAACTCATAGATCTCTTCACATGTACTTGCGCTAGACATATTTCACTGACCCTACAGGTCCAGAATTTCCAAACCTTCAATGAGGCATTCACCATGGCATGAAAGTTAGATATTTGGGCCATCAAAGAGAAAAAAATCCAACTGCACAATAAGAATTCGGCCTTCAAATAAAATGATGCCTCTTCTACTCCGAAACCACAAAATAATTATTGAAAATCCAAGGGAACCGCTAACACGGTGGTACTCAAGGTCGGCCCATCTCATCCATCAAATCAGGCTAGTTCCTCATCTAATCTTTCTCCTATCTAGACTTTTCAATTCAGATGGGAACAACAGAAATATACCCCAATTGGGAAACCTTATTCTTCTGTCTTAGAAAATCTCATTTAAGTTGGGGCCATCACCCTTCCTCCCATAAAACCACACACTCATGCCCCACACCTGCATGGTATAAAGAGAACAACTTCTACAACTATCATCGAGTGAAGGGTCATAGTGATGGCAATTGCATCACTTTAAAAAATAGTCCAAGAAATGCTTGAGAAAGGTGAGTTAACCTTGGATAATCCTAATGCACCTACCAATCAAAACCTACACATCTTCAAGAAACCCTTTCCTAATCATGTCCCTTCTTCCAATCAAACTGGAGAGTCCTCAAATCATGATAGCCATACCCATGAGGTCCATGCTATTTTCAGCAATACATCTGTTGTTACCCAATTACCTCATATTCCTTCCATAGAGGAAATTTTAGCCCAAATTCCTCCACCTAAACTTGAACCCACTTCACCTACTCATCCACCCACAGAGGGACATCCTTCGTCTCTTCTCTCACCCATGAAGGAGACTCCTAATGACATCGAAACTACTTCACCTTTGACTTCTCCACCTAGAGAGTCATCACCCACAGTACTTCTCCAATTCATGGAAGATACTTGTCCATCTCCTCCACTCACAAAGGAGCACCCATCATCTCCTCCACCCACCGAGGAGCACCCATTTTCTCCTCCACCTAACAAGGATCCAATAGAGATACCTTTACCTCTAGGTGACCATTCTTCATCAGCTACCCAAGATCCTGCAGACTTACTTTCAGCTCTCTTACCCATTGAAGCCAAAGCTAGAAAATTCCCCGTCTCTAAGACACATTTTACAAGAATTACCATTGGATCCTCATCAACCTCACCTAAAATAGTGTCATTTTCACACCTAGTTGATTACCTAGATTATGTGGATAGAGCCTTACTTTGGGGGTGTCTTCTGCTTCCTATCTCCACACAAATGCAGATGTCACTTACTGACACTTCCACTATCTACCCAAAAATATTTCAGCCAATCAAACCAAATACAATTACAACTATCACAAATTCCACCACGATACCACTCATGGCGCAAACCACACACCTACCCATAACCCAACACGCATCTACACCCAAGCCTACACCATTTTCCTCACCTAAACCCAGCACTACCTTAGGGGTCATCCCAAGCACTAACCTTACTTATCCACCCATCAAATTAGATTTAGCTACATCCTCCAAGGACAAAACCAAACCTACTCCGACACCCAAATAGAAGAACCAATCCCATAAATCTCATACTCCAACCTCACCGATCACACCTTCGTCACCTTCACCCTTTTCATCTGTCTTAGGACTTCACCCTTCTAGCACGGTCAAGAAATAGCAACCCATTCCTCCATTGAAAACCTCACACATACCAAATCACCCGCCACGACTTCCAACCACATCTGTAACATCTTTACTACCCATACCTCTAATACCATCGATCACTCCTTCACTACCCATGACACTTCAGTCTCTTTCCCTCACACCTCTTGTATGACCTACACCATCTACCTTCACAGCACCTTCATTATCCCCATGGGTAACTCACCCTCTTCCCCCATCCACTTTTCCCTCTAGATCTCGTACACCCATATCACCTTTACCCAAGAACGTGTAACCTAAAGACAAAAATCCGCTACCCTCCAATAAGGTGGTCAAACCAACCACACACTCTCTTACCAGTTCATCTACCATACCCCTATCTAAGCAAACATGACCAACACCCAACATCACACTAGCACCTAAAATTATGGCCCAATCCACTTTACCTCATGCAAAGACTATTCCTCTACAATCCATTGTGCCTACACCCAAACCCACCTTCACTTCCCGTTGCGATACACTAGCGGGGTCCTATACCAAAATCTTAACCAACCTCCTTGAAACTTCTATCATCACATTACCACCTCTCAAACCTTATGACCCACTCAAACCCAAACCAAAGGGGTTTGATGACACCAAAATTTGTGCCTACCATCATGTGCCAGGGCACGATGTAGAGAACTAAAAAGTTTTAAAAATTGTTCTTGTCCAGTTGTGTCCTCCCGAAGAAAAATTTGATGATGATGACCTTCTCGATGAAGACCCCATTTCACCAACACCCATTCCCACAACTCTTCCCTCACTTCCTACTCAACAACCCAGACCTTTACCCCCACAGCTCTTAGAACCACCTCCGAGGTTTGAAATTAACATGGTTTGCATCAAATAACTCAGCAAACATCCACCAAAATTTCATTGTGCTCAACTCATCTCACAAGTTTCCTTCCAACCAATGGGGTTTTTCCCTTCATGCCAATATACCTTTCATGTCTCACCTACCTCCCCACCTTAGATCAACATGATCCACATTGCTACCTGTGCTCAGAAGGACAAAGGCAAGGAAAAGGTAACTGACATGCCCACTGCTCCTATACCCAACATACCATCTGCACCTACACCTAAAATCACTATTCGTGGCCCCGCATATCCTATTTCTAATGGGGTCACACACCACGTGATGCTCAAACAACCACACCAATCCCCCCTCAAAATTTCATTATATAACCTCATCCAAACCTCGAAATGCCATCGTCAAGCTCTCATCAAGGTCCTTCAATCTATTGAAGTTTTACCCAATGATCCTACACCCATGGCCTCCATTATCACACCCCATCATGCAGCCTCTCTCACCAAATTACCCCTATCATCTACACCTCCAACTACTCATCAAGTACCCTCCCTTAGCTTCTCAGAGGAAGAGATCACACCACACCAAATTGATGACCCTGATCTAGCCCTCTTCTTCTCTGTCCACATCGATGATATACATGTATGACATGTCATGATTGATGGGGGCTAGCATTAATATCATCTCCTCCCATGTATTTTCTCAAATGTGCATACCTGATAATTGCATGCATAAACATCTCGTAATGTTGCGTTCATTCAATGATGCTATCACCTCTACACTCAGCACCATCATCCTCCATGTTCATGTGGGACCCCGTAATGTTCCAGAGTTATTTTACGTCTTGGAGGGGGAATTTCAATATAACCTATTGCTTGGTAGACCATAGATTCATGTCATGGGTTGTGTTCCTTCCACTTTGCATCATTGCGTGAAGTTTGACCATGAAGTACACACCTATACCATTCCAACTGACCCATCACCCTTCAAAACATGCAACATGCTTTATCGACCCAATGATGTGCTCATACCCATCAAAGCATCTACCTCCACAACCACTGCCATGTCACATACACCTCCCCTCACCAGTGCAGCTGCTACCTTAACCACACCTACATCCTCCATTCCTACCACTGCCACAACCTCCATAGCCAAACCATTGGCCTCCCAATTCATTAGCTCCACCTCTGATCTAACCTCTGACACATCATATATTCTAGCTACCCACATACCAACCACCGATCCCTTGGAGGGAATTTTTCAATGCCTCGCTCTGGGGGAGTATTACCTATACAGTGTCAACATATTCCTTACTCCACACGAGTATGGAAGTCTTCACCAGCACCCTCACTATGATAATCGTATAGGAGAGCACCTCCTTTATGGTCCTCCCCACCTTCGTACCAATCTCACCTATGGGGGAATTGATGCTACAACTTACACACCTGAACCATCATCGTAAACCCACCCATTTTCTACTGACCTCCGATCACTCACCAATCACCGTTTCACCCACACCTTCCTGCATCGATGTGCGTGGAAGGTTTTTGGCTTTGTCTTTTACTAGAAAGGCTGCCATACTGTTATTACATGTACTACTCACTAGCATAACAACCATAGTGGTATCGGCTTTGTTGAACCAACTACGAAGAAGGCCCACATTGAACTCATTGAAGACATCAGCCCTTCTCCACCTTCGTCAACACCTTCACGACCATCGCCGACAGAGTCAATGGATCCAAAATCCATTCCTCCTAACTTTTTTTTACATAAACACCATTTCCTTGGGGCCTCTGACTTATCAACGTAAGGGTGAGGCTCCCTCTTCTCTTCCCTTCATGTACCCTAAAATTATCGATGATAATACACCTTTGATTAACATCATTCAATGCCAGGATGATGAATCTATACTCACCTACCTTGGTGTAGAAGACTCATATATTCATTGGTCAATACCATCTGAGACGCAAACCATGTTGAACAAATCAACTATCGAAATCAACATTCATACTCAGGATGACCCGCACATCCTAAAGACCAGTCAATCTTTAGATGTTGTTGAACAAGAAGCCATAACTTCTTTTCTTAAAGATCATAACCATGTTTTTTCTTGGTCTTATGCAGACATGCCTAGTATTTACCCCGCCATAGTGGTCCACAATATCATAACCATTCCTAATGCTAAACCCATCAAACAAAAGCTGAGGAAAATGCACCCTCGCATTGCCCTTCTCGTCAAAGAAGAACTTTAGCACATTCTTTTTGTTTCCTTCATCTTACCCATTGATTATCCTCGTTGTATTTCTAACATTTTCCCTATTACTAAGGTGACAGGGGAACTCTGCATTTGCATGGATTTCCATGACCTCAACCTAGCCTGCCTAAAAGATGACTTCCCTCTACCTAGTATTGACCAACTGGTTGACCTTACCGCTGGTCACGAGATGCTATCACTCATGGATGGTTTCTCGGGTTATAACCAAATCTTGTTTTCCCTAGAAGATCAACACAAAACCACATTCATCACCCCTTGGGGGACCTTTTGCTATCAAGTCATTCCTTTTGGCCTTAAAAATGTAGGGGCCACCTATCAACGGGCTATGACTTATATCTTCCATGAAATCATGTATCGTATATTAGAAGAATACATGGACAATCTCCTTACCAAATCTAAACACTCACTTTGAGCACCTCACCATCCTAAAAACCATCTTTGACCACCTTATTAAATATTTCATTCACCTTCAACCCAAGAAGTGTGTCTGTCATGGTTCTCTCAGGGAAAGGTCCTGGGATTTATCATGTCCTTACGTGGTATATAAGTTGATCCTGATAAAGTCAAGGACATTCTTGAAATGCCTCCACCCACTAATCCTTAGGAAGCTCTGCAGCCTGCAAGGTAAGTTACAGTCTATTCACCTGTTTCATTTCACAATTGTCTGATCAGTGTCAACCATTTCATCACCTTCTCAAGAAGGATGTCTCCTTTAAATGGGATGACGACTACCACAAAGATTTTGAGGCCTTAAAATAATACCTTCTTCAGCCACTTGTACTCATTCCACCTAAAGATGATCAACCCTTCTACTTATACATCTAAGCTACTGATCACTCCTTGGGGGCCATTGTCGCTCATCACGATGAACAACATAGGGAGCGGGTGGTTTATTACATAAGTCCTACTCTTTTGGACTATGAAACCCAATACACCCATCCTAAAAAAAATTCTTAGCCTTAATTGTTGTTGCCACAAAACTCTGCCATTACCTACTTAATCACAAAACTTATGTTGTGACCAACACCGACCCCCTACACTTCATGTATGCAAAACCTTACCAAAATCAACGTGCCACACGCTGGCTTATGGTTCTAGCTGACCTCAACCTTGAATTCATTCATCAAAATTCCATCAAGGGCCAAGATATCTCCAACCAATTGGCTGATGCACCTATTTCTGGGGATCAACCCTCTAATTTTGACTTTCTAGATGAGTCAATTGTTACCCTTTCCCTAGACGAGCCCGCTTACCAAATGACACTCTTCTTTGACGGCTCCAAGTGTCAGCGTGGGGGTGGGGCAGGAGTTATCCTCATTCTGCTTGATGGTGAACCCATGCCTTTTGTCTTTCAAACTAGATTTTGATTGTACAAACAATATTGTCGGAATACGAAGCACTCATATTAGGTCTCCAAGCTTCCTATGCCTTGGACATCAAATCCATCGACATCTTTTGTGATTCCCAATTGGTTGTAAACCAAGTCAATGGTATATACCAATGTCGTAATGAGACACTTCAAAAGTAAAAACATCACGTAGACATACTTTTGACCACCTTCGACTGCTATGCCCTTCAAACCGTCCCACGTTCAACCAAAAAATTTGCAGATACCATGGCCTGCTTGGCTTCTCAAATACCCTGCTTCACCTACCAATTCTAAAATCTTTGTCACCGTAAAAAGACTCCAATCACCCTCTTATTTACCTCGCAAATTTTACTCTATTGAAACCATTGTCCCTGACCCAAGTGACCTTTGGTATAAACAATACTCATAATGCCTTTCTCGTTCCATCGTGCCTCCCGACCTCACTCGTAATGGACAACGGGCCTTTCTCAAAAAGGTCTCTCATTATGTCATCATGGGTGGCCTCCTCTAAAAACATGGCTTTGATGGCATTCTTTAATGGTACCTTATGAGTTCTGAAATTCCTTATACCATTAAGGAAGTTCATGATGGCATATGTGGAGGTCACTTAAGTGGCCTCGCTATTGCTAAGCATATTCTTCACCTAGGATATTATTGGCTGACCCTTAACCATGATTGTTGTGACTACGTCAAGTGTTGTGTAAAATTCCAACAACATGCCAACCTTCATCATACACCCAGTCATGCCTTAGAGGTCAGCACGTGACCTTTGGCCCTTCTCTTAATGGGGTTTGGATCTTGTCGGAGAGATCAATCCCCATTCTTCCCAATGACATCAATGGATCATCACCACTACCAAATACTACATAAAATGGGTGGAAGCAATACCTCTCATTTCCAAAAAATCTAAGAAAATATGTGAGTTCATCAATCATCACATCATCTGTCACTTTGGTGTCCCACGTTGCCTCATCACTGATAACAGAAAACAATTCAAAAATAAAACCTTGCAAAAACTTTGTGATGCCTTCAACATTCAACTAAGTTTTTCATCACCTTATTACCCACAGACCAATAGCCAAGCTGAATCCACCAACAAAACCCTAAACAAAATTCTCATGAAAGTGGTTAACGATACTAGGAAGGATTTGCATACGCACATTCCTTTCACCCTTGTGGTCATACCACACTAGTATCCGTACTTCCACTACTTGCCACACCCTTTTCTTTGGTCTATGGTACAAAGGTTGTTCTGCCTCTTAAGGTCCAAATTCCCTCACTTCACATTTCTGTCCATGACATGCTCATGGATGATGACTTTCATCAGGAACTTTTAGTAAAACTTGAGTTATTAGACGAAAATCATCTTAATGCTCTTGACCATCTTCAAGTTTACCAAAAATGTATCAAACTTACCTATGACAAACGTGTCCATGAAACGAACCTTCCAAGTTGGTGACCTTGTCCTGAAAGAAAATCAACATGTAACCAAAGTAGAAAAAAGTAAACGGGGAAAATTTTCTCCTAATTGGCTAGGACCATACATCGTGACTCATACTTACAGATTAGGTGCTTATCATTTATCTTCACTCGAGGGTAAACCTGAACCTAAGCCCCTTAATGCCTTACATCTTTTACCATTCTATTTTCTACTTTTAGTCCTGCCTCACCTTCTACCTCTTTCCATGCTCATCCCTTAAACGTTATCCACTTCCTACACCTCACCTATGATTAAATAGGAATCATGTGCATACCCATTACTTTTTATCTTCTCTTGAATATGTGTACCACAATACTACACATAACATGATTCTCATGGATACTTTTCATCTGCTTTTAGATGAGATTCCATGGTCGTTTCACCCTACTTTCTGAACAAGAATCCATTATTCTTCACCTTAGTCTTGTCCATGACTTAAAATCCCTCACATGGGATCCAACTCCTTGAGTCAAACTTCCAATGAAAAGATGACTCCTTCAAAAAGGACATCATTCTCTCTACAATCATTGTTATAAATAGACTTCTCCCTCGAAGGACAACTATGTAAAGCTCTTTCAAAAAAAAAAGAGAGAGAGAGAGAGAGAGAGAGAATTTGAAGCTTCCCGCATCGATCAGCTTCACGAATACCTCAAGGAGTTAATTTCCTCATCCCATATAGACTTCCCACATCGATCAGTCTATCTCAAACATCAGTTAAAACAAATAACCTTTTAGTCATGGACTTGCCCATTGTGACCTTGGATCTCTTGCCACAAGGCATGCTACCTACATACCATATAAAAATGAACCACTTTTCATCCCTCTCACCATTCACACTCTCATTTCCTACCACCTCAAGGGACCTCTTGGAACCGTGACATTTTGTGGTCATGCGAATACTTTACACCTTTAGAGTAATCAATCATGCAAGGTCTTTTGGGTCTTACGTTCATCACCCCCTCCAAGGTATGACCTACTCGTTATGATCCTAACCAATCAGGTGGCTTTCTTGCCCCCTCTTATATTTTAGCCTTCTTTATTATGTATTGATTACCTTATACATGACTTGGTCCTCAACGCTTACCTTTGGGTCATCTTCTTCTTCCACCACACTCAACATCACCTCTACCAATAAGCCCACAATTCATTCATACCTAATAGACCAAGACTCAATCATGCCTATAACATACCCACCCATACTCTTACCTCCTCACATGCTTTCCCTAGATTATGGGAGAACTACATTAGCCTAAGGTCCCTTTTCACCGGGACTATGTAGGAAGCACTCCAAGGGCATGGGGCCCTTGGAGGTTAGCTTAGCCACTCTCTACCCTAACCAATTCATCTTTCATTTTCCTCAATCACATTCTACCCTACTTAGTTTCCTTTTTATATCCAAAAATTGGAAATTCAACCAAACAAACAACAAATTGCTTCACATTTTTATCATCATAAAAACATACATTTATTATGACTACCATTTCCTTACCATCATCATGCATGTATTATAAAACATCTTAAACATGACCCATATCATCATTCATTACACAAATTAATGAATTACAACCTCAACTCACTTTTAACTCAACCATACCTAAAGGACCTAGACTCCATCCATGCCTATGACCTGACTCAACCATGCCTATAACCTAACCCGATTCCACCATGCCTAAAACCTGACTCAATCCATGCCTAGACCACAACCTGACTCAACCATGCCTATAATCTAACTCCACCATGCCTAAAACCTAACTCAATCCATGCCTAGACCATAACCTGACTCAACCAAGCCTACAAAATAACTCCACCATGCCTAAAACCTGACTCAATCCATGCCTAACACACCTATCCTAAAATCCATCTATGCATAATAATAAAATTGTATCAACACAAGCACATAATGACCATCATAATCATCATCATCTCTATAAATAAAATATCCAAACATGTGTATCCATATACATAAATATTCGACAAATGTCTTAGATGGCACTCTCAAAACGTCGACATGTACAATAATCTAGCCTCTCAAAATATCTCATATACAACCTCACCATCTTCGGCACACAGGCCAGTATATGATTAAAAATATGCTCAAAAATCTCACATACATCCTCACTGTCTTTGGCACGTAGGCCAGTATATATCAAAAAATGACTAAAATACATCAAAATATAGGGATGGGCATCAAGCCTCATCCTGCCAGACATCCTCCATGTCAGTCTCTCCAGTCTCCTCCTCGACTCCTATCCGACAGCCTGATATCATCTCACTGCCTGCCATAGGTCGTGGTCATCCTCTTGTTGGTACATCACCTAGAGCTAGCCTTCATGAGCTGGTGGCCTCACCCTGATCATGTCTCAGGGCTTGATGGCCCCATGTGCTCTCCACACTATGAGTACGGGATCTTGTCCTCTCACTAGAGGCCTGTTGTGCCATGTAGTCTCCATAGGATATAAAATCTATCTCGACGTCTATCAACTGATCCTGATAGTATCTGGCCTCACCTAAGGCATCCCATAACTTGGATAGGGGTACTATACATAGTGGACCCATCAGCCTCAGCCCCTGTACCTATCCTGTGGGACCCTATCTTACCCCTACCTGTGAACTGGGACCCTATCCCGGTACCTGTGGAGGTGCTATCGGCCTCTACCCCTGTACCTATCCTGTGGGACCCTATCCTGCCCCTACCTGTGAACTGGGACCCTATCTCGGTACCTATAGATGTGCTATCAGCCTCTACCCCTGTGCCTATATCTAGGAATGTAAGGTCTAGATCTGTATCTATGCAGTGGCTAGCTTCCCCTGCAACCCTATAACCTACACCTATAGGGCAGCCACCTGACCATCATCACCATCCCCATCTCCACCCTGGGCCATCTGGACCTATAGACTAGCCACCTACGCATGCAATGCAGCCACCTCTACCTCTGATGCTGTTAACTGCCCCTATACCATCCCCAACTAGGTAATCAGGGTCACCACCTGCCCCTGTAGGGCGTCTCTCTGCATAGTAATGGTGGCTAAATCTGGCTTCCCTGGGCCTAGGAGGTACTGCTCATAGATGGGATGCCCACCACTATCTATACTAGTTGTCACTTTGGCATCATCAATCTCCACCGGTCTATAACTTGCTTCTCCTACCCAAGAGGTATTGTCGGGTGTGGAAGCGGTAGTGGTCTCTCCACATCATCCCTCCGATACTGTGGGAAGGGTGGTGGTATATCCTGTAATAGTCCAAACTACCATCAGACCCTATCTACGGGGATCATCTCATGTACTCTCCTGCATGACGCCCCTCTATCCACCTGAGTAGCTGAAGGCCAGCTAGCTCCTCAGCCATCTTTCTGTATGAGGGATAACCCACATACGGTCTCCATATAATATCTACCCTAGACAATCCCTCTAGTAGCCTCTGGTAATATGCTACATCATGTGTAGCCTTGTCTAATCACTGCTCTTCAATAACAGGCACCCATCGTATGTACCCCACACGTACAAAACCTGGATGAAAGGAATCTTCTTAGGGCATACCCACTGGATGTACACAGACAATGTGCTCATAGGTCCAACAGTGAAGTAAAAAGGTGCAACATAGGCTAAACCTACAGAGTTACCCATACGCCTATAGATCTCTATATAATTACACCAGGAATGTTGGCACCTAGGAAAATCAGGTTCTCTCCGTCATCATGTCATGTAACACTCCCATCAGTGATCATGGGAATCTCCCACCCTCTACATCCAGCAATGAAAAATAACAAACTACCTCCATCGGTAAAAATACTAGCCTTGTCTCCTCTGGATTGGCTAGGTACATCTCCCCATATCTCAGGCTAGCATTATGGAATGTCATCTCCTACCATCCCCTCAACAAACACTAGTCAACATCAACTCCTCTGATACCTCTGAGGAGATCGAATATACCTATGTACCCAATATAGGTAACCATAGGATCCTGAACATGTCCTCCAGGGTGACTATCATCTCACCCATTGTCGTAGGTGGAACGTGTTGGTCACCGAATCCCATCTATTGATGAGGGTGACCATCAAACTTGGCTGCCAGACTGCATGCCGGTAGCATCAGACCCCACTTAGGCCCACCTCCTCAACATGCCGCAACTCCTCGGCTATTGTTGTGCCTCGAACTGTCACAAGCAGGGGTGGCACCCTGTCTCACATCCTCAACTGATCTCTCACCTGCATCCAAAAAATATGATCACATTATTCATGAACCAATCATTTTTACCATCACCCGTACCCGTACCCACTCCCCTACCCATTTTTACATCACTATTTTGCCTACCTTACCTCAACCTAACCTACCTACCCAACCCTCCCCTACCTACCTACCCAACCCTACCTTCCTACCCCACCTTAACCTACCTACCCAACCCTAACCTACCTACCTACCTAGCCCAAATCTATCCTCCTCCTCATTCTACTTACCCACAACCTACCCAACCCATCATCCCCCTCCCTCTTTTCTACACTCCCTGACCTTACCTATTTGCCCACAAGTCTCAAAACTTAGACCCAACCACCCAGCCCTTCCCTATTCCACATTTTTTATGGAAAATTTTTTATCCCCCTGATAAGCGTCGGTCCTCCTAGATGGACCACGGTTTACCCATAACCAGCATCAGTCACCTCATCCATGAGTGATCCCAATTATACACCACTGATGCCAGTCAACATTCGACCGATGTTTCAGACACTGTCATGATGACACCCCATGATAGCATGCCCTAGCTTCCCCATTTATTTCTCATTACTCACCTCTTCACCCCCCTTTCTAATCTACATTCCTTACCACCCAACATACTACTATTCCCACCCTCCCTTGTCCCTCTTTTACCCAATTTTCCCCCCTCACATTCAAATTTCATTTCTCCCCAAACCCAGCTTTACCCCCAGTCCAAATTTCTAGCAATTTATTTAAAACAAACATGAAAGGGATTTGAACCTTACCTCATCTCGATGTCATGTCTATGGTGGCACCTCCGGTCACTACATTAGTGGCCCCCCTGATCGCTTTCCTACCTCTGCCATCACCAAATGACCTCTCGCTCTCCAACCAATCAATCCACTCCAATCAATCCAACTCAGCTCATGGATCCACCTATCACCCAACTATCCTCCACCACGACATTCACTAACTTAGTATTCAGTCTCACCTTGTCACTTTTCACCTTTTCCTATCTCTTCTAGCGTTTTCTCCTCTTTTGTAAAAGACAAATGAATTGGAAAAAAATGTGGATTTTTCTCTTTTTATAACAACCCTGACCTAATCGGTGTCAGTTTACCATAACCGACATCGGTCCTATGCCCTAGCTTACCATGGTTGGTCTAGCTTGACAGGCATTGGTTACCTTAAACCATCATCAATTTCCCTACTTAGCCTTTTTCCCTACCCCCTACCCCTAGTTTTTGCCTCGAATCCCTTTTTATCCTACACTCACCTCACTTGGCCACACCACTTGACCTTCTTGACCTTACCCTTTATCCCCTCACCTCATCCTCATTCGGGGACTCATTATTTTACCCATACCCTGGCCCTACCCATGCCGTGACCTGGATACTTGGACTTGGACCATCACTAGTGACCTTTGACCCCATGTGTTTACTATACCTTGTGGCACTGTTACCTGTGTTGATTTCCATCCTGACCTTACCTTGCCTCTTTTCATGACCATTTATCCTGACCCAACCTTTGGTGTACCAGAACACACCTAAACGTTCATGCACCTGACCTGTGCATCATGTTTCCTGACCATATACTATACCTTGGATACCGGAATCACTTCAACCTTGTTTTGATAAACCTCTCGACCTTAGAAAATGTAGAGTTTTCTTGCTCCTCAACCTGATACTGTGCTACAGTGTATATGTGTGCATGTGTTTGACGGTTACTACCTTTGACCCTGACCCATTACCTAGATTACCCGAGTGGACCCTTCTTCCCTTTTTACCCATGTTTTCCACCTTCCTCTTCATCACATTCAACTATTATCAAACCACTCACTGATTTTACCTTCTACCTCGTCATTTCCTAGTTTGAGGGGGATTACCTTCAACCACACATGGGGCAACCACATCTTATTTTTGTCAGCGTCACTTACCAATAAAAGCTACATGCAATAAAAAGGGGGAAAATGTAGACAACAAAAATTAGGTCACACTCCCCTTGGTCCCACGAAAAAAAAACACCATGAACACCACATCCACCTAGCCATGGCCCCCTTCCACCCCCACTATAATATTAATTTAATTAATTTAAATTAAATTAATTCATTATCCTCACCATATTTATTGTTTAAATATCCTAATTAGGAATAATGCTCTAATATCCACCTCACCTAGACACCTCATCTAGCCACCTCACCCTAAGACCTATTCTTAGTAAGTTGCCATAACTAACTAAGACCTACCCAAACCCTAAAAATCAATGCCTACATTCCACTCTAACCACATTCCTGCAAATGTTAGAAGGAATCTTCCATTCTAATCCATGGAGCAGAACGAACAATATTCTAGTAAACCAAGGGGAGTCTGCCTAGTTTAGTAAACCTAGGAAATCCCACCCTAACCGATGTCTAGTTACCCTTAACCATTTCTAGTTAACCCGGAACTACCTTTCAGTTACAATTTAACCCGCTAAAACAACCTTATTTTGGGGTTGGCACACTTTCTGAGAGATAGATCACATCCTTTGAGAACAAGTGATGAAAACTAGAGCTGCATACAAGTAGAACCAAGAGTTAGTAAACATACATCAGAGCATCCATAGCCAGCACCAGAAGCAATCACACAACCATCTTCCTTCATGGGAACATCTGGGGAAGTGCCAGCACTACATCAAGTTCATTCCATTTGATCACCCACCATTACCAACTAGACGTCAAGCTCGTACAAGTGTTAAGTGTTTTGTTAACCAGTATTTGTCCATTTATCATTGGGTAGATTCTTTTGTTGTTGTTATTAGTTTCTACCCTCATTTCATTCCACCACCATTTTACCTCCATGCAAACTTGACCATCCTTTTCCCATACCCCTGAACTGCCCATATCTAGATCTTAATCATTCCTATGCACACCTAATACCCACATGAATCTTGTCATTTCCCTTCCATCTTCATCTAACCTTAGATATACCCTCACCTCGAGTTTTATTGAATTTCCTATACCACGACCATACCAATGCCAGTTACCCACAATCGTCACCGGTTAACCTAAACTGACATCGGTCATACCATACTGACATCGATCTCTATGCCTTTTACCATGAATCAATAACAGAGTTTCTAAACCTCCACCAAATACCCAAAAACTACCCAAAATCTCACCCTGACCAGTATCAGTACCATGACCAAGACCTTGACCTTCAGATTCAGTCATAGCTCAACCTGTTGTGAATGAATTTGCTTATTGTAGACGAATGAGATAGCTAAATCATTTTAACTACAGTAGGATTTCATTTATTAATAGCATTAAGTTGTTTTAAATAGTGGATTGATATTTGTCTAGGAAGTATCACACTTCCTAGATCTAGCATACGCTAGGTAGTCCACTGCATATATTGTTTAACTTTCATTTGGTGGTATTGTTTTCTATTTTAGGTAGTTCCTCCAAGAAAAAAGGAAGCTCTCATGATTAGCTATGGATCAAGAATTCATACATGTGCAACAACCTACAACCAACATCTTAACAGGTATTCCTCCTAGCCCTTTACCCTTATCTGTTTTGTCAATATTCAAAGAAACTCTCTATAATCATGTGAAACAACTACTTCCAAGGTAGTACTTTTGACCAAAATTGGTTATAACCCACTTTCGTGAAGTAATCTGCAGCAGTCAACACATGAGTGTGCACTAGCAATGGAATGTGGGTTGAGAATTCTAATAAAATCGAATCCCCACTGTTGAAAAGGTTCTTCAATGATTACTGGTTTGAGTGGTAAAACAACCAATTTTGGCCTCCCAACAAAATTCTGACAAGCTTCACACTTTCATACCCATTTTGTTGCATCTCGAAACAATGTTGGCCAATAGTACCTTGTACGAAGAATTTTTTGAGTTGTGACAGTTGATGAGAAGTGCCCTCCACAAGCTTGATCATGAAAAGATGAAAACAATTTCTTCTGTTGCTCTTTTTCCACACATCTAAGGAATCTTGCATCAATGCCTCGTTTAAACAAAGCATTTTCCCACAACACTTACTGTGTAAATCTCAACTTAATAGCTCTTTTCTCTTTGGCACTCAGGTGATATGGACATTCTTCATAAGTAATAAAATGTGTAATTTCAGCATACCATTTATCTGTTGAACTAAGGAAGAGAACAAAAGTAACATCATCCTCCTCTATGGACAATTCCTCATCAATTCCTTTGGAAATAAGTTCACATAATCCCTTACCCCAGACTAAATTTATTGGCCTAATATCAAGGTCATACTCTTGGACCTTGTCCACTCAATTTCCTCACTTACTTCCAAACTCCTGTTGTGTAAGAATGGACTTGATAGTTGTATCAGGTACAAATATAACAGAGTGAGAATTAAGGATATAAAAAAGAAACTGCTTGATAGCTTTAACTACTGCAAAAGCGTGTTCCTCCATCAACGTATACTTCAGTTCATGAGCTTTCAAAATATATCTCATGAAGGCAATTAGAAGTTCATGATTCTCAAAATTTTTTTGAGTTAGTATAGTAGCCAAGCTACTCTCAGTAGCATAGCAATAGATAATTAAAACCTTGCTGAAATCAGGACATGCTAGGATAGGAGTTTTAGCAATATATCTCTTGATATCCTCAAAAGATTCTTTTCCTTTAGAATTCCATCCAAAATTTTGTTTCCCTTTCATCATATGAGCAATGCTTATAGTTAATTCTACAAAATCTAGAATGAATCTCCTCAAGAAATTTATCTTTTCAAAGAAAGCGTGAACACCTTTTCTGCTTGTAGGAAGAGGGATCTGTTGGATTTCCTAAACTCTTTTTGGATCAATCTTGATCCCTTATTTGGAGATAATATGCCCAAGCAACTTACCTTCAGTGACATAGAAGACAAATTTCTTAGGATTAAGGGATACTCTGTGTTCCCTATATTTTTGAAGGACTGCTTCAAGATGCTTAAAATTATCTACCTTTTCTTGGAGAAAACTATCAAATCATCAAGATAGACAACGATGCATTTGCCTTTGAGGCTACCAAAATATAAGTCCATTTCCCTTTAAAAAGTAACACTAGCATTGATAAGACTAAATGGTATTCTCTTATAAGAAAAAGCACCCCAAGGAGTAGTGAAAGTAGTCTTGTGTTGATCTGGGGTACTGACTTCAACTTGATTGTATCCGGAGAATCCATCTAACATGGACAACATTTCAGTGCCTGTGATATCCTGTAAGATTAGATCCATCATGAGGATAGGATAGTTGTCCTTGAAAGAATCCTTATTCAGATTCTTGTAATCCACACAAATCTGAATCTCACCATTATTTTTCCTTACTGGCACAATGTTGGCGATCTAGGTTGAATGATGAATAGGAAAGATATTTTTTTCTTTTAATAAATTCTGAATTTCTTGGTAAATTGTGTCACCAATCTTGGGATTATATTGTCTCTTCTTCTTTCTAAAAGGTTTAATCCCTGGTTTCAAAGGAATGTAGTGTTACATCTTTTTTGGATGAAAGGATTTGAGATCATCGTAAGAATAAGTGAGGACATCAACATACTTTTTTAATAGGTTCATTTCTTGCTTCTTTTCTTCTTTAGTACAACATTTCCCAATATTGACCATCTTGGGTTCATCATTACTTCCAATATTGACCTTGTCATACTCAATGAATTGATGAACCCCTTGAGAAGCCTTAGTTTTTATGTACCTGTCATGTTTATGAAATAGATCCTCCAGTTTCATTAATCCTTTGGGTATCTTGTTACCAATCAACTTGATACAACCATCCTGATCCACTTCTTCCTTGAGTATCATCTCGATCAGGGGGCACATACTCTCTAGGAAGAGCTTTGCTTCCTTCAAAATATAATTGATTAAAGTTATTTGTAATCTCTAGAAAAGATAGTAAGTGTTGATCATCTTTGAAAACTTGCCAATTTTTTGCATTATCTGGCACACTAGTTCTATGAATCATTTCAATGGTAAATTTCTCCTGAGAGAAATATGGGTGAGGAATCAATAAATATCCTAAACTAGCCATAGAATCAGCCCTAGTGTTCCTTTCTCATGCTACAACCTCAATTGAAAAAACATAAAAAAATTCAATAGAATCCCAAACAAGATTTCTATAATGTTTCAACCTTTTTTTCTTGACTTTAAAAAGATCCCTTACCTATTTCACAATCAAATTAGCATCACCACAAGAAAAAATATTCTTCACTACCATTTATTTTTCCATATGTAATCCAAGAAGGAGAGCCTCATATTCAATCGTGTTATTGGTATTTTCAAAATAAATTTTATATGCAAATGGATGAATCTTCTCTTCTGGAGAGATTAACACTACACCATCTCCAGAAACAGCTGAAGAATAATTCCATAAAACTCTAAAGTCCAAAAACCATTAGTATTATGAATCACCCCCTTAGGAATTTTTGTCTCAGCCTCTAGCATAATCATATAGTTACCATGCCCTATATCTTTTGTAGAGTATTTGTGCTTTTGGGTCATCAGTCTTTTGTATAATGTACTCATTCTGCCTCTCTGGTAGCAACATTTTCACTTTTCCATTGACCAGAATGAGAGCGTGTAACCACTCCATTTGAATTTTTCCTCCCACTTCTCTAAAAAAATTTCTACTCAGTAACATACCATATGATGGAGGAATATCAGCTACTAAAATAGTAGCTTTAACCCTTTGCTCTAGAAAAGCAACAAAATCTAATTGTGCATCTTTGATTCTTTTGACCAATGGGACTTCCCTACTCTCCGTGGAATAGTCAGGAACCAAAAGTATGTGTTAGATTCAGGCCTAAGGTACATGAGATACTTTTGTGGGAACCACGTTATCTGATGCTTCTTAGTCAATAACACAATTACTGAGTTTGTGACCAGCTATAAGAAGCGTGATATAAAATGGTTCAATTCTCTCATTAGATGAAGGGACTGCAGCCACAAGACTTTGTTGAGATGAGAGAGATGGAGTGGGTAATAGACCTTTAGAATTATTGGGTGAAGTTTTGGATTTGGAATTGATGAATTTCAATACTTTGGCAAAAGCATTTGTGTGAGTTTGGAAAAATTCGGCCTCTGAGATTTTAATTTTCATCTTCTTAATGTGGTTGATGATATCAAAATATCTAGAGGTGGATGAAGCAACATTACAAGTAATGGGGGAAACTTTGGATTTATCCTCTTGAGGAGTTATAGGGCAAGGATTTTTATAAGTGAAGGTAGAAGGAACATTACTCACCTTTTGTATGGAGGAAGTAGGAAAAGGAGCTCCTCTCTTTGCAACCACCAGAATAGTTACAGGGACTTCCTTAGATTTTTTAGAGAGATGTACCACTTTTTCCTTCTTGTTCATTTGCTCTCGAGTCATAACAACATATGACTCACTATTCATATCAGCCACTACTTCATTATATTCATTCTCATCATCCACACCTTCAATGGTGACAAAACTTATTTAAGAGTCACCAAGTTCTTCCTACTCCTCATTAACCTCTTCTTCAGGTTCCTCATAGTATTCATTCTCCTCCTCAACATCAAGTTCTTGAACCTCATGAGTTGCATTAATCAGAAACTTGATGGATGGACCTTCAAGGGCCAACTTAGGCTGACAAGAAGGCAAATGGTTCCTAGGCTAAAAATTCTTCCTGGGAATATCTTGGTAAGGAGCATGTTGAGTCAATTGTTTCTTGATAATAATAAGGTCATTACCCAACTTTTGCACTAACTGATCAGAATTGGCCCCTGAAGAAGAAGATGTTTTAGGTTTAGAGGGCTATATTTTTAACTTACCAGACATGATTAGATTGTCCTCAACACTGATAGCCAATCGTTGATCATCCTTCAGAGTTGGAAGGTTGGCCCTCCTTAATGCATAACTTCAGGCAACTGAGCATTGAGGAAAAAACACTTTTGTATTTGATCTATAGGATGAGTGGTTTGTTGAATTGTGTGAAACAATGTGTTGAGTTTAGCCATAAACTCCCTCATGGGCTCATATGAATCCTTCTTAATATGATAAATTTGGGCCAAGAGGGCATGCACATCTTCAGTGGGTTTAAAACGTTGCTCAAACTGATTTGTCATAGTAACCCAATTAGTAATTGAACCAACTGGAAGATGATAAAACTAATAAATGGCATTATCTTGTAATGTTTCTACAAATATCCTAACAGAAACATCCCAAATTTCAAACCCAAGGATCCCACATGCCACAATAAAATCTGCAATATATTCATCTGGGTGTACTTTTCCATCACCTTAAAAATTAGGAAAACTTTTCCTATTACCTCTGGGTAGTTCGTGTAAAGGTTGAGGAAGAGGAAGAGGTCCAACACGTTGTCCCCATGGTAATGGTGTCGCCATCCTTGGAAATATTTACTGAAGGGGAAATGTAACTCCTGCAAGTACTAGATCATGAAGGGTAGGGCTGGTTTGATCTTGAGAATGAGGTGTGCTTGCAGACTGAGTTATTCTATTCTTTCTTTCCAAAGAAAGAGAGAAACCCTAGCATTCTAGTGTTTGAAAATGGAGATATTCAACACTGAGGGTTTTCTAACCATGTATATATCTTTGATTAGTTAGTTTTTAAAACCAATCTTGAAGTTATTTTGAAAGGGATACGTTAAAATGAAATCCCCAGTAGAGTCGCCAAAACTGTTGGTTTTTAAAATAACACTTTGTAGTAATCAACAGTCAGGGGACAACAAGTCCCTCCTCTTTATGGGAGAGGTTCCCTTATTGAAAGAAAACAACAAATCTTATATACAAATGTACAAATTTTATATTGATGAGGACTTATGATACTTTGGAATGTTTCATACCAACATAGATTATCAATACTTAAGAGTGTAAGAACAAAGAAATGGAAAGGGAAGAACACAATAGTTATTTTTGGTAATATACATAGCAGAATATAACCTTATACATACTTAGAAAAAAGGACACAAAATAAAATCATTCATATTGGCAACATCTGATATTATTCCATAGACACAAAGTTCTAGAACTAATATCATAATAACGTAATGTTTCTTAACATGAAAGATTGGTGATTCATAAATCTCAACAAGAATAGAAAGGAAAATAGATGAGAATGAGAGATAAGGGAAAATATTATATATTTATTTACTTTCAATTCTAATACATTTCAAAAGTATCAGGGTCCCATCCATAACAATGGCATGAAGAGCCCATTAAATAGCTTACAAAGATAGTTACATTCGGTTCCAACTTATTTTAATCTAAAGATTAAAGATTACTTAAAAAATACATTAATAAAATGTCTTTAATCAAGTATTACATCATGGGTTGTAAAACCCCAAAATAAAAGAAGTGAATTAGGACTCAAGAGAAGAAACATCTAAAGGAGGCTTAGAAGGGCCAACTATCTTAAGAATCCGATGTCTAAATATTTTCAATGCTTCAGCTATCTCCATGCACTTTTGGATGGTGGTGTTAGAAGTAGCATGTGTCCACATACCAAGACACTTCTCCATATCCTTCTCAAACTCTGTTTTTTCCAGAAACTCTTTGTTTGCCTCGATGATAGCTGATTGAAGAGAGCATACATCTTTCATTTTCTCCTTAGAAATTGACTCTTCCTTGAAAATATCCTCTTTGATGAAGGTGTTGAAATTTTCATTGATCTCTTGTATAGAAAACTGACTACCTAATGCTTCATTCTAGATTTGAAAATGAATATCTTGGAAGGCAGATAGAACACGAGTCTTGAAAGCTTCTCCTTTCTGCCACATATTTTTTGGTTCTCCCACTACTTTCTCTAAAACCTTGATCTTCCAATCAATACTGAAAAACCTATGATTTTGATAGATTGTTCTTGGCTTCATCAAATACTTTGCTTTCCAATAAAATATGATCATTTGTTTTACTCATCAAAAAAAGATCTTGGATGCATTCACACCATAGCTTCAGCTCTTTTTCGAAGCCATTGAGTGTTGTGATGAATTTCAACTGCAATTTGGACACCTTTTCAAATGACTTGAAGGCCTCTTCAATGAAGTTCAATCCAACCACTGCCATATCATCAACTAGTGGTTCGATGGCCTTTCCATAAGTGTCGTGTTTATGAATATCCTTAATGGTCTGAATTTCATACTTGCTGAGAACTATGGGAGGGGGAAGAGTGGTTAATGGAGTTGGATCCAACACATTATCTTTTGCCAACAAGAATTTTATAAAATCTGAAAGAACATGATTATGTTCTTCCAATTTCTCCATAGTTTATTTTCCCTTCTCCACTTGTTCAATGACACTGGTCACAGTTTCTCTAAGGTTATGAACCTCACATTTAGGTGTAGACTCCCCAAGTGGAATCCTTGTGAGCTCTAAGTTAGAAACCAAAAGATATTTCTCATCCTTATTTACCTTAGGCTTTGTAATCTCCATGAATTGTTGACCTTGTGAATCTGACACACGCCTTGAGGTAATATTCTCTTTCTTTGCTGAAGGAGGTGAAGTAGTACCGAGCAAGTCTGCCACAACATCAAACTTGGGAACCAAAATTTGAGAGGTGGAATTCCTTTTCCTATTATCAATTAAAGGTTGGACCCAAGAAAAGGAGGAGGAAGAGGCAAAAGGAGAAATGCCTCTAAGTGCAAGTGTACTCATTGCACTCAATGTTTGCACCACTAATGTTTATAATGGAGAGGTTGGAATATCCTTAGGAATATCCTTGGAAGAAAGGTCCACCAAAACTATAGATTCAAGCATGCATCCCTTATTCTCCATCTCAATAGTGTTGACAGGGGTTTCTTCCTCTTCCTTCAGTTCTTCACTTTAATACTCACTCAAAACAATGACATCCTCTAACTCTGCAAGAACCTATGGTTGTTCCAAAGAAAATTCCTCCTTTTCCTCTATCATTTTCTCTTTCTTGAAAGCCTTGTCTTTCTTCATGTATAGCTTAGTTGAAGAGGAAGGATTGGATTGCTCGGGCATCTCAACATTGAGCGCAGGTTCTTATTTCCTAGGAGAGGAAGTTTCTTATGAAGAAGACATAGCTCTATTCGTCCTAAAGTTCTACATCTTATTATCAAACCAGAGCTTTGTTCTCACTAAAACCATGTTGATCACCTCTTTCAAATCATCCTACTCTTTTACAAACCAATCAATGGTTTCAAGAGGAGAGTGTTTGATGGTCCTCTCATATTCAATAGATTGCAGGTCTTCGTCATCATCCTAGAGATTTTTAGGTACTTTATAGAGATTGAAATCTATAATTTGTTGAAGAGAGAACCTACCAAAATACCTTCTCCTGGCCTTGAAGTCATCTATGTAATCAGCCCAATAATCTTCAGTATCAGCAATGTGAACGAAACTAATCTGAGATTCTTAACGATATATCCCTTGATATCAAAGCAAGTTCAAGACATGAAATGATGAAGAGTAAGAGGATAAATGGTTCTATTAATGTTCTAAATATCGAGGGTTGTTCTACATATTTAATTTCCCAAGGTGATAGGGAAATGAATGCCAACAATCTTTTTATCTTTACAAGTTCGATGAAGTTTGTCCAGCTACCTATAAATTTCAACCAGGGTAATTTTATCATTACAAAATATAGGAAGATTTAGAGGGCAACCATCAAAACTAGCCAACCTGAGATATGAAAACTTTCTGAATTGAGTGAAGAAACTTCCATATTTAGAGATCAAGGTGTTTTCTTCCTCAAAAAATCTCTTAGCAGTATTTCTTTCCAAAAGCCTCACACTGTACATGGTGAAGGCATCGTTGACTCTCCTGAAATGATGATTGTTGACTTTGAGAGTGAATTGAGGACAATACTCATATATAGAAGCATCCTTCTTATCCTCAACAAAAGATAAGCCAATCCATTCCCTAGATGCTGCAATAGTGTACACGAGATAAGAGGACATGTAGAATGTCTTTGTTCTATGAATGTTAACTAGGTGCTATATTAGATTTTCACATATTATCTCACCCCAATTCAGATTCTTCTTCCCCTCACAAATGATATTGATATAGAAACACATCTAAAAATGAAATTCATTTGCGTAGGGAATTACCATGATGTTAGCTAGAAGAATGATGATGTCTAAAACTTCTTAATTGAAATAAATCATGAAAAATGATTTAGAAAGTCAAGATGCTCCCTTCTTAGGGTTCTTCAACCAGTATTTAGCTACTCTAGCCTTGTATCTTTCATTATCACGATTGAATAGTGTTGGTTCTTAAGGAAGAGTGAGGGTATTGGCCCCTTCCACCATTGGTATGCACAAGGTAATACAGATAGCTTTAGATCTAGTCACACAACTACTTCACCATGTACATCAACAATCTCTTTGGATTCCAAATTAAAACAAGCCTCACAAGAAAACACAATATCAGCACACTAAACAGAGATAGGGAAACCACCTGCAAATGCAATCCCACCGTATTTGATCGTTTGATCGATGGGAGTAGGGTTATCACATCCAATTTTTCTCCAAAAATCATCAAGGTCTAGATGTCAAGCTTCATTATCACCGATGTCAAGCACAGATGTTTCCAATGAGGAGAGGTGTTCGTGCCCTTAGTACTACATCTTCATCATGACAGAGGCAGAGATAAGATAACCTTCAATGTATTATTACCACGATCTCAACTAATCCTTGTAAGAGAAAATACATAAGCACTGATACGGGTAATGGCTTGCTTTTCATGAATGTGAGCAAGCGGAAAAAATGAATAGGCAAGTGTGAGAAAGAAATAATAGTTACTCTCCTTTAAATAGCCATGAATTTGAATGAAGGAGAGAGAAAATAATGGATGTGTAATAAATAACTTTGCACCGACTCAAAAAAGAGTATATGCAGGAAATTTAGAAAAATTTGGCCCATATGGTCCATGGGACATAGGGATACGAGGGACATGTGGTGCCAATATATCTGATCTAAGAAGAATGCAGAAAAAGTGGGTTTGGAGATCACAAATGGTCCATGGGACATGTGGGATGGGTGGAGCCGATTTGGCCGATATACAAGGCAGTGTGGTAAAGTTGACAAATCGGTGAATAGAGGGCCCAACAGTACTTGGGACATACAGGACACGTGATGAACAGAGGGCCTATTAGTTTTGTTAAAATTGTTTCGGTTAAAAAGAATTAGGTGCGAGTGTAATTTTTGAATTTAGGGGTAAAATTGAAGGAAATAAGGATTAGAAACATCATACGTAGGTTAAATACGATGGGGTATGAAGATAGCATAGGTTTGGGTTGGTGAGAGTGGGTATTTAGGTTTTTTTGTGAATTTTTAATAATGGGGGGAAGGGTTTTTAATTTTGGGTGTCGTGACAGAGACCGACGTCGGTCTAGGTTTGGCCGATGTCGGTCGGCTTTGGCTGATATCAGTCAGATCTTAGGTGACCAACACTAGTTAAACGGAACCATAAACCGATGATAATCAAGGTGACCAATGATAGTTAAGGTTGAGAGTAAATAGGGGTAAGAAGGGCTAGGTAGGAAAGGAAAATAGGTGAAGAAGGGGTAGGTGAAGATGAATGTAGGTAGAAGAGGGTAAAATATGATTGTGGTGATATGGGATAGGTAAGTAGGTGAAGTGAACTGATATAATGGGTAATAATGATAAGGGTTAGTAGGCTTATAGGTGAATTAGGTAAAGGGGGTAGGCATGATTGATGTGGTTGGGTATAGTTTAGTGGGTAATATGTGATTTGAGGTATTCAAGTGTTGACATGGTTATGTTGGATGATGCAGGCTAGAGATCAACTTAGGATGTGAGACAGATTACCACATCTAATAGTACAGATGTGGCCTAGTGTGACCGTAAAGGAGTGGGAGCATATGACTGAGGTTGGACTTATCGGGGTCTAACGCTATACGTGGATAGCTTGAGATCATATTATGATGGTTACTCTCATCAAAAAATGGGATTTAGCAACCAATACCTTCCACCTACCAATAGGTGAGATGACCATCACTTTAGAGGACGTGTACCAAATCCTGAGGCTACCTATTATGGGGGAACCAATTTATTCCATCTCATCTGAGGCTTCAGTGGAGCCGATAGTGGTTGTATTTGGTGAGGTGATGGACCTATTGACCTATCATAGCGCGATTCTCACACATGGGGACATGTATATAGCCCACCCATAGGAGACAAGGTTGTTTGTACTGATGATGGAGGCATTAGGTTATTTTTCTCTGTCAGATTCTGAGGGTGGGAGATTCCCACAAGCACTGATGGGATTGCTTCAGGATATAATAGAGGAGAATCATTACTTTTCTTGGGCACCGACTTTCCTAGTTTAGTTATATATGGAGCTATGGGCTTATGGGAGATTACGGTGATTCGAGATGTGTTGTACTTTTTTACTACACTATTGGGCATACGAACACATCGTGTGTGTGTCTAGTGGGTTTACCATGACATGATTGGTTTAGGGGTGGCCTTCTTAGATTTGGATATAGATTTTGGGTACCAGTTGGTGGGTAACCGAGGTCTGTGAGGGTGACATTTGATGTGATATACTACATTTGGTTGTTAGAGGGTCTGTCGGGGGTTGATATCTTATGGAGGCCATACATTGGCTATCCATCATACTGAGGCATGGTAGAGGAGCTAGAGGGATTACAGTTATTGAGGTAGATACAGGGGTGGCATGCCGAAGAACACGAGATGATACCTGTAGAAAGGGTTAGATGACAGTTTGGGCAGCCATAGGATGTGCCTCCATCTTTCCCATAGTACCATAGAGATGACGTGGAGAGAACCATGTCTCCACCATGCCTGAGTGTTCCTATAGGATAAGAGGAATAGGAAAAATATTGTCACATTGATGATGCAGGAGTGACTGATGGGTATAGGAAGTGGTGGGTAGCATAGTTATGAGAAACACCACCGAGGCTAGGGAAGTCAGATCTATCTACGATCATAGGGTAGAGAGATGTATTATAGGAGTAGTTGTCCACCCTAAAAGGTACATATTATAGTATTATAGGGACAAATAATAGGTTTAGAGGCATAGGTAGCCACTTTATAGGCTTAGGTGACGGCCCTATAGGCCCAAGTAGCATAGCGATAGGTGCCCGCACAGGGTGGAGATGGGGATGGTGGACAGGTAGCCACCTTACAGGCGCAGGTAACATGGTTATAGGGCCAGTTGGCCACTACACGGACATGGGTTGTGTCCTTACATGGCTATGTTTTTGCATAGGTACAAGTACCCACATAAGGTGGAGATGGGGATGGTGGATAGGTATCTGCCCTACAGGCGTAGGTGACAAGGTTACAGAGCTAGATGGAAAATGCATAGGCATGGGTTGTGGCCTTATAGGCCCAGGTTTCCATAGAGATATAGGTATCCCCACAGGCCTAGGGACAGGGTTCCATAGCACAGGCAGGAGGGCAAGCATTAGGACGGGGGTCAAGGTCATTATTAGTAGGGCAAAGTTCTCAGGCTGTAGTGAGACCCATGACACCACCATAGACTGTGTCGATGGAAAGGTTCAGGGATGCCCTAGGCAAGGTGTGCTACTATCAGGATCACTTGATGACTACTGGTATAGATGTCCCTCCATATGTCGATTATAGAGCTCAGTAGGTAGCTAGTGAGTGAAGTAGATCCAGGACTCATAGTTCAAGGAGCACAGGGGGCCATCAAGCCCATGGACAGGGCTAGGTAGAGGTTACAAGCTTGTAGGGGCCAGGACCTGATGAGGGCTAGGAGGAGATCAGACCGAGACCCATGGAAGGTGTAGAGATGCTAGCAGAATGGGTGACAAGTGGGGAGGAGGAGACAGGTGAGACTAATCAGGAGGATATCACGTGGGGTAATGATTAGTCACTTGATATGATCATTGTATGATTTTTTATTTGATATTTGACACACACACACACACACACACACACATACACATATATATCGTCTTGTGTGTCGAAGACATGAGATTGTATATGAGATTTTTTGAGATAATTGTATTTATTTGTATTTGTGTATATATGATTTGATACACAGACTCTCCCATTTATATAGTTGATGATATTTATTATATGGATGATGTACTTATTTTTAATGTCCATTGTTATTGTATATTGATGGAAACTGGGTGAACTATGCATGATTGAGTCAAGGTTATGTAGGCACAATTGAGTTTAGGTCAGTTAGGCATGATGGAGTTAGGTTTAGGCATGGTGGAGTCTAGGTGGTTTAGGTATGATTGAGTCAGGTATAGGCATGGTGGAGTTTAGGTGATTTAGGCATGATGGAGTCAAGGTGAGTTAGGTAATTGAGTTCATGTATGCATGATGGATTCAGGTATAGGCATGACTTGGTCATGTGTTTGGGTTTAATTTTAATTTCCAAGTTATTGGTAGTATGGAAAATAAATGATGATGTATATATGTATGTTGTGATCAAATGGTAAGTATGTATGTTTGTTTAATTTCCAAATGTTGTGTAAAATGGAAACTAAGGTAGTAATTTAATAGAAAAGAGGTGGAAATGGTTAGGGTAAAGAGTATCTAAGCTAACCTTCAAGGGCCCCATGCCCTTGGAGTGATGCCTACATATCCCTGGCGAAAAGGGGCCCCAGGCTGATGTAGTTCTCCCATAAGCTAGGAGAGAATATGATGAGGTAGAAGAATGGGTTGGTTGATTTCAGGCATGATTGAGTCTAGGTCATTTTGGTATGGTTGATTTTGGTGAAATATGAATTCCTAGAATGTAGGTGTTGAAGGTTTGGTCATGTAAAGGAGGATTAAGAACTAAGAAAAGAGGTGAACAATTAGAGGAGACAAAAGTGTCACCTGATTGATAAGAATCCTGACAAGTTTATCATACCAAAAATTGTCTTATGAACAGAGGACCCTAAAAGCGTTGCATTATTGATTGTTCTATGGGTAAATAAAGTCACATTATCATGAAATGTCACATTTTCAGCACGTCCCTTGAGTAGGTGGAAGGTTAGAAAGGCAGGGCGCTGAGATGAAAGAAGGTTTGTTTAGCATAGCCTGGTGTGTGATAGAATGTATTTTTGGAAAGAGACACAAGATGCAAGTCCATGACGAAAAAGTTAGCTTTTTCTTTTTTCTTTTGTTTTTATAGATTGATCGATGTGGGAAGTGTATATAGGATGAGTAGAATATATCCTTGAGGTCCTTGTGAATCTTATCGATGTGGGAAGCTTCAGAATATGTTTATTTTATTTTTCAGGAATAGTCTTCTTTTTGTGATAGACTATGTATAGTATGGCTAGCTTTATATAGTTGTCCTTTGAGGGAGAAGTCTATTTAGAGAAGCAAGATAGAAATATTAGATGTCCTTTTTGAGGGAGTCATCTTTTTTAGAGAATTGTGACTCAAGGAGTTTTGAATTTGAAAGTCCCATTCAATTTTTTGGACTTTTTGGTCATATACAAGACTATAGAGAAGGATAGGCTCCTGTTATGAAGACAAAACTATAGTATATAGGGGTTAGCTATGAGAGATGGGTTTTTAAGTGATGAATGACCATGGGATTCCATCTTGAAAAAAATATGAAAAGTATCCATGAGAATCATGCCATGAGTAGAGCCATGATACTCATATTGAAGATAAGGCTAAAAAGTGACGGGTAATCACATGATTCTTGTTTAATTGTTGACCCTTAAAATAGGTAAATAGAAGGTGAATGGTGCTCAAGGGACGAGCGTTGAAATAGACAAAAGGTGATATAGGAACTGATTCGACAATAGAATTCTCAAAGATGCAAGGCATTGAGGGGCTCAGGTTTGGGTTTACCTTTGAGTGAAGAAAAATGATAAGCACTTGATCCACAGGTATGAATAACGATATAGTGTCTAAGCCAATTAGGAGTAAATTTTCTTCGTTTACTTTCCTACTCTTTTGTTACATGTTTATTTTCCTTTAGGACAAGGTCACCAACCTAGAAGGTTTGTTTATGGACACATTTATCATAGGCATGTTTGATACATTTTTGTTAGATTTGGAGGTGATTCAGAGCATTAAGATGACATTCATCTAATAACTCGAGTTGTGCTAAATGGTCCTGATGAAAATCATCATCGTTGAGCATGTCTTTAGTGAGATAGGAAGAGATGGAATTTGGAATTTGACAGGTAGAAAAAACTTTGTACCATAAATCGAAGAGAAAAGTGTGGCAGCAATTGAGGTACAAATACTAGTGTGATAAGCCCATAAGGCAAAAGGAATGTGTGTATGTCAATCCTTTCTAGTATTGTCAACTAATTTCATAAGAATTTTGTTGGTTGATTCCGCTTGGCCATTAGTTTGAGGATAGTAAGGTGAAGAAAAGCTGAGTTGATTGCCAAAGGCCTCACATATTTTTTGTAAGGTTTTATTTTTGAATTGTTTTCCATTATCAGTGATGAGGCGGTGAGGAACACCAAAGCAACAAATGATGTGATGGTTGATGAATTCACATATTTTATCAAATTTTGTAGAAATGAGAGGCATGTATTCTACCCATTTAGTGTAGTATTCAATAGAGATAATAATCCATTGACGACGTTGGGAATAATGAGGGTTAATCTCTCCGATAAGATCCAAACCACATGTAGAGAAAGGCTAAAGATCTTGTCTGGCCTATAAGGCATGACTAGGAGTGTGATGAAGATTAGCATGTTGCTGAAATTTTAGACAACGCTTGACATAGTCATAAAAATCACAATTTACGGTTGGCTAGTAATAGCCCAGGTGGAGAATGTGTTTAGCGACAACCAAACCACTGAGGTAACCCACACAAATTATGTCGTGAACTTCCTTGATGGTGTAGGGAATTTCAGAACTGGTAAGGCATCGTAAGAGTATACTATCAAAGCCACATTTATAAAGAATATCACCCATGATGACATAGTGAGAGATACTTTTAAGTAAGGCTCATTGTCCAATGAGAGAAATATCTAGAGGCATAACAGAAAGGAAAAGGTAGTCAACAAACCGCTTATACCAAAGGTCACATGGGTAAGTTTCAATATTTTCAAAAAAGTTAGTCTCAAAATAGATAAGAAGGTGATTGCAACCTTTGTACTGTGACAAAGATTCTCTAGTCGGAGGGAAAAATAGGAATTTGAGAAGCAGGACAAGTCATAATGTCCACAAATTAATTAGAGGGACGTGAGGTGGTTTGAATTTCATAATGGTCAAAGGTATTCAAAATTATGTTAACATGATGTTTATACATTTTGAAGTATCTCATTATGAGACTGGTATATACCATTAACTTGGTTTACAACCAGTTGGGAATCACCAAATATATTAATTGATTTAACCTCTAAGGTGATGGCAGTTTGAAGACCTAATACGAGTGCTTCATATTCGGTGATATTGTTAGTACAATCAAAATCTAGTTTTAAATAGAATGGCATATGCTCACCATCAAGATGAAATAGGATAACTCTGGCACCACCCCCACACTAAAATTTAGAACCATCAAAGAATAAGGTCATCTGGTAAATGGTATTGTAACAAGAGAAGGTAATGATGGATTCATTCAGGAAATCAAAGTTAGAGGATTGATTTTCAAAGATATGTAGGTCTATGAGTTTGTCAGTGATGGTTTGTCCTTTGACAGATTTTTGATGGATGAATTCGAGTTCTAGGTTTGCAAGAAGCACGAGCCAACATGCAGCACATTGATGTTGATAGGGATTAGCGTACATGTAATGTAAGGGATTATTATTGTTGACAATGAAGGTTTTGTGGTTAAGTAGATAATGAAAAATTTTAGTTGTGAGAAAAACTAAGGCTAAGAATATTTTTTCAGCATGAGTGTATCTAGTCTTGTAGTCTAAAAGTGTACGGCTTATATAATAAACCACTTGTTCATTGTGTTGCTCATCATGATGAGCAAGCATGGCACCCAAGGAATGATCAGTGGTATAAATGTAAAGGTAAAATGGATGGTCATCCTTAGGAGGAATGAGCACAGGTGGTTGGAGGAGGTATTGTTTTAAGGTGTCGAAGGATTTGTGGCATTCATCATCCCACTTGAAGGAGACATCCTTTTTGAGGAGACGATGAAATGGGTGGCAGTAGTAGGAAAGCTACGAAATAAAGTGACGAATAGATTCCAACTTTCCTTGTAAACTATGAAGTTGATGAAGGTTAGTAGGTTGAGGCATGTCAAGAATAGACTTGATTTTAGCGGGGTCAACTTCTATGCCACACAAAGAAATAATAAAACTAAAGAGATTACCAAAGAGAACTGCAAAGACACACTTCTTAGGTTGAAGGTGAACACCGTACTTGATGAGATGGTTGAAGATGACCTTAAGGACTGTAAGGTGTTCAACCCAATGTTTGGATTTGGCACGAATATCATCAGCATAATCTTCCAATATGCGATGCATAATGTCATGAAAAATATAATTCATAGCCCACTAATATGTGGCACCAGTGTTTTTAAGGCCAAAAGGCATGACACTATACCAAAAGGTCCCCCAAGGAGTGATGAAGGTGGTTTTGTTTTAATATTTCGAGGCAAGTAATATTTGGTTATAACCCAAGAAACCATCCATGAGTGATAACATCTCATAATCGGTGGTGAGATCAACTAGTTGGTCAATACTAGGTAGAGGAATTCATCTTTGGGGCAAGCTAAGTTAAGGTCATAAAAATCCATGCAAATGTGGAGTCCTCCTATTTCTTTTTTAACATGAATAATATTAGAGATCTATTGAGGGTAATCCATCGGTAGGATGAAGTAAACCAAAATAAGGTGTTGGATTTATTCTTTAACAAGAAGGGAAATGTGAGGATGCATTTTCCACAACTTCTGTTTCACGAGTTTGGCTTCAGGTATAGTGATGATATTGTGGACCATAATGTTTGGGTCAATACTAAGCATATCAGCATAGGACCAAGAAAAAGTGTTGATATGATCCCGAAGGAAAGAAGTAAAAGCTTTGTGTTCAGCAACATCTAAAGATTGGCATATCTTTAGAATGTGCGGGTTGTCTGAGTGTTAATATTAATTTTGGTCATTCAAAATATGACACTTAGCGAAAAACATACAAAAGGTTTGCGCAGAAGAACAAAGTGCGTTCAAAGGTGTGAGTTAGGAAATAATTGTGCGTGAAGAATAGAGATAGATTTACGACTTATCCATTTTCACATGTACGAACTATTTTTAGAGATAGCGTGTTGAACACACAAACCGGTTAAAGACTTGTGTGACATGCATTGGCTATTTTTGAGGATCGGATATGAAGTGCTTTGCATGGGTACAAGTTGAGAATAGATTTACTACTGACAGTTAACTAGAAGAACTCCATTGTTAGCGCACTTGCATGTGTGGCTATTATTGTAACAGTGCCTAGCTAATAATAGCATGTGACCTATTTTGGGATTAGATAAGTAGTGAAGGGAAAGTCCCCACCCTTATAAATATGTAATGAACTGTGTAGTAGAAGAGAGACATGTGAGAAATGAGTTATTATGAGGTTATGCTACCAAATATGATGCGCGCATAAACTATGGTATTATCTATTGTAATAAGATTATGTGTATTTATCATTTTTAAATGCGATGGAGTGTATTGGCTGAATCAGAGTATCAAATCCTGAGTATAATTAGTTATTTTATGCTTGATTTCATCATGGTTATCATTTAAGTTTATTATTCTCTAGATCTAGATCTGAACATGCACTATAGAATTATATGTTAGTTATGGATCTGAATGCTTTAAGTTTTCATCATGCTAACATCCTGCAACAGTAACCCTAAAGATGGGCCTAATACCTTTGCGCGCTTTCAGTGAGTTCTCAATCTAGGCTGAGTGATGTGTCAGCGCGCCTGAGCTTTTACTAGTAAATTCTAGGCCACATCATTGGTTCCATTGTCAGGACCTCTTTTTCAGTTGTTTTCAGGATGGTTCGTGATGAAGACATACCAGTTGACCCTAGCAAGTGTTGAGGAGTGGATACACGACCTAGAAGAAGAATACGCACTAAGGTTTAGCACTGGATCTGTATTCGACACACGCGCATGGGTAGAGCAGAATCTATATGACTATTTGTATGAGAGCTTCTTTGATATATTTATTATAGAACTATACGAGTGGCTGGTTGCTTACGCGTCTAAATGAAATTGGAGGTATCGCACACTTGTCTGGATGTATGAATAATTTCATACCCTTTATGATGTGTATTGGATTTGGACTCATGTTGTGGATACGTGGTTCTGTGGTGTTTTGAATAGCTATATCTTAGAGTACTCAATTTCCACGTATTCATGCCCAGATGTAGCTGAATTCCAATTTTTATGATATCTAAGGGGAACTTACCTATAAGGCATTCCACTGGAGATCAAAATTCTGATAGTAACCCTGAACTTGGAGAACAAACTGATGGTGAACTAAATCCCACCATGAGCAGGGACATGAGCAGGTTTGGTGAAATATGGCAGACCTAGTGATAGAAAGGCAAAGAGAGGAAAGGTGGCTTAAGTATAATGAGGCACGTGAGAGGGAGATAGAGAAGCACTGAGATGTTATAGAGTGAATGGTGTTGTGGAGATAGACAGTTCGTGAAGGATTTGAATTTCACATAGAAAACGTGGAACCCGAACATCAGGAACTCCCCCATTTGGGAAAATATGACAAGGAACCCTCCTCGCTCTCACGTAGAAATGCACTAGCAGAGATGACCTGGACAGTGGGCACGCATCTTAATCCACCTAACAACCTTTCCCTTTCACTTGGTTTTTCTAGTATCTAGTACAACAAACAGTCAGCAAGCTAATTTAGGTAGTGAGAGAGTAGGATTGAGTCATATAAAAATAACAACGATGGAAGCACAAATGGCTTCATTTTTATATGGGAGTACCTTTTCGAGTGTATCATTCGTAGAGAAATTAGATGCGCAAACTTTTAGACTCTCTTCTTGGAGTAGTAATACTTTGCAGACTATCAACATGTAGTTCAGTACTACTATTGGGACACAGAGGAGTACATCTTCTAGTTTGACTCTGGCTACGGGTTCAGGATCAAGAGGTATATGTGGCTCTAGTTCCAGTAGATCTAGTGGTTTTGGAGATAGAGAAAACACCAGAGGTTCTGGATCAGGTGGGAAATGTCTGCACCAACCCTAGAATATTTACATGAATATGTCTCTTCATCTCCTAGAGTATAGGGGTATAGAATATGTTGTTGAACACGTGCACATGTGTGAAATATTGTGGCATGCAAAAGGAATCATGACTTCTGAGCGTAGGGTAAGTAAATTTGCTACTAAATTACATGGGCGTGCACATAGTTGTTACAGAAAGTTTGACCCTGATCAAACTTGCATAGACTATGCAGCTTTAAAAGATGCCTTCCTTAAAAAATTTCATAACCCAGAGTTTGAGCAGAAGAGTATAAGTGCGCTCAAGGATATTATGCAAGGAACTACTGAGAGTGTCAGAGAGTATGATGCTCATTTCAAAACGTTGTTATCTAAGTTTTCTTATGATATTCATGCAAGCTAGCATGCACAATGGTTTGTTGGAGGTCTGATTACACCTTTTAGGAGGGCACTATCACATAAAACATACACTGATCTACGTGAAGCACTTGAAGCGGCCTTACACACTGAGGCAATTGGAAGTATAGACACTGGGGTGAGCCCATTTTAGAAGCACATATCACAGCTATGGAAAATTAGTTGGAGAAACTATCAAAAAATTCAGCACATGAGACGTGCATAGGGATTTGGTGTACATATTGCGAATGGAAGGTCACACAAAAGATAGTTGTCCCCATAGATCAGTGCACTCATTACTATTGGACTATGAGATATGTCAATTAAACCATGATGTCAGCCACTGCCCATTATTACAATGCACGATAATGAAGAACGTCTCTTGCTATTGTAAAATTTTTAGGTTCATAACTCATAACACAGAAGATTGTCGGTTGATTGGTCAGATCCAAGATGCTAAAGATATTGGTGTGCGACAAACAAGAGTATTAGATAACTCTTAAGGAAAGGGTGAGCATCAGGATCACAATCAAGCTCGCTATGATTAGAATGGATGTTTTGAAGGAGGTCATGGCAGAGATCAAGGGTTTTGAGGAGGATATGGAAGCCGAGGCCGTGGTCGTGGAAGAAGAAAGTTCCCTCATGGAACATGTTACACATGTGGATCTCCTAACCACTACAAGCGCGAATTTCCTCAAAATATTACATGTTCTTTCTATGGAAAAAATCATAGTTATGAGGAATTCCCGGATTTGTATGAGCATCTTAGTAAGCAACATAAAGAATAAAATAAAGGCACAATGATGGTTAGGATACAACACGCTGTGGAAAATCATTGGATGCCCAATTTGGAACAAGAATCCAAGGCATTGTAGGTAAATATCATGACCTGCACTGAAGCAGCGCGTGCCAAAGAAGCATTAAATTAGAAGCCTACCATCACTAAGGAGGAAGTTCTACATGCATGGTACCCATATCTTGCCCATCAGAAGGAGGTTTACTAGGAAACCATGGAGGCACTTGTTGGGGTTAGCACATCAGTTGTACAGACAATATATAAGATCTAATCATATATGCAAATAAAAGTGGATATTTTACCAGAAGAAATATACAAACCAAGAGACATAAATCAACACCATATTTAATGTGGTTCACCCAATGTGGGCTACATCCACCAAGAAACAAGCCAATCTATTATCCAAAGCTTTGATAAGATATACAATGAAGCTTTACAATCTTCCACACCTCTCAGATGTACAATACTTTCTTTCTTCAAGTTTTTGCTTCATCACCGAGAATTCTCTCTCACCAACTTTTGCAAGTTCTCTCTAATTCTTGTTAATCTCCTACTTCTAAACCCTAGCTTTATGCTTATGTAATCATTTATAGACTTAGGGCACTTAGCCATGCAATTACAATCAATAGATATATTTTAATGCTAAAAATAGATCTAATTCCCGAGAGTTAATTAAAACATCCTCGCACAGGTAACAGATGCCAGTTATTCCTAACCACTGTCAGTTTCTCCCTTGCCTAACCAATGCCGGTTATACCTAACTAATGCCAAACTTGGGTGACCGATTTCGGTTCCCCCCTAACTGTTTCTGGTTACTATATTTTCCAACAAGCTTCCATTGCATGCTAAACTGAAGTGATTGAGCTCCACAACTCAAAAATCTCCCACTTGGAGATTAATTACTACACCATACCTGTACAACATCATTCTTGGATCCTTAGCTGTTTTTTTTCCTCTTCAAGTTTCAAACTCGAAGACCAACAGAAGTGGAGTGTAGCTCCAACTTCTCCTTTGCTAATGGCTTTGTTAGCATATCTGCAAGGTTCTTACTCGTATGAATATTTTCCAGATTCAACTTTCCATCCTCAAATACCTGTCGTATGAAGTGATACCTTAACTTAATGTGTTTCATTCTCAAATTAAACGTTGAGTTCTATGTCAAATGAATTGCACTCTGACTGTCACTGAATAGTTTACAATTACTTTACTCCTTTCCCAACTCTTCCATGATCTTACTCATCCATATCATCTCCTTGCTAGCCTCTATAGCTACAACATACTCTACCTCTATAGTAGACAAAGCCACAACCTTCTGCAATATTGAAATCCAGCTAACTGTCATCCCACTTACTGTGAAAATATATCCAATAGTTTTTCTCCTACCATCCAAATCTCCAGCCATATCTAGATTAACATAGCCACATAATGAAATATCCAGACCTCCATAGCATAATTGCATGCTATATGTCCCTTTCATATAAATAAGTATCCATTGGGCTACTTTCCAATGCTCTTTACCTAGATTAGCCATATATCTACTCGTAACTCCCACTACCTGTGCAATGTCTGGTCTGGTACAAACCATAGCATACATGAGACTTCCAACTGGTGAAGCATATGGCACTTGTGTCATGTATTTAACATCCTCATGTCATCATGGACACTAATCTTTACTTAATTTGAAGTGTCCAGCCATAGGTGTCCTAACAGCTTTTACATTCTGCATATTGAACCTTTCTAACACCTTGTAGATATAATCCTCCTAAGACAAATACAATTTCTTGTTTTTCCTGTCTCTATGTATTTGCATGGCAGGGATTCTTTTTTCATCTCCTAAATCCTTCATATAAAATATGTGAGCTAGCTTTCTCTTAAGCTCACCAATGTCCTACATACTAGATCCTACAATAAGCATATCATCCACATATAGTAACAAAATAATATAGCTCCCATTTTCAAGCTTCTTGAAATAAACACAATGGTCAGATTCACATCTCAAGTAACCATGCTCTTGCATAAAACTATCAAACCTCATGTACCATTATCTTGGAGCTTGTTTGAGCCCATATAGACTCTTTCTCAACCTGCACACTAATTTCTCCTTACCCTTGACTTCATACGCAAGCGGCTATTGCATATCAATCTCTTCATCCAAATCACCATAAAGGAAAGTTGTCTTCACATCTAGTTGCTCTAAATGCAAATATTCTACTGCAACTAAGCTTAATACAGTATGAATAGAAGTCATCTTAACAACATGAGAAAATATTTCACCAAAGTCAATACCTTCTTTTTTGTAAATCCCTTTACTACAAGCCTTTACTTGTACCTTTTCTATCCACGCTCTTCTTCCTTGATCCTATAAACCCATTTGTTCTACAATGTTTTCTTAAATACTGGCAACTTAACCGAATCCCATGTCTAGTTCTGTTCCAAGGAGTTCATCTCCTCATCCATGCCATGCTCCCACTTGACGTGGGTCCTATACTTCATTACTTATTCAAAGCTCTTTGGTTCACCATTATCAATCAATAATAAATAAAATAGAGGTGTAAATATTTCTGGAAGCTTACTTACTGATGCAGCCTATCATTTACCAAATAATACCCTGATCATGTTAGCACATCACTCAACCTAGACTAAGCACTCACCGAAGCGTGCAAAGGTACTAGGTACCTCTTTAGGGTTGTTGTAATAAGATGTTAACATGATGAAGGGAGAAACATATAGATTCATAACTAATCCATCATTCTATAATGCATGCTACCCTCAAAACTATGAAAGAACAAGCTTAAATAGTAATCATGATTGAATTAATAACATGCACTATTCAACTACACATAGAAAAACACTTAGATTTAGCCAATATCTTCCATCTATTAGTAAATACAGAAGCTCCTTACAGTATTTTCAATCTATACCAATGCGCGTATGGAACTGATATAGTGATTCATTCATATGCATGTATTCTCTGACATACATCTCATACCATCCATACATACCTCTCTATATATCTCTCTACTATGTACCTAACATCATATATATAGGGTGGGGACTTTCCCTTCACCGCTTATCTATTCTAGAAATAGGTCACATGTTATTGATAGACACATGCCATTTACAAGCATAACCACACATGCAAGTGTGCTATCTATAGTCCTCTTGCAGTTAACTGAAGTGTCAATTCTATTCTCATCTCGTCTCCATGCAAAAATGATTTGATCCACTTCTCCAAAGATAGACAATGCATGGCGCGCATGTCTTTGCATCGTTGGTGTGTTCCACACGCCATATTCTAAAAATAGGTCTTCATGCTCAAAAATAGGCTAAGTCATGAAATCTGAACTTGTCTTCCACACACGAGTCCTTCCTGTCCTTCCACGCCCTTGGTTTCAGGCCTTCTATCCCACGTGAAGTCCTTGTGTGGTTTTTGAAAAGTATCCTTTGATCAGCATTACCCACACTAATCTCATTGTCATCCTGAAAATGGGTATCTCCAAAAATTGAAGGAATGAATAGAATAATGGAAAGAATAAGAATGAAAGAATGTAGATAAAATAAAGAATTTTGATGAGGTTATTAGGCAACCTCTTCTGTATCAGTTTGTAGTATCAACTTTGGATACTCCTCCTTTATTTTGGCCTCTAATACCTGTCATCCAGTGAGTTCTTGCCCTACTTTTTTGGGATGTCCATAGCAATGGATTCCAACTCATCCTTCGTAATCTCTCCTTTCTCATTTTGTAGAACCAACACAACACTGGAAATTGATGTCATTCTACCTTTTAAAAGGTCCATCTTCTGCACAATTATTTTTCCAAGCTCTTCCAGTTGAGTCTTGTGTGGCTCTTTTGCTGCTGCCAGGGCCTCGCACTTCTGTTTAACCATTGAAAACCTTTCTACATGGCCCAATTTCTCATCTTTCATTGCTCTCTGGACCTTATTATTCTCTTCGAGAGTCTTGATGTTGATAAGCACCTCTGGAGTTGTGCATACATTTAAATCTTGGTCTACTTTCTTAAATACTTCCTGTAATGCTTACAATAACCCTTCATAAGATGTAATTTTTCTCATCATAGATGCTTTCTTCTGATCGACATCTTGTTCTAATCATTCTGGCTCTTGCATATGTAGAGTTTCATCTTCGATTACCAAGTCAACCAATTTTCCCACATAGTGTATCGCTGAAGGAAATGTCTATAGTACCTTGGCCTCTAAGTGTGGCCTTGCTTTGATTACATTTTCCCCAATCTCCTCTATGATGATTATAAAAACCTCGTTCTCCTTCTGCACGAAGTCTCTTTCCCGTGTTAGGTGTGTTAGCTCTACATCCTTTATTTTCAACTCCTCGTATAACGCTCTGATCATGGTAGCTTTGTCCATGTTTCTTCTAGCCACCTCAACAAAAACATTCACCAATGCATTGTTGAATTACTCATCTGACATGATATTAGGCTTTATTGTCATGTCTCTAGCTTGAGGTTCCTCCTTCAGTCATCTCAAAATGCATGAATCTTCACACACATCAAAGTTAGGCTTATTCATTTGGGTGTGCATTGACCATGATAGTTGCTTTCGAGTGCGTACCATCACCATATCTTCATGCAATAACTTTCAGCAAAATAAAAACTTCTACGCTATCGTGCTATGGAATCGAGTGCGGATAATTTTTCCTGTGTCCTCTACATAACCCATGGTTCGTGGAATGTGCTCTCCACTTTTCCTTCTAGATCCTTGTTGCTTAGGAACTTTAGCCTCCAAATTTGGGACTTGTGTCTCCATTTCCTAAACATCCTCTACAGTTGTATCCTCTAGTATTTTCTCTTCCTCTTCTTTTTCCTTTGATGCCTCACCCTATTCTTCTGTGTCCTCTAGAAGTGTAAGAGAATTAGGTGTACTTTCCTCTAAATCTTCTGCCTCCTCATTCAAATTCAGTTTCCTCCTTCTCTACGCAGTAGCCTCATTTTGTGGGGAGAGTCTGGGTGATTTATGTACAGTGGTTGGAGTAGCACCTTGGATCCTTGTTCTCTTAAATACCCTTTTAAACAAGTGCTCCCCTTGGACTACATTCACATCCTCATCATACCCCTCTTGTGGTTGAGGTGGTGTAATAGTACACTCAGCTTCACCCTTATTTGTAGGATGTCTCCTACCCCTATGCTCTAAACCACCACTATCTTTGCACTCCTCCTCCTCATCCAGCACTTCAAACAGCTCTACGGGCTTATGCGTTGGCATGTTCTCCATTGTATGCTTTCCCTTTGGTGGTTTTGGAAGTGTAAACTCACCTTCCACGTATTTTTTATTCTCCATATTCGGCTGCAACTGGAGATACACCAATGTTGCCCCCATATCTGCTACAGCCAGGCTTATTGGCTTGATATTCAGTACTTCTGAAATGATCCTCTCTGTATAAGCACTTCTGCCATGGTACACATACTTCTTCCTTAGCTTATGGTAATCACATTCTACCTTATCTACATTAAAGACCAGTCATCACATGTCTATAAATCTATGAATAGATTCTTGGAAATACCTTGCAGTGAATGCATAAGGCAACTTGCACCAAGGGCTCCAGACTCTATATTTCATTAGGAAGCGCATGATGCAGAAATGATGATATACAAAAAACTGAACTTATTTCCCTACCACTGCTGGTAGGTCATTTGGGATGTGCCACTCTTCCCCAAATGTCGCGGGGAGCTGTTCATACCACTTATTTTCCCTTTGCTTTACATCATCTGTCATGATCCCCTTACATAGGTACTTGCTGAATCTTTTATCTAGGGACTTGTTCTCCATGGGGTATTCCCATACTTTCTCCTTTGGTCCATCTGGTACTCCGATCTCCATGAATACCGGTGATAGTAGAACATCCTCAAAGCTGATCTTCCCTCATGTGCGCACTTCTTTGACTATTTTCTTTGTAATATAGTCTATAATGTTGTAGATTGTCCCTTCTGACATCTTACACGCCACATGTAACCACATCGTATTTACCTGAGACCACCACTCCTGATCATTCAACTTGGTAAAAAGGTGTGTTGCAGCTTGTACAATTGGACAGTTCTTCAATTTGTCTATGTCCATTCCGCCTGGACCCTTCAGGTATCCCAACTCCTGCTTGGTCTTTACAATCACGGATTTATCTACAAGATCACATTTTATATCTTCTCATGTGGCCTCCAGACCTGTAACTGATGAGACAAGTGTAGATGATATTCTAACTCTACATCCTGCAAAGTAGAAGAAGTCTTCATGCACCCTACTCATGAGCCACTGATACAAGGGCTCATACTTCCTGAAATATGGAAGCTCATAAAATTGGTAGAACCCAATTCTCTTCACAATATTTTTACCCACATTTTCATATACTGGTATGTCCTCCATCGTGCGCTTGTTCATTCTAGCAGTGAGCAAGGAATCCCTTCTTGTTCTCTGAAGTCCTGTGATTATATTCACTCAGTTTTCTCTTTCTGATGGGCGAATCCCTTCTTTCCCGACGATGACTCCTTCTGGATATTGTATCTCTAAAAAATGGCTTTCAGGTGCCAGCTCTTCTTCCTTGACAACCACCTTCTTATTCCCTTTTACTGCTGCTGCAGATGCCTTCTTCGATGCCATTTTTTTACCTTGCAACTTTCTCCTCTTCAACTTTACAACCCTGCAAATCAACCCTATCTCGATTCAATTATGCCCTAGGTGGAAACTGTGTAACCTAACTCTTTTATGTCTCCCTGCTTCACTCAAACCCTTCGCCACCGGGGACACAAGCTTCTTATCACACAGATCTAGTTGTCACGCTCGGTTTCACACCCTTCACACCTTAACTTGATCACTTGGCTCTTTGCACTTGGTTCTTTTCTCAAATACTCTTAGTTGTAATGGTAAAAATGAATCTACATCCCATCCTTATTTAAAATTTTCAAATTTAGATGCATTTATTACTCCTTCACCTACCAAATATCCCCTCATTCATTGACCAAATCCATTCATTCTGCACAATACATCTTCGCACCCAGTTATAACCTTCTATCGTACCCTCTTACCCTTTGGTCAAAGACTTCTCTTCAATTCACTCTCCTTTACTCGAGTGCCTCTTCATTGTACCTTCTCCTGGTAGCTATCATGGCCTCTACTTACCTCGTGTTATACGTTTCTTTCATTCATCTCCATCCTTGGTCACTTTTGAGAAGCAATCTTCTTTGGACTTAAAGCAAACCCGTAGAAGCTTATTCCTTTCACCTTTCAATTCCCACAATCTTTTCCTCGGGTAACTACAACCACCCCATATGAAAAGTATGTGCATTCCTCTATGCATAAACATTTTTCATATAGTAATTAGCTTCATGCACGCAAGTGCGCTTATGACACAAAAACAACAACTAAATTGATATAGCATAGCGACAATGAAGGAAATACATAATTGAAAACCTAAACTAAATGGAAATGTTACCTTATTACAAACACCAAGAAGACTTATTTATAGTAGGGCTCATCCTACTCCTGTTAAAGTAATCGGGTAGCCGTGTTCCATCAAGTGCTTCTAACTAGCAAGCACCTGATTCAAGTATAGAAGTGATAACATATGGCCCCAACCAATGTACCTTGCGCTTGCCTGGATGGCACAAAAACTTTGAGTTATAAAGAAGTACCATTTTTCAAATCTCAAATTTCTTATCCCTTATGTTTCTGTCATGTCATGCCTTCTGCCTGGCCTTTTCCTGCTTCTGGCTCCATCTTATTATCTAGTTGAATCATCTAGTTGAATCATCTTTTCGATACACTCTTCTAAAGCATGTTCATCAGCTAGACCTCCAATTTTCGCAATGCACGAAGAAGGTAACATAAATTCTATAGTGAGAACAGCTTCTACACTAAACACCAACTGAAACGGTGTGGCTTTGTTCAATCTCTTGTAATTTTTTCTATATGCCCAAAAAACATCTGACACTTTGTCATCCCAATCCTTTCTCCCAACATCACAATTTTTTGTCAAAGTCTGGCTCAAAATCTTGTTGAAGGCCTCAGTAGTTCTATTTTCCTAAGGATGATAAGGTGTAGTTTTATAGTGTGCAACCACAAACTCATCTAATAGGATCCTAATTATCTCATTCAAAAAGTGTGAACCTCTATCACTTGTCAAGCTTAAGGGACATCCATATCTTGTAAGAACATTCTCCCACATAAACCTAGTTGTTGTACTTGTCATACAGTCCTTGATAGGTGCTGCTTCTACCCACCATGTGAGATAATCTGTGCAAGTAATGATATAGCGTGATTCAGTCCTACGTGTGGTTGGCGAAATAGGTCCTACAAAATCAATGGCCCATTTCTCAAATGGTTCGGCACTAGTAATTGGTCTCAAAGGCATCTCATCTCTTTGGCCTAGTTTTCCTAGGAAGTGAAAATGATCACATGCCTTACAATACTTTTTACAGTCCTTATACAATGTATCCCACCATAATCTAGCAAGTAGGATCTTCTGGGTAGTTGCATCACCTACATAATGGCCTCCTAAAATACCACCATGAGCTTCTTCCATAATATCCTTACGCTCATGTTCCAATACACAATGGTGTAATACTTCATCTCTTCCTAGCTTGTAGAGGTCACCACTGATTAACATAAACGGTGACGCATGTATAGTAAGCTACTTATTTTTTAATGCTTTCATCCCTTTTGGTGCCATACCTATTCGTAGAAAGACAGAAATGTCTTCTAATTCCATGGGCGCGTGTTGTAATTTATATAATTGTGCATATGGCATTGTCTCTTCAATTGTCTATGCATCCTCTCCTGAATTGATTCTAGATAAATGATCTGGTCCAAAATTCATTTTCCCTGGCTTCACCACAACTGTGAAGTCAAACTCTTGAAATAGGAGTACCCATCTATATATGTGCCCTTGTAAGACGGGTTTGTTCACAAAGTACTTCAATGTCATGTGATATGTATAAAACACAAATGGTGTTCTTAATAAGTCCTGTTGAAACTTATACAATGCATAGATCATTGACAACACTTCACACTCTGTAGTTGTATAATTATGTTCTGCAGGAGTCAGCTTCCTACTGAAAAAATAGATTGGATGATCTATAATACATTCACCAGGTTGAGCTAATACAACACCAATGGCCATGCCAGAAGCATCCACATGCACATGAAATGGTTTATCCCATGAGGGAAAGCACAAAATGGGTGCGGTAGTAAGTTTCTCTTTTAATCTCTCAAACGCGCACTTTTGTAATTCTCCCCAATAAAATTTACCTTTTCCCTTCAGTAATTCTTCCAAGGGTGTAGCAATTTTGGCATACCCTTTTATGAATTTTCTATAATACCCTATATGACCTAAAAATCCGTGCACCTCACTCTGACTAGTAGGTGCTTCCAAGCCTAAAATGACTGCAACCTTGGTTAGATCAACTAGCAAACCTTCCTTGCTGATTATATGTCCTAGTAGTATCCCAAACGGCATAGCAAATATGCACTTCTTGATGTTCAAAGATATACTCAATTATCTACATCGTTCAAAAATTAAGTGCATATTTTCACAATGATATTTCACAAGCCCATACACTATCCAATCATCTAGATAAACATGTAAGAAGTTGTGAATAAAATCTTTCAATGCTTGAAAAAATATGCACAAGAATACAACATGTGCATTTTTCAATCCAAAGGGAATCACAGTATATCCAAAACTACCCCATTCAGTAGTAAATGTTGTCTTTTCTTGATCCTCCTGAGAAACCTAACTTGATGATAGTGAAGGAATATATTTCACACCCTGTAACTCCATCTAGTATTTCCTTAGTGAGCGGCATATGGAATGGATTTGTGACACATGCATCATTCAGCTCCCTATAGTCCACACATATCCAAATCCATTCATCCTTCTTAATACTGATCACCATTGGGCTAATCCATTCTGACTCATCAAGGGCCTTGATAATTCTAGATTTCAACATTTTATCAATTTCTTCTTTTACCTTTTCACGCAGATTAGGATTCATTTTGTAAGGTCTCTTTCTAACTGGTCATGCACCATCCTTAAGTTTTATCTTCATTTACCCAAGTGATTCATGTACGCCTTTAAGTTCATGATATCCTTGAGGGAATAAGTCCTGATAATCCCTGAGTAACTCGATGATCTTTGTTACCTCTAAATCTAACCAATAATCTCCAATTATGGCCTCCTTAGGCTCTGCCTCCAAACCTATATTCACCTTCTTTGTCTTCATGGGTTCATGGTAGGCATGTGTATCCTTATCTGAACTTTCCAAGACCTCTCATAGCCTGTGTGAATGTTCAATATCCAGGTTCTCAACTTCCTCATCATCCACGACATAAACCATCTTCCCTTTCTCTTTCTCAAGGCAAGCACATTCAAGTAGTAAGAAGTTCATTTCTTCTTCCTTTTCAAAACATGCTCTAAACTCTACCTCACCAAATAATTCCTGAATATTCTCTTCTGCTTTTACACCATCTCCCATAGTTAGCGCTTGAAAATTTTTAATGCCTCTACTATAGGAGGTTTAGTCGAGAAGTAGTCGAAAGTCTGTATCATTCCTATAGTCAAATCATGATAGTTCCCAGTTTCTCAATGTAGTTCTACATATACATACCAAGTGTGTGCACATCCTTGTAGCGTAGAATACAATCTATGCACCCAGAGTGAAGGTGGTAATGCTTCATGTCCTACTATCCAGAGTCTCTCACACTGTTGAATGTGATGTTGAACAAGTTGATCGCCATGATAAGTGTAGATTTGCGTAGGTGCATTATTCCTTATGAACATGGTAGACAAAACTATTCCAATCTCTTCCCAGTGTATAAGATTATGTTTTTGGATTGCCCACTAGCGCGCTACTATCCAGCGTAGTGTATAGACTAACATATCTCTCTTTTTAACTTGATCTATCCACTGTGTTTCCATGGCCCTCAGAAAGGTAGGAAGATCTTCTATCCCTATATACCAAGGGATTGTGCTACCTATCCGTCGAACCAAACAAATTCCATTCTTGCGCGTAACCACACTTTTCACCTCACATCCTACTAATTCATATGTACCATGAGCCCAATTGTCATAAGAAATACTCGTAGTATCACTAATAGAATGAGAATCCTCCCACTATATGATGCCTTCTTTTGATGGCTCATTGACCTCTGGGTTCTGAATAGCGTGTACATAGACTCTATTTAAATCCTCCTCACTTAGAGGTTCAACATATGGTGTAGGCTTTCCATCTATCAAAGGTATTACAACCCTTTCCTCCTTGTCTTCAAATCTGATATATCCCTTATTAAATATTAAGTCAGCATTATTCGCATAACACCAAGCGTGTCCAAGTAGTTTTGGAAAATTGTCTGCTTCTACAAGTGCTAATACCTCTAAATCCCCAGTGAACTTGGCCACTTGTATAGTTATATATGCATCCTTCAAAACTCCTATGGGAGTGGCCTTAGTCCAGTTTTCTATAAATAAAACATTAGATGATGGCTGCAATGGAGGCCTCCCCATTTGTACCCATGCATCTAATGTAAGCACATTTACTTTCATACCTGTATCGATCAATATGTTTCTCAACAGCCACCCATCCACAACAGCATTCAGAGTAATTTCTTTATCATAGTCAATGCTATCAGGGGGAAGATTTACATGCAGAATCTATCATCAGGTCTCAAGACCTGCGCGTGGAGTGTTCCCTTTTAACCAACTTACTAATAGTGGAATAATGTTCTCCTGGCGCAACATCTTTCACACCTCTCGCAGATCATCAATATCAGTTTGGAATATCTCTGATGCTTTCTTTTGCTCCTTTAGGTATTGTATCTCACCCTAAAGATTACTTAGCACTTCCATGGTATCCTGGTAAACTTCCTTCTAATGAGCAGGATCTAGGTACCTCTCATGCAAAACCTCCTCCTTGGTGATCATAGGCTTCTGGTGCAATGCCTCTCTTGTGTGTGTTTCTTTAGCACGTGTAGTAATCTTCACTATCAATGCCTTAGGTCCTTTTATTATCTTGGGCATCCACTGATCTTCTACTGCACGTTGGATTCTAGCCATCCTAGCACCTTTGTTTTCTTGCTTATGTTGCTTACTCAGATGCTCATATAAGTCCGGGAACTCTTCATAGCTATGGTTCTTTCCGCAGAAATAACATGTAATATTCTGAGGACACTTTTGCCTATAGTGGTCAGGAGATCCACACATATAACATGTTCCATGAGGGAACTTGCCTCTTCCTCCACCACGGCCTCGTCCTCCATATACACCATGATATCCATGTCCCCTTCCATGACCTCCTTCAAAACTCCCCTCATTCCTATCGTAGCATGTTTGATTATGATCTCGATCTTGGTGCTTATTCTTACCCTTAGAAATATCTATTATACTTCTCCATCATACCCTAAGGTCTATAGCATCTTGAATCTGACCAATCAACTGACAATCCTCAGTATCATGGGTAATGAACCTGTAAATTTTTCAAAATCAAGATACATTCTTCCTTATTACACACTGTAACAAAGGATGGTGGCTAACATCATGATTCAAATGACAGATCTCACAATCCAACAGTAATGAGCATACATATCTATGAGAGAAACTATCCTTGGTGTGACCTTCCACTTTACAATCTGTGCACCAAATTCCTGAGCACATTTCATGGGCTAAATTTGTTGATAGCTTCTCTAAATACTTTTCCATAGCTGCAATATGTGCCTCTAGGAATGGACTAACGCCAGTTTCAATGCTCCCAACTACCTCAGCATGCAAAGCTTCTTCTAGTGCTTCATGTAGATTAGTGTATGTCTTATGTGACAGTGCCCTTCTAAAAGGTGTAAAAAATCCCCCAATGAACCACTATGCATGCTAGCTAGCGTGAATGTCATAAGATAGCTTATATAAAAGTGTCTTAAAATGAGCATCATACTCACCTACACTCTCAATAGTGCCTTGCTTGATATCCTTGAGTGTACTTATACTCTTCTGCTCAAACTCAGGGATATGGAATGCTTTTAAGAAAGCATCTCTCAATGCTGCATAATCCACGCAAGTTTTATCAGGGTCAAACTTCTTATACCAGCTGTGTGTGTTCCCCTATAATATAGTGGAAAATTGACTTGCCTTTCACTAAATAGCTATGATCCCTTTAGCGCGCCAAAATATTTCACACATATGCACATGTTTGGTAGCATCCTCTATACCTCTATACTCTAGGAGATGAAGAAACATCTCCATATAGATATTTTGTGGTTGTTGCAAACCTTTACCACTTGATCCGGAACCTCTTATGTTCCCTCTACCTCCAGAACCACTAGATCCACTAAAAATAGGACCACTTATACCCCCCGATCTGCCACCTATAGTTGGAATAGGGCCTGTAGACGTTCTCCCCTGTACTCCAACAGTAGTATTTTACTGTACCCCTATAGTCTATGAGGTAGTTCCACTTCCAGAGGTGAATCCAACATTCTATGTGCTCACATTCTTTGTAGATGATGTGCCTAAGAATGATCTTCCAAATGACATTGAATTCGTATGTCCTGCCATTGATGTTCTTGACCCCTAACTTACTCCTGCTCTCCTACTTCCCAAGTTAGTTTATTCGTTACTTGTCGTACTAGATACTGAAAAACCAAGCACAAGGGCTAGGTCACCAAGTGGATTAAGATGCATGTCTGCGGTCCAGGTAGTCTCTACTGGCGCACTTCTGTGCAAGGCTGAGGGGGGATCTCTATCATTCTTTCTAAGATGGGGGAGTTCTTAATGCTCTGGATCCATGTCTTTTACATGAGCTATAAATCCTTCACGAGCCATCTCTCTCCTCCATGCCATACTCTCTACAATGGAACGTTGCTTCTATATCTCCCTCTCACGTGCCTCATTATACTTAAGTCACCTTTCCTCTCTCTGTCTCTCTGCTTCTATGTCTGCCATCTTAAACCAAATTTGTTCCTCCCTTCGCACGTGGTGAAGTTTAGTTAGCCATCGGTTTACTCTCCAGGTTCAAATTTACCATTAAGATCTTGATCGCCAGTGGAATACCTTGTAAATATGTTCCTCTTGGATACCACAAAAACTAGAATTCAGCTACCTCTGGGTAAGAGTACGTCAAAATTGAATATTCCATAATATAACTGTTTAGAACACCATGAAACCATGTATCCACCGAGTGAGTCTAGATCAGATCAACATCATAGAGGGCTTGAAATTCTTCTCATCTCTAGACAAGTGCACGATACCTTCAATTCTATTAAGATGCATAAGCAGTAAGCCAGTCGTATAGTTCTACTAGAAAGATAGTGAAAAATCTCTCATATAAGTTTTCATACATGTTCTGTTCTACCCAAGTGCGTGAATTAAACTCAGATCCATTTTTGAACCACCGCGCATATTCTTCCTCCAGATCATGTATCCATTCCTAAATACTTGTTAGAGTTAACTGGTATGTGTTCATCACAAACCATCCTGAAAACAACTGAAAAAGAGGTCCCGAAAATGGAACCAATGATGCAGCCTAGAATTTACCAGATAATACCCTAGTCGTGCTGGGACATCACTCAACCTAGACTAAGTGCTCACTCGAAGCATGCAAAGGTACCAGGTCCCTCTTTAGGGTTAATGTAATAAGATGTTAACATGGTGAAGGGAGAAACATATAGATTCATAACTAATCCATCATTCTACAATGCATGCTACCCTTAGAACTATGAAAGAACAAGCTTAAACAATAATCATGATTGAATTAATAACATGCACTATTCAACAACACACAGAATAACACTGAGATTCATCCAATATCTTCCATCTATTAGTAAATACAAAATCTCCTTACAGTATTGTCAATCTATACCAATGCGTGTACAGTGATTCAGTCATATGCGTGTATTCTCTGACATACATTTCATACCATCCATACATACCTCTCTCTATATCTCTCTACTATGTACCTGACATCATATATATAGCATGGGGACTTGCCCTTCACCACTTATCTATTCCAGAAATAGGTCGCATGCTTTTGATAGCCACATGTCATTTACAAGCATAGACACACATGCAAGTGTGCTATCTATAGTTCTCTTACAGTTAACTGAAGTGTCAATTCTATTCTCAGCTCATCTCCATGTAAAAATGCTTTGATCTACTTCTCCAAAGATAGACAATACATGGCATGTACATCTCTGCATTGTTGGTGTGTTCTACACGCCATCTTCTAAAAATAGGTCTTCATGCTCAAAAATCGGCTAAGTTGTGAAAACTGAACTTGCCTTCTATGCGTGGGTCCTTTCTATTCTTCCGCACCCTTGGTTCTGAGCCTTTTATCTCGCGCAGACTCCTCTTGTGGTTTTTGAAAAGTATCCTTTGATCAACACTTACCGTTAGTGACCTTCTCATAGGAGTTTGAGGTACCAGAGGCTCAATCTAGACCTCTTGGACATTCCTATCCAAATCTGACAGTGATCGACGTCGGTCACCTGTAATTGGCACTGGTTCTACTAACCAATGCTAGTTTCTATCTTCTGTAACTAATACCAGTTCATCTGACCGGTCCCGGTCAAGGGTCAACTAACACCAATTACTATGTAACCCTGTCAGTAATTCTTTAAAATTTGAGAGTTCATTTTTATCCACAAACTACTTAACTAGTTCATCCTTGGTACCAAAATTTGATCCTTGTACATTCTCTTTTCATTCCATTCAACATCACGACTCCTAATAATTTTAGAATTCTCTAAATCCAAAAAATGGAAACCAAAATCACCAGATCCATAACCAATGAAAGTGCATCTCTTAGATTTTGCATCCAACTTTTTCCTATTTTCCTTGTCAACATGCACAAAAGCTTCTGAACCAAAAACTTTAAGAAAAGAAAGATCTACCTCTTTTCCGGTCCAATCTTCCTTTGGTATTCCTCCATCTAGTGAACTTGAAGGCCCACTGTTAATCAAATAAACCATTGTATCAACTACTTCTACCCAAAACTATAATCGTAATCCATAATGTATCATCATACTTCTAGCATGTTCCGTGATTTTCCTATTCATTCTTTCAACAACACCATTATCCTATGGTGTTCTTAGAACCATTATTTCTCTATGTATCCCATTCAGTAAACAATAATCATGAAAACCTTACTACAGTATTCACCACCATTGTCAGATCTAAGGCCCTTTAACTTAGAATTTGATTCATTCTTAACAAGGGCTTTCAATATTTTAAAAGTCTCAAAAACATCAAATTTATGTTTAATACAATAAACCAATACCTTTCTTGTATCATCATCAATGAAAGTAACATAATACTGGGATCCTCCATGAGAAGCCACCTGATCTGGTCCTCGCACATCTGAATGTACAAGCTCCAATTTCTACTCTTTCTTAGTTGCCCCAACTTTGAGAAATCTCACTCTCTTTTACTTTCCAAAGATACAATGCTCACAGAAATCAAGATCTAAATCTTTCAAATTTGATAACTTACCCTTAGCCTTTAAGATCTACAATCATTTTTGACTCATATGACCCAACCGGTTATGCCACATGCATGCATCTGAATCTGAAGTAGATAATGTAGAAAAGGACTCAATAATACAGGTAGATAAATATAACGTTCCTACCTTTTTACCTCTTGCCACAACAAAATCACCCTTGGTGACTTTCCAAGAATCTCCTGTAAAATTAACCATGCAACCAAATTCACCTAGTTGCCCTGTAGAAATAAGATTCCTCCCGAGGCTTGGCACATACCTCACATCGTTCAATACCCATGTATTTCCATTCTATAATTTTAGATGAACTTCCCCTTTACCAGTAATACTCCAAGGTTCATCATCACCCAAATAAACATGCCCAAAATTACCCTGGACATAATTTCTGAAATAACCCTTATTAGGGGTTGCATGGAAAGAAGCTCCTTAATCTAAAACCCATGATTCAATTCTATTATTTAAAGTAAGAATAATATCATCTTGTATTACCTCTAATGTAGCAAGATTTTCTTCTTTACCTTTGTCTGGTTGTTGGTTCTCTTTATCCTTTGACCAACAATATTTCTTTGCATGTCATTTCTTTCCACATTTCCAACAAGTAATTCCCTTACTTCTGGATTTAGATATGTTATCCCTTGAATTTAATTTCCCATTACTCTTACTCTTGGATCTCTCCTTCTTTTTGCCCCTACTTTCTACATTCAAATCATTTCCAGATGATGATTCCTTTGTACTCTTCCTATGAATTTCTTCATTCAATATTATACTAACCACATCATCAAACTTCAAAACATTATTAGCAGATGTTGTATTACTAACATCCATTACCAAGTTATCCCAACTATCAGGCAAATAACATAAGAGTAAAAGTTCTTTTACTTCATCATCAAATGGTATTGCAATTGATTTTAACTGATTTACAATAGATCAGAAATCATTCAAATGACTAGATGCAAATCCACCTTCATGCATCTTAGAACTAGATAGTTTCTTCATCAAATAAACTTTATTTGAAGCACTAGGTTTTTCATATAAAGTAGCAAGATATTTCATTAACTCTAGTGTAGAAGCCACTTCTGTAATATTGGAATCCACGGATGCTTCCAGGCTTAATATTATAAATCCCAAAGCCTTTCTATTAAGAATCTTCCATTCTTAATCAGTCATCTTCGTAGGTCTAGACTTCTCATCCAACGGTAAATATAAATCTCTTTTATACGGATAATCCTCAATCTACATCTTCCATAATTGATACCTTCGGCCATCAAATTTCTCTACCTTGTATTTATTTTCTTTTGCCATTGTTGTAGCTCCCACTCAATCAGAAAACCCTCTGTGAGTGAATCTGTCAACACAAAAAACCTCCGAACAAAGCTCTGATACCATTTGTTGGAGTTAGCACATTGGTTGTACAGACAATATATCAGATCTAAGTATACATGAAAATAAAATTGGATAGTTTACCAGAAGAAATATATAAACCAAGAGACATAAATCAGCACCATATTTAATGTGGTTCACCCAATGTGGGCTACATTCACCAAGAAACAGGCCAATCTATTATCCAAATCTTTGACAAGATATATAATGAAGATTTACAATCTTCCACACCTATCAGATGTACAATACTTTCTTTCTTGAAGCTTTTGCTTCATCACCAAGAATTCTCTCTCTCACCAACTTTTGCAAGTTCTCTCTAATTCTTGTTAATATCCTACTTCTAAACCCTAGCTTTATCCTTATATAGTCATTTATAGACTTAGGGCTCTTAGCCATGCAATTACAATCAATAGATATACTTTAATGCTAAAAATAGATCTAATTCCTGAGATTTAATTAAAACATCCTCACACAGGTAACCGATGTCGGTTAGACCTAACCACTAATGGTTCCTCCCTTGCTTGACCGATGCCGGTCTTGGGTGACCAATGTCGGTCCCCCCTAACCATTGTCAGTTACTGTATTTTCCAGTAAGTTTCCATTACATGCTAAACTGAAGTAATTGAGCTCCACAACTCAACAACACTTAGGAATATTCAAGGTGAAATACAGTATTTAAAGGAGCAATCATGGAAGATGGAGCAAAAGAAAGCATCAGAGATGGTCCAAACTTATATGGATGATTTGAGAGAAGTGTGAAAATTTTTGTGCCAAGAAAATATCATTCCACTATTGGGGAATGGTTAAAAGGAAACACACCCCCGTGAAAGTACTGAGACTGGACGAAAGATCCTACATACAAATCTTCCCCCTCATAGCCTAGATTATGACAAGGAAATAACTATGAATGTTGTTGTGGATGAGTGGCTATTGAGTAATATATTGATTGATACATGAGCGAAAGTCAATGCTCTTACTTTAGATACATGGGTAAAAATTGGGAGACCTCCATTGCAGCTATCCTCTAATGTTTTGTTCATGGCTAATCGAGCTAAGGCCACTCCCATCAAATTTTTAAAAGATGCATCCATTACCATACAAGGAGCCAAGTTCACTAAAGACTTTGAGGTTTTAGCACTGGCAAAGTCAGATAACTTCCCAGTTCTATTGGGGAATCCTTGGTGCTATACAAATAATGTTTATCTTCGGTTCAACAAGGGTTATATCAGCTTTGAGAATGAGGAAAGTGTTATTATCCCTTTAATAGATAGAAAATCTACACCCTATGTTGAGCCCTTAATTGAATAAGACCTGAATAAGATTTATGTATGCATCATCCAAGATCTAGAGGTGCTTGAGCCATGTATGGAAAGAATCCGTTAGTGGGAGGATGCACAGTCTATTAGCAATACTACAAGTGTTTGTGATAGTTGGGCTCATAGCACTTATGAGTTGGAAGGGCGCACAGTAAAAATCATATTTCTTAGGGACAGTAAACCGTGTTATATCAAGAGAATAGATAACAACTCTATACCTTGTTACACCAGAGAAGGAGACCCTATGGTGTTCCTACACGCCATGGAAGAACAATGGCTAGACCAGTTGGAGAGAAGGAGTATGCTAGCATATACCCTACACGGGATAGCAGCGCACTGGTGGGTAGTCCACATGGATAATCTTGTAGGATGGAATGAAATTAGGATTTCTCTTTCTATTAGGTTCTTCAGGAGAAATGCACCTAATCAAATATGTACTTATCATGGTAATCAACCTATTCAGCACCATGTTTAGCAGGGTCAGAGACTCTGGATAGAGGGGCAGGAAGCTTTACCACCTTCTCTCTAGGTCAATAACTTTTATTCCACTTTATGAGGATGTGTACGTGTTTGGTATGTGTATGCAAAAATCCACAGAGAGACTGGAAATTGACAGGATTTAATTACAAGAATGACCCACGCGTATGACTTCTTCTCTACTAAGCCTCTGTTGGAAGAAGCATTAAAAGTCATAAAGTGCTTGACTATGGGAGATAGTACCAAGGCTAAAGAACGCATTCATGAGTTATTAGATGAAGGAGATGAAGGAGCACATTTTTCTGAATAAATAGAGGCCAATGCCACACTACTTTAGTGTGCTTTCCTTGAGAAAGAAAAAGTAAAAATGGTCTAATTAGTGGATGATGAAGAAGTAGAAAATCTAGATATAAACCATTCAACAGGTAGGCCTGAGTTGTTAGACAGTGCAGATAATACCATGTGTGCCTATCATGAACCTATGAAGACAAAGAAAGTGAATATTGGGTCAGATACTGAGCCTAAGGAGGCCATAATTGGAGACTATTTGTGAGAATATGAAGTGTCAAAAATTGTAGAGTTATTGTTTCACCAGATTCTTTATGGATTTGACAAAATAGATAAGGTGATGGGCCAACGAGGAATACCTATTACGATGGTCAGTTGGAGGTTGTAGGCATGTTTTGACTTCTTGATCCAATGTTGACTTCAAGATCTTCCTTTTGTCAAGGAGGAACTACCTGAAACACAAAACTAGACTACGAAAGACAGTTCAACAATATATGTCAGTGGGCTGCCTAGCATGTGCTAGATCCAAGAAGTGTGATGCTTCCGTGGTGGAAGTCAACCCACTATTTAATACAACTTAATGTAAGAAATGACATAAAAAATTATGTCCTAGTATAGTTGATATGATTTGGGTATCTCATCCAAATACAATAAACAAATCAAATCTAACAGGATACGTTATGATCAGATCTGAAAGTGGGGTATGTAGTCAAGGTGTTGGAACAGGTTAGGGTCAAATTATAGGTAGTTTTGGGTTACTTGGATGTAGAGTTATTAGGTTTCTGTTATTGGCAGGATTACCAGATATAGAGAATGATATCTTTCTAGGTGTGACTGATTCCAAGGTTGAGAGGAAACTGATGATGGTTTAGGCTAACCAGCGTCAGTAGGGTCAGGTTGGTAGAAGCTCAATAAAATTTGGTTTCGGGGGATTCTCTATGTTTTCACAGAGAGAAGACAAGGGGAATGAGTGACGTCTGATGGATAGTGTATCGAAATAATCATGGGTATGTTTGGAATTGTGTATAGGTAGTTATCTGGGAGGTTGTAGGTGGTAATAGGATGGTTGGGATTCACAGTAGGATGGTGACAAGGTGATGCGATGACAAATGGAGACCAGAACTCCCAAAAAAAGAGATAAAGAAACTTTGTAATCTAGATTAAGTATGGAATGAGGTAGGTTACAGATGCACTTAATGGTACTTTACAGACCTAGTGGTTGGATGATGATGATGATTGATTAGTGAAATGGTGATTAGTGCCATGGCAGTGCTTCCTGGAACATGCTACCATGAACGACAAATACCTTCGTACTAGTCTTGATGTTTGTTATGGGTGTATGGCATGTGCGAAAAGGATTTGGTTCTTTATTGCATGTAGAGTATCCTTCATTCCAAAACTTGAAAAATGTTTCCAATCCTTTCAAACAAGGTTACCAAAATGAATATATGGTAACCGACAATGGTTTAGGGTGACCGACGTTAATTTCGGGTTGACTGGCATCGGTTAAGTCGGGAAATCCTAGGTTTACTAAAAATGCAATATCCTGGGTATGTTGTTTGTGCTAGTTATGTCCATTGGTCACGGGTCTACAACATGGACATCTTGCACTTAGATAAGTGAGGATGAATGTTTTTAGAGGAAGAATAGGCATGGGAAAATTAGGGTTTGAACTGAGTCTTAGTTATTTAGGTGAAAGTAGACATTTTGAGTCTTAGTAAAGGGGAAACATGTTTAAGAATAGGTCCATGATGATGTGTCTAGGTTAGGTGATGGGGTGAGGTTTCTGGGTGAGGTGTGCACTGAGTTTTAATTAGAGGTAATTAAATTAATAAATGATTGTGGGGATGGGTATTAATTTAATTGTAAATAATTAAATTAATATTAATGTGGGGTAAAAGGGCCATGGTTAGGTGAATGTGTTTAAGTTAGTTCTTCGACAAGGGACCAAGGGGAGTGTGACCCAATTTTTGGTGTCTACAGTTACTATGGGATCCCTCTCTATAGAAGCTATTCCCTTAAGAAGCTAACATGAGCTTGATAGGCATATATATATTTCAGATCGATAAAATATAATCAATTAAAGAGGGTGTGCACATAGTTAGAAAGAGATCCTATAGGATGAACCCCAAATTGTGTGAAAAGGTTAAAGAAGAGATTGATAAAATGTTGAAGTTTAAAATCATCAAGCCCCTGGACGAACCAGAATGGGTTAGTCTAATGGTGATCAGTATCAAGAAGGATGGTTGGATTAGGATCTGTGTGGACTACAGGGAGCTGAATGCTACACGTGTGATTGATCCCTTTCCTATGCCATTCACTGAGGAAATACTAGAAGGCGTTGCATGGCGTGAAAATCTATTCATTTACAAATGGTTTCTCTGGGTATCGTCAGGTTAGGATTGCCTGGGAGGATTAGGAAAAGACTACTTTTAGTACTGAATGGAGTAGCTTCACGTATACTATGAGGCCTTTTGGTCTGAAAAACATGCTTGCTTTATTTTTGTGCATTAGTTGTTCAGGCATTTAAAGAGTTTATCCACAACTTCTTATAGGTTTATTTAGATGATTGGATGGTATATGGACTGGTCAAAGACCATTGTGACAATCTATGCTTAGTGTTTGAAAGATGTAGATATTTGAGTATCTCTTTGACCATCAAGAAGTGCATATTTTCTACACCATTTGGAATAATTTTAGGACACATAATCTGCAAGGAAGGTTTGTTGGTTGATCCGACTAAGGTTGCAGTGATTATCGTCCTAAAAGAGCCTACCAGTCAGAGTGAGGTGCACATATTTTTGGGTCATACTAGATATTACAAGAAGTTTATTAAAGGATATGCTAATATTTCCACACCCTTAGAAGAGTTACTCAAAGGAAAATGGATGTTTTATTGGGGAGAATTGCAACAATGCACATTTGAGGCATTAAAAGAGTGACTCACTACCGTGCCTATTCTATGCTTTCCTTCATGGGACCAACCATTTCATGTGCATGTGGACGCCTCTGGAGAAGGTATTATAGATCATCCTATCTATTTTTCTAGTAGAAAGTTGACTCATGCAGAACAAAATTACACAACTATAGAGCGCGAAGCTTTGTCAATGATCTATGCACTATAAAAATTTGGACATTACCTATTAGCTACACCATTTTTATTTTATACAAATCACATGGCATTGAAGTATTTGTTAAACAAGCCTATTTTACAGGGGCGCACATACAGATGGGTACTCTTATTTCAAGAATTTTATTTCATAGTTGTGGTAAAACCAGGGAAATGTAATTCTAGACCATACCATTTATCTAGAATATAATCAGGAGAAGAAGCACAAACAATTGAAGATACCATGCCAGATGTAAAGTTATATAGGTTACAATGAGTGCCATCAGAATTAGAGGAAATTGATGTCTTTCTATGAACATGTATGGCACCAGAAGGAATGAAATCCTTAGACAAGAAATAACTTTCTATATGCGCAGCACCCTATATGTTGACTAGCGATGACCTGTACAAGTTAGGTCAAGATGAAGTATTGCATCATTGTGTAATGGAAAATGAATGCACAAATATCATGGAGGAATCTCATGGTTGTATTGCAGGTGGCCATTATGTAGGTGACGCCACTACATGTAAGATTCTACTCACTGGATTATGGTGGGAGACCATGTATAAATATTGTAAGGAATTTTTTAAGGCATGTGATCACTGTCAACGTCTTAGCAAACCAAGACAATGATATGAAATACATCTAATACCTATTACTAGCGCAGAACTGTTTGAGAAATGGGTTATATATTTTGTTGGTCCTATTTCACCAGCCACGCACAGGATTGGATCATGTTATATCATCACTTGCATATATTATCTGACAAGGTGGGTAGAAACATCCCCTACAAAGGATTGTACAGTAGCTACAATAGCTAGGTTTCTATGGGAAAATATTCTTAAAAGGTATGGATGTCCATTAAGTTTAACGAGTGATAGGGGTACACATTTATTGAATGAGACAATCAGGATACTATTGGATTAATTCATGATTGAACATCATAAGATGACACCCTATCATCCTTAGGCCAATGGGACTACTGAGGCTTTCAATAACATTTTGAGCCAGACATTGAGAAAAATCTGTGATGTTGGAAGGAAAGATTGGGATGAAAAATTTTCTGCCATGCTTTGGGCATATCACACAACATATAAAATGTTAAATAAAGCCACACCATTTTAGTTAGTGTTTGGCACGGAAGTAATTATTCCTATAGAATTCATGTTACCTTTTTTTGCATATTGTGCACGCTGGAGGTCTAGATGATGAGAAAACATTAGAAGAATGAATTGAAAAGTTAATCAAGTTGTATGAGAGATGAGAAATAGCATGTTGGAGTTAAAAATGAGAAAAAGCCAATTAGAAATCATGGTATGACAGACATATCAAGGATAAGAAGCTTGAGGTTGGACAGATGGTGCTCTTTTATGACTTAAAGTTTTTGCACCATCCAGGAAATCTTAAAGTACATTGGTTGGGGTCGTATGTTGTCACTCACATACTTGAAACATGTGCTTGTCAATTAGAGACACTTGATGGAATATGGTTACCTGAGTATTTCAACGGGAGTATGATGAAGCCCTACTATAAATAAGTCTTCTTGGTGTTTCTAATAAGACAATGTTGCCATTTAGATTAGGTTTACAATTATGTATTTTCCTTAATGTATTTCCTTATTTTTCACTATGCTTTGTCAATTTAGTTGGTGTTTTTTGTAATAAGTGCATTTGCGCACCATAAGTTAATTGCTATTTGAAGAATTTATATGCAGAGAGGACTGCACATACCCTTAGTGGGGGGTGGGTATTTGATATCCAGGTACTGAACTGTTAGAAACAAGTACATATGAAAGGAACAAACTGTTATGGGTACTATTCAAAGTTGGAGAATTGTTAGAAAAGATATTTCTTCTAGACAAGATGACCATAGATGGAGATAAATGATGGAATAGTATAATGCGAGGTAAGTAGAAGCCATGAAGACTACCAGTGGAAGGAATAGTGAGGAGGTACTTGGGCGCATGGAAACACACTGAAGAGAAGCCTACAGCCAAAAGGTAGGAGGGCATGCTAGAAGGTTATGATTGGGGCACGAAGATGTACTACGTAGAAAATGGAAAAAAAGATATATTAATGAGGATTATTGGTAGGTGATGGAATAATAAATGCACTAACTTTTTGAAAATCCATATAATGACGAGATGTAAGTTCACTCTTACCATTGCAATCATAATAATTTGAAAGAGCCAAGTGCGACCAAGATGTGAGAAGAGTATTTAGGTGTGAAGAGTGTGAATCGAGATGTGACGAGAAGATTTATGCGTAGAGGAAGATTTCATCCCCAGTCGCGAAGGGTTTTAACGAAGAAAGGCATTACAAAAGAGCTAGGGCACACTGAATCGAGCTAGGGTTTGGGTTTGCATGTTATAGGAGATAGAAGGTGAGTATTTGAAGTTAGAAGATTGCAGGTTATAGACGGTACCGAAGAAAGCACCTACCACAGGAGATAAGGGGAAGAAGAAAGTGGAAGTAGAGGTTGAAATTACTCCTGAGAGTAATTTCTCATAAATGCAATACCTAGAGGGTGTGATTGTGGGTCAGGAATGGGATTCCCACATCTAGAATAGAAAGATCAGTGATTACAACCATCATACACCTAAAACTAAGGAGTTGGATGTGTTATTAAACAAAAAGACAAATAAGTGCACAACAGAAGACATGTCAGTGTATGACAATGTTGGGGAGAAGTTGTTGAAGCATATTGGAGTTTACCAGTTGTATGAGCTCCCCTACTTTGGTAAATATGAACCCTTTTACCAATGGTTGATGAGCAGGGTACGTGAATATTTCTTCTACTTGGCAGGATGCAGGGTAAGGATCACAAATGTGTTGATCTCAACAATAACAAGGTTGAAAGGCACAAGGCTAGATCTAGACAGTGATTTAACTGATAAGGCCATAATATTTGAGACAAATAAGGAGTTAGGGTATACTAAGGGTCCACGTGGCATGGAAATTGATAAACTAAAGAAGTACTCAATCATATAAGCAATTGTAAACTTGGTGACAAAGTTAATGACCAAGAAAGATGGTCACAAGTAAACACAATGTGGCTACACATTGTGAAGAATATGTCACAGGGAGTGACTTACAACATCTCCAGTTACATCACAAAAACTATCATTAAAGAAGCACACATAGAAGAGAGAATCAGTTTCGACACTGTTCTATTGTCTCTGGTGTTTATGGAAATCAGGGTGCCTGATGGGCCAAAGGAGAAAATATGGGAATACCCTAGGGAGAACAAGTCACTTGCGGAAAGATTTGGCAAGTACTTATGTAAAGGATCAATGAGTGGACCATTCAAGTAGATGGTGGAGAATTTGTATGATAGGATCCACACGGCATTTGAAGAAGAATGGTGCATACCCAAGGAGTTTCCTTTAGTGGTGGGTAAGGTAGTATAGTTTGCAGTGTACCAACATTTTTACATCGCGTGATTTGTAATGAAGGATGGAGCTTGGGGCCCTTGGTGTAAACTACCATATAACTTCACAACACGCTACTTCTAGGAATCAGTTCACTGGTTCATAGATGCGTGCAACCTAAGCTTCATCACAGATAAGGTAGATTATGAGTACCACACTCTGAGAAAAACATATGTATATCTAGGACGGACTGCCTACATTGAAAGGCTTATCTTAGATATAATAAGCATGAAGCTAGTAATCTTGGCCATTGGAGACATTGGAGAAGCATTTATATACATTCAACTTAATCCCACGCTAGAGAACAACAAATATGTGGAAAATGAATTCGTGCTCCCAGGGCCGCCAAAAGGTAAGCATACAATGGAAAATGTTCCTGCACCTAAGCTCACAGAGACAATAGAAGTAGATGAATAAGAAGAGGAGCATGAAGATAGTGGTGGTTTAGATCACAAAGGCAGGAGGCAGCCTACAGATAGTGTAGAAGCTGAGCATGGGACTACACCACCTTAGGTGGAAAAATGAGATGATGAGGACCTGGATGCAGTATAAGGAGACCGTTGTTTCAAAAGGGTATTCAGAAGAACAAGAACCCAAGGTGCTACACCAAAATAAGTGCACAGATCACCTCAACTCTCTCCATAGAAGGAGACAACTAAGAAGAGAAGGAGAACGTTAAAGCTAGACGAGGAGGAGGAAGAGTCTAAAGAAAGTACACCCAAATCCCCTACACCTCCAGCAAATGTGGAAGAGCCAAAGGATGAAAAAATGAAGGATGGAGAAGAAGGAGAAAATAAGGCAGATGAGACAACACAAGATACTTCTCAGGGCATAACAGAACAAGCTCTAAATCTTGACGCTCAAGTTCCTAAAGGGCCAAGTTTGAAAAGATCAAGTGGAGAATATGTTGCATTGGTCATGGGCTATGCTGAGGACACAGGTAAATTTTTTTGTGCCCACTTTCAAAGCACAATGACACTAAAGGAGTTGTATGGGTGGGAGTTGACAGATGAATATATGGCAACCATGTGCATAAGGAAGCAACTATCATGTTCTATGCACACGCACATGGACGAATTGGAATTTTATGTATGTGAAGAGTCATGTCTATCAAAGAGGTTGAAGAAGACACCTTAGGCTAGACATATAATAGTAAATCCTATTGTTATGTCAGATGAACAAGTAAGTAATGCTTTGGTAAAAGTCTCGACAGGGATGGCACGACAAAATGTGGATAAGGCTGCAACAATTAGGGTGCTAATAGAAGAAATCAAAACTAAGGATGTAGAAATTGCGTGCCTAAATCAAGAAAAGGACTTGGAGCAAAAGAATAATAGTGCATTTATAAGCATGGAAGAGGAAATTGGAGACCTTGTCCTGAAGGCGAGACCATAGCTAAAATCCAAGGTACTGGAAAAGTTTCCTTCAGCGATGCATTGTGTACATACCTTGGTAGACTTGGTGCTTGAAGATGGACCTCTACACATGCCATCACCAAAGGATTCAGCATAGGAAGTGGAGAGGGAAAAGGCTTTGGTGATGAGGAAGATTGCATCATATGAGGCATTGCTCCAAAGCTTGCAGGAGGAGCTGAGAAAAGTAGACCGGGCATTGAACATTTACATAGCTCCAAAAGTGGTCATCAGGATAAGGATCATGGTCAAAGACAATGAATTACTAAAAACCATGAAGGAGGAGACCTTGGGCTGTGTAGAATGATTAGATCTTGTCATGCAGAAGCACGAAGCCCTTACAACAGCACAAGAACCACACAAGGAAAGGCTAGATGAGCTTGGGAAACTAATCGTGCAAAAGATGGACTTATTAGAAGGAAGAATGACTGTAATGTCTAGCATTCTTTAGGTATTATAGATTGAGAAAGGAGAGATTGCACTTACAGTAGATATCCTAGAAAAGGAAGAGGCCACACTAAATGATTGGAAAACTTTAGAGGTGGAAATAAAAGAAGAATATCCAAAATTGATTCTTCCAGTTGAAGCAGAAGATGTTGCAGGGTAAAGTAATTCTTTTATTCATATTCTTTGATTCATTTTTGGATACAACCATTCTCAGGGTGGCAATTCCATTAGTGTGTGGTAATTTTGGTCAGTCAAAATATGGCACTTAGCGAAAAACATGCAGAAGGTTTGTGTGGAAGAATAGAGCGCGCTCAAAGGCGTGGAAGGGTCAGGAAATAATCGCACGTGAAGAATAAAGATATATTTGGGACTTAGCCATTTTCATGTGTACTAGCTATTTTTGGAGATAGTGTGCTAAACACACAAACCGGTTAAAGAATTACACAACACGCATTGGCTATTTTTGGAGGATCGGCTATGAAGCGCTTTGCATGGGTACAGGCTAAGAATAGATTTACTACAGATAGTTAACTAGAAGTCTATTTTTAGCACACTTGCATGTGTGGCTATTATTGTACCTGTGTGTGGCTAATAATAGCATGCAACCTATTTTGGGATTAGATAAGTGGTGAAGGGAAATACCCCATCCTTATAAATATGTAATGAACTGTGTAACAGAAGAGATATGTATTAAAACTAAGTTATTGTGGGGTTATGTTGTCAAATCTAATGCTCACATAAATTGTGGTATTATCTATTATAATAAGCTTCTGTGTATTTATCATGTTTAAATGTAATGGAGTGTATTGGCTGAATCACAGTATCAAATCCTAAGTATAATTTCATGCTTGATTTCATCATGGTTATCATTTAAGTTTTTTATTCTCTAGATCTATATCTGAACATGCACTGTAGAATGATATATTATTTATGGATCTAAATTCTTTAATTCTTCATCGTGTTAACATCCTACAATAAAAACCCTAAAGAGGGGCCTAGTACCTTTGTGCACTTTGGGTGAGCGCTCAGTCTAGGTTGAGTGATGTGCCAGTGCACCTGGGCTTTTACTGGTAAATTCTAGGTTGCATCAATTAATTTTGATGATCGACTTATTTAACATGGTTTGTGTCTCATAAAGTAATGACCAGTGAATATATGAATCTTCTGCACCAAGGTAGGTGAGAATAGACTCATCGTCCTAACTTTTAATGACATTAATAGAAGGTGTATCATCATTGATTATGTGAGGATACAGGAAGGGAAGAGAAGAGGGAGCCTTTCCATCTCATTGATAAGTTAAGGTACAAAGAAATGGTGTTCATGAATTTTTTTACGAGAATGGATTTGGATCCATAGACTCTGTAGGTGAAGGTGGTGAAGTTGGTAATGGGGTGAAGAATGCTGTTATCCTCAACGAGTCAACATGGACTTTCTTGGAGATGTTTGCTAAAACTATAGCAATACGGTTTTGTGTATGGGTGGTACACATGCATGGTGTTACTGTATGAGACCTTGTTCTGTAAAACCAAATCTAAAGCCTTCCATGGCAAGAGATGGAGGAAGTGTGGGAGAAGCTTGGGGTTGGTGAGAGATTAGAGGTCAGATGAAAATGGTTGAGTTTGGCAGGTGGCGGTTAGGTGAATAGGTAGGAAGTATCAAGTCCTCCATACGTTAAGTTGGTGCAAAGGTGGGGAGGACCATAAAGGAAGACCTCACCTATGTGGTGATCATAGTGGGGATATTGGTGAATTTTTCCATACTCTTGAGGAGTAAGGAATGTGTCGATGTTGTACAAGCGGTTTTCCACTGGAGTGAGATGTTGAAAAACACATTCCAAGGGATCGGTGTTGATATGTGGGTAGCCAGAATAGATGAATCACTATAAGAAGAAGCATTGGTTGGCTGAGAAGTAGATGGGTTAGTGGATGGGTTAGCTGTAGAGGTTGCGGTGGTAGTGGGAATAGAGGAGTTAGGTGTGGGAGAGGTAGCGGCAATGTTGGTGGATGGGGTCATGGGTGAAGGAGATGTGGCAGCGGTGGTAGATGCCTTAACTGGTATAAGGACATCATTAGGTCTATACAACATGTTACAAGTTTTGAATGGTGAAGGGTCAGTTGGAATGGTATAGTTATGTCCTTCATGTTCAAATTTTACACAGTGATGTAAGGTTGAAGGAACACAACCCATGACATGAATTGAAGGTCAGCCAAGTAACAGGTTGTACTGGAATTCCCCCTCTAAGACGTAGAATAATTCTGGAATGGTACAAGGGCCCATGCGAATGTGGAGAATGATGGTGCCAAGGGTGGAAGTTATGGCATCATTGAATGAATGCAACATAACTGGGTTATTATGCATGTAATTGGTAGGGATGCACATTTGGTTGTACGCATGGGAGGAGATAATGTTGATGTTGGCACCGCCATCAATCATAATGTGTTGAACACATATATTATCAATGTAGATGGAGATGAATAGGGCAGGATCAAGATCATCTGATTGGAGAGGTACAATCTCATTGTCAGAGAAACTGAGAGCGGTTACCTAATGAGTGGTAGCAGGTGCAGAGGGGGATGAAGTGGTGAGAGAGGCCACATGGCAAGGAAGTGATCATGGATGCCATAGGAGTTGGGTCATTAGGTAAAACCTCAATAGATTATAGAACCTCCATGAGGGCCTGTCGATGAGACTCAGAGGTTTGGACAAGGTCATACAATGACATTTTGAGAGGATATTGGTGTAATTGTTTAATCATTGTACGATGGGTGACCCCATCGGAAATAGGGTATGTGGGTCCATGGATGGTGATTTTTGGTGCAGGTGTTGATGGTATATTAGGCACAGGATTAGTGGATGGGTTAGTTGTTTTATCCTTTCCTTTGTATTTTTGGGCAAGAGTGGCAATGTTAACCATATTAATATGGGGTAAGGGAGCAGCTAAGTCATGATAGGTGTAGCGACAGGATGAGAAAAATTATGGTGATGGCATATACTAGTGTTGTGCAAAGAAGGCAACGCATTGACATTTGGGTGGAGGTTTGGCTAGCTCTCTTATGCGGACCATATTGATCTCGAATGTTGGAGGAGGGTAAAATGGTTGTGGAGGTGGAGGTGAAGGTTGTTGAATAGGTAAGGGGCAAGGATGTGTGGTGATGGGTGAAAGTGGAACAGGGTCCTCGTCTAAAATATCATCTTCATCAAAGTTTTCTTCAGGAGGACATAATTGGAGAAGAACGGTCTTTAGAGCCTTACAATTTTCTACATCATGCCCTAGCACACGATGGTAGGTGTAAATTTTTGTATCATCAAACCCTGCTGGTTTAGGTTTGAGTGGGTTGTAAGTTCTAAGTGGTGGCAATGTGATGACAAAGGTCTCTAAAATATTTGTCTAAGATGTTGGCATAAGACCCTGCCAATGGATCACAATGTGAAGTAAGTGTGGGTTGAGATGGAGGTGTGAGTGATGTTAGTAAGAGAGGTGCCACATGAGGTGGAATAGGTTTAACCACTGGTTTGGTAGGTAGTACTATTTTAGGTTTGGGTTGTACCTTATTGGGTAAAGGTGTAGCAGATGAACTATTGGTTGAAGGTGTTGTAGGTTTGAATACCTCTTTGGAGGGTAGTGGGCTCTTGGATTTTGGTTGCACCTTCCTGGTAAAGGTGAAGAAGGAGTGTGTGATGTAGAAGGGAAGGCAGATGGAGGAAGAGGATGTGTTAACCAAGGTGATAAGGGAGGTGCAGTAAAGGTTGTTGGAAGAGGCAAGGTGGAAGGTATTGGTTGAAGAAAAGGAAATATCATGGGTAGTGATGAGGCTACTAGAAGTGGCATGTATAGGTGGTAAAAAGGATGTAGGTGATGGCAGAGGTGTACATTGTGTAGGTAAGTTGGATGTAACAGGGGCTCGTGAGGAGGAAGTGGGTTGTTGTGTTTTTTGTTTACCTTGGGTAGGAGGTTACTTGACCAAGGTTGATGGGTGGGGTCCTAGGATAGATGGAAGTGGTGAAGGTGACAAAGGGGTAGTGGGAAAAGCTGGTGTATGCGACCTAGGAGGTTGGGTCTTCCTCTTAGGTGGGGGAATAGTATTTGTGCTGGCCTGTGAGGATGTGGTTAAATCCAGTTTGATAGGGGGATAGAATAGGCTTGATGTCGACATGACTCCCAAGGTATGGGTAGCTTTGGATACAGGCAAAGGTGTAAGTGGTTTAGGTGCAGGTTGATGTGGAGGTAATGGTAGATGTGTAGGTGTGGGTGAGGGTGATGTGGAAGATGTTGTCACAACTACTTTAGGTATGACATATTTCATTACTCTGAAACATTTGGGGTAAATGGAAGAAGTATCGGTGGATGACATCTGCATTTGAGTTAAAACAGGCATTCGAAGGTGCCCCCAAAGCATGGAATGATAGATGTAGTCTAAGAAGTCTTCCAAATGTGAGAATGGTGTGGCAGTAGAAGGAACCAATGTTGATTTCATGGTGACTCCCGTAAATAAATCTGGTGTCTTTGAAATAGGGAAGTGATTAGCTTCTGACTCTATGGGTAAAAGAGACGAGAGAAAATCAAGTGGATCCTTAAAAGCCAGTGGAGAATTATCTTTGACTAAAAGGGACACTGTCAATGGGTCATCCACATGTTGGGGAGAAGGCAAGGTGGATGAGGTAGGTTCTTCTTTTGGTGAAGAGGAAGGTAAGCATGACTCTCTCGTCGGTAGGAGAGTTAATACTACGAGTTGTTCGTCAGATTGAGAGGTGTGTGGGGAAACTGCATTGGAAGATATGGTGGACTCCTCTGTGGGTGCAGGGGAAGATGAGGGAGACTCCTCTGTGGGTAAAGGAGTAGATGACACAGGTTCCTCCATGGATGAAGGAGCTTGTGCAAGAATTTCTTCAATAGATGAAGTAGGAGGAAACTATGCGGAAGGAGCTGGTAAGATGTCAAAAACAACATGAACCTCGTGGATATTACCATCATTGGCTGAGGAATCACTAGTTTGGTTGGATGAGGGGGTGTGATTTGGGAATGGATTCTTGAAGATATGAAGGTTCTAGTTAGTCGGTGCATTCGGATTGTCCAAGATGAGATCTCCTTTATCTAACATTTTTTGGACAATGTTTTTGAAAGTGATACAGTTACCATCACTGTGACCTCGAATGTGATGGTAATTACAATAATCATTTTCATTGTACCATGCAGGCACATGGTGAGAAGGGTCAAAACCAGTATGTGGTTTGACGGGTGGAAGGGTAATGGCTCCAGCTTTTAAGAGTTTTTCTAAAATGGTAGAGTAAGGCTCTCTTATGGGGGCATACTTGCATTTCTCTCTTCTAAACTGAAAGGTTTGGATGGGGGAAAGGTTAGATGAAGGTTTTTCTTGGTTAGATGGATGAGATGGGCCAGATTTTAAAACAACCACATTGGCAGACCCCTTGGTTTTAGAATAGGTATTTTAGGGTTTGGAAGAAGAAGAAGTATCATTTTATTTGAACGCAGTATTTTTGTTACGTAGTTGTAGCTTCTTTTCTTCAAGGGAAAAAATTTCCAACTTTTGGGCCATGGTAAATCTCTCATCAAAGGTGTGGAAGGTTTAGACCTGGAGATGATATATGTTTGGAACGAGCCCTAGTAAATAATTATATTAACTTTATCTGAGGTAATTGGAATGTAAGTTAGTTAATCAGTCTGTGCCATCGAGCAAAAAAATATCTGTGATAGATTCGTCTTCATACTGGCGTGTGGCATATAAGTCAGTCATGGTGACTTTCTTGACAATATTGATAGAAAAGTGGTCAAGAAAATCCTGAGAAACCTGGTTAAATGAGAGGATAGAATGTCTAGGTAAAGAACTATACCAATCCAAAGCAGGTCTGGTCAATGACATTGGAAATGTCTGAAGGATTAACACATCATCATGAGCAATCAGGTAACAGACATGTTTAAAATACCACAAGTGTTGTTGTGGATCTTCTTTGCTATTGAACTAGTTGAATTTTGGCATTTCCCAATGCATAGGATATAGGTGAATAGGAATGGATGGGTGAATGGGCTCATTGCAAATCTCGTCATATGTTAGAGAGTTACGCAAACCTGAGACAGATGCTTCCAATGTCTGCATCTTTTCCATCATCATTTTGATTAGGTCATTGGTGGGTTGTGATGATGGAGCACCCCCTGAGGTATGAGAGGGTAAATAAGATTGGTATGATGTAGATGGCATCCCAGTATGTGGCAGTGTCACATACAAAAATTCTGATGGAGGGATATGAGAGGGAATGGAGGTGGAGGGGAAGTAACCAAAGTACGCAGTAAAGGAAATAGATGGTTTTCAGTAATACGTATATGTAGGTGGGGTGGATGAGAAGACCCTAGTAGTGATAGGTGGAAGAGACTGGGGGATAGAGAGGATGAGATTTTTGAAGGGAGTACGGGTTGCCAACACCAAAGGTGGTTGGGATGCGATAGGTATATAGGTAGTGGAAGACATGGGCATGCCTGTACTAGGGGTGGTGGATGTAGGCATGGTGGATGTCATAGGGGTGACAAACATCGTGGGTGTGATAGATGTCATAGGTACATATGATATTGATGAGGCGGGGTCAAGATGAGAAACAACAGGTGGTAAGGTGGAGGTAGCCAGGGAAATGCTGGTAGTGGTGGAGGTAGAAGTGGGTGCAAGTATAGGTGGGATGGATACGGGCATGTCATAGATAAGTTTCCTAGATGAGTCACGAGTGGATGAATGGGCCAAGTAATATTATAAAGTGGTGGGGTTCTGATCAAGGAGTTTTACAAACTCCTCGTCACTGGTGCTGATGGTGATAGGCTGACTGGGATCCATGGGTGATAGAATGGAAGGTGGTGATGGGCTAGGTAGGAGTGGCTGAAGGCTAGCATGGAATACGAGGCCGTTGGCTTGGCTACAAGTCAAAACCATGTGGGTTAGCATAGACCTGGTAATCTGATCTCTGTAGATGACACAGAAGAACAGAAGGAATGGATAAAAATAGTTCTAGGGAGGTGAAAACTTGTGTTGTTTTAATTGAAAAATTAAAACACAGGAACTGACATGATGGTTTGGGGAACCAATGTCAGTGATAGAGGGTAACGGATGATGGTTAGGGTGACCGATACTGGTTACTGTGAAAAATCAAAAGCTTTGCAAATGTGGCAATAACTGATGAAAATGAAGAAAAATATGGTTTTTACAGTGATTTCAAAGACTCAGAGGTATGATGATGTATCTGAGAAACCCCAGAAAGAACAAAAATGTGATGAGTGTTATTTTTGGTAAAATGACCAAAAAAGTAGGAAACTGACAACGTTCAGGTCAACTGATGATGGTCAGATGAGTAAACCAATGATGATTGCTAGACTGACGCTGGTCACTATGAAATTTAAAAAGATGGAGAAAGTTGATTTTAGTGACTTAGATCAGATAAAATACCAACCCAGAAACCTGAGTATGGTAATGATGGACCCTAAAACACTTTTAAAAATTCAAAATACACCAACTATGATTATGGAGTGTGAAAGGAAGAAAATAATGGAGAATATGACCTCACAACTCAAAACAAAAATCAAACAAAAACTAGCAAACACAAAATCCTATTGATGAATTTTATGTTCCAGCTTATGCTATTTAGGACTGACTTGTGAATAGAACAGAGTTTTTGGTTTGATAAAAGGTGTCCTATGAAAATCCAAGAACTAAGGATGGTTTCAGGTAAATTTTTGGTAGGGGGGTCCTTTCTCTGAGATAATGACTGGACAGAGAAACCAGCTTGGTGCCACTTGTCAATCCTCTAATCGTGTGATCGTTGACAACTTATTTGAGTAGGGGTAGGATGTTGTTTAAGAAGATGTGTAAATTATTTAAGTGGTTTGGTATAGAGAATGTGCAAAATGAACTACGATTGAATTAGTCAACCATCAACTGGGCATGACTTCTAGTGTATAGGTTTCCCTCAAATTAATGTGAGCTACAATGTGACATACCAAAATGAAATGCAAATGTTTTAATCCCAAATCCATGATTAAGTTCGAATGTAACAAATAGAGAACAGGAAGAGGAATTCTCTTTCACTAAATGAAATACAATAGAAAGGAAGACATGTTCTTTTTAGAGCACCAAAAACACAATTGCTTTTAGACAATAGAAAGAAGGATAAGATTCCAAAGAAGAAAATTTAATGTGAATACTTTCAAAGGGAAATAAACACACAATTTTTTACCTAGGAATGAACAATGCAAAAGAACCCCTGATGGGTCCCACCAGGCGTGCCAAAATGTTTCACCAAATTGTTGTAGATAATGAAATAGATAAAGATAAATAGTTTGTGGAGGAATACATGTTATCACGTTGGTCGAAGGTTGAGTGTGCACGTATTTCTGATTTCCAATCCAATGTTGATTGTGTGAGCTTCCTTTTGGCTAGGAGGAACTACCTGTAATACAAAGAAAGACCACAAGATATAGTTAATAGAAAAAGTTAGTGGACTACCTAGCGTGAGCTAGATCCAAGAATGTGATACTTCCTCAATAGTTGTCAATCCACTGATATATAACTCAATATGAAATAATTGAACATGCAAATAAAAGAATCTAATGCTAGTGTTCTGATTTAGGTATCTCATACTACTATCAGTGTCAATCCAATTAAATGCTTGATAACTAAACTGGTGAAGGTCTTGGGTCAGGTTACAGGCTGGGTAGGTGGTCTGAGGGTCACAAATGGGGTCTGGGTAAGATTTGGTGAAGTTTGGGTTGATTTTGGGTGATTAGGAAGCTTGTTGGTCTAAGGCAGTTTTACCAGGCATAGAGACTGACGTCGGTCAGGGTATGACCAATGACGGTTCAGGATGACCGATATCGGTTACTGTGGGTAATGGCAGAATGTCAAAAATGGTGTTCCAGACTCTCTTGTATCTACACAAAGAGTTGGGAAGGTCTGTTGTGAGGTTGTAGGTGGGGTATCAAGTTTGGATAAGGTTTTGTGAGGTTTTGGGGATGTTTGAGGATAGTTTAATGAAAGTTGACATGAGATAAGATAACACAGAGACCGATGTCGGTTGGGTGACCAATGCCAGTGAAGAGGGGAAACCAATGATGGTTAAGATAACCAGTGTCAGTAGGGGAAATTTGGTGGTAATTAAATAAAAGGTAGATTTGGACTTCTCTGTGATTGCACAGAGGATGAAGGGAGGATGGTTGGGTTCGTAATAATGTCAGGAAGACTCAGGAATGCATAGAGGTCAAGTATGAAGAGCTAGAAGGGTTGTGAGTGGTTGGATGGGAAGATTGGTAAGGAAGGTGGGAATGGAGGAATGCATGGAAGAATAAGATCTAATAACAAAGATAATTAACCTACACTTTAAGCAAAGTATAGAATGATGAAAATCAAATACCCTTACTTGTATTTGTAGGCCTGGTAGGTGAAGGAAGGTAATGGTTGATCTATGAAGAAATTTGTGGTCAGTGCCATGGAAATAATCCCAGAGTGTTCCCATGAATATTCTAATACCTTTGGATGAGTATCAGGTGCTTTCTTGGGCCTGTGGTTGAACATGTATTTCATCATTTGGATGTTGAGAAGTCTCTGGTTCGTGTTTGAATGCAATAGATCTCTCAAAAATCAAAAATGACCAACCTTCAGTAAAAGGTTACCAAAGGGTATATAAGGTGACCGATGAACGGTTCAGGGTGACCGGCGTCGGTTGAGGGATAACCAGTGTCGGTTAAGGCGGGAAATCCTAGGTTTTCCAAAAATAGACAAATATTTGCTATTTTTGGCGTGCTCTAATTGTCAGTTCAGGTCTCAAGTGAGGGTTAGCACTTAGATAAGTAGGAGTGTTGTTGGAGAAGGAATAGGACTTTAATTTTAGGGTTAGACTAAGTCCCAGTTGGTTAAGATAAGTGGAGACTCAGTCTTAGTTAATTAATAGACTAAGAATAAGTCCATGATGAGGTGTCTAGGTGATGTGGCTAGGTTAGGTGTAAATTAATTTAATTAAAGTAATTAAATTAATTAATAGTGTGAGGATGAACATTAATTCAATTGTAATAATTAAATTAATATGAATGTGGGGTAAGGGGTCATGGTTAGGTGAATATGTTACGTTAATTAATTAAAGGGGACCAAAGGAAAAACTAGCATCGGTTAGGGATAACTAGCATCAGTGAGCGATAATTGGCATTGGTTAAGGATTACCAACATCATTTTCCTATGTGTGTCTACTATAATTAAGTTATGGGAATTAGATCTATCTTTAGTTATAAAGTGAATCTAATGGTTGTAATTGCATAACTAAAGTTCCCTAAAATTTTAGATGCATATATAAGCATAAAGATAGTGTTTAGAAGATAAAATTCAATTGAGAATTAAGAGAAGTTTCCTTTGGAGAGAAAAGAGAAATTTCTAGAGAAGAATGTATAGGGCATCCAAGGTGTGGAAGATTGCAAATCTTCATTGTATTTCCTCTGTGATAATAAATTTGTTGTTACTTGGTATACGTAGCCCACACTGGGTGAACCACGTTAAATATTGTGTATTGTTTATTCTTGTTTATTTCCGTATTGATTACTTTTATGCTTAGATTCTTTCCTTGGCCTAACCCCAACAAACCCTCCTTGCATATGATATGCCCTAGCACAGTTCCAAAAGGTGTGGCAAATACGCACTTCCTGATATTTAATGATGTGTTTAATTGTCTACACCTCTCAAAAATTAAACGTAAATTTTCACAATGATCTTTGATAATCCCATACACGCTCCAATCATCCAAATAAACTTGCAAGAATTTGTGAATAAAATCCTGGAATTCTTGAATAACAATGCACGAAAATAATGCAGGTGCTTTATTCAATCCAATGAACATCACCGTGTATGCAAAACTTCCCCATTCAGTGGTGAAAGTTGTCTTCTCTTAATCCTCTTTAGTAATTTTTACTTGATGATACCCAAAGAATCCATCTGTAAAAGAGTAAATTTTATGCCCTGCAATGCCTTCCAATATTTCGTCAGTGAATGGTGTGGGGAAAGGATCAATCACAAATGCAGCATTTAGCTCCCTGTAGTCCACATAAATCCTAATTATTCCATCTTTATTTATGTTGATTACCATAGGGCTAACCCACTTTGATTCCTCTATGGGATCAATAATGCTAGATTCCAACATCTTGTCAATCTCTTCTTTAACTTTTATGCGCAAGTTAGGGTTCATCCTATAAGGTCTTTTCCTAACCGGTCGTGCACCTTCCTTTAACTTAATTTTTATCTCACCCAAATATTCATGCACTCCTTTCAACTCATGGTAGCCCCAAGGAAAAAAGTCCTGGAAATCACGTAGTAAATCACTTATTTTAGCCACTTCATAGTCAGACCAATAATCTACAATTATGGCCACCTTAGGTTTAGCATCCGTGCCAATTTTCACTTTCTTCATCTTCATAGGTTCATGGTAGGCACGCTCCTTCTCATCCACACTGTCGAAGACCTTGTGCGTACTTTTTAAATTATCTATGTCCAAATTTTCCACTTCTTCATCATCCACCATGTAGACCATATTTCCTTTCCCCTTCTCTAGGTAAGCATACTCAAGCAGTTATGTATTTGTCTCATCTACTAACTCAAAACATGCTTCTAGGTCTGAATCACCAAATAACTCCTGAATGAGTTCTTCAGCCTTTGCACTATCTCCCATAGTCAATCGCTTCATAACCTGTAATGCCTCTTTCACCAAAGTTTTAGTGGAGAAGTAGTCAAAAGTCTGGATCATTCCTACAATAAAGTCTTGTCAATTTCCAGTCTCTTTATGCAACTCTACATAGCTTCCCACAACGAAGGTGGTAAATCTTCCTACCCCTCTGTCTAGAGTCTATCACACTGTTCAATGTGGTGTTTAATAGGATTACCACCTTGATATTTACAAATTTGAGTAGGTGCATTTCTCCCTAGAAACCAAGCTGATAGAGCAACTCTCACTTCTCTCCATTTTATGAGATTATCCCTATGAACCATCCACCAATGCGTTGTTGTCCCACGTAGGATATAAACTAACATATTCCTTATGTCCACCTGATCCTTCCACTAAACTTCCATGGATCATAGGAATACCTCAAGGTTTCCCTCGATAGTGTACTAGGGTATAAGGTTGTTGCCTAACCACCTAACATAGCACAGTCTTCTTATGCACGTAACTGCACTTCTTACCTCATGCCCAACCATCTCATAAGTGCCATGCTCCCAATTTTTACATGAAATACTTATAGTATCTATGATGTACTATGTATCATCCATTGGAGAATTCCTTCTTTAGATGGCTCAAGCGCTTCTGAATCTCGAATGGTGTGAACATAAATTCTATTTAGATCTTCTTCACTTAAAGGATTAACATAAAGTGCAGATTTCCCATATGTTAAAGGGATAGTAACTCATTCTTCCTTATTCTCAAAATTGATATATCCCTTATTGAACTGTAGATCAGCATTATTTGCATAACACCAAGGGTGCCTAAGTAGAACTAGGAAGGTGTCCACTTCTACAAGCACTAAGACCTAAAAGTCCCCAGTGAACTTGGTCACCTGTATAGTAATGGATGCATCCTTCAATAATTTAATTGGCATGGCCTTAATCCAATTTTCCATATACAACACATTGGAAGATGGCTGCAATGGAAGTCTACCCATATAAACTCATGCATCTAAAGTAAGCACATTCACTTTCACGCTTGTGTCAATCAAGATATTGCTTAAAAGTCATCCATCCACAACAGCATTCAGAGTGATCTCCTTTTCATAATCCAAGCTATGGGGAGGGAGATTAGCATGAAAAATATGTCGTCTATTCTCAATACCAGTGCACGGAGTGTTTCCCTTTAACCAACTCCCTAGTAATGGAATAATGTTCTCCTGATGCAACATCTTGCATACTTCCTTAAGATTATCAACATTTGAATGTAAAGTCTCAAATGCCTTCTTTTGTTCTAATTTCCATGACTTTTACTTTAAACATTATATTTCACCCTGCGTATTTCTTAGTACCTCTATGGTTTCCTAATAAACCTCCTTCTGATGTGTAGGTTCTGGGTATTTTTCATGTAAAATGTCCTCCTTAGTAATGTTAGGCTTCTGTTGCAACATTTCTCTGGTGAACGTAGCCTCAGTGCGTGTAGTAATATTTATAATTACTACCTCAGGATCTGGTGCTAACTTCGACATCCATTTGTTTTCCATGGTGTGTTGTATTCTAACCATCCCTTTGCCCTTGTTCTCTTGTTTGTGCTTCTTTCTTAGATGTTCATATAAGTGTGCGTACTCCTTATAGTTGTGATTCTTTTTGCAAAAAGAAAAAATAATGTTCTAAGGGCACTCATGCCTATAATGGTTAGGTAATCCACACGTATAACATGTTCCATGAGGGAACTCACCTCATCCACCACCATAGCGTAGGCCTTTAAATCCAACAAGGTATCCCCGACCTCTACCACGACCTCCCTCAAAGCGCCCTTCATTTTGATCATAGCGCCTTTGAATTTGATCATGATCATGTTGCTCACTTTTATCCTTAGATTTATTCAAAACTCTAGTCTGTCATACACCAGTAGCAATGGAATCATAGATTTAATCAATCAACCTACAATCTTTAGTATTGTGAGTTATGGACCAAAAATTTTTACAGTAGTAGGACATGTTCTTTCTTATCGCGCATTCCAACAATGGACAGTGGCTTACATCACGGTCTAAATGACATATCTCACATTCCAGTAACAAGGATCACACTGATATGCGAGGAAAACTATCCTTAGTATGACCCTCTACTTCACAATCTGTGCACCAAATTCCACTGTGTGTCTCATGTCTTGTATTGGTTGATATTTTCTCTAACTGTGTTGCCATTTTTCACAATCTGAGTTTCCAAGAATGGGCTCGCTCTAGTGTCTATTCTCCTAACTGCCTCAGCATGCAAAGTTGCTTCAAGTTCCTTGTGCGGGTCTGTATACATCTTATGTGAGAGCACCCTCCTAAAAGGTGTGATCATGCCTATGAAAAACCATTGTGCATGTTGACTTACATGGATATCATATGATACCTTAGACAAGAGTGTTTCTAAATGAGCATCTTATTCCTGGACACTCTCAGTAGTTCCCTGCTTGATATCCCTGACAGTACTTATACTTTTCTGCTCAAAATTAGGGATATGAAATTCTTTAATGAAATCATCTCGTAATGACATATAATCCATACAAGTCTGATCAGGGTCAAACTTCCTATACCAGCTATGTGTGCATCCCTACGACGCAGTTGCAAACTAACTTTCCTTATGTTCTGAAGTTGTAATTCCTTTCACTTGCCACAGTATCTCACACATAATCGCATGCTCCACAGCATCTTCTATTCTCCTATACTTTGGAAGATGAAGTGACATCTCCATGTAAATATTTTGGGACTGGTGAGGACCATGCCCACAAGATCAAGAACCTCTTATAGTACCTCCGCCTCCAGATCCACCAGATCCCTACCCACCTATTCCTCTTGATCCCCCACCTGTAATGGGAATCAAACCATAGGATGCACTACAGTGTGTCCCAAGAGTGGTGCTAAATTAAACTCCTACAGTCTGCAAAGTTGTGCTACTCCCAGATGTGAGTCCAACTTTCTTTGCGCCTGTGTTCTGCGTCAATGACACACCTGAAAAGGTTCCTCCAACCGGTCCTCCAAATAACAGGGAAGACATATACCTAGTCATAAATGTAATTATTATTTGATTCACTCCTGAACTTGTTGATATTTCAACTCCACATCTTTCTACTCTGCTTCCCAAACTAGTTTGCTTACTACTGGTTGTACTAGAAACTAGAAAACCAAGTGCAAGGGCCAGGTTGTCAGGTAGATTCAGATGTGTTTCTTCGGCCCATGTTGTCTCTATTGGCATGATCTCATAAGTGGTTGATGATGGTTCCCTATCATGCTTTCCCAAATAAAGGAGTTCCAAATGTTCTGGCTCCACGTCCTCTATGTGAGCTCCAAATCCTTCATGAGCCATCTCTCTCCTCATCGTCATTCGTTCTACAATCTCACGTTGCTTCTATAAATCCCTCTCGCATGCCTCATTGAACTTAATCTGTCTTTCTTCTCTTTACCTCTCTTCCACTAGGTCTGCCATCCTTCTCCACACCTTCTCCTACCCCCACGCATAGTGGGGTTTAGTTATCCATAAACTTCTCTTCGAAATTCAGGGTTACCATCAAGATCTTGATCACCATGGGAATTCCATGCATATATTCTCCCTTGGGATAACGTAAAAATTGAAACTCATCTACCTCCAGACAAGAGTAAGTGGAAATTGAGTACTCCAAAATACATCTATTCATAACACCACATAACCAAGTATCCACAACGCGCATCCAAATTAGATCATCATCATAGAGGGCCTAAAACTCTTTTTACGTTCAAACAAGTGTGCAAAACCTCTAATTAATTTTAGAAGCATAAGCAACCAGCCACTTGTATACTTCTATGGGGAAGATAGCAAATAATTTTTCATATAATTTGTCATACAAATTTTACTCTGCCCATGTGCGTGCGTAAAAATCAGATCCAGTGTTGAATCTCTAAGAGTACTCTTCTTCCAAATCTACTATCCACTCCTCAACACTTGCTAAGGTCAATTGGTACATCTTCATCATGCAACATTTTGAAAATAGTTGAAAATGAGGTCCTAGCAACAGAACCAATGATACAGCCTAGAATCTACTATGAATAACCCAGGCACGCTAGCACATCACTCAACCTAAGCTGAGTGCTCACCTAAAGCACACAAAGGCACCAGGTCCCTCTTTATGGTTGCTCATTCAGAATGTTAGCATGATGGTGCACATGTATTTTCAGATTCATTACCAATAGTAAGCAACACATAGTGCATAAACCAAATCTAGATCTTAGAGTATATGTAAGATGAACTAAACAATGACTATAACAAGACTTACCATGCAAGAACCAGATTTAGTCATGTTTAACACCATTATCTAGCCAACATGAACCATTTTATTAAATATTGTAAAACACATAAGCTTCTTACATTACATAAGTATCTCCATGAGTCGTGCGCATGACAAAACAAACAACGTAACTATACAACTTGACACACACACACACACACACACCAAACCCATGAAAATACATACATACATACATACATACATACATACATACATACATATATATATATATATATATATATATATATATATATATGGGTGGGGACTTTCCCTTCACCACCCATGCACTTCTCAAAATAGGTCACATGCTAATGATAGTCATGTCCATTTACAATAGGATGCACAACATGCAAGTGCTCTTAAGAATAGAATTCTTATAGTTAACTCTGAGTAGAAATCATATTCTTAGCTTAAACTATGCATGACGCTCAGCTATTGCTTGTTCCCAAAATACCATTATGTGGACTGAAAGTCTTCATGTCTTTGTGTGCTCAGCACGCTAACTACAAAAATAGCCTTTAAAACAAAAATGGCCAAGTCTTGATCCTGGGTGCTTCAGATATATTATAGTGTTGCGCACTCTTCCTGTGCCCTACATTTGTGTGCCCAACACTTAGGTCATTCTTTTCCATCCAACATAGCTTCCCAATTATGTGGAGTTAGTTTATTAGTCTTGTGGAGTTAACTTAACTGTCAGTATTAGTTAGTGGGAGTTCTTCACCATTGATTTAAGTAGTATTTGCACTTCCCTTCTCTTATATGTACACCATCATTATTGAGCTAATTCATAAAATTTAATGTAGTGTAATAATGGATTTCCATATATGATATTTTAGCTCTTTTTTTGTAAATTTATTCTAGCAAATTCCTTTCAACATATTAAACGTGGTGTGCTATTATCATCTAAGATCTTCATGATTGGAACAATTTTATTGTCATTCCTTTCATGGTATTAGAACGGTAAATGATGTACAAATCTATCTGTAAGTTTTTTCGTAAGCAAGATTTTACTTATTTTCATATATTTTGGAATTTCTTAGAATTTTGTTGCATCGTCTCTTTTTACACAAAACAGATGGCTTTGTTGGATTCAAAAGGCGACAAAACTCTAGAAACAACTATAAACTTGGCTATTGAGGGAGCCATTTATCATTTTTTCATTATCTTTTATCAAATGAGGGTTGACATCCACATAAGGAAGTTAACACTTCTTGGAACTGAATCCGTCAGGAAGCCCCAACATATACCATTTAATTTATTTTATTTCTAATTATCCTTATTCTGCAAGTTCGTCGGATTTACAGTGAGGTCATCTTCTTTACCCATATCCATTTGCATCAATCATATATCAAGCTACCCTAAACCCTTCCATTTTGGAGTTATTTAATTTTATTTAGAATTGCTCATTAACTTGCACATGTGCAATATTTAAAAAAAGCATCACCTGATGGTAAACTTCAAAATTGAGAAATTGATCATGAGAACATTTAGAGTATGGCACACTACAATCAAGGATAATGAGATATGTTTTACCACATAAAAACCTTTAGGACTGGGTAGAATCGACTAGGAATTCCTTATTTACATGGATTTAATTACCAATGTGTAAATACATAAATAAATGGTAAACTACAGATAAAGGAGGATGAAATGATTGTAGAGGGGAGGACATGTAATGACTAAGATCATTATGATGATGAATCTCTGAACCTATAATTTTTGGACAGACAAGGTTGGTTTCAGAATGAGCCGCACTAACCCGAAGCCAGGTTCAAGGTAACTATGGCTTCGGTAAGTGATGAAATTACAAAACCAATAAGCTTACATGTATACTTAAGACATTTAATAGCATGGTGAACTTAATAACTTAAACAACGGATATGAATCCTGATAACTATGACTAGAAGGGGAATTATTGAGGCTGATTGGTGTAGAGATTCATGCATCTATCCATAGGCTTAACTAACAAGTCTAGTGAGTCAAATCCAAGGGGGGGCTTGCTAGTGCTAGGTAATATTATGGCCATAGTAAGTGCATGTAACTAGATGCATTGTCTGTTTATCCTATTGAATGTATGACCCTTTGTCTATAGATGTGAAGAGGGGAAGATGAGTGGTGTATTAGAAACAAGGTCTGAATACTTTGAATAGGATGCTGTGTGTTTTACATAACAATTTTATGAATCTTAGCCTATACTAAGGCAATGAAAAAGGGGGATTCATTTGGGTGTATTCACTTGGTGCAATGAGTGTTGTCATTGAGGGGATCAAGTAGACATCTATAGACCCAATCGCATTTGCACATGTGTTATAAGTGTGGATCTTGTCAAGGGAATGAAGATTCATAACCTGGTAGTGTAATACTAGTCAAAAGGTATGATATGGTGTGCTTCAAATGATGGATGTTCATTTCAGTGTAAGAGGAATTATAGAGGTGATAATATCAAGTCATGTGTTGTAAGTTAATAAATGTGAATTATCAAATTCAATGAATATCATAAAAAACTATATTAAATAAATATACAAATATAGATTAGCTTCACTACCTAGATGTCTTGCAAACATCAAGATAAGACCAGTAGAATATTGAATCTTGTTTCATCTTTTTATAGATCTGGATTGTGGATTCTCTTTTTATTATGCCTCCAAATATGGGTATTCAAGATGTTATGAGCTTTGAGCTCCACTAATTTCATGTGGGAATCCCCCAATTCATGATAAAATTCATAATCTTGGCTACCCTCATATGCATAGGTGGCTTACTAGGGAATAGATAATACAAAGGAAATGAACAATGACCTTTTATCATCAGAGCTCCAACTTGTAGTCTCTTGAATGGTGAGATTTGACATTGCACATACCACTCACTTGTGTATGGTTCCATGACCTGAGTTAGCAAGTAGAAATTATGTATCCATAGTAGATGATGGTAGAGGCCTACAGGGGCAATTGCACCCATTTGGAAGCAGAAGTTACATCCAGAAAAAATTTTTATACGCAAGGCACTATTAGATTCCCCATCATACTCATAGTATAAGTGTAGGTACAGTGGAGTTCCGAATAAACCTGAGTTGAGTAAGGTGATAGAATCAATTAAATAAATGATTAAATCAACAAGTTATTTTTTATGTGATAATTAACCCATTTATTGCACTACTTTCATGAAAAAAGTATAGAACACTATAGAAGGTGTATCATATTCATTCTAACACTAGTTCTCCATGGCGCGTACAGAACGAATCATGATTTTCTTCACCAATAGGGTGAGGTAACCAAGCTGCACAAAAATTAATATACCATGCGCAACCTAACTAATCCTGATGAAGGGTTTATTTAACCTCATTCTTGGACCCTAAAATAATGGCTAAGTAGTCCAAGAGGCAAGCACACATGGTTAGTAGATAGAAGGGAACTCATGAAACTTCCACACATGAAGAAGGGGTTTAAGAAGGGTTTAAGTGAAACTAAGGTCACATGAACGGGAGTGAATAGAATCAGGGTTTAAAGGAATTTTCCATCACTTACGAGATCAATGTAAAGTGTACTTCAGGAAAAATGTGAGGACATGGACTACGCCGTGATAAGTAGACTAAGGTGTCCAAAACCTAGGAACCTTGTGAGGTCAAGAAAAGGCTATTCCACGAAAGAAGAATATTCCCAGGACTTAGCCATCATTATATCATTAGTGGAAGGTTTGCAAAGAGGAGTAGGCATTTGACAATGGAGGACCACATCGACACTTGGCATGCAAGGATTTACTATTCCAAGAGAAGTCATGGTGGTGGTTAGATGGTCCTATTTAAAGGAGTGATTCATGTAGAGAATCAAGTATGGAGAGAGATATACCACCTGGCATAGATGCTGATAATGGAGGGGAGCAGGTTAGAAAGAGAAGGAGAGTAACAAAGTGTTGTAGAAATATAAGGGGAAATGCTAAGATTTTTGAGTTAATGGTGCTAGGGTTTAGAGTACTTAGTGCTAGAGGGTTTTAAGGGATACCATTATGCATATGTATGGGTATCGAAGTATGTAAAAGGGCTATAATGGGAAAAATCATAGTTAGGATCTCTGATGCAGAATCAGGTTGTAAGGGTTAGACCCTTGTCATTTGATGTATATGGTCTGAGATGACCCTTTTGAATGTAATATGGCTACCATAAAATCTATTAAAATCAATATACATGGATCTATCCCGATATGTACATCTTCTTTATGGGTGTAAACCCTGACATGTTATCTTGGCTTATCATGACTCAGATCTAGTTTTTTGTACTTCTTACAATGTTTATTTAGATTTTATGATGCATTAATGTGTATATCTGTTAGTTATACCTTCTACCTTTTAAAGTAAGTGAATGTACTTCTTTGGTTCTATAACCATAATCCTCCATTAATGGTGAAGCTCTCTTTCAAAGGGCTCACATAAAGATAGGGGCTTGGTGCCATGCACACCTTAGGTGAGTACCCTAGCTTATGTTGGGTGATAGGCTGTGCACACTTGGGGTTAGAAAGAAGTATTCAGGGTAAAATAATGACTACATCTTGGTTCCATTGTTGGGACCTCTTTTGAAGCTATTATGAGAATGATGTGTGATGAAGGAGTGTTTAACCTTGGATAGTGTCGAGACTTGGCTTAAAAGCATAGAGGATGAGTTTTCTCAGAGGTTTAGCACTGGATCTGAGTTTGATGCATGAAAAATGGGTGGAGGAGAACTTGTATCACGAACTCTATGAGACATTCTTCTGTTGTTTCCCAGTAGAGTTGTATGAATGGCTATCAACATATGCATCAAGGACGAGTTGGTACTATAGACCTTATGTTTGGACCCAGGAGGAATATCAACAATTGCATGATGCTAGTTTGAGCATAGACTCATGTTGTTTATCACTGGTGGAGTAGAGTGTTGACTAGCTATACCCAGGAATATGTTATTTCTACGTATTCTTGCCTAGAGATTGCCGAGTTTGAATTCTTGAGGAGTGCCTAGAGGATCATTCTTGCATGTACTATTCCACTAGCTATCAAGATCTTGGTCATTACTTTGAGTTTGGAAGCCTTTCCCATGGCTGGCTAAATTCCTTCTAGGGCATGGGCCATGTGTAAGCTGGCGTGGTAGAAGGATGGTGGAACCTTGCAGTAGGAAATGGAGAGAGAGGAGAGGTGACTCAAGTATAATGAAGCTCGGAGAGAGTGAGTTGGAAAGACATGCGCAAATCTATAGGAGTGATGGATTTATGGAGGTAGACATTTGTGGGAAGGATTTGAGGTTCACATGGAGGACATGGAACCTGAGCAGTGCTAAGCTACCCCATCTTAGCAAAGTAAAAAAGAGAAACCCCCCTGAGATTTTGGAGAGAGCTCATCATATGAAGAAAGGAGAACAGTCGTAGGTGCGCATCTTAACCCACATGATGACTAGACTCTTGGCACTTAAGCTTTCTAGTTCCTAGATATAAGTGTCGACTAATCTAGTTGGTATCGGTATTTGTAGTCAAGCTGATCATCACCTAAGAGGTACAATTTGTTCATTTCGGTATATATATTATATGTACAGTAATTTCCTATGTTTGGGGGTATTTTTTCTAGCATAACATTTGGATCAAGGTATGGAATCACAAGCTTTGAGTATTACATGTCTAGGAACGTGTGCATAGGAAATACTTTTAGGAGTAGTTAGGTATCATATAATTTTAGTCATCACGTAGTTTAGCGTGATGGTTGGGCTTTGCAAGGTGTAATTGTGCATTAGGCTCCTTACCTACATGACATGAGGAGGATCTAATGGATTTTGAGGAATTTTCACTAGTGGATCTAGTGGGTATGGTGGTTGAGGTAACATCAGAGGGAATCAAGGTCTTAGATCTGGCAAACAAGTTGCATAACACCATCAATAGGTGTTTTATGAGATGTCACTCCACTTACCTAATTACAAGGGCATTGAGGATGCTGTTGAGTATGTACACAAGTGTGGAGTTACTATGGCACATGAAGGGGATCACTTCCCTAGAGTATAAAATAAATTCAGTTTGTAACCACGTTGCAAGGACGTGTGCATAGCTGGTATAAGAAGTATGACCCACACCAAACAATGGTGGATTACATTGCACTTGCATAATGAATTTTTGGTAGAGTTCCACATACATGAGTTTGAATAGAAAAGCATCAGTGTGTTGAAGGAGATTCAACAAGGAATGGTGGAGAGAGTGTGTGGGAGTATGACGTGCGCATGTTCAAGACTCTCAAGTATATCAAGTTATCTTATGAAATTCATCCTTCGTAGCATGTTTAATGGTTCATCCAGAGGATTTATCACACCAGTTCAAGAAGGGATGCTTTCACATAAGGAATTTCACAAATCTATGCAAGGCCTTGGAGGCTTCCTTATGTGTTGAGGTAGTAGGAAGCATTGATACAGGAGTTAGTCCATTCCTAGAAGCCAAAATTGTTGCAATGGCCAATTAGTTGGAGAAATTATCTACAAACTCAGCTCATGAGAATCATAGTGGCTTATGGTGTATAGATTGTGAGGTAGAAGGGCATACGAAGGAAAATTCTTCCTTAGAGATTGGTACGTGTGATGAAGGTGGACTGTGAGATTTTCCATGGAGATCATGATGCAAATAGGTTTCTGCTAATGCAACACGTGATATGTAAGAATGTGTCTTGCTATTGCAAAATTAGCACCTCTACTACTCATGACACCAAGGATTATAGATTGATTAACAAAATACATGATATCATTGATACTAGTGTGTGTCATACTATTATTACAATTGATTCCAAGGATGGGTCATCATTATGAAGGACGCGCAGATGGAGGAGATCAAGGAAGATTATTTCATGGAGGAGTTAGAGGTCATGGAAACCGTGGAGGTGAAATAAGTGAGTTCCCATGTGGAAATTATTACAACTACGGGTCTAAAAAACACTATAAGTGTGAATGTCTCGATCTGCTATAGTTTTCTTGGTGTGGAAAGAAGCACAAGTATGAGGAATGCCCAAAATTATTTGAAACACATGAGCCAGAAGTAGCGGAAGGATAAGGGCACTGGGATGGTGAGTGTAAAGCATGTTGATCAATAGTGGATGCCTAGAATGGTGTGTGAGTTAGAGTTAGAACCTATACTAGTGACGATGCACTGAGTTGAGGCTACATGCACCAAAGAAATACCAAAGTAGAGAGCACTGATTACAAGAGAAGAGGTGGTATATGGGAAGTATCCGGACCCTACCCATTAGAAGGAAGTCTATCAAGAGACCATGGAGATAATTAGAAGTCTTCAAGGGGAAATTTAGTGTCTAAAAGAGCATTCCAGGAATTTGGAACAGAACAAAAGCATTGAGGCCCCTCAGTCAAATATAGATGATGTTAGAGAGGTGTGTAAGATGTTGCACCAAGAGAATATCATTCCTCTGTTAGGATAATGGTTGAGAGATAAGATACCAAGCGTTGGAGGAGAGCATGAGAGGCAAGTTTTGCATACTAAACTTCCTCTCCACATCCTTGACGATGATAAGGAGATTACCTTGAATGTAGTTGTTGATGGATGGCTCCTAAGTAATATTTTGATTGACATGGGTGTGGAAGTTAATGTTCTCACCCTAGATGCATGGAATCAAATGGGAAGGCCCCCATTGCAACCATCTTCAAATGTGTTGTATATGGCTAATAAGACAAAGGAAATGCCCATTGGTGTTCTAAAATATGTTGTTATCACTATCCAAGGAGATGAAATTCACTAGAGACTTTGAAGTCTTGGCACTTGCTGAGGCATAAAACTTTCTAGTGTTACTTGGGCGTCCCTAGTGCTATAAGAAAAATGATGACTTACATTTCAATAAGGGGTATATAAATTTTGAGAACAAGGAGGAACATGTTATCATTCCTTTGATGGATGGAAATTCAGCACCCTATATTGAGCCTTTAGGAGAAGAAGACCTAGATAGAATTTATGTCCACACTATCTGGGAGCTTGAGGTTGTGCAACCAAAAAAATAAGGTGTTATTCAGTGGGAAGACATTCAATCTATAAGTGATACAACTAGTGTGACATGGGAAAATTGGGTGCATGAGACATATGAGTTAGTCGGAAGGTAGTTAAGAGGCTCTATGACAAGAGTAACAAAGGCACACTCAGTCAGGCACCTAGGAGGAAAGAAGTTACCAAGTTATACTGGGGAAGATGACCCTGATAGTTTCCTATCGAGAAATGGAGACCTAGTGGAGATGTGAGATTGAAAGGAGAAGGATTATTAACTATACCTTTCTTGGGACCACAACACATTGGTGGGAAACCCATCGCAATAACCTTCTAGAGTGGCATGAGGTGAGAATCATGTTCTCTATTAGGTTTTTCTGAAGCAATGCACCTACTATTATACAAGATTATCATGGGAAGGAACCTACCTCGTTTCATGTCCAAGCATGTGAGAAGGCCTAGATGGAAGGCACGGAAACCTTTCCACCTTCTTTATGGGTGCATAAGCTTTACTCCACCTTACAAGGCTACACGTGTACATGGTACATTCACTCAGAGATGTGCCATTAGATAGGAAACTAACAGGAGTTGACGACTGATCTCCTTCAAGATTTCGAATATCATAGTACTAAGCCATTGGTGGATGAGGTGTTGAAGGTTTTCAAGCACCTAACTATGGGGGATAGTGCCATGGTAGAGGATAGAATATTGGAATTATTGAGTGAACCTGGATTAGAAGCACACTTTGATGAGGAAGAGCCAAAGGAAATACAGCTTGAGTGCGCATGCATGGAAAAAGAGAAAGGAAATTTAGTCTATGTGATCGATGGTGAAGAGGTGGAAAACTTGGATGTTAACCATATTGTGGGTACACATGAGGTTATGGATAGTGCTGATGAGCAAGTGTGTGCCTACCATGAACCCCTGAAAACTAAAAAAGGTTAACATTGGTTCAAAGGTGGAATCTAAGGAGGCTACTATTGGAGATTACTGGACAAAAAAGGAGGTTTCAAAGATCATCAATCTATTGCATGAATTTCAGGATTTGTTTCCGCATGGGGACCATGAGCTGAAAGTATTTCACCACTCCTTGGGAGAAATGAATATCAAGTTAAAGGAAGGTACGTGCCCAATTCGAAAGAGACCTTATCGAATGAATTTGAATCTACACGTCAAATTCAAGGAGGAGATTGATAATATGATTGCATCAGGCATCATTAAGATTTTTGAAGAATCTGAATGGATAAGTTTGATGGTCATCAGCATTAAGAAGGATGGAAGGATAAGGATTTTCGTAGATTATAGGGATCTAAATGCGGTATGTGTCATTGACCCTTTTCCAACCCCCTTTATGGAGGAGATCCTGGAAGGAGTAGCCGAGTGCGAGATCTATTCTTTCACAAATGGATTCTTAGGATATCATTAAGTTGGAATTACATAGGAGGACCAAGAAAAGATAACTTTCACCACTTAATGGGGAATATTTTCCTACACGATCATTCCTTTTAGACTTAAGAAAGTGTCTACTTTATTTTCGCGCATTGTGGTTCAGGCATTTCAGGACGTCATCCACAAGTTTCTACAAGTCTACCTAGATGATTGGATAGTATATGGACTAGTGAGGGACCATTGTGACAATCTGAGGTTGATGTTTGAAATATGTCAGTAGTTGAGGATATCCCTCAACATTAAGAAATGTGTTTTCACTACTCTATTTCAAACCTTGTTGGGGCATATCATATGTAAGGAACACTTATTGGTGGATCCTGCCAAAGTTGTCGTTATTATGGGATTAGGGGAGCCTACCAACCAAAGCTTCATGTGCAAACTATTTGGGCATACAGGGTATTACTGGAAATTTATTAAGGGGTATGCCAAGATCACCACACCATTGGAAAAAATTTTGAAGCATAAAATTACATTTCATTAGGGAGAGGCGTAGCAGATGGCATTTGATACTTTAAATAAGAGACTTATTACTGCACCCATATTACATTTTCCTTCTTGGGACAAACCATTTCATGTGCATGTTGATGCTTCAGGGATAGTGATTGGAGCAATCTTAGCACAACCTGGAGAGGGAATTGTTGACCACCCCTTGTGCTTTTGCTAGTAGGAAGCTAACCCTAGCATAACATAATTATACTACCACTAAGCACGAGGCATTGTCAATGATCTACGTGCTACACAAATTTAGGAAGTATCTGTTGGCAACACCTTTTATATTCTACATGGACCACATGGCATTGAAGTACTTGGTAAACAAGCTCGTTTTACAAGGGCACATATGCAAGTGGGTCATGTTGTTTCAAGAGTTTGAGTTTATGGTTATTGTGAAACTAGGTAAGAGAAATTTGGGGCCTGACCATTTATCAAGGATTGACTCAAGGGAGGATGTGCAGAGTATTGAGGATATAATGCCATATGTGAAACTGTTTAGATTGCGGTGTGCGCCCTCTGACTTAGAAGATATTGTTTTGTTTCTCAAAATGGGTGTGGGGCCAGAGGGAATAAAGACTCGGGAAAGGAAGTAGTATGCCATAAGTATTATGCCTTACATGCTAATTAGTGGATACTTATACAAGCTAGGTCATGATGAGGTGTTGCGCAGGTGCGTGTTAGAGAATGAGTGCGTTGCAATCATGGAGGAAGCACATCGTGAAATTGTAGGAGGACACTATGCAGGGAATGTAATCGCATGTAAGATCCTTCTAGCAAGATTTTTGTGGGAAACTGTTTACAAATATTATATCGAGTATTGAAAGTCATGTGACCACTGCGAGTGCCTTGGTAAACAAGGGAAAAGAGATGAAATGTCATTAAGTCCAATAGCTAGTGTTGAGCCATTTGAGAAGTGGGTGATTGACTTTGTAGGCCCTATATCACCTGCCGCATAGAGGACTAGTTCATGCTATATAATTACCTCTAATGATTACTTAACACTATAGGCAGAGGTAGCACCTACTGGGGATTACACTGCAATCACAGTAGCAAGATTCTTTTGGGAAAATATAATTAGCAGATATAGATGCCCATTGAGCTTAACAAGTGACAAAGGTACACATTTCTTGAATGAGACAGTTAGGATCTTGTTGGCAAAATTCATGGTAGACCACCACAAGGCTACCCCTTATCACCCACAATATAATGGGACTGTTGAGGCATTTAACAAAATTATGAATCTCACATTAACCAATATTTGTGATGTGGGAAGAAAGGATTGGGATGATAAAGTTTTTATTGTGTTATGGTCATATCAGACTACTTATAAGAGACTGAAAAAGGCCATGCCTTTTCAATTGGCGTTTGGCATGGAAGCGGTGTTACCCATTGAATTCATGTTACCATCATTATTTATAGTGTGCTTAGGAGGGTTATATGATGAATAAACACTTGAGGAAAGGATTGATAAGTTAATGTAGTTAGATGAGAGGTGAGATATTGCTTGTTAGAGTCAGAAAAAATAGAAAAATCCAGGAAGAAGGCATGACATGATAGACACATCAAGAAAAAATAGTTTGAGGTTGGGCAGATGGTTCTATTGTATGATTCCAAGTTTCTATGCTATCATGGAAAATTCAAGTCCATTAGATGGGCCCATACATTATATCATATATACTTGATTCAAGTACTTTCTGGTTATAAGCACTGGATGGAACATGGTTACCAGGCCATATTAATGGGAGTAGGTTGAAGCCCTACTATAAATAAGTCTTCTTGGTGTTTTTAAATAATGATATATTTCTAGTTAGCCTAGGTTTTACTTTGATGAAATTTCCTTTCTTTGTGTTTCCCTTTCTTGTTGCTTTGTTTTATGCACGTTTGGGCACTGGTATGGCTATTCAAAAATATTTCTATGTGCAGAGGACCGCGCATCCATTTTTGTGTGGGGTGGAGTGATGTGACAAGTGCTAGAATCTATGGTTGTGGATGACCCAGGTTGAAAAATGTTGAAAAATCAAAAACATGTGGATTAGAAGATCATGTATGGAAAATGTGAACATAAGGGAAGGTTGTTGTCAAAAGGATTTAAGAAACCACGTACAAGAATAAAAAGTGAAGGAGAAACATGAGGTAGACAGTGAAAAGAACTTGGTCCAAGATAGAGAGGAATAATTGACTTCGACGCCGGAGAAAGCGTGAAGAACTCTATGTTTGAGGAAGTTGTGTGCTAAAAGGTTGTGAAAGTGTTCGCGTAGGATTGAGCGTGGAGGAAAAGTGTTGAAGGTTGGCATTGGAAAAAAACCCCTTTATTGTGAAAGTGCGTTGGTAGGTGACATGGCATTTATTACGAAGAAAATAAAAAGTTATAAATACAATATCGAGGGTGCGTTATTTTCTACCTTGAGTTTTAAGTTATCAAAGATCTCCTGCAGACTAAGGCATCCTTAGAAAGAAAGTTCAGAAGAGTTGTGAATATTTACATGCATATCTAGTTTGATCAACAAACCAGAGTGGAAATAAGTACACTGGTGTAAGCAGCGAAGGTTGTCTGGAAGAATCCCACGGGTGTTACATCGTTTCATGGAAAAAGGGTTTCCCAAGTTAGGGTTGTATAGCTAGGGCACGGGATTGAAGGAATTTTTGCAAAGGAGTGGAGCCGTAAATTTGAGCAGAGCCAGGACTAGGAGAGAGGAAGAATTTTTAAGGACCCGACAAAGGAATGACACCAATGAAAGTAGCAAATGTTTCACTAAATAATGGAAAGGGTAAGGAAAATAAGTCATTTCTAACATTTTCAATGAAGAATGGTACGTATAAATGTAGTACCTAGACGGTGTATTGCTTGGTAAAGAATGGGTGTCTCACATCAGGAAGATGGCCATTAGTGATTACAACCATCGAATGAGCACCACAAAGAATGAAATGACACTAGAACTAGTTTTCCCTATAGAGAAGAGGACACCAGATGGAATTCCCATCTATGACGATGAGGTAAAGGTAAAAATGGAGAAGGTTGGGTTATTGTAACTCTACGAGTTTCCCTATTTCGGCAAGCCCGAGTGACTATACCAATGGTTGATGTCACACATGCATGAAGACCACTTCTATTTCATAGGTTAAAGGATGTGCATAACCCCCTAGCTAATTTATAATTTCACCGGCCTTATATGTGAAGGAGATTCATTGGACAAGGACTTGGAAGATAAGGAAGTCATTAAGAAGAATGTAGAGGATTATGGCTAAAAAAGGGTTCATGCTACTTCGATGTCTCTATAATTACTACCCAGTGATGAGGATGGTCACGCGTTTGGTTAAAAATATGAATTGGCAAGAGAGATAGACACAAATCAACAAGGCCTAGTTAAATGTGTGTTGAAGATCTCAGAGGGAACCATCTATAACCTCTCAGCTTTCATTGCATAAGAGATCATAGATGCCATGCGTGATGGAGAGAAGATCATGTTTGGTAATTTCCTCCTGACCATTATCTTTTCAGAGATTGGATTTCCCAATGGGCCAGATAAGTTTGTTTAGGAATACCTAGATGAGGACCCCTCCCCTACCAAGAGGTTTGAATAGTATACCTGTGAGACCATGACGACTGCTCATAAGGCACACCTAAAAAATGGTATAAGCATATGCGCGACACATTTGGGGTTGAATGGAGAATACATGAATAGTTGCCTTCACTAGTGTAAAGAGAGGCTGAGTTTTTCGTATATCAGCATTTTTTCATTGACATATTTACTTTGCTAGACGGCACCAAGAGTCCTTGGTGTAAATTTCCTTTATTCTTCACAGCGCAATACTTCTAGACTAGGGTCAGTTGTTTCAAAGAGGCGAAGAAACTCAGATTTTATCTAAGTGTAGTAGATCAAGACTACCACAAGTTGTGTAGGAAACTAATACACCCCAAGAATCGGGCCTATGTGGAGAAGTATATCTCCCATGACATGCACATGTTAAAACAAGTAACATTACCTATTGTAGGGAGGATAGAAATGAGGGTATATTTGTGCATAATGCCTAAGTATGAAAATGGTGCTTATATTGAAGATGATGTCTCCATTCCTAAGGACCCCACCGCATGGAAGAATTTTTTGCTAAGAAAAAGAGATAGAGGAGAAACTTCTAAGAAAAAGGTGTTAAGGGCACAAAAAGTGCAGACAATAGGGGCACATGAGTCAGGCGTGGGTACCAGTACTTACGTCTACCAAAATAAGTCTCCCATGAGAAAAGAGTCACCACATAAGGAGGAATCACCATAAAAGGAAGAGCTACCATGGAAGGAAGAGTCACCAGTAAGGGAAGAGTCACCCGAGAAAGAAGAAAAAGAGAAGTCCCCTGAACTGGAATCACCAATAAGGAAGAAGAAAAGGGTGAAAAAAGGGATGGACTCAGGTGAAATAGAAAGCATGGAGGCCAACAAGGGTGATGAAGATGATGAAGAGTGCGACGAGGCTCAGAATCATCCTATGTATGATGTACATGAGTAAGAGGAAGAAGGAAATGAAGAGAAGGATGAGAATGAGGGAGGAACTCACGAAAAATGGTTGGCAAGGAAGTAAACATGAAGGATCAGAAGACCCCGACCAAGGAGCAGATGGAAAATACAATAGAGAAGGAAGTGGCAAGAATTATCCAACAGTTGGTGGAGCACAAAGTTAAATGAAGCACCGAGGAAGTGCTGAAGGAAATGGAGGAAAGAATGAGTGTGGGAAAGGAGTATGGAAGCATGAGTGGAGACCCCAACTTAGTAATAAGCTTCCCAAAGGTAGCGCGCACATGTGGGAAGGGCATAGTAGTAGCGCAGAATAAGAAATGGCTTACATTAATGATTTGAATAAGGTATTGTGTGCATGCTTCCAAAGTATCGTGCCCACAAACCAATTCCTCTCTTGGTCTTCTTTTGATGAAGAAGGTGTGTACCTACACACAAGGAAAATTTTATCTTAGGCTTTTAATTCCCACGTTGATGAACCTAAGTTCAAGGTAAACTGAGATGTATTGATAAAGATACCATATGCTAATGGAGTAAACCCTCTGGTAAATTCCCAACAAATTTCTAATGAGCAAGTTTGCAATGTGCTCAAAAAATCATCGGTGGAGGTAGAGGCAAGACTCTTCAGTAGAAATGACAGAATAAGGGTCTTGGAGGAAGAGCTTGAGAAAAAGAATGAGGAGATCATTGAGTGGGACAAAGAGATAAAATAGAAGGAATTGATCAGTGCACAGTTAAGGCACGAGATGAGGGATGAAAAGGCAAAGGTGCACAAAAATCCATAAGAAGATAGAGGCCATTTCAGATGCCATAATCTTGAAGCACCCAGACCTGGCCCCACCTGAGTAGAAATACGATTCAACCATGCAATGCTTGGAAGACTTGACATGCATCCTCACCATGGAAAGGTGACCACTCACACTAGTGTTAGCAAAAGAGGTGATGGCAGGAGGAGGAGGAAAAGCGTAAGGTTGGGGAGATAGTGACTTGGTACTCCAAGCTCCTTGACGTAATAAATACCACTGCATAGATGGCCGAAGCCGTGTATGAAAACAATGCTAATAGGGATAGGGTAGTAAGCATATTGGTTGCTACACATGAGGTGAATCTAAGAGAATTTCAGAAAAATCACAAAGGTAATAGGGTGGAGCATGAAAAAAATCATGGCTGAAGTTGAGAATAAATTGGAAGCAATCGAAACCTTACAGGGTTCAATTAATAATACGCTAAAGGAATTGTACCCCCAAGTCACTCGCAGGATGGATGTGTTAGGCGATCTTAGCAAGCACCTGGAAAGCATTGTTGATACGCTGAAATCTAAGAGTGATGAACTTAGTTTTGATGAAGTAAGCACATTAGTGGGTGACCTACTTCAGTAGGTATAGGGAGAAGTAGACGCATGGGAGAAGATTGAGGCATCCATAAAGAATGAGTTCCCACTCCTCATGCAGTAGTAGCACATTCTTTTATTCTTCCATTTTTTTCCATTCTTCCATTCTTTGATTGTTTCAAATACCTCTATTCTTTATTCTTTCAGTAAGTAGAATGTTTCTGAGGATAGAGAACATACATAATGTGGGGTGATGTTTGACCCTAAAATATTGGCTAAGTACCAAGAGGCACACGCACGTAGGAACAGTAGATAGAAGGGTGCTCATGGAAAATCACACAGGAAGAAGGGGTTTAAAAAGGGTTTAAGTGAAACTGGGGCACGCGCAGGATGAAGAACAAGTGTTTAAAGGACTTATCTATATCTGGCATCATGGATTCACTTGAGGGAAAATGTGAAGACCCAACTAGGCATGATAAGTGGATAAGGTGCCAGCCTGGAACCTTGGAGGTCAAGAAAAGGATATTCCACACAGGGAATATTCCTAGAAGTGTCATTACAGTTAGTGGACGGTTTGCAAAGAGGATAAGAATTCGCCAATGGAAGACCACATCGACACTTAGCATGTGATCTTCTCATAAGAGAATTCATGGTGGTGGTCGATGATCCTATTTAAATAAGTGCTTGGGACAGAGAGACACACAAATAAAGACATGGAGAGAATGCGGAGAAAGAGAAGGATATTAATGAAGTGATGCAGAAATGCTAAGGGTTTAGAGTTCATGGTGCTAGGGTTTAGAGTACTTAGTGCTAGAGGGTTGTAAGGGATACCATTAAGCATATGTATGGGTACTGGGGTCTGTAACAAGGGCTATAATGGAAAAGTATAGTTAGGATCTCTGATAAGTTTGGTTGCAAGGGATAGATCTTTTTCATTTAATGTATATGGTCTGAGATGACCCTTTTGAATGTAATATGGCTTCCAAAGAATCTTTTAAAGCAATATGCATGGATCTATTATGTACATCTTGTTTATGGGTGTAAACCCTTATGTTATTTGGCTTATCATGACTCAGATCTGGTTTCTTGCACTTCTTACAATGTTTATCTAGCTTCTGTAATACATTGATGTGTAGATATGTTATCTATACCTGTGCACTATGGGATATGAATATATAAGGTATGGTTTATTTAATTAACGGGGATATGAGGGTGATACAACCTAATACAGGTTTCTACATTTTTCCCATTTTTGTCATATAGCTTATATTGGTAAGCAACACTAACAAAAATAGGAAGTGATTGCCCCATGTGTGGGTGAAGGTGATCCCCCTCAAACCAAGAACCGATGAGGTGTTATATGGAATCGGTGAGTGGTTTGATAAATGCGTAGCTGGTGGAAGTGAAGGTAGGTGGGGAAGGGTATGAGTACTATGGGAAATGGTCAAATTGGGATTGGGTAATGGTCAAATTGGGTAATAAGTAATGGGCTAGGATCAAATGGGGCAATGGGTAATGGCAATCAAATGCACGCACATGTATAGACTGTAACACGATACCAGGTTAAAGAGCTTGCAAACTCTACATCGTCTGAGGTTGATAGGTTTATCCAAACAAGGGTTAAATGATTCAGGTATCCAAGGCATAGGATATGGTCCGGAAACACAACATAGGTCAGGTGCAAGAATGTTTAGGTATTTTCTGGTACACCAAAGGTTGGGTCAAGATAAATGGCACGATAATAGGCAAGGTAAGGTCATTAGGCCAAACAACATGGATAACGTCATCTCAAGGTATAGCAAGTACACAAGGTCAACGGTCACACAAAGTAGGTCAGGTCTAAGTAAATAGGTCATGGCATGGGTAAGGCCAAGGTATGGGTAAAATAACAAATCCCTAGATGTAACTAAAGAAATGTAGGGGTAGTTATGGATTGTAGGTAGGTTGCAAAAAGTGTGGGTAAGGTCAAAGTGTATCATGGAATAATGAGTTAAAGTCGAAATTGGGAAAATTGGGGTGAAAATGGTAATGGCAGGTGATCGATGTTGGTTATAAAGGAACTAATGTTGGTTTGGTATGACCGACGTTGGTCATGTAGGGTTAGGGCTAATAAAAAGAAAAATATGTATTTTACGGATTCATTTTAACGTGTTGTTATTTGGGAAAATGACATAACAGTGGGGTAAGAGTAGAAAGTGACGATGCGAGGTGTTTGAGCTGAGATGGCGTATGACTAATGTGTGATTGGTGTTCAGTAGGTGGGTCCACGAGATCAATTAGATCCATTTGATTGGTTGTGAGGTGAGGAGTGGATTTGGTGATGGCAAAGGCGGGAGAGGGTTCGGGTGGACCATCGGCACAGTGGCTAGACGTACCACCACGCCAATGGCACTAAGATAAGGTAGGATTCAATCCACTTCTGTCTTTGGGTTTAAAATAATGTTTGAAATTGGTTTGGGTTAAAGGGGGTTTGGGGGAAAACTTATTTTTCATTTGTATGTAAAAATGAATGAAATGAGGGAGGGGGGTCCAATATAGTGTAAATAGGGGTGGGAATGAAGTTAGGGTAGGTTTGGGTAGGGTATAGGGTTGGATGGAGGTGATGGTTGATATGTGAAACTGGTGATTAGTGTTACGACAGTGCTTCCCGGAATGTTACCATGAATTCTTAACCTTCAGATCAGTCTTGGTGCTGATTCAGGATGTCTGGATGTGGGAGAGGGATCTGGTTCATGCTTCCATGTAGATATCTATCTCTCCAAACTCAAATAATTTTTCCAACCCCCTGGAACAAGGTTACCAAAATGAATATATGGTAACCGATGATAGTTTTGGTTAAATAGCGTCAATTTATGGTTAACTGACATCGGTTAAGGCAGGAAATTCTAGGTTGCCAAAACAACAAATCTTGGCTATCTTTTTGGCCAGTTTTGTCCATTGTTTTAGGTCTAAAATGGTATTTTCCACGTAAGTGGGCATGTTTTTAGAGAAATAATAGGCATGTACTGTTAGGGTCAGACCAAGTCTCAGTTAGAATGAACATGCTAAATAGGTCCATGATGAGGTGTCTAGATGATGTGGCTATGTGAGGTGGTCAAGTGAGGACATTAATTAAATTAATTAAAGTAATTAATTCAATTAATCATGTGCACTATGGGATATGAATGTGTAAGGTATGGTTTATTTAATTAACGGGGCTATGAGGGTGGTACGACCTAATTTTGGTGTCTACAATACCTTCTGTCTTTTAAAAGTAAGTGAATGAACTTATGTTTTTGCATATAATCCTCCATTAATGGTGGAACTCTCTCGTGAAGCTCACATAAAGGACAGGCTCAGTGCCCGTACATACCTTGGGTGAGCACCCAGCATATGTTGGATTATAGGTCGGCGTGCTTAGGGTTAGAAAGAAGTATTGAGGGTAAAATAATGGCTACAATCTTACCAGTCTTGTGGAGTTAATTTAACAGTCAGTACCAGTTAGTGATCATTCTTCACCACTAATCTAGGTAGGTAGTAGTGATAATTCTTCTCCTATACATACATCCTCATTATTGAGCTAATTCATAACATGTAATGTAATAATGGATTATGATGGATTTCCATATATTATATTTTAGCTCTTTGTTTGCAAATCTTTTTGTAAGGTTATTCTGCCAAATTCATTTCAGCTTATTAAATGTGGTGTGTTATTATCATCTGAGATCTTCACAGCTTGGAACAATATTATTATCATTCCTTTCAAAAGGTAGACCAATAAATGTAGAACACTTTAGAGTTTTTGGACACAAGTGTTTTATTAATAGGACTAAAGAGAATCTAGGTAATTTTGACTCTAAGTCTAATGAAGGTATATTCCTTGGATACTCTTCAAGGAGCTCAACTTAGATTTGTTAAAACAAAAGGTTGCAGACAATATTTGAAAGTGCAAGTGTGAAATTTGATGAATACAACCCCATGAGGTCCACTCTCAAGACAAAATAGGCACTACAAATGACTGATCCCAAAGAAGGAGAAGAAAATATTGTGCAAATAGGTGAAGAAAAATATGAAGAAGAAGAAAGACAAGACACCAAAGCTCCATCAAGGAAAATCAGAAGAGACCATCCTGAAGATCAAATCCTAGGGAAGAAGGATGCTGGAGTAATAACAAGAAGGAAATTAATAAGTCTTCAAAACTATATGCATGTTATTGAACTAATCTAAGCTAATGAAAGAAACTAACACCAAATAGATTGCTAACTTATTTAATCAATAACATAAACATCATGATGAAGCTAAAAAGGAAAATCTATACTAATGTGCATCAAACATTAAAACATTAAATGCAAACTAATCCTTTGATATTTAGATATTCCTTGTAATTGTAGATAATCCTTTAATGATATGAACGTAGCCACGTGTGATCAAAGGAAATTCTCCATGGAAGAGGAAGAGATCTCACCAATATGGCTTAATTTTCATGTTTGGTTCTTCTCTTACTACTCTTATCCAAGTAGAAGGTGGAAATGGGTGCTTGATCAATAAGCCTTCCAAGATTGAAATTCTCTTATCATATGCATACGTCTTAAAAGGACATGGTGTAAATTTGGGCAAGGTGTACTAGGTTCTTTATATAGTTTTCGTATTTTGGAGAAACTTACAACCTATTAAATGTGGGATAAAAAGAACGTTTAGGATTAGAAAGTGATAAGTATGATTAGAAGAGATTAATTAGATATTCGAAACTCGTGGGATTTGTATGTGATTTAATTAATCAACTAGGATTAATTAATAGACCAAACTAAGCTTATAAAGCCATTTGGAGATGATTTGGAAGAAAATTAGTATAATTTGAAGGGTTTGAAAGGGGAATTTAACTAATAAGAATGTTTATTAGTTAAATACAAGATTGAAAGGCTTAATTAATTAATAATGGTTAATTAATTAATTAAAAGAGGATTATAACTAACAAAGTGTTGTTAATTGGCATCCAGGATGAAGTATGAAGCTAGTTAATTAACGAAGTGTCATTAATTGACAAAGATGAAGGGGAATGTTAGATTATTAGTGAAAAAGACCACTAATTATAAATAAATGATGAGAAAGAGGATAATTAGTGTAATTTTAGTATTAAAACTACGTAGTTAGATTTAGGTGTTTATAAAAACCAAGAAAATATTGTATTTCTATCTAAATTTGAGCCTTTAAATGTTGAATATGTAAGAAAGGATGAATGTTAGGTCAAGGCTATGAATGAAAAACTTGATCAGATTGAAAATAATAGAACTTGGGAATTGGTGCCTAGACCTAAGGGTAAGAATGTTATTGGAACTAAATGGGTGTTTAGAAATAAACTCAATGAGAATGGAGAAGTTATAAGAAATAAGGCTAGATTGGTTTGTAAGGGATATGCATAAGTTGACGGAGTTGATTTTGATGAAAAAATTTCTCTAGTAGCTAAAATGGAAGCCATTATATTGTTTTTAGCATATACAAGGTTTAAAGGATTTAAGGTGTAACAAATGGATGTCAAATCTATATTTTTGAATGGAAATCTAGAATAAACAGTGTACATTGAGCAACCTGATGGATTTTCTTTGAAAAATGAGAAGGGTTATGTATGCAAACCAAAAAATGAATTTTATGGACTAAAGCCAGCCTCTATGGCTTGGTATGGAAGACTTGATAAGTACCTGATTGAAAAAGGTTCCAAGAGAGGAGTTGTTGATAGTAACTTTTACATCAAAAATAAAGAAGGACATTTATTAATTGTTGTAGTATATGTGAATGATATCATATTTGGGGGAAACAATGAACTTATGACTCACAAATTTGTAGATTATGAAAACAGAGTTTGAAATGTCTATGTTGGAGAGATGTACTTATTTCTAGGACTATGATTCAATTGATCTAAGGAGGGTATATTCATATCTCAAGATAAATACATAAAGGATATGTTAAAGAAGTTCCAAATGGAATATTGCAAGCTTGTTGGAACCCCCATGGTCATAGGGTGCAACCTAAGCAAGGAGGATGACTCACCTAAGGTAAACCAAACTGATTACAAATCCATGATTGGAAGTCTATTGTATGCTACTGCCTCTAGACCTGACATCTTGTAGGCTATAGGTCTTGTTAGAAGGTTTCATGAGGATTCCAAGGAGACTCACTTAGAAGAAATTAACATAATATTCATAGATCTTAAAGGAATTGTTGAGTATGGGCTATGGTATCCAAAGAGTAAAAAAAATGAATTGAAGGATTTTACTGATGTTGATTGGGCGGGCAGCCTAGATGATAGAAGGAGTACTAGTCGAGGAGAATTATTTTTTGGTAAGTGTCTTATTTCTTGGATGAGTAAAAAAAATCTTCAGTAGCTCTCTCTACACATGAAGTTGAATATGTTGTAACAACACTATGTTTTACACAAGTCTTGTGGATGAGACAAACTCTAGAAGACTATAAGGTGGAGTGTGATGGGCCTACCCCTATCTACTATGATATTACAAGTTTTATTACTATTTCCTAAAACCTTAGGTTGTATTCCAAAACTAAACACATTATAATCAAATATAATTTCTTGATAGATCATGTGAGTGAATAAAGTATCAAATTAGAATATGTATCCACCAAGAAGGAGATAGATGACATTCTTACAAATCCACTTCCAAAAGCAACATTTGAACTCCTAAGGCTAAAGTTGGGAGTGATTCCTACCCCTGTCAGTCATTAAGAGATCAAATACTATTAGAGGGAGAAATAAAAATGAATTGTTAGCTCTAAGAAACTATAAAGAGGTGTAGAAGTAGGAAAAAAGGTATGTGTAAATTGTGCAAGCGTTTCAAATCTGAGGTATATTGTTTTAGCATGTTCATGAAGCATGATATAGTTTTACAAAGACTTGAAACCTGTTTTTATTTTTATCTCAACAAGGATGTGGTATGCTAGATGGTTTGTAAGGCTATAATGATCTGAAATAGTGATTTGAAGCTCAATGAAGGTTTGTGAAAAATTGAGCAGATGCATTCATGAACTAAGGTATACCCTTTATGCTCATTATTGAAGAAAAAACAATGTTATAAATATTTGAGTGAGTTGAATGGGTTATTAGTCCTTGAATCATGGTTGAATTGTCTCTAGAGTGATTATGCCTCTTGAACGAGGAATGGTGTAGCATAAAGCTTGATTATATCTGTGAGAATCAAAGAGGTAAGTATTTCTTTTTATAAGCATGGTTTCAAGTCTGTGTATGGGCATTTTTGGTTTGTAGTAGTGTCTTTGAAAAGTGTATGAGAGGACAATATGGTTTGAAATTTCTATTTGGCCTAGAATGAAGATTTAAGACTTGTTCAAGGTCAGTAGAATCTGTAACAACACATCAAATGAAAAGTATGCTTCTTGAGTTCATTCATGAAGTAGTAGTAGTGTTAAAATGGAAAGCATGTATTGACAAAGGTTGTACATGATCTTTCATGTTTTTTTGGTATGGATGCATGATTTGAGGGGGAGCTTGAAGTTTTCCTTACCCATGAAATGATAGGTGAGGTATGTTACAGGATATGTATGATTGAATTTATGTTTTAGTAATGGATGTTTCACTTTATCAAGGTGTTGTAGCATGTTGTGTACTATAATGGTGTCCTACAGGACCGTGAAAAATTCTTGAAGTAGGGGGATTTTTTCATGATCTTCATTCAAGCGAATAAGGTGTCAAGAAGATAATCCAACAAAGCTAATAAAATTTTAAAGGTATACTTAGAGGGGGAATTTTTCATGAGATCAATCAGATGTGATAGCAAGGAAAGAGATAGAGAACACTAAAACGTTGCTTTAGGGATTTGATGATTTTTCTGATCCATATTTATGGCATGAATGGAAGGTATGTTATTATAATCGTTTGTTTTCAGTTAGATATAGGAAGAATGATTATAGGGGGAGTGATAAGTAGGTGTGTTATTTTGTGTATGGGATTCTAGAATAAGGTTAATTTGGGCAAAATTATACTGAAAGTTAGTCTTAGGGATCTCAAACCTTAAAATGTTGACAGACTGTATTTGACAGAGTTTGATCTTTATTTGATTATCCATCAACTAAGATAGATAATTAAGGTGCTAGGAATGGTGTGTGACACAAATAAATTATTGTTGACATGAATCAATGACCCTATAAGCATCTTCCTAGGAGGACTTATTGTTCTTCCTTAATGAAAAGAAGTAAAAAGTAAGGTCAAAGAATAAAATGAGTGGTTTTTGAGTCTAAATGATGAGTTTGGTTGATGTTTTCAACCAAGAAGGGTTCAAAGAGAAAATGATGAATGTGTTCAAATGTATGTAATTTTTCATTGATGTAAAAAGCGTGAGAAGAACTAGGTGTTTTTCCATCATTAACAAAGGGGGCTATTGTTGGCATGAGTGAGTTAGATTGTTATCATTGATGTAAAATATAATTAATGACAAAGGAGGAAGTCTAAGAGTGCTATAGGGAGTGTGTTATGATGATGACATGGTTAAAAAAACTTTTTTAATATTGTAAGAGTGGAAACAGTGATATTTGTTTAGTCAAGATGGCATAACTAGGTGGCCTAGTCTATATGGGTGATAGAGATTTATGATTTGAGATGCATGGTGGGTTGAGGAGTATGGTAGAAGCATGGATAGAATTATTAGAGTGTGCTGAGACACTCATGTGAGTCTTAGAGTGTAGGTATGGGTTTGAGCATGGTTTGCAGGTGATCATCTAGACCTAGTCTAGGTGCTTGGAGGCCAAATTGAGTATGAGAGTGAGTTGTAGAGCTATGTGAGTCCATGAGGGAATGAATAAGTGTGAGACATGTTATATCAAGTGTGTTATGTATTTTTGAAGAAATTTCATGCTGAGGTATGAGGATCTCTTACTATGTGTTGGTCCAAACATGCTTATTTCCTAATACTTGGTTATGCAAGTCCTAATGGTTGAGAATATGCAGACATATTTATGAGAAGGTGAGCATTGGAGAAGTTTGAAAAGGTTTTCCTAGTGTTATGGACCAATTTTTAGGTATGAATAATATTTTGCAAGATATGAGGTTTTTGGTCATATCGAGCTCAAGAAAGTGTGTTTTCCAGCTCAAAGTGAGAGGAATTGACTTGGATAGCACGTATAAGGTTTGCATGGGACCATGAGCCTTTCAGGGATGTTGGGATTTGGAGTTAAGAATATATAATATTTGGAATGAGATCAAATTAGGTCCTAACATTTCTAAACGATTGCTAAGAAGGTAAGTTGTTTTTTTATGAGCTTGAAACACTAGTTTGCTAGCGATGAAGTAAATATTCTTGGTGTGTTCCATAAATTCATTAAATCATCAAATTTTATTGATTGTAGGATGAATAGGACTCTCCCATATTTTAGATGGTGGTGGTTTGGTTTCTTGACAGTAAGTAGAGCCCACCCAAATTTGCATGTTTTTAGGAAAGAAGGTTTCACTCTCAGGTTTTCCATTATACCCTATGACTAAATTGGTGTTCTGAGTTTTTAGTATGCAATGATACATTTTTTGATTTATTTTAGAGGTTGGTGAGGCAATTTTATGACCTGCATAGGTCAAAATAAGTTGACTGGTTTTTGTGACCTAAAATGACAGTTTTAGCAGTCATAGAGAATTGAAGTGCTTGAGTAGTTATGGAATTCATGATGATGATTGATGGCCTTGGAGGTTTTGTATACATCCAATGTGATGTGTTTTAGGTGTTGGTTAAGCTCTGGAAGTGAGATGAGGTGGCATGGTTTAAGTCACAAGTTGACCTAGTTTGATTGGTTCAAGACAATGATGGTTCCCTGGAGAAATTGGTCTGGAAAACCAATATCTTGGCTTAGATGATGATTTATATACATTGGTGAGTTAAGAGGGATGAAATTTTAACCTATTTCATTTGAAAGTGTCAGCAAGGGTGCAATAAGGTCGAGTTTACAAAACTGGTTTCTAGGTAATTCAAGTTGTAAAAAGGAGAAAGTGGTTTAGATAACTCCAGGTGTTGAGTCATTAGTTCTAAATTTTTTAGGTGATTTTACTAATGTCATTGGATTTACAATGATTGGTTACATGAAATATTTTAATTATACTGATATGATGTTGGACTTCATTGTTGGAGACTAGTTCCTGAAAATGCCTAGATTCGAGTAGGAAACATTTCTACTTGGTGGTGACTTGGAGAGATTGGTTGATGAAGAAGTTTTTGAGACGATTTAAGGTGTTAATATGTTGTATTTTACATGTGTGGAGCCTTTGGAGGCTTGACATATCTTTATGAATCCCTTGGAGGTCTTGGAGTGCTCAATGAAGGATAAACTAGGCTTTTAGGCCTAGTTATGCATTGTAGTTGTCTTGGTACATTGTCGACCCATTTGGGTCTTTCATGATTGATTTAAATAATGTAGTAGTGTTTTCTTTTTTTTGGTATGACTAAACTTAATGGTAATGGCTGACCTATGATGTTTGTAATCATGATTCATGTACTTAAAGTGCATGTATTTGTTCATTTTGAACTAGTTGTTAGAGAGTAAAAAATGTGAGCCTAAGGAAGAATGTGAAGAAGGTTTAAGAGAATCGAGACATAGCTGAGAGAGAGTGTGAATGATTGAGGATAGTTTAGAAGCATAGTAGCAAGGGAAATTAATCAAATCAGCCCATGAAAAATCAAGTTTGAGAGAAACATGAGAGAGTGTGTTTGAAGAGGGTTTTGAGGTGTGTGAGCTGAAATTGAGATCACACTCATTTTTGTGAGCAACATACATTCAGTGATTATCTATTCAAAACTTGTGTGATGAGTAATATTCATGAAATTCCTTTGTTTTGAGTAATATCAGCACAATTTTCTAGGGGTTGGTGCTCCTTGTGGGACTGGTGTCTCACTAAACAAATCTTGTGCGTATTCATGCAAGTATTTTGGTTTTTTAAATATAATCAAATTTTCAGTGAGTTTTATTCCCCTTGAGGGTTTCCCAATTACATCTTGCATTTTTTGTGAACTCCCTTTTGATTATGTTCATGAGGGTGATTGTTTCATATTGTTAATCTCACATTAATGCATGGTTGAATGTTAATGGTCCTACAAAATATTTAGTAATTCAAGATACAGTTTCCTAAGGACTGTTTTACTTTGCCTACTTGGTACACTTTTGCTTCCAACAATATGTACCATCGCTCAACTCACTTATATGAATGCTTAAGGATAGTTAGATTAGCTATGGCTTCACATTGTCTAATTAGATTACTTCATTCAATTCATTTCCTAGTAGTCTTATTGCATAATTGATTATCAATCAGCATTTGATCATTTTCCATAGATAATGAGATTGCAAAATATTTGAACTTATTTTGATATGGAAGAAAGAATTTCTTAGAAATTCAATTTATAAAAATGTTTCCTAATTTGTTGAGAAAATTTCATCATTTTTCTTCAAAAATTTCATAACAAAGTGAAATCATTCAACTGGTTAATGATTATATGTTATCCTTTCAATTCATGCATGCTCTCATTTACTTGAATCTAAAAAACCTAGTTGATTCTAGCAACATGTAATATATCTTAGTATTATGTAAGAAGAAAATGATAATCCTCCTTTAAAATAAAATTTATTGTATGATACATTTTAATATTTTACACTTATTTTCTTTAAGGTTATAAATTTACAAAACCAATGGATACTATTTAATGATCATACTATGTATCCCATGTGTTTAGTTCTTCTACCACTTAGTCCATCCTACAACATATTGGCTTCAAGAATAGCCCAATTCCATGTATTCCCTATATTTGATACCATCTCATACTAGAGATTTCAACTCATTATGTTTCCAAAACATCCGCGTATACCTCCAGGCCAGGGGTGTTCCACTCCCCCTCCAAATGATGTGTTTAAGACATTATATGTTCTCATCAAGGGATTTTAGGCCTCCTAGAATTCAATGTGACATAACTTTAATTGCATGATGGTTTATTACTGATACCTTAGTAATGAGCGCTCATCGTCCAAAGTCATGGTTATGCACCAAATCCCTCTTAACTGGTTGCTTATTCTATAATATCCATAGGATCAATGGTGCATAGAGATAATGATCGTGATTCAATACCATGATAGGTAAACAAGTTACAATGCATAAACCAGAGGGAGATCATTAGATTTTCAAGCACGCTGATGCTAAACATTGACTATAATCTCCCATTTCTCATGATGATGTACACATATCTTATGTTACTGTTCAACTACCATCTCATCCAGCCTAAGGTCATTTGATATCATCTCTTGGATTGGCCTATTGCATGAGACACTTTTCCAAGCTTCTTTCATTACACCCTAGATACCTCCATTGGGTCATGCGCGCAAGAAGCACCAATCAGCATTTATACTGATTCACATCTTGACACTATTATTACTACTATCCCTTTTGGCAATACATCATATATAGGGGTGGGCACTATCCCTTCATGACATATGCACTTCATTTGAATTGTTCACATGCCTAGTCATCATCAACTGTGCCTTTACAAAAGGTCGTGCTAGATGTTATAGTGTTCTCCAAAGATACATGACTTTCTATAGCCTATTCTCTAGATGTATGGCATTATATTATCTTAGCCTTGGTTATTTATGGCACTTAGTTTTATTCTCTGTTACCATCATTAGCATCTTTACTATAGGACTTATTCAACAATTATCATACAATGTCATTGCTGTATCTCCATTCTACTATCTATTCTACTATCATCACGATATCCATATATCCATACAAACAGCATATAGTCCTGACTCTCATAAGTGTTCAATAATACATGCTAAAATCATGACCATTCTTCCGCAACAATAAATGTGCCTTGCTCAAATAAAATGCATCCTTAATCTAGAACTTCATATTAAAAACACAAATGTTAAGTCATACACACACATCACTGCACACTACAGTACATTTCACACACACAGCACATACATACATTCCTTCTTGAAAGTTTCCAACAATCAAGGGGAGATAAGCCCACTGCATCATATCTGATACATCCTCCTAAATATTGGATGTTTACTATTGGAGTACCCTCTTCAAACTCAAAGCCTCGCCACTAAGTATGGATCTTCCTATGTTCTTGAGATTGTTAGCATCCTCTAATCAGGTCTGCACAAATCATCTTAGTCTCAGCTCCTTAGCTTTTCTGGCATATTTGTCGACTATGAGCATCCATATATCATCCTTAGTGAACTTTTACTCTTCACTTAGGAACACATGCTCTAACATTTCTCCCTCACCCATGTTAGACCATTCTCCTCTATGGACTCCATCTATCTCTAGAAGAAACTGTTAACTTTCCCAAATATACCTTGAAAATATGATGTTAAATTCTGGATCAATGGCTATTCACATGGAAGTGTTTAAAAAATTGTTTTAACATTCTCTAACCTCTTTGAAAATGCCCAAGAACTTCAGGCTTCATTGATTTCGGGAACACTTCATTGTCCTCGGAGATTAAAATTTTAATTTTGGAGTTCTCAAACTCCGAAAGCCCGAACTCTGAAATTTCAGACATGTTCGGAATCTTGGAGATCTCACTTTGGTAATTTTTGATCTTTCTAACTTGGATTTAGAGCAAGGCCTCAAAACTCCACAAGTTCCTAACAATGGTCAGAACTTTGAACTCTTCGGGTTTCAGAATCTTCATGTGGGATCTTTTGGTATGGCCATAACAACGCGCTCTTTATTCAAAACCAGATCCACCAAAGTGCGTAAATAATGCATTGCAGAGGGAAACATCTGAGTAATTTTGAGTTTCAGAAGTTTCCCAGGCATGTTGATTAGAGAAAATAATTGACAGAACTCACACAAGAAGTCCGCGTGGGAAAACAGGCCAGGTTTAAGGGTACAAGTGGACAGGAAGAACCCGCGCATGGAGGGCAAGCTCAGCATTTAGGATTCAGCCAATTTTGAGCATTAAGACCTATTTTTTGAAGATGGCATGTGGAACACACCAACGATACAGAGACGTGTGCGCACCATGCATTATCTATCTTTAGAGGATCAGATCGAAGTGTTTTGCATGGAGATGAGCTAAGAATAGGATTTTCACTCTAGTTAACTGTAAGAGGTCTATAGATAGCACACTTGCATGTGTAGCTATGCCTATAAACAGAGCGTGGCTATTAATAGCATGCGGCCTATTTTTGGAATAGATAAGTGGTGAAGGGAAAGTCCCCACCCTATATATATGATGTGAATCACATAATAGTTAGTAGTGATAGAGATATATAGGTATATATAGAGCATATAGAGGAAGCATATAGAGCATAGCATGTGACATATGAATGGATTGTTGTATTGGATCCATGCGCGCATCGGTATAGATTGCCATTATTGTAAGTAGCTTCTGTGTTTATTAATAGATGGGAGATATTGGCTGAATCTAATTGTCATTCCTATGTATAAATGAGTATTGCATGTTCTTGATTCAATCATGATTATTGTTTAAGCTTGTTCTTTCATAGATTTGAATATGGTATGCATTGTAGAATGATGGATTAGTTATGGATCTATATGTTTCTTCCTTCATCATGCTAGCATCCTGCTACAACAACCCTAAAGAGGGACTTGGTACCTTTACGTGCTTCAGGTGAGCACTCAATCTAGGCTGAGTGATGTGCCAGTGCATCTAGGGTGTTATCTAGTAAATTCTAGGCTACATCATTAGTTCCGTTGTTAGGACCTCTTTTTCAATTATTTTCAGGATGGTTCGTGATGAAGACATACTGGTTAACTCTTGCAAGTATTGAGGAGTGGATACATGACCTGGAGGAAGAATATGCATGATGGTTCTAAGTAGTGGATCTAGAGTTTAACACGCACTTGGGTAGAACAGAATTTGTATGACAGCTTATATGAGAGCTTTTTTGCCATCTTTCCAGTAGAATTATACGAGTGGTTGATTGCATATGCATCTAAGTGGAATTGGAGGTATTGCGCACTTGTCTGGACACATGAAGAATTTCAGGGCCTTTATGATGCTGATCTGATCTGGACTCGCACTGTGGATACATGGTTTTCGTGGTGTTCTAAATAGCTATATTCTAGAATATTCAATTTCGACGTATTCTTTCCCAGAGGTAGCTGAATTCTAGTTTTTACGGTATCCTAGAGGAGAATATTTGTAAGGTATTCCACTGGCGATCAAGATCTTGATGGTAACTTTGAACCTGGAGAGTAAACCGATGGCTAACTAAACCTCACCACGCGTGAAGGAAGGAACAGGTTTTGGTGAAAGATGGCAGACCTAGCGGCAGAAAGGTAGAGAGAGGAAAGGTGGCTTAAGTAAAATGAGGCATGCGAGAGGGAGATAAAGAATTAGCGTACCGTTGTAAAAAGTATGGCATTGAGTAGAGAGATGGCTTGTGAAGGATTTGGAGCTCGCATAGAAGACGTGGAGCTAGAGCATCAGGAACTCCACCATATTGGAAAGCATGACAGAGATCTCCCCTTGGCTTCACATAGAAGTGCGCCAGCAAAGTACTACCTAGGCCATGTGGGCGCACATCTTAATCCACCTGGTGACCTAGCCCTTGCGCTTGGTTTTCCGGTATCTAGTACAACAAGTAACAACCAAGATAACTTGGGAAGTAGGAGAGCAGGAGTAAGTTAGGGAGCAAGTACATCAATGGCAGGACAAACGAACTTCAATTATTATTTGGAGGAATGTTTTTAGGCGCATCATCTGCACAGAACGTGAGCACGTAGAATGTTGGATTCACCTCTGGAAGTGGAACTACCTCACAGACTGTAGGGGTTCAATATAGTACTACTATCGGAGCATAGGGGAGTATATCTATAGGTCCTATTCCAGCTACAAGTAGAGGATCAGAAGGTATAGGTAGTTCTAGTTCCGGTGGATTTGGTGGTTCTAGAGGCAGAGGAAACACAAGAGGTTCTAGATCAGGTGGTCAAGGCCTGCAGTAACCACAGAATATCTATATGGAGATGTCTCTTCATCTTCTAGGGTATAAAGGCATAGAGGATGTTGCTGAGCATGTGCACATGTGTGAAATATTGTGGCGTGTGAAAGGGATCACGGCTTCTGAGCGCAAGGCAAGTCAATTTGCTACTACATTATAGGGACATGCATACAACTGGTATAGGAATTTTTATCCTAATCAAACTTGCATGGATTATTCAGCACTGAAGGATGCTTTCTTGAAAGAGTTCCATATCCTAGAGTTTAAGAAGAAGAGTATAAGTGCACTCAAGGATATTAAGCAAGGCACTACTGAGAGTGTACGTGAGTATGATGCCCATTTTAAAACACTCCTATCTAAGCTTTCTTATGATATTCACGCAAGCCAACATGCACAATGGTTTGTTTGGAGGATTTATTACACCATTCAGAAGGGAACTATCACATAAGACATACACTGATCCACATGCAAAGCATTAGAAGTAACTTTACATGCTGAGGCAAGTTGGGAGCATTGACACTGGCATTAGTCCATTCTTAGAGGCACAGATTGTAGCTATGGAAAAATAGTTAGAGAATCTATCAGCAGAATTCAACCCATGAAACGTGCACTCAGGAATTTGGTGTACAAATTGTGAGGTGGAAGGTCACACCAAGGATAGTTTCCCTCACAGATCTATACGTTCATTGTTGTTAGACTGTGAAATTTGTCATTTGAATCATGATGTTAGTCACTGTCCTTTGTTATAGCGCATGATAAGGAAGAATGTATCATGCTTTTACAAGATTTGTAGGTCCACGACCCATGATACTGAGTATTGTAGATTGATTAGTTCAGATCCATGATGCTATAGACATTGGGGTATGACAAACAAGTGTAACAAATAATTCTAAAGGTAAAGAATGAGCACCAGGATTAGGATCATAATCAAACTACGCTATGACAGGAATGAGGTCCATTTTGAAGGAGTTTGTGGAAGAGGACGTGGATATCATGGTGGATATGGAGGACGAGGTTGTGGTGGATGAAGAGGTGAGTTCCCTCATGGAACATATTATATGTGCGGATCTCCTGACCACTATAGGCATGAATGTCCTTAGAATATTGCATGTTCTTTTTGTGGAAAGAACCATAGCTATGAAGAGTGCCTGGACTTATATGAGCATCTGAGTAAGTAACATAAGAAAGAAAACAAAGGCGTAGGGATGGTTAGATCCAGTGCATGGTAGAAGATCATTGGATGCCCAAGATAGCACCAGAGACCTAAGGCATTGACAGTGAAGATTACTACACGAGCTGAAGTGGCACGCACAAGAGAGGCATTGCACCAAAAGCCTGACAATCACCAAGGAGGAGGTTTTGCATGCAAGGTACCCAGATCTTACTCATCAAAAGGAAGTTTACTAGGATACCATGGAAATGCTAAGGAATCTTCAAGGTGAGATACAATACTTAAAGGAGTAGAAGAAAGCATCAGAAACAGTCTAAACCGATATCGATGAGCTAAGAAAAGTGTGCAAAATGTTGCGCCAGGAGAACATCATTCCATTATTAGGAAGTTGGTTAAAAGGGAACACTCCACGCATAAGTATTGAGACTGGAAGACAGATCCTGCATGTAAATCTTCCCCCTGATAGCATTGACTATGACAAGGAAATTACTCTGAATGTTGTTGTGGATGGATGGTTGTTGAGAAACATATTGATTGATACAGGTGCAGAAGTAAATGTACTTACATTAGATGCATGGGTATAAATGGGGAGGCCTCCATTGCAGCCATCATCTAATGTATTGTTTATGGAAAATAGGACTAAGGCCACTCCCATAGGAGTTTTGAAGGATGCATCTATAACCATACAAGGGGCCAAGTTCACTGGGGATTTTGAGGTATTAGCACTTGCAGAAGCAGATAGTTTTCCAGCCTTACTTAGACACCCTTGGTGTTATGCGAACAATGTTGACTTGAGATTCAATAAGGGGTATATCAGCTTCGAGAACAAGGAGGAAAGGGTTATGATACCTTTGACAGATGGGAAGTCTACACCATATGTTGAGCCTCTAAGTGAGGAGGACTTAAACAGAATCTATGTACGCGTTATTCAGGACCCAGAGGTCAATGAGCCATCAAAGGAAGACATCTTACAATGGGAGGATTCTCATTCTATTAGTGATACTATGAGTATTTCTTGTGAAAATTAGGCTTATGATACATATGAACTAGTAGGGTGCAAGGTAATAAGCGTGCTTGTGCGCAAGAATGGACTTCATTTTTTTTGGCGGATAGGTAGCGCAATGCTTTGGTATACATGAGTATAAGATCTTCCTGTATTCTTACAAGCCATGTAGGCACAGTGGATAGACCAAGCTAGGAGAAGAGATATGTTAGTATATACCTTGCGCGGGACAGTAAAACCCTGGTGGGTAGTCCAAAGAGATAATCTTATAGAATGGGAGGAGATTGGAGTCACCTTATCTACTAGGTTTGTGAGGAGCATTGCACCTACGTAGATCTACATTTATAATGGTGATCAACCTGTCCAGCATCACATTCAGCAATGTGAGAGACTCTGGACGATAAGACAGGAAACATTACCACATTCACTCTGGGTGCATAAATTGTACTCCACTCTACAAGGGTGCACACGTGCTTAGTATGTATACACAGAACTACATCGAGAGACTGGAAAATGAAAAAAATTGACTACAAGAATGATCCAGACCTTTGACTACTTTTCTTCCCAACCTCCAATAGAAGAGGCATTAACAATTTTCAAGTGGCTAACCATAGGAGATAGTGCAAAGGCGGAGGAACTCATACAAGAATTAATTGGCAAGACAGAATCAGGCGCGTGTTTTGAAGAAGGAGAAGAATCCATATTGCTTGAACGTGTTTGCCTTAAGAAAGAAAAATGAAAGATGGTGTACATCATGGATGACGAGGAAGTTAAAAACCTAGATATTGACCATTCATAGGGGGCACGCGAGGTCTTGGATAGTGCAGATAAGGAAACACGTGCATACCACGAACCAATGGAGACAAAGAAGGTCAATATAGGATCAGAGGCTAAGCCTAAGGAGGTCATAATTGGAGACTACTGGTTAGACTCGGAGGTGGAAAAGATCATTGAGTTACTTAGGGATTATCAAGACTTATTCCTAAGAGGGCATCATGAACTTAGATGCATGCATGAATCACTTGAGGAAATGAAGATAAATCTTAAGGACAGTGCACGCCTAGTGCGAAAGAGACCTTACAAAATGAATCCTAATCTGCGTGAAAATGTAAAAGAAGAAATTGATAAAATGTTAAAATCTGGAATTATCAAGCCCCTTGATGAGTCAAAATGGGTTAGTCCAATGGTGATTAGTATCAAGAAGGATAGTAGAATTTGAATATGTGTGGACTACAGGGAGCTAAATGTAGCATGTGTCACAGATCCCTTTCCTACACCATTCACTGAGGAAATACTTGAAGGAGTAGCAGGGCGTGAAATCTATTCCTTTACAGATGGGTTTTTAGGGTATCATCAGGTTCAAATTGCTCAGGAGGATCAAGAAAAGACAACTTTTACTACTGAATGGGGAAGGTTTGCCTATACTGTGATGCCTTTTGGATTGAAAGATATGCCTACTGTATTCTCGTGCATAGTTGTTTAGGCATTCAAAGATTTTATCCACAACTTCTTACAGGTCTACCTCGATGATTGGACAATATACGGGCTTGTTAAGGATCACTGTGACAATCTACGCTTAATGTTTGAATGGTGCAGACAATTGAGTATCTCTTTGAACATCAAGAAGTGCATATTTGCTATACCGTTTGGAATACTATTGGGACACATAATTTGCAAGGAAGGATTGCTTGTTGATCCAACTAAGGTTGCAGTCATTTTAAAGTTAGAAGCACCCACCAGTTAGAGTGAGGTGCATGGATTTTTAGGTCACACAGGATATTATAGGAAATTCATAAAGGGATATGTAAAAATTTCCGCACCTTTGGAGGAGTTACTAAAATAAAAAGGTACATTCTATTAGGGAGAATCGTAGCATCGTGCGTTTGAACCATTGAAAGAGAAACTTACTACGACACCTATCCTATGTTTTCCTTCATGGGATAAAGCATTTCATGTAAACGTGGATGCCTCTAGACAATAATTGGTGCAATATTAGCTCAACATGGAGAAGGTATTGTCGATCATCCTATCTGCTTTACTAGTAGGAAGTTGACTCCTACTGAATAGAATTATACAACTACATAGCACAAAGCTTTGTTAATGATCTATGCATTGCACAAGTTTTGACAGTATTTGCTAGCTACACCATTTGTATTCTATATGGATCACATGGCATTGAAGTACTTGGTAAACAAGCCCATCTTGCACGGGTACATATGCAGATGAGTACTCTTATTTCAAGAGTTTGACTTCACAGTTGTGGTGAAGCCAAGGAAAATTAACTCTGGACCAAACCACTTGTTTAGAACTAACTCAGGAGAGGAAGCATAGACAATTAAAGAAACCATGTCAGATGCATAGTTATATAGGTTACAATGCGCCCATCAGAATTAGAAGATATTGATGTCTTTCTTTAGACTGGTGTAGCATCGGAAGGAATGAAGGCATTAGAAAAGAAACATCTTGCTATATGCGTGACATGATTTATGATAATCAGTAGTGACCTCTATAAGTTAGGAAGAGATGAAGTATTACATCATTGTGTATTAGAGCATGAGCACAAGTATATTATGGAAGAATCCCTTAGTGGTATTGCAAGAGGCCATTATGCAGGTGATGTGACTTCGTGGAAGATCCTACTTGTTAGATTATGGTGGGAGACATTGTATAAAGACTGTAAAGAATTTTATAAGTTGTGTGACCATTGTCAGTGCCTAGGAAAACTATGACACAGATATGAGATGCCTTTGAGACTAATTACTAGTGCTGAACCATTTGAGAAATGGGTCATTGACTTTGTAGGAACTATTTCACCAGCATGCATAGGACTGGATTGCGCTATATCATTACTTGCACAGATTATCTCACATGGTGGGCCGAAGCAACACCTACACAGGATTGTACAACATCTACAGTAGCTAGGTTTCTATGGGAGAATGTTCTTACAAGGTATGGATGTCCTTTAAGTTTGAAAAAAGATAGGGGTACACACTTTTTAAATGAAACCATAAGGATTCTATTAGATGAGTTTATGGTTTCTCACCATAAGACTACACCTTATCACCCTCAAGCAAATGGAACTATTGAGGCTTTCAACAAGATTTTGAGCCAGACATTGACAAAAATTTGTGATGTTGGAAGAAAGGATTGGGATGATAAAGTTTCAGCTATTCTTTGGGCATATAGAACAACTTATAAGAGATTGAACAAAGCCACGCCATTTCAATTGGTGTTTGGTGGAGAAGCCCGTCTCCCTATAGAATTTATGTTACCTTCTTTGTGCATTACGCACGTTGGAGGTCTAGATGATGAGTAGGATTTAGAAGAGTGTATTGAGAAGATGATTCAACTGGATGAGCAACGAGTCATAGCACGATGGAGTCAAAAGCAGGAAAAAGCCAGGTAGAAAGCATGGATGACAGAAACATAAGGGATAAGAAGTTTAAGATTGGACAAATGGTACTTCTTTATGACTCAAAGTTCTTGCACCATCCAAGCAAGCTCAAAGTACATCAGTTGCAGCCATATCCCATTACTTACATACTTGAATCAGGTCCTTGCCAGTTAGAAGCACTTAATGGAACATGGTTACCCAGCTACCTTAACGGGAGTAGGGTGAAGCCCTAATATAAATAAGTCTTCTTGGTATTTGTAATAAGGTAGTATTGTCATTTAGATTAGGTTTCCAATTCCATATTTCCTTAATGTATTTCCTTCATTTTCATTACACTTTATCAATTTAGTTGTTATTATGTACATAAGCACGCTTACGCGCATGAATCTACTTACTATGTGAAGCACGTTTATGCACATAGGATTGCACATCCTTTTAGTGTGGGGTGGTTATTGATACCCAGGTACAAGACTGTGGGAATTGAAAGGTGAAAGGAATAAGCTGGTATGGGTGTGCTTTAAGTCAAAAGAAGATTGCTTCTCAAATGTGACCAAGGATGTAGATGAATGAAAGGACAGTATAACGCAAGGGAAATAAAGGCCATGATAACTACTAGGAGAAGGTAGAGTGATGAGGTACTCATGCGCAAGGGCGCGCGCTGAAGAGAAGTCTATGACCAGAGGGTAGGAAGGCATGCTAGAAGGTTAAAGCTGGGGTGTGAAGATATGTCGTGCAGAATGAATGAATTTGGTCAATGAATGAGAGAATATTTGGTAGGTGAAGGAGTAATAAATGCATCAAAATTTGAAAAATTATATAAGGATGGGATGCGAATTCATTGTTACCGTTGCAATTAAGATTATTTTAAAGAATCCAAGTGTGAAGAGCCGAGTGATTTTTTTAAGGTATGAGAGGTTTGTAACCAATCGTGATGAAGAGATCTGTGCACAGAAGAAGCTTGTGTCCCCAGTGGTGAAGGGTTTGAGTGAAGCGAGGTGACAGAGATGAGATAGGGGCACGTAATTTCACCTAGGGCACGTAGAATCAAACTAGGGTTTGCTTCGCACCTTACATAATTTGAGTGGAAAGGATCTAAAAAGGATTGGAAGGTAGAAATGGCACCCAAGAAAGCACTTATAGCAGGAGTTAAGGGAAAGAAGAAGGTGGTCAAAGAAGAAGAATAAATGGCTCTAGAAAGAAATTTTTCTGAGATGTAATATCTAGAGGGGGTTATCATCGGCCAAGGTTGGGATTCTCACATAAGGAAAAGCAAAGTGAGTGAGTATGATCACCGTACCATAGAAAATAAGAAGGAGATTGATGCATTGTTGAACACGAAGACAAATAAATGCACGGAAAAAGATATGTCAGTGTATGATGATGTTGGTGAGAAGCTCTTGCATAGGATAGGAGTTTACCAACTTTATGAGTTCCCTTATTTTGGGAAGTATGAGCCCTTGTACCAGTGGCTCATGAGCATAGTGCACAAGGATTTTTTCTACTTTGCAGGATGTCGAGTCAAAATTTCATCCACGCTCATCTCCACAGTAACGGGGTTGAAATTCACAAGAGATGATTTGAGAGATGATCTGATAGATAAAACCATGATATTGGAGACTAGAAAGGAGTTGGGATATACAAAGGGTCCATGCGGTATGGACATCGACAAACTAAAGAAGTATCCAGTTGTACAAGCAGCCACGCATCTCATTACAAAGCTCAATGACCAGGAAAGGTGTTCACAAGTGAACACCATGTGGTTGTACATTGCCAAAAAGATGTCTAAGGGAGTATTCTACAACATTTCATGTTATATTGTAGAGACAGTCATTGAGGAAGTGTGCGCAGGACGAAAGATCATCTTTGGATTTGTTTTGTTATCACTAGTGTTCATGGAGATTGGAGTACCTGGTGGAGCAAAGGAGAAGGTATGGGAGTATCCAATGGAACACAAATCACCTACAAAACGATTCAAGAAGTAATTATGTGAGGTATCCATGATAGAGCAGGTTAAGCAATGGGCTAAGAAGTGGTATGATAGGCCCAGTGTGGTTTTTGAGAAAGAATGGCACATCCCCAAGGACTTGCCTTCGGTGGTTGGAAAGGAAGTTCAGTTTTTTGTATACCAGGAATTCTGTATAGCGTGGTTTTCCATGAAAGATGGAGCATGGAGTCCTTGGTGTAAGTTGTCATATGCATTCACAGCAAGGTACTTCCAGGCATCAATACACAGGTTTATAGACATGCGGTGACTGACGTTCAATGTAGATAAGGTAGATTGCGACTACCACACACTAAGGAAGAAATATGTGTATCTAGGGCAGGGTGCATATGTTGAAAGACTCATTTCTAATGTTTTGAGCATTAAACCAATAAGTTTGGTGGTGGGAGATATTGGAGCAGGGCTGGTGTATCTCTAACTAAAGCCAAAGATGGAGAATAACAAGTATGTGGAAGGTGAGTTTGCACTTCCAGTAACACCAAAGGGAAAGCATACAATGGAGAACATCTGAGCGCCTAATCCCACTGTAGACACTAAAATTAGTTCACAATCCCCTTTGGTCCCTCGTCAAATAAACACCATTAAACACATTCACCTAACCATGGCCCCCTTCACCCTACTATAATATTAATTTAATTATTTAAATTAAATTAATTCATTATCCTCACCATATTTATTATTTAAATATCCTAATTGGGATAATGCCCACATATCCACCTCATCTAGCCACCTCACCCTAAGACCTATTCTTAGTAAGTTGCCATAACTAACTAACACTTACCAAAAACCTAAAAATCAATGCCTACATTCCCTCTAACCACATTCCCACATGTTAAAAGGAAGCTTCCAGTCTAATCCACGGATAAACAAAATGAGATCCCAAAAAATCAAGGGGATCTGCCCAGTTTAGTAAACCTAGGAAATCCCACCCTAACCGACGCCGGTTACTCTTAACCACCGCTGGTTAAGCCGAAAACGTCGTCGGTTACCATTTAATTCCCAAAATAACCTTATTTTTGAGGTTGGTAGATTCCTAAGAGATATTACATCTTTTGAGAACAAGTTTCAGGGATAACACGCATGAAAAGAAGGAGATCAGGTATTTTCTCTTACACAGACATCCAGGGTTCACCCAGCAATCCTCCAGCACTCACCCCCAACACAGATTTGATCCAATCATGAAAGAAGAAGATCACATACAGCCCATGTAAGAGCTCCTCAACATTTGGTGATCCTCTATAGCATTCAACCTCTTATCAACACCTTCATTCCTCACTCACAGACATCCAGAACCAGATTCCAAGTAAGTAGAACATTTTACTCCTCTGGTTCACTCATTTCATCATTGTATTTTCATCCTTTGTTCTCCTAGCCACCCACTGACCTCCATTAATACTCACCCCTCTATATCCCTATTAAAACTTTGCCAAATCCCATCCAAACAACTTAATACCTCATTCCAACCAGCCTAGTCCTTTGTGTAGTCATAAGGGAGATCTAAAACTCATTCTGTGACATTCCCAGTACCTCACAGTAATCGGCACCTGTTCTCCCAAACCGGCATTGGTCACCCTTAATTGGAATTGGTCTCTATATCTACCAATACATCCCAGAACAGTAACCTACCTACCTATTCCCACATCACCCTTACTCACCTGTGACCTGCCTAAGACATCTGTCAGACCTACAAAGACCCAGAACCAATTATTTGACCTTCGAATCTTATTTTAAACTAGCATGTTAGATTAGATCTTTCTTATTGTGTTTTAAATGAGATACCTAAATCATTTTAACTACAATAGGATTTACTTTATTACCAGCATTAAATTGTTTTAAACAGTGGATTGATAGCCATATAGGAAATATCACACTTCCTGGATCTAGCATACACTAGGCAGTCCACTGCATATATTGTTTAACTCTTTCTGGTGGTCTTGCTTTTTATTTCAGGTAGTTCCTCCCAGCCAAAAGGAAGCTCTCATGATCAGCTATGGATAAAGGAGTCAACACGTGCGCAATAACCTATCAACTAGCATTTCAATAGGTATTCCTCCTACACTCGTTACCCTATCTGTTTCATCTTTTTTGAAGAAACGTCTAAGAATCAAGTGAAACACCCACATAGCCAATTGAAGTGGAGGATGAGGAGAAGGAGCATGAAGATAGTGGTGTTTTGGAGCATGTAGGTAGGAGACATCCTACGAATAAGGGTGAAAGTGAGCATGCCACTACACCACCTCAGCCACAAGAGGAGGATGATGAGGACTTGAATGTAGTCCAAGGGGAGCACAGATTTAATAGGGTTTTCAAGAGAACAAGGACCCAAGGTGCTACTCCAAACATGGTGCACAAATCACCCAGACTCTCTCCACAGAAGGAGGCAACCGTGCAGAGAAGGAGGAAACATAAGTTAAATGAGGAGGTGGAAGAGTCAGAGAAAAGCGTGCCTAATTCTCCTACACTTCTAGAGAACATAAAATAACAAAAGGGTGAGGAATCAAAGGAAAGAGGAGAGGAAGAAAAGGGACCAGAGGAGATAGCTGTAGATACTATTCAGGACATGGAGACACAAGTCCCAAATTTGGAAACTAAAGTCCCTAAGCAGCAATGGTCTAGAAGAACGAGTGGAGAGCACATTCCACCAACCATGGGGTATGTATAGGACGTAGGAAAAATTGTCTATGCCCACTTCCAAAGCATGATAGCATAGAAGGATTTATTTTTCTGGGAGCTAATGGATGAGGATATGGTAGTTGTGCACACTCGAAATAAATTATCATGATCAATGCACACCCACATGGATGAGCCTGACTTTGATGTACGCGAAGAGTCATGCATGTCGAGACGGTTGAAGAAGGCACCCCAAGCTAGACATATGACAGTAAAGCCTACTTTCATGTCAGATGAGCAAGTTAGTAATGCATTGGTGAAGGTTTCTACTGAAGTTACTAGAAGAAACATGGAAAAATATGCAACGATAAGAGCATTGCGTGAGGAGATAAATACAAAGGATGCAAATATAGAGGGCATAACGCAAGAGAGGGACTTAGCATAGAAGAAGAATGAAGTATTTATCAGTATCACATAGGATATTGAAGACAATGTCATAATAGCTAGGCCACACTTAGAGCCTAAGGTACCACAGACATTTCCCTCAGCGATACATTATGTAGGAAATTTGGTGGACCTGGTACTTGAAGATAAACCTCTGTGCATGTTAGCGCTAAGGAATCTAGAAAAAGAGGCAGAGTGAGAGAAATCTTCAATGATGTGAAATATTGCATCCTATGAAGGGTTGTTGCAAGCGCTACAAGAATAATTGAAGAAAGCAAACTAGGCTTTGAAAATCTGCACAGCTCCAAAGGTGCTTATCAATATAAAGACCCTGGAAGAAAACAATGAGGTCCAGAGAGCAATGAAAAACGAAACATTAGGCCACGTAGAAATATTGTCAATGGTTAAGCAGAAGTGAAAGGCCCTGGAAATAGCATAATATCCACACAAGACTCAGCTGGAAGAGCTTGGGAAGTTCATTGTGCAAAAGATGGATCTTCTAGAAGGAAGAATGGCCTCAATGTCTAATGTTTTGTTGGTTCTACAAAAAGAAAAAGGGGAAATTATGAGGGATGAATTGGAGTCCATTGTTATGGACATTCTAGAAAAAGTAGAACAAGCACTCATTGAATGGCATGCCTTGGAGGCCAGAATAAAGTAGGAGTATCCAGAGTTGATACTTCAAACTGATACAGAGGAGGATGCCTCATAAAAATTCTTTATTCATCTACATTCTTTCATTCTTATTATTTCCATTCTTCTATTATTTACTTCAATTTTTGGAGATACATGTTGGTGACGAATCGCAGCACCCCTGAATTTCTGCAACACGATTCGTTGAGACTCTCAGTGCGATTGCGCAATATGGAGCTTTTCCCAAGTGTGGGACCTTGCGAAATCAGAAAATCTCTCTGGATGAAGGCCGGTTCCTATCCCTCTATTCAGATGCACAAATAAAATGCATAGGTTTTACTAAAAACCTAAATTAACTTATCAAGGAGACAAGGTAAGAAAATTCATAAAATAAAACCTAAACTACAAAGGTGATGCACCAAGGAATGAAGAACAATTGTCTTGCCAATAAACACAAGTCATTAAAATGCAATGCAAGATCATGCACAGATAACCAGATTCATAGTGAAAGATCAGGAGGATGCAAATGAACACAGAGAGGGTTGAGAATCATCCACAGTCATGCATTAATTTGTTCCAAAGATACAACACACTGCAAAGTGCCAAGAGGCAAGGTTACATTATAGTTTTAAATGGGAGGTTTTGAAACTCCACAAATCCACCTGCCAAAGAGAAGAAGGGAGGGGCAAGAACAAGAATGTCCAACCTTTAGAAAGAAGCCCCTCCTTAAAATTTATAGGAAGAATGAGAGAGAAAAGAGAGAGGAATTTGAAATCTACCCCAACCACCTCCAGAATGCACTTAACTCATCTCATTATGGTGGTAGGTGAGAACCCCAGCGAACCCAAAAGTGGCAAACTGTATTTTCCATTTTTAAGAATTTTTTCTCACCCAATTAAAGATATCCAGTTGTATTTAGATAGAGGACCTCGTAATATTTCCAAAAATTCCAACCTTGCATGAATCCGAGCTCCCAATCAAAAGTTATGGCCGTCTGAATACCTGCGCCAGGGCCTGCTTCCTGTCAACGCTCAAATTGTTACGCCTCCTGAAGGTGCGCCAAGGGCGCATTCATGTGTGTGTCGTCATCCTTTTCCATGTGCCAAGGGCACACCATTTCCTCTGTTGACACTCTGTGTCATGCGCCCATTCTGTGCGCCTTGGGCGCACCATTTCCTCTGTCGACACTTCGTGTCCTGCACCCATTCTGTGCACCTTGGGCGCACCATTTCCTCTGTCGACACTCCGTGTCGTGCACCCATTCTGTGCACCTTGGGTGCACCATTTTCTCTGTCGACACTCCGTGTCATGCACCCATTCTATGTGCCTTGGGCGCACCATTTCCTGTCGACACTCCGTGTCGTGCGCCCATTCTGTGCGCCTTAGGTGCACCATTTTCTCTGTCGACACTTCGTGTCGTGCGCCCATTCTGTGCACCTTGGGTGCACCATTTTCTCTATCAACACTTCATGTCATGCACCCATTCTATGCGCCAAGGGATGAAAGCTTCTTTGATTTCTCCATTCTCCTACTTGTCTATATCTACCCGGGGGGAAAAGATATATACAACAATTTGGCGACTCAACGGGATCACCTGCCTGCTAGGTAGAAGATCAGTGGCCTTTTAGCAATCCATTGGGCATGGAGTCATAAGCAATAACTTGAAACCAACCTGATATCTGATCCCGATCCTGATATTGCAACTCCTTCTTCGAGAGCACGCTGAACTGTAGAAAACCAACCTAGGAGCAACAAAACTTGTGCCGGAGTACTTAGGGAAATAGAAACCTAACTACAACAAGACAATGTGCATACGCACTTAGAGGAATTGAAATCTAGGCTAATATTTACAAGGGTAAACCCTTTTCCTTTTAGTAGCAATGTTTAAGATAGATTCCGTTAACCGGAATCGGGAGTTCTCCTCCATCCAAAGTAGACAATTGGAAGGCATTACTACTTTTACATCCCATGACCATGTAGGGGCCACTCCAAATGGCATCAAACTTGGAATGCCTTCCTGGTTTTTCCCGATCTGCATCCCATTTCAGAACTAGGTCCCCTTCCTGGAAGGTCCTTGCTCTTGCTTTCTTATCAAACCATCTTTTTACTAAGGCCTGATCTTTCTCAATTGTTTGAATTGCATGTTCTCTAATTTCTTCCAATTCCATCAACTCTGCATACCTGGCCTCCATTGGTTCGAACGCAGCCAACTCCAACTGCTTCATAAACTCCAATGTAGGCAGTTCTAATGATATAGGCAATACTGCCTCTTTTCCATAGACCAACTTGTAAGGGGAATTACCTATAGACCTCTTTGGTGTTATTCTGTCAGCCCATAATGCTGATTTTAGCTTGGTATGCCATGTTCTTTGATTTTCGTCTAGAGTCCTGATGATTCTTAGCAAATTTTTGTTCGTGGACTCTGCCTGTCCATTACCCTGTGGGTAATAATTTGAAGAGGTGCTCAAATAGATTCCATTCTTGACAGCCCATTCTGTAATCTTGGAACCTATAAATGCCAAAGCATTGTCTGATATGATAGTGGCCGGCACACCAAACCTGGTCACTATTCCTTCATAAAAGTCTAGTATGTTAGACTCATTTGCTTCTTTGAGCGCTATTGCTTTGGTCCACTTGGTGAAATAGTCTGTTGCTATGAGAATCCACTTGTGGCCTTGGCTCGAGTTTGGGTTGATGACCCCGACGAAGTCCAATCCCCATTACATAAATGGTTGGTCAACTAGAATTGGGTGCAATGGAAGTGCTGCTAGTCTTTCTTTGCCTGTGAAGAGTGCACATTTCTTGCACTTTCTTATCCATGTATAGCAGTCACTGAAGACTATCGGCCAATAATACCCTGCCTTCATTATCTTGAGAGTTGTTACTCATGGAGCGAAATGTCCTCCAGAATCTCCATCGTGAAAATCTCGTAACACCCTCTCAATTTGACCTATCCCAATGCACCTCAATAGAACTCCATTGATGTCTTTCTTAAACAAAATACCATCGACAAGCACATATGGAATGGCTTGTAATCTGAAGTATCTCCTCTTTGCTTTCCTCATTTCTGGGGGGTATAGGCCTGTCTGTAGGAAGTGTATCACATTCTGAGTCCAACATGGAGTGGGCACATCATCATTTTCCTGTTCTTGACCATCCTTTAGTATCAAGACAACCTCTTTTTCATTACCTGCTTCGACTTGTTTACTAAAGACTAGCTGCTCACATAGTCCCTTCCCACGTACTAGTTTGGTGACCTTGATCTTAATGTCATATTCCATGACACGAGTTATCCATCTTGCACGTTTCTCATTCAGATCCTTGTTTAGAAGGAAGTCCCTGACTCCCGCATGAGAGACCAATAATTGGATCTTGTTGTTTGAGACTAGGTGCTTGAATTTCTTTAAGCTCCTGATTACTGCAAGGACATGCTTTTCAATGAAAGAGTACCTAGTTTCATATTCCTCCAAGTCTTAACTGAAGAAAGTAACTGGTTGTTCTAATCCTCCTTTGTTTTGTTGTACCAAGATTGCAGAAATCGTGTCCCCACCACCAAAGGCATATAGCATGAAGTCCTTGGAGAAGTCTGGATTGATGAGAGTCAGAGCTTGGGATATAGTTTCTTTTATTGCCTCAAAACTTGCCTTGCCTTCAGATGTCCACTTAAATGCCATGCTCTTCTTTAACATTAGCGTTATTGGTTTCACAAGAGCAGTAAAATTTGGAACAAATCTGCAGACAAAATTGATCCTTCGCAAGAAGCTTTGAAGATCCTTCTTGTGACTTGGCAATGGCAATGCTTGAATTGCTTCAACTCTTTCTGGGTCAATCGTCAACCCTTCCTTTGAAACAATATGTCCTAGAAGTTTTCCCTCGTGAGCCAAAAATATACATTTTTTGGGATTCAATGATACCCCAAATCTTCTACACCTCTGAAATACTTGCCTCAAATGACAGAGGTGATCCGCTGCATTTTTTAAGAATACAGTGATGTCGTCAAGATATATCAAAACTATTTTATTGATCAACCCCTTAAATGCCATATCCATTGCTCTTTGGAAAGTGGCCCCAGTATTTGATAGCCCAAATGGCATCTTCTTGTAGGCATAAGTCCCCCATTTGGTGGTGAAAGCCATCTTGAATTGGTCATCTTCTTTCACCATCACCTGATTGTACCCTGAGTAGCCATCTAGGAGAGAGAATCTCTGTGAACCGGATACTACTTGCAATATTTTTTCCATTGAAGGAAGTGGGTAATGGTCTTTGAGAGATGCCCTATTTAGGTCTCAGAAATCCACACACAACCTGATTTCTCCACTCTTCTTCCGTACCGGAACCAAGTTTTCAACCCAGCTTGAGTGCTTGATTGGGAATATAATGCTTGCCTCTATTAGCTTATTTAGCTCTTTCTTCATTAGAGGTTCAATGTGAGGGTTGACTGGTCTCTGCTTCTGCCTGATGGGTTTAGCATCTGGATCCAATTCTATCGTATGTTGTGCCAAATTTTGATCGAATCCTCTTAAGTCTTCATAGCTCCAAGCGAAGACATCTAGATATTATTGGCAAAGTTGTATGAAATCTGATTTCTCCTTCTCAGTGGCCACTTTACCAATTTGAAGAGTTTTGCCTTCCCCAACCGGAACTGGCCCTGAATCTTCTCTCTTGACCTGTATGTTAGCCTTTTCCTTACGAAACTGGTCGTTAGGGTTGAAGATAGACTCCAATGTTACCAAACCCTTAGGAAGATTGTTTGTTTGCAGCTGCACTACTTGATCCCCATATTGCTGCTCTAATCTGTCCTTATTCCTAGCTGAGAATTCAGCCTCTTCTTGTAAGAAATTGACGATCTGTTGATCACTCTCAAAAACCTGCCAGCTTGTGTTATTATTTGGAACTGCTGGCCTCACAATCACATGGATATGTGGCTGTGTTTTTCTCCTTCTGATGTTGTCAACCACATCAAACATTGCTCCAACTGCTGCGAGCCTATCTGTGACTTCATTTTTCTTCCTGGGTATGGACATAATGTTGAAAGCTTCGAAATCCTCAATGAGATCCCATACCCTATTCTTGTAGCTCCTCAGCAAGTCATTCTTTGTAGCATGTTGTCCCCTAACTTGGTTAATGATCAACTCACTATCTCTAAACACCTGCAAGTTCTTTATGCCCCTTTTCCTGGTCCAATGAATTCCATGAATCAATGCTTCGTATTTAGCCGTGTTGTTTGAACAGGAAAACTAGAAACGAAAAGCTGAAAAGTATTTGATATATTGTGGTGAAATCAACATTGCACCACCTCCAGCACCTTGTCTGCTTCTCGAACCATGAAAAATAACTTCCAAACTTTGTTTTCATCCTTTTGTTCAGGCTGGATGATGTCAGGAATGGGTGAATTTTCTTCGTGTATACAATACACTCCCAATTCAGATTCTTCAATTTCCTTGTATGGGTCAAATTCATGACTTTTCCTTGCCCATTCATCCAAAGTTAAATCAGGAATTCCCTCGACCTTAGTACCTATTTCTGGATCATTCGAACACTCCTCCTGATCAAAAGCTGAGCAATTTGTATTGATAGGACCTGATACATGAGGCTCAATATGGAAATTAGCAATTGGTTCCGACTTGATTGTTGCTTTGGCTCCATACCTTGTCCTAAAAATCATGTGTGACCAATCTGCGGATAAATATCCACCGATTTTTGTAGTGAAGTCTCTTGATAGACAACGCAAAGAGTGGTGGAAGGTCAATCATAGACACATCTTGCAGAACTGTAACATTAGGACAAGGATGTAGTGTTAGGCTTAACCCCTTGATGACTCCAATAGTTCCTACTGACATTCCATCTAGCTGTACTACTCCTTTCAGCACTGGCTCATATTTCAAACCCAGTTGATCCACTATTTGCTTCGGCATCACTGAACTACTTGCCCCAGAATCAATCATGCAATTGTGTACTAATTTATCCCCAATGATTAATGAAACATTGAATGGAGGGGGTTTCAAAACTTTACCTTGTTGTCCTCCATGATTCCCTTCAGGCTGAGCAGCATTCGTGAGGACCTTCTCTTGCATACGGGCCTGCTGGTTCGAATTTGACCAATTATTCATGGCAGCTTGTAGAAGATCTGTTTGTCCTGGGATGGATAAAGATTCCCACATTGATATATTCACATTCGTCTTCTTCATTTGATCAATGATGCTAAAAGGGGATGAATTGTCCTTTTGTTGTCCCTTACTTGGCACAGCCTTTTCTAGAGCTTGAACAGGTGCATGTGTTGCTACAATAGGTACCTTAGGCTGATTTTGCACATTTGGAGCTGCATTTGGTCTACTGACCCCTTGTTGTGTAGGAGTGGATTGAGAAACAACTGGATTACAAGGTTTTCCCTCTCATATGCTTCTTTTCTTTGACCATGTGTTGGCAGCCACGCCTTGAAAAGGCTATTGGTTAACTCCACAGAAGTCTTCTGTTTGCCAATTGGCCAATGTGGTTTCTGTTAGAGGTCCTTCTTGTTGCATTTCTTGCTGTTGATTCTCCTCCAGGCTTGGTTCTTGAGGAACACCAATGGTTTGCACCATTAAGGCCTAATTTAGTGCACCATTGAAACATGCTGACTGATTATGAGGTAGATTGCAAGGGTAACACCAGTCGTACTCCTGTGCCATGTTATTTTGTGTCGGGACCAAAGCTCTTGAGGACGTCATTGCATTTGGATCATACGGTCGAAATGGCGTGGTAGCTTGAGGTTGTCCTTGGTTTTGGTTTTGGTTTGTAGCCTGAGGTGGTGGTCTATTTTGTTGGTATGGGGGCCTAGCTAAGTACTGTGCTTGAGGCTGATACAGTCTAGCACTTTGAGCTTGTTGTCTTTTGATAGTCACTAGCTCATTTCCAAGGTTCTGTAGTTGTTTCATGACCTCCTATAATTCCTTTGAAGTATTTGAAGAAGTTGACGCCTCATTATTGCTTTGATTTCTAGGAGTTGGAATGGGATTCAACTCTGGTGCTTGGCTGGTTGTAGGATTTCCCATATCCGGATAGAGAGGCATTGGTGGCCTTGGTGCAAGCTTGCCAACTTGGATCAAACAATTCTCTACTCTAATAGCTGTGTCGTAGGCCCCTGGTAGCGTTGTTCCTCCCATTGATTGGATCATCATGGCTATGTCTGAATTTATAGCCTTTAAGAAATAAAGGAATGCTCCTTCGGCGGTTGGTCTAACGGCTATTGGAATCCTATCCCATGTCCGTTGGAATCTGAAGTTGAAATCTGTCATTTTTTCGTTAGGATCCCTTTTGATTGTTTTCAGTTGTTCCAATAAAGACAAATTGTCCGCCCTCTCCCCGAATTGGTTGTAAAGAGCTGAACAAAGTTGGTCCCAATTCATAATAGACCCTGCTGCTAGGCTCCTAAACCATTGTAAGGCCTTACCTTTGAAAGATGAAGCCAACAGCTTGACCGCAACATCCATTTCATTTATTTCGTGAATTGCACATGCATTAGCAATATCCTGCATGTGATCAATAGGAGTAGTATGATTTTCTCCTGTGAAATAGGGTATGTTCTTTAGTGCTGCAACTGGAATTTGATTCTGAGCATTTAGGGAAAGTGGACTACTACCCGTGAAATTGACAAAGGGATTCGGTGGTAGATGTGCCATTATGATTGGCCTAAGAACCCTGGTCGATGCGAGAAAAGGCCTACCAGGTGGAGGTGTAGACAAAGTCCTGTTAGGTGGAGATGGTGATCTTTGTGGTCTTCTTCCTCTCCTTCCTCTGCCTGGTGAAAGTTGCAAGTGGAAAAATAGCCCCTCTTCTCGAGTATTGGACCTGGTTTGAATTCTTCCCATATGCCTTGGAAACTTTTGCTGCTACACCGCTGAATTCTATCCCCTTCGGAGTCGCCAGATGTGTTAGAAAGTGAGCCTCAAAAGGCTAGATCCTTCCAAGTTACACACCAAACCTGAAAATCTTTAAAAATAGAATTTTGAAATACCTGTATTTTTGATATTTTAGAGTTTGGAATTTGATTTGGAATGAAAGTCCCGAAAATCCAAAAATGCCAAACTTCTGAAAACCCGAAATCTGAAAATAAAAAAACCATGAAATTTTGAAAGTAAAAATCTCAAAAATCTAAAAATACCCTTTTGAATATTACCACCCGATCTATCAACTGGTGAAATTTTGACTTGTTTCGAGCAAGTTAAGTCCTTGAAAATTGATTTCAACATTTAGCCTGGAAGGTGAAAAAATTGAAACTGTAAAACCTGCAATTTTTAAGTCCAAATTTCTTGAAAATCCATTCAAATCTTGTAGAATGACCTCTTGGTCCCACCAGGCATGCCAAAACTGTTGATGATGAATTGCAGCACCCCTAAATGTCTGCAACACGATGGGTTGAGACTCTCAGTACGATTGCATAACATGGAGCTTTTCCCAAGTGTGGGACCTTGGGAAAACGGAAAAGCTCTCCGGATGAAGGCCGGTTCCTATTCCTTTGTTCAGATGCACACGTAGAAAATGTAGAGGGTTTACTAAAAACCTAATATAACTTTCCAAGGAGACAGGGTAAGAAAATGCATAAAATAAAACCTAAACTACAAAGGTGATGCACCGAGGAATGAAGAACACCTGTCTTGCCAAATAAACACAGACCATTAAAATGCAATGCAAAATCATGCATAGATAGCCAGATCCACAGTGAAAGACCAAGGGGATGCAAATGAATACAGAGAGGGTTGAGAATCATCCACAGACATGCATTAATTTGCTCCAAAGATTGATACAACACACTGCAAAATGCCAAATAAACAAGGTTGCATTACAGTTTCAAATGGGAGGTTTTGAAACTCCACAAGTTCACCTGCCAAAGAGAAGAAGGGAGGGGCAAGAAACAAGAATGTCCAACCTTTATAAAGAAGCCCCCTCCTTACAATTTATAGCAGGAAGAAAGAGAGAGGAGAAGAGAGGAAATCGAAATCTGCCCCAACCACCTCCAGAATGCACTTAATTATCTCATTATGGTGGTAGGTGAGAACCCCAGCGAACCAAAAAGTGATGAACTGTATTTTTGCATTTTTAAGAATTTTTTCTCACCCAATTAAAGATATCTAGTCGTAGTTGGACAGAGGACCTCGTAAGCTTTCCAAAAAGTCCAACCTTGCATGAATCTGAGCTCCCAGTCAAACGTTATGGCCATCTGAATATCTGCGCGAGGGTCTGCTTCCTGTCAGCGCTCAAAATGTTGCGCCTCCTGAAGGTGTGCCTTGGCGCATCCATGTGTGTGTCGTCATTGTCTTCCATGTGCCAAGGGCGCACCATTTCCTCTTTCGACACTCCATGTCGTGCGCCCATTTTGTGCGCCTTGGGCGCACCATTTCCTCTGTCGACACTCCGTGTCATGCGCCCATTCTGTGCGCCTTGGGTGCACCATTTCCTCTGTCGACACTCCATGTCATGCGCCCATTCTGTGCGCCTTGGGCACACCATTTCCTCTATCGACACTCCGTGTCATGCACCCATTCTGTGCGCCTTTGGCGCACCATTTCCTCTGTCGACACTCCGTGTCGTGCGCCCATTCTGTGCACCTTGGGCACACCATTTCCTCTGTCGACACTCTGTGTCGTGCGCCCATTCTATGCACCTTGGGCGCACCATTTCCTCTGTCGACACTCTGTTTCGTGTGCCCATTCTTTGCACCTTGGGCACACCATTTCCTCTGTCGACACTCCATGTCGTGCACCCATTCTGTGCGCCTTGGGTGCACCATTTCCTCTGTCGACACTCCGTGTCGTGCGCCCATTCTGTGTGCGTTGGGTGCACCATTTCCTTTGTCTACACTCCGTGTCGTGCGCCCATTCTGTGTGCCTAGGGATGTGAGCTTCTTTTATTTCTCCATTCTCCTGCTTGTCTATATCTACCCGAGGGGGAAAATATATATACAACAATACCCATTTTCGGGGTGACAATGAGATTAGTGTCGGGTAATGTTGATCATAGAACACTTTACAGAACTCACACAAGAATTCCACGTGGGAAAACAGGCCAGGTTTAAGGGTGCAAGTGGATAGGAAGAACCCGTGCACAGAGGGCAAGTTCAACATTCAAGACTTAGCTGATTTTGAGCATGAAGACCTATTTTTTAAAGATGGCGAGTGAAACACACCAATGATATAGAAACGTGCATGCCACGCATTATCTATCTTTGGAGGATTAGATCGAATCATTTTGCATGGATACAAGCTAAGAATATGATTATCACTCCAGTTAACTGTAATGTGTCTATAGATAGCACACTTGCATGTATAGCTATGCCTGTAAATGGTGCGTGGCTATTAATAGCATGTGACCTATTTTTGGAATAGAGAAGTGGTGAAGGGAAAGTCCCCACCCTATATATATGATGTGAATCACATAATAGTTATTAGTGATAGAGATATATAGGTATATGCAAAGCATAAGAGGTAATCATAAAGAGATATGTGCATATGACTGAATTGATGTATTAGATCTGTGTGCGCATCAGTATAGATTGACATTATTGTAAGGAGCTGTTGTGTTTATTAATATATGGGAGATATTGGCTGAATCTAAGTGTCATTCCTATGTGTAAATGAGTAGTGCATGTTCTTGATTCAATCATGATTATTGTTTAAGCTTGTTCTTTCATAGATCTGAATATGGCATGTATTGTAGAATGATGGATTAGTTATGGATCTATATGTTTCTTACTTCATCACACTAACATTCTACTACAGCAACCCTAAAGAGGGACCCGATACCTTTTCACACTTCAGGTGAGTACTTGGTCTAGGCTGAGTGATGTGTTAGCGTGTCTAGGGTGTTATTTGGTAAATTCTAGGCTGCATAAAAGCCTAACCTTAAGGATATGATCACCAAGTTCCTTAGCCATGATAACAAAGGCCTCATTCTTTATCTCTTCTTGTTCCTTCTCTACTTTCAAGTGCTTTATCTATGTATTCTTATCCTTGTTATATTTAAGTAGCACTTGAATGGTGGTTGCCTTATCAATGTTCCTCCATGACACTTTAGAAGATACCTTAACCAAGGCATTGCTTACTTGCTCATCCGACATTACATGAGGTTTGACAGTCATGTGCTTAATCTATGGTTGCTTCTTTACCCGACGCGAAACACATGAATTCTCACACACATCATAATTCAGTTCATCCATGTGTGTCTACATGGACCAGGAAAACTACTTTCTAGTCCATGCATTGGCCTTTTCTTGGTCCATTAACTCTCAGCCATATAAATCCTTTAGCCCTACCATGCTCTGGAACCTAGTGTAAATGATCTTGTTGGAGTCCTTTATGTACCCCATAGACAGAGTCACATAGTCCTCACCTACATCTCCTTTCTTTGTTTTCTTTCCCTTGGGAATCCAGGCACTAGAATCTACAATGGGTCCTTCACCTTCTTATGTGGAGTGAGGCATGCTAGATGGCTTGTCCATATCCTCTTCTATATCCTTGACTCTCTCTTCATCATCTTTCATTTCCTCATCACAAGGCTCCTTTGTATTTTTGGACTGCATCGGGGTCCCTATCGTACTTTCACCAGACTCATCCTCTTCATCCTCCCTAAGCTTTAACTTTCTCCTCCTCTTCTTCTTAAGTACTTTTTTTCTAAAGGGAGATCTAAGGTGATCTACGTGCAAGTTGTGATGGCTCGTGCTCTGAGTCCTTTTCCTTCTGAACACACTTTTAAATTGGTGTTTTGCATTTATGAGGTTTGCATCTAAGTCAGGCGCATTTGTTTCTAAGTCTTCCTCCTCTTCTTGTTGTTGGGGAGGAGTAATATCACACTCACTTTCCTTAGTGTCTAAGGGTTGCCTTTGTCACCTGTGCACTAAACCATTGTTGTCCTCTTGCTCATCTTCTTATTCTTCCAATGTTGAAGTGGGATTTTTAGCCTCCAGGATCCCAACTATATGTTTCCACTTTGGCGGGCTTGGTAGCATAAATTCATTTCCAACATACTTACCATTTTCCAACCTAGGATAAATCTGGATATAAATCAGCGTAGCCCCACTATCACCAATGGCCAAATTGATAGGACTAATGGTTATATCATCTAATATGAACCTCTCAATATAAGAAGACCTACCTGGGTATGTGTAAGTCATTCTCAAGGTATGGTAGTCACTGTGTACCTTGTCTGCATTGTAGATTAACCTTTGTGCATCAACAAACCTATGAACTTCCATCTAGAAGAATCACTTTGTAAATGCGTAAGGGAGTTTACACCACGGAATCCATTTCCAATCCTTCATTGTAAAGAGTGTAAGGTGAAAGTGTTAGTACACAGTAAATTATACTGCCTTCCCAACTACTGATGGCAGCTCCTTAGAAATTCTCCATTCCTCTTTGAAGGCTGCATGAAGTCTATCATACCACATCTCTGCCCTTTGCTTGAATGGGCCACTCATAGATACCTAACATAAATATTTCTCAAACCTTTCTGCTAGAGACTTATTCTCTGTAAAATACTCCCAAATCTTGTTCTTTGGTAGATTAGGCACTCCAATTTCAACAAAAACAAGAGATAGCAAAATGGTGCCAAAGCTTATCTTCTCACCTTTATGCGCTTCTTCAATGATGGTATTTGCTATGTATCCTACCAAGTTTTAAATTTCTCCTTGTGACATCTTCTTGGCAATGTGTAGCCACATGGTGCTCACTTTTGAACTCCTCTCCTGATCATTCAACTTTGTAAGTGTGCAGCCACCTGCACAATGGGATACTTCCTTAGCTTGTAAATGTCCATTCCGAGTGGACCCTTTGAGTAACCTAGCTCCTTATAGGTGGCCAAAATATTTTCTTTGTTAGATAAGTCACTGGTAATCTATGTCCATGTTCCCTTCAAACCTTTCAGGCTCGTAATTAAGGGTGCGATGATCCTCATTTGCCACTCAACAAAATAAAATAAGTCCTCATGGACTCTTCTCATAAGCCATTAATATAGTTTCTCAGGTTTTCCAAAGTAAGGGAGTTTATATAGCTGTATGACCCCTACCTTCATCAACAACTTCTCTCCAGCATCATCATAGACAAGCATGTCATTGAGTGTTCACTTGTTTATCTTTCTGCTTAACAGTGCATCCAAATCTTCCTTGTTGTCATTTGTACGATGATTGTAGTCACTTACCTTGCTCCTTCAGATGTGAGAATCTCAGTCACATCCCATGATTACATCCTCTGGGTACTGCATTTATAAAAACTTGCTTTTGAAGGCATCCTCGATATCCACCTCAATTTTTACCTTCTTTTGCCCCTTTTTTCTTGCTCCAAGTGCTCTCCTTCGGGCCATGGTAAGACAAGGTTTTGCCTTTTTACTTCTATCGAGAAAAATATCATGCCCTAGCTTGAAATCATGTGTCCTAGTTTCTTCTTAAACCCTGGCACTCTATTTCTCCTCTTCACATGCCTCTGCTTTGCTCAAACCCTTCTCTAATGGGGAAGCAAGCAAAATTCATGCACAAATCTACTCTCCTCACTTGGTTTCACAACTCTTTGTACCTCAATGCATCTTTCTCGGCTTGGTCACAATTATCTCGCTCAATACTCGTGATCGCAAAGGTAAAATTAAACCCGCATCACATCCTTGTATAGATTTGGAAAAATTTATCACATAAATTTCTCCTCCACCTACCACTGATCCTCTCATTAATTTATCATTTAGCAATTTTTTGCACCATACACCTACGTGCCACAGCTATAACCTTCTAGCGCATCTTTCTACCTTTTGGCTACATACCTATTTTTGTGTGCTTCCATAAACTAAATTACCTCATCACTGTGTCTTCCTCTAAGTAGTTTCTATGACCGCAGCTTTCCTCATGTTACATTGTGCATTCATTTTTTCCAACTATGGTCTTCTTTAAGCGTAATTTTCTTTCTAGCAGCACCTTTCCATACTTTCTAAAATTTCTAACAAGAGAAACCACCTGCGCAATTATTTCCTTATGTATACCCATCTTTGAATGACAACCACCCCACACTAAAGGTATGTGAAGTCCTCTACACATAAAAACACTTTAGATTGCAATCAGCTTCTGGCACGTAAGTGCTTTTATTACACAAAACATTGAACTAAATTGATAAGGCATAGCGACAAAGAAGGAAACACATAAAGGTAAATACAGTAAGGGAAATATAATCTAAATGGCAATACTACCTTATTAAAAACACCAAGAAGACTTATTTATAGTAGGGCTTCAGTCTACTCCCATTGAAGTAACTAGGAAACCATGTTCCATCAAGTGCCTCTAGTTAGCAAGTGCCTGATTCAAGTTTATGAGTGATAACATACGGTCTCTACCAATGTACCTTAAGCTTTCTTGGGTGGCACAAAAACTTCGAATCATAAAGAAGTACCATCTGACCAACCTCAAGCTTCTTATCCCTAACATGCCTGTCGTGCCATTCCTTTTGCTTGGATTTTTCTTGCTTCTGACTTCAATGTGTTATGGCACACCTCTCTTCCAGCTGTATCAATTTGTCAATTCTCTCTTCCAATGCTTGCTCATCAACTAGATCTCCTATGTGCACAATACACAAAGAAGGTAACATGAAATCCATGGGAAAATTTTCCTCTATGCTAAATACCAACTGAAATGGTGTTTCTTTATTCAACCATTTGTAGGTTGTTCTATATGCCCAAAGCACAAAAAAAACTTTATCATCCCAGTCTTTCCTTCCAACATCACAATTTTTTGTCAAAGTTTGGCTCAATATCTTTTTGAAAGCAACGGTAGTCCCATTTTCCTGAGGTTGATAAGGTGTTGTCTTATGGTGTGCAATCATAAATTCATCCAATAATATCCTAATGATCTCATTAAGGAAGTGAGTGGCTCTATCAGTTGTCAAACTTAAAGAACATCCATACCTGGTAAGAATATTTTCCCACAAGAACCTTGTTGTTATTGCTACTATACAATCCTTTGTATGTGTTTCTGCTGCCCACCTTGTAAGATAATTTGTACAAGTGATGATATAGCGTGGTCCAATTCTGCGCGCGACTGGGGAAATAGGACCCACAAAGTCTATTACCCATTTCTCAAAAGGTTCCACGCTAGAAATAGGCCTCAAAGGTGTTTCATCTCTCTTCCCATTTTCGAAGGTGTTGATAGTGATCACATGCCTTACAATACTCCTTGCAATCCTTGTATAAGGTCTCTCACCATAAACCAACTAGTAGAATCTTACGCGCGGTGGCATCACCTGCATAATGTCCACCTGTAATACTGCCATGAGAATCCTCCATGATTTTCATGCGCTCATGATCTAGTACACACTAGCACAATACTTCATCTTATCCTAGTTTGTATAAGTCACCACTGATCAACATGAAAGGTGTCGCATGAATTGCAAGTTCTTTCTTTTCCAAGGCCTTCATTCCTTCTGGCGTCATACCTGTGCATAAAAAAATAGTAATATCCTCTAACTTTGAGGATGTGTGGTTCAACCTGTATAACTGTGCATCTGGCATTGTATATTTAATACTTTGTACATCCTCTCTTGATTGAATCCTTGACAAATGATCTCGACCAGAATTACTTTTACCTGGATTTACCACCAATGTAAAGTCAAACTCCTAGAATAAGAGAACCCATCGGCATATGTGCCCCTATGAGATGGGCTTGTTCACCAGGTATCTCAATTCCATGAGAACTATATAGAAAATAAAATGTGTTTCTAGCAAATATTTTTGAAACTTATGCAACACATAGATCATTGACAAAGCCTCGCGCTCTGTAGTTGTATAATTTTCAACTTTCTACTAGCAAAGCAAGTAGGATGATCTACAATACCTTCTCCAGGATGAGCTAGAACTATGCCAATTTCCATGTGAGAGGCGTTTACATGTACATGAAAGGGTAGATTCCATGAAGAAAAACATAAAATAGGCATCATAGTAAGCCTCTCCTTCAGCGCTTCGAATGTGTGTTATTGTGGTTCTCCCCAATAGAACTTCCCTTTACATTTTAATAACTCTTCCAAGGGTGCGTAAATCTTAGCATATCATTCGTTAAACTTCATGTAATACCCTATGTGGCCCAAGAATATGTGCACCTCACTCTGACTAGTAGGCTCCTCACAGCCTAAGATGACTGCAACCTTAGCTAGATCTACCAACAAACACTCCTTATAGAAGATATGCCCTAGAAAAGTTCCAAAAGGTGCAGAAAATACACACTTCTTGATATTTAAAGAGATGTTTAATTGTCTCCACCTCTCAAACATTAACCAAAAATTTCCACAATGATCCATTACAAGCCCATACACAGTCCAATCGTCCAAGTGAACCTGCAACAATTTGTGAATAAAATCCTGGAATGCTTGAACAACAATGCGAAAGAATATCGCAAGCATGTTCTTCAATCCAAATGGCATCACTGTGTATGAAAAACTTCCACATTTAGTGGTGAAATTTTTCTTCTCTTGATCCTCTTTAGCAATTATTACTTGATGATACCCAAAGAATCCATCTGTAAAAGAGTAAATTTCATGCCCTGCAACACCTTCCAATATTTCCTCAGTGAATGGTGTAGAGAAAGGATCAATCACACATGCACCATTCATCTCCCTATAGTCCACACAAATATTGATTATTCCATATTTCTCTATGTTGATTACCATAGGGCTAACCCACTTTGAATCCTCTATGGGCTCAATAATGCCAATGTAGACACCAAAATTGGGTCACACTCTCCTTGACCCCTTGTTAAATAATCAACTTGAACACACTCACCTAACCATGGCCCCTTGCACCCCACACTAATATTAATTTAATTAATTTAATTAAATTAATCCATGTCCTCACAATATTTATTATTTAATTATCCTAATTAAGACAATTCTCACCCCACCACCTCACCTATACACCTCACCTAGCCACCTCACCCTAAGTCTATTCTTAGTATATTGCCATAACTAACTAAAACCTAAATAAACCCTAAAAATCAAAGCCTACATCCCCTCTAACCACATTCCCACATTAAAAAAGGTAACTCTCGCTCTTGCTCGGATGAATAGAGAGATATGGTAGAAATCATTGCCATGATCTCCTATTTTTAGTAAACCTAGGGAATCCCACCCTAACCAACACTGGTCACCACTAAACCGATGTTGGTCAACACGGAACTGTCATCGATTACCTCTTATTCCCTTTGGTAACCTTATTTCGAGGTTGGCACATTCTTGGAGTAAGGAAGGAGATCATAACTGCATGCAATTTTATGCATCTAGACATCCAGAGCCATCACCAGGATTAATCATAGAGCCATTGCATTCATGGGAGTACTCCAGTAAATCACCACTACAGGACCATATAAGTATTCTCCAATCAACCACCTCCACCACTCAGCCATTAGATCCTTAACATAGTAAGTATGACCCTAACCAGTATGGTTTATTTCAGTTAGTAATCTTTATTACTCCTGTTATTAATCCATTCTTTGCATGCTTATTGTTTCATCACACACTTACCGATAAACTCGAATATACCTTCACCCATATCACCTAATCACCTATTCTCACCTGTTGTGTACTTCTGAGCATACCTAAGATTTCTATAGACTTCCCCATTCACTCTCCCAAACTTTATTTGACCCCAGATCACCCCTTCCATTTAATCTACTTTGAGTTTCTTTTACCTCGACCATACTAGCATCGGTTATCCACAACCGTCATCGGTTCTACCTAAACCGGCATCAATCAAACCTAACCAACGTCGGTCTCTGTGTTTTACACCTTGAACAAGAAAAAACCCAACAATCACCCCATTAGTTAACCTAAATTACCCAAAATTAGACCCTGACCAACCCCAGAACCTTGACAAACACCTCATCTCTCATATCCAACTATAGCCTAGCCTGTTGTGATTGGATTTGCTTATTGTACTTGAATGAGATACCTAAATCATATCAACTATAGTAGGAATTTGTTTATTTCTCACATTAACTTGTTTTAAATAGTGGATTGACAGTCGTCTAGGAAGTATCACACTTCCCAGAACTAGCATACGCTAGGCAGTCCACTGTCATATATCATTTAACTATCGTCTTGTGGTCTTGTTTTCTATTACAGGTAGTTCCTCCTAGCCAAAAGGAAGCTCTCACATTCAGTTATGGATCAAGAAGTCAAAAATCACACAACAACCATCAACCAACTAGCATTTAACAGGTATTCCTCCTTGGCCCTCACCCTTATCTATTTCATCACTTCTAGAAAGGTAAAGAAAACAATGAAACATTTTGGCACACCTAGTGGGACCCATCAGGGGTTCTTTTGCATTTATTCATTCCTAGGTGAAATTTGTGTGTTTTTTTCCCTTCTAAAAGCTTCCACATTAATGCTCTTCTCTAGAATCATTCTCCTTCTTTTTATTGTCTAAAAACAATCGTATTTTTGGTGCTTTAAAAAGAACACATCTTCCTTCCTTTTCCATTGCATTAGTGAAAGAGCATCTCTCTTCGTGTTCATCTCTTGCTACATCGAATATCACACTTCAATTTGGGCTTAAAACACTTGCATTGCATTCTGATTCATTGTATTATTAGCTCACATTAAACCTGAGGGCAACCTATACGCTGGAAGTCATGCCCAGCTGATGGTTGACACAAAGAATCGTAGAAAGCACATTCTATCTCTCTCTGTGTCTTACCAAACTACACAAATTTAAAATTTACATATCTTCTTAAACAACATCCCACCTGGAAGAATTTTTCAATGATTAGAGGATTGACAATGGGCACCCAACTGGTTATCTCTATCCATTACCCCATCAGAGTACGGCCCACCCCTGCCATAACATACCTGAAACCTCTCCTTTTAGATATCTTTCTTCATAGGAAGCCTTCCTCACCAAAAAATCTATTCTAAAGTTCATGAGTCAGTCTTATAAATAGCATAAGCTAAACAAACATAAGAAAATCACTGTTAGGATCATGATTTTTCTTAGCGCTCTTATTGACTTGTGTTTTTAGGTGTGAGACTACGATTCTCCATTTTTCTTCTTCCTTACACACTCAACCATCATGGTTGGAGTATTCTGACTTTTTCTGAGTGTGTCAGGGCCCCATCTCCTCATTCTTAGGATTCTGAGTTCAATTCTTCACTTAATTTAATTCACAAAACCCAATCTCTTAATTTCTTTCTAAATTTCACAGTCACCGACATCGGTCTAACGACCGTCACTAGTTTACATTTGACCGTCGTCAGTTAACCCCTAACTGGTGTCGGCTTCTGGCTTTCTAGTTACTTTACCTAGAATAGCTTTCATCACTACTTTTTTTTTTTTCTGGCCCTCATGGCATCATCATATTTCTCCCCTGTTGATATTTACTATCATACACAGTTTCACCAGTACAAAACCAACATTCCTACATTTTTTTAAGACTAGTTTCTTCCATAGTGACCGGTATTAGTTTTAGAAACTTTCATCAGTGTTATCCTAACCATCATCGGTTTGCCCATAACCGTCACTGGTCAACCTGACCGTCATCAGTTTCCCATGTTTGATTTGTTAGAATCTAAACATTGATCAGATTCACCTCCCTGACCCCATTATTCTCTGTTTCTACTATTTTCTGTGTCATTTACAGAATACAGTCTTACCAGGTTAGCACTTGTTCACATGGTGCTGACTTATAGCCAGACTAACACCCTCATATTCCACGCTAGTCATCAACCACTCCCACCTAGTCCTTCACCACCTTCCGTTCTATCACCCATTGATCCAACTTTACGTACCACCATTGCTACCAAATATGAAGAATTTTCACGACTCCTTGATTAGAATCTCATGGCCTTACAGTTCTACCTTTCCCATTCTTCCACTAGAGACTCCTCAGGTCAGTTGATATACGACATGCTAGTATCCATTTCCCTAGCCCTTATTCCAGCTACTGCATCAGCCCCTAATAATGCGACATTACCCTCACCTGCTTCGTCTCCAGTAGTTTCACAGCTAGGACCCGTACCTGTCATGACCTCTGCGTCTACAGTTTCACTCGTGCCTGTATTATCTGTTGTCCCCTCATCGACCACCCAGACCATAGCACATTCCACACTCATTGTCTCACAAATACCCATTGCAACACAACCACATGTGGTGTCAGTGAACCCTGCTCCATTCCATAATCTTGTCCTCTCCATCCCACAAACACTGCCCCTAATCGCTACTAGAGTCACGATGACCATCCCACCTACATACACCTACTATCAACAACCCCCTATCTCGTCTGTCACCCATTCTGGATATGTACCTTCTATGTTGGTTCCTTATTCTCAACCTCCCTATCAGGTTCAGTATCCACCTCCTTATGCCACAGGAGGTGTCCCTCCATCACAACCTACCAATGACCTCATCAAGTTGATGATGGAAAAGATGCAAACCCTAGAAGCATCGGTTTCTTGCTCACGTAATTCCCTCACCTATGATGAAATTTGTAACAAGCCTATTCACCCATCCATTCCTATTCAACCATACCCCGTACATTGGGAGATGCCAAAATTCAACCGCTTCAATAGCAAAGAATATCTGTAACAACATTTGCGGTCCTTTAAACATGGGTGTTACCTAATTGCCCACGATGACGCTTTACTTTTGAGGAATTTCCCAATGTCCCTAATAGGACCCGTATTATACTGGTACAGTGGATTACCAAGACACTCCATTTACTCATTCAATCAAGTATCCCAAGCCTTCCTAGATCATTTCTCCATCAACATTGTTAAGAAGGTTACCATGACATATCTTTATTCCACACGACAGTATGATGATGAGTCTATCGCTCACTGGCGTAGCCTCATTAACCAGCTCACATTCCAATTACCTCAAACCAAACTTATAGAACTATTTACTCAGGCATGTGCTAGTCACATTTCACCTACCTTACAGGTGCAAACTTTTCACACTTTCGATGAGGCATTCACCATGGCCCAAAAATTGAAAATTCATGTTATCGAAGAAAAGAAGATTCAACTTTGTAACAAGAACATTGCATTCAAATAAAATGATGCTTCTTCGTCTTCAAAACCCCAAAACAACTATTTAAATCCCAAAGGGTCTGCTAATTCCATAGTTCTCAAAGCTAGTCCCCCTCATTAATCAAACCCAGCAAAACCCCCTTCTAATCTCTCTCCTATCCAAGCTTTCCAGTTTAGACAAGAACAGTGAAAGTACACTTCCCTAGGAGAATCTTATTCTTCCATTTTGGAAAATCTTGTCAAATATGGTGCCATTACCCTTCCACCTATAAAACCACATATTGGTTTTGACCCTAAGAGACCCATGCCCTCATGGTATAAGGAACATGACTTTTGTAACTATCATTATGTCAAAGGTCATAACAACAATAATTCCATTACCTTCAAGAATATCATTCAAGAAATGATAGACAATGAAGATCTAGTCTTAGATAGCCCGAATGCGCTCGCTAACCAAAACCTGCACATTTTCAAGAATCCATTCCCTAATCATGCCCCATCTTCCGACCAAGGGGGTGATACCTCAAACAATGATAGTAATGTTTGTGAGGTCCACGGTATTTTCAATTATGTACCAATTGCTTCCCAATTGCCTCATGTCCCTTCCATAGATGAAATCTTAGCCCGCACTCCCCTACCTGCACCAGAACATATTTCTTCTACTCCTCTACCCACAGAGGAATCCCCTTTATCTTATTCTTCACCCGTGAAAGAGCCTATAATCAGCACACCACCTTTGACCCCTCAAAATTATGAGCATTTGTCAGTGGCACCTCTCCTAATCATAGAATATGTAGGTTCACCACCTATACAAATGCAAGAAGAGCCCACTTCGGCTGGCCCATCATCTCCTATACCCATGGAGGATACTATAGAGGTACCAGTTCTTGTAGATGACCATTCACCATTATACCTTCAAGATTTCATTGATCTACTTTCAGCTCTCTTACCCACAGAGTTCAAGGCTAGCCATTTCCCTGTATCTCAAACACATTTTACGGGGATTGCCACTCGATCCATGTTAATGCTACCTACATCAGTACCATTCTCATGCTTGGCTGATCGCCTGGACTATGTTCGATAGAGCCTTACTTTGGGGATGCTTTCTACTTCCTATTTCAACACAAATGCAGTTGTCACCCACTAACACCTCCACTATCTATCCAAAAGTGTTTCGATCAACCAAAGCAAACACAACCACAACTATCACAATACCTTCCATGACACCACTCATGGCCCAAATCACACCTCTACCCATAGCCCAACATGCATCTACATCTAAACCCACACCTATATCATCTCCCTTGCCTAAACCTATCACTACCTTAGGGGTCATACCAACAGCTAGCCTTACTCACCCACCCATCAAATTAGAGTTAGCTAACATCTTCCAAAACTAACACCAAACTTAACCCGACCCCTAAAAAGAAGATCCAATATCCTAGATCTCATACCCCAACCTCTCCAACCATGCCACTATCACCTTCACCCCTTTCGTCCATCCTAGGACCTCACCCCTCAACCCTGGCCAAGTAACCCTCATCCACCAGCAAACCAAGAAAACAATAACCTGCTTCCCCATCGTAGATCCCTAATATACCCAAGCAACCCACACAACCTCTGCCCTTTCCCGTAACCTTCTCACCATCCATTCCTCCAATATTGTCAATAACTTCTTCACTACCCATGACATTTTCTTCTCTTTCACTCATGCCTCCTGCCCAACCTACACCGCCTACCTTCACAGCACCTCGATTTCCCCTGTGGGTAACCCATCCCCTCCCACCGTTGGAATTTCCATCTATATCTCGTACACACGTGTCACCTTTGCTCAAAAAGACACAACCTAAAGCTAAAAATCTGCTACCCCCCAATAAAGTAGTTAAATCAACCAAATCATCCATCGTTGGCTCTTCTACCATGCGCGTACCTAAGTAGATGCAACCAAGACCTAAAACCACACCGCATGCCAAACTCATAGCCCAACCTACTCCCTCTTTTGTAAATACTCTTCCTCCACAACTAGCCATACCTATACCCAAACCCACATTCACCTCCCACTGTGATCCACTAGCAGGATCCTACGCAAAAATCTTAACCAATCTCCTCGAAACTTTCGTCATCACATTACCGCCCCTTAGACCTTACGACCCACTCAAACCCAAACCAAAAGGGTTTGACAAAACCAAGATTTACACCTACCATCGTGTGTCAGGACATGGTGTAGAGGACTTTAAGGCTTTAAAAACTGCTCATGTCCAATTGTGTCCTCCTGAAGAAAACTTTGATGATGATGATCTTCTTGATGAGGACCCCATTTCACCTTCACCAATTTCCACAGATCCTCTCCCGTCACCTACTCAACAACTAAGATCTCCACCCCCACAACTCTTCAATCCATCCCCAAGATTTGAAATTAACATGGTTCACATAAGAGAGTTGGCCAAACCACCACCTAAATGCCAATGTGCCCTACTCATCTCACAAGGTTGATATCCACCACTAGGTTTTTGTTCCTCTTTCTATTATACCTTCCATGACACACCCTCTTCATCCACCTCCCCTCATATTAACATGATCAACATTTCCACTCGTGCTCAGAAAGACAAGGGCAAGGAGAAATCAAGTGGTCCATCAACCAACCCTATACCCAATATACCATCCGCACCCACACTCAAAGTCGTCATTCGACGTGCTGCATATCCCATTTTCGATAGGGGCCACACATCACACAATGCTAAAACAACTACACCAATCCCCCCTCAAGATGTCTTTATATGACCTCATTCAGATCTTGAAGTCACATTGTCAAGCCCTCATAGAGGTCCTTCAATCAATCGAATTCTTACCAAATGACCCCACACCCATAGCCTCCATTATTACCCCCCACCATGTGGCCTCTCTCACTAGGTCATCACCTTCTTCTACACCTCCACCTACTCGCCAAGTGGCTTCCCTCAGCATTTTAGATGAAGAGATTGTTCCCTTCTAGTCTGATGACCCCGACCCCACTCTTTTCATCTCTATTTTTATCGATAATATATGCATACAATGTGTTATGATCGATGGGGGTGCTAGCATTAACATCATCTGCTCCCATGCATATGACCAAATGCAAATACCTACCAATTGCATGCATGGTAACCCAGTGATGCTCCGCTCCTTCAATGATGCCATGACCTCTACCCTAGGTACAGTTTTTCTCCATTTCCACGTGGGTCCCCACACTATCCCGGAACTTTTTTATGTCCTTGAAGGGGAGTTCCAATATAACTTGTTGCTCGATCAACCTTGGATCCATGTTATGGATTGTGTCCCTCTGACTCTACATCGATGCCTCAAATTTGAACACGAGGGACATAATTACACCATCCCTGTCAACCCCTCACTTTTCAAGACTTGTAACATGCCATATCGACCCAATGATGTGCGTGTACTAGTCAAGGCACCCGCCACCAAGACCACTTCACCTCCACCCACGATCCCATCCACCAAACTCGCCACTACTTTTGTTGCCTCTAACCTTGTTATCCCCACTGCAGTTGTAGCCTCTACCACCGGCGCCCCTACATCTAGTGAACCATCCATACCCACTACCCACATACCAATTATTGATCCCTTAGAAGGTGTTTTTTAATGCCTCACTCTAGGGGAATACCGCCTATACAATATCGATACCTTCCTCGCCCCACAAGAGTATGGGAATCTGCATCAACACCCCAGTTGTGACACCCGCATTGGTGACATTTTCCCTTATGCCCCCCACCTTCGCACCAACCTAACATATGGGGGGCTTGATATGGCCACCTATAAACCTGAACCTCCATCCCAAACCCAGTCATTTTCATCTGACCTACACTCACTCACTGACCGCCACTTCACTCACACCTTCCTCCACTGGTACACGTGGAAAGGATTTGGCTTCGATTTTTATGAACAAGGCCGCCACACTATCATCTCCTGTACCTCTCGTAAACACAATGACCATAGTGGAATTTATTTTGACACTCCACCCACCAAGAAGGTTCGCATCGACATTATCCAGGATGAGAAATCTTCCCCCTCTCATTCACCCATATTACCATCTTCACCCATGGAGTCCATAGATCTTGAATCTATACCTCCTAATTTTTTTTTTTCATAAACACCATTTCCTTGGGACCGCTAACCTATCAACACGATGGTGAGGCTCCCTCTTCTCTCTCATTCTTGTATCCTGACATGATTGATGATGATATGCCTTCAATTAACATCGTTCAATGTCAGGACGATGAGTCTATCCTCACATACCTTGGTGCAGAAGACTCTTATATTCATCGGTCGTTACCCTCCGAGATGCAAACCATGTTGAACGAATTGACCATCAAAATCATCATTAATACTCAAGACGACCCAAACATTCTAAATATCGGCCAATCCTTAGATGCTACTAAACAGGAAGCCTTCACCTCTTTCCTTTGGGACCATAGCAACGCATTTACTTGGTCCTATGCCAATATGCCTGGTATCGATCCTAAAATCATGGTTCACAATATCGTAACCATTCCTGATGCCAAACCTATCAAACAAAAGCTGCAGAAAATGCATCATCGCATTGCTCTTCTGGTCAAAGAAGAGCTTCAGCGCCTTCTCTCGGTTTCCTTCATTATACCCATTGATTATCCCCAATGGGTTTCTAACATCGTCCTTGTTGTTTCACACAGAATTTAGTTCCAGAATAGAGTTGCTTCTATCCTTTCATTCTCTTGAGAAACAGATAAGGGGTTAGGGTTAGGAGGAATACCTGTTGAGTGTTGGGAAGGTGTGTGCATACCATAGAGAGATCAGACCGATTGTGAAGAACTCCTTTTTGTCTGGGAAGGACTACCTGTAAATAAGAATGCAAGACCACCAGATTTTTGTTAGACAATAAGTGAGGGAACTGCCTTGGGCCCAGGAAATATTGGACTTCCTTTCAAAGGTGGTCAGTTCCCTTTTTAATGCAAATCGATGTAAATGATAATAAAGAAGCTATTGTGAAATCACGATTTAGGTACCTCGTTACTAAAAGCAATAGAGACTAAACTACCCATAATAAAACGTCATTCTTTTTTTTGGTCACTGGTTATTGATACGTTCAGATCAAGTTACAGGGATAGACCAGACTGAATCTGAGGTTGTTTTGAGGTGAATAGGTAAAAGGCTGGTTTTGGTATAAGTCATAGTGACCGATAGCGGTCACAGGATAACTGATCACGGTTACCAAAACTGGTACAGGTAGGGAAGAACCGTTATCGGTAGGGGTAGTGATTAAGGGATTTTTAGATGGAGGTTGGTGTAAGGTGGTTATGAGGTTTGGAAGGTTGGTAGATGGTTGAGGGGAGTAGTAGGGTGATAGAGAAGATTCAGAGAGTGAGAAATTTGTCTGTTGGGCAATATAAGGATGGATGAATGAAGGTTAGGTGCTGGGTGCTGTCGGGTATTAGATCCAGGGGTGAGCTTATAATTACTATCAATCAAAAGTTCATGAAGTGGAGCCTAGAAGCATACAAGATACTACTTACTACTTTCTAACGAGGATACAGGTCCAAGGAATGTGGTGATGAAGGTAAAGCTCAAGTGGGATGATCCAACAATCGAAAGTGAGCTAATGAAGCTATCCTCTGACCCTCCCAATGCTTGGATGAGTGTGACAGTGATCTCGTTGATCAATTACAGTCTAGGACTCCAAGCTCCTCTTTGTAAACCCTTCTCTCCTTCTCACTTGTCTCTCCTTTGCAAATGGATTCAGATCCCTGCAAATGAATCCCGATCCTTGCAAATGAATTCCCCTTTTATTTTTGTTGAGGGAGGTCATTTATAAGGAACCGATGGCAGTTACGTAACCAACGCCGGTCAAGTAGGGACCGCTGTTAGTTAGGTGAAAGTTGGCTATTTTTAGTAAAATAGCCAACTTTCCCTCCTTTTCTCCTGAGGGGTCAGTTGTGGGCTTGGTCAAGTCATTATTAGGTTCATTTTGATGCGGGTGAGGGGTGATGAGTCATGGGTGTGGGTCTGGACCAAGTCATAGGTCTTAATTAGGTTAGTTTAGGGTTAGGGCTAGGTCATAGTGAGGTGGCAAGGTGAGGTGGCAGGGTTGGAGATGTGGATTGTGTAAGGTTTAGGTGGTGAGGTAGGGTTAGGTTGTGGGACAAGATACGGGGTACAGGGCATCGTAAGACCCAAATTTGGTGTCTACACCTATCACAAAAGTGACTGAGGGACTCTGCATTTACACGGATTTCCGTGACCTTAACCTCGCCTACCCCAAAGATGATTTCCCACTACCAGGAATTGGCCAACTAGTTGACCTCACTGTTGGCCATGAAATGTTATCACTCATGGATGGTTTCTCGGTCTACAATCAAATATTACTAGCTCCCGAGGATCAACACAAGACTACCTTCATCACCCCTTGGGGGACTTTTTGCTATCGAGTCATGCCCTTTGGTCTCAAAAATGTTAGTGCTACATATGAGCGGGCCATGACTTACATTTTCCATGACATCATGCATCACATATTAGAGGATTACGTAGATGATATTCTTGCCAAATCCAAGCATCGAACTGAACACCTACCTGTTCTTAAGGTCATCTTTGATCGCCTCATCAAGTATTGTGTTCATCTTCAACCCAAGAAGTGTGTCTTTACGGTACTTTCCAGAAAAATCCTAGGCTTCATTATTTCTTTGTGTGGCAGAGAAGTTGATCCTACCAAAGTCAAATCTATTTTTGAAATGCCTCCACCCACTAATCTCTATCAACTTTGCATCCTACAAGGAAAGTTGCAATCAATTCATCATTTTATCTCGCATATTTCTAACCGCTATCAACCATTCCATCATCTTCTCAAGAAAGACGTTTCATTCAAATGGGATGAGAAGTGCCATAAAGCCTTCAAAGCCTTGAAGTAATACCTACTTCAACCACCAGTGCTCATTCCTCCTAAGGATGACTAGCCCTTCTACCTATATATTTCCACCACTGACCATTCTCTAGGTGTCATGCTTGCTCATCACAACGATGAACACCAAGAGCAAGCGGTTTATTACATAATTCGTACCCTTCTTGACTATGAAACTAGATATACCCACATCGAAAAAAATTTCCTAGCCTTAGTTTTCGTCGCCACCAAACTCTGTCATTACCTACTCAACCAAAAAAAACTTCGTCATTAATAGTACCAACCCATTACACTACATGTATGCCAAACCTTATCAAAATAAATTTTCCGCACGCTGGCTTATGCTTCTAGCTGACCTCGACCTCAAATTCATCCATCAAATGTCAAAATATCACCGACCAATTGGCTGATGCACCCATTTTTGGGGATCAACCCTCTAACTTTGACTTTCCATATCAGTCTATTGCTACCCTTTCCCTGGACAAACCCGCTTATCAAATGACACTCTTCTTTGATGACACCAAGTGTCAGCATTGGGGTGGAGCTGGTGTTATCCTCATTCTGCTTGATGGTGAACCTATGCCTTTATATTTCAAACTCGATTTTGATTGTACAAACAATATTGTTGAATATGAAGCACTCATATTGGGTCTCTAGGCTTCTTATGCCTTGGATATTAAGTCAATCAACATCTTTGGTCATTCTCAGTTGGTCATAAACCAAGTCAATGATATATACCAATGTTGTAATGAGATATTTCAAAAGTATAAGCATCATGTGGACATACTTTTGACCACCTTCAACCGCTACGCACTTCAAACCACCCCACATTCTACCAATAAATTTGTAAATACCATGGTCTTCTTAGCTTCTCAGATACCTACTTCACCCGCTGACTCTAAAATATTTGTCACCATAAAAAGACTACAATCACCCTCTTATTTGCCTCATGAAGTATACTCTATCGGAACCACTGCTCCTGACCCAAGTGACCTTTAGTATAAGCAATATACAGACTATCTTCCCTCTCCATTTTACCTGCCGATCTCACTCGTAATGGACAATGTTCCTTTCTTAAAAGTGTCTCCTGTTATGTCATCATGGGTGGTCTTCTTTACAAACGTGGCTTTGATGGCATTCTCTTACAATGCCTTATGAGTTCTGAAATTCCCTACACCATTATGGAAGTCCATGATGAAATTTGTGGAGGTCACTTTAGTGGTTTAGCCATCGCAAAGTGCATTCTTCGCCTAGGCTATTATTGGCCAACCTTAAACCACAACTGTTATTATTATGTCAAGCATTGCGTAATATGCCAACAACATGCTAACCTTCATCACACACCTAGTCATGCCTTACAGGCCACGTGAGACCTTTGGCGTTTCTCTTAATGGGGTTTGGATCTTATCGGTGAGATCAACCCCCATTCTTCACAATGCCACCAATGGATCATAACCGCTACTGAATATTATACTAAATGGGTAGAAGCCATTCCCCTCATTTCCACAAAAGCTGAGAAGATATGTGAATTCATCAACCATCACATCATATGTCGCTTTGGTGTCCCTCACTGTATTATCATTGATAATGGAAAATAATTCAAAAACAAAACCATACGCAAACTATGCGATGCTTTTGGAATCCAACTTAGTTTCTCATCACCTTATTACCCGTAAACCAATGGTCAAGCCGAATCAACGAATAAAACCTTGAACAAAATTCTTATGAAGGTAATCAACAATACTAGGAAAGATTGGCATACACACATTCCTTTCGCCTTGTGGGCTTATCGCACTAGTATTCACACTTCGACTGCTGCCACCCCCTTTTCCCTGGTCTATGGTACTGAGGTTGTCTTACCTCTCAAATATCAGATTCCATCTCTCTGCATCTCACTACAAGACATGCTCAACGACAATGACTTTCGCCAAGATCATTTGACACAACTTAAATTATTAGATGAGCGTCATCTCAGCGCTCTTGACCATCTTCAAATCTACCAAAAATGTATCAAATGTGCCTATGAAAAGCGTGTTCATGAATGAACCTTTCAAGTCGGTGACCTCGTCATGAAGGAAAATCAACATGTAACCAAAGAGGAGAAAAGTAAACGGGGAAATTTTTCTCCTAATTGGATTGGACCCTATTGGCGTAGCAGTTGGTTAACACGATGAGATCTCTCTCTACTACCAGTTTGAGCTTTTGGTGTGACAGCAAATTGTGCAGCTCTAATACCAAACAGTTAAGCGCTTCAGCCCCAGAGTAGTTTTGGGATGGGTGACCTCCCAGGAAATTCCTGGTGTCACTTCCTCCTAATGTCATTGGGCCTAATTGGGTGTATACATGGTGGGCCCAAAGCTCATGTGGTTGCATCTGGCTTCATCATACGGGGGTGTGTTGGCATAGCAACTGTTTAACATGATGAGATCCCTCTCTACCACCAATTCAAGCTTTTGGTGCGACAACAAATCATGTAGCTTTCATACCAGATAGTTAAGCACGCCAGCCCCAGAGTAGTTCTAGGATGGGTGACCTCCCGGGAAATTCCTGGTGTCACTTCCTCCTAATGTCGTTGGGCCTAATTGGGTGTATACGTGGTAGGCCCAAAGCTCACGTGGTTACATACAGCTTCATCGTGCGGGGGTGTGTTAGTGTAGCAGCTGGTTAACACGATGAGATCCCTCTCTACCACCAGTTCAAGCTTTTTGTGTGACAGAAAATCATGCAACTCTGATACCAAATAGTTAAGTGTGTCAGCCCCAGAGTAGTTTTGGAATGGGTGACCTCCTGGGAAATTACCAGTGTCACTTCCTCCTAATGTCATTAGGCCTAATTGGGTGTATACGTGGTGAGCCCAGAGCTCACATGGTTGCATCCGTCTTCATCATGTAGGGGTGTGTTGGCATAGCAGTTGGTTAACACAATGAGATCCCTCTCTACCACCACTTTGAGCTTTTGGCGTGACAGTAAATCATGTAGCTCTGATACCATGTAAGAGGGTACGAAAACCTGCAAGTGAGGATCATGAGAGATGACATGCACATCAACAAACGTGTGAACATCAACGTGAAGAGATCTCGGGAGGAGCAAGCATCAATCGAATGTGCATGCAAAGATTCGATAAATGAGCAGAACCTTGATAAGCCACAAAATTATCCTCTATCTCATAGATCCAAAGGGGTGTACATATAGGAGGTGTTGAGTAACCCCCAGTGTTGCAATCATGACAACTCGAGTGAAGAGGGGGAGTTACATTCCCATAATAGAAGTGTAACTCCTAATGACGTATATGACGCACTGACGCATAAGAGAATCTCATAATGACCCCTAAATGACATGTGGACCTACGATCTCACCTAAGTGGGATGACTCACTTAATGATGTGGAAAATAATACACACCAATAGATCCTATATCATCACCCATGCCTATGGATCATGTGCTTATCATTTGTCTTCACTCGAAGGTAAACCCGAACATGAGCCCCTTAATGCCTTGCATCTTTGACCATTTTATTGGTTATATCAAGTCCTATATCACTTTCTATCAATTGATCGCTCATCCCTTGAGTGTTTTTCACCTTCCATAATTACCCATTTTGAAGATCCACGACTAAACAAGAATCATGTCGTTACCCGTCACCTTTTAGCCTTGTCTTCAATATGAGTACCACGGCTCTACTCATAGCAGGATTCGCATGGATAGTTTTCATCTTCTTCAAGATGGAATCCCATGGTAGTTCATCACTTCAAATCACCTTTTTCATAGTTAATCTTTGTGTACTATGATCTTGTCTTTTAAAACTGGAACCTAATCGTCCTCTATAATCTTGTTCATGACTTAAACGTCTAAAAAAACAAAAAAGGGATACAACTCCTTGAGTCAAACTGATCAGGGGATATTTTTCAGTGTCAAAATTTCTCTAAACTTACCTAGACCATGCCATTGTAGTAATCCTTCATAAATCTTTCCAATGACTGTAAGAACGTGAAAAACAGACACTCTGAGCTCAAGTTATGTACGATCAAAGTTCAGTCAACAGGGAAGTCAACTTTGGTCAACATGTCAACAAGTAGACCAATGGCAAGGTGACATGTGGAAATTGGTGACAAGGAAAAATTGATAGTCTTATAATTTTTTAAAAAATTAGTTCCATGGTATAGAGCTCGTCGCAAGCTTTCTGACGCATTTTGAATGGATCAAATCTAAATTTGTATACGAAAGATATGCATAGTCAAAGTTGTGGTCAAATGATGATGTGGCACACTCTGATGTGGACAAATGACATATTATGGGCGTGACACTTGGCAATTTTTTTATGGTTTTGGATTTAAAATAATAATAATAATAATTTATTTAATCAATTTTATGGGAATAATCCTAATCCCATGGGAGAAGGAGGATTTTGTGGACAAAAAAGTTATTTAAAGGCTTATCCTATCCCTTTCCCACCAAATGTGGGGTCAATGGCTAAATTGGGCACCTAAACCTATGGAAGGGGGATTTGAACCCAGCACCTCATCTAAAAAGATAAGCGGCCTTACCAATCCGCCACCCCCTTGTAAGTGGTATAAATAAATCTCACTTGTATTTGTAATAGACAAGTGTCAGGTCTGTGTCAAGCCAATAAGGAGGTAGTTTTGGAAGAGTGCGATTTTGGGGCACTTCTACTCACTTCCAAATCTTGAGTTATATATGAAAGTTACTCAAAATTTTGAGAAGATGCAATGATTATGATCATTTATCCGATTTGGAGCTTTTGTGACAAATTTATTTGTTGTTAATGTCACATGAAGGCATAGAACCAAAGGGAGACACTGTTGTAAGTGGATCAATAAGGTGAAGGACAAAGGCTGAGCTCCATTAACGTCCTTCGAAGGTATAAAACACAGTTTTTCAGGTTTTTGATTCATTAATGGTTAATTTAAAGGTTATTGTATTTACATATTTAACATTATTAATGGATCGGTTCACCACGAACCCGGGGACGTAGGAAGTTTGAACCCCGTAAACAATTTGGTGTTTCTTTCTTATTTTTATTTTCAGTTTATGATATTTACAAGTAATTTAAATCCAGATTATGAATATGGATGTAACTATAATCAGTAATTGATAAAATTGGGAAATCAATTAAATATGAAACAATGATCATTTTGGGGCTTTCAAACGAACAGTGAAATTTTGAGAAAAATTGCAAACTTAATTTCAGTTTCAATTTAGTCCTAAATCAGATTCTAATCAATTTTCGGAAGTCTAAAATCCTTTTAAGTTGATTAAAGTTGAAGATCCTTTGAAATGATTAAAAGTGTTAATTTCAAGCACCTGTTTTCGGATCAAGTTTGGTATCAGAGCAGTTGATCGTGACTGCAACTTGCTAATCTCCGAAGCAATTTTGGTATCAAAGCACTTAGATTTCTAGATTAGCTTCTAATTGTGTTTGATATTTTGGCTTCAGTTTCAATATTGATTTTATTTTTCAATGTACAAAAATTTTGGGGCTTGTTAATCTTCTTTTATAAGTGTGTAGTTTTGGAAGTACAGGTTGTATTTGTAGGAATGGGGAATCATGGGAAAGTCATCCAAACAAGAGCAACTGGATGAGCTTGAAGCCATTAACTGCCAACTCCAGGAAGAAAACTCTTTCCTGAGAGCTAATTTTTATTCCTTGGAAGAGGAAATAGTGCGGTTAAAATCTGAGCCACAATCCTCTATAACCAAGAAAGAGGAGTATGTCAACAAGATTCTTGCAGAGAGAAAGACGTTGATGGGCTTTGTTAAAGAGTTGCAGGAAGAAATACGGACCAAGGAGGCCCTCTTAGAAAAGTTGTAACAAGGTGAAAACAAGAAGGAAATGCCTTCCAAATCAGATGTAGGTACTATGACAGAATGTATTGTAAGTTGTTCACATTTTAATTCTTCCTCTCATTCAGTTTTAGATATTCCTTTGGGTCAGTTTGAAAAACACACTAAGGGAATTAGGTCTAAGCTAATGGTTAAGAAGGGATATAATGGAAAAGGCCTTGGTAAAAATGGACAAGGTGATGCTAACCCAATACAAGTAGAGGATCAATCTTGGTTTATAGGTTTGGGTTATTCTAGTGGGCAAATGGAAATTAGAGAAAGTTCCAAAGTAGCTGAAGGAAGACAAGTTTCCAACAGCCAAGGATCTACGCCTCTAGAAATGCAGGATTCCACCATCAAGAGGAACAATGAAAGGTGTAAGAAAGCAGGTAAAAGAGGTAATGAAATTCCACCTCCTCTCACTTACACTAAAAATAGCACTAAGGGGAAATTAAATCCTAAGACTTCTAAAACTCTCTTTCAGTTTAAACAATATATCTTCAGTAGACAAAATTATGGTTTTCCTCTCACATTTTGTGAAGGTACTAATCATTCTACAGCATATTGTTGGAAGAGGAAAAATATGATAAAGAAGTTAATGCCTTTTGTGAATGATAAGGCAGGTGTAAAAGACCAATCTCACTCTGGTAAAGCGAGAAATGGAAAAAAGGTCACCACTCCTAAACAGAGGAATCATTATCCTAGATAGAGTTCGGGGAATGGAAATGGGTAAGACTCCTAAAAATAAGGAAGTTAAATTTTGTTCCCATTGTAAAAGGAATGGTCATGATGTTAAGATGTGTTGGTATGTTCCTTCAGTGCAACATTGGAAAGTTGTTAAAAAGGAAAATAATGTCAAACCAAAATTTGTTGATCTAACTCATGTAAATGATCATTCTAGTACTAGGGAAGTAAAACCACCTAAATGGAGAAATCCAAGTAATTGGATGGGAAAAAAATTTCTCAACTTTATGTTTGCATTACAGTAATTGGTGATAGTATACAAACATTTTTAAAGCTATATTTTAGGGATTTTGATCCTATGTTAATATTCAGCTTTGAAATAATTTAGAAGTAGACGTAAAGAAGATTTGAGTGATAGGTTCATCATACTCATATTCATCTTCTCACATTTTGGTTGGTTATTCTATTTCTGACAACATTATGCATGGATATGGTCATCATCATAATGTCTATTTTGAAACTTGTAGTTTTATAGTGTTGTCATTTGTGCAAATATTATGGATGCTTATAGTACCCATTCAGTCACCTGCTTGATATTGTAATAAATAGACAAACTTGTTGTATCCACATGTGTTATTTGCACTAATTTATAAGACCCTTATTTTGGGCAAATTTGATTTTTGTAACTATCAGATGTGATTGCAATTAGGGTGTAAATTTATTACACTAACAAACTGGTTTGCAAAGGTACCAGGTGATCATTTTGCAGATTATGGAAGTTCACCAATTTGGGTAAGCATACAGTTTATAATCTATCCCTTTATAGTTCAGTGTATGGATAGAATATTTGCATATTCATGTTGATTTAGATTTTAACTATAGCCATTTTGGGCGTTGATGGTTTAATTATTCTGGATAGTGAATATTTGTAGTTGTAATCAACATAATCACAAAGTGTCATTTGAACACTATCTTCCGTTATAGATGGGTGTTATTATCTGACTTATTATTTGTGATGGTGATACAATGTTTTTAGCAAATTTACGTGGATTCAGTTGTTGACTATAGCTATTTTTGAGTGTTGATAGTCTATTTTATTCTGAATAGTGAATAATTGGAATTGTTACACTTTCAGATGGATAGTGGGCACTAGCCTAATTGTGGACAGTTTAGATGTCTTGTATACTAATCTGTGTTATGGAATTGTAATTTAAGTAATCAGCCGTATCACAAAGTGACAGTTGAACACTAGCTTTCCATAATAGAATGGTTGTTATTATCTGGTCAATTATTTGTGATGGAATTACAGTGGGGTATGAAAATTCACAGTTGTGTGTAGAGTTGATAGGGTTACTGTACGTACCCAAAATTGTAAGGTACTGTACTGCGGAACGGTGTAATAAATGCCCCAATGATGATACAGGTCTCCTCGTAAGGTGTTCGGGATCCAGAAAGAGCTCCTCGGAGTATGCGTTAACATCCCACATGCCCCGTTTAGCCCCCGCACCCTTTGTTTTCCCCCTTTTTCCATCTTTCCTTGCCCCTCTTGACCTTCAGTGATGAAACCGCCGCCCTGAACAGGGCGGTGGTCCTGTAACCGCCTCCCTGCTCAGAGCGGTGGTCCTGTGTGCATTTTCTAGAACGCTCTTTTGACGCGACTCACGTGAAATATCACGTTTCACTAGCTTTTCTTTTCCGAATTGAGCATGCATTAATGTTTTTGGTCCCCTGGAACAGTGTTTTTCCTTTGTTTATTGTTTAGGAGTTCAATTTGGTTTTGGTTTTTGAGTGTTGGAATTCCTATAAGTGCATGGTTTGTGTACATGCAAATTGTCTGAATTTGGGCTGAGTTTGTGTGAAGAAATTGAGCTAGAGTTTTGGCCACCATTTTTTATTAGAGTCTTCTGATTTTCAGTGGTTTGGTCTGTCAGCTTGCTTAGGATTGATACCATAGTTCATTTCTTACTTGGTTAGTATTGCTCAGCTGTTGGTAAGCCACAGACCCATCTTGTGCAGGCATTGCTGTTGTTCCACTCCAATCCGGTTAGGAGCTTGCCTCTGAATTTCTCTTTGCTGTAGATTTATGTTTTACTGTGACTTAGAGTTCTTAGTTCAATTCATTATATACCTGGTTAGCTTTATTCAGCTGTTGGTAAGCCACATATCTAACTTGTGCAAGCAGTGTCTTTATTTTGGAACGGAATAGCTTAGGAAGCAATTAAAGTTGCAGGTTTTTCTCTTCGTATAGGATAATTAGAAGTTCTGGTTGCTTCATGTTGCATGACTTGCAGTAAAATCCCACTAGGAATCGCATAAGCCAAGCTCTGTACTCTTGCGCTATCCCTCTCCTACTCGCATTCTCGATCTGCATTCTGAGCTGTCCTTATCCCAAAATCTACTCCTATCGGTGCTAGCATCACACCGCTTTTCTGGATCCACGTGAGCAAGAAATAACGAAGAGACCATACTGAAGGGACGAGATCACATACACACCATCGGATTCGCCACTGTTATGCGGAATCCAAGTTTTAAATTTCAAAGTTCTAGTAAGAATCATATTAAATAGAGTAGTTAATCACTTTATTTCATTTCATTCTATTCTCGATATTGCCAGGGAAGCTGTGGGGATTGATAGTTTCTGAGAAACTATGATTCACTCCTCACTTCTGAGGTAGGATCGAGAATCTTGCAGATAGATTAGACAGGCTATTTTATTTATTTAGAATAAATTCTAAAAATCGCACAAGCAAATAACCACACTCGGTTATCTTGTATGTTTTAATTACTGTTTAGTTATTATTTCTAGATACGTTTAAAATAGTTTGCTTCCCTTAAATTGTTAAATATTTCATAGAAGAATAAAGGTTATATGTAGTTAGATTTACTTCACGTAGTTAGAATTTGTTTCATTACAGTTAGATCGCATTTTGTTTCGTATGACAATCACGGGACCTCAAGAACCCAGGGAATATATATTTGAGCCAATCGTGCCTCAACCAAACCTCGTCACAGCAATAGTTGACATAGACCAAAAATCTCAGGATACAAGTATTCCAAATAAACACAGATTTACAACTGATCAGTTCACAGTTAAGAGGATTAAACATAGAAGATGACCAAAGCACATGCGTATATTGGTCAAGTCAGCCAAACTACAGATTACCCTAGGAAAAATATCCACATGACTGTAGAAGGGCTCGAAAGAGAACAAACATTCGGGTGTGATCCTTTAGTTCCACAGCCAGACGCTGGAGACACCCTCGTAGATATAGATACGAGCTTAAGAATCCAGGTTGCAAGAATGCCTGTAAGGTATTCTGAGAAGATTGCACAGCTGTTGGTTCTAAATATAGAAGCTGAGAAAGCATACGATTATTGGATACTAGGGATTAGAACTTGATCTCACGTATGACCATAACAGGACCATAACAGGACCACAACAACCAAGAGTTTATGGTTATGATCCACAGATCCCACAGCCTAACGAATCCATAAGAGAATTTGATATAGACACCGGTCTACGCACACTAGTATTTCAGTCTACTCCAATTCCACCTATCATCATCCAACAGTTATCCCTACTGGACATAACAGCTAACGAAGCTAGAGAATTCTGGACTAGGCCAGAGAATCGTCCATAGAGTTGACTATATTCACCATATGACCCTATCAGGAGAAATACACGAAACCATCCCGGGTCATTTCCCACGCATTCCACAACCCATAGATCGAATCACGCCAGAGCTCGATATTTATTGGAGCCTTCGAGCAGTCATCCTTGCTGATCTATCTATCACACCGGTCCAGGTTAGAAGGGCCTTCTTTGCCTTAGATTCGCATATTCCATTAGTGCGTGTCGAAGATATTAGATTGCCTAACTAGTCTATTCGTATACTATCTATATTCCATCCCCACCGACTGTCCCGGCACGACCTCGGGAGGTCGGGTACGCGGAAGAGTCACTTGTAGATTTCCACGCTCGCTTGTCGCTTTTCTGACGTACAAAATTGGTGAACCCGACGTGAAACTTACAATTGCTTCACCTTCTCTCTGAGAAGTTTCATCTTATCCAAATCACCTTCGCTCCTTCCCATTATTCTGCGGGTATTCATATACCCCCCGAATATGTCAGGATTCGATGCACATGGCAGAACCCTCCTAGGTCTTGAGGCATATTATGCCCAACAGAATAGACAGTCATCACCCTCACTCTCAATATGGGGTGACAACTATTTAACTAGTCAGTTGTCAACGCAAACTCCAAGGACTAGATATAACTCGTCCTTCCAAGCAGAGGGGTTGGAACAACTTGCTCAAACACAAACAGAGCCTTCAGGCTCAAACAATATGACATTTACTGGAGAATCTATTTCATCTCCTCAGATGCTACTTAGACCACATATTAGTAGACAATCAGACCCATACTCGGTTCTAGATGACGAGTACTCAATACGTTATCCTGGGAGTGAACAACGCTCCCCGGGTATATACCCACCTGTAGGAGGTTTGTAAATACAGCCCGAGTCCTCTCCTCAAGAAAATATCTCTATGCCATCACGTATAGAAAATACTCTCAGAGATGCTTGGCAAGATAATGATCAGTTCATAGCAAGATATCACATACCTCCGCAAAACCATAGCATACAACAAACGCCACCAAGGCACGATATCGTGACTTCACCAAACGAAGTCATTTCAACTCTAATAGAGAAGGTTAGAGGATTAGAACTTGCCCAAGCAAGTCAAAATTCAAAATTCATACAAACAGGGAGTTCCAATCCTTCGCACCATCCTAGCCAAGTAGATCTCCTCACAGGAGCAGGCACATAAGGTATGACTCCTCAGTATTCACAACAAGTGCTAACTAGACCCACTATCACTAGCACTGTTCCTCCAGGTCTAGTACAGAGCAATCCATTCCTGGATAATACCCCTTCGTACTTAAACATGTATTCAAAATCGCCACAAGGGGATATGTTCTCCTCTCCCGACATGTTTTCCCAAATACAGGGGTTGCCTTATGCCCCTGCCAACGCGTACGTTATGCAATATCAACAACCCATTCTGCCACCGCCTCCTCAACAGAAACCATCAATGGTTAAAACATATGCGATAGGGACTTATTCAGAATATTTGAAAGAGCCCTTAGATTTCACCATACGAAGCGTTATGCTTCCAAGGCCTCTTCCTGATTTTCCCAAGTTCAAGGGTGAGGGAGATCCAAAAGCGCATATCAAAGCTTACGCTACAGCCATTCGAGAATTACTCCCATGGGATGGGGTTGTTGCTAAAATATTCCCCAAAACACTGGAAGGCATTGCTCTCGATTGGTATTACAAAATACCCGAAGCTTCCATACATTCATTCAAACAACTCGTGTCTGAGTTCATCAAAGCCTTCGACATGAACAAGCTATTAAGGACATGAATCAGGGAGTTCTTACACATCAAGCAAGAACATAACGAATCTGTCGCCCATTTCATCCAAAGGTGGCGCACAGTCCTTTATTCCTCGGAAAGCACCCCAAACATGGATCAGATGGAACTATGTGATTTATTCCTTCATTCTCTCAGCAGAGAAGTGAAGGAAGAAGTCTAGAAGTTCCCACTAAGGACTTATGATGAAGTACTTGAGAGCGCTCTACGAATAGACCAGGCAGCAATAGATAGTGGTCGTAAGATGTATGGAGCAAACGGGAGGTTAATAATCTCTACTCAAAATACTACAACTACCACAAACATCAATCAAGGACCCAAAATCCTTAACAAAAATCGTGGGGGTAACAACGGATGGGGTAACCGACCAGCCCAAGAGGGTGAATGTTGTTAATACTCCATCACAAACAAATAATCAACGAAACAAAAATTTTACCCCAACGGTCAATACAGTGGATTTTAATCATCCACAACAACAACAACAACGGCAAAATCCCATGCAAGGACCAAGCCAAAACTCATTTGGTTATCAAAACCAAAATTAAAACCAGAAACAACAAAACTTTAGTCCTAATAGATAACAGTTTGATCGGAATTTTAGGCCACAATACACACAAAACCAACAAAAAATGAATTACAATCCCAATTCTTATTGTGGTTTCAATAAAATCCAGGGTCATGACACTAGAACGTGTCGTGACTACTACAAGTTCATGAAAAGTTTACCGGAAGAACAAAGACAATTCTTCACAGATTTGTTTTTGGCAGATCTTGCGCCATCACCACCCAATACATTCACAGGGGCAGTTTCCCCTCAAAATTCTCCTCTCAAGATCTTTAACAATCCACTCCCAAATCACGATAATAATCGACTAAATTCAACAGGAGTAAACAAGGGTGCAATAATAGGAAACAATGACCATGAAGCCTCAACTTCGCTAAATCCATTAGTTGCGCCCCAACTAGGGAGTCAACCACGACCTAAGGTGGTTGGATTGGTAGAATTAGACTCGGAATTACCTATTGAAGCTATAACAAGGACACGAGAATATTTTTATCAACCAAGTCCAAGCCACTCACCAGACACGGATAACATCCAACAACTTACAACAAAACCTGTGGGTGCTTACGATTTAATTAATGATCTAATGAAAACATTCTCACATATTTCATTCCTTGACTTGCTAAAGAACTCCCCTACCCACAGGGCCGCTCTTTTAGAGGTGCTAGGCTTAGGTCATTTAATTAATATCACTCAACCGCCTGAAACACAGGTAAATCATATATACTTTGATGTTCATCCTCCACGACAGGTAGATACAGATGTCGAATTCATATTTGACATAAGTAAAATGCCTACAGATGCTGAAATCGCACACCGAGGTGATCCAGTCCTTACACTTACAAGTATGGGTTTACAATAATTACGTAAAACAGGCGATGGTTGATGATGGGGCTGCAGTTAACATAGTCCCTTTCTCTTTCCTCCAAAAACTTGGATATGGAGAAACAAACTGTTCCACTACACGAAATACCTTGAGAGGCTATGATAGCCTTAAAGCCACTTCAATAGGAACCATAATACTACCGGTCACCTTGGGACCTAAAACAATCCTGATTGAGTTTTATATTATAGATCGGGAAACCAATTATAATATGATTCTCGGCCGACCATGGATACACCGTATGAAGGCAATCCCTTCTACATTATTTCAAGAAGTAAGATTCTTGCAATCTAGGAAAGGTATTTGTAGCCAAAGGTGATCCAAAGCCATTTGACGTGCACTTAGCTGATTTAAAGAAAAGACTAAGTGTACACTCGAAATTTGAACTTCCAACAAACCAACTTAATAAACCCACTGACTCAAAGCCAAAGGAAAAGTTGGTACCCTACAATGGATCTCAAAATAATCAGCATAGCCAAAACAATTCCAACCCCTAAAAGTAAAACTAAAGAAACAATATCATTAGGGACTACTGCGAAAATCGTTGAGTTGATAGAACAAGATTCACCAATGTTCTTACCATTCAATTAAATAGGCATGGGATTTTCCCTAGGTGTTGGTTCCTTGCCAGCAAAGGATCTCTGTATGGTAGAAATAGAGTCGCACAAGCGTAACTGATGCCCCCAACATCTATGCTCCCGGCTAAGTATTGGACTCTCCATTTCGATGGAGCTAAATGTCACTATGGAGTGGGGGCAGGTATAATTCTTACTTCGCTTGAGGGGAAAATCCTCCCATTCGCTTTTAAGTTAAACTTTGAATGCACAAACAATGGCACTGAGTACGAAGCCCTCCTCCTTGGTCTCACTTTAGCCCAAAGAATCGGTATTGACAGCATTAAAGTCTTAGGAGACTCACAATTAGTGACAAACCATGTTTCTGAAATATATGAAACTAAAGCCAAACATTTACAACCCTACAAAGACATTGTGTTAGATTTAAGCAAAGCGTTTAACTTCATATCCATTGAAGCAGTCCCACGAGAGAAAAATCTCCTTGCTGACTCGATAGCAACTTCAGCGTCATGTTTTACTCCAAGCAATGAACTAGAAGATACTCGCTTCATAGTATCCATTCGTGATGAACCATTAATAAAAACAATGAAAAATCCTCTTTTTAGTGGAAGCGAATCTACCGTCCTAGACCATGTTGGAAATGATGCGGCTACTTTGGATTATTTAAATGCCTATGCAGCATTACATCTCTCTTATCACATGCTAGATTTATCCCTAATTCCGCATTCGTCTTCCTACTTCGGAAATCCCGTAACAAATCTTCCCTCACAAAGGGAACCTAGCATATACACAATAGAAAAAGGGGATGACTTGGATTTACCTTCGGCACCACCTGAGTTCGAAGACGGTAACACCTCCTTAATTGAAGAAATGATCGATGTCAACATCGGAACGGAAGACGAGCCGAGAATCTTGAAACTAGGATCTTCGTTAACCTCAGAAGAAGTGGAAATACATACTCAAGTTCTCAAAGAACATCAAAAGGCGTTTGCATTTAGTTACAAGGAGATGATGGGAGTTGCACCCCACATTGCGGTGCACAACCTCATCACTAGGTCAGATGCAAAGCCAATTAAGAAAAAATCAAGACCTATGAAGCCCAAGGTGGCCCTCATGGTAAAAGAGGAGGTAATGAAACTCCTTCAGGTAGGATTCATCAAGCCAATTGACTACTCCCAATGGGTATCTAACATCCTTCCCGTTCTCAAAAAAAAATGGAAAGATACACATTTGCATAGATTTCCGAGACATCAAGAAAGCATCTCCTAAGGATGACTTCCCATTACCATCTATTGACGTCATTGTTGATGCAACAGCTTGTTTTGAGCTTTTGTCTCTCATGGATGGATTCTCGAGATACAACCAAATCAGAATATACTGAGTAAGATCAAGTTAAAACCACATTTATAACTCCTTGGGGAACCTATTGTTACGATGTTATGCCATTCGGTCTTAAGAACACTGGTGCTACTTACCAACGGGCTATGACATACATATTTTCACGATCTAATTCATAAAATCGTGGAATCTTACGTGGATGACTTATTGGCTAAGGCCAAAAAGCGCTGTGACCACCCTGAAGTACTCCGCATCATTCTTTCACAGCTAATAGAATACGGAGTCATGCTAAACGCAGAGAAATGCGTCTTTGGTGTAATAGGAGGAAAGCTCCTAGGCTACATCATATCGTCGCGAGGGATCGATGTTGATCCAACCAAAAATTTGGGCTGTCCTTCGAAATGGTCCCACCTTTTAGTGAATCTGGAATCAGATCATTTCTCGGAAAGCTGGGTGCAATCCGGAGATTTATCCTGGACCTAAGCTTCGTCGTTCATCCAATCAACATTTTACTTAAGAAGGATTATAAAATCGATTGGACTGAAGATTGCAATGAAGATTTTGATGCAGTTAAGCATTTTCTGTTATCACCACCTACGCTAATGCCACCTAAGCTGGATCACCTGTTAATCCTATATTCGCGAGCTACCAATGTCTCGCTGGCCTATATGTTGGCCCAAGAAGATGATGACAAGAGAGAACGTGCGATTTATTTCATTATCCAAACATTACTCGACTATGAAACACGCTATACACAGGCAGAACGGGAATGCCTTGCCATAGTCTTTGCCACTAAACGCCTAAAACATTATATGCTGAATCAAGAAACGAAGGTCATGGTAAAGACAGACCATTTACAGACTTTTCTCACACAAGGATCCTTGTGCAAAAAAGCTAGAAGTTTTATAAGCTTAATGGGAGAGTTTGAATTAACATTTGTAAATCAGAATTCGGTAAAAGGACAAATCATCGTGCGGATTGGTTAGCTGATAACCCACTAGACGGAGGCGACTCTAGTAGATTTAGAATTTCCTAACGAATGCGTATACTACGTCGAAACCCGAGCTGCTATATCTAAGTGCCCTTGGTACGCTGATATCATTAGCTATATCATGGACCATAGGTATCCATAAGGAGGTGCACCGCAACAAAAAAGGCGGTTACGCATTATCGTATCTAGGTACGTCATTATAGAGCAAGTTCTCTATCGAAAAGCATTCGATGGAATGCTCTTAAGGTGTGTCGACACAGAGGAATCCAAGAGGATTCTCCATGAATCTCATAGCGGTATATGTGGAGGCCACTTCGGTGGCCATTCCACCGCTCGAAAAATACATTGAATGGGCTATTTCTGGCTCACTCTAGAACATGACGCGATAGAGTTTGCACACAAGTGTCATAAGTGCTAAGAATTCTCTCATGAGATCCACATGCCAGCACAAGCTCTGCAACCAATCGCTAATCCATGGCCCTGTTCTACATGGGGCCTGGACTTGATAGGGAATTTCTCTCCCTCATCTACACATGGCCACAATTTTATAATTACGGACACTGAATATTTCACCAAATGGGTAGAGGCCATGCCTCTTACCACTGTACCTAGTTCAGTAATCGCCAAATTCATTTTGAACTAAATCATTTGTAGGTACGGTATCCCACAAATCATTATCTCAGATAATGGAACTTCTTTCAAGAGTGAAGAAGTTCGTGAATTGTGTAGTAAATTCAAAATAAGCCACCATACGGCTTCCTTGTATTATCCCCAAGCCAATGGGCAAGCTGAAGCAACAAACAAAACATTGAAATCCATTCTCATTAAAATGGTAAAAGAAAAAAAAACGGGATTGGCACTTAAAGTTTATATCCGGCCTTGTGGGCCCACCGAACCTCAATAAGAAACACCAATGGGAGCAACTCCTTTCTCGCTAGTATTTGGGGCAGAAGTAGTTCTCCCACTTGAGGTCGAAATACACAGTCTCCGCATTTCACTACAAGGGATTCTGGATGAAGATGCTTACAGAGAAGCACGTCTTTCCCAACTAGAAAGCCTAGATGAAATTAGGTTAGACGTCGAGCAATGACATAGAGTCTATGCCGACCGGAATGTGCTGGCAGTATAACAAAAAGGTCTATGAACGTGATATTATATGAAGGTGATCTAGTTCTAAGACTAGACAGCCGGATCGACAAGAAGACTGGCGAAGGAAGGAAATTCCGGCCCAAATGGTTGGGCCCATACCAAGTCATGAAGGACTACGGAAATGGTGCATACCTCTTATGCATGCTAGAAGGTGAGGAGTTTGGCGAAACAGTCAATTCCCTCCACCTCAAACGTTTCTACGCATAAGCAGCAAGCGCTGCCTATATAACTATCTACATTGCATTTCCATATAGATTAGGATCATTTTGTCCACTTGTTCTTACACAAATTGTGATCAAGGAATCTATTCTCAAAGCAATTTATTACAAACTCATGATTTTTCTGGCATAAAGTTCTTTAATCATACCTCTCCATCTTCGTATCATCAAGTCATCTTGGAATCTTTTATCAAATAAAATCAAACATGACGAAGTCCTAACGGTAACCATACCAAGATCTGCAAGTTTTTTCTCACTTTGATTTATTCTTAGGATAAGTGTCTTTCCTATGGTCTATTCTAGAAGCTTCATGGTGTCACATCTATCCCATATACACATCTCTTTGGAAACAAGCATATACTGACATTTTACTCAAAAAGACAAGTCAAAAAGTGATTAAACAAAAAAAATTATTTTTACACATTTCCTTGCCCCACCAACCTTCGGTGATGAGCTTGCGTCTCTTACTAGTGACGTAGGGTTGGGAAAGGATGGAAATGCCCTTACTCACCTACGCCTTGCCCACGGTGATAAACCCACGCTTCTTACTAGTAGCATGGGGCAAAGTGTAGGGGGTCCTCCAGACAATGCAAACGTTAAAAGGTCATAAACAAACTATTCAAACTTTGAGTCAAAAACGAATGAATCAAGTGTTCAAAATTCCAAGAGAGTTAAAAATCCTAAAAACTAGATTTTGTCTACTATGTGGCCATCTACGGGTCTAAGTCTGGATAAACCACAAAGCAAGTTGCACCCAAAACTATGAAGTCATTCAGGTAGAGTAAGCTTGTAGCTTCCAATTTGGTTCCGCCAAAGCTTCGTCTGTCTTTCATCACTATCATTTCCCCATTTCTCATAAACCTGTGCCCTTCTTGGCTCTTGGTGATGAGCCCTCGCATCTTACTGGTTGCGTGGAGTTAGGAGCGGGGCAAGTTAATCTATTCATCATACTGATTATTCTCATCACTTTGCCAAAACAAGCATGAGTTATCCAAATTGCTAACAAAAGTTAAGATTCAAGATCACAGTAAACCTACAATATCATGTATCAGCATCATGAAACACAAAAGGAAAGCAAACATTTGCATCATCTGTTTTCCATTGCATACATTCTAGAAAGCATATAAAACATACATCGTAGTATATACACAAAGCAGCTGGAAATAGAAAGGACACACATAAGTGACAAGCTTTTGATCCAAAAATCGATGCATATATATAAATAATCAATGTTTGTATACAATGCCATCATGCACTAGGCATGGTCAAAATGCTCAAAGAGCCCGTAATACACAAAAGAATCTATAATACAAAAAGTGCATAGGAGCCAAGTGGCCTCTCAACCCCTACGCGATCCCGCTGAAGGTGCGCGCCCTTGCCTAGGACTCCGGCTATGCCGGCGCTCTGAATGGACGGAGGGCTCAGGGTCCCGAGGAGCAGCCGTGGTCTCGCCATGAGAGTGGCTCCTCATAAGACGCTCGGCTTTCCTATAGCCTGCCAACTCTGTACGGAGAGTCGACACCATCATGGCCACATGCCAAACGGGAGTGAAGACGTCGGTGTGCCTGCCGGCTGCTGAGGGCTCCCCGGCATCTACAGATAGCTCCGCACGGGTCTTATCCATAGGAATCATCAGAGAATCGGTGCATACCCTGTGGATTAGATCCCGCCACTCGTCGACAGTCTCTGCAAACAAAGAAGAAAGACGAATTAGAAACTAGGCAAGAGGCTAAAATATACAAAATACAAATATAAGGAGAGATAGCAGTTAAAACAAGTCCTAAGTTAAACTAACACTGAAAGGGAAAGAGGATAACTTACTCAGATCACCGAGCCTCCAAGATGGGTCACTAGGGCCAGCACCTGCCGCTGATGCCGCTGCTGACTGAGGGGCTGCTCCTGTGGTAGGGGCAACATGACGCCCCGCAACTGACTCATCCTCTCCACCATGGCCCTGAGAGAGTGGCTCCTCTGAAGCTAGATTCTCTCTCTCTGCACTCTGCTCAGCCCTCTCTGCCTGCAAAATATCCTAGGTGTCATGCCACTCAGGATCGCTATCATCCATCTGCTCCTCCGACCCTCCCTCTGTGGACTCCTCAGAATCAGAGTCAATATCTATAGGGTCATCGCTGCTATGAGCAGGACCCGCAGTAATCCGAAGTGAAGGTGCCCGAGGCGCACCCGCTCTCCCTCTGGCCCGAACAATCCCCCTGGCTGTAATAGGAATACCAGGGGTGACCACTGTCCAACCACGGCCTCTAGGCCCCCCTCTAGCCTCCCGGACTGATCTATAGACTGGTGCCACTGGAGGAAGCATGCCCACATATGGGAGGCCGAACTGCTGAGGGACCCTGCCGAAAGGATGTACCTCCACCCATCCCACACGGTCAATAAGCTGCCCTATGGTGGAGCAAGAGATCAATGTGAGAGTCTCCTCTCCCCAAATGCTGGCCATGAGCTGGTAAGGTGTGGCCTCCATATCTACTGTGGTGAGGGAAGCTACTGGCTGGTGAGGTGCTCTAAGCACCAACATATCTGACCACCTGGCTGCCCTCACAGCCCCAGGATCTGCCACCTCCACGCCTCTGCCATAAGGAATAAAATACTCATACACCCAACTCATGACTAGAGTTGGGTGGCTCAATGACTGTCCCTGTAAACGGACCACCCTATATAAGTCGTGATAGGTGGTCCCCAAAATGTCTGCCCCCCAGGCGTATATCCGGCCATGCCCCTCTATCTGTGCAATGATGGGGGCCCAGCAGTATAACAACGTATCCCCTCCCTTGTCCCCGATCAGTCTCGAGGCAAGGATCCCCATGATGGCCTGTCGAAATACGGGGATGGGAAAAGAAGGAATGGATCTAACTCTCACTCCCTTCTTTGGCCCCATCGAAATAGCTGCGTCCCCCATATAACCTACCCACTGTGCAATCTGTGCTCTGGACCTAGCTGTCTCCAGTGTGAGTCTCCTCCCGATGATCGGGACCCCCAAGATACGGTAGACACCCTCCAGAGTAATAGTCCACTCACGCGGACACCTGGCAGTCGGAAAGTGTTCCGATCTGCATCCCAATAAGAAAATAAGTCACAAAGGATGTGACTCGATGGTTGTAACATGGGGCACACGCGATATACGCAATATGCCGGCACTCTACAACGTGTCCTCCTCGTCTGGCGAAAGGGCATCCAATACCCCGGGCAACCAATCACACTCTCTCTCCTTGCTCCATCTAATGTACTCCTCCCTCGCCTGCATACACCCAAAAACACGCAAAATAGAGCAAGTTAGTATCTAATCAATGCAGGGAGAATCATAAAAACGTACAGAAATGCAAGAAAATATAAGTATAAGTCTCCAAAACAAGCTCTTTTGCATTCTGTGCAAAACCGCCGCCCTGAGCAGGGAGGTGGTTTTGTAACCATCGCCTTAAAGGCGGTGGTCGTGTAACCCCCGCCCTGATCAGGTGTGGCGGTCGTGTAATCGCCGCCCTGGCCAGGGCGGCGGTCGTGGTCCGAAAACCCGCGCGGGTTTTTAACCCTAAAAAGTCCAAAAAAATGCAAAAAATAGACCATTTTAGCTAAAAAAAGAGCCTACCCAGTAGGCGCCCCCCCCCTAGATGGACCTTTTGAACCAAACATTTTAAAAAATAACCCCCCCCATTACAAATAATTTGCCATTTCAAATTTGAAGGGGAAAAAATGCAAAATTGAAGAAAACCAACCTGTGATCTCGCGGGGGTGGCGTTTCGCACGTGGAAGGCATGATCACGATCTCACTGCGGAAGTTTCGACTATACTCACGCGAGAAACCGTCACCGTGGGTCCCAGAGCTCAAAATCGATCAAATCAACTCGCGCAAATGAATAGGAAAATGGGCCCACTTTCATATATATATTGTTCTATTTCGTCTTAAAATGACTTTTTCGCAGGTTCGGAAGCACTGACGGAGGTAAGTTCCTATCCCCGCACAAATGGTACATCCTCTTTCCCTGTTATTTTAGCGTTTATTTTTCAAGTTATTGCATCTATCTGCACTTGAGTTCTCTTTTCATTTTGCAGGTAGCGGGAATTTCGGATGGCGTCATCTCAACACACGGACGTGTAAGGTATAACTTCTAAACCCCCCCATTTCGGGAATGCCATACTCGGACCCACCGTTTTATGCCCTTTCATGGTTAAAACGCTTCTCTGAGGGGGCAATATGTACATACCCCAAAATTGTAAGGTACTGTACTGCGGAACAGTGTAATAAATGCCCCAATGATGATACAGGTCTCCTCGCAAGGTGTTCGGGATCCAGAAAGAGCTCTTCGGATATGCGTTAACATCTCGCATACCCCACTTAGCCCCCGTGTCCTTTGTTTTCCCCCTGTTTCCCTCTTTTCTTGCCCCTTTTGATCTTCAGTGACGAAACCCGCCGCCCTTCAGGGTGGCGGTCTCTGTGACCGCCACCCTGAACAAGGCAGCGGTCCTGTAAACCGCCGCCCTGAGCAGGGCAATGGTCCTGTGCACGTTTTCCAGAATGCTCTTTTGACGCAACCCGCATGAAATATCACGACTCACCAGATTTCCTTTCCGACTTGAGCATGCATTTATGTTTTTGGTCCCTTGGAACAGTGTTTTTCCTTTGTTTATTGTTTAGGAGTTCAATTTGGTTTTGGTTCTTGAGTGTTGGAATTCCTATAAATGCATGGTTTGTGTACATGCAAATGGTCTGAATTTGGTGAAGAATTTGGTCTGGAGTTTTTGATCACCATTTTTCCTTGTTAGAGTCTTCTGATTTTTAGTGTTTTGGTCTGTCAGCTTGCTTAGGATTGGTAGCATAGTTTATTTCATACTTGATTAGTATTGTTCAGCTGTTGGTAAGCCACAGACCCATCTTGTGCAGGCAGTGTTGTTGTTTCATCTAATCCAGTTAGAAGCTTGCCTATGAATTCCTCTTTGCTGTAGATTTATGTTTTACTGTGTCTTGGAGTTCTTAGTTCAATTCATTATATACCTGGTTAGCTTTATTCAGCTGTTGGTAAGCCACATATCCAACTTGTGCAAGAAGTGTCTTTATTGTGGAACGGAATAGCTTAGGAAGCCATTAAAGTTATGCAGGTTTTTCTCTTCGTATAGGATAGTTACAAGTTCTGGTCGCTTCATGTTGCATGACTTGCAGTAAAATCCCGCTAGGAATTACATAAGCCAAGCTCTGTACTCTTGCGCTATCCCTCTCCTACTCGCATTCTCGGTCTGCATTCTGAGCTGTCCTTATCCCAAAATCTACTCCTATCGGTGCTAGCATTACACGCTTTTCTGGATCCAAGGTGAACACGAAAGAACGAGAGAGATCATACTGAGGGGACGAGATCACATACACACCATCAGGATTCGCCACTGTTCTATGGAATCTAGGTTTTAAGTTTCAAATTTCTAGTCAGAATCATATTAAATAGAGTAGTTAATCGCTTTATTTCATTTCATTCTATTCTTGATATTGCCAGGGAAGCTGTGGGGATTGATAGTTTCTGAGAAACTATGATTCACTCCTCACTTCTGAGTTAGGATCAAGAATCTTGCAAGCAGATTAGACAGGCTATTTTATTTATTTAGAATAAATTCTACAAATCGCACAAGCAAATAACCACACTCGGTTATCTTGTCTGTTGTAATTACTGTTTAGTTATTATTTCTAGATACGTTTAAAATAGTTTGCTTCCCTTAAATTGTTAAATATTTCATAGAAGAATAAAGGTTATAGGCAGTTAAATTTATTTCACGTAGTTAGAATTTGTTTCATTACAGTTAGATCGTATTTTGTTTCGTATGACAATCACGAGACCTCAAGAGCCCAGGGAATATATATTTGAGCCAATCATGCCTCAACCAAACCTCGTCACAGCAATAGTTGACATAGACCAAAATCTCAGGATACAAGTATTCCAAACAAACCACAGATTTACAACTGATCAGTTCACAGTTAAGAGGATTAAACATAGAAGAACGACCAAGCACATGCGTTTTGGTCAAGTCAACCAAACTACAGGTTGCACTAGGAAAAATATCCACATGACTGTAGAAGGATTCGAAAGAGAAAAAACGTTTGGGTGTGATCCTTTAGTTCCACAACTAGATGCAGGAGACACCCACACAGACATAGATACCAACTTAAGAATCCAGGTTGCGAGAACGCCTGTAAGGTATTCTGAGAAGATTGCACAACTGTTGGTTCTAAATATAGAAGCTGAGAAAGCATACGATTATTGGATACTAGGGATTAGAACTTGATCTTGCGTATGACCATAACAGGACTGCAACAACCAAGAGTTTATGGTTGTGATCCACAGATCCCACAGCCTAACGAATCCATAAGAGAATTGGATATAGACACTGGTCTATGCACACTAGTATTTCAGTCTACTCCAATTCCACCTATCATCATCCAACAGTTATCCCTACTGGACATAACAGCTAACGAAGCTAGAGAATTCTGGACTAGGCCAGAGAATCGTCCATAGAGTTGACTATATTCACCATATGACCCTATCAGGAGAAACACACGAAACAATCCCAGGTCATTTTCCACGTATTCCGCAACCCATAGATCGAATCACGCCAGAGCTCGATATTGATTAGATCCTTCGAGAAGTCATCCTCGCTGATCGATCTATCACACACCAGTCTAAGTTAGAAGGGCCTTCTTTTCCTTAGATTCGTAAATTCCACTAGTGCGTGTCGAAGACATTAGACTGCCTAACTAGTCTATCCGTATACTATCTATATTCCATCCCCACCAGCTGTCCCGGCACGACCTCGGGAGGTCGGGTACGTGGAAGAGTCACTTGTAGATTTCCACGCTCGCTTGTCGCTTTTCCGACTTACAGTTACAATGTTTCAGTTGAACACTAGCCTAATTGGGTGTTATTATATGATCAATTATGTGACTAACTAATCAACTATTTGCATTTATTTTAACCTATAATGTTATTTTGGGTTCTTTTTTGTGTTTTTGCAATGCAGGAAGAGATAGCATTATTTGAGGGTTGATAAACAACTTCTTGTGGACAAAAAGCCTTCTCAGTAGGGAGGAGTGATCAAGGGATATTTTTCAGTGTCAAAAGTTCCCTAAACTTTTCTAAACTATGAAAGTGTAGTATAAACTTCAGAGAGATTTCTGATGACTGTAAGAACATGAAAAACAGACACTCTAAGCTCAAGTTATGTCTGATCAAAGTTCAGTCAGCAAGGAGTCAACTTTGGTCAACAAGTGGACCAATGGCAAGGTGACATGTGGCAATTGGCGAAAAAGCAAAATTGATAGTCTTGTAATTTTTTTTTAAATTAGTTCCATGGTATAGAGCTCATCGCAAGCTTTCTGACGCATTTTGAACGAACCAAATCTGAGTTCGTATGTGAAAGATATGCATAGTCAAAGTTGTGGTCAAATGATAACGTGGCACACTCTGACGTGGACAAATGGCATATTATGGGCGTGACACTTGGTAGGTTTTTTGTAGTTTTAAATTTAAAATAATAATAATAATATTTTATTTAATCCGTTTCATAGGGATAAGCCTAATCCCATGGGAGAAGGAGGATTTTGTGGACAAAAAAGTTATTTAAAGGCTTATCATATCCCTTTCCCACCAAATGTGGGGTCAATGGCTAAATTGGGCGCCTAAACCTATGGAAGGGGGATTTGAACCCAACACCTCATCTAAAAATATAAATGGCCTTACCAACCTACCACCCTCTTGTAAGTGGTATAAATAAAGCTCACTTGTGTTTGTAATAGACAAGTGTCAGGTCTGTGTCAAGCCAATAAGGAGGTAGTTTTGGAAAAGTGTGATTTTGGGGCACTTATGCTCACTCCCAGATCTTGAGTTATATATAAAAGTTGCTCATAATTTTGAGATGATCATAATAATGTGATCATTTATCTGATTTGGAGCTTTTTGTGATAGATTTATTTGTTGTTAAAGTCACATGAAGGCATAGAACCAAAGGGAGACACTGCTACAAGTGGATCAGGAACGTGAAGGACAAAGGCTGAGATCCATTAACGTCATTCGAAGGTATGAAGCACAATTTTTTAATATTTTGATTCATTATTGGTTAATGTAAAGGTTATTGTATTTACATATTTAACATTTTTAATGGATCGGTTCACCACGAACCCGGGGACGTAGGAATTTCGAACCCCGTAAACAATCTGGTGTTTCTTTCTGATTTTTATTTTCAATTTCTGATATTTGCAAGTAATTTAAACTCAGAATATGAATATGGATGCAACTATAATTAGTATTTAATAAAATTTGGAAATCAATTAAATCTGAAATAATGATCATTTTGGGGCTTTTGAACTAACAGTGAAATTTTGAGAAAAATTGCAAACTTAATGTTAGTTTTAATTCAGTCCTAAATCATATTCTAATCAATTTTTGGAAGTCTAAAATCCTTTTAAGTTAATTAAAATTGAATATCCTTTGAAATGATTAAAAGTGTTAATTTCAAGCACTTGTTTTCGGATCACAAACTTCTAGAAAAAGATGACTCCCTCAAAAGGGACATCTCTTCTCCATATTCTACCACTATCAATAAACTGCTCCCTCGAAGAACAACTATATATGATCATTACAAACATATAATAAATATTTAGAATTATCCCACATTTATCATCTTCATGAAGACCTTAAGGAGATAATATATTCATCCCATATAGACTTCCTGCATCCATCAGTCTATTAAAAACAAACAAATAAAGAAAAAGATGAAATTTTCATCATGGACATGTCTATTTTGGATTATGGGCTTCTTGTTCTGAAATACACATCGTCGTACACTAATTTATGCTAAACCTCTCATTCTCACCTCCTTGTATTTTTCACCTAAATTCCTCGTTACTCAAGGGACTTGCTGCAAGCGTGACATTTCGTGATTATGTGACTTTTCTTCACCCTTAAAACAATCCATTATGCAAGGCTTGTAGGGTCTTACGTTCATAATCCCATCTAGGTTATGGTAGACTCATCAAGCTCTTTTTCCACCTCTTACCATTCGCCTTCCTCATTACCAATTGATTATCCTATACAGGACCAGATCCTCGGCACATGTATTCAAAACCCAATCAACCATACCTACAACCTAAACTCAATCATGCCTATCACCTACATCACCCATGCCTAGAACCTATCAGACCATTCCCCTATTTCACCCTAATCTTCCCTAGCTTATGGGAGAATTACATCAGCTTGAGGTCCCTTTTCACTGGAGGGTAGCTCAGCCACTCTCTACCCTAACCAATTCCTTCTCCCCATTCCTATTTTAGCCAATTTGCCTTCCTAAATTAAAATCCCCTTCCCCCCCCCCAAAAAAAATCCCGTATTCCTTCCCTAACCTATATACCCAATCTACCTCCCAAACCAATGAAAGAGATTGAATCTTACCTCATCATGTTGCCATCTCCATGGTAGCACATCGCGCTACTACACCGGTGGTCCACCCAATCCCTCTCCCGCCTCTGCCATATCCAATCACCAAATCAAATCCTCTGACCTCCACCCAATCACAATTGATCCCCCTATGCTCGTGCAACCATCTACTTGGATCCTGTAACCAACCAAATCCCTCCACCTTAACACGATATCATCCCTTATCTTTTCCTCCTGAAAAAGCACAACTCGTTCAACACTCTGTTGTTGTCATAAAAGTCAAAATGTACAAATGAATCCATATTATATGGATTTTTATTTTTATATACCCACATCAATGCGACCGATAGCGGTTATACCTAAACCAACATGGGTCCTGTGCCATAGCGTATCGTGGTCAGTTATACCCAGACTGAAATCAGTCATCTTCCCCCATTAAACCATGGTTGGCTTACCTCGACTGACACCGATTACATATGACTGGCATCAATTACCGGTCATTCTCTTGCCTTTGCCCTTTCCCCCTTCCTAACCCCACTTAACCAACCCAGTCATTGTTTGACCTTACCAACCCATATTGCAACCAACCTCCATGCCTACCTTACCTATACTTGTCCTTAATTACGTTTTGGGACTTGTTATTTTACCCATACCTTAACCCTACCCATGTCGTGACGTAACTACTTGGACTCAGTGTTAGGAAATAAGAGATAAAATATGCGGAATAATCCCTTACAGAATCACAACAGTAGAAACTAATATGCAGAAAATATTACAGATCTCAAATAAAAGTGCAGAATAAATAACACAACACAGAGAGACAAGATTTAACATGGTTCACCCAATTTGGGCTACGTCCACCAAGAATCACTTGCTCAGATTTTATTACAAGCCTCCACTCTCTCAATACAATACCCAGATCCGTTTGGAGCTATGCTCAACAAACTCTACAGAATTCACACCCGAATTCAAAACACATCTGCAATACATTTTCTTATCTATCTATCATATGCATAAGACCATATAAATAGACAACTGCTTAAGTAGTTTTACAAAACCATGGGTATCAAACAATGGGCAAAAACAAAACCGTCCCATAAACCTATGGGTAGCCGAAGAGGCAGTTTTACAAAACAATGAGTACCAAAAAACCATGGACCCAAAAATAGCCCATAACGGTTACCCATTACCCATGGGTTAATAAACCACCCATGAAAATTTGCTTCGGGGGCTTCACCCCTGAACCCCCCTGACCCGCTCACTGGCGAGCGGGACCACTGTAAAAATACCCAAGTGTAACACATAGAAGGTGTACCACACTCTAACATGAAAATAGGCTCCACAAACATAACAATCTCCCACTTGGAGACTGATTTCCACTGAGCAAGCTTCTCAACCCTTCACTATCATCCATGAAGGCCAACCAAAGCTGAACATAGCTTTAGTTTATCCCTTGTGACCACCTTGGTCATCATGTTTGCAGGATTCTGACTGGTATGAATCTTATCCAACTTCAACTTATCTTCCTCCAAAGTTGTCCTGATGAAGTGATATCTCAACTATATATGCTTCATCCTAGAGTGGAAAGCAGAGTTCTTAGCTAGGTGTATAGCACTCTAACTATCACTATGCTAGCTTACATTCCTCCTGCTTATGCCCTAAATCCTCAAGCAAATTGTAACCAAATCATCTCTTTGCTTGCCTCTGTGGCAGCAACATACTCAGCCTCCGTGGTTGACAAAGCCACCAACTTCTGTAGTCGTGAAATCCAGCTCACTGCTGTCCCACCTACAGTATAAATATAACCTATCATGCTCCTCCTGTTGTCTACATCTCCAGCCATGTCTGAATCTACATAACCATGTAAAGTGGTGTTTGATCCACTATAGCACAAAACTATCCCCATGGTCCCTCTCAAATACCAAAGGATCCACTTTACTGCTTGCCAATGCTCTTTACCTGGATCACTCATAAATCTACTCACAGCTCCCACTGCATGGGCAATATCAGGCCTAGTGCACACCATAGCATACATCAAACTACCAACTGCTGATGAGTAAGGTACCTTGGACATCTTGTTTCTTTCCTGCTCTGTCTTGGGACACTACTCCTTTGATAACTTAAAATGGCCTGCCAAAGGAGTCCCAACCGGTTTAGCATCCTGCATGTTAAACCTGTCCAATACCTTCTTAATGTACTCTTCCTGAGATAAATTCAACTTCCATTCCTTCCTATCCCGAGTTATCCTCATACCAAGGATTTGTCTAGATGCCCCCAAATCCTTCATATCAAAGGGTTCACTTAGCTTTTTCTCGAGTACTTTTATTTCCTGCATGTTTTTACCTGCAGCCAACATGTCATCAACATACAAACATAGGATAATATAACTTCCATCCTCAAATTTCTTTGTATACACGCAATGGTCAGAATGACATCTAATATAACCTTGCTCCATCATGAAGCTATCAAACTTCTTATACCATTGATGTGGAACTTTTTTCAAGCCATACAAGCTCTTCTTCAGTTTACACACCATCTCCTCTTTACCTTTGACCTCATAACCCTCTGGTTGCTGCATATATAGTTCCTCCTCCAAATCACCATGGAGAAATGCAGTCTTTACATCTAACTGTTCTAAGTGCAAGTCTTCTGCTGCCACTATTCCAAGAACAGTTCTGATAGAAGTCATTTTTACTACAGGAGAAAATATCTCATCAAAATCTATACCTTGTTTCTGTGTAAACCCCTTGACCACCAACCGGGCCTTATATCTTTTCTTTCCTCCTTCTTCATCTTTAACTCTGTACACCCACTTGTTCTGCAATGCTCTTTTTCCTTCCGGTAGCTTCACCAAATCCCAAGTCTGGTTCTCCATGAGAGACTTATGCTCCTCATCCATGGCTTGCTCCCACTTCTTACTGACATCTACCTGCATTGCTTCATCAAAACTCTCTGGCTCTCCACTATCAGTGAGTAATAAATAATAAAGAGAAGGAGAAAAACATTTAGGTTCTTTTCTTACCCTAGAAGACCTCCTCACTATAGGAGTTTGGGGTTCCTGTTGAGTAGGTTCCTGAACTGATTCATGGGTCACTTTCCCATCCAGAAGATCCTCTACCACTGCATATTCTTTCTTGGATTCTTCCCTGTTTTCCTGCAACTGTTGCTTATACATGACTTTCTCATTAAAGACCACATCCCTAGACTGAATGATTTTCTTTTCCTTAATACTCCAACATTTAAACCCAAAGTCATCACCACCATAACCAATGAAAGTACATTTTTCTAATTTAGCCTCTAGTTTGGTCCTATCATCCTTGTCTATATGAACAAACACCTCACATCCAAAGACTCTAAGAAATGAATAATCAACTTTCTTACCATACCATGCCTCCTCAGGTATGCCTCCATCCAAGGCACTTGAGGGTCCTCTGTTTATCAAGTACACAGCTGTGCTCACCGCTTCTGCCCAAAAAGAAAGAGGCAGTCCTGCATGTAACCTCATGCTCCTAGCATGTTCCATTATTGTTTTGTTCATCCTTTCTGATACCCCATTCTGCTGTGGAGTTCCTGGAACCATCTTTTGCCTGCGGATTCCATTCTTAGAACAATAATCATTAAATTCATTGTTGCAATACTCCCCTCCATTATCTGACCTGAGACATTTTAGCTTAAGACCTGTTTCATTCTCTACCAAGGCTTTCCATTTAACAAAAGTGTCAAATACATCAGATTTGTTTCTAATACAATAAACCCAAACTTTCCTTGTTGCATCATCAATAAAAGTAACATAATAACTTGAACCCCCAAGAGATGATACCTGATCCGGCCCCCACACATCAGAATGTACCAGCTCTAACTTACTCTCTTTCTTCATAGGTCCAACCTTGAGAAACCTTACTCACTTTTGTTTCCCATATATGCAATTCTCACAGAAATCCAAACCTGTTTCTGTATATCTAGGAAAATTCTTCTTTATGATGTTCATGCCCTTATGGCTCATATGACCAAGCCTATAGTGCCATAATGTTGTATCTGCATCTGAAGCCACAAGATTACAATCATTAGTACTATCAGTGGTTAAATACAAGGTTCCAACCTTCTTACCTCTTGCCACCACAAGAGCACCCTTGGTAACCTTCCAAGAGTTAGCTGTAAATATCACAGTACAACCATCACTTCCCAATTGCCCCACCGATATCAAATTTCTCCTTAATGTAGGCACATGTCTGACATCCTTCAATAGCCATGTATTCCCATTCTGCATCTTAACCTGAACAAAACCTTTTCCAACTATACTGCAAGGCTCATCATCACCAAGAAAAACATGCCCAAAATCCCCTTGAACATAATCAACAAAATAATGCCTATGTGGAGTAGCATGAAAAGAAGCCCCTGAATCTAAAACCCAAGATTCAGTAATATTATGCAAAGAAAGAATCAAAGCATCCTGACATACATTACCCGATGCCACATTTACCTCCTTGTTTTCTTCCTGTTGTTTCTTCTTGTCCTGAAGCTCCCAACAATCCTTCTTTGCATGCCCAACCTTTCCATAGTTCCAACATACAATCTTGCTCTTGGATTTTGACCTTGCCCGATCTTTTGATTTTCCACGGTTTCCTCTATTCTTCTGTCTCCCTCTAGTTTCCACTGTCAAAGCATTCCCTGAAGTAGAAGATTCCCTGGAGCTTTTTCTTCACATTTCCTCACTTAGAATCACCCCTACAACATCCTCAAACTTCAACTTCGAGTTAGCTGGAACCGAGTTGCTTACTGCCATTACCAGGCTATTCCAACTTTCAGGTAAAGAGCACAGAATTAATAAAGCCCTAACTTCTTCATCAAATTCTATTGTAACCGAAGCTAGCATATTCACAACCATATTGAAATCATTTAAATGATCTGCTACTGAACTATTCTCAGACATCTTCATATTAAACAAATTTTTCATTAAAAATATCTTGTTAGAGGCAGAGGGTTTTTCATACAACTTCCCTAATGCATCCATTAGATCTTTTGTAGTCTTTTCCTTTGAAACATTAAATAATACCGAAGATGCAAGACACAGCCGGATCATTCCAAGTGCCTTCCGATCTAACAAATCCCATTCTGCATCTGTCATACTCGAGGGTTTGTTCACCTTCTCAGACAACGGAGTATAAAGATCCTTCTGATAAAGGTAATCTTCCATCTGCATCTTCCAAAGACTGAAATTCTTCCTGTTGAATTTATCAACCCTAGATCTTCCATCATCTACCATAGCTCCCACTCAAGATAAAACTTTCCCTGTGATTCAACACTTCAGCAAACCAAACCAGGCTCTGATACCAATTGTTAGGAAATAAGAGATAAAATATGTGGAATAATCCCTTACAGAATCACAACAGTAGAAACTAATATGCAGAAAATATTACAGATCTCAAATAAAAGTGTAGAATAAATAACACAACACAGAGAGACAAGATTTAACGTGGTTCACCCAATTTGGGCTACGTCCACCAAGAATCACTTGCTCAGATTTTATTACAAGCCTCCACTCTCTCAATACAATACCCAGATCCGTTTGGAGCTATGCTCAACAAACTCTACAGAATTCACACCCGAATTCAAAACACATCTGTAATACATTTTCTTGTATATCTATCATATGCATAAGACCATATAAATAGACAACTGCTTAAGAAGTTTTACAAAACCATGGGTATCAAACAATGGGAAAAAACAAAACCATCCCATAAACCTATGGGTAGCCGAAGAGGCAGTTTTACAAAATAATGAGTACCGAAAAAACATGGACCCAAAAATAGCCCATAACGGTTACCCATTACCCATGGATTAATACACCGCCCATGAAAATTTACTTCGGGGCTTCGCCCTTGAACCCCCTTCAATCGGGGGGACTTCACCCCCCCAAACCCCCTAACCCCCTCACCGGTGAGAAGGACCACCGTAAAAATACCCAAGTGTAACACATAGAAGGTGTACCACACTCTAACATGAAAATAGGCTCCACAAACATAACACTCAGAACAGTGTTCATGATCTATGAACTCATGTGCTTGATATACCTTGCAACACTGTTACCGTTGTTGTTTGACCTAATGACCTTACCTTGCCTCTTGGCATGGTCGTTTATCCTGACCCAACCTTTGGTGTATCGGAACATACCTAAATGTTCTTGCACCTGACCTGTGAAGTTCTTCCACACCATATCCTATACCTTGGATACTAGAATCACCTCAACCTTGTTTGGATAAACCTATCAACCTTAGACAATGTAGATTTTGCATGCTCTCCAACCTAGTACCGTGTTGTAGTTTATACATGTGCGTGCATTTGATTTTTACTACCTTTGACCTTGGCCCATTACCTAGATTACCAGATTAGACCCTTACCCCCTTACCCCTATTGTCCACCTTCCTCTTCCTCACATTCACCTTTTATCAAATCACTCACTCTTCTGCCACATCAGTTCCTAGTTTGAGAGGGATCACTTTCACCCACACATGGGGCAACCACATCTTATTTTTGTTAGCATTGCTTACCAATACAAGTTACGCAATAAAAAGGGGAAAAAAGTAGACACCAAAATTCGGTCACACTCTCCTTGACCCCTCATTAAATAATCAACTTGAACACACTTACCTAACCATGGCCCCTTGCACCCCACACTAATATTAATTTAATTAAATTAATCCATGTCCTCACAATATTTATTATTTAGTTATCCCAATTAAGATATTCTCACCCCACCACCTCACCTAGCCACCTCACCCTAAGTCTATTCTTAGTATTGGCCATAACTAACTAAAACCTAAATAAACCCTAAAAATCAAAGCCTGCATCTACTCTAACCACATTCCTGATTGAAAAAAGGTAACTCTCACTCTTTCCCGGATGAATAAAGAGATCTAGCGGAAATCATTACCATGATCTCCTATTTTTAGTAAACCTAGAGAATCCCGCCCTAACCGATGCCAATCACCACTGAACCGACACCGATCAACATGGAACTGTCATCGGTTACCTTTTATTCCCTTTGGTAACCTTATTTCAAGGTTGGCACATTTTGAGAATAAGGAAGGAGATTAGAACTGCATGCAAGTGAAACAAATATCCTTTTACACATCCAGACATCTAGAGCCATCACCAGGATCAATCATAGAGCCATTGCATTCACAGGAGTACTCTAGGAAATCACCACTATAAGACCATACAAGTATTCTCTGATCAACCACCTCCACCACTCAGCCATCAGATCCTTAACATAGTAAGTATGGCCATAACCAGTATAGTTTATTTCAGTTAGTAATCTTTATTACTCCTGTTATTAATCCATTCTTTGCATGGTTATTGTTTCATCACACACTTACTGATAAACTCAAATATACCTTCACCCATATCACCTAATCACTTGTTCTCACCTGTTGTGTACTTCTGAGCATACCTAAGATCTCTACAGAATTCCTCATTCACTCTCCCAAACTTTATTTGACCCCAGATCAGCCCTGCCATTTAATCTGCTTTGAGTTTATTTTGCCTCCACCATACCGACGCCAGTTATCCACAACCATCGTCAGTTCTACCTAAACCAGCATCTGTCAAACCTAATTGACATTGGTCTCTATGTTTTACACCTTGAGCAAGAACAGACCCAACAATCACCCCACTAGTTGACCTAAATTACCCAGAATTAGACCCTGACCAGCCCCAGAACCTTGATAGACACCTCATCTCTCATATCCAACTATAGCCTAGCCTGTTGTGATTGTATTTTCTTATTGTACTTGAATGAGATACCTAAATCATATCAACTACAGTAGGACTTTTTTTGTTTCTCACATTAACTTGTTTTAAAAAGTGGATTGACAGTCGTCTAGGAAGTATCACACTTCCCGGAACTAGCATACGCTAGGCAGTCCACTGTCATACATCATTTGACTATCGTCTTGTGGTCTTGTTTTCTATTACAAATAGTTCCTCCTAGGTAAAAGGAAGCTCTCACATTCAGTTATGGATCAAGAAGTCAGAAAGCGCATAACAACCATCAACTGACCAACATTTAATAGGTATTCCTCTTTGGCCCTCACCCTTATCTATTTCGTCACTTCTAGAAAGGTAAAGAAAATGGTGAAATAGCCAGATTCCAACATCTTGTCAATTTCTTCTTTAACTTTTACACGCGGGTTAGGGTTCATCCTGTAAGGTCTCTTCCTAACCAGATGCACACTTTCCTTTAACTTAATTTTCATCTCGCCCAAAGATTCATGCACTCCTTGCAACTCATGGTAGCCCCTAGGAAAAAATTCCTAGAAATCACATAACAACTCAATTATCTTATCCACTTCAGAATCAGACCAGTAATCTCCAATTATGTCTCCTTAGGTTAAACATATGTGCCAATGTTCACTTTTTCATCTTCATAGGTTCATGGTAGGTGTGTGCCTTCTCATCCACACTGTCTAATACCTCATGTGTACCCTCTGATTGATCTATTTCCAGGTTTTCCACTTCTTCATCATCCACCATGTAGACCATTTTTCCTTTCTCCTTCTCTAGGCAAGCACACTCAAGCAGTTCTACATTTGTCCCATCTACTTCATCAAAATACGCTTCTAGGCCCGACTCACCAAATAACTCTTGAATGAGTTCTTCAACCTTTGCACTATCTCCCATAGTCAAGCACTTCATAACTTGTAATGCTTCTTTCATCAGAGGTTTAGTGGAGAAGTAGTCAAAAGTTTGGATCATTCTTGCAGTCAAGTCTTGCCAATTTCCAATATCTCTATGCAACTCCACATAAATATACCAAACGTGCACGTAGCCATGCAAGGTGAAATAAAGTTTGTGCACCCACAACGAAGGTGGTAAAGATTCTTTCCCCTCTATCTAGAGTCTCTCACACTGTTGAACGTGGTGCTGAATATGATTATTACGATGATATTCACATATTTGAGTAGGTGTATTACTCTAGAGAAATTGGGCTGATAGAGAAATTCTCCCTTCTCTCCATTCTATAAGATTATCCCTATGAACCATCCACTAACACATTATTGTCCCACGTAGGGTATAAACTAACATATTCCTTTTTTCCACTTGATCCTTCTATTGTACTTCTATGGCTCGCAGGAATACCTCAGGGTTTCCCTTGCCAGTGTATTGGAGTACAGGGTTGTTGCTTAAGCACCTAATACAGCACAACCTGCTTACACACACAGCTGCACTTCTTACCTCATGCCTAACCATCTCGTAAGTGTCATGTGCCCAATTTTCATAGGAAATACTTGTAGTATCACTAATGTACTATGCATCATCCCATTGGAGAATTCCTTCCTTAGATGGCTCAAGCACTTCCGAATCTCGAATGGTGCGTACATAAATTTTGTTCAGGCCTTCTACACTTAAGGGCTTAACATAAGGTATAGATTTCTTGTATTTAAAAGGGATAGTAACTCATTCCTCCTTGTTCCCAAAACTGATATATCCCTTGTTGAAACGTAGATCAACATTATTTGCATAGCACCAATGGCACCTAAGCAGAGCTGGGAAGATGTCCACTTCTACAAGCGCTAAGACCTCAAAATCCCTAGTGAACTTGGCCCCCTGTATATTAATGGATACATCCTTTAATACTCGAATTGGCATGGCCTTAGTCTGATTTACCATATACAACACATTGGAAGATGGATGTAATGGAGCTCTACCCATCTGAACCCACACATCTAAAGTAAGCATATTCACTTCTGCACCTATGTCAATCAAGATATTGCTTAAAATCCATCCATACACAACAGTATTCAAAGTGATCTCCTTGTCATAATCCAAGCTATGGGGAGGGAGCTTAGCATGAAAAATCTATCGTTCATTATCAATACTAATGTGTGGAGTGTTTCCTTTTAACCAACTCCCTAGTAATGGAATAATGTTCTCCTAACACAACATCTTGCATACTTCCTTTAGATCATGAACATCCAGCAGGAAAGTCTCAGTTGCCTTCTTCTATTCCAACTTCCACGACTATTCCTTTAAACACTGTATTTCACCCTACATATTTCTGAGTACCTCCATGGTTTCCTGATAAACCTCCTTCTTATGTGTAGGGTCTGGGTATTTTACATGTAAAACCTCCTCCTTAATAATGGTAGGCTTCTTTTGCAACATTTCTCTAGCGTGCGTAGCATTAGTGCATGCAGTAATCTTCACAGGTACTACCTCAAGATCCAATGCTAACTTCAGCATTTATTGTTTTCCATGGTGCATTTGTTTTCTAACCATCCCTATGCCCTTGTTCTCCTTTTTTTTTCTTACTCGGATGTTCATATAAATTTGGGAACTCTTCATAGTTATTATTCTTTCTACAAAAATAACAAGTAATGTTCTAAGGACATTCATGATTGTAATGGTCAGGGGATCCAAACGTATAGCATGTTTGATGAGGGAACTCACTTCATCCACCACTGCAGCCTCGGCCACTGAATCCACCACGGTATCCTCGACCTCTACCATGACCTCCCTCAAAGCACCCTTCATTTTGATCATAGCGCCCTTGAGTATGATCATGATCATGTTGCTCACTTTTATCCTTAGAGTTATTCAATACTCCCACCTGTTGTACACCAATATCAATGACATCATGGATCTGATCAATCAACCTACAATCTTCAGTATTGTGAGTCATGGACGGGAAAATTTTACAATAGCAAGACATGTTTTTTCTTATCACGCGTTGTAACAATGGAAAATGGCTTGCATCATGGTCTAAATGACATATCTCACATTCCAGTAACAAGGAGCGCACCGATCTACCAGGACAACTATTCTTGGTATGCCCCTCTACTTCACAATATGTGCACCAAATTCCACTATGTGTCTCATGTGTTGTATTGGTTGATAGTTTCTCTAACTGTTTTTCCATTTCTGTAATCTGAGCTTCCAAGAATGGGTTCACTTCAGTGTTTATGCTCCCAACTACCTCAGCGCACAAAGTTTCTTCAAGTGCCTCGCATGGGTCTGTATAAGTCTTATGTGAGAATGCCCTCTTAAAAGGCATGATCAAACCTCTGACGAACCACTGTGCATGCTGACTTGCATGGATATCATAACATAGTTTAGACAACAGTGTTTTGAAATGGGCATCATATTCCTAGACACTCTCAGTAGTGCCTTGCTTGATATCCTTGAGCGTGCTTATACTTTTCTGCTCAAACTCAAGGATATGAAATTTTTTAATGAAAGCATCTCGTAACATCGTATAATCCAAAAAATTATGATTAGGGTAAAACTCTTGTACCAACTATGTGCACGTCCTTGTAACATAGTTACAAAATGACTAGCCTTGCACTCTGAAGCTGTAATTTCTTTCACGTGCCATAGTATCTCACACATATGAACATGCTCAGCAGCATCTTCTATTCCCATATACTTTGGGAGACGAAGTGACATCTCCATGTAAGTATTCTGGGGCCGGTGAGGACCATTCCTACCAGATAAAGAACCTCTTGTGTTACCTCCACCTCCAGATCCTCTAGATCTGCTAGATCCCGAGCCACATGTTCCTCTTGATCCTCCACTTGTAACAGGAATTGAACTAGAGGATGCACTGTCCTGTGTCCCAATAGTGGTGCTAAAATGAACTCCTACAGTCTACAAAGTTGTGTTACTCCCTGATGTGAGTCCAAAATTCTAAGCACCTGTGTTCTACATTGACCACGTGCCTAAAAAGGTTCCTTTAACCGGTTCTGCAAATAACAAGGAAGACATATGCCCAGCCATAAATTTACTTCCTATTTGATTCAATCCTAAACTTGTTGATAAGTCAACTCTACCTCTTGTTACTCTACTACCCAAACTAGCTTGTTGACTACTGTTTGTACTAGAAACTAGAAAACCAAGTGTAAGGGATAGGTTTCCAGGTAGATTCAGATGCGCACTTGTGGCCCATGTTTTCTCTATTGGCAAGATCTCATAAGAGGTCGATAAGGGTTCCCTGTCATGCTTTCCCAAATGGGGGAGTTCCATATGCTCTAATCCATGTCCTCTATGTGAGCTCAAAATCCATCACGATCCATCTCTCTCCTCAATGCCATCCATTATGTAATCTTGTGCTACTTCTTTAAATCCCTCTCAGGTGCATCATCGAACTTAAGCCACCTTTCTTCTCTTTGTCCCTCTATCGCTAGGTCCGCCATCGCTCACCACACCTACTCCTTCCCCCACGTGTGATGGGGATTATCTAGCCATCGAATTCTCTTCCAAATTTAGGGTTATCATCAAGATCTTGATCGTTAATGGAATGCCTACCAGATAGGTTCCACCGGGATAATGTAAAAAATTGGTTCTCAACTACCTCCTAATAAGAGTAAGTGGAGATTGAGTGCTCCAAAATGTAGCTATTTAGAACACCACATAACCAAGTATCCATAGCACACGTCCAACTTAGATCATCATCATAGAGAGCCTGAAATTCTTCTTACGTCCAAACAACAGAACCAATGATGCAGCCTAGAATTCACTGTGAATAACACAGGCACGCTGGAACATCACTCAACCTGAGCTGAGTGCTCACCTATAGCACGCAAAGGCACCATGATCCTCTTTATGGTTACTTATTCATAATGTTAGTATGATGGTGTACATAGACATTCAGATTCATCACCAATAGTAAACAACACACAATGCATAAACCAGATCTAGATCTTAGAGTATATGTAAGGTGAACTAAAAAATGACTATAACAAGATTTACCATGTAAGAACCAAATTTAATCATGTTCAACACCATTATCCAGCCAATATGAACCATTGTATTAAATATTGTAAAACACAGAAGCTTCTTTCATTACATAGGTATCTCCATGAGTCATGCGCGTGACAAAACTAGCAGCATAACTCTACAATTTGACACACACTAAACTGTGAAAATCAATACATATATATAGGGGTGGGGAATTTCCCTTCACTACCCATGCACTTCTCAAAATAGGTCACATGCTAATAATAGTCATGTGCCTTTACAAAAGGTTGCACAACATGCAAGTGTTCTAAAAATAGACTTCTTATAGTTAACTCTGGGTAGAAATCCTATTGTTAGCCTAAACTATGCATGGTGCTCAGTTGTTGCTTGTTCCCAAAATACCATTGCATGGACTAAAATTTTTCATGTCTTTATGTGCTCAGCACGTTATCTCCAAGAATAGCCCTTATCCACAAAATGACGAAGTCCTAAATTCAAAGTGTTCTGGCATGTGCTTATTCTGTTATTCTGCCACGACCTCAAATGTGCCTTGCTCTAGTGCACGTATCTTTTATGTGCCTTCACCTTAGAGAAATATGTTATATGATCAACAAGAATTTATTCAATGGTTACGCAACCACCTGGTGGTTATGTAGCTACCCCGGTGGTTATGTAACCATCACTTTATGCAAAGCGGTGGTTGCGTAATCGACACGACGGTTACGTAACTACCTGTCTGCATTAGGTGGCAATCCTGTGTGATATGGTTCCAGAACTTGGGAAATCAACTGTTGTAAATTTTTTAGCTTCCCAATTGATTTGTTTCACCTCTCCATGCATCCCTGAGCTGAGCATCTATAAATACAAGCATTTTGAAGGATTCCAATAATTGATTTTGGGTGAATTCAATTGTGAGCAAAGTTGGAGAGTTGGATTCTTTTCTTGTTGTTCATTATGAAGAGTTCTTAATTTTTTGAGAGATTGTGAGCAAGTCGATACAATTGGGAGTATTCATCTTTCTTGAAGGATAATTTGGTAGTAAGTTATATCATTTTAGATTACATAGTGAAGGGGAGCTAATTTTCTCACCGACTAGAGTTTTTCCCACCTTGGGTTTCTCCAAGATAAATCTTGTCTCATTCTTATCTCTCTCATTTCAATTTGCAGTTAATTGTGTGTGAATTATTACACTTTAACTTGGTTAATAAAGAACTCATATATTTAATTCGTATTTCACGACCATAATGATTTGTTGATTGTTAGAATTAAGTAGTTATCACAAAATTACAACACCCCCCGAATGAGACAATTGATAGACTATGGCCTTTAGTGTAATTTTTGTAATAGTGGGTTATCTCTCAACCTCTGGGACTTGTGGGCTTGAGATAACCCTCTAGAGAAAGTTGGTTCTTGCTCATAAACCTACCTACAACAAACTACCCCTAATACAGGAAAGTAAACTACCTAATCCTATTCTAAACTTCTAAGGAGATAGGGAGACAGAATGCATGAAAATAAACCTACACTAAAAGTGGTGATACACCAAGAAAGGAAGGTGTTAATCACTATCCAACTGCCTGAAATGGAGAGAGGTGAGAAATGGAGAGGGTGGACAAGATGCACCACAGACCAAAGATGGATTCACACACAACACTATTTTTACCCAAATAAACCAAACTCCCACAACCTGCAATAAACGTCAAGATTATGCACAGTATACCCTGCAATGGAGAGAGGCAAGTAGGGATAATAAAATATGCAAAGCATGGACAAAATGTATCACAAAACATAGTCTATTGATTTGTTAAATTTTTCACATTATATTATAAATAGGAAAGAGGCAATATAATGCCATTACAAAGCTTGTAAAGGAGGCTTAAACTCCACATTCAACCCAACAGAGAAGAGAGAGAGGGAGAGAGAGAAAGAGAGGGTAGGAGGAAAAATGACTAACTCCTTTACAAATGAGCCTCATGTTACAATTTATAGAATGAGAAAGAGAGAGAAGTGTAATCCCAAAATTCAGTTTTTAACCACTTGCAAGTGACTATAAATGAGGGTAGATGATAATATTTGACTTGCAAAAATCTTTCCCATGCTAATTTACAACTTACAGTACAAGAAATTGGCTCCCCATGCTCATTTAATGTTCTCTCAACCACCTGGATATCTCTTTTTTGGAACTGGGTCTATTTTCCACAAAATTCACAATCACATCTTTATCAATTTCTAGATTTCTTAATCCTTGTATGACATTCTTGGATCCACGATTCCAATGAGACTAATTTTGTGAAAATCCATTGAGAAATTCTCAAGTTATGAACTTCTGAGCATATGCAGCTATTTTGAGTTTATCAGGCTTACTCTCATTTTACGGGACTGAGTCTTTAATTCTTTGCTCGAAAGATCATTTTAAAATATTTTCCCCTTTCTCTAAAGTATTTGCATAAATTTTTGAATTATTTTATCATTAAATTTTTCAGGGATGCCTTTCTTTTTTTTGTAATGATTGGAGTTTGGTTTAATATTTAGAACATTTCCATCTCAGTCAACTCGATCAAGTTGACACTTCACTCACACTACGAGCTCACAGGCCTCTCTCTTCTCATGTGTTCCAAGTCACATGCCTTATCTTCAATCTAATCTATTTATATTACCTTCAACCATTATTTGGGTGTCCATATTGGCAGCCATTCCTTCATCATTCACCAACTCCCCTTGCATTGGGTTGACCACTCCACATGTTACTTTGACTCCCATGCGACACATGTCAATCACCTAGTGACTCGGACCTCCATTTTACATATTGCTGACTCACTCTTTCCAATGCACTGAGTCACTAATTCAAACACCGACCCCCTTGTTTGTATTTTAGGCTTGACCCTCCCGTGGAGAACTCATCTCGGTGTGGCTCATGCAGCTTGTGCATCCATCTTCTGCATCACCCGACATGAGGACCTTATAGACCCCTTCACACCCACACTAGTTCTCACAATATGGTTTGACCCCACGAATGGTCGCTGACACACCTGTCACCCTTATCCCTTTCTATTTCAGCAAAGTTGGGTTTTCACGTCCCGCAAGGCCCTATTTCACTCGAGCCACCTAGGACCTGATTCCCCACCTTAGTTGCACTGTGAAGACTTGCGACGTTTTCGGCCTTTCATGAAAAGCTCATCCCTTGGGCTCCTTGAGACATGATTTCACACCTTGGCCACACAGACCATCCCATACCCCAATCTGTGGGCTCGTTGAGTTGGCTCGATGAGCTAACTTCTCCGCTTCGACGTATTTTGACTAAGTTCCCTGGCTCACTCAAAACTCGCTCGGGACTTTTGAAACTTTGTTACTCTTGCAAGCCTACACTATCTTATTCTTTAACCTATTTGTTTTCTAAATGTGCCACAGTCATCAGGTATTTCTTGCATATGAGCTTGAGTTTGATAAGGCTCTCAGTTTTTTGAATTTCCATGCTCAGAGTTGAAAATAGCTCACTCCTTTGTTATTCCATCTGCACAATATTTAATGAGCTCTTCGATTGAACGTGATAGGCCCTTCGTTATAGATCTCGACATCTTCATTTCAATGGGCTCCATTGTAGTCATATTTCCTATACCTTCTATCTACCCCAAGCGTGTTGGCCTATCACCTAGCATGCATTGGGCACTCACCCGAGGCGCATAGGGCGTCGAGCCCCTCCTTTATGTGAGCTTCACAAGAATGTTCCGCCATTAATAGAGGATGGGTTCCGGGAATAGAAATATATGCATTTACTTAAAATAGAAAGTATAGATACTAGATCAAGGAAGTGATGTACCATAAATGTAAATAAACATTGTAATATCATAAAAAAAGCTAGATCTAATCCATAACAACATGAATAACACAAGGGTTTATACCCATAAACAAAGATATCCAGAATAACACACCATATATTAATTTAAAAACATTTCCAATAGCCATCATTACATCATACTGGGGTAATACTTACACTGAATATATCTCAAGAAATACCATCTCAAATCCCTACAAGACTACTATGCAATAGAAAAACCTAGCTACACTGTTCTTCCATCTCATCCCTGGTTGTTCAGGCCTGAATGAACCTACATTTATGCATATATGCCTAGTAACAAAATTCTTTCAACACTTTGTTGCCTCTCTAACTTTGTTTATTTTGGACCCAAGCATTCCCTTAAATATAATTTGGATTCACCGCCATAGTTTCACCTATGAACAAATCACATGCCAAGTGGAAATGTGGTCCTTCATGATCGATCGATTGCTTATTCCAGCTTGCAAAGGCCTCCATTAACTGTAATGATCCTCCTAGGAATATTCCATACATGGAATATTATTTTCTTGACCTCCAAAGCTCTAAACTGGCACCTTATCCATTCATCACACCTACTCAGGCCCTCACATGTTTCTCCTATGACACTACCTTCAAAATACGGCTAAGTCCCCAAACCCTCTTTTTCTTTCGTGCACCAACCTCTTCGCCTTTGCATTTTTTCTTGAGTTCCTTCTTACTCGCTTACCTTGTGCATGCGCACTACTTCTGCCTTAGGACTTAGTCAATTTAGGGCCCAACATTACCCCACACTACATGCGTTATCCATCAGCGGAAACACTCTACTCTTTCATCAAAGAATAAAGAATAGGAGAAATGAAATAATTTGTAATTGAATAAGGAAATGGAATAATAAAGGGATCACGTTACTCTTGCATGAGGAGTGGGCAGTCTATTTTCATGGATGCTTCAATTTTATCCTAAACATCTACCTCACCCTGCACATGTTGAATTAAATCACCCACCAACGCACTAACCTTGTCAGAAGTTAGCTCATCTCTCTTATCCTTCACCATATCTCTGATGTTTTCCTTCTGCTTGCTAAGGTCATCCAACCTGTCCATCCTATAAGTGACTTAGGGGTAAAATTCCTTTAGTTTACTTTTAATCAAAACCCTCAAGGTTTCAGTCACCTCTGATTTCTTCTCGACTTATGCCAAGATCTTATTTCACTCCACCTTATTGCCCTTATTTTTCTCTTGAAACTCCTTCAAATCCACCTCATGGCTAGCAACTAATATGTTTGTTATCCTATCTTTGTTAGCATTGTTATCATACACAGCTTCAGCCATTTGTGTCACAGTCTTCGTTGAGGTAAGGAGCTCAGAGTACAGAGTTATTGTCTCCCAAATCTTCAACTTTTTCTTCTTCCTTTTTGCACATCATCACCTCTTCTGCTAAATCTAATGTAAGTGGTTTCCTCTCCATGGTGAGTATGCACATCAAGTCTTCCAAGCAGTGCATGGTCGACTCATACTTCTACTCAGGAGGGGCTAGGTCTAGGTGCTTTAAGATAATGGAATTTGAAATAACCTCTACCTTCTTATAGACTTTGTGCACCTTCACCTTTTCATCCCTTAACTCACACCTTAAATTTCCATTGATCAGTTCCTCTTTTTTAATCTCCCTATCCCTCGCAATGATCTCCTCATTCTTTTTCCCAAGCTTATCCTCCAAGACTCTTATCCTATCATTTCTACCAAAAAGTCTTGCTTCCATCTCCACCGATACTTTTTTGAGCACATTGCAAACTTTCTCATCTGATAGTTGTTGGGAATTCACAAGAGGGTTTACTCCCTTGGCATCTGGTGTCTTCATCAATGCATCACTATTAACCTCAAACTTGGGCTCATCAACGTGGGACTCAAAATCCTAGGATATCATTTTCCTTGTGTGTGGGTATGCACCCTCTTCATCAAAATAAGACCAAGCGAGGAGTTGATCTGTGGGCACTATGCTTTGGAAATACGCATAGTACCTTGTTTGGATCATTGATGTAAGTCATGGCATGCTCCTGTGCTGCTACTATGCCCTTTCCACATGTGCGCACTACCTTGGGGAAACTTACTACCAGGCTAGGATCTCTGCCCATGCTTCCATACTCTTTCCCTACACTCACACTCTCCTCTGCTTCCTTTAGCACTTTGTCGATGTTGTGCTCCACCTCATGCTCCACCAACTGTTGTATAATACCCACCACCTCCTTCTCTACTGTGTCATCTATCTGTTCTCTAGTCAGGGTCGGGGTCTTCTGAGCATGCATGTCTACTTCCTCACTTCCTCCTATATTGTGAGCACCTTCTTCATAGTCATTCTACTCTTCATCAGACTCATGTACATCATGAATAGGGGGACTCTTACCTTCTTTGTGCTCTTCATCCTCCTCCTCAGAGTCATCACCCTTCATGCTCTTTTTCTCCTCAGAGTCTGAGCTTTGTGCCACTTTCTGCTTCTTCTTCACCGAGTGACTCCTCTAACACATGGGACTCTTCTTTTTCTGGTATCTTTTCCTTAACATGAGACTTCTTCCTCCTTGTGTAGGTACTTGGTCCTACACCTGACTCCTATGCTACTATAGTCTGAACGGTATGCACATTTGGCGCCTTGCTTGTTGTGGTCTCTACTCTTTCTCTCTTTGTTGCCTTCTTCAAGGCAGGGTCCTCCAAGATAGATACATCATCCTCCAAGTACGCACCCTTCTCAAACTTGGGCCTAATGTGGATATATACTCTTACCACTATTTTACCTACAATAGGAATTGACACTAGCTTCACCATATGTACTTCATGGGAGACATAATTCTCCACATACATGCACTTCTTAGGGTAAACTAGACTTTGGCGTAGCACACGGTAATCCTGATCTACCTCACTTAGATCAAATATGAAATTATTTTCCTCCTTGAACATGTTGACCACACTTTGAAAGTACTGCGCTGTGAAGGAAAAGGGTAGTTTACACCAAGGGATTTTTGTTCCATCAGTTAAAGTAAATCTGCCTATGTAGAAGTGTTGGTATACACCGAAATTAGCCTCACCATCCACCAAGGCTGGCAGTTGCTCTAGGATTCTCCATTCTACCCTGAATGCATCATGCATTCTCTTAGACCACTTCTCCAAGTGCACTTTGTATGGTGTAGTCATCGAGTCACAAGTGTAGGATTCAAACCTCTTCACGGTGGAGGGGTCCTCATCAGGCTATTCCCATACATAGTTGTTCGGCCCATCAGGCACTCCAATCTCTAAAAACATAATAGTAAGGATAATATTACCATACATAATCTTATCTCCATCATGTACCACATTTATAATCTCCTCCACAATGAAGGCATAGAGGTTGTATATTTTTCCTTCTAAGATCTTCTTAAAAATGTTGAACCATCTTTTGTTCACTTGCATCCAGTGCTCCTATCCATTTAGCTTGGTAAGTAGATGCGTAGCCATCTTCATAGTTGGGTTTGTGATCTTGCTAATGTAAAAGTAGTGCAAACCCTTCTTATACTCGTATTATGCGGTTGTCTCCTTGATTGCATCCTTATCATCCAAATCATCCTCCATTGATTCTCCTGTGCATATAAGTCCAGTGTACTTTGAAATCAACTAGGTAGTTAGGCACATTCTTCTTCCTGCAAAGTAGAAATAATCCTCATGTATGCGTGACATCAACCACTGGTACAACCTATCGGGTTTACCAAAATAGGGAAACTCATAGAGTTGTAGGAGTTCAGCCTTCTCCAACGTGGTTTTCACCGAGTCATCATAAACAAGCTTATCATCCTGTGTCCTCTCTCCAATTAGAAAAACTAACTCCATCTCCATCTCCTTTTCTATGGTATCTGTTATGTGGTTATAATCACTTATGGCCATCTTACACACATGAGAAACCCACTCCATTCCCATCAAAATGCCATCTGGGTATTGCATTTCCGTGTACCATTCTTCATTAAAACTAGTTGATACAAAAGGTTTTCCTTTTCCCTTCTTTAGTGAAACATTAGATCCCTTCCTTGGTGTCATTTCTTCTCATCCGATCCTTGTAATATCTTCCTTGCTTCTTTCCCTAACTCTTCTCAGTCTTGCGGATTTACTCCTCTGCGAAAACTCCAAATCTTGTGCCCTAGCTCTGCAAACCCTAACCTAGAAAGCATTCCTTCCACAAGATGACATAACACCCATGGGAATCCTCCAAACACACTTCTCCACCCATCCCGTGTACTCCCTTTCCACTCTGGTTCACAAATCGTTGAATCTTCTATTATGCATGCAAATCTCCACAAATTTTCTTCACAAGGATGCCCTAGTTCACAAGAGCTCTTCAACACAAACACAAGGTAAAAGAATAACTCACCCCTGACCTTCTATTTATAGCTTTTTTATTTTTCTCGCACAAACTCTGATGCCACCTACCAATGTACAAATGCAATAAAGTCATCTTTTTCTAATGACATCCCTCTGTGTGTTTTGTCTAGCGCTTTCCCTCCCCACGCAAACTCACGTGAAAATTTATGTAACCTTCTAGTGCGCAAGACTTCTTTGACAACAAACTAACTTACATGCACTCCCCGTGCTGAAGTATGTCAACCTCTATGTCATTTACCAAGTTCTTTCCTTCTCCTACCTCATGTTTCTCCTACACTTTTTACCCTTGCGCATGGTTTTCTCAAAGCCTTTTCACACCAATCTTCGCTGATCACCTCTGCTACGTGCTTTTCATGAACCCTACGTGCTTTTAATTTTCTCACTTGGGCCACCTATGTACATCATTCCCAACACTTCTCCTTTGAAACTTCCACCCCACACTAAATAGATGTGCGGTCCTCTACACATAAAAACCCTTTCAAAATTAATAGGCTATCGGTGCACAAATGCCCAAAATGAAAAGACAAAGCAAAGTGACGAAAAAGGGAAACACAAAGAAAGGAAACTGCATTAAGGGAAATCCTAAGCTACATGGCAATACTGCCTTATTTACAAACACACCGAAGACTTATTTATAGTAGGTCTTCAACCTACTCCCATTAAAATGACCAAGAAACATTGTTCCATCCAGCACTTGTAACTAGAAAGTGCCAAAATCAATTATATAGGATATAATATATGGCCCCAACCAATGGGCTTTAAGCTTCCCAAGATGGCGCAGAAACTTAGAATCATAAAGTAGAACCATCTTCCAACCTCAAACTTATTTTTCTTAATGTGTCTATCATGTCATGCCTTCTTCCTAGCTTTATCCATTTTCTAGCTCCATTGTGCTATTGTACGCCTTTCACCTAACTGCATTAACTTGTCAATCCTTTCCTCAAGCACTTGTTCATCAGCTAAACCTCCTGTGTGCGTAATACGTAGTGATGGTAACATGAATTCAACAGGTAACACCTCCGCTCTAAACACCAATTGAAAATGTGTGGCCTTGTTTAGTCTTTTATAAGTAGTTTGATATGGCCATAACACAACAGAAACTTTATCATCCCAGTCCTATCTACCAACATCACAAATCTTGGTCAACGTGTGATTCAAAATTTTATTAAAATCTTCCACTGTCCCATTAAATTGTGGGTGATAAGGGGTGGTCTTGTGATGGGCCACCATGAATTCTACCAATATGATTCTGACTATCACATTTAGGAAATGAATACCTCTATCACTTGTTAAGCTCAGTGGGCATCCATACTTGCTGATTATATTCTCCCACAAGAATCTAGTTGTTGTCACCATTGTGTAATCCTTTGTAGGCACCACTTCTACCCACCATGTAAGATAGTTTGTGCATGTAATGATATAACATGAACTTGTCCTTCACGTGGCTGGGGAAATACGTCCTATGAAATCAATTTCCCATTTCTCAAATGGCTCTACACTGGCGATAGGCCTTAATGGCATCTCATCTCTTTTCCTAGGTTTACCAAGGCACTGATAATGGTCATAGGCCTTGCAATACTCGATACAGTCCTTGTAAACTGTTTCCCACCAAAGGCCAACTAAAAGGATCTTCTGTATGGTCACATTCCCCACATAGTTTCCTCCTACAATTCCACCATGAGCCTCTTCCATGATTACAGTGCGCTCATGTTCTAGTACGCACTAGCGCAAAACCTCATCACGACCTAGCTTGTATAAGTCTCCACCAATTAACATATAGGGTGCGACGTGTATGGCTAACTACTTCCTTTCTAATGCCTTCATCCCTTTTGGCACCCCACCCATTTGTAGGAATAACGCAATATCTTCTAAGTCAGCGGATGCGCGTTATAGCCTGAATAACTGTGCATCTGACATTGTATCCTTGACGTTATGTGCATCCTTACCCGAGGTAATTCTTTACAAATGGTCAGGTCCCAAATTACTTTTCCTAGTTTCACCACAACCATAAAATCAAACTCCTAAAACAATAGTATCCAACGACATATGCACCCTTGCAAAATGGGCTTGTTCACTAAGTACTTTAATGCCATGTGGTCTGTGTAGAAAATAAAAGGAGTCACTAGCAAATACTTCCTGAACTTGTGCAAGTGCATGTATATAATTGATAATTCCTCATGCTCTGTGGTGGTATAATTTTGTTCTTCTGGAGTAAGCTTCCTACTAGCAAAGCACAAGGGATGATCAACAATCCCCTCTCTAAGATGTGCTAAGATTGCTCCAATCCCCATCCTAGATGCATCAACATGCACATGAAAAGGTTTATCCCAAGAGGGAAAATGTAAAATGGGCACGGTGGTAAGCTTTTCCTTCAGTGTGTCAAATGCCACTTATTGCACCTCTCCCATATAGAACTTAATTTTATGTTTCAATAGCTTTTCTAGGGGCACGAAAATCTAGGCATATCCCTTGATGAATTTCCTATAGTACCTTATATGCCCTAGGAACCCACACACCATGCTTTGACTGGTAGGCTCCTCTAATCCCACTATAACAGAAAAATTTTGCTAGGGTCTACCAGTAAGCCTTCTTTACAAATAATGTGTCCCAAAAATGTGCCAAAAGGAGTGGCAAAAACACACTTCTTAATATTCAGGGAGATGCTCAACTTCCTGCATCTCTCAAACATCAACTATAGATTGTCACAATGGTATTTTACTAATCTGTAAATTGTCTAGTCATCCAGGTAGACTTGAAGAAACTTGTGAATGAAGTCCTGAAACGCCTGAACCACAATGCATAAAAACACAGTAAGCACGTTCTTCAATCCAAAAGGCATTACCGTATAGGAAAAAATTCCCCATTCAGTGGTGAAATTTGTCTTCTCTTGGTCTTCCTTTGCAATTCGAACTTGGTGATATCCCAAAAATCCATCTGTAAACAAATAGATCTTGTGCCCAGCTACTCCTTCTAGGATCTCCTCAGTGAACGGGGTTGGGAAAGGATCAATTACACATACTGCATTCAAATCCCTATAGTTAACAAAAAATCCTTATTCTCCCATCCTTTTTGATACTGATGACCATTGGGCTTACCCATTCATAATTCTTCAATGAATTCTATGATCCCAGATGCTATCATCTTATCAATCTCCTCCTTAACTTTGACATGCAGATTTCGATTCATCATGTAAGGTCTCTTCCGAATCGGGTGCACACCATCCTTAACTTGATTCTCATTTCTCCTAGTGAGGGGTGAACTCCTTTTAAGTTCATGGTACCCCGCACTGGAAACAAATCCTTAAAATCATGCAGAAGCTCAATAATCTTTGAGAGCTCCTGGTCTGTCCAGTAGTCCCCAATAATAGCTTCCGTTAGATCTACCTCTGTACCAATGTTAACCTTATTTGTCTCCAATGGCTATGTAAGCACATGTTTTCTCATCATTGTTATCTAACACTTCGTGCATACCTTTTGTATGGCTAACATCCAAGTTATCCACCTCTTCATCGTCTATCAAGTAGACCAACTTTCCTTTCTCCTTCTCCAGGAAGGCACACTCAAGTTGTAATTCTTCTACCTTCTTCCTCCAGAAAATCACGCCCCCAACTCTGGTTCACCTAAAAATCTCTAGAATCTTCTCCTCATCCATGGCACTATCTCCCAAGGTAAGGAGCTTAACTACCTGCAACGCCTCATTCACCGATGGATTAGTACTCTGATATTCAAATGTTTAAACAAGATACGTCATTAACTCCTACCAGTTCCATGTCTGATGTTGCAACTCTGAATGAATATACCAGGCATGCACATGAAGCCCTGTAAGGTGGAATAAAAACTATGCACCCATAGGGAATGGGGTAAACTTCCACACCTCCCATCCAAGTCTTCTCACACTCACAAACATGGCATGAGGCATGTCGGTCCCTTTCCATCATAGTCGTAAATTTGAGATGGTGCATTACTTTAGAGAAACCTAACAGAGAGTGATTCTCACTTCACACCACTCTAGAAGATTATCTCAATATGTCACTATACGCACCCAAAATTGCATGTGCTACATTGTCGTAAAAATAGTTACAAAAGTCCCCAATGATGATTTGGGTCCTTTCAAGAAGGTGTTCAAGCTCCAAAGACCATTCGCAGTGCATATTTGTCACCTAGACATCTTTACTTAGCCTTCACGCGCTTTTTCCAACTTCCTACCTCTTTCTGCGCATGTGTTGGCCTTTAGTGCCAGGACCGCCACCCTACCTGGGTGGCGGTTCTGAAACTGACACCCAAAACAGGGCAGCGGTCCTGCCCACTTTTTCTAGAATCCTTCATGCATGTTTTAACATGTGATGGTTCACATAACTTCACTTTTTGCATGCATCCGTGAGCCAAATTGTCTAAATGTAACATCCCCATTTTAAGATACTAGAACAAGGGAAAAAGTTTTTTTTTTATATATAAAACGTTCCCTGTTATGAATTATATAATTCAAACACACGTTCAAGTTTTAATAATTGTTCTCTGTCCAATTAATGCAGTTTGGATCACACAATTTCCTTTTAAAACTAATGTTCTCTGTTCACATATTTGCAATATGGAACACACATTCAGTGCCATTCAATCATATAACAGATACCATATGCTACTATAAATGACTCGAAGAACTACCGACCTCCCACTTTATGGCTCGGAGTTTCAGCAATCTCTCATTTCATGACTCGGTGACTTTCCGATCCTTCATGTTAATTCATGCATAGTATAATGAATATACAGGGTTCTTTTACCGTTTCCGGTTATCGAAGCGATCCATTTAAGAAGCCTATCTGAATATCTATTACTGATATTCATCTGACATCCTGCATCTTAAACTAGGTGATTAGGACAATGCAACCAGCACTTGCGATACTTTGGCCAAATATTTTCACAAGCTTTGCATGATCATATTCCTAGATGTGATACACACTAATGGAATATGTCCTTCACCTCACTTCATCTGTTATCTAGAATGGTCTTTCCTGGTCTCTACCAGTCCTTCCATTTAAGGTCAAACTCTAACCTCAACTAGCAATATGAACGAGTATAGGAAGTTACTCATGGTAACTAAAGATACGCAGACATACGGTGTCGTTCCTAGACAACTCCATGTGTCTAGTTACCTTTAGTCCTCTAGAGTCACTCCGTATACGTGATCACATTTCTATCCCCAGCCAAGAACTTATTATCCAGCTTATGTAAACTTGATGATTTAATTCAGAAGGGCATTGTAATATGTCCGCTATAACATCGTGTCATCATGAAGGCCCCACCTTCACAAAGACACCATATTGTAGCTAGCGTATGTCAATGTCCTACGGAATCCTCTCATCGAGGGTACACATCTAGCTCAATTGTGATTTGGTTATAATCTTAGTATTTAAGATCAACTTTCAGCAACCGTGTTGATCCTTTATCCTTGTTCTTGTTACAATTGTATGTAGCTAAGAGAGACTTAATCCATCTTCTGGCTTAATACGCATCTCCTCCTTCATACCGAAGGATTGCATATTCACTTCTTGGCTCCTTTCTTATTCTTTATACTAATTAGTCCATTATCGATAAACCTAATAAGTTTAACCTATTAAACTTAACCAAGTTTTTCCACAACTATAAACAAATTAAGAATTCCATCTTATTAGACGTCATTTAAACGAGGTATAATTCTAAATGAATTTATTCATTTATCCTCCTTAACCTTACTTAGTTAAGGTCTGTTAACAATAGATATGATTTCCCATATCTTTATTTTCTGAATTTAAACATTTGAGGCTATTAACGAATTCCGAATACAAGGTTTGGCTGCCCCTAAGTTATTTGATATCCCTTAGCTTTCAAACTAATCCTGAATACCTTCCAATTAGGATTTCATGTTTGTCTAAATCTTTTTAATGTCAATTCAAAATTCATCTTAACCCAAGTATGAACTAATTGCACATTTCAACGTAAAAGTTGCATTCAGGTAAAGAATAGATGTTATTTCCTTTTAAATTCATCCATTAACATTTGAATAATTCCAAGTCAAGGAATAATGTTATATTCTCAAACTTATTCAACAATATCAAATTGATACAGTTATTGAAAATATCACACTTTTACTTGTATTCATCCATCAGATTTACAATCTATACATTTGCCAGTCCAAACGACTGGACTTTGTTTATATCAAACAACATTACAACTCATAAAGATAGAAGAATGTAACTTCTTCCTTTCTCATTTCCTCATGGAGGAGTATTAGCTATCAATACAATCCATCTTTAGTTAATCAAAGAAGTATCAGAAAACAACCATGTCTTCATTTATACTCAATTTTCATCTGCAAAATTACTTGCACGGGTCAGTTCATTGAACTGAGCATATTAAGCACTTGTCTCTAAAATGAGGTGCTTTTAATTAACTGTCTCAATAAAAGAACCCTGCTTTTATGAAACATTAATATGAACATCATTCAAGAATTAAATACCAAAAAGGATGAACAACATATCAACTCAATCATCCAATAACCCTCCTAATCAGACAAAGGATTACTGCCCTCTTTCCCAAATAATTATTACAAGAAGTAATTTCCTTCAACAGTTCCAGATTACAAACATCTGTAAGAACTAAAAACACAACTATGCAACTGTTGTTCTAACATAAATGCTATCAATTCCATTCTCTTACAATAGTTGTGAATTCAAAAGATAGATCTTAACTAAAATCTAACCCGAATTATTGTCCCTTCCTTCATACAACTCATCTAATTTCAAGCAATCAAACGCTGAAGAGAACAAGCAAACAACAATTAAATACCAATGCTTAACCCAAGCAGTAAGAAATCCGTTCCATAACAATTATAGATTTCCAACTGTATGAGAGAAAAATGATCATTAATTCAAATTATCCATTCACACTCTCTTTCTTTTCCTCATAGCTGTACTAGAAGTTTTAATCCAAACGTGATATCAATCAATGATAACAGTCCAAAGAGAAATAAACGAAAATCAATAATCAAATATAAGGGAGCAAGATCATATCACCTCTTCTACTGTCTATCTAAATACCTCTTATTTAGAGCAGACATACTCCAATAGTATAATTCATTTAGAGTAGTATATTCAGTAATTGAAAACTACTATTACCTTTCCAAAAATTTGACCAGAGTTCATTGCAACTAGTCTATAAACATTAGTACCAAAAGAACCAGCAGGCAGAATACCATATCAAATTAGTACAGCAAAGTAAGATGCTACAATAACCTTACTGTCCCAGGGAACCCGTGTTTTATGCAAATAAAAAAAAATCAAGGAATTATAACTCGCATAACAGTCTATTAATATCACCACAGCTTTGTTTTTCTCAAATGTTTCCACGCACTGAACTCATAAATACAATATTCGCATAACAATGCCTTTATCAATGCAAACCCACATAGGGTAATAGATGCACAAGCAAGGTACAGTCAAAACAATCTCAACAGCAAGCCAAATCTCATTTGTTTCATTCATTTGCACAGAAACACTAAGCCATGTTCGTTTTTATGATGACAGTTCAGACTAGAAGATCAAAACGCATCCAAAATGCATAATAAAATCCTCTTTCCCATTACCTTCAGTTTTCGAAGCAGCAAAAAGAAAACATAATTCATTAATGATTTCAATAAGAAGAACAATCATTTTCTTCAAACACCTGAGAATACCCAAGTCGTGTTCATTCTTTTAAGGACAGTTCAACCAAACATACAAATCATCTCATATTTTCATTTTCACAAGAATGCTCAGAACTCCGAAGTGATATTCATTTAGCTAATGTATTTATTAGCACAACCCAAAATGGTAATAAAGCGAATACCCAACACTGCCAAAACGAACCACACAGCAAGGACAATGTTTTCAACTTAATCATTATGCAAAGAATGCTCAAGCCGTGTACAACAAAAGAAAACGACTCAACTCGAAATCATCTCAACGTAACAGCCAAATCAAATAACCAAAACCCCCATCATAAGAGCAGGGTTGTTTTAATGAGACTCTTAAGCAAAAGCAAGCGGTTTAAGGAGAAGGGCTTAACATGCCTATTAATTTTTCTTGTGGCTCGAAGAAAACCACGCCCACTAGAGTTGTTTCTCTCCACGACATCCTCGGCCAGGTTTTCCAACCAGTCACTAACTTCCACAGGCTCAAGAATAGCCTTTGTTTTTCCAAAGAATAGAGATAATAATCAAAACACAGCTGGTTCGACAGAACCATGGAGAAACAAAATGTAGAACAACTAAAATCCAAATGCACACAGCAACAAAAATTTTCCTTTTTCCTCTATCCTCTTTCCAAGGCGATCTGGTCGCTAAGACCAAGATAATTAATGCATTAAATGCATTGCTTTTCTTCATTCCTCATGCCACCGCCGACTCGGGTTGGTGAGTTTCCAAATTTCAAATTTGCATATAAATTCCATTTAGTTTCTAAGCTAGTTGGACGCCTCCAACTTTTCTTTGTTCCCGCCAAACTTGGCGTTGTACATGTAAGGGCTTCATTTATTGTCCCATTAAATTTCTTACCTTCCCCCCCTTATCCTTTCCATCCACATGGGTCTATGCGTCCCCTTCCTTAGGTTAGGATTAGTCTAGGATTTTAATAGTCCATATCTAGGTCATTCACCTAGTTCATAGGTTAATGGAATTTATATCTATTTTCTCCCTTATGAAATCTAAAATCCATATAGAATAGTAGTTAGGGTATAAGATAAAACTTAGGGGTTGGTTAGGGTTTAATCCCCTAATATTTAATTAACTAGTTTCCATATCAAGTCTTTCCACCTAACAGTCATATTCAACATTAAGCAGGACATTTCGTCCTAAGTTCCACATACCTGTGCCACTTGCATCCAGACCCTTATCGTCTTACGCTGTCTAGCATTACAATGGTGTGTGGTTTGAGAATCGAACCTTTTTCATTGGCATCTACGTACCAGATATTCATACCTGAAATCAGGTGCTGCAACATTTATATCAACCTTCAATCTGGTTTAAAAGTAAATCGACAAAGCAATCATAAGAAGGCCACAGCATACCTTGGATCAATGGAATTGATTCAAGGCATGCTGTCAATCAGCGAATAGAGTTTATCAAGCATACGACAAGTATGTTGTCTCATTAGCAATCATACAAGCAATAATAAATTTTGTCCCAAGTATCAAGTTACAGCAAACAAGGGTCCAGATCAGCAACACATTCCTCTAAGATCAAAAGATGTGTCTTAACATATTTATCTTCATTTCTGCAGTTACAACATCATGAAAGGTAATTACCATGATAACTCACAAAAATCAAGGCGTTACACTAAAATTAGCTTTGATTGTTTGGTTCTCCTTCCTCGTATTTTTAAATATATTTAATTGGTTGGAACTACTCCTTCTTGCCTTGTGCATGAAGGCACCTCCCATCCTCCATTCCTATATATTCCATGCTTATATTCAAGAAAAAGGGGGGGGAATGAGAATTTTTGTGTATCTTGCATTGTATTGCTGCTACGATCTTGCTAGGAATTTCATAGCCAAGCTTTGATCTCTTGTGTTATCTCTCTTCTACTTGCATTGCATCCAAACTACCTTCAAGTTGCCATTGCTCAAGCGCCATCCTCTTGTTGATGTTCTTGCATTCCCAATTCCTTGGACTCATATGGACACACAGAGAAAGAAAAAGACAAACTAAGGGGAAAAATTACTACCCAATTGAATTTACCTCTATTCTGTGAATTCCAAGTTGGATTTGTTGTTTGATTCCCTTCATTCATGTAATTCAACATTGTTATATCATATAAAATAGAATAGAAATCATTTTCTTTTCATTTACAAGTAATTAGTTAATTTCCAAGAGGGTTTAAATCTTTCATAGCAATCCCCGGTGACGGATCCTCTTCTTCCCATCCCTGTGGATCTAAAGGAGAAAATATCTGTAGGAGGTTGTCTACGCATCATAGATCATTTGGAAAAGTACTTGTTTTAAGTTAGTTTAGTTTCAATACACTCAACACATGTGAATAACCACACCAGGTTATTTTTCTTGTTTAGTTTTAGTTTAGAGATATTTTAATTATTTAGAATAGAAGAAAATTGTTGTTTGTGATTATAATATTTTAGTTTTTTGACTTGTTTAGATTAGTTTCCTTTCAACATTAGCATAGATTGTTAATTTCATTCAATTTACATGGTCACTTCAAACTAGTTTAGCAATTATATTTAGTTAGGTAAACAAACCATAGGGAATTTACGCTACCTATTTATAGCCTCTAAATCTCCACTTTGTCAACTCGGCTACCAAGAGATCACACTACCAGATCTTAGTCATTAATCCTCCTATAGTTAGCCATACACATTCAACATCAGCTGCTCTGGCATGACATTGGGGGGTCAAGTGCGGTTGAAGATCACATGTTCATTTTCATCTGTACAGTCACCCACCAATGTGTTGTTGTTTTACGCAAAGTATAGGTAAGCATATTCCTTCTCTCCACTTGAAACCTCCACTAGGTCTCCATTTTGCATAGAAAGACATCAGGATTGGCTTCCCCAGTGTACTGTGGCAATTTCCTTCTTCCCAAGCATCTCACTGAGTGTGTTCTGACAAATTAAGTCTCAGTATCCTTCAGATGCCTTCCAACCAACTCGTATGTCCCATGCACCCAGTTGTCACAAACAATGCTAGTTATATCACTTATGGACTATGCATCATCCCATTGAATGACCCCTTCCTTTGATGATTGAAAAAACTTTGGGTCCCTGATGGTGCGCACATATATCTTGTTTAAGTATTATTCACCCAATGGCTCCACATACGGTGCAGACCATCCATTAGTCAGTGGAATGATCACACACTCTTCCTTGTTCTCAAAACTGATGTAGCCCTTATTGAAATGTAAATCAACATTGTTTGCATAGCACCAAGGGCACCCAAGTAATGTTGGGAAACTATCAGCCTCATCAAGCTCTAGGACCTCAAAGTCTCCAGTAAACATTTCCCCTTGAATAGTAATGGATGCACCTTTCAGCACCCCTAGAGGCATGGCCTTTGTCTTATTAGCCATGTACAACACATTCGAAGATGGCTGTAATGGGGGAGTCCCCATTTGATTTCATGCATCGAGAGTAAGGACATTGACCTCCGCACATGTGTCAATTAATATATTACTCAGGTGTCACCCATCAATGACTGCATTCAATGTGATTTCCTTATCATAATCAATGATGTGAGGGGGTAGGTTAGCATGTAAGACTTGTCTCTCATGCTCTCCTTCAACGCATGGTACCTTCTCCCTCAGCCATTCTCCCAACATGGGAATAATGTTCTCTTGCCGCAACATTTGACACGCTTCCCTAACCTCATCCATATCCTACTGAGGAACCTTGGCGCTCTTCTTCTACTCCAATTGGCCAATTTCTCCTTCAGGCACGGGATTTCTCCTTGCAAACTCCCAATCACCTCCATGGTTTCTTGGTAAACTTCCTTTTGGTGGGTAGGATCAAGATATTTCCCATATAACGCTTCTTCTCTTTTGATAAGGGGCTTCTACTTTGGTTCCTCTCGAGCGTGTGCAGCCTCAACGTGTGTAATGACCAAAACAAGCTCTAGCTTGAAATTAAGCACTACCCTCGACATCCATTGTGGGGTAGTCCTCTTTACACTCACCATCCCCATGCCTTTGTCTTTCTTCTAATTATTTCTCATATGGTCATACAACTCTAGGCACTATTCATCCTTGTGCTTCTTCCCACACCATGAGCATTGCAACAAATTAGGGCACTTGTGCTTGTAATGTTCAGTCGATACATAATTGTAACAGGTCCCATGGGGAAATTCACCTCTTCCTCCACGACTGTTACGACCTCTGAAACCTCTGTGAAAACCTCTTCCTCAACCTCCTCTAGCCATGTGCCCTTCATACTGATGATCCTTGGCCTTAGAAATGCTTCCAATGTTGGTTTGGCACACACTGAGATCAATGACGTCATGGATTTGGTCTATCAATTTGCAATCCTTGGTGTCATGAGTAGTAGAGGTGCAAATCCTGCAATAACAAGATGCGTTCTTATGGATTACGTGCTGCAATAATGAGCATCTACTTGCATCATGATATCCATGGCAAATGTCACAGTCTACTGACATGGCATGCACTGACTTTCGTGGGCATGTGTCCTTTGTACGTCCTTTTACTTCACAATCCATGCACCATAAACCACTGTGAGTCTCATGAGCTGAGTTCACAGATAATTTTTCTAGTTGCTTTTCCATTGCAGTAATTTGGGCTTCTAGGAATGGGCTAACTCCGGTGTCAAAGCTTCCCAATGCCTCAGTGCACAAGGCAAATTCCAAGGCCTCGCACAGATCTGTGAAGGTCTTTTGTGAAAGCGCCTTCTTGAACAGGGAGATCAATTCTCTGAAAAACCACTGAGCATGTTGTGATGGATGGATATCATATGATAACTTTGATATGAGAGTCTTAAAACACGCATCATACTCCCATGTGCTCTCTACCATACCTTGTTGGATCTCCTTTAATGAGTTGATGCTCTTTTATTCGAACTCAAGAATGTGAAACTCTGTCAAGAAGTCATCATGCAACGCGGTATAATCCACCTCCATCTGATGGGTGTCATACTTCTAGTATTAGCTATGTGTACACCCCTGCAACGTAGTTGTAAATTGACTTGCCTTCCTCTATCCCTTTGCATGCCATAACAACTCACATTTGTGCACATACTCTACGACATCTTCCACACCCTTGTAATCAGGTAAGTGAAGCAAAATCTCGTAAAACACTTGATGATGGTGTTGTGGGCCTTGCCCATCAGATCTAGAACCTTGACCTCCTCCTAAATTCCATCCACCACTAGCACCACTAGATCCACTAGCTCTTATCCCTATGTATCCTCCAAATCCTCCTCTTGTCACGAGTAAGGAGCCTGATGCAGTTGCGCTCTACGTTCTCACTGTCATGATAAACTGTCAGCATAGACTATCAGCGCACAGAGTCTGCCACTTACAGATGTGATACCCAAACTTTTTGAACCCACACCTTGCCCAAATGATGCACTAGATAAAATACCTCCAAGCACCGGAAATGTGTCTACACGGCCATAGATGGGTGTAATGTAAAATGATATCTACCTGAAGCCATTTGCTCACTAACACCAACTGAACTAGAAGTACTTGTCTCAGATACTAGAAAAATAAGCGCCAAGGTTTGGTCATCAGGTGGGCTAAGATGCATGCCTACAACTCTCCTTTCTCCAAATGATGAGCTCTCACCAGAAACTGAGGGGGTTTCTCTCCTATGTTTGCTAATATGGGGTATCACAGACTGCTTAGGTCTCATGTCCTCTAGGCTAACCTCAAATCCTTCTCACAACATCTACCTCCATAATTCCATCACACCTGCAACTTCATGTTGTCTTTCCGACTCCTTTTCCTGAGATTCATTATACTTGAGTTTCCTCTCCTCTCTCTCTGCCTCCACCGCAAGGTTTGCCATCTCCACCACACCAACTTCCGCACCCTGCACCTAGCGAGAGTTTAGCTAGCCATAAGAAATACTTCCAAAATTAAAGTATTAATCAAGATCTTGATGGCTAATGGTAAGGCATGCAAGAAAGATCCTTTGGGTTCTCGCATTAACTTGAACACAACAAGCTTCAGACAATAATAAGTAGAGATTGCATACTCCAACATGTAACTAGTCAACACACCTTTCCACCAGTGATCAACAACACGAGTCCAAGTTAGGTCAGCATCTTGCAACCACTGATATTCCTCCTAGGCCCAAACACAAGGTATATAGTACCAAATTTTCCTTGATGCATATGTTGAGAGTCATTTATACAACTCTACTTGGAAAAAATAGAAGAATGTCTCATAGAGCTTGTGATATAAATTATCCTCCACCCATTTACATGCATCAAACTCATATCTAGTGTTGAACCTCTGAGAAAATTCATCCTTTGTGCTTTTAATCCAGGTCTCAACATTGTCCAAGGTCAAACACTCTGTCATCACTCATTATTCTCTCAATAGCTTCAAAAGAGGTCCTGACAACAGAACCAAAATGCAGTCATCTTTCCTATACCTTCTATCTACCCCAAGTGCATCGGTCTATCACCCAACATGCGTTGGGAGCTCACCCGAGGCACATAAGGCATCGAGCCCCTATTTTATGTTAGCTTCGTGAGAATGTTCTACCATTAATGGAGGATGGGTTGCGGGGACATAAATATATGCATTTACTTAAAAATAGAAAGTACAGACACCAGATCTAGGCACTGGTGTACCATAAATGGAAATAAACATTGTGATAACATAAATAAGCTAGATCTGATCCATAACAACATGAATAACACAAGGGTTTATACCCATAAACAAATATATCCAGAATAACACACCATATATTGATTTATAAGCAATTACAGTAGCCATATTACATCAAATGGGGTCATCTCAGACCATATACCTCATGAAACAACATTCCAACCCTACAAAACTATTATGAATAGATATCCTAGCTACGCATTCCCATTTTAGCCCTTGTTCATACCTAAGTGCATACATATATGCCTAGTAACAACATTCTTGCAACACTTTTTCGCCTCTCTAATTCTATTTATTTCAGACCCAAGCATTCCCTTAAATATAATTTGGATTCACCGCCATAGTTTCACCCATCAGCAGATCACATGCAAAGTGGAAATGTGGTCCTTCATGATCGATCAATTTTTTATGCCAGCTTGCAAAGGCTCTAGGCTGACACCTTATCCATTCATCACGCCTACTCAAGCCCTCACGTGTTTCTCCTATAACATCACCTTCGAAATACGGCTGAGTCCCCAAACCCTCTTCTACTTTCACACACCAACCTCTTCACCCTCGTGCTTTTCCTTGAGCACCTTCTTACTCACTTGCCTTGTGCACACAAGCTCCTTCTACCTTGGGACTTAGTCAATTTAGGGCCCAACATCCACACTTTGTAGAAGTTGACTTGCTTGGTTCATGTATTGACTAAGTTCCATATTGAAAAATGACTTGGCCGCTTTGCACTGAGCTCGACTCCTCTAACTCACATGGGAGTGTTTTGATGACTTGGTGTGCCCTTGTTTGCACCGTGAGCTCGGCTATCAATATAAACATCTCGCTCTATATTTAAATCAGAATCTACATAAATAATTGTTATCACTATTTTGTTCCTTGACTAAATTAAGCAACCACGACCCCCACATAGAAGAAATGGCTCTATTGAGCGAACCCGTACTTTAAATCCAGCAAACAAATTATAGGCGGGCTCTAAAATGGAATAGAAGGGTCAGGGAAGGAGAAGACCATGTCAAAGAAACCAGGGGATCAAAGGAAAAGAAACAGTGAAGGATTGAAGTCGTCGGGCTCTTAAATGATTTAGGACAAGCCCCAAAAATGACCAAGTATGGAGGAGACAACGGACGCTGCGAAGTGTCCAAACGGTGCTCCTCCAAAGATTGAATCCAAAAGGGCCGACTCAAACAAGCACTGGACCCCCACATGTCCCAAGTCCAAAGAGGAGCAGAGTCAATAGGTAAAGGTCAAAAGACGGACATAACAGGCCTCAAAAAAGACTAAGTATAAAGGAGCTAGTGGAAGTTGCCACACGTTAGCTCGACGCATCTCCTAAGGTAGATCCAAAAGTGGAGACCCAAATGAGCGCGGGCTTGCCACGTAGTTCAAGTTAAAAAAATGAGATAGAGTGGGCCCAAAATTGACAAGTATAGAGAACCAGCGGACTGTGCCACGTGTTGCATCAGCGCAATTTCAAGGCTTGGCCCAAAAGGTGATTCCCAAATGAGTGCCAGCTTGCCATGTACTTAGGGGTCCAAATAATTAAGAGAGGCCATTGAAAAGTCCAAGAGTTAGTGGAGGATGCCAAGTGTTAACAAGAAACTAATTCAAAAGAAAAATACAAAGAAATCCCTCAGATATGTTCCAGCCCTCCACATGTTTGGTTTTAAAAAAGGGGTCCTTTTTTACCAACTAGTTACCGCCATTTTTGTATGGACTTAATTCAAATTTCAAATGGGCATATCTTTTGACTCATTACTCGAAATCTGACAAATTTGGTGCCGTTAGAAATATCTTGGCCTCGTCTACGCCATGGAGATTTGAAAATTTAATTTTGGAGAAGCTAAGTGGGTGAAAATGGATAAACATCATTGTGCCATTAATATAGGATATATTTTTCCCCAACAACCAGATTGGATTTGATCTGATCCATCGTTCCTCCTCCTTCGAGGCACCGAACGAGTAATTGTTGTAGACATGAAATATTTGGGGCAGATTTGTAGGAGGCATTGATGATAGTAGTTGAAATCTGAACTAGTTTTCCTACTTCTCTCTTTTTCTTCCCTCTGTGCTGAACCTATAAAGGAAGGGTCAGGACTCATTGTAAAAGGTTGGATGTTTATGTTTTGTGCCCTCCCTTTTTCTTTTGTTCATAGAAGGATTTATGGAGCTTTTCTAACCTCTCCTTCGGGTTATAATGAAATTTTTGCCTCTTCACCACTGTAATAAATTGTATCGACTCCTAAGTAATAATATATATATATATATATATATATATATATATATGTCTATGGATGTTTCTCGACCCTCTCATACATTTGTCGTTGTCTCCCCGGTCTCTTATTACATTTTTGGTCATCTATTCCTATTGTTTGTATTGTATTTTGTGGTCTGTGTTAAACTGCAAAATGAGGGTCTAACATTCCTTTGGTGCATCACCTCGTTAGCTTAGTTTATTTTCTTGCATCTCCTCAACCATGTCTCCTTGGTAAAGTAGAGTAGATTTAGAATAGACCCTCTGCAATATATTTGGGTATGCACCTGAACAGAGGAATAGGAACTGACCTTAATCCAGAGATCTCTCTCAACTTACAAGGTCCCACACTTTGAGAGATGCTCCATGTTGTGCAATCACACTGATATTCTCAACCCATCTGGTTTGCAGGCATTCAGAGGTGTTGTGATTCCACACTAACAATAACTTTCCACTGCTGAACTAACTCACCCACCTACATAACAACTTGGTCTTATGCAGAAGGAGCTCAACCATTGTTGATCCAATTCACATGCCCTTCAATAGTGCATAACCCAATCTTCATCTAAACAAATCATCCTTAGGATTGTAGAGCTTAGTCTACAATAATTAAGATTTGTCTTGGTTTCTTGTATGGCTCGTTCAAAACACTCATTTCCTTTGTAAGCTTGAACTAGGTTGTTGTGATCGCATGTGGGTTGTGTGGGCTTGGTTCCTTTACCAAAGCAACTCGGTGACATTCTAGCTTGATGGCCTCCCCATTTTAAAACTTGAATCTTATGCAACTCAGGAATATAGTTGTTGTTTAAACCGGCTCGCCTACACATATAAAATAACTTGGTGAGCATTCTAAGAGCTCGGTCCCTCCAAAAAATCAGCTCAATCTGGAAGTAGCTTACTTTCTGAAGGACAGCTTGATAGGTCTTCTTACATAGCTCGGTCCAACATGATCAACATGTAGCTTCCCCTTAGCAAAAAACTAGCTCGGTCATTGAAGGAGTAGCTCAGTCATTGAAGAAGCTCGCTCGCATCAATGCAGCTCGGCCAAGGGCTCAAAACATAACTCGGTTTGGGTAAACAACTCTATGGGCTATCTTAGAGATGAAAAATCCCCCCACCATGATTTACACCTTTATTAAACATTTTGGATCTATGTAGCTATGAGGAAATGCCAAGGGGAATGTTTTGCCATTTTTTCTTGCAAGTGGGCCTCATTGTCCGTCTCCAAAGCTGAATAAAAATTTGAAAATCAATGAAGACCAAGACCAAGAAGAGGAAAAATTCCTCTCACAACTTTCAACTCTTCTTAAAGACCCTGATTCTACCCTAATCATTGAAGACTGCCCATAAGCTCCGAGTTGGGCTATGAGAGCTTCTTATTGTAAGCCTGCATGGTTGTCTAATTTTACCCAAGGGGTGAAATTGGATAACATTAGTTTCTAGATCAAATTGGTATTAGAACATTTAATATTTCAATATTTTGTGTTGTTAACTTGTGTTGATATTACAGTTAGATGCCTCTTACTCAAAAGGAAAAATAAAGTAGTGAAGGTAGCCTTATTCCTTTCGAAGCAAATATTTCTACAATGAAGTGGAAGTAAGGAATTCAGGAGATGGCTCAAAGAGATGATGCATAAGATAGTGGTGAAGAGCATTTTTACAAGTTGGAGGCTAATGTGGTAATTTTTTCCAAAGATGTGGGTAATATTTCCTTGTCCATTGGGAAATTGGAGTCCATCATAACATTAGTCATGGAAAAGCTTGGTGTTACAAACAAGACACCGGAAGATCATGAAGAAGAGGTTCGTGAAGAAGAATCGTCTCATGTCATTCCCACACCTCCTCCATTCAAATTGGAGGCCAAGATTGAAATTGAGCCTTATGATGGAGATGTGAACATTGAGAAGCTAGACCATTGGCTAGCCCAACTGGAGGTATATTTCAGTTTGCATCAAATCAATGAAAGTCAAAGTATTTCCTTTGCTCAGTTAAAATCAACAAAACATGCTTTAACTTGGTTTGAAAATTATGTTCTTACATTGGTTATTAAGAAGCTTACTCCAATTACTAAGTGGGATGTTTTTAAGAAGCTAATCCAAAAGTATTTTTATCCTATTTTTTATGAGGAAGAGAGGTCCATGTATTGGCAATATATAAGGTAGAAACAAGGCCAGACTGTGCAGGAGTATACCAGTGAGTTCCAAAAGAAATCTATTCAGATGGGAAAGGATGTAGTAGACCAAGACTTGTTGATGAAGTATATCGGTGGACTCCATCGCCATTTGAGGAGACCGTCCTCTTGGCCAAGCCTACAGATGTAGATGAAACTTGTACGCAAGCTCACTATTTGGAGATGGATAAGAAAAAGAGTTCATCTACCTCTCAGCATGCTTCAAACAAATAAGGTGACGCCAAGCAAAAGGAAAAAGGAAAAGGAAAGGGTAAGAAAAAAGCTACTTCTATTTCTAAAAAGGATACTAAAATTCATTGTGGGCACTGTGATGTTAACACTCATTTTGAGGAGAATTTTTGGAAGCTCCACCCATAATTACATCCCTTCAAGAACAAGAAGCATAAGAAGAAGGCCATGGCTACCCTCTAAGGAGAGGAATTATTTTACAATGAAGAGGTGGATGAGACTATGTGTTGTGCATCTTTTCGTAGAGAGGTAGGTTTGGGTAGTAACAATGTTGTTCAAGAAAATGAACTAACGAAGCCTTTTCATTTAAAGATTCAAGTGAAGAAAACTAAGGTGGATGCTCTTTTTGATATATGTTCTCAAGCTAATTTAATTAGTAAAGAGTTAGTGGACATGTTGAAGCTTGGAAACTTACAGTCACCCAAGTCTGTATTCCTTTGGGTTGGGTAAAGAAAAGTGTAGACATCAAGGTAACGAAGTAGTGTAAGATCACTTTTGGTATTGACAAAAAGTTTATTGATGAAGTTATTGTGGATGTTGTTCCCCTTGATGTGTGTGGTGTAGTTTTTGGCAGCCCATATTTGTATATCAGGGATGATATCTTCGTGAGGAGAGCCAACAAGTACCACTTGATGAAGGATGGTAAGAACTACGTCATTTCAGCCTATTCAAGATATTTGAAGATATCTTTGGTAAGTTCCAATGAAGCCTGGGAGCTCATTAATGCTAGTGGTAAATTTACATTGCTCATGTTGAGGGATATGCCAGATGATGAGATTGTTACCTCTAAAACCACTTGTAGCATGTTTTCTAATAAAGAGAAGACACAAATAACATAGTTCATTCAGTAGTTTGGAGAGGTCTTTCAGGAACCTACAGGGCTGCCTCCAGTCAGGAAAATTAAGCACAAGATCCACTTTCTACCCGATAGTCCACTTACGAACTTGGGATTGTACATGCAATCTTTGAAAGATGCCAATAAGGTAAAACAACAGTTACAGTCTTTCATAAAACAATGTATAATCTATCCCAGCACTTCTCCATGTGGTTCTCCTATTGTTTTAGTACCTAAGAAAGATGGTTCATGGAGAATGTGTGTTGATTATATGTCTTTAAATAAAATAACCATTAAGAATCGATACCCTCTTCCTCACATTGATGTTTTATTAGATCAGTTACAACATGCTAGATATTTTACTAAACTTGATTTAATGTCTGGGTATCATCAAGTGTGGATCACGGAAGAGGACATCTGGAAGACAACATTCAAGACCAGGCAATGATTGTATCAATGGTTGGTATTATTGTTTGGGCTATGTAATGCACCAACTACCTTCATGAGGTTAATGAATGAAGTAATGAGGCCATTTATTGATTCCTTTGTTATTGTGTACTTGGATGACATTCTAGTTTTTAGAAGAACTTATGAAGAGCATATTGATCATTTGCGTCAAGTTTTGCAAGTGCTTAAGGAGAACCAACTTGTGTTGAATGAAAAGAAATGTGAGTTCACACAACATCCGCTTGTCTTTTTGGGACATGTGATTAGAGATGGGGAGTTAAGGATTGATCCGGCTAAGATAGAGTCCATTCAAAATTGGCCTACACCATCAAGTTTGACAGAGACCAGGAGTTTTATTAGAGCAGTTCAGTATTTACGGAAGTTCATTAAGAACTTATCTTCCATAACAACACCACTACATTAAGTGATAACATGGGGTAAGACATTTGATTGGGGTAAGAAACTACAGATTGCTTTTGATTCATTTAAATATAAAATCAATCATGCTCTATTTTTGACTTTACCTAACCTACATTTTCCCTTCGAAGTGGAAACTGATGCTAGTGACTATGTTATGGGGGTTGTCCTACTTTAGGGAGGTAGGCCAGTACATTATCACCCTGAATTGTTACACGATGCAATTCTAAATTATTGTACTTATGGCAAAGAATTGTGTGCTCTTGTTTAAGCAATAAATAAATGGAAACATTATTTGCTGGGTAAGGAAACTATCATGATGCTAAATATCTATATTTGCATAAATAAATTCAACAACAATAAATCAAATTAACTCATGAAATGGAAAGTATAGAAAATGCAGACAAAATGAAAGTAGAATGGAGAAATTTCTATTGAATATGAGATCATGTTATACTAGACCTTGCTTGCTCCATTTTACAAATCATGGAGTCAAGTTCTTATCATTTTATCCCCATATCTCTCCTTTATTCCCTAGTCTCACTCCCAATCCCAAGATATTCTCATCACATTCCTATCTCTATGAGTTGTGCATGACAACTAATTATGCACACTCACATATTATTTCCTATTAAATAATACTAATAGTCAAACCATATGTTCACATTATGAACACTAATTTCTTAACATTTCACCCCCTTAGTGTGAAACATGGTGATTTTGCACTAGTACCTGCTCATGTTCTACAATACGATGGTCAAATGTACCATCAACTCCAACAAGTATTCTAGTGGAACCATTAACCACTATGTGTGTGATTTTCTAAGAGATTCACAAAATCTCAAATTGGTTTTCTAACAGTGGACCACCAACCACTTTCATAGTAGCGTACATGTTTCTCCACCCCTGTCTTTACATTCAAGGGAAAATATAAGAAATATTGCTCACACAAGAGCTCACTTATTACAAGAGCGAGCAAGAATAAATCATTTGTTCTTATTACATCACACAATGAAAATTAAACACACAACAAAACTAATTACCACAAATTCATTAAGTGGCCCCTTTAGTTGCGGCTATGCGAGAGGTCGTTGATTAACCTCCTTCTTTATGTTGCTTCACTTCCTCCATCGCTTCCAACCTCCATTGTGACCATGCTAACTCAACTGAATTTGTTCTTTGAGTCTCATTTGTTACAATTCTATTGGGTGTCGGTTGACAACTGATAAAGCACCCCCTCACTATGGACATCGCGTACAAGCAAAAGATGTGTTTGATTTTTTACAATTGGAGACCAATTGTTTCCTTATATAATATACTTTTACAATGAATCACAAATCTACAATGATTCGACATTTTTATATGACTGAATATGACCTAACAAAGTTGACAATTTCGAGCTAATGGAAATACTTCCAAATGATTCCTAAGAGGTAGGACATAGACAATGAGGACCACAATAAACATGAATTGAGATGAATGATAATGGATCTGAAGAAAAAACCAATGTATTTAGATACAAACTCACACCATAGCTAATCGCCATTCCAAACAGATTTAGAAACTTAAACGTTGACCAAAAAAAATAGTTTAATCAATACAAATTCCACAATTTCTTCGAACGCCAAAATGTCATTTCAAGTTTTATTTTAAACCAAAAATTGGGTTATTTTGAAATATTGAAAAATACAGCGATAAAATACGTATCTTCAACCCTTAAATTTTGAAGATCTCGGAATCTCAGGTTTTTGAGAAAAACACGATTTACCGATCATTTTTTCTAGGAAGATCAGAATCCAAAAATGGATCTCACTCAAATTTTTCTAAATTGATCTTGTTATCCTAAAGGCTACAGTTTTGTCATGCAATGAATCTCCTACCTCATTATCCTTGTCCTAGCTCTGATACCAGATTGAGCTAAATATCCCTAGCTTTTCATTAAATTCAACAACAGTAAATCAAATTAACTCCATGATAGAAGTACATAAATCAGACCAAATGAAATAGAATCCTACAATTTCTATTGAATATGAGAGGGCATTTTATCAATTGCTTGCTCTAAACCATTCTGGAGTCAAGTCTTAATTTTATAACATAACCTCCTTTACCCTAGTCTATGTGCTCAACCCAAGATATTCTTCACCATTGCTATCTCTGATGAGTTGTGCATGAGTCATTGCTAATATGCATCACTCACGATATTATTTAAATGATCTAAATAATACCTGGGCATATTCAAACCATATGTTCATACTATGAACAGCTAATGGTCTTAACATGATTTTACTGACTACGGATCCACCCTGCCTAGCAATATCTATAGGCTCAAAGTAAACTTCAATGGTTCCCAAACTAGGCATGTATAAACAAGTGACCTAGTTTCTTACAACAACCCATTAGATTATATATAAGAAAGGTGTGACTAAAAAAATAGCTAACATGTTATCTAGACCTTCGTTGATTTCAGTTGTGGGCACGTTAACTCTTCTTGAGCCTTTTGTGTGTGAAGCATATAAGGAACGTTATGAGCAAGATTCAAAATTTTCAAATATTTTTCAGTACAAACCTCTAAGCAAGGGATTTGCACCTAGAAGAGAATACTAATTCCAGGATGGTTTGCTCTACAAGAACGAGAAACTTTGTGTGCCTAGGAAGGAAAGAGTGTAGTTGATGAGAGAAGCACACCCTTCCATGGTAGTTGGTCACTCTAGTGTGACAAAGATTGTACCGCACTTACAGAGGTATATCTATTGGCCAAACATGCAAGTCAAAGTTTCTAAATTCATCAGGGGTTGTGTTCTATGTATTATAAGCAAGCCTAATAATAGGAAATTGGGGTTATATATGTCTGTCGCAGTTCCTTCCCGACCATGGGAAAATATATCCATGGATTTTGTGGGTGATTTGCCTACCTCTAAAAAAGGTCATGATTATATATTTGTAATCGTGGATCGATTTAACAAAATGTGTATTCTTATTCCTTGCAAAAATACCATTAAGGCCATGATGCACTAAGTTATTTTTTTCTAATGTGTGGGTTCACTTTACTTTTTCTATTTCTATTGTGTTATACAGGGACTCATGATTCTTAGGGAAGTTTTGATATACTTTGTAAGAAAAGATGGATATGAAGCTAAAAAGGTCTATTGCCTTTCATCCATGATAAATGGGAAAATAGAGGTGGTAAATTATACCTTGGTCCAGATCTTGAGAGGGTACAACAAGAAACATCCATTGAGGACCTGGGATGAGAACTTGGTGTATATCCAATATTCTTATAATAGGGAAGTTCATGCTTCGACTAGTAAAACCCCTTTTGAAACATGTTTTGGTTATTTTCCTAAAAGTGATTTTGTTGTTGTTGTAAGATTACCATGCAGAGATCAATGAGAAAGTGGAACTGGAGGTCCACAAGGCTGAAAATTTTATTGATAAAATCCACAAGATACACCTTCAAGTACATAAGAGGTTGATAGAGTCACACACCAAGTACAAAGCATGACATGATCAACATAAGATTGAGAATTCCTTCCTAGTTGGAGACAAGGTATTATTGTATTTGATCCAAGGATAAGCTACAGCAAAAGATAAGAAACTCAAACCTCTTCGTTATGGCCCATTTGAAATTCTGGAACAAGTGGGTAAGAATGCATTTTCACTTGGATTTTCCTCCTTATATGAATATCTATTCAATTCTGAATGTTGAAAACTTACATCTTTTTGAGCCCTCCATGTTGGATGATGAAGAAGAAGGGGTATTGCTTCCATCCAGTGAGGATCTTATTCCGGATAATCAGCTGGAATTAGAGGAAGATGTGGTTTTACAATGGAAATAAAGGACAACACAGAGAGGAGTGCAAGACAAGTGGTTAATTGGATTGAAAGGACAGTTAGGTCTAAGGCCAAGTGGTATTCCAGAGAAGATGTGGGGAAGAAATTTCCTCACCTCATTAGTCCTTAAAGCTTTTAGGGACTTAAAAGCCTCGCATTGGGGAGGTATGATCTAAAAATGGATCAAGAATATCCCAATTCTATGTATTCTCTACATTTGATACTTGCTTTATCGGATCTCAACTCCTTATATCTTCACAAGATGGTTTAGCTAAGTTGGGGGTGATCCGGACACCTCCAAATCATGTTTTTAGGCCATTTGATGTTCTGATCAGGGGAATTCAGTCAACGATTACGCAACCACCCTAGTGGTGATGTAACCACCGTTTTGTGTAGAGATGTGGTTGCCCAATTGCTATGACAGTTACAAAATTGTTGGTCTGCATTTAACAGCGGTCCTATGCGACTAACGAGTTCTAGAACTGTGGGACTCATTAACAGTTGCACATGTTTGAGCTTCCTAATCAATTCGTTTCACCTTTCCATACCTCCCTGAGCTGAGCATCTATAAATACAAGCATTTCCAAGGATTCAATCAAGTGATTTTGGGTGAAATCAAAGTGTGAACAAAGTTGGAGAGTTGAATTCTTTTCTTTTTTGTTCATGGTGAAAAGTTCTTATTGTTGTGAGGGAAAGTAGATACAATTAGAAGGAGTTTTAATATTTCTTGAAGGAAAAATTGGTAATAAGTTGTATCATTTAAGATTACATAGTGAAGAGGATCTAATTTACTCATCCACTGGAGTTTTTCCCACATTGGGTTTCTCCAGGATAAATCTTGTCTCATTCTTGTCTCTCTCTTTTCAATTTGCAATTAATTGTGTGTAGATTATTGCACTTTAACTTGGTTAATAAAGAACTTAGATACTTCATTCATATTTCATGAGTATAGTGATCTGTTGATTGTTATAATTAAGCAATTTATAGATCACTCATAAAGTACAGAAACACAATGTATAATCTCAAAAAAATCAGATAAATCTACATTTAAAGTTAGTGAATTTAAACTTAAAGTAAGCCCAAAGAAATTGCTTTTTAATTGATAAGGAAATATAGCACCAAACATCAAGACACTGACAAACAAACCACCAACGAACAAGTATTATACTAGCCAACAACTGCTCATAAAAGCTACAAAAACTTTTTATAAATGTTATGATCAAAGATATCAATTATATATATATATATATATTCTTAAAATTTGCAACAAAAAAAAGGAAAAGAGGGAAAATAACAATTGTAATTTTTTAAAATGAAACATCAGAGTGTATCCACATTCCTCATCAAAATTTCAAAAGTGACAACATTACAATGCATACTATTAGAGCTAACCTCAGAACTGTTTGCCCTTTATACAACTAAAAGTATTCTCTGCAAACATGTAACTCAAAATTCAATGGCACAATAAGCAGTGTCAACTAACATGAAGTGTGCTAGGAAAAAATATTTTTTTAAACATACCATTATATGATTCTACCATATTTCACTAACATTGGAACAATAAATGGTCAAATTGAGATCTACTAAACATATCAGGAAGATCATATTTTATAAATCTAGAACATAACAAACCCCAAAAACACTAAGAAGGAATTAGGAATCTAACATAGATTTATGATATTTATATTTTAAATCTTCAAACTATATCCACTTACTAAATCTTGAGAACTGGTATAGAAAAAAAGTTATATATTCTAAGGCATGTTTTTATCTTGTTTTACAATGTGAACAACCATATTAACTAAATGGTAAGCAGGGGCTCAACTACAAGGTTCCAGAGAGGCCACTTTATTTATAAGTCAATTTAACCACCTATCTCCCTTATGTCTGAGAAAAAATTGACAGGGGGAGTTTAATACAAATTCCAAAGCCTTAGAATACAACAATAAAGAACGGCTTGGTCATAGCGTTCAAGAACACATAGGCACGAGAGAGAGAGAGAGAGAGAGAGTCCCAAATGAATTAATAAAAGGAAGACATGTTTGCATGCTTTAGAGGATGATGACAGACTATTATACTGGGTAAAATTGTATTCCTTTTTACATAGAAGTCATATGTCAAAGGGATGGTAGGTGTTACAGGTCTCTACAATGACAACAAATCCAAAACACAATAGTTCTAATTATCATTGAAGGAAATATAAAATTTGAATATGTCCTATACTTATGGAGAGATGATTAAGGACATGCTTCTTAGAATCCTAAAATATTGAGAAAAAACACCAAATAAACAGGTCCTACAACCAATGCTATTTAAAGCTAGATTTTTTTTATTTCATAACCTAAAACATCCTACCAAGGTTAAATTTTTATCTGCAAATATATTTAAAACATTCATAAGTGTTTTGAGTACAATTTTTCCAGAAATGAGTTAAAAAAATAATCGGCATTACCCAAAATAAATTTGCAACAAAGAACATGTATTGTTGTTTACAACACAAATTTTTTAGAAAAAAAGTTAATTTTCTTTGGCATTAGCGATTATAACAAAAAATAAAATTAGAAAATGAGATCTAAATTTTCATCATTGCCCATAAGAGAAAAAGTTTTCAAGAAATTAACTCACAATTTTTGACATTATGAGTGAAACACATAAAATTTGTAGAAACTTTGCTCAAATACTTTATCAATATACATTAGAGCACTTTTTTAAAAATGGGCGTTAAATTTTCTCATACCAACTAAAGTTGATATTATTGAGAAAATGAGATGAAAATTTTTGCATCTTTGATTTTTAACACACTTTTTAAAGAAAATGGAGTGAAAGTCTTTTTATTGCTGACTTAAGCACAATTTATTCAAAAAATGATCTACAAAATAATTCACCACAGATGTAAACACAATTTTCAGGAAAATGAACTTGAAATCTTTGTATAAACACATTTTTAAAGAAAACAAGTATGATAAATGTCACTACCCATTACATCACATAATTTTCATAAAAGAGTTTTAAATCTCTATTCCCAAAACATCATTAATGGTGTAATGGTGCTTTATGAATGTAACCTACCAAATGCAATATGTTGGGGGAATTCACAAAAACACACCGAGGAACATGTTATAGTGTCCAGAACACACAACCAATCCACCAAATTATTTTTCACCAACTCACACATACATATAGTAGATAACAGGGAAAATCCGTAGAGAACAACAAACCAAGACATGTTGGATCTAGAAGCATAAAGAAAATAGAGCAAGAAGATAGAGATGCAAACTGCACTGGTTCGAATGACACAGGCAGGGTGTATTTAACATTAAGAGAAGTAGTTATAGTTTCTTCAGTTATAACTGATTTACAACCTCCCAACTGATTGGAACCGTATAAGTTCATTATATATATCAACACCCCCCCTTAATGACAAACCTCGAAACAACACCAAGTTTATCTCTAAACTTGACAAATAACAAAGGCCCAAGAGGTTTAGTCATTACATCAGCAAGCTAATTTGCAGATGGACAAAAGTGTAGAGAGATTTCACCAGAATCAACCAATTGGTTAATATAATGATGACAAATCTCAATATGTTTAGTGCGAGCATGATAGATAGGATTCTTCACCATTTTTAGAACACCTTGATTATCACAAAAGAGTGAAAGAGGTGTTGCAGTAGCTTGGGGAAACTAAAGATTAGTCAGAATCCGATAAAGTCATATTGCTTCGCAACTGGCACTAACAACAACCTTGTATTCTGCTTCCGTAGAAGAGATGACAACAATAGGATGAAGTTTACTTTGCCAAGAAATAACTCCTAAACCAAAAGAGAAGATATATCCTGTGGTAGACCGTCGAGTATCTATAAATCCTCCCCAATTATAGTCAGTATAGCCAATCAACCTAAAATCTGCAACTCTCTGATATAGAATGCCAAAGTCAAGAGTTCCTTTGACATATCGTAGAACCCGTTTTGATTCTCCCTAGTAAATGAGTTTTGGTTTAGATAAAAAATGAGAGAGATAACTGACAACAAAACATATATTTGGTTGTGGAGTTATTAGATAGATAAAACTACTCACCAATTGTCTATATAATGATTCATCAACCGGTGGTGAATCATCACGGGCTGAGAGTTTCAACCTTACCTCCATAGGTGTAGAAGAAGAATTACAATCATACATGTGAAATTTTTGTAGCATGTTAGTGGAATACTTAACTTGAGATATGAAAATCAAGTGATCAAGTTGCCAGAATTATACACCAAGAAAATAGTGAAGGAGGCCTAAATCAGGCATGTCAAAAGCAACACATAAATCTAATTTTACCTTACGAATTGCAACATCTCCACTGTTGGTGATGACAAGGTCATCAACATATAAAAATAAGAATCGCAATGTCATCATCATTGCTTTTGACATAGAGATTCGGATTAGAATGACTCCGTGTGAAACTTGAATCTTTGAGATGTTTATCTATTTTTATGTACCAGGCTCGAGGAGCCTGCTTAAGTCCATACAAGGACTTAATCAATCTACAAACCAGATGCTCACTACCATGAGCCCAAAAACCATCAGGCTGTGTCATATATACCTCTTCCTCCAAATGCCCATTCAGGAAAGCACTTTTGACATCCATCTGATATACTTTCCAACCAAACTGAGCTGTAAAAGAAAGAAGAAGTTGAAAAGTGACCATATTTACAGTAGGAGCAAATGTTTCTTCATAATCTATCCCCTCATGTTGCAAAAAACCTTTTGCAACGATTCGAGCCTTATACTTATCCAAAGTACCATTTGCTTTACACTTAATTTTATACACCCATTTACAGCCAATGGTGTGTTCCCCTGGAGGTAATGACACCAAATTTAGGGTATTATTTTTAATCAAGGCATCATACTCTAGTTGCATGGTAGTTTCCCATTCCGGTATGCCTCGTGCTTCAGAGTATTTATGTGGCTCATGAATATGAAGAAGATCAGAAGCAAGAGCAAATTAAGCATGTTCAGAATAATCAATTTGCTTACCAGTTCGTCGAGACCTTCCATCTAAGAGAGGAGACAATTCATCTTTCCTCAAATCCTGAATAGTGGAGTAAAACCACTTAGGCTTCCGTTGAACTAAAGATGTGGTGGTTGGTGGTGGTGTTTCTGGAAGACAAGCCAACGGAAGTTCCGAAGGAGAAACTAACACAAGTTGATTTCCTAGTGACTCAAAAATCTCAGTGGAAGATTGACCAGACTGTCCTGGAGTCCGTGGAGAAGTATAAGAAGAACCGAATTCATGATCAGGCAAGGAAAGAGTACTAAACTCTTTTATGACACCTTATCGATCGCTAACCCTTGGCTGGTCCCCTTGCTAATTACAACCAAAGAAAGACTCTGTTTCTTTTACATTAACATCTCGACTAATAATGATCTTATTAGTGGAAGCATCAATTAACCTATAGGCTTTAAATTGATCACTATAACCAACAAAAAAATATTTAGAACATTTGGAATCTAATTTACTCCTTTTATTTTTAGGAACAAAAGTATAAGCAGCTGAGCCAAAAAAATGAAATGTTGATACCTCTGGTTTGATGGTGGACAAAGCTTCCTCTAGTGTGATGTCCTGCAAAGCTTTGCAAGGACTTTGATTGAGTATATAAAAAAATGTGTTAGCATCTTCTCCCCAATATTTATAGGGTACTCCTCGATTGTGCATCATGAATTGAGTCATCTCTATGATGGTTTTGTTCCTCTGTTCTACCACCCCATTTTGCTGCGGGGTATAAGGGGCTATCAAATGGCATTGAATCCCTTCTTTACTACAAAAATCTGTAAATTGTTTAGAGGTAAAATCACCCCCATTATCAGATCTCAAAGTCTTGATCCGCCAAATGGTTTGATTCTCCACCAAGGCCTTGAACTTGACAAAAGAAGCAAAACAATTAGACTTCTTTTTCAAAAGATAGACCCACATCTTCTGAGTATAATCATCCATCAGTAAGAGAAAATAATGTGCACCAAGGACTGTGGGAGTCTTCCACGATGGCTCACATAGATCTGTATGTACAAGATCTAAGAGCCCCTTTACACGCCAAACACCTTCAGAGGGAAAATGCTTCCGCTTTTGTTTTCCTGCAAAATAACCAACGCACATGTCATGTTTCTCCTGAATAGGAGGCAAACCAACAACCATGTTGGATCTATGAAGGCAGGCTAAATACTGAAGGTTGAGATGGCCATATCTTTTGTGCCATAAAACACTAGTATTGCCTTCCACAATTAAGGCATGCAAGTTGATCGTGACAGGATCAAAAAGTCTATATAGACCACCATGCCCAATCCCCAAAGCAACAACCTTATTTTGTTTGATGTCAGAAAAAATACATTGTTTATCAGAAAAATTTACAGAGATATTGGGATTATTAGTTAGTTGACTGATAGATAACAAGTTCTTATTCATGTTAGGCACATATCTAACATTTTTTACAAGCAATCTGGTATTATTATTTAGCATAATACGAACATCCCCAATACCTTCTACAGTATGTGATCTTCCATCTCCTAAAGTAATTGAATCAGAAGAACAAGAATTAAAATTAACATACCAGTCTTTTTGACATGTGAAATGTCGTGATGCTCCAGAATCAAAGAACCAACATCGAGTAGGACTGCCATTATCCGTGCAAGATTCCATGAGAGCATATTCTTATTTTGACTCGTGTTCAACTGTAGCCACATGTGCCTGCCCCTTCTGCTTCTTCAGGGAATTGAGTCTTTTCCGATAGTCTTTCTTCACATGACCAAATTTGTGACAATAGTAACATTTCACTTGATATTTAAGAGAGGAAGAGGATGTCTCAACCTATCGTTTATACTTTCCTTTAGATTGAGTAACAAAAGTGCTCTCAGATTGTCCAGAAGTGGACTCTTGAACATGTGTTTGTCTTTGTTCCTTTTGCAACAGGTAGGAACTCACCTTGTCAAATGTAAGAGTTTGACTCTCTACCATTAAATGAAGTGCCTCCACAAATGACTCATAGGAAGAAGGCAAGCTATTTAGAACCAAAGCCACCATATCATCATCGTCCAACTTTTTATTTATGGAAGATAATTGGTCTCAGAGATATTTCATCTGAAGTAGGTGCTCAGATAGCGATCCACCTTCTTGTAATTTTACAGAAAAGAGCATATTTTTTAGGTATAAAACCAGACTCTTTTTTTACGTTTGATATTTACCCTTTAGACTGGCCCACAATGTGCTTGCCACAATGGCATTCCACACTTCTGGTATCATATCATCCGATACTGACAACTTGAGAAGCAATAATGCTTCCTTATGACATTTATCATAATCCTCGAAGTTCGTTGCTGGTCGATTTTCATCACCCTTGATTATTTTATCACAATCATGAAACTCTGCAACTGTTAAAATCTTATGACTCCAAACATTGAAATTAGTGCCCGTTATTTTTTGTGAGTCAGGTAGAATAAGATTTGAAATATTCGCCATTTTATTGTGAAAATAATAAAAATGGAAATAAAGCATTTTGTCCACTAAATAACACAAAATTACTTTATGCGAAAAACGTGGCCGCGGGAAAGTATTTTATGCATATATGTGGCATGGAAATATTAAAACACCAAATAGTTTTATAAAATCTTTTTGCCTTGCTCGGGGACTTTACCCTCTGCCCTATTCTTCTCCACGATTTTTGTAGGTATCTCTGCCACGATTTTTTGAAAATGGATGTCTGTAATGTGACCCACATTTCATGATTTTGCCCTCGTGAAGATATACTGCTCCACGATTTTGCTGGTGCCAAGGGAATTTGTGACTTACTTTTAACAATGACGCCACAACAATCCACAACAAACTGTTACATTTTCACACGATTTGCGACTGTGTCTCCAGGAACCCACACAACAATCCACAGCCAACTGGCATGCTTTCACATGATTTGCGCCTGTGTCTTCAAGAACCCACGAATTTCTGAGCAACAATGAAAAAACACAACTCCTTTCTTCTACCCCTGCGTCGACCTCACCTCTCATAATCACTCTGATACCACTGTTGGATCTAGAAGCATAAAGAAAATAGAGCAAGAAGATAGAGATGCAAACTGCACTAGTTCGAATGACACATGAAGGGTGTATTTAACATTAAGAGAAGACACACACATTATATATATCAACAAGACACACATGACGAACTTACAACACAAAAAAAACCTTTCTTTGTAATTACATGAAAGTGGAGGAGTAGAAAATTCTACAAATAAGAAAACACTTCAAGGATGCATAGAAATTGAGAAAAAAAAAGTTGGCACATTTTACTTGTCAGTGGCCATAATCCTATGTACCTCTTGAACACACCCTGCTCATCCTATAGATTGTCACAACATCATTTTTGGGGCAGACCTGCACAAACAAATTTCCAATAAATGGTTATCTTGTAGATCTAACTAAAATATGGAAGAACCACTGCCTCATTAGAAACCATATATAATGTGCAAGCTACTAAGTTGCAGGCCTTTTCCCTTGCGTCTCCACATACACGTGTGTGCCCTATATTTTTTTCAAGTTTTTCAAGACACACCAATGGTGGTAGAAACAACATCATTTTCTTCTTTGTGCCCCTGCAACACGGGGAAAACACACAACCACATATAATTTAGGGTTTTATTAATAAAAGTTTCGGGAAAAATGACTCTTTAAAAGCTGTACACAACTAATAAGCTACGCAATTGCCCGCCTTTTCTTTATAGCCCACATATATGTGTGCAACCTATATTTCCTTCCTATCTTTGGAGACATGACATTGATGGGTAAAACATCACCATTTCTCTCTGTTGGCCTCCAATGCGTCTAAAACAAACATTCCATGTATAAATTAGAGCTCACCTGCTTTTAGGGTTCCATATGTGATCGACGGTTGTAACATATTTGTGCTTCAACATCCTCCCTAACATGATCTCATCCATTCATCTAACTGTCATGTGACAGTGACAGGTGGGTTCATTCCCATCTGGAATATGCCTTTCGGCGTAAATATTATAGTCACAATTTTAAATATACATTATTTTGGTTATATTTATGTCTCTATATCTATTTTGCTACACCTTTATGTCATTTTCAATTAACTCGATTAAAGTGAAGACAAAAATAAAATCTCAAATATTTTTAATCGATCAATTATTATGCAAAATCATTTTTTACATTTAATTTATTAATTTTTTTTTGTTTGAAACCTGGTAGGTCAAAGACCGCCATATCCCATGGTTGAGGTGGCAGACTTCTTCAGCTAAGCGGCCAAGGAATGAGGGGTTCCATTCCGCTAAATTCGCTCGGGGCACGATTCCGACCTTATCCCTTATTATAGTATCTCCCGACTTCGCTTTCAACGAGAATTGAATATTGATGGAGTCCTTAAGAACCAAATATCTTTCACGATTGAGTCAAACGCCATTTGATTACACCAACATTATAAATTTAAAAAGAACAATAAAACATAATTTTTGATTGTTAGTAAACTAAACAAACTAATAATTAGATAGGAAATATCCATTACATACTAAATATATAAGATAAATAGAAAAATAATCTACCATTTAAATTTCTATTATAAATCTCCATACACCAAATTAATATTTTGATTAAAATAACTAAATTAATTATATTTATTTATTATTAAAAATAAAATAAAAGTAAATGTATTATACAATATCAACTAATGATTTTGTAACAAATTACTTTTAATAAACCAATAATAATTAATGTGAAAAATAGTCTTACTAAGGTACAATTCCTAGTACATTGGACATTTTATTCTTTATAACATGGGGCACGCTCTCGACTAAAACTCTTTTTACACAATGACAATAGTTAGTAGGGTGGACTCTAGCTTTACTTTGTAAGCACTATGTAATCAATTTGGTGGCACATTTCTTCCAAAAATACTAGCAAATTATGTTACGGGTATTTATAAAATTCTAATTTAGGATCAAAGTGGGGAGTGTTATTTCATATTATTAACCTTTGTATATGAATAATGTTATTTTATATTATTAATATTAAAAAATATTTATATTTTCACATAAAAAAAAGATATTATAGATTCTTTTATAAAATTATAACTTTATGAATAATATCATCGTACATAAAAAAAATTATTATAAAAAATATCTAAAAACTCATAAAATATTATAGATTTTTATAAAAATATCACCGAAATTCACCACTACAAAATATAATTCTATATTATTAATGTTAAAGATATTTATAAAATCAATCAATCATTAAGAAAACCAATTAAACTTAGGGATAGTATTATTCCACATCATAGACACCTAAGAGACACACTCATAAAAGGTGCCACCTAAACTTACCACTTATAATGATATTCATTATGAGAGTCATTCACAAAGCCAATCACATTCCATTCTAATCTTGTTTGCCTCCACAAAAAAATCAAAGCATTATAAATAGCCAACAAGACTCATGGGCTCCCCACATGAGCCAAATCTCGAGTGTACGCACATAGTCCATCATGTCGATACGACTATTTAACTTGTTTAGCGCAGATATAAATAAAGCTCAAGCCAAAACCTGTTCATAATTTTAACATGTGTCAAAATATTATTTGTTTACTTAATTAAAAAATATAGTTTTTCAATACTGATTTGATACAATTTATCTTAAACCTCAGCTACGTAAAATGTTGCAACAAAAATCAGTATAACTAAATTTTGTACGATACCAAATGCGCTAAAACATACTTTAGCCCTCCATGTGCACAAGCCATCACTCTCCAGAATTGCCACATGTAGACTTCTAGTGAAACATGGTGTCCATCTTGGTTTCTCCACATAGATACATCAAACTTACATTAGAAACAAAACAATTTTTGCCACCAAGGGAATGCTATGTAAGCACTTTAATTTTTTAATTTCCCTTGCCGACTATATATATATGGTACATACCACTGCACGTAGAAATATACCCTCAAAAAAAGACATTTCATTGGTTGATTAAATTCGACAGCGTGGATCCCACTTTATACTACGCGCTGTTGAATATTTTTTATTTTCCTAATAAAAGCGCCGGCAGTTTTATTTATAATCCGCAAGATTATGTAAGAATTAAATAATAATTAAATGCTATTTCCAAGTCCAAAGAAAAGCATGCCTTTTGTGGCAGACATTCCCAAGCATTTCATAAATTAGGGCATAACGGTTTTAAAAAATAATATTAATTTTGTTTGGGCGTTTTGTAATCGGGTTTCGGTGGAGTAATTACTGGCATTTAGTAATTGTTGTTAAATTTAAACAAGATAAATATCTCTGGTCTTTGGTGGTTTTATGTTACTCTGTTTCTGCGGCTTGCTTGGGTTTCGAACACCCGACCAGGTATGTTTAAAGAGAAAAAAAACATGAAAGGTTTTCTTCGTTTTTTTCTTTATGGAAACATATTGCAAGAGAAAATAGTGGAACTCCAAGTCTCTATTTCATGCTAATTTCATGCGAATTTACTGCAAATTTGTAGAGCTTGCAAATATTGGCAAATTGTAGCGAAAATTTCTTAGGGCTCTTCGGGAAATTTAGGCGATTTTTCGCAATGTTTAAATAATTGATTTGTTTTGGGCGGAATTGTTTAGGAAATACAATAGTAAACAGAGGAGTTCTGTGTCTCTTTTTCTCGGGAATTAATGCGATTTTTCTGCGAATTTTTCGATCTTTAAACTTGTGGCGAATTGTTTTATGTTTTTGCGGAAATTTCGTGCGGCTCGTAAGTGTTTAGCCGATTTTTTCAGTCTATAAATAATTCGGACGGATTTTAAAACAACAAAAGAAAATGTATGTATCGAAGAAAATAGTGGAAAAGATACTCAATAATTTTTTTGGCGTTTGTAGTCTGCATTTTGTTGATCTATAAATATGATTGATTTTCGAAAATTTGTGTTCTAAGCAATCTTTTGCACAATTTTGTACGGTTCTTCATGAAAGACGGCATGCGTTTTCCTGCATTTAAGCGTTGGCGGATTGTTTTTGGTAAATTCAGGTCTTGCTAACGTTTGTACGGCTTTTTTTTTTTTGTGTGGGTGAAATATGCGAATTTTTCCTTGCGTTTGATCGATTCTTTGGATGTTTGGTCACTTGGCGGATTGTTTTTGGAAATTTATGTTTTACGCAGTGTTTTGTGATATTTGGTAAGCCGCTTTCTGCATTTTATAGATCATTATATATTTGGTGGATTATGTTCGGAAAATTTATGTTTTCATCCGAGTTCTTTAAAAAAAGTACGTCTGTTTCTGATATTTTTGGCATTTGTTATCTGCATTTCATAAAGCAATTGGAACGGCTTTAGGTGAAATTTATGCAATTTCTTTTCAATATAAAAAACAGTATGAATTTCGTACGACTCTTTGAAGTTTATGCAATTATTTTTTTCTGATTTTGATTTTTAAACATTTGACGGATTGTTTGTTGGAATTTATGTTCGTCGGGAAATTTCGCTAAATGCTGTCCTTTTCTCTGCTGTTTTTGTCGATTTTTATACAGTTGTTGGACCATTTTTTTGAAGATTTGGGCAATGTTGAGAGGAATTTTTCTATTTTTCTGAGTCTTGTGTGGTTCTTTGAGGAAATTTATGCGATTTACCTGTTATTCGGTCTATCTTCAAGCATTTACCAGGAAAATTTGAGGTTGAGCAGTTTTTTGTGAAATTTTGAGTTTGCACGCTAGTTCGCGGAATTTTAATCGATTTCGCGATGTCGCTGTCGATCTTTAAGCAGTTGGCGGATTGAGTTTGCAAATTTTTTTCAACGGGCGCAAAGGTTTGAGTTACAAGTGCCTTTTCGTGGATTTATTTCAATTTTCGGGTATCATTGCGGTCTTCATACATTTTGCGGAGTATTTTGATAAACAAGCAGCTTTTCGCGAAAGTTTATGGAAAATTTATGTATTTTTCCGATCATTACACAGAATGTTCCGAACTTTCGAGTTTTACAGAACTTTCTGTAATTTCGAATTTTTCTTTGGATATTAAGATGCAAACTTTTATCAGTTTTCAGTTGAAGTATTTGGTGTTCTGGAATTCTTTGGTGTGTTTCTAGTGACGTCTGCTCAATTTTATCTTTGGCTGAGGATTTTGTGGACAATATTTTAGCATTTAGAGGATTTTGTGACACGGAGAATGACACCGGAGATAGAAAGACATTGTTGCAACGCGGTTATCTTTCTGTCGAAACCGTATTAGGAACAATATTTTATTCGCATTTAGATACAATGGGGATGCGAACAAATTCAATCCGCGTAGGACTTCTCTCTGGGAAGAATTTGACTTAATTTCAGGTTTATATCCTTTCTTTTTTCAATTTTACTGAACTGAAAAAATTGCCGTCCGTTTGCCACGACTTCACAATGTTTTTTCGATTGAAAAAGTGCAAAATTTGACGTCCGCAAATCTAAATTTTGTTTGTACTCTAGAGTTTCCGGACAAATAAAAGTGATTGCGGATCTTTCTTTAAATAAAAATGTAAAATAAAGCGTAACAATAAAGCGAATTTCTCTCTTTCTTGATCCATCCTTGGGTTTTTAACACCGCCTAGGACGATTAATTGAGTCTACTGTGAATTTCTTCGAACGTTGCATATTTTCGGTACATTTCAGAGCCAAACTTAGCTGTTTTCCTAATTTTAATGGAATGCTTCTCTTTCCTCCGCATAATATCATGGAAATCTGCTTTCTCCCAGTTGAGACTTGGCCATTGATGGTCGTTCAGTCTCGTCTCATTTCAATCTCAATCTCAATCCGTGAGGGTGCAAATGCGAATCTCACGGATCTGAAATCCGCTTTTTATCTGTGAAATAGTTTGGCATTTTATGTAATGGTCCCCTCGATGCACACTAGCAACTAGCCCTCATTTGGCTGCATAGCCTTCATTTGGCTGCATACTGAAAAAGTTTAGGCTACGTCTCTGACATCAAGTCTGTGATACAAACTGGACGATCGTAGATAGGATCTGGGTGGGTTTCTATGTTAATTCGTTTTAACAACTAGTTATTTATTTTTACAATTTGTGCTATGGACCATTGGAAGATACCCAATCATGTAATTTTTCAGTTTTGATTTGCACCATTGGATTAAGTATGCATGTTCAGTATAAATTGTATTGCCTTTGAAAACCGCCCACAAATATACTCAGCGTTTCGCCCCGAACTCCCCAATATTATTTAGGCAGATGCTCGCAGAGCAAGGATCCTGGTATGACATTTAAAAATATTAAATGAAATCTCCCATATCTCGTCATCCGAGGCTACATATGTGTGTTACTTTGATTTCACATTGATTTGACACTGTTTTTGAGAAAAGGGGCCTCGAGATTGTTGTCCCGCCTTACATGGGTCTCTCTACAATTTGGTTGGATTAAACTTTATGGCTGTCATTTCTTACTTCGCGTACCGGTTAGTCTTTTGTTTCCAACGGAAGATTGTTGGTTCAAAACTTATTGACTTCGTGCTGTTGTCGTGAGTCATTAAGGTTTTACAGTTACTAAATCTTTCTGCTGTATTATCCTTAGTTGCTTTTATCTTGTGCACAATGGGGATGAGGTGGGATGGGATGGGATGTCTGTTTAATCTTGTGCTGATCTGCAATGGCTGCTGCTGTTATGTGTTTATTCAGGTTGAAGTGCAGACAGGACAGTAGACATGTGCGTTTAATTTCCTGGATATCACGCCAGATATACGAAAGAATTAATGCTTTTTGAAAATGGGCACGAAGTGCACAAGAGATTTTGATGGGGTTTTTGATATGGATCTAAGAAGTTTGCCAGGCTGTGAAGTATGCGTCACTACACGTACCACGAATGGTTATGGTTTTTAGCCCTGCGTGGAATTGCACTCAACAGGGTAAAAACTCTTGTATTTGAATTGGGTATTTTTGAACAGTAACAAGCGCCTTCTTTATAGTTGTTGGCAACAGTGAAGGTCACATACCTAGAATGAAAATATTGTAGAGGAAGAGTTGTTAGCAAGTTTGTTTGATTGACAGGATAAGCTTGCACCATGGAAGGCGCCTGGAATGTATTCATTGTGTATATGGATTTGATAATCCAGCTTTAGAATATCGTTTTTGCGAATGGGAATCGTTTTGGGCCTCACAATGCAGTCTGAGATAATGTAGGGATTGTTGCGGGTCTCCTAATTTAGACTGGAAATATAAATTTGAGAGACGGTGTTTTGGGTTGAGTTCAGTAAATTATTAGCCCAGCCACATTGCTTAGTTTTGATGAATCTGACCGGAGGTGCCTGGCGTGCTTACAATAATAACAAGGCAATCAGGAACAGTATCTACGGTCCGATAATAAAGCAATCAGAAACAGTAACAGATTTCAAAGTGGCGAATACGAAAGATCTGGATCCCCTCGCCAGAGGCAAAGGCCTCGTAGACCCAGAAGAAGCAACTGCCCTTGAGAACTTGCTGCGGTGCTTACAGCTAAGGAAGAGGGCAAAAAGGGCGGCACCAGGCGGTGTCTTCTGTATGTCTGGCCCTGTAGCCCATGTGGATGAAGAAGAAGAAGAAAAGGATTCTAAGTTCTTTTACATTTTTCCAGAATCCAGCAATGGATCTCATCATAATCAATTCGAGAGTACTTTAAATGGGGAAAAGGCCATGCCCAATGGTGACATGTATGTAGGTGCTTGGAACCGTAGCTTGCCTGAAGGGAGGGGTAAGTACTTGTGGGCAGATGGTTGCATGTATGAAGGTCAGTGGTGCAGAGGTCAAAAAACAGGTAAAGGTAAACTTTCATGGCCATCAGGTGCAACCTATGAAGGGAGTTTTATGGGTGGATACTTACATGGTTATGGGACATTTACTGGAGTGGATGGGGCTACCTACAGAGGGCAGTGGCTGTTGAATGACAAACATGGGCATGGCCACAAATGCTACAAAAACGGTGATTTTTATGAAGGCTCTTGGAAATATGGTGTTCAAGAAGGTCATGGTCGTTACATTTGGGGAAATGGCAATGAATATGTGGGAGAATGGAAAAGAGGATTAATGTGTGGAAGAGGCGTTATGAGTTGGAGCAGTGGGGATAAATATGACGGGCAATGGCTTGATGGGTTGGGGCATGGCCATGGAGTCTATAAATGGGCAGATGGGAGTTATTACTCCGGAACGTGGAGTAAGGGGCTCAAAGATGGGAAAGGTACATTTTATTCTGCATGTGGCAATCATTCCAGGTTTTGTCGCTGTGTGGAATCCTCAACTTCAAGTCTGGACCAGCATGATGATCTTTCTGATGACGGCAGGTCTTTTTGGAAGGAAAGAAGCTCATCCATGTCTGATTTTGAGGTTTACTTGAATGCATCCTGCGCCCAAAGTTCTGAAATTCGTGAACCCAGTTTAAGAAGAACGTTTTCTTTTGACGGGATAAGAACTTCAAGTAGCGAGGAGTCTGAAGATAATGAAGAGGGCAGTAGTACTTGTGATGCAGATAATTTTCTTGTGCAACCTGCCGTTGACAGAGAATATGTTCAAGGAGTATTGATTAACGAGGTCTCCAGAGTAAATGTGCCTTGTAAGGCTTCAAAAAGGAGACATACACGGCATCCTAAGGAGAGGAAGAGGCAGGGTGAAATTATCTATAAAGGACACAGAAATTATGACTTAATGCTCAACCTGCAATTGGGAATCAGGTTCTCTTATTTTGCTTGCACATATTCTCATTGCATGATCCATTTACCTTGCTCAAAAGTGCTTATCATATGTTTATACATATTTTAATTTTTTTTGGTTTTTTTCGGCTGAGAAGAGACTCTATTTCTTGTTGTGCAAGCATTGCACCTTAAACATACAATTATCTGTTTCTTTTTTTACCTCGGAATGATCATTCCTAAGGAAATAATAGTTGTGACTATTGTATATTGTAGATTTTTCCATATCCCTGAAATCTTGTAAGTAATACACAAAAAATAACTGGATTCATCGACTTTCAGGTATTCTTTCAATTGGTTTATGATAGAACTTTAAATGTTTAACAAGAAGACTGTTGTAGCCATTATCTGTGTCAACCACGCTTGCCCTCACTTTCAAGCCGGTAGGAAGATTTAATCAGAATGACTCATTGCTTGTTTTCTTGATAACTTATGTTTGCATAACACAGCCTTACATTATGATCTGGGGATGTCTCCAAACTTCAACCAAGTAAAATTCTTGTCTTCAAAGAACAACTTAGTTGATTTTTTGTTTTTAAGATCTAGGCTGTTGGTATTCATCCTTTTTGGGCAATTTTGTGAAAGTCCAGAATCGATTACCATATCCATTAGAAATCTACAAACATTTAAAAAAGTCTGCATTTCAAGCTGTTGTTAGTGTTCTTCCTCATCGTCACTAAATATCTGAATTTTATAAGAAAGAAATCTCTTTTAAGGAACTTCTATACATTGTTTCTAACCTGTATGTTCTGTGACTGCAGGTATACTGTGGGAAAGATTACCCCAGTACCCAAGCGAGATATTTTCCCTGCTGATTTCGATTCCAAAGCAAGTATATGGATGCGATTTCCTCCCGAGGGTTCAGCTTGTACTCCTCCTCATCATTCTGTTGAATTCAGATGGAAGGACTATTGCCCTATGGTTTTTAGGTTTGTCTCGCTATCTTCTTGCCCTTTGCATTGAATGTTTTGTTTTTTCCATAGACTTTAGCTATTAAGCATGCTATGTTTACTGTTAAAAATCTGTACATTGTATAGATGTTTCTGATTTCACAATTGTTTATCTTGTCGGATGGAAATCAAATTCTATTTCTTTCAGAAGTTTTCCTTACTCCTCTCCCTTTATGTGGAAAATGTGCTTCCATGTTTTAGCGGGCCTGTACTTTTCACCACTACATGAATGAACCATTTACTTGTGTATATACATGTACAAAACCTATATGTAATTGGCTCTTTTCTGTCAAATTTTTTGCTGATGAATTGCATTTGTTAGACATTGCTCCTGTTTCTTGGTGAAAATATGTGTACTGAATTGTCACATTTATATGTACATTAGCAGCAAGTTGTAACTGGATTTTGCTATCTAGTTAGTTACTGATGAATTTGCATTTGTTAGAATTACTCCTATTTCTATTTGTAAGTCCATCTATTATTTATGCGACTTACAGGATTTATTTCTGTTTCTTTTTCCCACTTTTAGGAATTATAACTATATATACTATTCAGTAATCCTCACTTTTAAGGTACGTGTCCATTTTTTTTTTCTTTTCTGTCTGTCTTGTATTTATTTAGTAATGGTAAGTGATTAATCTGATGCCATTTACTTCCTTTACTACTGTTTCTTTTTCCAGTAGACTGAACCTTGAAAGCTTTTTTTATAATTTACTTGTTATTTAACAGGAGGTCAAGCTGTTTCAATTAGTAGCCACATCGGGAAAACTTAATGATCTTGAAATCCTGCATTTTTAGTGTTTACTAAGATATCGACTAACCTGTCAACCACAGAATCCACTTTTCATGTAGATCACCTATTGAAGTATAATGCTGATCTTTATCAAAGGTAGTGTGAATTATACACTGAGAAATTCTTTACAAGCAGATGGATTGGGGACTTAACAGATCCTTACCATTGTGAGTAGCGTAAGGCTATGTGGGAAGTGATCAAGGACTTGAAATTGCAATAGGCACAAAGAGCAGAATCTGGCCCAATAACCTCTTTGCAGTTGGTTATGGGAAATTTCATATAAAGAAGTCTGTGATTTTTTTTGGCTGTTTAACTGTTTGCTCAAGGGAAATTATTTCAGAACCAAAGCTTTATTAATTGCAGACAATTTTGATCAGTAGAGATGTGATGCCAATTGCTAGGTACATAATATTTCTGGTTGATTGGAAGTTTCAATGATATCAAACCCTACCTAACAGGGTCATAGGTTGTGATACCTCTCATGTTTTTATATAATCAAGTGCACAACTGACTGGTCAATAATAATTGTATGAACAATTGGTTTTATATATTTATTTCAAGTACTAGCGATGGAACATGTTACTCTAAAGTTGGAAACATATTATATCTGGAATATTAGAACTACTAGTGTTCTTTTCTTGACAAATGCATGAAATTTTACTCCTAGAATTCAATAATGCATCAATAATATTTTCAAGCAGGGTATTTGGAATGTAGGACTTGTTTGCATGTTTCATGTCAATCATAGACATGACTGTATGCTGTATCCTTGTTTTTCGCGCCATGGTTTGCATGTTGATATATTTCCTGGTGAATCTTGGAGTAGTTTTAATCAACCTCAGAACAACTCTCTTTCTAGATCTGCAGTTGGTTTCATTTTTCATTGTAACTGAGAACAAATGTGGACTCTCACATCACCTCTTACATGGCTTTGTACTGCATGTTTTTGTTTTCTTTCTGCACTTCGTTTGCATGTATTCTTGACTCTTACATTGTATTTTCAGGTGAGTCTCATAATAGTCTTATACAGCTGTTACCTATTTTCATAGAAGCGATCATGCACATGAATGTTTCGTAGTGTCGTAGAAGTGAATTTATACTGCATGTTTTTGTTTTCTTTCTGCACCTGATTTACATGTATTATTGATTCTTGCATTATATGTTCTTGTGAGTCTCGTAATAGTCTTATACAAGTGTTACCTATTTTCATTTTCATAGAAGCAAGAATGCGCACAGATGTTCACAGTGCCATAGAAGCGAATTTATGCTGCATGTTTTTTTCCTTATGTGCACTTGTTTAACTCTTGGATTAGATTTCCTTTTAAATCTTAGAAATGTTTCAAGCTTTCCAACAACTTCAGAACAAAATCTAACTTTCTAGAGCTGTACGTTGATTTTCATCAGAACTGAGAATATGCTTGGGTGTTCTGTATCACCATTGAATGTGTTAATGCTGCATATTTTCGTTATTTTATGCACCTAGTTTGCATGCATCTGTCCAGATCCCTGTCGTACATTTTGTGGTGAATTTCAGGATAAAATAAAATAGCATAAGAGCAACCATCTTTTTGAAACTGTGCATTTGATTTCCTTAACATGAACTGTTTCCTTCCATCATTTTTGAACTTTGAAGACATCAGATACCCAAGATGATTGGTTTCTTCAAGCTGGTTCTGAGTAACCACCTCGAAATAATACTTAAAACCTTGGCAGTCCTCTGGAATTCTCATATTAAGTCTGCTTTCTCCTTTGATTTACTGAGACATAATATTTTAAACTATCTTTGACTTTGACATTTCTGCACTATTTTCAGGCACCTTCGAGAACTCTTTAAAATTGATGCAGCTGATTACATGCTTTCTATTTGTGGAAATGATGCACTGCGGGAACTCTCCTCTCCGGGAAAGAGTGGCAGTGTGTTCTACCTCTCTCACAATGATCGGTTCATGATAAAGACAATGCGAAAATCTGAAGTAAAGGTAAAATTCAAAAATAAAATGATGTTTTCTCTACTTGATCATTTCTGGTTTGTTGATGTCTTTGCATTCTATCCATTAAAATCTCATCGTGAGTGTGAAGGAATTTGTTTATTTAACAGTGCTTGGAGCTCCACTTACAAATGATGAACAGATAAAATGTTTGAACTTGTGATATATGTGGGTTCCATGTTTTCAAGGGTTTTGATAAGGAAATATCTTTTCTTATACAAATAACTTTGCCGGTTTTTAAACTTTATTTTAGAAAGGTATTCAGTAGGGAACTTAGCTTGAGGCCTTAATATTTCTCATGATATTCAGGCATCCAAGGATTTTCCTTTGTAGAATACTTCATCTGCATAATTACAGGAAAGTGCAGAAGGAATTCAATTAGAGAAACAAAAAGTGAGTGCTTTAAGAAAGCAAAGGGAGGTCAATGTTTAATTTGTTTTTGTTTTTTAAAATTTAGGTGGTGACATTCTGTCTAGTAATTCACATATCTTTTGTACTCTTTCACATTTTACATATATGTTTATAAAGGGGTTTTCAATAACCTTGACAAAAATGTGTTGGGAACACAGAAATGCTATAAACATGCCAATAACACTAATTTGGACCAATAATTGACAAGTTCGCAATTTAAGGATTGAAATAAAAATAATTCATTCACAAACCATTGAAAAGTAGATTTTTTTATTTTTTGTTTAGAATATTGATATTATTTATTTGCAATTTTAAAGTTTTGAACATTATTTCAAAATATATATATATATATATATATATATATATTTTGCTCGACTTTACCCTCTGAATTGCATCACCCCTATTGGGTATGTTTTACTAAATGAATAAGGATTTTAGCGGCATGTTTTAGAGGTAATAGTAGCATGAGAGAGGGGAAGGTTGAGCATGGCATTACCTCTATTGGCATAAAAATCATGGTACGTTGTTGTGGACCGAGCCTACCAACATCAATGTGGGATTAATTTTTTGAGTGAAAAAAATGAGGAGATATTTTGTTCACGGTATGTTGTCCTACACCAATCTTATCAACCCCAATGTGAGTTGGTTTTTTTGAATGAATGAGATGAGTATTTTTAAGTCGTGAAATACATGTATTTAGAAGCTATTATACAGGAATAGAAAAGCGGAAGGCTGATCAAGCAAGCATTCATAGTATATTGGGGTTTATATGGTGATGTAGACCAAGCCTAACAACCAATGTGGAAATTAATTTTATTGAATGGAGAATTTAGAGTCATAGACAATAGTGAATTATTTTAGTATTAAGCCTAATATGTATGAGTTTTTTTATGCTATGAACTTCATAAAAATCCATTTTGGGTTTCCGTCAAAGTTAATCCCCAACATTTGAATGTTATTACATCCATGGCACCTTAAATTTATCATGTGAAAATCAATAAATTATTTCTATCACAATTCTAATCAGTTTTTCCAAAACTAAATACAATTTTTGAATCCACGTACCTTAATTTTTGTTGTTGAGAAAAATCCTTTAATTGTTCAAATCAAGGAGCAATGCATTTGAGGGATTAGATTTTTGCAATGCTTATGAAGTTCAGGAACTTAAACAAGCATGTAAGGAGGAGAATAAAATTTGTTCACTACCTGATCTCATCGCGTAATCTTGCCTCCATTCTTCATCCACTCCTTAGAACTCAAAGATCGATCATTTCACTCATGGTCTCTGTAGCTTTAGCTCGTCTTTCATGTGCCCATAAACTTTCATTTGATACACCCTTTTCACACAAATTGCAGAGTAGAGTTGTATTTGTGGGGGATGGCGGTTTTCAGGGATTGAAGTGGTAATTGTTTTGTGGTATGCGGAGGAAGGAAATTAGATATTTCATGTACCCAGTCTGCACAACCTCCGATTAAAAGGGGCATGGTTTTTTCACCAGTTACGTTGTGTGTACTTAAATAGTGGCAGGTGGAATGTGTCACTGCACGTGCAATGCCAAACAAATTAGTGCATGGTTTCCCTGACGGAAAAAATGCTGCAAAAAAAAAACTGAAAACATGGATGTTTTGTGGTGAAGTGTTCCTCAAAGGAGAATGCCTTCGGCGGGTTAACTTTCTTTAGACCTGTCCGGGTATACAGAAAATGTCTGAGTATAGGAATATTAGAAATTGCAATACAAGTAGATGTCTGAGTATAGGAATATTAGAAATTGCAATACAAGTAGCTTTAGTCTATTTGTTGTCTTGTTTTGAGTATAGAAAATTTGAATTGTTTTCTGATCCAAAAGTTTGTACAAGGAATGTTCTTCCTGTAAATAGTTCAACAGAGTTTCTGAAACTGTGTACTGGTGTCATGAGATTCTGTACAAAATGCATTATAATGTAAATGGTTTCGTATGTTTGTCTCCTAGATTTATCGATTTCTTAAAATATGAAGTTTACCACAATTGGTCTTGGGCCTGCCAGATATCTATATTTGAAACACGTTCATTACTTCCATATGCTCATATCTTTCATGTAAATGCAATTATTGAAGAAAAGTGGAAGTTAGTGTTCTTTATCTGAGTATATTGTTAGCGCTTAGCACCCTAGGAGGTTGTATCTTAAGAAGCTAGTTGTAACTGACGGAGTGACTTTAATTTAAAGTGTCAGCCATGTTAGTCAACCTTTGTAATCAACACTTTTAATATACCGGGTTACCTCAACCGTCCTTACAATCTTAGCATTCTTTTTTCAGTGCTATTATCTACTCTTCCTGTGGTTCTCTGTAATCCTCGCATCTTATCTACGTATTTTTTTAAAATCTGAAAGCAGAATTGAATGTATATTTGAAATGGTACATATTTTCATCGTGTACCAGTGTTACCATTTTACAGGTGCTTCTTCGAATGCTACCAAATTACTATAATCATGTTCGTACTTATGGAAGCACATTGATCACTAAATTTTTTGGCCTGCATGGTATAAAAGCAGCAGGGGGACAAAAGGTATTTTAAACTTTCTTATCCTTTTTGCTTATCACAAACTTGCTGCTGTTTGACATTTTAAACTTTCTTATCCTAGGGGTGTTTCTGTTTGTGGATATAATTTATGAGAAGATTTATTGGCCATATGAATGCCAAGTCATTTAAACCTGAGTGTAACTTAAAAAGTCTGATAAATTGAAATGGGAGATTGTAACAGGTCCAATTTATAGTCATGGGAAATATGTTCTGCTCAGAGCTCCGCATACATAGGCGTTTTGATCTCAAAGGCTCATCTCAAGGTCGGTCAACAGACAAAGTTGAAATTGACGAGACTACAACTCTAAAAGATCTGGATCTGGATTTTGTGTTTCAGCTTGAGCCCTCATGGCGTCAGGCACTTCTGAGGCAAGTTCCCCAAGCCCGTGCCTTAATTCTTTCTGGGATGACATGCTTTTATTTTTCTTTGGATTTACAATCCATGATTCCAATTATGCCTAACTGATTAAGTAGGGCATATAATTACAAGAAAAAGGAGAGGTCCTTTTTTTTAATCTTTCTTAAAGGTTAAAACAGGGCGGATTACTTATCGTCGAATGGTATAATTTTAATGCATTATCACATTAAATGAAGGGAAAAGAACAATTTTGCCATTATTTACTTTTTGGTTGACAAATGTGCATTCAATATGCTATAATGAGAAGTGAAACATGAAATGAAAATTGGATCTTTCTACGCATTATGTTTGGCATCTTAAAACAAACAAGTTGTGTGATGCTAGTTATACATCCAAAAACTAAGCATTTTACCTTATTTCCCTATAAGTCCAAATAGGGACTTCAAATCCCTTATTAAACCTGTTTGAAAGGGGACTTCAAATCCCCCTCGAAATCTCAATCCAATGTAAAGTTTCCCACAGCCTTCCACCACCAAATCTATTAGTGTCTTGAAGAAAGAACAACTCATTACAATATCACACGGTTGTAGATCTAAACTTCTTTCCCTATTTACTTGTGCTGATTATTTTGGGTTGTTGGCCAAACATATCATATTTAAACTTCCTAGTTGCCTGCCATGGATCACAAGAATGTTTTCAAATATGGGATACAAGTTTCGCTAAGATTATGGAGATAACATGAGATTGTGGCAAGGTTTGTAGATTATTAATGCAATGTAAATTTTCCCGTAGCCTGCCCTCACACCAATCTATTAATGACCTGAAGAATTCATTACAATATCACATGGTTGTAGATCTAAACTTCTTTTCCTACTTGTGCCAACTTCTTTTCCATACTGGACAAACATATCATATGCAAACTTCCTAGTTGCCGGCCGTGGATCACAAGAATGTTGTCAAATATGGGATACAAGTTTGTCAAGATTATGGAAATGACTTGAAAGCTCGCAAGTGTTGCAGCCTAGCATATAACTACAGAATCATAAATTAGTTGTTAAATGCTAGTCACATGTCTTTCTTCTCCACGTGACCTGTGGGTTAAAAACATACATATTTCATCTATTGTGGTGGAAGATGATGGCTATTTCCAGTAATTGGCTAGATTCCCATTTTCTTATAAGGAACACTTAAAAGATGATCTGGCTATTCTGTGCACCTCTTGAGCCAGATTGTTCTCTATGACTGCGCTGCGCACCTGAAATATGATTATGTGCTTAGGTCAGGTTTTTAGAATGCTTGGTTGGGTGATTTTTTGTGATTCTTGTAAATCATGCTTTCATTTCCTTCATGCATTTTGTTTTTCAAAGGCTTCATCTTTATGTTGTTTACCCCAGTCTGTCACTACTGATGTAGTTGTACTCTGCTGCAGGCAAATTGAGTGTGATTGCAACTTCTTGGAAGCTGAGAGAATAATGGACTACAGTCTTTTATTGGGTCTTCACCTTCGAGCTCCTCAATATTCTACTGTTTTTTCACCAAATAATTCATCTACAGGTATCTATCTGTCAAATGATGAAACTTTTGAAGTACTTGCATCTGATCATAAGCCTTTCCACAAGGAAAATGCATGATTCACTTAAAGTAATTTCTCTACGGGGTTTCAATTTTCAGCTGCATTTATGGTTGATGTCTGGATTATTTCAAATATCTCAACATTGTCTTTGCATATAAAAGTTGTCTGTTTTTTGCCCTTAGTAGGGCATGCCTTAAGCTGCATGGTTCATGTTTGTCATAAAAATTTATTTTCTGATTTGCGATTTTTTTGAATTGTTGCAAAGCAATTTAATGCGGATATGTTTCCAAATTACATAATTTTTTTGTAGTTTCAGTTATTGAGATGCTTTTTACAGATTAAGGGATGTTAGAATCGAAATATGAGAATATTTTAGTCTGCATTTATTTTCATTTAGTTTTTGTAGTTTCAGTGGATTATCTTGAAACTTGAATGTCTCTACAAAATTCATGCTTGTGTTTGATCTTTCCTCGACTGTAGAAGTTTAATATCTAGTTTACTCTTCCCAGTAGGTTATCACATATTATGTCTTTTCTTCCTATCAATGCCATCCAAATTTGTTCTTATTGCTTGTTACTTCATGCTTGTGTGCCTATTTTGATGGTAAGATCATGCCTAAGTTCTCTTCAAAATTTGAGCCAAAAAAGCACAGTTGCTTACCACACCTATTGTCCCGTGTCTGGAGCAAATTGGAAGACAATCTGGTTAATACAAAATGAAACTGTGAAGGTTAGCATCACTAAAATGATCTGTAAAGTACTCATTCTTTACTTTCTTTTATTGTTTGATCCAGCATTTGAAATGCTCTTAGTTTCTCTTTGGGATATTGTGGCTGAATTTGTGTAAATTTCTGAATATTGAGGAGATGAAATCCTCATTGACAAGATAAACGTCTGCACTCCTAATGCTGGTAAAGGCCACTTTCATTGTTAGTAACATCATGCCTATTCTATTGTATCTGAAGCAAATTTGCAAGACATTTTTTGCATATGCAGATCTGGTTAGTATGGAGAATGCTGTGTGTAATTTAGGACTACCAAAAAACATTATTTAAAGCACATTCATTATGTCTAATTCCCTTTGACTTCAGATCTTGAATTACTTTAGTTCCTCGACATGTTGCTGTTGGGTACATGTGTCCTCCTGCAAGCTATATTTGAATGATTAAATTTATCTTAAACATCGTGTATTAGCAGAATCTAATGCTCTCATAATGAATTTCATCATGTATTAAATTTATCTTAAACATCATGTATTAACGGCATTTGTGTCCTCATAATGAATTTCATCAAGGTGAAATTAAGTTGGGTTTCAAAACTAATATGTAGACTTTTTAACAGTACCGTTTATCTAGATTGACATTCAAGTTATTCTATATTGGGGCTTATGTTACTTCTTAAATGTGCTTTCTATATACTTTTATTAAGATGACACCTGCTAATGTTATGTTTGTAGTCATGATTGCTTATCCTATTTTTTGCTCACTTAATGTCTGCGTAGTAGTTCATTTGAGTAAATGGAGTTTACATTTTCCTGCATAGAAATATTAGAAGATGAGATGCCAGATGCTATCCTGCAAGAAGCTTTGTGTTTGTTGTTAACAATCCTGCATATGTTGGTAATAAATCAGAGCCTGACGTTGAAATGGAAAATACAGACCTCGTACTTCCAGGAACAGCAAGGTAAATTATAGTTTGATTTGGCTTTGTTTCTACTGTTGGTTCCTGGATTTAATGACAAGAAAACATCCTTCTTTCCAGTCTACAGGTTTGCCAATATCAATTAATTATATAAATGGTGTTTATATATTTTTATGATACTGCAGGCTGGGAATAAGGTTGGGCGTGAATATGCCTGCCAGGGCCAATCGTAGGCTACCAAGAGTTGTACAAGATTCTCCTCCAGAAGGGGAGTTGTTTGGTGAGGATTATGATGTAGTATTATACTTTGGAATTATAGATATTCTTCAAGACTATGATATTGCTAAGAGACTTGAGCATGCATACAAGTCCCTGCAGTTTGATTCTCACTCAATTTCTGCAGTGGATCCAAAACTGTACTCCAAGCGGTTTCAGGATTTTATTAACAGAATCTTTCCTGGGAACTCATAGCAGTTGCAAAGTTTTCATTATATGGTATCATTGATTGCAATCTATGGAGAATAATGGAATCAAGTTTCCTTGACAGAGAGACATACATCATTGTAAAGCTGGATTTGAGGCACAAGTTTCTTGTTCTTATTTCATGTGTGCCGTGGCATAAAACTTTCTTGGTTTATCCAAAGCAAAGGGAAACTGCAGGTGCAGATCTGTGTAGTTGAAAAGCAGTTGCAAAGCATGGGTTACCGGTATGTTTCTGATACACGATGGGAAGCAAATCGCTGAAGGCTGCTTTTAGGAGCCATACAAACAAACTTACATTGCCAAGCCAATTAGTATTTATCATAGATTGGTCTGGCTATGATCGAGTATTCAATTTGAGGTTACTCTACCTCAGTGGGTTTTTGCCATCCAAGCTTGTTTAAATGTACTAGACTTTCCCTGAAAAGGGAAATGTTCGGCATTGATTTTTTTTCCTCTTTCCTGATGTCTTGGAGCAGGTGATTGATGTACATCTCACTTTTTGGAGGGATCTTCACAATAAAATGTACAGTGTATACAAGAGGATGTTTGGCCTTTAAATGTGGTTGAGGATTGATGGCTTTGTTTTGTTTGGGCCGGCTATATTCGAAATGAATTGTAAGCTTCTCTACAGAGAAGCATAGCAGGGCAAGCCTGACTGCATATAACTTCTGCCAATATTGACGGAGAATAGGAGGTACTTGAGTTTCAACAAGGTGAAGTTTTGTGTTTTACATTTTCTTGTACATTTCAGCCATTCCATTCGGTTTAAAAAATTGATATTTGCTTATTTCAGCATGTTCTGTTTTGCAGTTTGACTAAACATTCATGTTACATTTTTTATGTTGGTTGACTAGAATCTTAAGAAGAGAACCCATAGTTAATTAAATAATCAGCAAATTCAAAGTTTCAGATATACTCAGAGTTGGAAAAAATATTTACCATGCAGTTAATCCCATAAAATCTTGATTATGTTAATCTCTGCAATTTATCACTCGGATATAATCTTTAGAAGATGACCCGCAGCTTAATTAAGAGATGAAAAAATTTCAAACTTTCAGATATACTTAGAGTTGGACAAAATTTGATCCCACAAAATATTCACTATGTTAATTGCTGCGATTTATCACTCAAATGCAAAACATGCTCAAGAGCTCTCTTGACCACGGTCATGTTTTGAAGTTCCGAGAATAAGGAAGAGAGATTGAATCTAGATGGGAACACAGATTTCTTCACTATGTTAATTGCTGCGATTTATCACTCAAAACATACTCAGAGCTCTCTTGACCATGGTCATGTTTTGAAGTCCCGAGAACAAGGAAGAGAGATTGAATCTAGATGGCAACACAGATTTCTTCACTATGGTAATTGCTGTAATTTATCACCCAGATGCAAAACATGCTCAGAGCTCTCTTGACCATGGTCATGTTTTGAAGTCCTGAGCACAAGGAAGAGAAATTGAATCTAGATGGGAACACACATTCGAGTGTTAGATTGAGATGTATCTGTAAAATTGTAAGGGCTATTTTCTCGAGAGTCCAGAGTTGAAAAGTAGTTTTACTGTTAAACATCTGTGCAATCAGCATCAAGATATTCCTTTATAAATCATCGAAGGTATGTTCCTTGGAACCAAAAAACTATTATTACAAATCTTTGATTGCTATTTGTAAACAATTCTGAAATAGGGGCCTAATGACATTGCCTACGGAAACAATGCCAACATAACAATCGCCTGATAATAATAATAATTATATCTACTGCAATTCTTTTCTTTTTTTGCAATTTCAATCCATGTTGAAAAATAGCCTGTGAATATTAGTGTAAAGAAACATGGAATTGCTTCAGTTGGGCTTGAAAAATGTCGACGCATCTGTCAGAGATAATTGAAAGAAAGAGACAGGAGATATGAAATGTCGGACAAAAACATTTTTAGACAGACGAGTCCAGAAGAGTATTATTGATTATTATGCTACAAAGAAGTCGAGCTTTTAAACTAAAAAATCCGATTGGTCTTGTTTTATTTGTTTTGAAAGGCAAGTTGTCCCATCTTCACATTACACTGTTAACGTCAAAACAACTTAAAAGAGGCTGAAACTAAGGAGTTCATCTTAAACAACTCAAATGTGAAGTGACAAATAAACGATAGATAAGCCAAGAAGAGAATGAATGAGAAGAAAAGAACACAAATGAAATTAAGTCTAAATTATTTGTTTAGTTAGCGGAGTATTTTGTGACCTGCCATCATGCAGCGTTGCTGCCATTAGAACTTGCAGTTAAAGCGCACTTGGGCTGGAGTAACATTAAGATGGGTGACTTAAGCATGAGAAATCCAAAACTGTTCTTCCATATATTAATACATACCTAAAAGGATCTTGTTGCATGGTCGTTACAAAAAATGTATGTGGAAAATGTCAGAAGGGTAATGATTATGCATGGAGGTCATCTTAAGAGAAACACGTACATAAAGGTATTTATATGTGAAGTGGATCTGAAGCAAATTCATTTGTATCATAAAGATGACCACATAAAACACATACAAATAAAATGGATGATGTTAATTACATCTAGAGATGTCCTTCAATGGCAAATTTTTTGTGTGGATAAACAATGGGTTTAGACCATCTTAAATATGCTCACAAGATATTTTTTCTCCATTTAACAACAGCACACCGAAACTTCTCGAACTTGTGATGAAGTTTGGAGTTCCATTTTTTAATTTTTAATTTCAACAGAGTAACATAAATTAATAGTTACTGATATTTTTCAGATAAAAATTTAAAAATGATCTATATTAATATTCGAACAACCAAAGCTAAATAGAATTTTGTTACTCTTAGCATCTCTCATGAGAAATACCTTTATACATTTCATGTTGAACTAAATTATTTTATAGGGTGATCTCAACCGCGTTATGGGTTTGCGTCACATTAAAGTAATAGAATATGCTCAATGTTGTGTACATAGTTAACAGGCAGTTATTATAACATAGTTGACATAGAATTATTGTACAAGGTTGACATACAATTATTATACAAAATATTTAGGGTCTCTACACATAGCTGAAGCTGTGCTTTCTAGGAATAATCTTTTGAGAAGAGAGACAAATCAAGAAGATAGATATATTTATTCCCAAAAATCTTAAAAAGCGAACATGAGGTCACACGAACATGGGTGTGCATGTGCAAGTTAGTTGTTTGGGCTATAGATGTGGACATAGAGATGCCATAGTCTAAATAATGGATGGATAAAGTTACACGTCCTTTCTATAAATTATCCTTGGGAAAAGTTACTCTTTTGTATATATTCTCCCTTTATTGGTGTTTTCCGTCGCAGATGATTCGCTTTCCTATCTTTTTGTTGATCTATAATGATGGGAAATCATACCATATGTTGTTCGGATTATTAAAATTAAAAGTGTAAGTATAGAGTATAAGGTTTAAATGTGTGTTTGTGAGTAATTTTAAATGAGGATTATACCTCATTTTGTAAGTGTAGTTATACTAGCAATTGCACATGAGTCGCAAGTTACACCGGGAGGAATGTAAATATGCGGTGTGGTTAATGGAGCATACAAATTTGTATTGTTTATGCCCTAAATTTGCAGTAGCCCTGTATAACAAATATTTGTATTGTGCATTATATTCATATTTGTTTTATTGTTTTATTGGCAAATATTAGAGGTGCACTTATCACAAATATAAAAGTTTTACTTCTTAGAACAATACCTTATGTCGTTGATGGTGTGCTCAGCGGGGGTGTGCCAGTGGCCTTGGTTAAGCCTGTATATTTCCCCCTCTATTTCAATACTACCGCCACTTGTTGTCCATTTTATCTAATTATGCATCACCAAAATATTTCAATAATCACAAAAATCAATATTTCAATAATCACCAATATATTGATGGGAGATTGGTTTTGGTCATTCCAACGAGCACTCCAGTTTTGATGCAGTTCTCCCCAGGAGCTTTGAAAATCCTCCCGAATTTCCATTGACTTTGGCAGCTCTTTACAAAATTGATCACCATAAAAGTTCCAACTCATTGAATTTGACAATGTTTATAATTCTGGATAATTACTACAATTACAATAATCCAAGTTGAGTGCCCACAGATTTGCCATACAACATATCCAGCTTGGCACTGCAAACCCAATTAGCCTTTTCTTGGGTGCATAAAATATCGCAGAATGTTCCAATTTAAATTGATTTGCATGGGTTGACATGTGCTAACTTGCTATACAAGCATCCAAATAGCCTTAATCTGTTATGACCTTTCGTAAACATTACAGACCATTGTCATTACTATGTAACAACATTCCTTTCAAATGATATTTTTGTAGATTAGCCAACTGATAAGGAAGCCGAACAATTCACTCTATCTTTGAGCTGGCTTATGCTCCTCATTATTACTCTGTGTGATGGACAAACGCCAGTCAGTTGATGGTAAACTACAAAACAACTATAAACACTTATGTCGAAGAAATAGGCCCTTGGTCACATGAGGGGTCGCATCTTTAGCAGCTGCCATGTGATCCCTTCTTCCATCCTTTTCAATTGAAATTCATGGGTAACACTGAATCATATTTCTTGTTGTTGTGTCATATAAGAAACATTTTCTAACCTTAACAACCCGTCATCCTCTTTAATGAACAATAAATAAATAAATAAATCACATCACTCACAAAGAGAGCAAATTTAATATTTTCTTTAGCACCCGATCATATAGTCCAAAAAGTAGATACAATCATAATGTTAGATATTATTATAGGAAATATCCAAAATTTGTGATCATACAATCCAAAAAGTAGATACAATCATATTGTTAGATATTATTATAGGAAATATCTAAAATTTGTAGATATCTACCAAAGTAAATATCTAGGACTGTAGGAAAATATCTAAAATCCGGCAACTTGCATTAAAGTTAAGAGAACAAATATTAAAGCCACCGGAATTTGACACTTTCCAGCCAAGCCATCTTCAAAGGTGGACGCCTACCGGCGAATAATTGAATGTATAAAAATGTGTTTTAGAATAATTATGAACGATAATAATACCATATTTTGTTTGGATAACTAAAATTGAAAGTATACTATTTAAACTAATGGTACATGAGGATTATGGTATGTTTTATTTGGATCATTAAATTTAAAAGTATAGTTATAAAATTAAAGGTGTGAATATATGTTTTAGAATATTTATGAATGAGGATAATTTTATATGTTTAGATTATTTAAATCAAAATGTATGTATAGAATTGAAGATATAATTATGTGTTTTGAGTCTAATCATGAATGGATATTTTAAGAGTCGTATTAACAAATCTAATATACATAGAATAGGTATATTTGTTTTAGGTTAATATGATGGATTAATATAATGGATTAAAGTGAAGTTTGTTAAGTTGAGGTAGTTGTTACATTTTATAAAAAGGCATTTGGAAAGAATATATGACACAACTTATGATGGACATTTCAAATCACATCTTGTGATCCATTTTCATTTGGTTTTTCGGAGAAGGCAAGATATTATTCTTATAAGGAACTGATTAACGTCGCCCTTTAACCTCCAAATTATATTCTAAAATGATGTTAAAGGATTTAAAACCTATCTTATTAAACTCATTAAAGTATTAATATTAAAATCATGTTGAGGCAGATCCTATAATTGTAGGTGATGGTGGATTGTAATGTCTGTGAATTGTTAACAATTGATAGATGACCTTAAATTTGATGTCCATTTGACCTTCATAAGGCAATTTCAACCTTGATTTGACATCAACTCGATTGTCACTAAGAAGTCTTTTGTTTATTCTTAGATAATTCAATTAATAAAGTCTATTATTGCTATTTTTTTTATTGGGCATCATACTTAAGTACATCAATTAATAAAAAAAGAATACAAATGATTACAATAAAAGGGTGACCGGTTGGAATTCACTTTATGATAGCCATGTCGGAAGACTCATAGCCCAAAAAGCTAGTCACGCTTGTAATATACAACCAAACAAAAATAGTATTATGATAACATATTAAAACACCAATGCAAATGTGATACTCAAGCACATGCAACATGTAATGATATTGCTTGTATAAATTAGAACATATACAGCAGAATAACATGAGATAACACCAAAATATAGATAAATGATGACAATATGCTCATATAATAGCTTTTCCACTTCGAGGGGGCAACCTCCAATACCACTTCGAGGGGGTAACCTCCAAACCGTACAATAACACTCCAATACTCAATATGATGAATAACTACAACCTTCTAACCCCTATATATACCATTCTAACCTATGGCCAATACTGAGGCCGACCTCATAAGCATAATAAATCATAAATGAATGATATAATAAGATAAGGGGATGTGTGCCACATGTCGGCATCTCCATCAACCCATATACGTTATAATATTATATACCATTCTAACCTATGGCCAATACTGAGGCCGACCTCCTAAGCATAATAAATCATAAATGAATGATATAATAAGATAAGGGGATGTGTGCCACATGTCGGCATCTCCATCAACCCATATACATTATAATATTATATCCCAAGGTACATAACATTACCTCCCTCTTTGACATGTTTCGTCCCCGAAACATAAGAAGAAGCCATATAATGAGTGTGCTTTAAATTATTGCACACTTGTCGTCAAGCTCGATCATCCAACCACCATATGAAATCATATCCTGTGTAGTAGCTTCATCATCAACATCTTCTTCTTCTTCTTCTTATTCTTCTTCTGATGTTGCTTTTTCTTATGATTCTTCTTCTTCTACTTCTTTTTCTTTTTCTTTTTCTTCTTCTTCTTCTTCTTCTGCTTCGTCTTCTTCTTCTTCTGTTTCCCATCTGTCCATGAAAACTTGTTCCAGTTCTTGCAAAGACCAATTAGACTTTTCCTTTTCTAACTTAGAAAAGAAAATCTATGTAGGGCCACTAATCCACAACTTGAATAACCAAATATCTAATGGTTTAGAGAATTTATCCCTGAATTTTTTCCACCATTCTCTAGCATCAATCCTGCCATCTCTAAAAAAAGCTACCATCCCCATGATCCACAAAAATAGGGTTTTCGGAATTCTAAAAATATTGCGGTAGATGGATAAAAACACAAAGAACAAACCATAACTTAAATTTCAAGAGCTTTCGAAAAATATAAATTTTGCTAAAAAATACCACAATTTTCTTCCTGAAAAGCGAATTTATGAAAAAACTTAAAACACCAATAAATTCCGCAAAACAGATCCAATGGAGCTGAATTTTTCAGATATTCTGAATTATATTTTTTCCAAATTATGTTGCAAAAATTGGGAAAAAATTCGATACCCTCTTCAAGATATACTCGAAAAAAAAAATTAGGGTTTTTGCCCTAATTTTGGCCGAAATCGCAGCTCTGATACCACTTGTAATGATATTGCTTGTATAAATCAGAACATATACAGCAGAATAACATGAGATAACACCAAAATATAGATAAATGATGACAATATGCTCATATAATAGCTTTTCCACTTCGAGGGGGCAACCTCCAATACCACTTCGAGGGGGTAACCTCCAAACCGTACAATAACACTCCAATACTCAATATGATGAATAACTACAACCTTCTAACCCCTATATATACCATTCTAACCTATGGCCAATACTGAGGCCGACCTCCTAAGCATAATAAATCATAAATGAATGATATAATAAGATAAGGGGATGTGTGCCACATGTCGGCATCTCCATCAACCCATATACATTATAATATTATATCCCAAGGTACATAGCACAACATCACAACGAAGAGGTTGCAATGGATCATCCTCTAGAGGAAGAGTAATACAAAGAAGAAGGTTCACTCAAAAAAGGATATAGGGCAACACACCTGTCTTAAGCCTTCTTTCTCCTAGAGGAGCTAGCGACTCCACAATGCCCCAATTTGGAGGTGGCAATATCACCGTTATTTGATCATCACATTGAACTACAAGATATTTGTTTGAAGTTGAGAACATTTGATTTGTTAACTAAGTTCACTGTAAACACAAGATGTGATTGCTTCACAAGTGTGAGACGTTGCAATGAAGCAAATTTCTAGAGAGAGATAGTTCTTATCTACTTCTATTCTTAATACTATCACTAATCTACCTTTTCTAACATTATAGGGGGAAATAGAAATAACATATAAAGAAATATGATGTATTAAGAAAAAAATATAGATTTTCTTCAACTCATGTTTTGGAATAACATAATATCTTAAATAAATGGAAATATAATCCGCACACGCATTTATCACATATCAAACATCAGGAAGGACAACAAGAGAAAAGGAGGGGCAGACATTAGCCAAAACAATTCAACTAATACTTAAAATATGCACGATTGAATTTAATTGTAAAAGAGGTCTTAGATGCAAACAACTGTACTGTATGTGAGTCTACTTTGTCACCCCACATGCATTGTATTAGGGCCATCATTTAAGTTTTCAGCTAATTCACGAGACATAGTAAGTTCCGTTATTATCACGGCTTCCTGTAACTCAATTAATCAATGCGGGCTGACAACGACCATCAGTAGTGATCCACATATCATAAAATAGTTTGCAGCCATAGAAAGTTATCTGTGACATATGTTAGTGTATGGCGGCTAGGGAGAAAACTCTATGAAATTTTGCAAGCATCCACAAATTCGATAGTACCTTGTGGCGTTTCGCTGGTTGTTAGCACGGTGTGGTAGGAAGAAATGGAAGGCGGGAAAGATTAAAGAAGGGAAGATAATGAAGTGGAAGGGAGGAAAAAGCATGCAGGTGATGGACGCTTAGCATTCTAAGATAGTAAGCAAAAATTAGCACTCATGGTGCAATGCAAACTTAGAATGCTATATAGAAGGCTAATAAAAACAAGATGGAAAGTGAAACAAACAATTATATAGAAAGTGTGATATGCACTTTGGGTTATTGCTTGAGAAACATTCATTGTAGGAGGTCTTTGTCGAGTCTTGAAATTTGCGTTTGGGTCAAATAAAATATGGAGAATGTGTTTGATTTTTTATTTATTTAAAGTATGAGGAAAACACGTATGAGTTATGGTTTGGTAATTACCAAACCAAAATCTGCTCCATTCTAAATTCCATTTATCGTTTCTCTCGCATTTTGTCCACTTTTTGGCCCCTTAGATCCGTGCACTTACCCACAAAGTCTAACACACCAAATTACTGATAAGTGTATCATTTAGAACATTTTCACGAGGACTTTGTGATATTTTGTAAATTCTAGGAGAAGATATTCATGAACAAAAATCCTCCATGTTCGCACCCTCCCTCAGAACCCATAACTATAAATCCTCCATGTTTGGAAAAATATGGCTCTCCAACAAAATGGAGCAATACTTAGCCAAATTATCTCACTAGCATGTATCAACACCACTATGAGGCCAATTGTAAGAGAGCTACAGATGTTGAGGAGGTCCCAACATTTGAGCCAATTAATTGCATGGAATTCTGTTGAGAAACTTGAATCCACATTGAATTTGAGGGTTAACCAAAGAGTCTTATGCGTGAGGGACATAAATGGGTATATGGAGAAAATTCTACGAATTCTTTACTCTCTGCCAAGGTTATCCATTGGAAACCATGTTGACAAATTTAGGGTTTTTGTTCCTAGAGGAGGCTCTTTTGGAAGTAACATTATTACTACCATTTGTTTTCTGTGATGGTTGCTCAACATACAATTTTGAATGAGTCTTAAGGGAATAATCATGAATCATATGGTTGAGGCCTTGGGGTTTGCAAACAGTGTCATGAGGGTTGATATATGCTATCTTTTGCATAAAACATCCAGTTTATATTCCAATATTGATAGAATTTTAAGTTTTTCATTAGGTCAACCTAGATACAAACATGTTTGTTTGATTTCACATAATAGAAGTGATCAACATCGTTACAAATCACTAGCCAAATAGGTTTAACGATTTCGGGTATAAAAACCATAAAGGGATTGGGAGACCGGGTATCTTGAACTAGAGTCTAGGAATTTGAGAAAATCTTACACAATGACTTTGAAATCCTTATTTTAGCATGATAATATAATCTAGGTATTTTGCAAGAACCAACAACTCAATGTGGCGAGTAAAACTTGCACTTACGAAGACCCCTTAAAAAAACAAAACTTTAGTGAGGTTGTAGACCCCGATCACATGGATTAGATTAGACTCGTAATGGTGTTTAATCCAGGTTCAAAGACATTCCTTATATGGGATGGAATATTAAGTAATAAGGAAGTTATTATCAAAACATTTGAACACAATTTTCACAGATTCAACATTTAAAAAACATTAAAAAATTGAGTAAGATTTATAGAATCATTACCTCATCGTAAACCTTCGGGACAAACTTTCGATTTAACTCAGGGCATGTTTCTCACCATCATTTGTAGAAAAGGTTATGACCAACTGGTTGAGGGCCATATAAATAGGCAGATTTCCCAAAAATTGGTGGCTAGTGCTGAATTTAACGTGAACATATCTTACAAATTCTGCAATGGTAGTATGTAATTAATATTAACATGACAATAAAATGTAAAACTAACATACAAAACCCTAATCAAATAAATTATTTTCAAATATGACGTTAATTTATTTTTAAGCTCGACATAATAATGTAACTAGATTAAGACCTTTTATCACAAGTCAATAAAAAACTTGATAATTTTTTTAATAAAAATTATTAATTAATATAATATATAAAAAATCCAAAATAAATAACTTAAATTAATTTGTTAACTTTTTTTTTGGACACATATCTGCAATAGTATACCTATAGATATGATATAAATATCTAAGTTCTCTTCCTTTTAACTTTCTCCATAAAAACAAATTATTTCTAACAAAAATAATTGGTGTTGAATATGCTTCTCAATTCAATTAGGTCTACCAAATAATAAGTGGAGTCACAAAATTCAAAGTACACGTGTTCTAATCCAAACAAAAGGTGTAGTACTAAATGCAATGGTAGACGAGTGTTCTAATCCAATTTGAACAATGGCTGATTAAATGATCCTCTTTAAAGAGAAACTTTAGAAATTTTGATTTGATTGTAAAACTTTACATAGAAAGTACCTTTAAATACTTTTAGAACAAAATAATTTTTGTATGATATACAACTCAAGTAGACCATGAACATTTCAAAAAAGTTATTTACTATACAATGATATATGTAATCCGTGAAACTAAAAAGTACAGAAAATTACTTTAAAATTTAAAGGGTTAATTGTGGACACTAAAATTTATTCTTTGTCATAGATATTTGTTTTGTCGATATATTTATGTTTAAGGTTGTTGATATATTTGACAATGTAATTTTGAGTTAAGATTTAAACGATAAATTTTTAACAATAATTTATTTAAGAATGTCTCTCAATTTACATGTATTTATATTTTAAATGTATTTGTGATGCTCAATTAAATGCAATTCATTTATTTATGTTATACATAAAGACATTTATCTAAAAGATATAAGAGATTGAAGTGGTTATATCTCTAAGTGTATTTAAAATAGATGTATTTAAGATATCTATGGTAGTTTTTAAATATAGAATTGTATTTATTAAATTTTAATTATAAATATAAAACATATATTTATATGTTTTATTTTATTTATAAAACACATTTAAAAGTAAAAACTAAAATAAAACTAACATAAAATAAAAGAGTAAAAACTAAGATAAAACTAATCTAAAAGTAAAAATACATTTAAAACTAAAAACTAATGTAAAAGTAAAAACTAAAAATAATATAACACTTATTATTTATTCGGTACTAATTATTTTCCACTAAAAATAAATATAGTTACATGTAAAAGTAAAAAATGTCATTCACACTTATTATTTAGTTGAAGAAATTATCTTCCCATAAAAATTAATATCCTGACATTAATTATCTTGAATTAATTTGCACTAATATTACATAGTTATTTATCAATTCACACTTGTTATCATATATTTATTTTATTTATTAAAATTGAGTCTGGTATGACAAAATAAATTATTTTAACAATGAAATATTAGTCGACAAATTAAAAGTTTTTTCAATCAACACACACACCCTTACACTCCTTGTCTGCGACTTTAGGAACACCTCTCGGTATAATAATTGGTTATATACACAACATTAAAATAACACAAAATTGACAGAAAACTATTTCTACACATTCCATTAGATCAAACTTGGTTAATCAAACTAGTGTATTTAAATTGTTTTTTAATGTTTTTTTCGATGTGTGTTTATATTGATGGTAAAAATCTCTAAGTTTTATCTACTTAACCTACATATTTCATGTCCAGTGAGATATAATTGCAAACATGTGTAGTCACACTTGATAAGTTTTGTCTAATTGACTTAATGATTTCATGTCCTAAGGCACGATTGCAAACATAGATGCAATAATAGACGATATCATTTTATAATGAAAATGTTGAATGAAAGTGTGCTTTATATTGTATTTATTTGAAGTCACATATCTTACCCATTCTTTTTTCCAAGCTATTCTTAGAGTGCCAATCTACTAGATTCACCATGTAACTCATATGAGTTTGTATTTTGTTTTGAAATCGTTTTATTCTTAAAGCTTACCAGCTTATAAGAGTAGGATGAATATGTTTAGAGGTTTGGTTTTCAATTTTAAACCTTTAAGTTTTAATTAAGAGAAACTTATAACATAGCGGATCTTCTACAATTTTTGCTATTTAAAAAATTTATTTTTCAAACTCTGTTTATATGCAAATAGGTTAGGAATGATTTTAGGGAAAATATGAATATTGATGTATAAGTCTTTTAAGACCCATACACAAGTTATTTTGGTGCATCCAAAGATGGGTATCAATTGAATAACCACCATACACAAGTTATTTTGGTGTACACAAAACAAAAGATTGAAGATTAATATTTTTAAAAGATTGAAGATTAATATTCTTATTTATTTATAGAGGATTACAAACTTAGATAATGTACACAAATCTAATTTTAATAATGCATTACAGGCATGAATAAGAGTGTTACCAATTTTTCCTCTTATGGACTTCTCTCCCATAAACTAGTTATGTTTTCCTTGCAAGCGTGAACTCCACATTGACACTTCTATTGTTTCTTCGAGTCAAGGAGTGTCATTGCAAACCCCTTCCTTCTTTGAAAATGAAAAACTCAAAAAATGAATAATTTCCTCATGTTGGTCATTATTCTATGTATGCATTAGTTACGATTAAAAATTGGTGCTTAGTGTAGAAATGATGTGGTAAGCAAGCTAAGATATATACCTTACATTAGCCAATGAATTTTATTATTTTTGGACCGGGTTTGCATATAGTACCTTTTTCCCGAATTACCTTGGTATTTTGGATTTAGTGATTCGGGTGTGTGTGTGTGTGTGTGTGTGTGGGTGTGTGGGGGTGGGGGTATTTGGGGGTATATATCTATATATATGGGGGTATGGGGGGTATGGGGGTGGGGGGTATCTATATCTGTGTGGTGTGTGTGTGTGTGTGTGTGTGTGTGTGTGTGTGTGTATGTGTGTATGTGTATCTATATATATATGTATGTATGTGTGTGTGTGTGTGTGTGTGTGTGTGTGTGTGTGTGTGTGTGTACTACATGTGTATGCATACATATACATACACATACATATACATACATATATACATACATACATACATACACACATACATGCACACATACGCACACACACACACACACACACACACACACACACACACACACACACACACACACACACACACACACACACACACACACACATACATATACATACATACATCACATGCATGCGTGCATACATGCATACATGCACTGTGCGCACACACGTTGCGCGCTGCGCGCACACACACACATGAGGATACATACATTATATCTTTGTAACGCGTCTTGACGTAATAATGAAGTTTGGAGCTTGTTCATAGGTGAAAGCATGTGTAGCATTGAATTAAGAAATTCTTGGACCTTATGCGTTCTATGTGGGGGGAGGGGAGTTCTGATAGAGTTGTGGTTAGGGGGTATTAAATATGGGATATCTTATACCACACAATCCTTAAATTATATAGGGGAATATTCATAAAACGCAACACATTATAAAAATGGATTAAGAATTCATATTTTTTTTGATTCATCAAAAAGGAAAATACACAACAAACAAATACTTGTAGCAACATCAAAAATGAGATGCTTTAAATAACAAACAAATCAATGGATCTTAGTTTGCTAAATCAGTATTCACACGTATAACTCTACAAACATATTGAATCGACTAGTTCATGCTTTAACTCCCTTTTTGTATATAAGCCATCTATGCGCGAGTCATCCCTAATAAAAGTATAGTGGCATGCTTATATAGGCACATCAACAACCCTATACTTACAATCGAAATTACAAATGTGACCCATGTGACATTCAATGCATGTCCCAATTGTGTATGTAAAATAGGGCGTAAAATTCCATAACACAACTCGATGTAATTGAGTCATATCAACTATTATAATTTAGAAAATAGGTGAAATCATGATGAATCCTCGAATAATGTTGTATGTTATACTTCAAAAATTATGCATTGATTGCGCCCTTGTGCAAAAAACCACGAACTCACTTCTTCCACTAAATCCTGCACACTCCAAAGCTTGTGCTATGATGGATATATAGTTAATTATTACACAATAATCTTTATGTCTTAGAAATGATACTCGATCTATAAGTCCAATGACAATCTTGTTCAAATACTCACAAGCATGACATTAGCTTCAACGGTTACAAACACTTGTATGCATCTAAAAAATCCACAAACCTTTCAACATATAGGTGTACTACAAGGTAAGCACAAAATAAAATTGCATTACTTGTTTATTTACAATGGTGAAAAACACTACAAATTACTTGTGTGCTCACATGTTACACACTCCTTTACAAAGAATAAGTCACATAAAAATACTTGAGCAAATTATAAACAACAAACAAAATAGGATCAAATCTTGCTCATTGCTAAACTAAGCTTATTTTCAAATATAGCATAATTTTTGGTGATGCAAGATTGCATGTGATTACCCAAGTTGCAGCTTAATAAATGTCCAAGCCTTTCTATTTGACGAAATATTCATTATATTCCTTGTCTTGTGTCCTCTTATTGAGCTTTGTATCGATTACTCTTTCCACCTTTTCATATTGCTTCTCTAACATATGTTCTCTCCAAACAACATTTGAAATTAAATTTGATTTAGTATATCTTCTCTATTCTACACTTCATAATATGAATATAAATCTTCCACATTGAAAATAAGTGAAATATTAATCTCAGAGAAATCTCATATGCAGCTTTTGCAAATTTCATCAATACTGTGCATGGTTTAATCTTCTTCATCTTAAACTTGTTATACATATCTCAAAAATATCTCCTTCTATGAACATTTAAGACCATGTCTCTAACATGAAATTCTATTTCTGCACTCTCAATGTTCGCATGCTCCTTATAATACACTATATTCTTCTCGAATTATTTTCACATTGGTTCATTTACATCTCTCATGTAGAATCTTCCACATTTTCACTCCTCATATTGTACAATTTAGTAAATCCTCTTGGACTTAACCCGTACACAATAAGAAAAGGTATCTTTCTTACGCTCATGTTAATTGAATTATTATATATGAACTCAGTTGGAAAATATTATGCCCTATTCATAGCTTACCTTCAAGAAAACATCTCAATAAATTCCCTAAGCTTCTATAGAAAACCTCTATTTGTGGACAATTTTCCAAACTAAATTATTACTTGGTGTTTAATTTCTTGCATAATTTTCTCCAAAAATTTCCAACAAAGTTCACATATCTATTTGATAAAATACATAACATAAAACCATACATCCTCACATTTTCCCTTACTTTTTTTGCAATGTTAGTTACATCACTAGTTTTCTCGCTAGCCACAAAATATGTCATATTTGAAAACATATTAGCAACAAAATATAGAATCTTTTCTCTTTTGTGTTTTGGGAAAATCTAAAATAATTCCATACTGGTACATTCTCATGGTTCTTTTAGAATATGAAACATTGATAAATTACAGTATTCTGACTACTCCCTTTTGCTGGTTTATAAAATATACTCTCCTGAACAAACTTGTAAACATTTGAACTCATGCATGCAAACTATTAATATGTTTTTTCAGATCCAAAATGACCTTCTAATCTGTTAGTATGTTTCTCCTTAACCGAGTTCTTCCACACTGAGCCTCTAGGTTTACATAATTTATATTTTCTAAATAAAAAATTTCTAGCATATGATAATCTAGCCATGGTGTCATGTCACCACTCATTATTCTATGCATGAATTCCATGCTTCGCTAAAATATTTTCCATAAGCATATTATGTCTTCTTAAAATAAAATTCTACGACCTCAAATCTCAAATTAATAAAAAAGAGTGTTTCTACTCAAAGAACCATCAATTTTTTTTGTCTTTCTACTTCTATGATACAACAAAAAAGTATAGCTTTGTAAGAATTCAACCCACTTCAAATGTGTTTGCTTTAACTTACCCTAATTATTAATGAACTATAGTTCTTGGTGATCTGTATACAAAACAAATTCCTTAGGAAATAAATAATGTCTCTGCTTCTGAGTGCATGAACTATTACATATAATTCTTGACCGTACCTAAAATATTTGTGATTCTTTGTTAGGAATTATTTGAGTTAGTGCTCACATTAATTAGAGAGAAATATATTTGTTAGTGTGTTAGTATTGTATTGTGAATATTACGTGAATAATTATTCACAAATAGATATATTATATGAGTTGTTATTAATAACTCATATATATTTGGTGTATATTATTATTACGTGAATGGTGGTGGTTGAAACCACTTAGGTAATTAGGGATGTGTTTTTATAGGAGAGGTTATAGCTTTCTTATAATATAGGAGATGAAACTCCTATAATTATGTAATGTCTAAGATGAGTGCAATATGCAAAATTAATCAATATACAATAGTATTATCTTGGTGTTTGATTATTCAAGTCTTTATAATATTACCCAAGTTTTACATTTTCATTGTATACACCTAAAATAATCCACCTTAATATTTACCCCTATATCACCTTATAACATCACATATGCCTCTTCATCATGATTAATTTATCTAATCAATCATCTAATCACATCATCTCATATTTTAGGAATTTTATATTTCTAGCTAGCTACCTACATCTACCCTCCTAGCATTTCCCACAAATCCTCCAACTAATCCATCATCTAATCATCATTAACTATTCTAATCAAAGTTATCTATCTCTAGAACCTTCCTATTCTACCACCTTCCATGAATGGAGGAAAACACTAGAATCCTCCACCTCTAGAACCTTATCATCCTCAAACAACCTCAATCATTAATCTCAATCCCTCATGAATTCATCCTAGCCATTAAATATTTAACCCGTTAAATATAAATCAACTTATCCTCCATGTAAAAGGGAACGAAGAATCCATCTTATCACCCTAACAACCCATCAATATAATCAACCAATCATCCTTAATCAATTAATCATCAAGTTTCCAAGAGGAGGTACTTCCAAAATCCATGCATAAAGGTCAATTTTAAAACAACCAACATTAATTCATAAAATTGAGAAAATTCAACTCATCAAAGGGAGGATCATCTTCTTGGTAATTTTTAGGTATATCTTTCATTCCTTTTAGCTCAATCTGAGTGTTTTCTTTTGAGTTTGAATAAATAGCTTTGGTATTGCATCCATGGTTTTTTAGTTTATGCTCTAATTTTCTTGCACACATTTCTAGCACACCCGATGGGAGTATAACACAAATTTTATTGTTCATTCACAATTTTTAGGACCTTACTTAAGATCTATGAAGAAAATAGAGAAAGTAGGGCATAGTTTTTTTCGATTTATAAGTTTTTCTTGTCATTTTTTGTGTTGTCTACTAACATCATTTTAGTGACTAGTAATGTCATTTTTGCAAGTAGGATGTTGTTTTCATGTTCTGTGTGTAGGCGACATGTGGTTTTCATTTTTGAGAGTGATTGTGACATTTTCAGAGGTAACCACTTCATTTTCATTGACTGTATAATTATTACCTCAAACCATGCCATTTTCGCAAGTAACCACATTGTTATCATGACAACATGTATACTTTTTTATTTTTCTTAATTTTCAATCACTATTTATGATCTGTAACCACCTTGTAGTTGTATTATATCATCTTATCTATCTAGTTAGCTTCCTTAAACATTTTGTTTTTGATAAAAAAATTGGCATAAAACTAACAACATCATTATTACGCTAAATGCATTATTTTTGTAGGTAAGCGCACCATTTTTGCTAATGTATTTTTGTTATAGAGCTTGTCATTTTCATGGAAACTTTCATCTTTTTGCCTAACCACATCATTTTCGCGACTGAAAATGTCTTTTTTTCTTTGTAACATCATATTCATGGTTTTCCAGGTTCCTACTCTTTTCAACGATCTAGGGAAACCTTAAATTATTAATAATGTGTTTTGTAGCCTTAATTGGTCTAAGAGCTAACATAAAAACATTATCTTGATTATATATCACCTTGATTTTTCTTGCATAATATTTTCATATCTCTTGTAATGTTTTTTTGTGTGTATATACCTGAAGTTAGGTTGTGTATACTATCCCATGGAGTCACTTGGAATCTCAGGGATACAAAAAAACCTACACTTCCTCCTTTTATTTTTCTTTTGATGGGAAACGTAATGTTGATTTCATCGCCACACACTTTCTATAGTCTTTACGAATCATGTGGTGTGGATTTCATCACTATGCACAAAGACACACCCCATGTTCTAGTGGAGTATATATATTCAAGGAAAATTTTCATTATTGGCAAAGTGTTAACCTCCTTTATGAGTGACATGTAGTGAGGGGATTCCACATCCCAGTACCTATGCCTTATAAAACACTCTTACAATATGGACTTAGAATGTAAATATTGAATGGTATATAGGGGAAATGTCTAGTAATCATCGTATAGCCTATCATTAAGACCTATCAACCACAAATGGTTAGTAGTGTAGGGAGCACAACATTCTCAAAGATACCTATTGTTAGGAAATTAGGGATAAAATATGCAGACGAATCCCTCACAGAATCGCAACAGTAGAAACTAATATGCAAAAAATATTACAGATCTCAAATAAAAGTGCAAAACAAAATAACACAACACAAAGAGACAATATTTAACATGGTTCACCCAATTTGGGCTACGTCCACCAAGAATCACTTGCTCAGATTTTATTACAAGCCACCGCTCTCTCAATACAATACCTAGATCTGTTTGGAGCTATGCTCAACAAAATCTACAAAATTCACACCTGAATTCAAAACACATATGCAATGTTACATTATACCTACCATATGCATAAAACCATATAAGTAGACAACTGCTTAAGCAGTTTTACAAAACCATGGGTATTAAAACCATGGGCCAAAACCATCCCATAAACATATGGGTCAAAAATCCCACCCATATGAGAAAAGCACGTTTCTCGATATATCGGGCACGTTTTAAGGCCAATTTTTTTTTTCTGTGGAAAGTGTATAGTACTCTTAGTGTACAGTCTTCAACACTTTCTCACATGAAAACATGCTCCACAACCTAACAATCTCCCACTTGGAGACTAGTTTTCCTCTGAGCAAGCTTCTCAACCCTTCACTAGTTTCCGTGAAGACCAACCAAAGCTGAACACAGCTTCAGTTTTTCCCTTGTGACCACCTTGGTCATCATGTCTGCAGGATTTTGACTGGTATGAATATTCTCTAGCTTCAACTTCTCTTCCTCTAAAGCTGTCATGATGAAATGGTACCTTAACTATATATGCTTCATCCTAGAGTGGAAAGTAGAGTTCTTAGCTAGGTGTATAGCACTCTGACTATCACTATGCAGCTTTCCTTCCTCTTGTTTATGCCCCAAATCCTCAAGCAATTGCTATAACCAAATATTTTTTTTGCTTTCATCTATGGCAGCAACAAACTCAGCCTCTGTGGTTGGCAAAGCCATTTGCTTCTGTAGTTGTGAAATCTAGCTCATTGCTGTCCCACCTACAGTGTAAACATAACTTGTCGTGCTCCTCCTGTTGTCTACATCTCCAGCCATATCTGAATCTACATAACCACACAAAGTGGTGTCTGATCCACTGTAGCACAAAATTCCCCCATGGTCCCTCTCAAATACCAAAGGATCCACTTTACTGCCTACCAATGATCTCTACCTGGATCACTCATAAATCTACTCACCACTCCCACTGCATGGGAAATATCAGGCCTGGTGCACACCATGGCATACATCAAACTACCCACCACTGATGAGTAAGGTACCTTGGACATCTGGTTTCTCTCATGCTCTGTCTTGGGACACTGCTCCTTTGATAACTTGAAATGGCCTGCCAAAGGAGTCCTAACCGGTTTAGCATCCTGCATATTAAACCTCTCCAAGACTTTCTTAATGTACTCTTCCTGAGATAAAGTCGACTTCCGTTCCTTCCTATCCTAAGATATCCTCATACCAAGGATTTGTTTGGTTTCCCCCAAATCCTTCATAGAAAATGATTCACTTAGCTTCTTCTTGAGTACTTTTATTTCTTGCATGTTTTTACCTGCAACCAACATGTCATCCACATATAGACACAAGATAGTATAATTGTCATCCTCAAATTTCTTTGTATACACACAATGTTCAGAATGACATCTAATATAACCTTGCTCCATCATGAAGCTATCAAATTTCTTATACCATTGATGTGGAGCTTATTTCAAGCCATACAAGCTCTTCTTCAGTTTGCACACCATCTCCTCTTTACCTTTGACCTCATATCCTTCTGGATGCTGCATATATAGATCCTCCTCCAAATCACCATGGAGAAATGTAGTCTTTACATCAAGTTACTCTAAGTGCAAGTCTTCTGTTGCAACTATTCCAAGAACAATTCTAATAGAAGTCATTTTTACTATAGGAGAAAAAATCTCATCAAAATCTATACCTTTTTTCTGTGCAAACCCCTTGACCACCAATCGGGCCTTGTATCTTTTCTTGTCTCCTTCTTCCTCTTTGAATTTGAACACTCACTTGTCTGTAATGCTCTTTTTCCTTCGAGTAACTTCACCAAATCCCATGTCTGGTTCTCCATGAGAGCCTGATGCTCCTCATCCATGGCTTGCTCCCACTTCTTCCTCGCATCTACCTGCATTGCTTCATCAAATCTCTCTGGCTCTCCAATATCAGTGAGTAATAAATAATAAAGAGAAGGAGAAAAATGTTCAGGTTCTCTTCTTACCCTAGAAGACCTCTTCAATATAGGAGTTTGGGGTTCCTGTTGAGGAGGTTCCTCAACTGATTCATGTGTCACTTTCCCATCCAGAAGATCCTCTACCGTTGCATATTCTTTCTTGGATTCTTCCCTATTTTCCTACAACTGCTGCTTATTCATGACTTTCTCATTAAAGACCACATCCCTAGATCGAATGATTTTCTTGTCCTTAATAATCCAACATTTATATCCAAAGTCATCACCACCATAACCAATGAAAGTACATTTTTTTGATTTAGCCTCTAGCTTGGTCCTATCATCCTTGTCTATATGGACAAACACCTCACATCCAAAGACTCTAAGAAATGAATAATCAACTTTCTTACCATACCAAGCCTCCTTAGGTATGCCTCCATCCAAGGCACTTGAAGGTCCTCTATTTATCAAGTACACGGCTGTGCTCACCACTTCTTCCCAAAAAGAAAGAGATAGTCCTGCATGTAACCTCATGCTCCTAGCACGTTCCATTATTGTTCTATTCATCCTTTTTGACACCCCATTATGCTGTGGAGTTCCTAGAACTGTCTTTTTCCTGTAGATTCCATTCTTAGAACAATAATTATCAAATTCATTGCTACAATACTCCCCTCCATTATCTGACCTAAGACACTTTAGCTTAAGACTTGTTTCATTATCTACTAAGGCTTTCCATTTAACAAAAGTGTCAAATACATCAGATTTGTTTCTAATAAAATAAACCCAAACTTTCCTTGTTGCATCATCAATAAAAGTAACATAATAACTTGAACCCCCAAGAGATGATACCTGAGTTGACACCCACACATCAGAATGCACTAGCTCTAACTTACTCTCTTTCTTTGTAGGTCCAACCTTGAGAAACCTTACTCACTTCTGTTTCCCATATATGCAGTCCTCATAGAACTCCAAACATGTTTCTGTATATCTGGGAAAATCCTTCTTTATGATCTCCATGCCCTTATGGCTCATATGACCAAGCCTATAGTGCCACAATGTTGTATCTACTTTTGAAGCCACACGATTACAAACATTAGTGCTATAAGTGGTTAAATACAAGGTTACAACCTTCTTACCTCTTGCACCCACAAGAGTACCCTTGGTAACCTTCCAAGAGTCCGCTGTAAATATCATAGTACAACCATCACTTCCCAGCTACCTTGCTGATATCAAATTGCTTCTTCATGTAGGCACATGTCTGACATCCTTCAATAACCAAGTATTCCCATTCTGCATCTTAACTTGAACATAACCTTTTCCAACTATGCTGCAAGGCTCATCATCACCAAGAAAAACATGCTCAAAATCTCCTTGAACATAATCAACAAAATAATGCCTATGTGGAGTAGCATGGAAAGAAGCCCCTGAATCTAAAACCCAAGATTCAGTAATATTGTGCAAAGAAAGAATCAAAGCATCCTGATATACATTACCCATTGCCACATTTTCCTCCTTGTTTTCTTCCTGTTGTTTCTTCTTGTCCCGAAGCTCCCAAAAATCCTTCTTTGCATGCCCAGACTTTCCATAGTGCCAACATACTATCTTGCTTTTGGATTTTGACCTTGCCCAATCCTTTGATTTTCCATGGCTTCCTCTATTCTTCTGTCTCCCTCTAGTTTCCACTGTCAAAGCATTCCCTGAAGTAGAAGATTCCCCAAAGCTTTTTCTTTGCATTTCCTTGTTTAGAATCACCCCTACAACATCCTCAAACTTCAACTTTGAGTTAGCTGGAATCGAGTTGCTTATCGCCATTACCAGGCTATTCCAACTCTCAGGTAAAGAGCACATAACTAATAAAGCCCTAACTTCTTCATCAAATTGTATTATAACCAAAGCTAGCATATTTACAACCGTATTAAAATCATTTAAATGATCTACTACTGAACCATTCTCAGACATCTTCATATTAAACAAATTTTTCATTAAAAATATCTTATTTGAGGTAGAGGGTTTTTCATACAACTTCCCTAATGCATCCATCAGTTCTTTTGTAGTATTTTCCTTTGAAACATTAAATAATACCGAAGATGTAAGACACAACCAGATTTTCCCAAGTGCCTTCCTATCCTAGCAAATCCCATTCGACATCCATCATGCTCGAGGGTTTGTTCACCTTCTTAGACAACAGAATATAAAGATCCTTCTGATAAAGGTAATCTTCCATCTGCATCTTCCAAAGACTTAAATTCTACTTGTTGAATTTATCAACCCTTGATTTTCCATCATTTTCCATAGCTCCCACTAAAGATAAAAATTTCCCTATGATTCAACACTTCAGCAAACCAAACCAATCTATGATATCAATTGTTAGGAAATAAGGGATAAAATATGCAGAATAATCCCTCACAGAATCACAACAGTAGAAACTAATATGCAAAAAATATTACAAATCTCAAATAAAAGTGCAGAATAAAATAACACAACACAAAGAGACAATATTTAACGTGGTTCACCCAATTTGGGCTACGTCCACCAAGAATCACTTGCTTAGATTTTATTACAAGCCACCGCTCTCTCAATACAATACCTAGATCTGTTTGGAGCTATGCTCAACAAACTCTACAGAATTCACACCTGAATTCAAAACACATCTGCAATGTTACATTATACCTACCATATGCATAAAACCATATAAGTAGACAACTGCTTAAGTAGTTTTACAAAACCATGGGTATTAAAACCATGGGCCAAAACTGTCCCATAAACCTATGGGTCAAAAATCTCGCCCATATGAGAAAAGCATGTTTCCCGATATATCGGGCACGTTTTAAGGCCAATTTTTTTTGTGGAAAGTGTATAGTACTCTTAGTGTACAGTCTTCAACACTTTCTCACATGAAAATAGGCTCCACAACCTAACACCTATCCTTTACCATGTGAAGTGAGGGTTGGGAGACCAATTTTTCACCACTCTATGTGAGGTATATTGGTGGGATACTAGTTGCGTTACACACCATTTATACTAGCATAGGGCTTGTAGCTTGTGTGTTCTTGTTTGAGTATTTTCTACACCCATGTGTTTGTAGACCTCACACTAAAACCAAACAATTCTTGATTAAATAAATCAATCACAACTTCATTAAATTCTATCCAAATCCCCATGTAGCATCAAACTAATACCATCCCTAGTGAACCATCTTATCCATTTAATATACTCCACATGACATCTAAAACAACACCTCAAACTAATCCCTTCATCTATCATGTTTCAACTAATCCATTACTTGATATTAATGATATCCCAAACCTTGTCCCCAAAAGTGTCCCCATAAATGACCACAAGACATCACTCAAAAAATTAAACCTTGTCAACATAGTTAAACTACTTCAATGCCAACACAAATATGAACTCCTTCTTAGGGTCATCAATTTAGTGTCCAAGTTCCCCACCTCCTCCAATCCCACATAATTATCCAAAATAATCCAGGTTAAGGATCGATCAATTATAAATACATATTCTTCTAGCAACTCCATAGGATCAATCACATCAATTACCAAATCCACTAACATCCATTATGATCCTAAACTTACCCAAATGAAGACCCATGTTAATAAGGGAAATTCAATCTAATCTCCACAACAATCCTCTCATAATAATAATCATATCATCCATGATCAAATCTAATATCATAACCAACAACTAGAATATCCTACATCATGGATTAGCCGTCAAAATTCCCAACCTTAATCATGCAATCAATAACATCTCCAAACAATTCCTACTTAGGCCCTTGAGCCTCACCCAATTGAATTTCTCTTAGAAGACCTCAGGTCACCTAAAATATGTCTTCCTTTATTGAAAGTCCCTGGAAATCCAAATTCACCTAATCAAAAATCCACTTCAGTCCATGACCCTAACTGATCTAATTTCCCCCCTCATCGTAACTAATCAACTTTGTCCCCTAATCCTAATCAATCCAATATGGACCTTACACCACATTGATCTACATTTACCACATGAGCCTAACCAATCCAATTTAGATTTTATTCTTTAATGACCTAATACAAAACCTAAGCCTAAAAAATCCACTCTAACCCCTTCCCTAACCAATCTAATCTAGGCACTAAGTTGCAACAATCCAATCCAAATCCTAATCCACATATATCAACCAAATCAGACCTCGTTTCATATAAAACCAATCTTATACTTCACACCTCTCTCCATATGGGAAATATAAACATAAAATAAAGTGAAGACACTTCATCCACTTAGGTGAATCTTTGACCACCATATTCCATTGATTGAAAATTGTAAGCACAATCATTCATCCAATAATCAAAACACATGATGGGAACTGTTGATGATGATCCTTGCGGATGGACCATCAGAGTCATAGGAAACCTTAGGTTGGTGAGATGTGTACCCTAAGGCGATCTTTAGGTTTTAAATAAGTCGACTCTTCTCTAGTTTTTAGGAGTAGGTTTAAAGAAAGCATGTAAATGATTGAAATAAATAGGCGATGTGCCAAATTTAAAAAAGAAATGAAAAAATATCTGAGATCTTTACTCAAGAATATTTGAAGGGCTAAACAACATGATCTACTACTCTGAGTAATGCAAAAATTTGAGGAGCTGAAATGATTAATAATAAACAAAACAAGGAAATTCTAAGGGCGTCAAGCACAATGAATTTCCTGATTCATTTAGAACTACCTTTCATAAAAGAAACAAAAGTTCAAAACATATGACAATTCAATTTTCACAGAATAAGAACTCTTTATTCATATAGAGAAAGGGTACATAAGGCCCATGAACGCACAGATTACGATCCTCTTCTAAGATAGAGGCTTGCTAAGGCTAGATAAAACATACAGAACTCTTCGCTTTCCTCCTCCCTTTTCTTTGGCTCAGAATTCCCTCTTTTCTAAGCTCCTTTTTTTTCTTTAAGACCTAGGTCAATATATATAATCACAAAGAGATAAGGGTGAAATCCCGAAATTGCTTTTTAAACCACTTGTAAGATGTAATAAATGAGTGCAATCAATGACACCTTGCTTGTAAAAGACTCCTCTTTTTGGCCCATGACCTGCAGTAGTGAAAGAATGATGGCCATGATTATTAAATGCATTCCCAACCACTTTCTAACTGTCTCTTTGAAGTGGTCTCTTTTCCTTAAAAAGTCACCATCGCGCTTCATTGATTTATGCGTTTATCGATTGTTGTGCATCGTGCTCGGTTTATTAGAGCTGAAGATGATTTTTTTTGTTTTCACCCATCTACCCTTACTAAAAATACAAAATTATCTTTTTTTGGCATAGGGGATGTCGAGAACTTTCTGAAAAGTCCAATTTTGTGAAAATTAAAGTTCTAGGTCAAAATTTATGCTCATTTGAACTTCGGGGTTGGGTGTTCCACGTGGGCTCCCACAATCTCTTAAAATATCTGATCATTTAATATTCCAGGTGGGTTTCATGATTAATCCTGCATTGATATTAACCTATCATCAATATTTTACAACCTGCTTTGGGTTCAGAGTCTATCTGTGTTGAGCTCCACGTGGAAAACCAAGCGCATATCTAGGGTTTCCATTTTTTCTTGCACCTTTTACAAGTGTGCCGAGCTGACACGTGGCACCTTCCGTGGCTCCTTTTTCTTTTCTTTGAGTTGTATCATTCCGAGCTCTGATTTTCATTGTGATTTGCTTAAGTTTCTTCCCCTTATTGCTGGAAGCTTGACTCTTTTTGTATCGGTTCGAGATTCTCGGGACTAATTTGATTAATCCAGTAGGAATCTACTTTTTATCTAGTTTAAGAGGGCAGTGGAGGAAATTAAATAACAATTCTGGAAACTCACGGGGGACCATTAGCCTACTAAATGGAGTGAACCAACTACCTGTATCCATTCATTAGGAATGGAGTTTACATCATCATCATGAGTTGATCTGAACCTTGATTCCAGAGCTTTTTTAGAAGTTTCGTTGCTTCCTTCTGTAGCTGATTTTAGTTGCTCTACATTTGTCTTGAAGTTTGCAGCTATCATAGGCAATTGAGGATTTCCCTGTTGAAAATACTAAAGGTCCTGTGCACGTACCTCCAGAGAAATATGAGGAAAACAATATACAAAGAGACAAATCATACATGCCCCAAATGAGTCATGTAGAGTGTGCACAAGCACTTATTTTTACCGAAAGCAAATCTACTCCTACTTCTACACTAACCAAAACAAAGAAAAGCTAAACAAAATCCTGCTACAAGAAGGGAGAAATAAACTTCCCTTATTTAAAAAGTGCAGCCATGTAATCACTTTAACAATGGTTATGGCCTGTAACAAGAGTGAAAAATTACCTTCCACCCTTCTATCCAAGGTATCAATAAACAAAAAGAATAACTCCTCAAGATGTTCATCTTTTGGTCAGAGGTGTCATAGCTGATCCTTGGTATATTGAAGATCTTACTCATGCTTTGAGGTGAGCATGATCGGTATTTTCTTCTTCATTGGTTCCCATTTTGTTAGATATTTGATTGGGCATGGGGCCTTAGGAACCAATGGAATGATCCTTTTGATTTTCCCATTCCATTGAATCCCAACTCCATGAATGGAGTCATTTTGCAAACTTTCTAGAAGAAGGTGATTTCTTGCAGGTTGATCTTTTTTATGCTTCTCCTTACAAACAATTTTTTCTCTCCCAAAACTTCCCTTTCCATGATGATTGACTTGATATTTTTTTCATCATCTTCCTCTTCCTCCTCAAACATAAAGTTTGAGAGATCAAAATCCTCCACCAAATCATATTCTTGCAAAGATGCAATAGAAGAAGAATCTAAAAAAAGTTCATCAAAAGAAAGAAAGAAGATTCCTATGAATTCTTCTTCATTTAAGGGCCCAGAATATGATTTTTTCTCCTCCATAGCATAAAGTTCTCCATGGTTGGTTACAACTGATGATGATGATTGTGGTGGCTCAACGCAACCTTCCAACAATGCAACAAGCTCTAGGCATGCACGATAATGAGGGTCACTACATTCCATTGAAACATCCCGCACTTTAGAGATATTTTCCTCTTTTGTTTGCCTATACTCCTCTCCTTGCGGGCTTGGGACCGCCTCTTTCTTAGGTTTAACTAGCAAGGGGATCTTCCCGAAACTATGATCCCATATTTTCCAATCTTCAGCTATTTCTTCTTGACTGGACTCTCCTTCGGGTTTCCCTTGACTAATTTTATTATTGTTTTCTTCCCAAGATAGCCTTGAGACAACAAGAGGAGGGTTGGGTTGGGTTACAACATGTTTTGTAACCATTTGTGGTGGAGATGGGATATGGGACTTCTTTGTTCAGAGGGGATGACTGTTTGGAAGGTAAGGGAGTAGAAGAAATGGGGTGGGATGAAAGGCTAGGAGATGGAGAGGGGAACTCAACATTTTGAGTGGTATGATATGATAGAGCTTGGGAAGGGTAACAAGGAGAACAAAGATTTGGTGATTGACTTACTCACTGATAAGGTTGTCTCGCACTTTTCTCATATGTTTCAATACCCTTGATCCACTATGCAAGTAGGGGCATCACTTCTTATAAGAAGTCAAGCCTCTCCCACGAGCTATAGTGACCGGGAATAGGGCCTTCCCATGGACAAGGTGCCCTACAACCAATCCTAGATGCCATCATTTGTGCCATAACCCAAGTTTGAACCATACCAGCCTCCATTCTTTGGATCTTCTCCAGTAGGCCATTGTCCTCTATTTGACTGTTGTCCTCATATGCATACCTGTGTTCTTGATAGGCTTCATATCCAAACTGATTTTGGCATAGCTCGTATAGGTAAGCATAGTGGTTTTGAATCTAATCATAGTACTTCTCTAGAGGAGTTGAGAAGCTCATTAGAGGCTGATTGTACTGCTTAAAGTGTGAATTCCATTGTGGGAATGAAGTCATGTTTGCACAACTTCATAGAATGAAGAAAAATGAGAGACGTGGAAAGAAAGACGAATGGAGATGGATGAAAGAAAGGTCTATAAATTTAGAGAATAGGTTGTTTGGATCACGTGGAGTCGTTAGATGTGCTTTGCATGTGCCTCCATAGGATGAACTCACCAAGAACACACCAACTTGATGAAAGGAAATGATAGGATGCTTTGAACTATCCCACCGGGCGTGCCAGGAAAACTGTTGACGATAATCCTTGGGTATGGACCATCAGAGTCATAGGAAACCTTAGGTTGGTGAGACGTGTGCCCTAAGGTGACCTCTAGGTTTTAAAGAAGCCGACTCTTCTCTAGTTTTTAGGAGTAGGTTTAGAGAAAGCATGCAAATGACTGAAATAAATAGGTGATGCGCCAAATTTAAAAAGAGAAATGACAAAATATCTAAGATATTTATCAAGAATAGTTGAAGGGATAAACAACATGATCTACTACTTTGATAATGTAAAAATATGAGGAACTGAAAGAATTAATAATAAAAAAAATAAGGAAATTCTAAGGGTGTAAAGCACGATGAATTTCCTGACTCATTTGGAACTACCTTTCATAAAATAAATGAAAGTTCAAAACATATGAAAATCCAATTTTCACAGAATAAGAACTCTTTATTCATATAGAGAAAGGGTACATAAGGCCCATGAAAGCACAGATTACGATCCTCTTCTATGATAGAGGCTTGCTAAGGCTAGATAAAACATACAGAACTCTTCGCTTTCCTCCTCCCTTTTCTTTGGCTCAGAATTCCCTCTTTTCTAAGCTCCTTTTTTTTCTTTAAGACCTAGGTCAATATATATAATCACAAAGAGATAAGGGTGAAATCCCGAAATTGCTTTTTCAACCACTTGTAAGATGTAATAAATGAGTGTAATCAATGACACCTTGCTTGTAAAAGACTCCTCTTTCTGGCCCATGACCTGCAGTAGTGAAAGAATGATGGCCATGCTTATTAAATGCATTACTAACCACTTTCTAATTGTCTCTTTGAAGTGGGCTCTTTTCCTTAAAAAGTCACCATCGTGCTTCATTAATTTCTGTGTTTATCGATTGTTGTGCATCGTGCTCAATTTATTAGAGCCGGAGATGTTTTTTTTAAATTTTCACCCACCTACCCTTACTAAAAATAGGAAATTATATTTTTTTGGCATAGGGGATGTCGAGATTTTTCTAAAAAGTCTAATTTTGTGAAAATCAGAGTTCTGGGTCAAAACTTATGCTCGTTTGAACTTCAGGGTCGGGTGTTCCACGCGGGCTCCCACAATCTCTTAAAAGATCTGATCATTTAATATTCCAGGTGGGTTTCATGATTAATCCTACATTGAATTAACCTACCACCAATATTTTGCAACCTGCTTTGGGTTCGAAGTCTATTTGTGCTGAGCTCCACGTGGAAGCCAAGTGCATCTCTAGGGTCTCCGCTTTTCTTGCACCTTTTACAAGTGCATCGAACTGACACATGGCACCTTCCATGACTCCTTTTTATTTGATTTGAGTTGAATCATTTTGCTCTCCTCTTTTCATCATGATTTGGTTAAGTGTCTTCCCCCTATTGCTAGAAGCTTGACTCTTTTTGTATCGGTTCGAGATTCTTGAGACTAATTTGATTAATCCAACAGGAATCTACTTATTATCTAGTTTCAGAGGGAAGTGGAGGAAATTAGATAACAGGAACATAAAAATCCATCTTGGTATCTAGAAAAACACTAATGTAATTTGTATTGCACCCATTGTTCGGAATTTGGGACTACAGAATAGTGCTATGATTTAATAACAAACCAAAATCATGCACACATGATCTAAAAAATTCCCCAAAATATACAGCAGTAGAAGTACATACAAGAATAATCCAAATCACACAAAAGTACACACACATAACACAACATGTACCGTGGTTCACCCAATGTGGGCTACATTCACCAAAGATAGAGATCTCATATATATAATTTAGCAAGAGTACAAACCAACTCTTCTGCACAAGAGTACATGTATCTCTCCAAGAGTATCTCCTCTCCTCTAGATCTCTAAATGGATCTCCATGAGTGAACTAAAACCATGCCTCAAAACACCACCAACATATCTCACATATCTAGGAACTACTGCATTTCTGAATTGCTACCAAGTTCTCTGTGGATCTGCAACAAGACCTCTCACATGGGTGTACTAATATGCAACCATGATTGTGCACCAAGAAGTAAGTCTATCTCTCCATCACTGAATCAACATGTGCAAACATGAAGACAAAATCCTCTACAATATCTATATTTACATGGATATACAATACAATATGATCTCATGGATCTATGAATACAAGATCTCACAACAATCCATGGATCTAACAATATAAGAATAGATCTTCATGGATCAATAATACAAGATCTCACCAACATGTGAATCTACAAAAAGAAAATATATGTGCTTTGCATACTATGCAAGCCATTACAATGATACAATTAATATAAAAAGGAAATACAATAGAAGATTTTACCCTCTTCTCACCATTGAGATGTACTTTTCATAGATGTACCTGCTATTTCCTTTTGTCAAACTTCTCTCCATGGAAGCTTTGTCCTCATGTAACTTGTTCTTTCTTTCTCTTCTTCTTCTTCATTCTCTCAATCTAGGATAATCAAGGATCTAACTCAATCCTTGTCCAATTGACCTTCTAAACCTAGCTTTCATGCTTATATAGGCATATACAAACTTAAGGCACTTAGCCATGTAATTACAATCAATAGATCTTCTTTAATAATAAATTTAGATCTAATTCCCGTGAGTTAAATAAAACACTCACACATAGGTAACCGATGCCAGTTATCCCTAACCGATGACGGTTCCCAATTTCTTGACCGATTCCAGTCATAGGTGACTAATGTCGGTCCCTTCATAATCGATGTCGGTTATTGTGTTTTCCAGCAAGTTGATAAAGTATGGTTACTGTGAATAAATTCAGCTCCACAACCCAAAAAATCTCCCACTTGGAGATAAATTGCTTAACCTTTGTACCTGTACATCCCCGTCCTTTACATACCGTGAAGACCATCTATTCTTTATATAAAAAATTATCTCAAATGAAATTAGGAAGATTAAACCATCTTCTAAAACCAAGAAGATAATAAACCCGTAACTTACCATAGACATGCACAAAGCTACCCCTGATTCATGATACACGAGCTATCCATACATCAAGCTCCCACTAAATCATATTTCCAAGCCTCTCATGAAACTAAGCCACCATGACTAACACACATGTAAGGGATCCCACTCAAACTGAAATACTGAGCTTTATCTGCGACCATATCCATACTTATAAACTCAACCATGTTCTCCAACCATCTATCCATGTCTTCATGCTACTACCAATGCGACTGACCAAAGAGAAGTCAAACTAGAATAAGTGTAAGCAATAAACAAGATCTTGGGTAAGACAACCCAAATGAGTTCTACATGTAACTAGTGGGTGATCAATCCACAAACACCTGCATAACTCAAAGAATCTAAACACTGCAATCTGTAAATCCAACCCTATATAAAAAATGCATGTCCAAGACAACCATCTGTAGATAACATATCTATCATGGAGTAACATTGTAACAAGAGGAAATACAAGCATCCCTAACTCATGCTCAAGGGAATTCATGTGCAAAACAAATATCAACATCATCATAGAATCAAAAAAGTGAATCTATCCACATGTACGAACTCATCATGTACGTCCATCCATATCACCAGGCTCTCCAGAAGCTCTAAGTATGCTACCGACTAACTCAAAAGTCGAATACGAATCCTGTACTCATTAATGTCAATAATAATAATAAAAAAATCCATGCTAAACCATGCCGCTAATACCAAGTGCAAACACCAACAAACATGTCATCAACACACTCTGCACAATCAACCAAGATGAAAGAAAAAAAAGGGCACCATCCAAAAAATAGTAAATAAACACTGCTGTCAAACCTATGACCAAACTGACCACGGTTTCCTAACTGACCCCAGTCACTACCTGACCGACCACTTTTACCAAATGACCAAACATGGTTAACCCTAACCGACACGGTCTCTGTAACTAGCAATTTTTCTCCTTTTTCACCCTTCAAACTCTGAAAAGTGTTCTATCATCTAAAACTGGCTGAATCAACCACCAACTGCCTTCCCTATGGAATATCTAGGCACCACAAAATAAATCATAAGTGACATAAAAAATAAATAAACTCAAAATACCTACAAAGCCATGACTGCCCCTCTAAAACCAACTTATGCCTCATGCCACACAAAAATGTAGCATACTCCTATCACTCCACATGTGCATATATGTCCAACATGTAATACCAATAACCATGGATTTCTCCCACTTAACCTGAACTCCCTTGCACTGCTTCCAATCACCAAGCTCAAAAGCTATATATGTCAGTGAGGAATAAAACATATGAAAGAAACTATAAAATGATTCCCTTCTTATCAATGAATACTTCTATATCATAGAAGTTTAGACTTCTTGTGAAGTAGGTGAATCGAATTATTTTCATCCTGTGTACTCAACATATTTCATTACTTGAAAATGTGTCTAAACATGACTTTTCATTGATGATCCCATCCTTAGAGTAGATATACTTGTCCTCAAGATTCCAACATATCTTGGAAATAAAAGTCAAGCTCAACAAATATCCATGGTGCATTTGTTTTACTTGTGCACAAAATCCAAACATAATATCACTTGCTCCAAATGAAAGAAATAAAACATGAATCATATAGAGATACCTCACTCAAAGTCTCACTAGACTAACCAAGCCAACTTCATCCTCTTTCTGATCCAAACATTGAAGTGATCTGCACTATTTCTTCCTGTACACACTGTGCAAGAAACCTGATCCTCCAAAACAGGGCATTGAACCATCCATGCCCTCTTCTACTATAAAAATCCTTGTGCAAACTCATTGTCACAGAGACTAACCATAGTTCACTGACCAATATCGATTACCCTCTGTGACTGAAGTTAGTTCCCTGACTGATGTCGGTGCTACTGGAATGAACACAACACCACAAATTGGCATATGTCACCAAATGAGGTGCCTACTCCATCCAAAGATGATAGTTGTGTTGAGCCAGTCATTTCAAGAAACACCCAAATCTTGCACAAAAAATTAACAACAATAATACATGTAATAAAATTGCACTAAGATGAAATACATCACCTTACCAACACCAAGACACTCAACCACATATCCAATTGAAGAACATGATTCTTTGATGGAAACCCCGTCTTCATTCTGTGCTAATATATTCTACTTCTCTAACGAAGCCCATGTATCTAACTGCACTAAAGGATGCATAACTGCTCCTTTATCTCATACTCATATATGCAATCCCAAACCATGCATGTATAACCAAAACATACAAGCATTGAAACACCAAGATAAAACCATACCTCTATAACCCAGATCTACAATCTGACCAACATGCTTGTGCCTCCAAGAACCAGGGACACCTCATCAAACAAGACACATTCCATGCATCTTCTTAATTCTTCAGATATGTGTTTTTATGTTTAAAACCTGGTTGTTTAGTAACTAACCACAGTCACCCTTTAACCAACCACTATCACCCTACCGATGCTGGTTGCCACCTAACCAACGTCGGTCACTGTATTCTCCAGCAACCTCACATTTCTAGCTTCCACTTGAGATTTAAATAACTTCCTACGATTTTCACATCAGGAAAAACAAACCCTGCTCTCATACATATGTCAGTAAACCACTGACAATATACCGAAGCAAAACCTTACTTTGAAATAGCTAAGCTAACCAAGCTCTAATACCAGTTGTTGGGAATTTGAGACTGCGAAATAGTGCTATGATTTAATAACAAACCAAAATCATGCACAAAACATCTAAAAAATTCCCGAAAATCTACAACAGTAGAACTATAAACAAGAATAATCCAAATCACACAAAAGTACACACACATAACACAACATGTACCATGGTTCACCCACAGTGGGCTACATCCACCAAAGATAGAAATCTCATATATATAATACAACAAGAGTACAAACCAACTCTTTTGCACAAGAGTACATGTATCTCTAGAAGAGTATATCCTCTCCTCCATATCTCCATGAGTGCACTACAAATGTGCCTCCAAACACCACCAACATATCTCACATAAATAGGAACTACTACATTTATGAATTAATACTAAGTTCTCTGTGGATTTTTAACAATACCTCTCACATGGGTCTACCAATGTGCAACCGTGACTATGCACCAAGAAGTAAGTATGTCTCTCCATCACTGCATCGACCTATGAAAACATGAAGAAAACCTCCTTTACAATATCTAGATGTACATGGATAAAAAATACAACATGATCTCATCGATCTAAAAATACAAGATCTCACAATAACCTGTGGATCTAACAATATAAGACTAGATCTTCATGGATAGCCAATACGTCATGATCTCATGGATCTATAATACAAGATCTCACCAACATGTGGATCTAAAAGAATAAAATTTATGTGTTTTGCATACTATGCAAGCCATTAAAATGAGATAATAAATATACAAAGGAAATACATTAGAAGATGTTACCCTCTTCTCACCATTGAGATGTACCTGCCATAGCTGTACATGCTATTTCCTTATGTCCAACTTCTCTCCATGGAAGATTTGTCTTCATGTAACCTGTTATTTCTTTCTCTTATACTTCTTCAGTATCTCAATCTAAGAGAATCAAGGATCTAACTCAATCCTTGTCCAATTGACCTTCTAATCCTAGCTTTCATGCTTATACAAGCATACACAAACTGAGGGCACTTAGCCATGAAATTACAATCAATAAATCTACTTTAATAATAAATTTAGATCTAATTCCCTTGAGTTAAATAAAACACTCATGCATAGGTAACCGATTCCGGTTATCCCTAACCGATGAAGGTTCTTACTTGCCTGACTGATGCTGGTCATAGGTGACCAATGTTGGTCCCTTCATAACTGATATCATTACTGTGTTTTCCAATAAGTTGATAAAGCATGCTAACTGTGAAGCAATTCAGCTCCACAACCTAACACCCATGTTCATTTGACCAATCGATTCATGTACTTAAAATGTTAAGCCCAAAATTCCATTGATTGAGGGCATACTGTTCTGGTAGTAGTTTATCCACCAATTGATAAATGATGTGACAAGAATTGGATGCATTTCTTTCCAGACTATGGGAACTTGACTGGAAGTGGAGAAACACATGAATTCACTTTTCATTCCACCCACACCTCCATCCACCTATAAGAATCAATAATTCCTACACATTGACTATTTTTTATTCATATAATTCCCTTCAATTCCTCAGTTTAATTGGTAACTAACCATCACAATCACACACACTATATCTGAATGAGATATAGGGCTAGCATATTGCCAAGTATAATTTATACCTCAGTACACCCCTGTTTTAGTCCCACTCTTATTTTACAATTTGTACCTTCCTTATAATCTCTTTTTCATCATAAATATTATTTCAAACCATCCATCACAAACATCCATGACACACACATCTTGCTTCACCTAAATTTAACATCCGTGGGCAGCTGATGAACCCACACATATAATCTAACTTGCATTCCTTTCCACCATAATTTTAATGAATAAGGGAAACATTACCCACATCCTATCTAACATACACTAGGGGTACCATCCACTGATGTCCTAAATCATCTTACACCATCCATTTCATTCCTTCATCTAGAACATCTTAAAAATCCTGCACAAATCATCCTACCCTACACCTAGAGGAAGATCAAACTTCCTATCTATTGCATATCAATCCATCCTATCCTATCCTATCCTGCATCTATCAAATTCATCCTATCCTATGCTATCTTACACCCATAAAATATATCCAACCCTATCATATCCTCACCCATATTATCCCAAACCCATTCATCCATCCCATCTAGAACAAGTTTGGTAATTTTAGGGTTAGTGGACACTCGCCTATGTTTGGAGTTTAGTAGTCTATTTCATAATGATCAATTTAAGTGATATTTTGCATAGTTGACAACTTTATAGGGTCAGTGGACACCCACTTATCATTGGCATTTGGTTTTCTTTCATACTAATTCAACTTTGGCATTTGTAGTATTGGAAGAATAAAAGGGATTTAGTTGGATACTTGGTGATAAAGTGTCTTGTTGTTTATTACATAATAATCTATTTCTGTGATAAACATTTCAATATTTTACAATTTTTACCATGATGCTATATTATGGTTTCTGTATGTTGGTGTAATGCAGAGAACCATTTAACAGATTTAGTGGGTGACTTGGATTTTGGGGACCAATAGGTCTTATTGGGGAGGTGTGATCCTATGTACATTTTGGGTTTTCAAAAGATCTCTAATTCACCCTAAACAATTATAGTACGGAAGAGCCCATTGTGAGATTTCCAAGGGTATGTGGATTGTGTGGAGATCGCATGCAAAATTTATCACACATTGAAATTCTAGCTCAAATGGTAAAGACTACACGTAAGTTTGAGATGACATGGACTCATGCAAGTTTGCCAAGTGGAACAATTAACATGTGAAAAGTGGAAAAGTTGGTGTAAATTTAGTTTTTGGGGGTTTTTATTTTCTCATCTGGTCTTAGACGCTCGTGTTCAAAAAAATGGGCCCCTCTATATACTAGCTAAGGGAACTCATCCAGGTTTGACACACTTGTTTTGAGGAGGGGTGTCTTTGCCTCCTATTACTCATATTGTTTTGGAGACTACTTATCATATATATGCCACATTTCTCAACCCACCATGCATGTGGGACTAATTTGCCACATTTTATTAAACTATGCATGCCTTGCCAACTGGCATTATCACCTCACCTTACCACATTGCATACACATTGCTAAAATAAAAAATTAAGCACATTCCAATGCCAACACAAGACATCCACACAGACAAGCCTAAGCGCTTCACCTTAACCCATGCACCAACACATATTCTAAAAAAGTGAATCTATAGCCAATAAAGATGTAACAATGCCATCCTTTTAAAATGATTTAATCCAACTTAAATAAAATCTAATTTCAGAGTAACTACTATAATGAATGATATACAATTATAATATATAATAAATGGACAAGCAACAAACATACAATAATATGAAACCCTAAGCAAGAGAAGGAGATAAGGTGACTTAGCTGATTTTTGAGTGATCAAGAAGTGGTCTAGACTAAGGAATTGCTAGAATAGACATAGAAAAGTGTCATTAAGGTTCACTGGAGATCCTAAGACTTAGAAATTTATAGGATAAGAGCACCCACTAGAGGGCAGGAGCACCAACTAGCTAATCAGACGTGAGCTCCTCCTTGGGCGGATTCCTCCCTTTTGCTCCTCAGCCTACCTCTAGGAGGTACTAACTCTATAGGGTATTAGCAACCGTTTCCAGCTGTTGTTCCCCTCCCAAGGGTAGATTCTTACGCATTACGCACCCGTTCGCCACTGGAAACACCACTTCACGTTCGACTTGCATGTGTTAAGCATGCCGCCAGCGTTCATCCTGAGCCAGGATCAAACTCTCAATGAAATTAAGAGTTGCTTTTATTTATTACTTATAGCTCCCTTCTTCGTAAACAAGGCCAATTCAGAATTATCTATCATCTAAATATAGATAGATTTATTCTATTATCTATCTCCAATCATGAACATTTATTTTTAATGTTCATAAAAAACTCATGTTGCTTTTAACATTCATTAGTAATATTTACTAATTTAAATATTTTTTAGTACTTAAAAAAACTAAAGTATATTAAAAGTCATATAATTAATATTTATTATAAATATATATTATACTTTTAATTTAAAATATAAATTAAAAAAAAAGAATTTATAATAAAAATAATAAAAAGTAGAATTTATTACTTAAATTAAATATAAATTATTTCTTGAGTTGGGCCCATAATTTTTAGTTCGGGCCCAGTTAATCATTATAGCCATCCTTACTCTATTATGGCAACCCCCTAGCCTCTTTTTATTACGAAAAAAGAGAGATTCAACATTAGGTTTAGGGATAATCAGGTTTGAACTGATGACTTTCACCACATAAAGGTGACACTCTACTACTGAGTTATATCCCTTCCCTAACCTCATTCGGAAGTAAAATTGTAAGAACTTCCCAAAGAATTTTTAAATTCAATACATTACATTCTTTCAAGACCTCGGTCGTAAAGAGAGAAAAAAGAATAACTAAGCTATGCTTTCACCTACACCTAGTAGGAAAAAAGTTATCTATTCTCCATATATTTCTTGATCCAGATCAACATAAATTAGAATTATTTGGTTGTCAAGTTGACACAAGTGGAACCCTCTGCTCTCTCGTGGTACAATCTTTTTCCTATTGATTTAGCACTTTTATATCGATCCAAACAAAAAAGATAACTGATGCTAATACTAATATAATAATTTATATATCATTAACTAATACAAAAGAAAAGAACTGTTTTTTAGTAGACTTACTTACTTTATTAAGCTATATTTCCAATTCGCGGACACAGCCGCTAGGAGCATATAGTCCTATTTATCTCGTTTTAATATAGGTCCTCGAAATTATCTTGTACAACGTAACCCAATCATACTATCCATACCAAAGCACAAAAGTAAAAATGTTTCATCAAATCGATTCCTAGTTAAATAATGCATAACTACACGGATAAGCTCACATTAACCCGTCAATTTTGGAATAAAATTTGTGATTTTAAGAAATTATAATATCGAGATATATCAAGATATAAATAAAAAATTAGCATGTTAATGCTATGAAATTCACAAAAATTTCATATATTAGATGTATTTTTATTCATTCGTGTCTGATTAGAACACGAAAGCTAACTCAAAAAATAAAAAATTACCCTTTGGGACATAGGAATAATCGAATAACGAAAATAAATAAAATCCAATTTATCTAAAAATAAAAATTGAACGAGAAGCCGTATGAGGTTAAATTCTCATGTACGGTTTTGTACAGTGACGGTAAGGATAACTTATCTGTCAACTTTTCCACTATCACCCCCAAAAAACCCAACTCTGCTTTACGTAAAGTTGCTAGAGTACGATTAACCTCTAAATATGAAATCACTGCTTATATACCTGGTATTGACCATAATTTACAAGAACATTCTGTAGTATTAGTAAGAGGCGGAAGAGTTAAAGATTTACCCGGCGTGAAATATCACATAATTCGAGGAATCTTAGATACTGTTCCAGTAAAAAATCGTAAACAAGGGCGTTCTAGTGCGTTGTATATTCTTATCTAATATTTGCATCATTTTATGATGATATCATGTCAATTGCTAAAAACATGTAAAGTATATAGCTAACCTAATAACGAACGTTTTGTAAGGGGACTAGAGCAGGCTAAAACAAACGAAATTTATTACTTTTTTTTAAGTAAATTTCGAACTATTACATAAATATGTCTAAGGTTCAATATTGAATTCATTTAATAAGTTTTTAGTTTTTCCTTACGTTGCGTGTGTCAACAAAAAATTAAAAATGTCTTGACCTTTTCAGAACAGGTTCGAGTCAAATAGCAATGATTTGAAACACCTTTTCTTTTAAATACGATATTTTATTTTTAACCTAAGGACTTAATCGTATAGATATAGAAAATACAAGATTTCTAATCAATGACAAAAGAAAGGAAACGGATACTCAATTGAGAATGAGTAAACATAATTCTATGCAAAAGAAATAGATTTCATATTTATCTATGCAAATAAAAAAATGTGGAAAGCCGTATTCGACGAAAGTCGTATGTACGGTTTGGAGGGAGATCTTTCAGACCTCTAGAGATCCACCCTACAATATGGAGTTAAAAAGCCAAAATAACTTATTATTAACCTAACCTTTATGAAAAAAATTTTGTAAACCTTTTTAGCGCTCATGTCACGGCAAAGTACTGCAGAAAAAAAAATGGTGAAATTTGATCCCATTTTTCATAATCGATTAGTTAACATGGTCGTTAACCGTATTCTTAAACATGGAAAAAAAGCATTGGCTTATCGAATACTTTATCAATCTCTAAAAAAAATAAGACAAAAAACAGATAAAAATCCACTAATTATTCTACGGCAAGCAATACAAAAAGTAACTCCCAAATTGATAGTAAAATCAAAACGTGTAAGTGGATCAACTTTTCCAGTTCCCATGGAAATAAGATCTAAAAAAGGAAAAGTAATTGCTATTCGTTGGTTATTAGGGTCATCTCGAAAACGTTCTGGTAGAAATATGCATTTAAAATTGAGTTACGAATTAATGGATGCTGCCAGAGAGAAAGGCAATGCTATACGCAAGAAGGAAGAGACTCATAAAATGGCAGAATCCAATAAAGCTTTTGCACATTACAATCGTTAATTCACTATATAGAAAGATCCATCGATCTACCCTCAATAAAATAAAGCCAACTTTATCAAAATTTATACAGATGTTTATTGGAACTGGAATGAAAGCAAAAGGAATAAGAATAATATTTAATAAATATAATATAAACAATATAAACGTAAATAATTTGGATGTTAATTAGATGAAAAAAAAATTATTGATCGGGGATTGACTGAAATTACTAAATCACGATCTGGCATCTACAAACTGAAAATTTCATTTTAAATTATACCTTTAGATCATTTTAATATGAAAGAGTTTAATTTGCTTCTATTCCATGGAAGTTCCATTTTTCCAGAATGTATCTTGATTTTAGCCCTATTTCTTCTTATAGTGATTGATTTAATTGCTGATCAGAAAGATACAGCTTGGTTATATTTAATCTCTTTAACAAGTTTAATGATAAGCATAGCAGTCTTATTATTTCAATGGAGAGAAGAACCTATAATCAGTTTTTTTGGTAATTTCCAAACGAATAATTTCAACAAAATATTTCGATTTCTCATTTTACTATGTTCAACTTTATGTATTCCTCTATCTGTGGAATATATTAAATGCACAAAAATGGCTGTAACAGAATTTTTGTTATTCATTTTAACGGCTACTCTAGGAGGAATGTTTTTATCTGGTGCTAATGATTTAGCAACTATCTTCGTAGCTTTAGAATGTTTAAGCTTATGTTCTTATCTATTATCGGGATATACCAAAAGAGATGTACGGTCTAATGAAGCTATTATGAAATATTTACTTATGGGTGGGACAAGTTCTTCTATTCTTGTTTATGGTCTTTCTTGGCTATATGGTCTATCCGGGGGAGAAATTCAGCTTCAAGAAATAACCAATGGTCTTATAAATACACAAATGTATAACTCTCCAGGAATTTGGATCGCACTTATATCTATAACTGTAGGAATTGGATTCAAGCTTTCTCTAGTTCCTTTTCATCAATGGACCCCCGATGTATATGAAGGAGTGCGATTCGTTTTCAATTTATTAACTCTAGAATAAATTAATTAAATTAATTTTTTTAGATTTAGATATGTTTAGTATCTATAAAAACTCAAACTCTATGGACATGTGTAGGAAAAGACTGTTATCCCCACTCGGACTAAGATATCACTTTTACCAAAAATTTTAATCGTTTAATTAAGGTAAAGCAAGGTCAGAAACAACTAAATTATTTGAATAAAAAAATAAAATGAATTTTGCAAGTTAGTCATTACAGGTAGTTATTATCAAAAGATCATGATTATTTAACTATATCAATACTTTTATTCTAAACGTAGATGCTCCATATTCAGTTTTCATCCTTCAAAGACTACGAGTGTAAGAAAAAAGGCATCCGTCGACAAAAAGATTACCCTAAGATGAACATCTCATGGCTATTCAGAACGAATTAAATCAGATGGTTCTATTTAGATTCTTTTTGACCAGAACCGAAGTCAAAAAAAGTAATTTTTATTTACCATAGGAACCGCTGAGTAAGGATTCTTCGAAAAGTTAAGGATTAGTTATTCTTTCTATTGATTGAATAGATTCAGTCTTATACCTACACGAGGAAGGTAATAAAAAAAAAAAAAATAATAATAAAACGATTAGGTTCTTCTTTTTTATCACTTAGGAGCCGTGCGAGAAGAAAGTCTCATGCACGGTTCTGAATGAGAGAAAGGAGGGAAGAATCCTCTTTTCGACTCTAACTCTCCCACCCCAGTCGTTGCTTTTCTTTCTGTTACTTCAAAAGTAGCTGCTTCAGCTTTAGCTACTAGAATTTTCGATATTGTTTTCTATTTTTCATTGAACGAATGGCATATTATTTTGGAAATATTAGCTATTATTAGCATGATACTAGGAAATTTAATTGCTATTACTCAAACAAGCATAAAACGTATGCTTGCATATTCAAGCATAGGTCAAATTGGATATATCCTTATCGGGATCATTGATAGAGACTCAAATAATGGATATGCAAGCATGATCACTTACATGCTATTCTATATCTTCATGAATATAGGAACTTTTTCTTGTATTGTATTATTTAGTCTACGTACAGGAACAGATAACATTCGAGATTATGCAGGATTATATATGAAAGACCCTTTTTCGGCTTTCTCATTAACTTTATGTCTGCTATCTCTAGCAGGTATTCCTCCATTAGCAGGCTTTTTTGGAAAACTTTATCTATTCTGGTGTGGATGGCAGGCAGGTTCCTATTTATTAGTTTCGATAGGACTCTTTATGAGTGTTATTTCCATATATTATTATCTCAAAATAATTAAATTATTAATGACTGAACGAAACAAAGAAATAACTCCCCACGTGCAAAATTACAAATTATCTTTTTCAATATCGAAGAACTATATCGAATTGAGTATGATTGTATGTGTAATAGCATCTACATTACTAGGAATAGTAATAAATCCAATTATTATAATTGCTCAGGATACATTATTTTAGATTTAATTTTTAGTAATTAAATCTTTTTATTACTAACTAAAAGAACTCATATACTTTTACTAATATACTTAAAATCGCAAATAAAATTATAGAATGAACTTATAATTATAGAATAAATAATTATAGAATGAACTTCTAATTACAAAACTTGATCGTCAAATTAGAAGTTCATTCTATACCATATTAGAAATATTTCTATTATATATGAGTAAAATGGAATTCAAACGTGTATAATTAAATTATACGTCACTACGTTCTGGCTATTTAGGATTAAACATAATGTTATTTGGGTAACATAGAAAGTTATACTCTCTATTGAATCGAAAAATGTTCAATCGTACATCTATTGATAGGAAAAAAAGAATCCTCCGATAAGAAAAAGAATTGATGATATCACCAGACCTATATCACGGATCTATATAAATACTCCAATACTCTATCCTTGTTAGCCATTTTATATTCCACATATAGCTATGTATTAATTACACGCTATATATATTAATATTCATGAAAAAAATTGGATGCCTTGATGGTGAAATGGTAGACACGCGAGACTCAAAATCTCGTGCTAAACAGCGTGGAGGTTCGAATCCTCTTCAAGGCATAATGATAATATTGTAACGCCCATTGAATTAGTCAATGGGCGTTACAATATTGAGGTATACAATAACCTCAATATAAGAATATAAGTCAGTCAATATTAATATTGAGTAAGCATAAGTTGATAATTAACTTATCAAGTTAAAGATAACTGACTTGGTTCATATTTGGTACTATGCTTACTGGTCGAAATAGTAATAAGTTTTAAAATATTTAGTCCTTTTTAGATCTTTTTTTTCAATCCTTTCGTTACTAAAGAATTAATATAATCCGGAGAAAGCCATTCTTGTTTAAACAGTTCATTCTCTATTTGTTTCAATAACATTGTGTTAGATATGAACATATTTGCTAAATATTCATAAATTTCGAATAGAGTATTATGAATAAAACATTCATTATATAATAATTCTCTATTTTCCCTTTCGTTCTCAACCAAAAATACTCTGAATTTATCATCCCGTGTCTTTTCACGAAAAATAGCGTCATCTAGTATCTTTGTAGGATATGGAAGCACACGCCTCAATCGGACACCAACTTCTTGAAAACGTTTAAAAGTCTCAAAATTCTGTACCTTTTTCTTCTTCATGGTAGGAGGCAAATCACTATTATCGTCATCGTCATCCTCCACAATTTGATATTTTAGTCCTAGGGCTATGTTCCTAATCTTTTTTCTTCTTGATATAGACTTTATCGTTATTATTGTAACATCCCTTAATACTTCTCTTCTTTCTAAAGCGTAAGTAATATAAATCCTTTTCACGAGTTCGCGAGGAACAAAAAGTTCTGCTCGTAAAAACGCAACGCTCCTATTTTGAAATCGAATACTAACGGGATCCCAAAGAAATCGGCGACCGAAATAGATTATAGGTGTATCTAAAGGTTTATATTCCGCTGCATCCTCTTCTGTATCAAATTTATATATTCCCAGTCTTTTAAACTTATTGTATAATGATCTTGCTTCCCAGAAAGCAGCTATCTTTCTTCGTGCGATATTTTTAGCTTCTTTATAAATTTCAATGGGGTCGCGAGACTCTAGGAATTTCACCCAAAAAAAACTAGAAAGACGGGTCGGCCTTTTTTGAAACTCTCCGAACAGACGAAGATAATCCAAAAAATGGTTCTCTAATGTTATATCTTTTTTATGGTCGAATCGATTACTGCGAAGAAAAGTAAAACGCCAAGTCCTAGGAGAACAAACTAGCCTACTACCTAATTCTCCTCTGTAGAAGTACTTCAATTCTTTAAATAAAACGAGTTCATCTAATTGAGCAGATAATCCTTTTTGCATCATATCTCTTTTGAAATAAGGAGCGACTGTGATCTTATTTTTATCATAATTTCCCCGAAATATTTCCCCCCCTGGAAACTCTTCCAGAAGACTCTGTAAAAGATTGGAAGCTAGAGTGAAATCATTCGCAATTATATCACTAAGAGGAGTCCAATTCTCTCTATTTGATTCCGATGTAAACCAACAATCTTGAGCTACTGATCCGGCCAAGCAACCCACTATGTGATAGAATATGGTTAATTCTTTCACAGCTGTTCCAGCAATTGAAGGTTCTAAATACCATTCAGACAAAAAGTACGGCCTTGCACTCAAAAATTCCCTTTTGAGCTCTAAAAAATGCTTAGGATACGTAAGTTTATTTTGTATAATAGCTTTTCCTATCTTATAGGGAAGTGTCCCACTGTAAAAGTCATAATTGGAACAAGCCCACCTTGATCTATATAAAGCGTATCCAGTTATATCATCGTCTATAACTGATGTATTTAGTATCATACCGAGCCGCCAGACATAATTGGCAAGTTTTGCCATATCTCGTGTATTAAAACCGCTGGTCATTAATCCAAAAAAATGATCAGAGTTCCATTCTTTTTTCAAATAGAGTCCTTTGTCACGTAAAAGCAAAGTAAATTCCTTTTCTCGGTGCGAGGCAGGGCACATTTTAGTGTTGATAAATGTATCGAATCGTCGTTTACGATAAGGAGGAGATATTAGAAATGGATCCAATTTTTTAGGAATATGAGTCGAAGCAATAACAACAATATTTTGTTGTATAGATTCTTCCTCATCTTCATCCACCAGCGGCGGATCTCCAAGGAGTTCACCCAATACTGTAGTATGGTAAACGAAATCATCCATTTCATGAATGTCTGGAATCCATATGACACAAGGAGACATTAATTTTGCCAATTGGATTGCAAGCACAAATTGCGCGTATCTTCTCCCAAAAAACTCCGGAGATACATCATTCTCATCTCGTTGATAATACCAGTTTTTCGGTTTTTGTTGATAATACAGTTTATCATATACGTCGTCCGGCCTTGACCAGCCCATATCTAAAAAGATATCTTCATGCTCAAGGTATGATTTACTAGCTGCAGATGTATACTCAGCTACATTGGTGATCAGAAGTTTCTCTTGATCCAAAAAGCTTTTAGGAGATATTTTTATTAAAGGTAGATAAGAATCTGCTGCTAGACTTTTAGCTAAATACGATCGTCCAGTGTCCTTAGGCCCTATCAATAAAATCCGATTCGAAAGGGACAGTGCCGGGTAGAATGGGAAAAATCTAACTTCGTCAGATAGAGATCTCTTAGTTGGCATAGAGTTAATCTGATGCTGAAAAACATCGAAGACCCGCTTTTCTGCTAAAAATAAGGAATCAAGCTCGCAATTCCTTAGGCCTATTTTATTCATTAGACCTAGTTGAATAATTTCAGCTAAATATCTAAGGTAACGAAGTCCCGGGTGTCTCCCTTTTTCGAAATATTTAGAAAAGAAACCATTAGGGGGAGTCAACTTTGACTCAAATTTAGAGATTCGTTCTTGTACTGAAAACAATACCTTCTCTCTACTAAGGAACTCCTCCGTTCCGTCGTATTCGTACAACCACATCTTTAGGAGTGAGTGCCATTTATTAGATTTTCGCAAAAGCCATTTCAAATTACTTTTGACATGCAAAATTTCCAATATTGGAAGTAATCCTACATCATCAGGATCCGACACCTGATCGACAAAATCGACGAATGTCAACCAAAAACCATACCAATTTAAATTATAATAAATTCTGAGCTTTTTAAAAGATTTCATCTTTTCTTTTAGACCCAAATAGTAATGTCGGCGCATATTCGTTTGAAAATCATTGAATATATAAACGTTTATAACCAACTTAAGCCATGAAAAAATTGTGAAGGAAACAAAAAAGAAAAACCCAAGGAAAATATAAAGAGGTTTATCATACTCCCGAACATTTAGTATATATTTCCATGTATCAAATGATACTGACGTATCCTTTCCCCTTAATACTGTTTGATTAATTGGTTCCTTCCAATCCAAAAGATTCCAAAAGGATAGGAATAAATTCCATTTCGGGAGAAATTTAAATCTAAATTGCCACTTTATAAGTGTCCAAAATTGATGATAGAGTGTCCACATAATATTCAAATTATGATTACAATCCTTCCTAATATCGTCCAAAAAAGATATTAATTGATAATTGCTAGTTTCCAACCTTTCTGGAAAAGTAGCCAAAAATGACTTCTTCATATATTTCCACCCTGTGGAAGTAAAAAACCATGATGTATATGGTTGAAACAAATCCCATTTCTCAAAAATATCTATTTGTATTTGAGGGATCTTATAAAAATAAAATAATATATTTTTAATTTTTAGTATTTCTTTATTGAAAAGATCCAAAAAGGCGTCTTTATCACCTATGACTTTGTCTTCAATTATGTTTTTTGAACTTTCTGCTGAACTATATTTTTCTTTTTCTGCAAGCTTCTTCATTCGGAAAGAGATTTCCGATAGTAAATCATCTTTATAAGATTTAATGCTCGAATTAAAAACCGGGTCAAAAAGCGACTTAAAAAAAGGGTTGTTTTCTTCTGAATCTGAACTTTTTGCAAAAGGATAGCAATAACTTTTGTCTAAATTGACAATTTGTTTGCTTATTAAAGGAATTCTATATATATCTTGAATCGAGCCAATATGGATTTTATGATGAATAAATGAATTTAATTGAGTAAGTAAATTAAACGATTTGTACAAGTCATGTATTAATGCTTGGTCACGTAAATATTTAGCCAATAATATATTTACGTGTGACTTGATGAGTGAAATAGTATCTTTCTCTGATAAAACAGGTCCTATTTCATAAATAGAAAAAGAAGAGAGATTGTTATGAGTGGGAACAAAATTTAATAATTTTCCATATGTAATATTCTTATTTTTTATATGAATTCTTTCTCTTTCTATGTAAGAAGCTAATCTTTCTGTATAATATACATAAGGATGATGTAAATAATCTAAAAATTCAAACGTATTTGCTTTTAAAAAAGAAGTTCTCAATGAATTTTTATTAGATAGTTTTAAAGGATTTAACCAATTGTCTCGATTATTGAATATTCTCGAAATACCAGTGTTATCAAAGAATTCCATGTAATTTTTTTCATTATCGAATAAATCAATAATTGACTCATTCATCGGTTTATCATTAAAACCTAATGAAGCTATTGTTTCTTCATCGATCAAGGATTCCGATTTTTTTGAAGGGATTGATTTTGATTCGATATCCCTCGGTGCGAGTTCGTCCAAGATTATACCAAAAAGTTTTTTCGTAGTTTGATACCAATCAAAATTACTATTATTATAAGTCGATAGTTCAATCGAATCAAACTTTCCATATTGACCAAAATATTTAATAGTAAATAATTCAATTGGATCGAACACAATGTTTTTCAAATTGTTTTGTTTAGAACAAAATACAAGACGTTTCAACTCTTTTTTCAAGTATTCGATCTGAATGGACGATGCAGAAATATTCAAATTACCATTGATATTTCTGGAAGCTCGAATAATAAAGTGATTGAACCATTCTTCCTGATATATTCTCCAACTTGATGAATGCTGGTTAATTGCATCTTGTGTTACATTGTTCAAAATGTCTTTTTTTATCCAATTTGTTCGAATCTGATCTTTCAAATTCCGACTGAACCTTTTGATTAGATAGATAATATCTAAGACCTTTGTAAATTCTTTCCATTCAAAATTGTATTTATGTATGAATTGTATGAATTCAAACTCTTGTTGATAGTATACTCTTGTCATTTGCAAAATGGGTCGATGAAATCTATTTGTTAAGACCTTTGTCAATTCTTTCAATTCAAAATTGTATTTATGTATAAATTGTATGAATTCAAACTTTTGTTGAGATTGAGAGTATACTCTTGTCATTTGCAAAATGGGTCGATGGAATCTATTTGTCACTTTTTTCCATTCAGAAGAGTATTTTTTTACTATTTTTCTCCATTGCAAATAGTACTTTATATTTCTAATAGTATTTCTAATAGTATACTTATCCAATCGATAACTCGAAAATAAAAAGTATCGATAAGGTTTACATAATGATTTATATTTCTTAAATCCTTTATTCAACAAAAAAAATTTAAAATAGAATAAATATACTCTCCAACAGAATCTATTGAATTTTTTTTTAAGATAATCTTTAATTAATAAGTTCTTCCACAAATAGAATCTCTTGAATCCTTCTTCAAGATAATTGTTAATTTTGTTAATTATCTTCATAAATGCGTTCTTCAACAAATAGAATATATTTAATATTTGTTGAAGATAATTGTTAATTTTGTTAATTATCTTCATAAATGCGTTCTTCAACAAATAGAATATATTTAATATTTGTTGAAGATAATTGTTAATTTTGTTAATTATCTTCATAAATGCGTTCTTCAACAAATAGAATCTCTTGAATCTTTTTTGAAGAGAATTGTTAATTATCTTCATAAATGCGTTCTTCAACAAATAGAATCTCTTGAATCTTTTTTGAAGAGAATTGTTAATTATCTTCATAAATGCGTTCTTCAACAAATAGAATCTCTTGAATCTTTTTTGAAGAGAATTGTTAATTATCTTCATAAATGCGTTCTTCAACAAATAGAATCTCTTGAATCTTTTTTGAAGATAATTGTTAATTTTTACCTTATATTGATTCAATATTAGTCTTACTGAAGTTTCAGTTCTATAAGAATATGATGTTATTTTATCTACATATTCATTCTTTTTATCCAGAATGTTGAGTAGCACAAAAAAAGAATTATCTTTTAATTTGTCTCTGTAGTTGAAGATCAGATTCAACTTTAAGGTCTTATTCAAGAGTATCTTATTGTTCAGTTCATAGAATTTATTCATGTTATAATATAAATTCATGTTATAATATAACATATCACATGCAATTTCATAATTGTAAACCTGATTAGGTTTACTTATTGATTGAGTGAATTGATCCATTATTTTCAGAACAATTTTTTTAAAATCGTTGTTTAGTGTTAATTGTTCTTTGTTTTTAACACAGGATGAACAATATATTGAAGGTAAACTCTGGTTCACAAATCGAATACAATTGAATCGGTTTATATCTCTTCTAATATTCGATACGGGATCTGATGAAATATCATAATTTGCAGAACGATTTTGAAGATATGTTTTCACTTTCCATAGATCAGCTCTCCTATTTTTTTCTGATCTATGGAAAGATTCGTAAGCTTCTTTTCGCCTTTTTATCAATTTAAATAGATCAATATCAATGGGTTTCTTAATAGTAGCACTAATATTTATATATGATTCATCTATTGACAAATTATCAATCAATCCTTTAAAAAATTCCGATTGTAAGGAGATTTCTTCTGTTAATTGTGTAATTTCTTTTTCTTTAATTAATTCTTCTGTTACTTTTTCTGTTAATTCTTCGTGTTCAATTTCTTTTGTAAATTCTTCCTCTTCGATTCCTTTTGTTAATTCCACGAATTTTTTTATTCTTTTTTCAATTTGACTCAATTTTAAAGGCTTTCGCTTTCGACTAGGACGTGTTCCAACTGATTCTTCTTCTTGGTTAGGGTCCCCATACTCTATCTGCCATTCCATTACTTTTTTTTTATAATATTCATTTATTTCCGAATTTATAGAAAACCAAGCATGCTGTCTTGGATGGAGTAAGCGACGTTGATATCTCCTTTTATCTTTTGGCAAAGACATAAGCACATGCGGAAGGAGCAACAAATTTTTAGATCCCATCTGATATATAGATGGAAATATTTTCATCGCATTATATTTTGATCTGTTTGTTTCAAACAAAGATCGACTATTTAAATAATAGAAAACTAATGGTAATGTAAGTATAATTAAAGCTTTTATTGCTTGACCCCGTAAAATAAATAGACGTATATCACGTATAAATAAAGTACTAATAATCCGAAAGTCAAAGAGCTTAATAACGCTTTCTCGACCAGAAAATATGTTAGTTAGCAATCTCACCAAATTAGATTCGGTCCATGGATTGAATACTCCCATTAGTCTGACTTTAAATACACAATATATGTTATAGAACCGATATTTAGTAGATACGGGTATGTTTGGAATTTCGTTCGGATTCAGAGGATATTTTTCCAGATATGTTTTTTTATGTTTTTTCATAAGTTTATAAAAATTTTAAAATTAAAAATTAATCAATTTGAGTAGGAGTAGTATTTAAATTAAGTTAAATAGTAAATAAATAAGTTAATTAGTAATAAGAATTATAAGTTAATACAACTTTGATATATATATATATTTGATATATATATATTTGATATATATATATTTGATATATATATATAATGTAGTTTTGTCTTATTTTAATTTAGACAAATAGTTTTTTGCCTTTTCTATCGATTTAGCCCCAATCTTTCAGTCGATTCAAGAACTTCGTTATTTTCCATTTTTGTTTATATCTATTATTGTAAACAATATAGACAAATCCTTTTATATATTTTATATATTAAAAGGTATTTGGTAACATATTAGATATAGATAATATCTATTATAGATATAATAATCTATGTATATCAATGTATTAGATATATTGATAATGTAGATCAATGTATAGATATAGTGATAATGTAGATCTATACACTGCATTGTTTACAGTATCTCCCTATTTATATTATCTATTAATTACACATATTTCCAATTAATTACAGATATCTCCATCTATATAAACAGGATCGGCAAATCATCTACCTCTCTTTTGGTCTCTATAGATAGATTATATCTATTTATAGTCTAATTGTCAAATATGAAAAATCTACCTCTCTTTTGGTCTCTATAAATAGATTATATCTATTTATAGTCTAATTGTCATCATTTTATATAAAAGTATAGAAATCCCATCATTCAAAAAGTATAGAAATCCCATCATTCAAAATGACAAAGATATGTCATAAATCTCTATTTAATATTTTAAATAATAAGCATGAATTCAATTGAGTATGATATAATCAAATGGGTTAATCTGATTCGATACTTACTGTCAAGTATAAAATTTACTTGCTTTTTATTTGCTTTATCTAGCATCCATGGCTGAATGGTAAAAGCACCCAACTCATAATTGGGAAGTCGCGGGTTCAATTCCTGCTGGATGCACAGTAAAAAGTTACTGCATTCTACTCGCAATAACTTTTAGATCAAAGAACCTGCTATCTCAATTCAGTCGATTAAATATTGAAATTAGATTAGGTCCGTGCCGGTTTTTTACTTTTTTTTATTTAGAACTTATAGAATATAGCTATTTACCTAAATTTATACTATATCGAACCATAACATAATATAAGTTATGAATAGAATATAAATATTTAAATAGCTATATTTTATATATATTATATTGAACCATTTATATTGAACCATAATAAAATATGGATTGGTGGATATAGGCATTTGTATTTACAAAAGAGAGTAAAGGATAGATATTTATGGATGAGGTTCAATATGTAAATTTAGTACTTACAGAGAAAAGTATTGATTTATTTGAAAAGAATCAATATATTTTGAATGTCGATTCGGGATCGACTAAAACAAAGATCAAAAAATGGATTGAACTCTTCTTTAATGTTAAAGTAATAGGGTTAAATAGTTATCGACCCCCGAAAAAAAGAGAGAAAAGAGGGAAGATAAATCAAATAATGAAACATCGAATACATAATAAACGTATAATTATTAAACTAAAACCAGGTTATTCTATTCCACTTTTCCGTTATCAATGAGACTTATTCAATTAAAATAAATAATAATATGATCACCCGTTCATACAGAACTTCAGGCATAAGTGGTAAATCCCTATCAGGTTTCGATGGAAGAGTCCAGTCTCATCCACAAAAGAAATTGACCTCCGGAAAGCATCGTTGTGGGAAAGGTCGTAATAACAGAGGAATTATTACCTCACGACATAGAGGAGGAGGTCACAAGCGTCTATATCGTCAAATTGATTTTCGGCGGAATGAGAAAAACATATTGGGAAAAATTGTAAGAATAGAAAGCGACCCTAATAGAAGTGCATACATATGTCTTGTGCACTATATAAATGGTGAAAAGACATATATTTTGCATCCCAGAGGGGTCATTATTGGAGATACTATCCTTTCTGGTCCAAAAGCCCCCATATCAATGGGAAATGCCCTACCTTTGAGTGCGGTTTGAATTATTAATTTACGTAATCGGGAACAACCGATTGGGTTTACAGCAAAACCTTAAAATCTATCACTGATCCAACTAGGAAACTTTGATGGGATAAACCCCAAAGGGAAACTGAGGATAAACAGCAGCGGGTGATTGAGTTCAATAGTTTCTGTAATTATTGGCTCCCGAGATATGATAATATGGAGAAGACTAAATTGTCTGAAGCATAAACAGATAAGGTAAAGGAACCCTTGTTATGAAGATAAAGACAAGTAAATCACATTTGATTTGATGGTCAAAGACAGATTCGGAGCTGAACAGTGAGAATAAGAATATATTTCAAATGACTCCTACGTTATCCGGAAGATGCGGAAGTATTGACGTAATTTGATAAAGTCATTCATTCTGAATGCTAAATGAAAAAGAACATAAGCCAGATGATGGAATAGATAAACCTAGGATGTAAAGAATCAGAGCATAAGGCATTGAAAATATGCCCTTAATCCCAGATTGATATATAATATCAATATTCAAATATTGAATATGTAAATATAATTCACATCCAGAAAGCTGTATGCCCTGAGAGAGGCTTGTACAGTTTGGGAAGGGATTTTTACAAACTAAAGATCTACTTCAACCAATATACCCTTAGGCACAACTCTACATAATGTAGAAATACAAGTCGGAAAAGGCGGACAATTAGCTAGAGCGGCGGGTGCTGTAGCAGAACTGATTGCAAAAGAAGGCCAATTGACCACATTAAGATTACCATCTGGGGAGGTTCGTTTAATATATGAGAATTGCTCAGCAACAATTGGACAAGTAGGCAACGTAAAATGGAAAAATAAAGCTTTGAGTAAAGCTGGATCGAAACGTTGGCTGGGTAAACGTCCTGAAGTAAGAGGAGTAGTTATGAATGCTGTGGACCATCCTCACGGGGGCGGTGAAGGAAGATCCCCAATTGGTAGGAAAAAACCCCTAACCCCTTGGGGCTATAGCGCACTTGGAAGAAAGAGTCGGAAGATAAATAGATATAGTGATGTTTCAATCCTTCGTCGACGTAAGTAGTTTATAGTTGTAAATACATTTTTTCTTTCAAGAAAAAAAAAGGTAAATCAAAAGAAAGGTAATTAATCATGGCACGTTCACTAAGAAAAAATACTTTTGTAGCTAATTATTTGTCGAGGAAAATAGAAAACCTAAATATGAAGAAAGAGAAGAAGATAATAGTGACATGGTCCCGAGCATCTGATATTGTACCCGCAATGATTGGTCATACCATTGCTGTGCATAATGGAAAAGAACATTTACCCATATATATATCACATGATATGATAAACCACAAATTGGGGGAATTCTCACCTACTTTTATTTTTGAGGGGCATGCGAGAAAGGATAGAAAAGCGAGAAACGATAAAAAAACGAAAAATGATCAAAAAGCGAGAAATGATCAAAAAACGAGAAATGATAAAAAAACGAGAAATGATCAAAAAACGAGAAATGATAAAAAAAGAGAGAAACGATAAAATATTAATTCATTGTGGAGGATGAATATGGCACAAATAAGAGCTTTAGCTAGACATATACGTATGTCTGCTAATAAAGCACGTAGAGTAATTAATCAAATTCGTGGTCGTCCCTATATAGAAGCATGGATTATACTGAGTTGGATGCATTATGGAGCATGCTATCCAATCTTAAAAGTAATTCATTCTGCAGCCGCAAATGCTAATCACAATATGGGTTTAAACAAACACAATCTATTTATCAGTGTAGCTGAAGTTAATGAAGGTACTCTTTTCAAAAGATTTCAACCTAGAGCTCGGGGACGTGGTTATCCAATACAGAAACCAAATTGTCATATAACAATTGTATTGGATTACCAAAAAGACAAATATGTATGGGAAGAAAAATAAATCCACTTGGTTTTAGACTTGGTTTTACTCAAAACCATCGTTCCCTTTGGTTTGAACAAAGAAATTATTCCGAAGATCTACGAGAAGATGAGAAAATACATAATTGCATTGAAAATTATGTAAGACATATCCAAGATGCCTCAAATTCAAATTATGGAGGAATTATACGTATAGAGATTATGAAAAAGACTGATTTTATTCAGGTGAACATATATATTGGATTTACCGACTTGTTCATCCAAAAACAGAAATATAAAGAGAAAAAAGATAAAGAAATTGAAAAATTAAGAGACGAAGTACAAAATATGCTTTTACAGAATATGTTAGGTTCTGTGAACCGAAAACTTCTCATCTCTATAGAAAAAGTGGAAAAACCTTATAGAGAACCTAATATTCTTGCGGAATATATTGCTCTACAACTAAAGGCGAGGGTTGAAATAAGAAAAATAATGAAAAAAGCTATTGAATTGGCTGAAGAGGCAGATGTAGAAGGTATTAAAATAAAAATAAAAGGACGTCTCAACGGAATTGATAGAGCCCGTAAAGAATCGGCCCTACAAGGTAGAGTTCCCTTACAGACCCTTCGAGCTAAAATTGATTATTGTTATTATGCGGTTCAAACCGTATATGGAGTATTGGGGATCAAAATTTGGATCTTTGTTAAAAATGAGCAATACCTTTCTATATTCTGACCGATTAGAAATCATCAATTTTGCAAGATCAAATAAAAACTAGATTGACCATCTTGGAGATGTGCTATGCTTAGTGTGCGACTCGTTGAGAGCAAGTTTTTTCTTCTTTTCTTAAAATGATGAAGAACTCGAAATATCGAAATAATAACGAATTGGTCTCTGGTATACTATGAACTACAAACTGGATCTTTGTTTCATATTATTAAGATCCAATAAGCAAGATAGTTTCATCAAATGAAAGAAAGACTTTCTTCCACAAAGAGACAAACAAATGAGATACATATCTTTCGTGAAGCGAAAAAGGTCTTTGGTAATGCAAGAAAAGAAAAAAAGAGAGGAAGGAGAAAAAGAAAGAAGGAAATCTTCTTTCGTCTATGTATGGTTTACTAAATTACCCCCAAAGAGTAGTGTGATAAAGCATAAGAATCATCCTAATCAATTTCATTTTCAATGAATTAGGTTTATGAAAAAAAGGAGCTTCGGGTCAATGGAAACTAAGTAAATTGATTCTGTAAGAAATGAAATAAAAGCTTCATTGCAGAGGGTAGACCTGAACAGCCATTTGAAAGCTATGGGAACGATGGAACCTGTGACTGCATAAGATCATATAGAAATCTTAATCATTCATTGGATAGGATGGCGAAATAAACCAAGAAAGAATTTATATCATTGGAGTCTATAAATCGGCCCCATGAGCCAAATATTGGAAGAGTGAATATTCGCCTGTGAAGTTATTATTATTATTGGGCAGTATCGATTTAAATAAAAGATCTATTGTTTATGCTATATAACACATAATATATAACACAACACATGATCTAAATATTGATTATCCAAGCCATAGATTCTTCACAAGGAGCCGGATGAGAAGAAACTTTCATATCCGGTTCTGAAATAGAGATGGGATTCAAATAATCCATCGACTATAACCCAAAAAGAACGAAATTTCGTCACCAACATAAAGGAAGAATGAAGGGAGTAGCTTCCCGAGGCAATTGCATTTGTTTTGGTAGATTTGCTCTGCAGGCATTGGAACCTGTTTGGATCACATCTGGGCAGATAGAAACAGGACGACGAACAATTACTCGTTTTGCCCGTCGTGGCGTAAAAATATGGATACGTATATTTCCGGACAAACCTATTAGAAGAAGACCTGCAGAAATACGTATGGGTTCGGGAAAAGCGAAGGGAACTCCCAAATATTGGGTATCTGTGGTCAGACCGGGTCGAATACTTTATGAAATAAGCGGAGTATCAGAAACTATAGCTAGAAGAGCTTTTCAAGTCGTAGCATACAAAATGCCTATACATACTCAATTTCTTGTTAGTTCGCCAGACCGAACGAAATAGATATTTATGGCTAAAAAAGTTTAATGCCAAGGCAACAAATCAAATCTTTTGGAGGAAAAATGATTCAGTCTCAAACTTATGTTAATGTAGCAGACAACAGTGGCGCCCAAAAATTAATGTAGGTATCGACAACTCGAAGAATTCTTTATGATCGTTATGTATCTACTTCGAAGAAAAATATTGCGGAGATATTCCAATTTATTTTGGAAAAATAGCATCAACAACCTCTAGTCGTGTTCTATCTCTTTTGAGAGCTACATCAACTTCGATTTCTTGTTTCTTGCCTTCAGCTCGTCCAAGATCAATTTTAGCTAATATAAAATTTTCCTGAGCCTCTCGAGGATCAATGTCAATACCTCTTTCTGCATTATTGACCAATAATGTTAGTTCATTATTGTCTATCTTGGAAAAACCACCCATTAAAGCCATAGTCGACCACCGGGCATTGAGATGTATTTTCATCACTCCTATATCCAAAGATATTACAATTGCAGTATGACTGGGTAACACACCAATTTGACCACTGTTGGTAGTTAGAATTATTTCTTAAACTTATGAATCCCAAACAACTCAATTGGGAGTCAGTACATGAAGATTTAGGTTCATTTTATAATATTAAATTTCTTTGAAGTTCATAACCTTTGCGGTAGCTTCATCAATGTTACCCACCAAATAAAAAGAATGTTCAGGGAGACCATCTAATTCTCATGAAAGGATCATTTGAAAACCTCTAATTATTTCTACTAAACTAACATATTTACCGGGGGAACCAGTGAATACCTCTACTACAAAAAAATATTGTGACAAAAACCTTTCAATTTTTTGTGCTCTTGCTACAGTTAAACAATCTTCTTCTGACAATTCATCCAATCTAAGAATAGCTATAATGTCTTGAAGTTCCTTATAACGTTGCAAAGTTTTTTTAACTCCTTGCACAGTTTCATTACGAATAATACGAGTCTGTTCTCAGAACAACAACATATGAAGCAGTGATGCTCTCTCTCAACCATACATCCCTTTTCCATAGAAAGTATTTTTCCTATACAACAAAATACTTTTGTAAAGTAGGTCTATTCAGAACTAGACCTATGTTCTGTCTACATAAAATTCCTTTTTCCAAGGGAATATAATAAAAAGATTGTGATTAGCCTTTTTTTTACCAAGTCTTTATCCCATATTCAAGGACATACAATTCCTTCTTTTTCATCAAACTTATTGTAACCACTACCTACATTGCACAAAATTGTACACCACAAATAAGAGCTAATAAATAGACCCACAATACCATAAAAATACATTACAATTCCTTGTGGAACAAAGAGTAACTAAAAGGCCGACCCAAATTTTTAAAAGATGACCCAAAAAGTAAAAGAGACCCAAAAGATTAAGAAGAAAGGGAAGAAGGTCAGGATTTCCCAGAAGGGACAAGAGCACCTGAGAGCTTCTGTCCTAAATGAGTGCTAGTGTCCGAGGCCATAAAAGATAAATTATGGGCCAAGGAGGAATACCTATTGTGATGGTCGGTTTAAAGGTTGTTGCGCGTGTTCTGACTTCTTGATCCAATGCTGACTGTGAGAGATTCCTTTTGGATAGGAGGAACTACCTGAAATACAAAACAAGACCACAAAAGAGAGTTAAACAATATATGCCAGTGGGTTGCCTAGCGTGTGCTAGATCCAGGAAGTGTGGTACTTCCTTAGTGGCAGTCAACCCACTGTTTAATACAACTTAATGTAAGAAATGACGTAAATAAATGATGTCCTACTGTAGTTGATATGATTTGGGTATCTCATCCAAATACAATAAAAAAATCTAATATAACAGGCTAGGTTATGATCAGATCTGGAAGTAGGGTAGGTAGTCAAGGTGTTGGGATAGGTCAGGGTCAGATTCTAGGTAGCTTGGATTTCTTGGGTGTAGGTTTTTAGGTTTTTGTTATTGACAGGATTACCAAATACAGAGACCAACGTCGGTGAGGTATGACCAACGATAGTTAAGAGGAAACTGATGATGGTAAAGTCAGGATGGTAAAATTCAATAAACTGGGTTTTGGGGGTTTGTCTGAGATTGAACAGAGATGGGGTAAGGGAAATAGTTAGGTCTATGGAGGTGTTGGGGGTACTTAGAGGTATTCAGGAATCAAGTATATGTGATTAAATGATTGTGGGTGATGGAATGGTTGGGTTCACAGGAAGGTAACAAGGGTGGGATGAAAAATGCAAATAGATGCTGATAAACAGAGATGAAGAAACTTTGTAATCTAGACAAGTATGAAATGATGCAGGTTAGAGATACACTTATTGGTGTTTGTAGATTTGATGGCTGGATGATGGTGATGGTTGATCTATGGAATGGTGCTTAGTGCTACGACAGTGCTTCCTAGAATGCTACCATGAATGCAAATACCTTTGGATCAGTCTTGGTGCTAGCTATGGCTGTCTGGATGTGCGAAAGGGCTCTGGATCTTGCTTGCATGTAGATATCCTTCATTCCAAAACTTGAGAATGTGGCCAACCTCTCAAACAAGGTTACCAAAATGAATATATGGTAACTATGCGATGTTTTAGGGTGACCGACATTCAGTTTGGTTGACCTAACGTGGTTAAGGTGGGAAATCCTAGGTTTACTAAAAATGCCAGATCTTGGCAATATTTTGGGCCAACTCTCTCTATTCTTCCAGATCAAAATGGAATGTTACGTTTTAATGAGCTGGGGAATGTGGTTAGAGGGAGAATAGGCATGTGATTTTAGGGTTAACTAAGTCTTAGTTAATTAAGGTAGGTAGGACTAAGAGTTAAATGGTTGAATAATTACAGTCCTAGTAAAGGGGAAATATGCTAAAAAATGATGAGGTTTTAGGTGAGGTGGTGGGTTGAGGTGTCTAGGTGAGGTGGAAATTAGTTTTAATTAAGGTAATTAAATAATGAATATTGTGAGAATGGGTATTAATTTAATTATAAATAATTAAACTAATATTAATGTGGGGTAAAAGGGTCATGGTTAGGTGAATATGTTTAAGTTGGCAATTCGAAAAGGGACCAAGGGGAGTGTGACCCAATTTTGGTGTCTACATTTTCCCCCTTTTTGTTGCATAGCTTGTATTGGTAAGCAACTGTAGACACCTAGTAAACCCAAAAATGGTGAAATATCTTGCCCCATTTGTGCTGAAGGTGATCCCCCCAAATTAAGCACTGATGAGTTGTAGTGGAATAGTGAGTGGTTTGATAAATGCTGTAGTGAAAGATCCACCTTACTGAATCCGAGTATCCATGAGAAAAATTATGGTCGTTAATTCTGGGTAGGGTCTTCTAATCCTGTCAGCGCTCAAAACTCCTGGGTAATTATGCACACCTTGTGTAATCTCTTACCTTCTGCCATAGGCATATCCAATTAGCTTCGAACTCTCTTCATTGTCAATAACATCATTATTTAGTTCGACATTTCTTCCCTGCACCATAGGCGCATCCAAATCATGTCGATGTATCCTCTTACAGGATGCATGTTATAAGGCACATTCCACAATGTAATCACTTACCTGCGTTAATTAATCCAAGTTGTGTAGGTACTCTCTTTACGCCATGAGTGCAATATTTAAGGACAAATCTTACTCTCCTAATAGGCAACTCATATTTGTTCTAAATCCTCTAGGTAACCTTATCCATACGAACTTATGTACACCTAATGTCAATGGTACTTACCAAAGGGACGCAATAAGATGTCGGGGTCTAGGTCATGGCTTGGGCTATATAGGCCAAATCTCTCCTATAGTCTTTAATAGGGGGAACTGACTCCTTGACAACAACCAAAGTGAGCATATGGTAAATACATGGTTTAGGGGTGACTGTTGTCAGTTTAGGGTTGACTGATGGTTAAAGGGTGGTTTAGCCCCTAAAAATTCAAATCTTGGCAATATTTTTGCATGTCCTCCCGAATCAAAATTAATGTTGTGCTTAGAAAAATGGGAATTAATCAAGGCAAGGCCTAATAGCCATGGCTTGATGAACCTCCATATTTGATAACGTTGGTAGGGCAAGTCTTAGTTAACTACTAATAAATTTTGATAGCTGATCTTACATAGGTCTATGATTTTAGGTTGGAATTTAGCTTTCTAAAAGGTAGAGTAAAATATTGAATATGTTAGCATGAGGTTGTAATTTCAAGATTTTAAACTAATATTGATGATGTGCGGTTTAGGGTCTGTTTAGCATGATATGTGTTTTGAATTCAAAAAGGGATGAAGGGGTCAGTTGTACCCAACTACTAGGTGTTACGTTTTAATTTTCTTAACGTAGCTTAAACCATGGTCCAGTGACGCTGACAAAAACCAAGAAGTGATTTCCCCATGTGTGGGTGCCAGGTGATCCCCCTCAAACCAGTAGCACTGATGATGTGTAATACGGAATTGGTGAGTGGTTTGATAAATGTGTAGTTGGTGAAGATAGGTGGGAAATTGGTGTGAGTATCTTTTGATGAGGAAAGGGTGATGGTCAAGTCAGGTAATAGGTAATAGGCCGGGGTCAAAATTGGGTTGGGTAATGGAAATCAATGCACGCACACATGTATAGATTGCAATACAATACTAGGTTGAAGAGCTTGCAAAATCTATAATGTCTAAGGTCGATAGGTTTATCCAAACAAGGGTGAAGTGATTCAGGTATTTAAGGTATATGATATGGTTTGGTTAAACACAATGTAGGTCAGATGCATGAACGTTTAGTTATGATCCGGTACACCATAGGTTTGGTCAGGATAAATGGCATGGTAATAGGCAAGGTATGGTTGTTAGGCTAAAATAACATAGGTAACAACATCACAAGGTATAATGAGTACATAAGGTCAATGGTCACACCAAGTAGGCTCGGTTCAGGTAAATAGGTTGTGGCAAGGTAAGGCCAAGGTATAGGTAAAATAATAAATCCTGTGAAGACACTATGAAAGAAATGTAGGGGTAGTTTTGGCTCGTAGGTATGGTTCCATAGGTGCAGGCTGGGATGAGGAAAGGGGTGTGGTAACTAATGGTTGCAGGTAAAAGGTGGCTTATTAAGGCAAAATAGTTGTAAGGGTGACTAATTACCGTTATAGGGTGACTTCATGGTTGCGGTTCATCAACAGATAGCTAGGGTACAAATATGACCGATGTTGGTCAGGATTGGGTTGGGTTTATAAAACAAAAATTCCATATTTTACGGAATCATTGTTGTGTTGTGACTTTGGAGAAAATGACAGAGCCATTTGAATTTTTTCTACTTTTTCTGAGAGAGAAGGATAAGGCATTGTACCCGGCTGAGGTGGAGGGTATGAGTTGGTGAGAGGAGCTAGGGAGACGAGTTCACAAGCTCAGGGGGATCAATTTGATTGGTTGGATGTAGAGGAGTGGGTTTGGTGATTTGGGCATGGAAGAGGCGGGATATGGTTTAGGTGGGCCATTGGTGCAGTGGCTAGATGTACCACCATGCCGACAGCACCACAATGAGGTAGGATTTGATCTCAATTTGTCATTTGTTGAAAATAGGTTGGTAAAATTGGTGTTGGGTAAATGACCGTGTCAGGTGGGGGGTATAATTTTGAATTTGTGGTTAAAAATTTGGCAATTAGGGAGGGGGGAGGTCCTATGTAGGGTAAATAGGGGTGGGGAGGGGTTTAGGTTAGGTTTGGGTAAGGTAGGATGGGGTTATAGGTTAGATTTGAGAATTTTGGGAGAGATAGGGGGTTTTTTGGATTCGGTCCCATACAAGTGACCGACACCGGTCCAAGTTGACCGACGTCAATTGGCATTGGCTGGCATCGGTCAAGTACCAGGTGACCGATACCGGTCATGATGGACCGATGCCGGTCAAAAGTGACCGATGTCGGTCAGATTTGGGGAAAAATAGATCAAGAAACAAGGTAGGGTGAAGGAAAAAAAGATGCTTAATTAGGTGGAAAGGTCAAGTTTATTGAGAATGAGTAGGGTAATAGGTATAAATGGTATGAGTGGATGGGTGTAAAAAGGGGTAATCTGTAGGGTTGGGGTACAATAAGAAATAAGGGTTTGGGAATAGGTTTGTCGGGTAAGAGATGTGTTGGGTATGGTGAAGGTTTAACAATGGTATGATTTGTTGGGTGCATGTTAGGGACCAGTTGTGGATGAGAGATAGAGTACCACCTCTGTTACTAGCGGTACAAGGGAGCGTGATGGCAGAGGAGTGGCGTCACATTACAGATGTTGGCCTTATTGGGGTCAGATGATACAGGCACATAGTTCGGGAGCTGAGATTGATGGTCACACTCATCGATAGATGGGATTCAGTGACCAACATGTTTTATCTACTGACAAGTGAGATCACAGTCACCTTAGAGGACATGTACAGGATCCCGCGGTTATCGATAGTGGGGACACATGTGTATTCTATTTCTTCAGAGGCATCAGAGGAGCTGATGTTGACAAGTGTTTGGAGAGGGGATGGAAGAGATGAGGTTCCATAGCATGAGCCTGAGCTATGGAGAGATGTATGTGGCCCATCCTGAGGAGATGAGGTTAGTGGTCTTGATTATGGAGGCAGTGTGTTGTTTTGCACTGCCAGATGTGGAGGGTGGGAGATTCCCATGGGCACTAATGGGGGTTCTCCATGACATGATGGAGGATAGGACCCAGTTTTCTTGGGCACCAACATACTTGGTGCAGTTATACAGGGAGCTATGGGCCTACGGGGAGTTGCATGGAGGTTCAGCTTGTGCCATACCTTTCTTCTCCACTGCTGGGCATATGAGCACATCGTATGTGTGCATCTAGTTGGTATGCCCTAACCAGATGCATTCAAGGTGGGCTTTGTTCGAGTTGGCTACAGGCATTGGGTGCCTATTGTTGGAGAGCGCAGGGCTGCCAGGGCTACTCACGATGTGGCATATTATAGGTGGGCATTGGAGGGATTATCTAGTGTTGACATCATTTGGAGGCCGTATGTTGGCTTCCCTTCATACAAGTAGATGTCGGTGGAGTTAGATGAGTTACAACTACTCAGGTGGATACAGGGGTGTCGTGCCAGTGAGCATGAGATGATACCCGTAGATAGGGTCAGACACATAGTTTGGGCTGCCCCAGGATGTGCCACCACCATTCCCTCAGTATAGGAGGGATGACGTGGAGAGGCCTATGCCTCTACCACAACCGACAGTGCCGACAGGGTAGGAGGAACAGGTAGTGGACTGGTGGATTGATGATGTTAGGGTTATAGATAGGTATAGGTAGTGGTGGTAGTCCAGCTATGAGCAACACCACCTAGGCCAGGGTAGCTACACTTGACTACCCTTATAGTTTAGAGGGATACTTTGCAGGGGTAGGTTTCCACCCTACAGGCCCAAATTATAGGTTTACAGGGGCAGTTGACAAGGTCTGAGGCATAGGTGGCCACATTATAGGCACAAGTGGTAGCTTTACAGGCCCAGATTACCTAGGGACAGGCACCCACATAGGGTGGAGATGGAGACGGGGGACAGGTAGCCACCCTACAGGCACATGTAGCAGGGTTGCAGGGCTAGTTGGCCACTACACAGGCACAGATTGTGGCCCTACAGGCCCAATTCATAGCGCAGGCACTAGTACAGGCACCAGAACAGGCTTAGGGATAGGGTCCCATGGTACAGGTGAAGTAGTGGGATAGGGTCCCATGGTATAGTACAAGGGTCCGAGACCGATGGCACCACCATAGACAATATTACCGATGGCCAGGTTCAGGGATGCCCTGAATGAGGCCATGGTATTATCAGGATCATTTGACTACTTCCTGTAGGGATAGATGTCCCCTCGTATACAGAGCATAGGGTACAATAGGCCTTGAGTGAGAGGACCAGATCTTACACAAATAATGCAGAGAGTACAAGGGGCCAGCGAGCCCATAGACAAGGTCAGGGAGAGGTGACTAGCTCATGGAGGCTGGACCCAGCTTTAGGCCAAGTAGAGGTGAGGGGCTAGACCCATATAGGGTGGAGAGATGGTGGCAGGGTGCCACACTGGGGTGGAGGAGGAGGAGACAGATGAGACTGGCATGGACATCAGGTGGGGTGACGATTAGTCACCCTATATGTTCAGGATATAGATTTTTGTATATTTTGATTTATACCAGCCTATGTGCCGAAGATAGCGAGGATGTACATGAGAGTTTTTGAGATTTTGATTATTACACTGGCTTGTGTGCTGAAGATGTTGAGATTGTATATGAGAGGCACATGTATTGATTTTTCTTCTATGCACATATGTATGGACACACATATTCTGATGATTTTTATAGAGATGGTGATATTTATGGTATGATGTTGTGCTTATGTTGTAATTTCTAGTGTTATTGTTTATGTGATGGAAACTAGGTGGATTAGGCATGATTGAGTCAAGGTCATAGGCATGATTGAGTGAGGTCACTTAGGCATGGTGGAGTCAGGTTGGTTTAGGCATGATGGTTGAGTTAGGTCAGTTTAGGCATGCATGATGGAGTCAGGTCATAGGCATGAGTTAGGAGTAGGCAGGTTGAGTTAGGTTAGGCATGATGGAGTCAGGTCATAGGCATGGTTGAGTCATGGTTTATGGTTTTGATTTAAGTTCCAAGTTGTTGGTAACATGGAAGACAAATGATGATGGTCATGCATGTTATGGTTTAAATTTCCAAATATTTGCTATGGTGGAAATATAAAAATGATAAATGAATGATTTGATGAAGTGGTAAAAATGTTTGTTAATTGGTGCTTGTTTGGTTTAATTTCCAATTGTTGATATAAAATGGAAACTAACTAAGGTAGAATGTGAATAGGAAAGTGAAGGGGAAATTGGTTATGGTAAAGAGTGGCTGAGCTAACCTCCAAGGGCCCCATGCCCTAGGAGTGTTGCCTACATAGCCCCAACGAAAATGGGACTCAGGACCGATGTAGTTCTCCCATAAGCTAGGGAAGAATGTGATGAGGTAGAGGAATGGGTTGGTAGGTTTTAGGTATGATTGAGTGTAGGTCATAGGCATGGTTGAGTCTTAGGTGATAGGCATGGTTGAGTCATTTAAATGTAGGTGTTGATGGTCTGGTCTGTATAGGATAATCAATAAGTAATGAGGAAGGTGAATGGTAAGAGGTGGTAAAAGAGCCTGCTTAATTGATAAGAACCCTAATGAGTCTACCATACCCAAGATGGGCTTATGAATGTAAGACCCTAAAGGCGTTGCATAATGGACTATTCTAAGGATGAAGAAAGTCACATGATCATGAAATGTCACAGTTGCGGGCAAGTCCCTTGAGTAGATAGAAAGTTGGGTGAAAAGGAAATGAGGTGAAAATAGGTGGTTTAGCGTAACTTAGTGTACGATGACATGTTTACCTAGCAAGAAACCCAAGATAAAAAATAGGAAAGTCCATGACGAAAAATTTATCATTTTCTTCATTTTTTTTTTTTGATAGACTGATCGATGTGGGAAGTCTATATGGGATGAGTATATTATCTCCTTGAGGTCTTCATGAAGTTGATCAATGTGGGAAGCTTCTGAATATTTTATTGTATTTTTGCAATGACTTTATATAGTTGTCCTTCAAGGGAGCAGTCTATTTATATGGTGAGATAGAGAGAAGAGATGTCCCTTTTGAGGGAGTCATCTTTTTTACTGGAAGTTTGACTCAAGGAGTTGAATCCCATTTTGTTTTTGGATGTTTAAGTCATGGACAAGACTATAGAGGAAGATTAGGTTCTTGTTTAGAAGACAAAACCATAGCACACAAAGGTTAACTATGAAAGAGGTGGTTTCAAGTGATGAACGACCATGGGATTCCATCTTTAAAAAGACAAAAAGTATCCATGAGAATCATGCCATGAGTAGAGCCTTGGTACTCATATTGAAGATAAGGCTGAAGGTGACGGGTAATCACATGATTATTGTTTAGTTGTTGATCCTACAAACAGGTAATATGGAAGGTGAACAAATGCTCAAGGGATGAGTGGTCAATTGACAGAAGGTGATATAGGACTTGATGTCAACAATAAAATGGTCTAAGATGCAAGGCATTGAGGGGCTCAGGTTTGGGTTTACCTTCGAGTGAAGACAAATGATAAGCACCTGATCCATATGCATGAGTAACGATATAGGGTCCAAGCCAATTAGGAGAAAATTTACCCCGTTTACTTTTCTCTTCTTTGGTTACATGTTGATTTTCCTTCAGGATGAGGTCACCAACCTGGAAGGTTCATTCATGGACATGTTTTTCATAGGCCTGCTTGATACATTTTTGGTAAATTTGGAGATGGTCAAGAGCATTGAGATGATGTTCATCTAACAACTCAAGTTGTGCTAAATGGTCCTGGTGAAAGTCATCGTCATTGAGCATGTCTTGTAGTGAGATGTGGAGAGATGGAATTTGGACTTTGAGAGGCAAGACAACCTTGGTACCATAGACCAGAGAAAAAGGTGTGGCAACATTCGAAGTGTGAATACTAGTGTGATAAGCCCACAAGGTGAAAGGAATGTGCGTATGCCAATCCTTCCCAGTATCGTCAACTACTTTCATAAGAATTTTGTTCAAGGTTTTATTGGTTGATTTTGCTTGGCCATTGGTTTGTGGGTAATGAGGTGATGAGAAACTGAGTTGGATGCCAAAAGTGTCGCAAATTTTTTGTAGGGTTTTGTTTTTGAATTTCTTTCCATTATCAGTGATGAGGCAGTGAGGAACACCAAAGTGACAAATGATGTGGTGGTTGATGAATTCACATATTTTCTCAGCTTTTGTAGAAATGAGGGGAATGGATTCTACCCATTTAGTGTAATATTCAGTAGCGGTTATAATCCATTGATGGCATTGTGAAGAATGGGGATTGATCTCTCTGACAAGATCCAAGCCCCATTGAGAGAAAGGCCAAAGGTCTCGTGCGACCTGTAAGGCATGACTAGGTGTGTGATGAAGATTAGCATGTTGTTGGCATTTCACACAATGTTTGACATAGTCACAATAGTCACGGTTTAGGGTTGGCCAATAATAGCCAAGGTGAAGAATGTGTTTAGTGACAACTAAACCACTAAAGTGACCTCCAAAAATTCCGTCATGAACTTCCTTGATGGTGTAGGGAATTTCAGAACTTGTAAGGCATCGTAAGAGAATACCATCGAAGCCATGCTTATAAAGGAGACCACCCATGATGACATAGTGAGAGACACTTTTAAGAAAGGCACATTGTCCATTACGAGTGAGATCGGGAGGTAGAATGGAAAGGGAAAGATAGTCTGCAAACTACTTATACCAAAGGTCACGTGGGTCAGGTGCAACGGTTCTGATGGAGTGGACCTCATGAGGTAAATAAGAGGGTGATTGTAACCTTTGTATTGTGACAAAGATTTTAGAGTCGGCAGGTGAAGCGGGTATCTGAGAAGCCAGGCAGGCCATGGTATCCACAAATTTATTGGTAGAACGTGGGGTGGTTTGAAGTTCATAACGGTCAAAGGTAGTCAAAAGTATGTCTACATGATGTTTATACTTTTGAAGTATTTCATTATGACACTGGTATATACCATTGACTTGGTTTACAACTAGTTGGGAATCACCAAAGATATTGATTGACTTAACATCTAAGGCATAAACAGCCTGGAGACCCAATACGAGTGCTTCGTATTTGGTGATATTGTTTGTACAATCAAAATATAGTTTGAAAGATAAAGGCATGGGTTCACTACCAAGAGGAATGAGGATAACACCAACACCACCCCCACGCTGACATTTGGAACCATCAAAGAAGAGGGTCATTTGGTAAGTGGTATCATCCAAGGAGAGGGTAGCAATGGATTCATTTGGGAAATCAAAGTTAGAGGGTTGATTTCTGGAAAGAGGTGCGTCTACTAGTTGGTCAATGATGGTTTGGCCTTTGATAGAATTTTGATGGATGAATTCAAGGTCAAGGTCAGCAAGAAGCATGAGCCATCGTGCAACACATTGATGTTGGTAGGGTTTGGTGTACATGTAATGTAGAGGGTCAGTATTGGTGATGAAAAAGGTTTTGTGGTTGAGCAGGTAATGACGAAGCTTGGTGGTGACAAAAACTAAGGCTAAGTAGAGTTTTTCGGCATGGGTGTATCTAGTTTCATAGTCTAAAAGGGTACGACTTATGTAATAAACCACTTGCTCTCTGTGTTGCTCATCACAGTGAGTGAGCATGACACCTAAGGAATGGTCAGTGGTGGAAATGTATAGGTAAAAGGGTTGGTCATCCTTAGGAGGAATGAGCACTGGTGGTTGAAGAAGGTATTGTTTTAAGGCATCAAAGGCTTTGTGGCATTCATCATCCCATTTGAAGGAGATGTCCTTTTTGAGGAGATGATGAAATGGTTGGCAGCGGTCAGAAAGCTGTGAGATAAAATGATGAATAGATTACAACTTACCTTGCAAGCTTTGAAGTTGACAGAGATTAGTAGGTGGAGGAATTTCACGAATAACCTTCACTTTAGTAGGATCAAATTTTATGCCATGCAAAGAAACCATGAAACCATGGAGTTTTCCTAAAAGTACCACAAAGACACACTTCTTAGGTTGAAGGTGAACACAATACTTGATGAGGTGGTCAAAGATGACCTTAAGGACTGTCAGGTGTTTGGCCCAATGTTTGGATTTGGAAAGAAGGTCATCTACGTAATCTTCCAATATGCGATGCATGATGTCATGGAAGATATAAGTCATGGCTCACTGATATGTAGCACCAGCTTTTTTAAGGCCAAAAGGCATGACTCGATAGCAGAAGGTCCCCAAGGAGTGATGAAGGTAGTTTTGTGTTGATCTTCTGGAGTGAGTAATATTTGATTATAACCTGAGAAACCATCCATGAGTGATAGCATCTCATGGCCGGCAGTGAGATCAACTAGTTGGTCAATACCTGGTAGGGGAAAATTGTCTTTGGGACAAGCTAGCTTGAGGTCATGGAAATCCATGAAAATGTGGAGTCCCCCTGTTGCTTTTGTGACATGAATGATGTTATAAATCCATTGGGGATAGTCAATGGGTATGATGAAGGAAATTGAGAGAAGGTGATGAATTTCTTCTTTGACAAGAAGGGAAATGCGAGGATGCATTTTCCAAGCTTTTGTTTTATGGGTTTGGCATTAGGAATGGTTACGATATTGTGGACCACAATTTTTTGGGTCAATACCGGGCATATCAGCATAAGACCAAGTAAAAGAGTTGCTATGGTCCCAGAGGAAAGAGGTAAAAGCTTCCTATTCAGCAACATCTAAAGACTGGCCAATATTTAGAATGTGCGGGTCTTCCTGAGTATTAATTTTGATTTCAATAGTCGATTCTTTCAACATGGTTTGCATCTTAGAGGGTAATGACCAGTGAATATAATAATCTTCCACACCCAGATAGGTGAGGATAGACTCATCATCCTGACATTAAATGACGTTAATATAAGGCGTATCATCATCGATCATGTTAGGGTATAGGAAGGGAAGAGAAGAAGGAACCTCACCATCGTGTTGATAGGTTAGAGGTCCCAGGGAAATCATGTTTACAAAAAAAAGTTAGGAGGAATAGATTCAGGATCTATGGACTCTGTGGGTGAAGATGGTGACGTTGGTGAATGAGGTGGAGAAGGTTTGTCTTCCTCAATGAGGTCAACGCGGGCCTTCTTGGAAGGTGATGCGGAAAATCCAATGCCACTACAATCATTGTGTTTACGGGTGGTACATGAAATGACAGTATGGCAGCCTTGTTCATAAAAACTGAAGCCAAAGCCTTTCCATGTGCAACGGTGAAGGAAAGTGTGGGTGAAGTGGTGGTTAGTAAGGGATTGGAGGTCAGATGAAAATGGTCATGTTTGGGATGGAGGTTCGGGTGAATAAGTGGCAGTATCAAGTCCCCCATATGTTAGATTAGTGTGAAGGTGGGGAGGACCATAAGGAAAAACCTCACCTATGTGGTAGTCATAACTAGGGTGTTGGCGTAGGTTCCCATACTCTTGCGGAGTGAGGAATGTGTCGATATTGTATAGGTGGTACTCCCCCAGAGTGAGGTGTTTAAAAAACACCTTCTAAGGGATCAGTAGTCGATATGTGGGTGGCGGGGATAGACAACTCACTAGATGATTGGGAAGGAGGGGTAGTGGTTGGTTGGGAATCTAGAGGGCTTAGCTGTAGAGGTTGAGGTGACAGTAGGAAAAAAAGAGTTAGATGTGGGAGAGGTGATGGCAACATCGGTGGATGGGATCGTGGGTAATGGATAATTGGGGTTAGTGGAAAATACCTTGACCAGTATAAGTACATCGTTGGGCCGGTACAACATGTTACAAGTTTTGAATGGCGACGGGTTGGTGGGGATGGTATAGTTATGTCCTTCATGTTTGAATTTTACACATCAGTGTAAAGTTGAAGGGACACAACCCATGATGTGAATCCAAGGTCTGCCGAGTAATAGGTTATATTGGAACTCCCCCTCTAAGACGTAGAATAGTTCTGGGATAGTGCGAGGGCCTATACGAACATGAAGGATAATGGTGTCAAGGGTGGAGGTAATGGCGTCGTTGAAGGAGCGTAACATAATGGGGTCATTATGCATATAATTAGAAGGGATACACATTTTATTGTATGTGTGGGAGGAGATGATGTTAATGCTAGCACCACCATCGATCATGATGCATCGTACATGTATGTTATCGATATAGATGGAAATGAATAGGGTGGGATCAGGGTCATCTAACTAGAGAGGTACAATCTCCTCATCAGAGAAGCTGAGGGCGGAAACTTGAGGAGTGGGCATGGGGGTAGAAGAAGGAGATGATTTGGTTAGTGAGGCCACATGGTGAGGGGTAATAATGGAGGCCACTGGTGTGGGGTCATTGGGTAAAACTTCAATGGATTGTAAAACCTCAATAAGGGCTTATCTGTGGGATTCGAGAAGTTTGGACGAGATCATACAAAGACATCTTTAGAGGAGATTGATGTAATTGTTTTATCATTGCATGATGGGTGACCCCGTCAAAGATAGGGTATGTAGGTCCGTAGATGGTGATTTTGGGTGCGGGTGCAGATGGTATATTGGGCACAGGGTTGGTTGATGGGCTAGTTGCTTTTTCTTTACCTTTGTCTTTTTGAGCGTATGGGTAGCAACGTGAACCATGTTAATCTAAGGGGAGGTCGATGAATAAGGTATGTCATGAAAGGTATAATGACATGAGGGGAAAAATCCTAGTGGTGGATAAGATCCTTGTGAAATGAGTAGGGCGCACTGACATTTGGGTGGTGATTTGGCCAACTCTCTAATACGGACCATGTTGATCTCAAATTTTGGAGGTGGGAAAAATGGTTGTGGGGGTGGAGATATTGATCACTGAATGGGTAAAGGACAATGATGTGTGGTGACAGGTGAAGGTGGAACATGGTCCTCATCAAGAAGGTCATCATCGTCAAAGTTTTATTCAGGAGGAAAAGTTGGAGAAGAACGGTCTTTAGAGCCTTAAAATTTTCTACATCATGTCCTGACACATGATGATAGGCACAAATCTTAGTTTCATCAAACCCTTTTGGTTTGGGCTTGAGAGGATCGTAAGGTCGAAGTGTCATTAATGTGATGACGGAAGTATCTAAGAGATTGGTTAAAATGTTGGCGTAGGACCCTACTAACGGATCACAATGGGAAGTGAGTGTGGGTTTGGGTAGAGGTGTGGATGATCATGAGGGAAGAGGATTTATAAGAGGGGGAATGGGTTGGTCTACTGGTTTGATAAGTGGTATGGTCTTATGTTTTTATGGCATCTACTTGGGTAAAGGTGGGGTAGAAGAGCTGGCGATGGAAGGTTTTGTTGGTTTGACTACCTTATTGGAGGGTAGTGGATTCTTATCTTTGGGTTTCACCTTCTTGGGTAAAGGTGACACGGGAGTACGATATGTAGAAGGGAAAACATATGGTGGAAGAGGATGGGTTACCCATGGGGGAAACCGAGTTATGGTGGAGGTGGTTGGTAGAGGTTGGGTAAATGACATGGGTTGAAGTCGTATAGGCAAGGTTGGGGTTATAGTAATTGGTGGAGGTATAGGTGGAAAGAAGTGCACAGGTGAGGGTGAGGGAGTTTGGTGTTTAGGTGAATGAGGTGTAACAAAGGCTCATGATGCAGTAGTAGGTTGTTTAGCTTTTGATTGGCCTTGGGTAGGAGATTGTTTGATCAGGGTTGATGGATGGGGCCCTAGGATGGATGGAAGGGGGGAAGGTGACAAAGGTGTGGTAGGTGAGACCAGTGTATGTGGCCTAGAAGGTTGGGTTTTCCTTTTAGGTGGAGGGATAATGTTGGTGTGGGATTGGGAAGATGTTGCTAAGTCCAATTTGATAGGTGGGTGAGTAAGGTTTGATGTCAGCATGACACCCAAAGTAGTGATGGGTCTAGATACGGGTGAGGAGATAGGTGTGGGTAGGTTTTTAGGTTTGGAAATAGTTTTAGTTATGGGTAGAGGTTTAGATGTAGGTAGGGATGATGAAGAAGAAGCTATTTCAATTGGCATGGTCAGTGTTGATTTTGTTGTTGAAAATACCTTTGGGTAGATCGTGGAAGTATCTTCAGGAAACATTTGCATTTGAGTCGAAAAGGGGAGCCAAAGACATCCCCAGAGCATGGAATTATCAACGTAATCCAAGTGATCGGCCAACCGTGAAAATGGGACTACTGAAGAAGAGGATGAAATTGGTTTGGTGGACAATCCCTATAAAATATGTTTGTGAGATAGGGAATTGGCTAGCCTCAGACTCTATAGGTAAAAGAGCCAAGATCATGTCAATGGGGTTCTGGGATGCTGAGGGGGAACTCCCCCCAACAGGTAGAGGCATGTTTGATGAGTCTCCCATGGGTAGGAGAGATAATAGGTGGGGTGATGTAGACTTCATCCTTAGTGGAGAAGAAGGCAATGATGATTCTCCTATGGATGGGAGAATTAAAAGTGTTGACTGTTTGGTAGGTTGTGAGGTAGATGGTGAAATGGTATTGGTAGAAGGTGTGGGTTTCTCCATGGGTGAAGGAAGAGATGAAGGGGACTCCTCTATGGATGAAGGATTAAAAGGGGTATGATCCTCTGTGGGTAGAAGGGCTTCATGCCAGAATTTCCTCAATAGATGAAATAGGTGGGATTTGAGGAACGGTTGGTATGATATCAAAAACTACGTGGACTTCACAGACATTGCTTGTCGCTGGATGAAGGTTCACTATTTTGATTAGACAATGGTTTATGATTAGGGAACAAATTTTAAAGATGTGAAAATTTTGATTTGCTCTGGCACGTTCAGGTTGTCCACGATAAGGTCTCCATTATCTATCATCTCTTGGAAAATGTTCTTAAAATTTATGCAGTTACCATCACTATGGCCTTTAACGCAATGGTAATTACAGTAGTTGTGTTCTTTATACCGTGTAGGCATAGGATTGGTAGGATCAAAACATGTATGAGGTTTTATGGGAGGAAGTGTAATGGATCCATCTTTAAGAAGCTTTTCCAAGACTGAAGAATAGGGCTCTCCAATTGAAGTGTACTTCCACTTCTCCCATAGGAGATGAAAGGCCTAGATAGGAGAAAGATTGGAAGAAGGTTGGGCTTGATTAGAAGGATGTGATGGACTTGCCTTGAGGACTACCATGTTGGTAGATCCTTTGGGCTTTGAATAGTTATTTTGGGGTTTTGAAGATGAAGAAGAATCGTTTGATTTGAATGGGGTGTTCTTTTTTCGTAATTTTATTTTCTTTTATTTAATGGTGCAAATTTCTAGTTTTTGTGCCATGGTGAATGCTTCATTGAAGGTTCAGAAGGTTCATATCTATAGAGTTGGTGAGATGTTTCTAGCATAAGACCTAGTGAACAACTCAATAATTTTGTCTGAGGTAGATGAAATGTCAATTGGTTGATAAGACTTTACCAGTGGGAAACAAAATATGCAATAGATTCATCTTCATAATGTTGGGTTGAATATAGATTGGTCATGGTGACTTTATTGATAACATTGATTGAAAAATGGTCTAAGAAAGCTTGGGCTACTTGATTAAAGGAATAAATGGAATGTCAAGGTAGTCCAGTATACTGATCCAATGCTGGTCCTGTCAAGGACATTAAGAAGGTTGGTAGGAGCAAAGCTTCATTGCGGGTGATTAGATAGAACCCATGTTTGAATGACCGCAAGTGTTGCTGCGGGTCTTATTTATTGTTGAAGTGATTGAATTTAGGAATTTACCAATGCACATGGTAGGGACGAATGAGAATAGATGGATGGATAGGCTCGTTACAGATCTCATCATGAGTTAAAGAATTACGGGAGCCAGAAACATACACTTCTAAGGTCCACATATTTTCCATCATCATCTTAATGAGGTCGTTGGTGGGTTGTGATGAATGGGTGCCCCTACAGAAAAAGGGGGTTGATGCTGAATGTATGAGGTGGGTAATATGCTAGTGTATGGTGGTGTTGAGTATGAGAATTGTGTAGGAGGAATAGATGTAGGCAACACATAGCCATAATAAGTGATAGATGAGGTTGGGGGTTGTTGGTAGTATGTGTAAGTGGGTGGGGTAGTCGTAACAACTCTAGTGGTGATTGGGGGTAAGGACTACGGGATAGAAAGGATGAGGTTCTGGAAAGGGGTGTAAGCTACCAACACTAGAGGTGGTTGTGATGCAATAGGTATATGTGAGGCAGTGGGTGTAGATGGGGATATACTTAAAGTGGCTATCAGAGGGACAATTGATGTCATAGGTGTGATAGATGACATAGACATTGCAGTTATAGCAGTTGTGAGATCTAGCTGAGACACCACAGGTGGTAAAGTGGATGATGGTAGCACCGAGCTGGTGCTAGATGATGCACAGGTGGGTGTGAGAGCATGAGGGATAGATACGGGCATGTCATATATTAACTATCCTTAGGAATCCTAGGTGGAAGAATGAGAAAGGTAGTACTAGAGGGTAGTAGGATTTGGGTAGAGGACTCTCACGAACTCCTCGTCGCTTGGTAGCAATGGGGATAAGCTGAGTTAGATCCATATGTGGTAGGATGGATGGTGGTGATGGACTAGGTGAGAGTGGCTGATAGCTAATGTGAAATACAAGGGCATTAGTTTGGATGCGAGTCAACACCATGTGAATAAGTGTTGACCTGGTAAGACTGTATTATGTAAATGACATAGAAAACAACATGGATGAAAAATAATTGATTATGAGAGGTGAATTGGTAGGTGTTTTGATTAAAAATAAAAATAGAAAGACCAATACAGGTTAGACCAACTGATGTCGGTTAATAAGTGATCGATGACGGTCACAGTAATCGATGCCGGTTACTGTGGGAAATTAACAGTTTGAGAAAGTGAGACAGAAACTGGGGAAAGTCAATTGTGGAGGTTATATTTAGTCAATAATATCAGAATGCAGAGGATATGGTGACATCCAGAGATTTTAAATAGAGAAGAAGATGAGATGAGTGATCTTTGGGTAAGCTGACCAATATCACAGGGAACTCAAACCGGTCAGATGAACTGATGACGATCATATGTAAACCAATGCTGATTGCTATAAAATCTATAGAATGAAGATTTTTTTTCTATTTTTGAATTAAGGTTGAATGAGATATTAACCTAGAAGTCTGAGTATGGTAAAAATGAGTCCTGACACACTCAGAAATAGCTGGAATACACCAACTATGATTATGGAGTGTGAAAGGAAAGAAAAATGGAGAATACGACCTCACACCTCAAAACACAAGTCAAGAACAAAGCTAAGAAAAACACGTAATCCTACAAGTGAATTTAGTGTGTTTAGCTTATGCTATTTAAGGACTGAATCATGAATTCAGAACAATTTTTTTTGGTTAGGAAGGCTTCCTACGAAGAAGGAAATTCTAAAGGTGAGGTTTCAGGTTATTTTTTGGCGGGGACGGGCCTTTCTCTGATGGGTGATTGGATAGAGATAACCAGCTGGGTGTCCACTATCAATCCTCTGATTGTGTGATCATTGGTACAACTTATTCTGGGTGGGATGTTGTTTAAGAAGATGTATATATTCCAATTTGTGCAGTTTGGACAAAGAGAGAGAAGAAAGAATGTGCTTTCTATGATTCAGTTGTGTCAACCATCAGCTGGTCATGACTTCCAGCATATAGGTTGCCCTCAATTTTAATGTGAGATATAATATAATAAATCAGAATGCTCCATGGAAGTGTTTTAAACTCAAATCGAAATGTGATATTTGATGTAGCAAGTAATGAACAGGAAGAGGGATGCTCTTTCACTAATGCAATACTAATGAAAGAAAGAAGTATTATTTTTAAAGCACCAAAACACGATTACTTTTAGACAATAGAAAGAGGGGAAGATTCTAGAGAAGAAAATTAATGTGGAAGCTTTTCAAAAGGGAAATAAACACACAACTTTCACCTAGGAATGAATAAAATGCAAAAGAACCCCTGATGGGTCCCACCGGACGTGCCAAAATGTTTCACCTTTTTCTTTGTGGATTTGACGAAATTGATAAGGGTATGGGGGAAGAAGGAATACCTATTGTGATGGTCGATTTAAAGGTCGTTGCACGCTGTTTTGACTTCTTGATCCAATGCTGACTGCGAGATCTTCCTTTTGGCTAGGAGGAACTACCTGAAATACAAAACAAGACCACAAAAGAGAGTTAAACAATATATGCCAGTGGGCTACCTAGCATGTGCTAGATCCAGGAAGTGTGGTACTTCCTTGGTGGCAGTCAACCCACTTTTTAATACAAATTAATGTAAGAAATGAAGTAAATAAATGATTTTCTACTGTAGTTGATATGATTTGGGCATCTCATCTAAATACAATAAACAAATATAATATAAAAGGCTATGTTATAATCAGATCTGGATAGTAGGGTAGGTAGTCAAGGTGCTGGGATAGGTCAAGGTCATATTCTGGGTAGGTTGGATTTCTTGGGTGTAGGTTATTAGGTTTATATTATTGGAAGGATTACAAATAATACCAGAGACTGAGGTATGACTGAGGTTAAGAGGAAAACGACGATGGTTAAGTCAGGATGGTAGCAATTCAATAAACTGGGTTTTGGGGCTTTGTCAGGGATTGAATAGAGATCTTAAGGAAAATAGTTAGGTCTGTGGAGGTGTTGGGGGTACTAAGAGATATTCAGGAATCAAGTATAGGTGATTAAATGATAGTGGGTGATGGGATGGTGGGGTTCACAGTAAGGTAACAAAGGTGGGATGGAAAATGCAAATGGATGTTGATAAAAAAAGATGAAGAAACTTTGTCATCTAGACAAGTATGAAATGATGTCGGTTAGAGATACAATTACTGGTGTTTGTAGATTTTATGGATGGACAATGGTGATGATTGATATGTGGAATGGTTCTCAGTGATACGACAATGATTCCTAGAATGCTACTGTGAACACAAATACCTTCAGATCAGTCTTGGAGCTGGCTATAGCTATATGGATGTGTGAAAGGGCTCTAGTTCTTGCTTGCATGTAGATCTCCTTTATTTCAAAACTCGAGAATGTGGCGAACCTCTCAAACAAGGTTACCAAAATTAATATATGGTAACCAATGATGGTTTAGGGTGACTGACGTCTGGTTTAGGGTTGACTAATGTCGGTTAAGGCGAGAAATCCTAGGTTTACTAAAAATTCTAGATCTTGGCAATCTTTTGGGCCAGCTCTATTTGTTCTCACGTATCAAAATGGAATGATATGTTTTAACGAGCAGGGAATGTGGTTAGAGGGAGAATAGGCATGTGATTTTAGGGTTGCACTAAGTATTAGTTGATTAAGGTAGGTAGGACTAAGTCTTAGTTAGTTATGGTGAGTGAATGCTAAGTCCTAGTAAAGGGGAAATATGCTAAAAATATGTTTGTGATGAGGTGTCTAGGTGAGGTGGAAATTAGTTTTAATTAAGGTACTTAAATAATGAATATTGTGAGCATGGGTATTAATTTAATTATAAATAATTAAACTAATATTATTTTGAGGTAAAAGGGTCATGGTTAGGTGAATATGTTTAAGTTGGCAATTCGAAAAGGGACCAAGGGGAGTGTGACCCAATTTTGGTGTCTACACAATTATTATTTTTCTCACTTAGGAATCATGTATATATTAGTATGATCTAGGACCTAAAAACGTACCCAAGTGTATAGATTTTGTGTCTACATTTTTCTCCCACTTTATGTTGTTGAGTGAATGCTCGATAACATAAAGTAGATAAAGGATGTGTACCTTGTGGTCATGTAGAAATGAGTGTAGCCAATAGCTTGCTGAGTGGACAAGTGAAGCGTGAAGTGATTGTAATGTTAAGTGTAGAAACTAGGAGGGGGAGGTAGACCCTAAGGGTGAAGCATATGTGTATTAGTGTGTTGCTGGAGCTTGTGCTTGTTGATGTGGGTTGCGTCTTGTTGCACATAAGGGAAGGCTTGAAAAATAAGAGAAAGAGAGTAGTCAAAGTTTTGTAAATGGAAAATTAGAGAAAATATGTGTATACATGTGTAAAGGAAAGTGTGCACCAAATGTATGAGAGAGTATGAGATAGAAATTTGTCATATTTTCCTAGAGTTGCTGATTTTGAATAATGATAGTAAGGTTTTTTGGGTGAACTCATGCCAAGAGTGATTTTATTGAGAAATCTCATGCTAAGAGTAATTTTTTTGGGTAATTTCACACCAAGAACGAGTTATTTAGGAGATCTCACGCCAAGAGAAGAGTGTTGGGGAGAGAGGTATGGTTATACTCTCCTTCCATAACACTTCCCAAATAAGTGCCACTGTAAATGGAACATCCTTGTATGCAACTGTTTACAATTGAATGTAAACTAAAGTATGAAACTTGAGTCAAGTGATTGCTACTATAGAACTGTGTTGTGAACTATGTTGAACTGAGAATTTAACTATTTTTTCCCCATGATAAAAGTGGCCATGGGGGACATAAGTTCCCACCACTATTTTCCAGTATTGGGCACTAGTGTTTGCTATGTATCTATGATCCATGTCTATTTTTGGGCCACTTAATCATTGTGCCAAATTTGTATTGTACTATTTTGATTTATATCTCTATATTGCTGTAGGGGTGATTTTATCACCCAAATGATGCCCCCCTCATTTGGGGTGCATGCAAAGAAAGTTAGAGAATGCGTCCAAATGAGAGGACCTAATACTGAGTTGAAGTGGATACCTACAGGGGGTATGGGATGTGCATTGTAGAAACCAAGGCACATGGAAAAAAGTAGGCTAGTAATAAATGTTAGTACAAACAAATCTAGCATACAAAGATAAGACAATGAAAGAAAGCAAGTATGAAGACACGATGTCCCACAAAAATTGGGTTTCATACATGGGACATAGCTCACAAAGTCACAATATAATTAGGGTTAAAGCAACCATAAGCAAACAATGATCAAGTAAGACATAGGGCGTAGCCTACAAACAATAGTAAGAAAGTAGTAAGAAAAAGGTGACAGATAACCATGGTTGTATGTAATCCTGCAATGCAAAAGTTACACATGAAGAATCCATTAACATGTTTGAAAGATAAATAATATGTCTAAGAATGTATAAATTAAAAAAAAACAAGGTAACAATAATGAGAGGTAGTAAATAATGTAGTGATAGAACCCGTGATGTGTAAAGTGTGAGACTAGTAAAAGTAGATTCCTCCAGGAGCCTCAGTGGGACTAGTAAAATGGTGTGTTAAGCATCATACATTATGTGTGAATCTATAAAAGTACTGCATTCACATCAAGATACCAAGTGAACTCATATGTGTATATAGAAAAAGATAATGACATACTAAGAATTTGGCTAACATGGGAAACAAAGTGTATATGTAAGTAGTATACGCTAGCAAGAGTAAATGCAACCAAGACATGTAAATGTAAATAATATGTGATGGTATGTTGTGTGAAATGTGAAAATGAGGAGATCCACATTGCCACCTAGCGGAGATGCATGATATGAGGTACATTTCGAAATTCTCCCTTAATAGTCAAGAATGAACCATAGAACAACAATGCATCATCGGGAAATGATGGTATAATGTGTATACCAAAGATGTGAGAGTGCTGAGAAAGATAGTTTGTGAAGCACACATCATATAAAAATGAGTAGGTTATGTGATGTTCATTTGATAATTGAACCCTTAATATTTAAGTATGAACATTAGAACTAGAGTGTGTCATCAAGTAATGATGGTATAGTAAGAGTGTTGAAAAAAACTACTAGATAAGTGTTAGAATGAAGCACTGAGTGTGAAAAGTAACAAGTGACTAGGAGCAAGTAGATATATTAAATGGTGGTGGAGAGAAGGGGGGAAATAGTGCGATGCCCCCCAAACGTGCACATAATGAAAATCTATCCAACGATAGTGAAGAGCGAGGGATCCTTAATTGATACTCAAGAAAGAGAGGGCACGTGATGATGGTTGATGACCATGATATAAGAGAATACCTATGTGTATATGGAAGAGACTGATGCGGTGAAGGAAGTGGAGAAAAATGAGAGAAATGGGTTATCCAAGGAGGGGACTTAGGATGATGTGGATTACTAGAGAGGTGAGGGTGATGAGGTTGTGATGGAGGCTATGTACGAATAGTAGAGGTAGGTGTATGGATGGAGCTAAACTAAAGCCACGTCAGAGGAATACATGTCACAATTGGGGAAAGAACATCTTCAGAGTGGGATAAGGCAATGCTGTGCATGGTGCGACACATTTGATGTTGAAAATTTTCTTGTCATGGATGAACTTAAGAAAAACATGAAGTATGGAAGGGATAGATTGGGTGGCGTAGAGCCAAGGAATACCTAAGACCATGTTACAACCCTATATTTAAAATGTAACAAGAAATGGTGTAAATATGGTAATGGGACCGAAAATGATAGGAATGGATGAGATGACCATAAGAATTAGGGATTGGAAAATTGATCAATGAGGTTGGATAATTGATAGCTAGGAGAAATGCAACGGAGCATGCATTAGTAAGAGCATAGGGATATATCAAAGTATTATTAAATGTATAGGTACCTACATGAGCATTAATGTGTAGCAAATAAAAGGAAAATGTGGCATGGTGACCATGATATGAGAATGTGATAACTGGTCATGAGATGTCAGCAACAGTAATGAGGAAATCAAGCATACATGATGAAGGAGGAGGAACATCATGATATGTATGATTAGCGGATGAATCAGTCATTAGTTTTTCATACTTTGGTAAGGGGTCATCAAATATTTTAAGCTTTTGATTATCATTGATAGGTTGGAAGAATCTAGTTCTGGGAGTATGATTGCATGATTATCAATAAGATCTTGAATGATATGCCTAAACTTAAAGAAGATATCAGTAGAGTGGCCATTGCAATGATGGTAGTTATAATGTGCATTTTCATCTTAGTTGCTGCCATGTGGGAGAGAAAGATCTAGGTTGAGTGGTGGAGGGAGAGTAATGAGATTTCTTTCGATGAGTTGTGGTAATAGGAACTGAGGTGCATAAGGAAACTTAGTAAAGGTTCACTTAGGGGGTTGCAATTGAAATGTGGTGAATGGAGACACAACATTGACATTGGGTTGAGCATCGGTAGGCTTATGAGATGGCTTGTATATTGATTTGGATTGGAACTTATTAGAAGAGAAAGTAGATGGATGGTCATAATACTTGATTTTGACCATAGATAGAAATTTGGTTTCATGTAATTTGAGTGTATGACATAACTGATCAAAAGAAGGAGAGGTCTCAAAGATGATAATCTCTTGGAGAGGTGGAAAAATAATTTGAATGAATAAGTATTTCAATTTAGAATCATCTAGTAAATTAGTCATTTTAGTAAGGTTGTTCTTATAGTGTAGTACATAATCTAAAAAAATATTCATTGGATCCTTATTTGATCTTAGCGAGTTGAGCATAGGATATTTTAGTGCCAATATGGATAGAAAAATGAGTGAGAGATGTATCGGCTAGAGTTGTAAAATAAGTCACTGAATGGACAAGTATATCATTAAATCAACACATAACATAATCTGATAGGCTGCAGGGAAATAATTTGGCCAGTAATGTATGGTCATCAACATAATCAAGACATGCAATATGGAAGGATCGAAGGTGCTCTTGAGGGTCGCCATGGCCATTGAAGGTGGGAAGTTAAGTTACAACAAAATTAAGAGGTAGCGGGTAGAAGGAAATGGCATGTGAAAAAGGGCTATAAAGCAAGAGTGAGGAGTATAGAGATGGAGAGGAATGTGATGTAGCTAGCTACAATTGAAAAATTTGGGATTATAAGTCATTGTATAAAAATGTTAGGTCACGAGTTCCTGAAGAAGATCCAAGTCATGTATGTGAATTATTGGGAGGGAGAAGAGGAGATGTGGTGGTAGCTATATAAATGGACATGGTGAAAGGTGGGGTAGATGCCATGGCAACTGAGGAGGAACCCGAGAGAGGGAGAGTGACGTCTCTAGATCTCTTAACAAAAAGTAAAGTATTGAGGAAACATGGGATATGCGTGGGGTGGTTGCGTAAAGTAGAATGAAAGTTAGTGAGCTTGTCAAGTTTCTCTTGATCAACATTGGTGTCCTCATCATATGAGTGTTTATTTTTAAAAGATTCAATGTTTTAAAGATGGATATTAGTTGAGTTAATCAAGAGATTATCTGAGTCAACCATAGATTTAGAAAACCTACAGGTAGATAGAGGAAGCTCAATATGCGTAAGAGGGCCAAAACGACCACTACGAGTGACAAACATAAAAAGAAGGCATTGAGTAAAAGATAGGGTTCGAGTGTGGGCTCACCAAATGATTTAATCTAAACTGAATCAAATCTAATTTTAGAGTAACTAATGTAATGAGTGATATACAGTAAATGGACAAGCAACAAGAATGTAATAATATGAAACCATAAGCAAGAGGAGATAACGTGACTTAGTAGATTTCTGAGCGATCAAGAAGTGGTATGGACTAAGGAACTTCTGGAATAGACTGAGAAAAGCATCATCAAGGTTCACTGGAGATCTTGATAATTAGAAATGTGTAGGACATGAACACTCACGGGAGTACAAGAGTGCCTAGGTGCTAGTGTTTGGACAGGTTCTCAGGTTTTTTCCTCTTATGTGTAGGAATAGCTTCACTGTTGACTTCCTTTTGTCACTCTAGTTTTGATGTACTATCGCTGATTGCACTTGTAGTCACAAAATCAGGCACTTTAGGCAGTATTTAGCCCAATATCATACTACTATTTAGAAGGTTCTTGTGTGAATAAATTACTAATTAAACCCACATTTTTAGCCATCTTGTTTTACTTTTATTTTATCATTCCCACACATTAGATGCATTCCTAGTCCATTTTGGCACTTTTCCGTCATTTTAGCCTAAACCAGGGTGCCCATGCATGTGCTGGGGCTTCCTGGTCCCACCTTGGGTGCCCCGATCCTTTTCTACTTTCCCACCTCTTTTTGGGCCTCTTCTAGCCATTTTTCATCCTTATATTTTTCCTAGTCGGCCACATTAGGAATAATTACAAAATTAGATAAAGAGAACCCTATAAATATAAAGTTATGAGACCATAATGAAGGTCCTAGTGTCACTTACTACTATCACCCCATCTAGAGTTGCATCCATTGCATCACTTGCATCCACATAGTTCTACGCATCAAGGCTAGGAGATCTACATCAACACACACTTCATAGGGGGAGGGATGTTAGGTAAAATTTAGTTTACCTTAGTTAATTATGCATTTACCTTAGTTAATTATTAATCAATGGCGAGTTGTTATTAGTAATTTATTATTTTTAATTGGGAATAGTATTCCCGTACATGTATTTTGTCTTTATTATATTTGTTATATGGTTATATTGTTCAAAACCATATATTTGTAATTTATATGTGCACGGGATTATTTATTGTTACACTGTTGCAACATCCCATTGGTCTGTACCTGGTCGTACAATTCCTATAAGAATTGCATCACTCCATTGTAATGGTTGATTGATTTCACATTAATAAAACTATACAGGATTTTGACCTTGTTTGTGAAATATCATTTGGCACCAGAGTAGGAATCTAGACCTGTGAGGCAACAAAGGGTTAGAGAGAGATTGCAGTAGGAAGAGAAGTGTCTTGGAGAAGAATTTTCTTTCCATGAGAGCCTGTGTCACCTCTAGAAACTTCCTAGACATCCATGCATCCCCACAACCCCTTATTCTGTTCCAGGTGTTTGGAACACACTTTATTTTTTCTTTGGTGCAACCTGCACTAGGAAAAAATTGCTACAGGAATAGGAATTAAAAAACAATATTGGTCTTTCCCCATTAGGGGTTTTTCCCTCTACATTTATAAGTATATCTGGTTACTGCTAGTTTTGGAGGTTAAAAGAATGAGTTGGATCTTCATTGGTTTAGATCGAGCCAACATTAGGCGAGTTGCTTTGTTGGTGAACCGAGTTGTATCTATTAAAGACCGAGCTAAGGTTTTTAATGACCGAGGTTGTAAAGGCCGTGACACCTCTATTGGACTGATTGAACCCACAAACATGTAGTGGTGACTTATGTTCTATCCAAGCCATCCATAGGAACCTGCAACACAAACAATACAGAGGCAAGAGTTGTCCACATGCCAATGTTCTTGTGACCTCCATACTCCTCACAAGATCCCATGTGTTATGCACAAATGGTGGAGAAAATTTTAAAAGGTAGTGGATAAATAAAAAATGCAGAGAAAATACCAATATAACAACATCGAATACACAGACAATGACGTGAGAGGTTATTTGGCATTCAAGCTAAGTTTAAGGGAGACTTTTGACCAAGCAAGCAACCTCCTTTTCACTCGAGATGTCTGCCAGCAAAAACCTACAAACATTACAATAAAAACAACAATCAATAAAAAGCGGCTAAAGAAAATTACATCAGAGGAAGCAAAAAAACGCAAAGGAGATAAAAAGTGATTGTAGATTTGGATTCTTAGGTGGAAAACCCTAATTCACCCAGCTCATAGCCACTTGGATAGTCTCCTCAAAGGTGCCACATCTTTTTAAAAAAAGGTTAGTCCATTATTTTTTAATATAATTACATTTTCCTTCATTTCATATCCCAAGCGCACTATATGCCAAGGTGGTTAGAGGGAATGACTTGGGGAAGGGAGGTTAGGGGTTCAACCCCTAACCCTATCTTTTTTTTTAAACCAATTTGAATTTGGAGGCAAAACTGGAAAAACTGCCAACTTTGGAGGAAAAATTAGTGGAAAAACCTCCTCCAAACAACTTAGTCATAACTAAACAGGCCGTTAAAACTTTTAGTGAGAAAAACCCTATTTTAGGGCAATTTTTTTTTCTCCTAGACCTCGTATTTTTTTAATTCCGAGAAACGTTTGTTGATGGAGGTATACCTAAAAATTGCATTTTCAGCTGTTTTTTTTGCAATTTTTGGCATAGAGGGTCGTATTTGGCTCTGGAGGCCACCAGGGCTCGAAAAACAAAATGTTTTTGCTTTTCATTCAATTTTTCCAACTTTTTGAATGTAATTTGTATACTTCAGTATATTATACTAATCTGCCAGTTGCCATAGTCAACCAAAAACTTTCTAACTACTCAAAAATTGGCAGAATATTATACTAAAAAACAATAAAATTTGGTTAAAAAATACTCACAAGATCCTAGATCTCATTCGCAACATTCAATATATACAGTGCCTCTGGGAAGTGCTTACGGGTAAAACTGTCATGACTACTACTGTACTTAATACCTAATATAGCTGAAACAGTGTCATCTAGGCATCGAACCTTTAAATCAACGAGGAGTAATAAGGACACAGTGCACACTATGATCCATCCCATCCGTCTGTGAATGATTACACAACATAAATCCAGACTGAGAAATTATCCAAGTACATAATGAAGTTCGCGTGCATATGAGGATATTTCTTTGAGACGGTGTCAATAATCACACAGACTTCTTTCAGTACTATCTTGGTTCCATGTATCAAATTATTTCACGTACGTTAACACCTCTTACACATACCACCGGGTATATAGAAAGGGTGAGATTCTTCCAAGTACCACCGGGTATATAGAAAGGGTGAGCCAAATATATTGGAAGGGCACATATATAGAAAATTTTGGTATGTCAAACTGATGGTATATAGATTGGGATACCTTATACTTGGAGTGATAAGAGCCTAACACTGTTAGTGATTTCTGTAAAATGGGCACCAATGCCCCTAAATGTTTTCTTCTATATTCACAACTACTCAGAGGAAACAACTATGCTGCATGGAAGACAAAAATCAAGATAGCTTGAGTTTGAAGATATTTGGCCTGTTGTGAATGGTACTCTGACCAGATCAACTACTGATACAACATAACAATGACAATTTGATAAAGCAGATCAGAAGGCCAAACTCATCATCTTGTTTGGAGTGTCCGACAATGTGTAACCCCACATTCGAGATGCCAAAATAACCAAAGAAGCATGGGATAAGTTGAGAACAATATATGAAGCCAAAAACAATAATGTCATTCTAGATTTGCAGAGTTAGTTACATACACTAAATTTCAAGAAAAATGAAAAAAATCGAAGCTTTCTTGAGAACAGTTGTAGAGTTGAGGGTTTCATTTCTAGTGCTGGGTCATAGATGAATCTCTCATTCCCATTGTTCTGAGAGCTCTCCCTTCTTCTTTCCACATTTTTGTAACAACACTAAACTTGTCAAATATGACAGTTAGTTTTGAAAAATTGGTAAACCTACTGCAGCAAGAGGAAGCTATGCATAATAAGGATGATGAAGAGGAGCATAAAATTTCTTCACATCAAAAATGGAAAGGAAAAGGTAAAGGAAAACCTAGTTCCTATCAAAAGTCCCAAAATCAGCATCAGCATCAAGGGGACAATAAACAAAAGAAGAAATGTCCAATTTTTAAAAGAGGACACGCCTTAAAAGATTGTTGGTATAATACTTACAAGAAAGGTTCATCAAGTAACTCTAGACTGTCGACACTAAAATTTTCCTCCGTAATTTCTATTTCATTAATGTATGTATTAGGAATAGCATGTTGTTAAGTATAATTAGTAGTAGCATCTGATAGAAGATAACGACGCCGTCAGTACGGTGCCGCCAATAATGTGGAGTACGGTAACAGTCAAAGTACAATAGGAATGTTGTAAAAAGTAAATATTTGTCGTAAGTGGTCCGGTAATGTTAAAATGTCAAAGTTTGGGTAATTAGAGAAGTAGGGTCTACATGATTAGGAATTAGAAATATTATATTGGTAATAAAGACAAGGAGTGAGGTCATAAATATTTTGTGTATTTTATTTGTAAAAAGTCTAAAAATGTGGAACCCATGTAAAATGATAAGGTTTATCTTATCTTAACAGATAAGCTTACATCTACAGATAAGAGTTAAGGTATGGAATATGATTCGTCATAGTGGATTTCTTATCCTATCTTAGAGATAAGATGGATAAGCCTGAAAGTTCTATAAATGGAGATGCCACCCCCCTCATTTAGCATAGAAGGAAGTAGTGAGAAATATTGTAGGAAGTGTGCGAAGGAAGCCATCAGTTTAAAGGTGTGTTGTAGAAGCCATTAAGAAGTGTAATTGTAAAGTTTCTCCCATAGTCTTGGTGAAAGGCAAGTGAAGTCAATAACACTTGAAGTACCTCATGGGTAAGATTGTAACAGTTTCATGTTAATATTATAATTTACTTTGATATTTCAGATTTGTCATCATTTCGTCTTATCATAGTCGATGGTATTCTTGTGTTATGTTGTTGTTTTGTTTCCAGATTACATCCACCAAACTGAAGGCTGTGCATTAGTAAATAATCATAGCACGAGGAGTTCCCGGTGAAGAATTATCATAGCGCTAGATTGGTGATGACATTTTGGTTCCGTTGGCAGGACCATTCCTCGTTGGTGGATTTTCTGGAGAGATATTCCCACTTAGTCAAAAATCAATTGGAGGGTAACCTTGTTTTTACTGTGCATAGTAGTTACCATGGTAAAGTCATTTTTACCATGAATAGTAGTTACCATGATAAAGTCATTTTTTCTGTGAATAGTATTTATCACAGTAAAGTCACTTTTTACCATGAATAGTATTTACCGCAGTAACTTCACTTTTTACCGTGAATAGTGTTTACCACAGTAAAGTCAGTTTTTACCGCAGTAAGTCAAGTTTTACCATATTTTACTGTGGTCATTTCTATTTTACTGTAGAAAGGTGTAAAGTCAATTTCTAGTATAGTGATTCCAATTATATGTACACATAAGTCTTGTTGATTGTACTTGTGAGTTGGTATTTCATGGTGGTTACTTTTGAAAATGGAAAAGATTCCTATTTTTTTCAGCTCAATCTAATGAAGATGCTTCTTCTTTCATTCAAGAGTTTAAGCGATCTTGTATTTGTAATGGCCTTATAAGAAGGGAACAATGGACTGAATTTTTTCCTACCTTTTTGGATGGTTCATCACTTAGGTGGTTTGAAACACTAGGTGATAATGTGAAAAATTCATGGGATTTATTAACTGAAAGTTTTCTTGAAGAATTTGGTGAACAACAGAAATATGCAGATCTCATGATCGATATCACAAAGCTAACCCAAGGAGAGAAGGAGAAGATAAGGGATTATCATACTCATGTTCTAGAGCTAAGGAGGAAGCTCGATGCCCAGATACAGAAGGAAGGACTAGCAGATGGGTTGATGAATGACGTGGATAATCTCCTCTGTAAGCACTTCATTCTTGGGATGAAGCCAGAGATCAGACAACGAGTGAAGTATGACCGCCCAGCTACAATTGAACAAGCAAAGGAGATTGCAAGAAGGCAAGAAGAAAGCATGGAAGAGGAGCCCAAAGAAAATGTTGCTAAAGTAGAGCCTACACCAGCACCTTTGGTCTAGAATCCACAACCACTCTCGGTGAGCACAAATATTTCTCCTAGTACATCTACTGAGTATGAAGATCTGCTCAAAAAGATGGGTCAGTTAACTATTAATCTTCTTCAAGGAAAGGAATTTAGTTCTCAGGGAGGAGATAGAGGTCCAAAAATAAATATTTCTGAAGTTGTTTGTTATGGTTGTTATAAAAAGGGTCATTATAAGTATAATTGTCCAGATAGAGCTTCTACATCTGGTAAAGGAGATAATGATAAAGGAAAAGCACCTGTGAATTCTTTTGATGTAGTAGATAAGAGAAGAAATAATGAAGTAGATGTGTTTGTAACAAAAAGAAAGAAAGAAAAAGATAAACAAGATGTAAATGATCCTAAGAAGATGAAAGAAGAAACTAGTAAGAAACATAGGGAAGAAATTTGGGTGTGCAGGACTTTCTGATTTCACAGGGGCAAGGACCATACTCCATCTTGGAAGATCTGTCCAAAAGGCCTGCAAATATTACATATGGTCAACTCTTGGCTATGTCTTCTGAGAAGAGGTGGGAGTTGCAAGGTGGACTCAATGCTCGAAGAAGGAAGGAGGTTGACGTCCCTGTTTTGGAGGCAGAGGCAGATCCCTATGCTCCACAAGCTGAGGTATTATGTAATGGTATTTCACTTCATGATGTCTTAGTTGATGGAGGTGCTGCAGTTAATGTAATGACCGAGTCTGTAATGAATATGTTGGGTTTAAAAATTGATCGCCCTTCAACACTTATGTTAAGGTCATTAAATAAAGGAAAAACTAAACCAGAAGGTGTAGTTTCAAATGTGGCAATATCTGTTATGGGTGTGGTATGTGTAGTAGACTTTCAGGTGATGAAAAATGGTACTGTTGTGTACCCAATGCTGCTGGGAAGACCATGGCTAAGGAGAGTTCATGCAAGAAACTATTGAAATGAAGGTTTCATGTCACTTGGATGTGGTAGAGAGAGGGTGAAGATAAATGTGATCCCTCGACATCATAAGGCAGAACCTGTGGATTCAAGTGATGAAACTGATGATTAGACATCCTCTGATTACTCTAGTACCAGTGAAGTGGACACTGAAGATGAAGAAAGCGAGGTGGATGTTTCAGTCATGGATATCCTTCCAGTCACACCAACTCATGACCCCATAAAATTATCTGAAGAAGAATTTAATGATCATCTCCAATAAATAAAGATTGGTGATGATGTGATGGAGAGTGAGAAGGAATCCTAACTCCAGCTCTTTCAAAGGTACATACACCTATTCACTTTTGATTACAAGGAACTCCGTCAAGTAAGTTGGGTCGAACATTGTATTGAGCTGGTAGATGGTGCTAAGCCCATAAAGCAAATGCCATATAGAATGAATCCTAATTTTTCCAAGACTGTAAAAGAAGAAATAGATAAGTTGCTTGATGCAGGATTCATATTTGCTGTGGAGAATTCAGAATGGGTTTCTCCCATTGTGATCTCAATAAAAAAGAATGGGAAGCTACGCATTTGTGTTGATTACAGGAAGCTCAATAAGGCAACAAAGAAATATCATTACCCTCTTCCATTTTCAGATCAGATCTTGGACGAAGTAGCTGGCCAAGAGTGCTATAGTTTTGCTGATGGATATAGTGGCTACAACCAAGTTCGTATAGCAGAGAAAGATCAGCTGAAGACCACGTTCACCACTCCTTGGGGAATGTTTGCTTATAGAGTTATGCCTTTTGGGTTGTGTAATGCTCCAGCAACATTCCAACATTTGATGAATAGGGTGTTCGAACCCTGCATTGGGACCTTCATCAGAGTATTTCTGGATGATTTTTACATCTATGGGAGCAAGTTGGACCACCTACACCAGATGGAGACATCATTTCAAAGGTTAGATGAAGCACAAGCCTCACTAAACCCTACAAAGTGTCTTTGGATGTTCTAAAGGTGTTTTGTTAGGGCATGTTGTATCTAGAGATGGTATTGGTACTGATCCTGATAAAGTTTCAAAAATAAAAGATTTACCATTTCCTATGAATAGAAGTAAGTTGAGATCATTTTTAGGCCATGTGGGTTACTATAGAAGGTTCATCAAGAATTTCTCAAATATTACACAGCCACTAACCCAGTTCTTGAAGAAGGATGTTACTTATGAACCAGGAAATAAGGCGCATGAAGCTTTTGGACAATTGAAGGAAGCCCTGGTGTCTTCACCTGTTTTGAAGAATCCAGATTGGAGCAAGCCATTCATTGTGTACACTGATGCCTTAGATGCAACACTAGGAAGTAATTTGAGCCAAAAGGATGAAAATGGGAATGAACATCCAATTTACTTTGGGAGCAGACAAATGAGCAGTGCTGAGGTAAATTATACTGTAACTGAAAAAGAGGCTCTGGCTATCATTTTTGGTGTAAATAAGTTTAGAAATTACTTGCTAGGGCAAAAATTTCTAGTTGTAACAGATCATCAGGCTCTAAAATATATTGTAAATAAGCCTAACCCATCAGGGAGGATAGCAAGATGGATAATTTTGCTACAATAATTTGAATTTGATATTATAGATAGGCTAGGAAAGAAGCATGTCAATGCAGATGCCCTCTCTCAAGCCTATGATGGTTTAGGATCATCTTGTGATGATGATGATTTCCTTGATGAAGCCTTGTTATCCCTTGACACAATCCCTAGTGAATACATAGATATTTGGAATTATCTGAATGAATTCAAGTTTCCTGATGGTGCCAATGCAAAGACTAAGAGAAAGATTACTCAAGATAGTCGTCCATATTCTATTCTACATGGAGTATTATTTCGAATAGGACCTGATGGACAATACAAGAGGGCAGTTGGACGTGATCAAGGGAAGGAACTGCTAGAAGAATTCCACAATGGTACATGTGGAGGGAACTTCTCTGGACAACTTACAGCAAGAAGGATCTTGGATGCAGGTTATCACTGGCCCACTCTTTTTAAAGATTGTTATAATTATTGTAAGACATGTGATATTTTTCAAACACATGGTAACTGTAAGACTTCATCAGCTCCATTATGTCCTATTCTTCCACTTGGTCCCTTTGAAAAGTGGGGAATAGACATTGTAGGTCCACTTCCAACTACATCACGCCAAAATAAGTATATTTTAGTTTCCACATATTATTTAACCAAGTGGGTTGAAGCTAGGCCATTGAAAACAACTTCCAGGGATGAAGTGGCAATGTTCATGTATGAACGCATTGTCACCAGATTTGGTTGCCCATTAGAAATTGTAACAGATCAAGGAAGCCACTTCATTAATGAGGTGGTAGAAGCCCTAATCAATAAGTTTTCTATTAAGCACAGGAAGGCAACAACATACAAGCCAAGCACAAATGGACAGGTGGAACGAATAAATTTTGTGTTATGTCAAATTCTAGCAAAAGATGTAGCCTTGCAGGTACATAAATGGGATAAAAGGATTCATGCAGCATTGTGGGCATATAGGGCAACATCAAAGTCAGCAAAAGGATACTCCCCATTTCAGTTGGCCTATGGCATTGATCCAGTTCTTCCTATTGAGTTTGATATTCCCACTGTGAGAGTTATGAAAAATGAAAGGATGGATGAAAGTGATTCAGTAAAAGAAAGGTTGGTACATCTTCATTTGTTGGAGGAAATGAAAGAAATAGCAAAGGATACAAGTCATAAGAAGAAAATGAAGTAGAAAGAATAATTTGATCAAAAGATCTGGTGGTCTCCATTTCATGTGAATGACTTGGTTCTAGTATATGATTCCAGATACAAAAAAAGAAGATAGAGAAAATTTCTTCCAAAATGGATGGGGCCCTACAAAATAGCAGTTGTGCATGAAAATGGTACGTACCGATTGGAGGAATTGGATGTCACTCCCATTATGAAATGGGTCAACCATGACAAGTTGAAGATTTTCCAAGCACCAGAAGAGTCTACTCCGATGATGGAGTAGAAGTTAGGAAGGAGGAATATGTTGACACTAAAATTTTCCTCCGTAATTTCTATTTCATTAATGTTTGTATTAGGAATAGGATGTTGTTAAGTATAATTAGTAGTAGCATCTGATAGAAGATAACGGCACCGTCAGTACGGTTCCGCCAATAATGTGGAGTACGGTAACAGTCAAAGTACAATAGGAATGTTGTAAAAAGTAAATATTTGTCGTAAGTGGTCCAGTAATGTTAAAATGTCAAAGTTTGGGTAATTAGAGAAGTAGGGTCTACATGATTAGGAATTAGAAATATTATATTGGTAATAAAGACAATGAGTGAGGTCATAAATATTTTGTGTATTTTATTTGTAAAAAGTCTAAAAATGTGGAACCCATGTAAAATGATAAGGTTTATCTTATCTTAACAGATAAGCTTACATCTACAGATAAGAGTTAAGGTATGGAATATGATTCGTCAGAGTGGATTTCTTATCCTATCTTAGAGATAAGATGGATAAGCCTAGAAGTTCTATAAATAGAGAGGCCACTGCCCTCATTTAGCATAGAAGGAAGTAGTGAGAAATATTGTAGGAAGTGTGTGAAGGAAGCCATCAGTTTAAAGGTGTGTTGAAGAAGCCATTAAGAGGTGTAATTGTAAAGTTTCTCCCATAGTCTTGGTGAAAGGCAAGTGAAGTCAATAACACTTGAAGTACCTCATGGGTGAGATTGTAACAGTTTCATGTTCATATTATAATTTACTTTGATATTTCAGATTTGTCATCATTTCGTCTTATCATAGTCGATGGTATTCTTGTGTTATGTTGTTGTTTTGTTTCCAGATTACATCCACCAAACTAAAGGCTGTGCATTAGTAAATAATCATAGCACGAGGAGTTCCCGGTGAAGAATTATCATAGCGCCGGATTGGTGATGGCAGGACCTCCACAAAAACAATGTCACAAGGGACATTATAACTAAAATCAAGGGAAGAAAAAAGGTAACTAGAAAAGAAAACCCTATCAGCAAGGAAATATTGTTGAGCAATAAGAACATTAAGATAATGAAGACTACTTGTACACTGCTCAATCAATTGAACCTTCCATGTAATCTAGTGATGTCAGGTATGTTGATTTTGGAGCCACTCAACACAAGACTGACCATAGAGATTGGTTTACTTCAATGAGGGACACGCCTTTGAAAAACCATGTTTTGTTGGGTGATGATTTTTCATATATAGTTTAGGGGATTGGGAACATTTCTCTACCCCTTGGTTCACACAACTGTAGAGTATTAGATGTTTTATATGTTCCTGGGTTGACAAAGAATCTTCTTTCAGTTAGTCAAATCCTAGATCACAACTTAAAAATTGACTTTTATAGTCATTCCAACAAGAAAATGTGTTTGATTCGAGACAAATCAGGAGGCTTGAAAATAGTTACAAAATCCTCCAATGTGGGATGCATGTTCTATCTTGATTTTTTCCATAGATATTATTAGGCACTTGTGGCTAAGAACTCTACCTCTACATAATTGTGGCATCAGAGACTTTTTCATGCTAGTTTCAAGTATCTCAGACACTTTGCTAGCAAAATATTGTACATGGATTACCATCTCTTCAGAAGGATACAGACAATTTTCCTCACTGCTTAGTAGGAAAACAACACAGAGCTTCATTCCAGAAGAGTACTTTTCAAGCTCATGGAAAGCTTGAACTGGTTCATATCGATCTTTGCGATCTAATGCAACCGAGTCATTCTGGATTTTAGTATTTTATGCTTTGTGTTGATGACTATTCAAGAAAAATGGGGATTTTTTTCTTTGAAAAAAAGTGAAGCTTTTGAAACCTTTAAGAATTTCAAAGTAGATGTTGAAAACAAAATTGGTCGTCACATCAGAACTCTCCACTCAAATTGAGGGGGGAAATTCACTAGTAATGAGTTCAAAGAATACCTACAAGCTCATGGGATTCACCAAAAAATTCCTCCTCTACACACACCACAACAAAATGGTGTTGTTGAGAGAAGAAACCGTACTATCATGGAAATGGTGTAATGCAAGATCGATGATTTTGGAGTTGCAAAGACATTCTAGGTAGAAGCAATAAAGAGAAATCTGTATTTGTTGAACATAGTGCCCATAATTGCTCTTGATAGAGTAACACCACATGAAGCATGGTCAAAGTGGTAACCATCTGTTGCACACCTTAGAGTATTCGGGTGCAAAGAAAGTATGCACATACCCAAGAAGAACAAAAATAAATTGGACATGAAATAAAAAAAATCATCTTCATTGGGTATAGTGAAGAGACTTTTGGGTATAGATTGATGGATCTGAATACCAGGAGAGTCTACATCAGTAGAGATGTTGAGTTATTTAAGAATAAGGAAGTAGAGTCTCCTCCTATAGAATCACCTCATGTATATTCTTCACTAGTTGTAAAAATTGAGTCTAATATTCCCACAAATGATGAAAGTGATGATGGGGATGATGGTGATGATATGATAGAACCACGACCTACAAGAACAATTCAACATATGCCCAAGTGGTATACTAGTATGTTACAAGATGTAAGAATGGATGCTCTACTAAATACATCCACCCTTGGACCATAGACTCACTTTAAAGCAAAAGAAGAAGTTAAATTTTCTTTGATGAGTAGTGTTATTTAATCTGATGAGCCCTCTACAGTCTAGGAATCCCTATAATCAAAATCTTGGAAAGATGCCATGGATTCTAAATATCAGTCAGTAATGAAAAACAACACTTGGCAGCTTGTCAATCTTCCACAAGGGAAGAAACCTATTAGGTGCAGATGGATATTCAAAACAAAGTATAAAGCAGATGGGACAGTGGAAAAGTACAAAGCGGGGCTAGTAGCAAAGGGGTATGCAAAAAAATAAGGCATTGACTACGAGGAGACATTTTATCCCACAACTAAGATCAAAATGATTAGGATGATATTTTCTTTAGCTACACAGTTTGGTTGGAAATCCCATCAGATGGACGTAAAAAGTGCCTTCCTGAATGAAGATTCATAAGAAGAAGTCTACATGACTCAACCTGAGGGATATGTTGTACCTGGTCAAGAAGAAAAGGTATACAGAATTAGGAAATATTTGTATGGCCTCAAATAGGCACCCCGAGCATGGTACATCAAAATTGATGAGCATCTCGTACAACATGGATTTTTTAGAAATCCATATGATCCCAATATTTACCTCAAAAAGAAAGGGGGATAGATTGTGATTGTCATTGTCTATGTCGATGATCTAGTCATCACTGGAAGTTCAGTGAGGATGATCGATGCAACAAATAAATATCTTAATCGATCATTCCACATGACCGATCTTGGTCTAATGCACTATTGTCTTGGATTAGAAGTATGGTAGAAAGAGAATCACATATTCTTTTCTCATATGAAATATACCAAGACAACACTTGAGAAATTCAGGATGGCGGATTACACACCAATTGCAACACCTACGGAGAACAACTTGCAGTTATATCATTTAGATCCATCTCCTGAGGTAAATGCCACTCTCTATCGGCAGTTGATTGGGAGTCTCATTTACCTTACCTACACTAGACCATATATCAGCTTTGTAGTGAGATATCTATCCAAGTTCATGAATGAACCCAAAGTTTGTCATTGGAAAGAAGCAAGGCACATCTTAAAATATCTCAAAGGATCAATGGATCTTGGTCTAGAATACAAGAAGAATGAAAACTTCTTCTTGTTAGGATATTCAGATTCTGATCATGCAGGAAATATTGATGATAGAAACTCCACTTCAGGGTTTGTGTTCTTTATGGGATCTGGACGAATATCATGGGGAAGAAAGAAACAACACTTTTTTTCTTGTTCTTCCATAGAAGCCAAGTATTGTTCTGTAGGAGAAGGTTTGTGTGAAGTGATATGGCTACGTCACATACTTGAAGGACTTGGAATACCATTGGACAAACCGACCACCATGTATGTTGATAATGAAGGTGTTCTCCAACTTGTTCGCAATCCATTTTTTCATGAAAGAACAAAAAAAATTGAGGTACATGTACATTTCATATGCGAGCATGTCTTGAAGCACAATATATAGCTTCAGTTCTATCTAATAGCTGAACAACGGGTAGATATATTCACAAAGTCACTTGCATGTGACAAGTTTGAGTTGTTAAGATAGTTCCTCTCCTCATCCCTTGAGGCAATGCAAAATTAAGGGGTGGAGATGTTAGGTAAAATTTAGTTTATTTTAGTTAATTATGCATTTAACTTAGTTAATTATTAACTAATGGTAAGTTGTTATTAATCATTTATTATTTGTAATTGGGAATAATATTCCCATACATGTCTTTTGTCTTTATTATATTTGTTATATGGTTATAATTTTCAAAACCGTATATTTGTAATTTATATGTGCACGATATTATTTATTGTTGCACTGTTGCAACATCCCGTTTTTCTGTACCTGGATGTACAATTCCTATAATAATTATAACACTCCACTGTAATGGTTGATTGAATTTACATTAGTAAAATTATATAGGATTTTGTCCTTGTTTGTGAAATTTGATTTGGTACCAGAGCAGGAATCTAGACTTGTGAGGCAACAAAGGGTTGGAGAGAGGTTGCAGTAGGAAGAGAAGTGTCTTGGAGAATAATTTGATTTCTAGGAGAGTCGGTGTTGCCTCCAGCAACTTCCCAAACATCCATGCATCCCCACAACCCCCTCTTCCGTTCTAGGTGTTTGGAATGCATTTTTTTTGCTATGGTGCACCATGCACAAGGACAAATTTATCGTAGGAATATGAATTTAATGAGAATTGGATCTTGGAACTAGCAGTAACTTTATATATATATATATATATATATATATATATATATAGTTATTCCAGTGATTGGATTGCATGATCTGCACTACAAGAAAATGTTAACTTGCAATCCAATGATTATGAGTCAATTGTTGAAATTCAAAACACCACATGTGACTATCAATTTCATAAAATAGGAGTGAAAGTACCCCTTAGATGGTGGAATGAATGGAAGTGACCTAATGAACTTATTTTTAATTTGTATAGACCCATGCTTAGGGTATCAAATCCTATCCCCTTAGTAGTTATCCATTGGGCCTCTCAACAATCATTAGAAAGTTTGTTCCACTGAACAAGTGGGGATGAGATTATTTGCCAAAATTTAAGAAGGATTTATTAAGCCTAAGAATCCCCACTTACTCTAGTGTATCTTATATAAAGTTATACCAATTGGATCTTTCCTAGTTTACCTTAGCATGGCTCATCCAATGTGTTCTTTCTATCACCACCCAAAGTCCATTAAACACATCTTTCGTTTCAACAATCATGCTCAATCCACTTGAAATTGGATATACACACTTTTATAACCTTTCTACCATGAGATGTTCACTTGGAAAACAATGCTTTTGGGAGATTCAACCATGATTCCTATAAAATATATGTAAAATTGGCACATTTTTCATTGTGAAATTATTTATCAACTATAGAAAGATAGAAATGATGTCAATTTAAATCATATATTTATTCAATCAATATGTTTTTTTGCTAATAGTATTAATGTGCTTTCTAATGTTACTCTCCATATTCAGGTGCAATTAGAGGAACTCCACCTAAAGGTGACACATCTCCAACCATTTCTTGACATTGAGATAAATGCACCTTGTATTGTTAGTTGAGTTCTTTTAAATTCACCTTTGGACCATTTTCCTCCCCAAGGTTGTGGTTGTTGCCAGTGAGGAAGATCACATTCTCATAACATACACTGAAGTGTCTCCTTGTGGTGTTGGTATCCTTATCCATCTCATAGCTCTAAGGGTAGTGCAAGTATTGGAGCTGGTCATGTTAGATAGGACTCTGATAGGTGGGTGGTGCCTTTGTAATGGAAATTCCTTCTTACGGTGCTAGCCATTTCTCCTACTCGAAAAAATGTTACTGTTGAAGAAGATGATAACAAAAAAGATGATGAGTAGAACTAACCAGATGTTACCGACCCACATAGTAAAGGATGAAGAGGGTTTTATGATAAGCTTTATGATCCCCTACTCATTTGTCAATGATATTTGTGGCTTAATGTTTTTTCCTTAAAGTGATTTATATCTTTTTTATTGATGAACTTATTTAAGATGATAATTTTTTAGGTTTCTTGATTTTGACTAATATGAAACTTAAGTGTGGTATCTATTCATTTTTTTATACAATTAATTTATACTTTATATTTATATCAATATAAAGAAAAAATTCAATAAAAAAATAAAAAACATATAGTCACCACTAGAAACAATCGTCTAAACAATTTAAATTTATAACCTTAGTTATAACCAAGTAGTTAACTAAGTTTGGTTTAATGAGATGTTAAGAATTAATCAGGGAAAATTTTAAGGGTCCCTCCAAAAAAATCCTTAGAAAATATTGGTGAATATTGGTAAATTTTTTTTCGCATGGATGGTGAATTGTAGGAAAAGTTGTTTGTGTGGTAGATGTTGAGTGTGGAGTTTAATTGCTTCACAGAACTCTTGGTTTTACATGTTGTTGGATTTGACAATTACCAACATCGGTTAGGAAGTGACCGATATATGTTAAGAAGTGACCAACATTGGCTAGTTATCAACTAACATGGGTTAGGAACTGACCAACATTGGTCAGGAAGTAACTGACATTGGTTACCTGTGTGTGGAATCATTTATTTGACCCACAGGATTTTATCTAGATTTTGTTTTAAAGAAAATCTAAAGGATTTAATTGCATGGCTATTGTTCCCTAAGTTTTATTAGGATTATATAAGCTAGAAAACTAGGGTTATATAGGTTGGTATAAGGAAAGAGAATATTTGAGCTATCCTTGGTTAAAAGGATGAAGAAGAAGAAGAATAAGAAGAAAAAATAGATTGCATGAAGACAAGAGATTTCATAGAGAGAATTTGAACAGAAGGAAAGTGTAGGTACACTGTTGGTGAGAAGATGGTATTATCTTCTACTGTATTTCCTTTGTATTTTTAGTCTCATGTAATGGATCGTATAGTATGCAAAGCACTTATTGTTTCTTCTTGTTAGATCCATAGGTTGTTGTGAGATCTTATTATTGCTCACTCTTGTAGATCCATAGGTTGTTGTGAGATCTTGTATTATATATCCATGAGATCATGATGTATTGTTGATCCATAGGAATCTAGTATTGTAGAGAAAGTTTTCTTCGTTTTTGCATAGGTTATGCAATGATGGAGGAGAGACTTACTTCTTGGTGCACGATTACAATTGCACATTAGTAGAACCTTCTGAGAGGTCTTGTTTACATATTCATATTGAGAGCTTGGTTTCATAGTGGCATATGTAGGTTAGCTTCTGGTATGTGATACCTGGTGGTGTTTTAGAGGCATGGTTGTAGTACACTCAGGTAGATCCAGTTAGAGATCTGGAGGAGACACAGGTGGTGGTATGGAGGCACAATTTAGTGTACTCAGGCATGTTTGTTTGGAGATCTGGAGGAGGAGATACTCTTGTGGAGATACATGTAATATTGTGCAAAAGAGTTTTTTTGTAATATTTTTTTATATTAAATATATGAGATCTCTATCTTGGGTGTACGTAGCCCACATTGGGTGAACCACAGTACACGTTGTGTTATGTGTGTGTAATTTTTTGTGATTAGGATTATTCTTGTTTACATTTTTACTCATGTTGATTTTGTGGGGATTTTTAGATCTGTATTTTCATGTTTTGAGTTTTATATTTAATGGTTGCAATGTTTCCACATAGACCCATCCCCAACAACTAGTATCAGAGTGTTGTTTGATAGAGTGATGGCTTTAGTTTTTAGAGCAAGGGTTTGCTTCATGGTTTTGTTAGTGGTTTACTGACATATGTATGAGAGAAGGGTTTTTCTTTCTTGATGTGAAAATTGGAGGAAGATATCTAAATCTCAAGTGGAATCTAGAAATGTGAGGTTGCTGTAGAATACAATGACCGACATCGGCAGGGTGATCGTGGTTAGTTATTGCGAAACCTGGTTTTTAAAATAGAAAATCACAGATCTGAAGAAATTGAGAGATGCATGAAATGCATCTTGTTTTCTGAGGTGTCTTTGGTTCTTGGAGGCACAAGCATGTTGGTATGATTGTAGATCCAGGTTATAGAGGTATGGTTTTATCTTGGTTTTGCAGTTCTTTTCATTTTGATTGCACATGAATGTTTTGGATTATAGATCTAAGGTAGAGGAACAAGTTTTGCATCCTTGGTCTAGTTAGATGCATGGGCTTCAATAGAGAGGTTGTAGCACAAAACAAAGACAAGGATTCCATCAGAAAATCATGTACTTCAGTTAAAGATGTGGTTGAGTATCTTGGTGCTAGAACTGTGATGTATTTCATCTTGATGCAATTTATTCTATGGATTTTTTGTATTATGTTTTGTATGAGATTTGGGTGCTTATTGAAATGACTGGCTCAACTTAGCTATTAGCTTCAATTGAAGTAGGTACTTGGTGTGGTGTTCTATGCCAAATTGTGTGGCATTGGGTTTGTTCTAGTGGCACCAACGTCAGTCTTGGAACCGATGTTGGTCACATATGGTAACTGACAATGGTCAGTTGACCGTGGTTGGTCTCTGTGGAAACTTATCCGTACATGGATTTTTACAGTAGGAGATGGCATGGTGGTTTTATGTCCTATTTTAGAGGATCTAGTTTCTTGCATAGTGTATACATGGCAGAGACGGTGTAGATCACTTCAATGTTTGGATCAGAAAGAGGATAAATTTGGCTTGGTTACTCCATTGAGATATTGAGTTAGGTATCTCTATATGATTCGTGTTTTATTTATTTCATTTGAAGCAACTGGTATTATGTTTGGATAGTGTGCACAAGTAAAAAATTTACACCATGGATGTTTGGTGGGGCTTGAATTTTATTTCCGAGTTGTGTTGGAATCTTGAGGACAAGGGTTTCTAGTCTAAAGGTGAGATCCTCAATGAAAAGTCATGCTTAGACACACAATTGTAGGTAACGGAAGATGATAGTACACATGGATAGAAAGAATGTGATTCACCTACTTCACAAGAAGTCCAAACTTCTGTGATGTAGAAGTATTCTTGCTTAAGAAGGGAATCAATTTATATTTCTTTCATCTAGTTTTATTTCTTACTAATGTATATATTGGAGCTTTTAAGCTTGTTATCAGATGCAATACAAGAGAGTTCATGTTAAGTAGGAGAAAGCCATGGTTGTTGGCATTACAGGTTGGACACAAATGCACATGTAGAGCGAGAAGAGATTGCTACTATTTATAGTGGCAAGGGACACAAGTTGGTTTTGGAGGGCAATCACAAATTTGCAGGTATTATGAGTTTATTGCAAGGTGATGTCACTTATGGTTTATGTTTTGGTGCCTGGATATTCCTTAGGGAAGACAGTTGATGGTTGATTTGGCTGGGTTTAGATGATAGAGAAACTTTAACAATTTAAAGGGTGAAAAAGGAGAAAATCTGCTTGTTATAGAGATTGGTTTCAGTTAGGGTAGCTGTGGTTGGTCAGGCAGTGACTGGGGTCGGTTACACAACCATTGTTGGTTTGGTCACAGGTTTAACAAAAATGTTTATTTACCATTTTTAGATGGTGACCTTATTTTTCTTTCATCTTGGTTGGTTTGTGCAGTATGTTGATGACATGTTTGTTGGTATTTACACTTGGTATTAGTTGCATGGTTTAGCATGGTTGTTTGTTATTAACATTAATGGGAACATGATTTATATTTGGCTTTGGAGTTAGTTGGTGGTAGACTTGGAGATTTTGGAGAGCCTTTGATATGGATGGATGTACATGGTGAGTTTGTACATGTGGATAGATTCAGTTTTGTGAGTCTATGATGATGCAGATGTTTGTTTTACACATGGAAGCATATGAGCATGGTTTAGATGCCCTTGAGCATGATTAGGGGATGTTTTTATTTCCTCTTGTTACTATGTTACTCCTTTAGATGTTATATACAGATGGTTGTCTTGGACATGCTAGTTGTTTATGCATGTTTGGATTTGTAGATTGTAATGTTTGGATTCTTTGAGTTAGGTAGTTTTGTGGATTGATCACCCATTATTGTAGGTAGAACTCATTTGGGTTGTCTTTACCCAGGATCTTATTTTTATTTCACATATTCCAGTTTGACTTGTCTAGTCATTTGTATTAGTGGTTGCATGGAGACATAGATAGATGGTTAGAGAACATGGTTGGTTTTACTGGTATGGCTACAGATGTGTAATGCCCCATTCCTACCTCCACGGTCTAGTGATTGGTTTTTTGTCTCAGCCTTAGTCATACCCAAGGGGGTAGCGATGTAGATGGTTGTTGGGTATGCTTTTCACTTGCATTTCACTTATATGTTATGTTTTGGTGTTATGCATGTACTTTATGATGAATTAAGTGAAAAAGGTGGGGTAATGTTCTATTTCTTCATTGGGGTCACTTAAGTGGACCTTTTTGTCCTAGAAGAAATAAATTCACTTTAAGTGACGATTAAAACATGACATATCTCCAAGGGGGGTCGAATTAGGGTTTTATGGGCACTTTTATGATGGAAAAAGTTATAAAATGTGGTGTTTGGGGAGGAAAAAGGATTGGCGATCATTTTGCCATCTTATGTTGGATTTTTTAGTTTGGTTTCCTTGCTTGTGGAGGTGAAATTCCGGATGAACCCTAACGTTGGTAGTGAAAGATCTACCCCTAGCTAGTAGAGCACTCTTTGGTGGTGAAAGATCCAACCCTAGTTTGCTATTGTGGAGTTTATTTAGATCCGGTTGTCAGATTCAGAGTTTCAGAGGATTGCTGATCAATTTTCAAGTCTAGAAAGAGAGGAAAACCATATTCAGTAAGAGAGATCATCTATTTTATCAGTGGAAACTTCTTGTTATTGCATGTCATTGCATGTTACTTGCATGTCATTGCATGTTAATGCTTATTACTTGCATGTTGCTGTATGTTAGTTTAATTGCAATAAAATGGAAGATATTGGTTATTTTCTGATTTTATACTTTACTGCCATAACTATACTTTGTTGTTATATTTTTCTATATACTACTATCATAAAAATCAAATTGTTATTTGTGAAAATTTGGTTGGAAATATTGAATATAAAATAAATCTAGAAAAGGGATATTTCAGTGGTATCTAAGCGGTCTTTTCTACATCCTGTTGGGTAGTGTATGAAGGTTTATTCTATGAGGAATACACCCAAGAAAGAAGGTCTAGACATGACAAACAAAGATGGAAAATTAGAGGAAGAACTGAATGAAGAGTTTATAAAGAAAATGCTTATAAACATGGTGAAAAAATAAGAGACTACAAACCTCTACTTGAGCCAGCTCATAGAGAGATTATCACAGGGTGGCCTTGGGAACCATATGGAAAGAGGTGAAAACAATAATTCTGGGTTGTAGGCTCATAGAGATGAAAATGAAAGATCAAGGCAACACACTCCTTCATCCCAAAACACATGGTTGAGCATGCATGAACCAGTTTTCCTGAAAGATTCGGAAGTGACACTGGTAGGGAAAAAAGGGGTTATTGTTGATGAGGATACCTGATAATATACATTTCTTGGAGTATTGTAGGATGAAGATCGATAGCCGGCCCAAGTGGGACCACTATCCTCATTTTCCTGAGATACAAAAGCGATAGGGAAAAATTTTAGTTCCACACTTTGATAGATCTAAGAAGTGTACCGCACAATCATGGATTCAGAAGTTAAAAATTACTTTGACTTGAATGCCATGCGTGAAGAGGATGCAATAAAATTTACAATCCTACATATTGAGGGAGATGTACATGATTGGTGGCATCATGACCTTTTGACATAGGGACACACACATATTACCACTTATGTGGATTTTGTAGAGAGACTGGTGGGAAAGTTTGACAGGTGGGATCCTGAAAGCTTATTTAGAGAGTTGACTCATTTGAGATAGAAATGATCCTTGGATGGGTATATTACATATTTTCAGCCATTATCAGTGATGTTTACTGATGTTTCTGAGGTGGGGTTGACTTCACTTTTTATAGTAGGGATGACAGATTCACTAGCAGGGTTTGTGAAGGTATTCAAGCCTTCTTCACTAAATGATGTCATCAGGAGAGCCCGGGATTTTGAGTTAGCCACTCCGAAGCCAAGGTTTCCACCTCAAGTTCAGTAGAGAGGATCCCCATCTAGACCTGATGATTTCCAGTTGAAGGGGCCACCACAAAGAGATGAGATGACTAGAAAGCCATTTATTTCACGAGAGCTTAGGGATGAGATGAGGTGAAATAATTTTTTTTTAATTTCCGTTCATTGTGGGCCCTAGGACATGATTGCATAGGAAAGGGAAAATCCCAATTCATTGGGGTCTTTGAGGAGGAGAGAGAGAGAGAGTGATGGAGATGAGCAGCTAAATACCTAGGAGATGGATTCTAGAGATGAAGATGCTTTAGATGGTACTGATGAGCAAGAAGAGGAGGTTTTCACTTAGAAAACTATATCCACCTTTTCTAGTACCCCAAGGTACAAGGCATTCAGAGTTAGGGGAGTTATACAGGGGCAATGTGTTGTGGTACTTATTGATAGTGGGGATACCCAAAAATTTCTTGATGCATCCTTGGTTGAGAGACATGACCTATATACAGAGGACTTTGAGAGCTTCAACGTTGTTGTAGCTAATGATGAGTCTATGAGATGCATCCGTAAAGTTCCACAGTTGAGGATCACCATGGGGAACTACACCGCTATTGATGACTTTTATATTGTTGGCATTAGAGAGACCAATGTAGTGTTGGGAGTTCTATGGCTTCACTCCCTTTGAGAATTTCGTACTAAAATTTAGACGATGGAGCTGGAATTCAAGTCCGAGGGTAGGAATGTGACCTTGAGGGGTCTATCTACAAGAGCACCTAGGGTAGTCACAACTAAGAGGATGGAGAGAATATTCGGCATGATGAGGTGGATTAGGCCGTTCATTTCTTGGTTTCGACCAAGAATATAGGGAGTGATCGTATAAAGTATCATGTGGATTTCCAAGGCCTATTGGACAAGCATAGTGCAATTTTTGAGGACATACCTCTAGGTGTACCACCAAATAGGGGGTTTGAGTACGTGATTGAGCTTGGGGACAACAAGCCAGTGGTTACTACTCCTTACCTTCAGCCCAAATGGTTTAAGGAAGAGATTGAGAGGACTATACACAAGCTTTTGGATATGGGGCATATTAGACCTAGTTCTTGTCCTTTTTTTTTTCTTCAGTGGTGTTGGTGAAGAAGAAGGATTGAACCATGTGAATTTGCATAGATTACCATGTGATGAATAAGAAGACAATAAAAAATAAGTATCTTGTGCCACGTATTGATGAACTACTAGATGAGCTACATGCAACAGTCTATTTTTACAAAATAGACTTGCGATCTGGATATCACCAGATTAAGGTCAGAGAAGAGATGTGCATAAGACAACTTTCAGGTGCCACTATGGCCACTTCGAGTTTTTTGTGATGCCATTTGGGTTTCCTAATGCACCAGCCACATTTCAGTCTTGCATGAACCATGTGTTTAACTTCCATTTACGGATGTTCATATTGGTCTTCTTTGAAAACATTTTGGTCTACAGTAGGACATGGGAAGATCAAATTCAACATCTTGATGAGGTGTTGGGAATTTCAGAAACTAATCCCTTTATGTGAAAGATTCTAAGTGCAAGTTTGGTATAACAGAGCTACTATATTTAGGCTATGTGATCAGAGGAGGCAGAGTCAAGGTGGATAGGGAGAATATTCAGGTGATTTTAGATTGGCCACCACCTAGGACTTTGACACATCTGAGAGGATTCTTATAACTATGCACATATTATAGGAGGTTTGTGAAGAAATTCTCTCACTTAACTACACCCTTGATAGAATTGAATAAGAAGGGGGATTTTTCTTGGTCAAATTCAATATAACAAGTTTTTGATCACCTTAAGGGGGTGATGAGTTCTTGTCTAGTTCTTACATTTCCAGATTTCACTTTGCCATTTATACTTGAGTGCGATGCATCAGGAGTGGGGGTTGGAGCAGTGCTCATGCAAGATAGGCATCTCATTGCTCGTGAGAGTCAGAAATTGAGCCTATTAGAGAGAGAGAATTCTCTCTTTATGATAAGGAGATCTTGGCCATTATGTATGCATTGGTCAAATTCAGACAATATTTAGTAGGTAGAAATTTTTTGGCTCATACGGATCATAATAGTTTGAGGTTATTTTTGGAGAAAATAGATCTCAATGAGCATCGGAAGAGATGGGTAAATAAGATACATGCTTTTGATTTCGACATAGAATACAAGAAAGGTAAGAATAATGTGGTGGCTGATGCACTGTCTAAGAGACCTTGCTTTGATTCTCTGATTTGCTTTATGTCAGAGATTTCAGCTGATTGGAAGGCTCATATACTTGTTGAATACTCCAAATATCAGTTTTCATGTGAGATTATGGATGGAATTATTCAGGATGATCGATACAGAGTTTTGGAAAACCTCATCTACTACAAGGATATAATTTTCCTTGTACCAGAGTCCAAAATGAAGGAGAAGATCCTTTAAGAAGTGCATGATACACCCTTGGCTAGATATCTAGGATATTTTAAGACATACAGGTACATTAGAGAGAGATTCACATGGAAGGTGTTAAAGGATGATGTCCTTAACCATGTCAGGGAGTGTTTGGTTTGTCACCAAATGAAGGAAGAGCACTCTTTCCGAGCAGGACTTCTACAACCTCTGCCTATTCCAGAATAGAAGTGGGAGAGTATATCCATGGATTTTATCACAGGTCTTCCCTCAGTGTATGGGAACGATTGCATATATGTGGTGGTTAATCGGTTGAATAAATATATCCATTTCCTTTCTACACCTTCAGGGCATAAGGCAATGCAGGTGGCTTAAAATTTCTTCATAGGTATTTTTAGGCATCATGGGTTGCCTAAGAGTATTGTTAGCGATATGGAAAATATTTTCATGAGTACATTATGGCAAGAGATCTTGAAAATTACAGGTATGGAGCTGACACCTAGTACCGACTATCATCCATAGGCTGATGGGCAGACTGAGATAGTGAACAAGTGGATAGAGGGCTACTTACGTAGCTATGTTGCATGAAATCAATGTGCATGGGTCAAATGGCTACATATGGGTGAATATTTTTACAATACCACATACCAGATGAGTATTGGTATAAATCCTTTTTAAGCATTATATGGTTATGATGCATCCTAATTTGTAGACCTAGTATTATCAGATAGCCAAGATCCTAAAGCTCGTGATTGGGTATAGGAGAACTAGGAAATTATAAAGGTTCTCAAAGAGAACATACAGAAAGTGTAGAATCAGCAGAATGTATATGCAGATAGGCACATAGTTGAGAGATCATTCGAGGTTGGAGATTTTGTCTTCTTACGGTTGTAGCCATACATAAAATCATCATTCAAGAAGAGTGGTGTAGAGAAGCTAAAACCGTGATTCTATGGGCCATACAAGATAGTGCGTAGAGTTGGGGCAGTAGCATATGAGTTGGAGCTTCCAGAGCACAATAAGATTCATAATGTCTTCCATATTTCATGCCTCAAAAGGGAACTCGGAAAACATATTGCACCTTCCACATATTTACCATCATTGGATGATGAGGGGAAGTTGGTATTAGAACCATAATCTATTATTGAGGTAAGAAAAAGGAAGCTTCGAAAAAGGGTAATCACAAAATATCTAGTGCGGTGGAAAGACTTAACACTAGAGGATGCCACTTGGGAGGGAGAGAAATTTTTACATCACCCTAGTTTACATTTTCTTGAGGACAAGTAAATTTAGGGAAGGGAAGACTGTAATGTCCCCACTCCTACCTCTACATTCTAGCGACTGGTTTTCCATCTTAGCCTTGGTCATACCCAAGGGGGTAGCGACATAGATGGTTTTTGGGTATGGTTTTCACCTACATTTCACTTATATGTTATGTTTTGGCGTTATGCATGTACTTTATGACGACTTAAGTGAAAAAGGTGGGGTAATGTTCTATTTCTTTGTTGGGGTCCTTTAAGTGCACCTTTTTTGGCCTAGGAGAAATAAAGTCACTTTAAGTGACAATTAAAACATGACATATCTCCAAGGGGGTCGAATTAGGGTTTTATGGGCACTTTTATGATGGAAAAAGTTATAAAATGTGGTGTTTGGGGAGGAAAAAGGATCGAGGATAATTTTTCCATCGTATGTTGGAGCTTTCAGCTTTCTTTCCTTGCTTGTGGAGGTGAAATTCCATAGGAACCCTATATTTTGTAGTGAAAGATCTACCCCTAGCTAGTAGAGATCTCTTCGGTGGTGAAAGATCCAACCCTAGTTTGCTATTGTGGAGTTTATTCAGATCGGGTTTTCAAATTTAGAGTTTCAGAGGCTTGTTGATCTAGTTTCAAGTCCAAAAAGAGAAGACAACCATATTCAGTAAGAGAGATCATCTATTTTATTAGTGGAAACTTATTGTTATTGCATGCCATTGCATGTTGATGCATGTTACTTGCATGTCATTGAATGTTGTTGCTTGTTAGTTTAATTGCAATTAAATTGAAGATATTGGTTATTTTTTGATTTTATACCTTGCTTCCATAATTGTACTTTGCTATCATATTTTTCTATATACTGTTTTCATAAAAATCAGATTGTTATTTGTGAAAATTTGGTTGGAAATATTGAATATAAAATAAATCTAGAAAAGGGATATTTCAAGATGTGATTGAGGCTTAGTATTTTGGTTTGAGTGGGATCTCTTTCAGGTGTGTTAGTTATGATGGCTTGTTGCATGAGGAGCTAGGCTGAATTAATTGTCTGATACCATTAACTAGTATGGTGTTACGATTCAGTGGGAGCCTGAAGCTTAGTGTCACAGATCAATTGTATCTTCATAAAGGTTTGGTAAGTCATGGTTTTATCTTCTTGGTTTCAGAAGATGGTTTGATCTTCCTGTTTTTATTGATGAGAGAATTGTTGATGGATAGAAATATGGTCTTCATAGTATGTAGAGGATGGTGATGTACATGTACATGTATAGGTAAGGAGGTTCAACAATTTATCTCCAAGAGGGAGATTGTTGAGTGTGGAGATTAATTGCTTCACAAAAATCTTGTTTTTACATGTTGCTAGATTTGAAAGTGACTAGCATTGGTCAGGAAGTTACCGGCGTCGGTTAGGTAATGACAAGAATTAGTCAGGCAGTGACAGACATCGGTCAGTTATCAACCAAAATACATTAGGAAGTGACTGGCATTGGTCAGGTGGTAACCGACATTCGTCACCTGTGTGTGTAATGTTTTATTTGACCCGTGGGATTTTATCTAACTTTTATTTTAAAGCAAATATAAAGGATGTAATTGCATTGCTATTGTGCCCTAATTTTGTTTAGGATTATATAAGCTAGAAAACTAGGGTTATATAGGTTGGAATAAGGAAAGATAATAATTGAGCTATCCTTGGTTAAAAGGATGATGATGAAGAAGAAAAAGTAGATTGCATGAATACAAGAGCTTTCATAGAGAGAAGCTAAACAGAAGGAAAGTGCATGTACACTGTTGGTGAGAAGATAGTATCATCTTCTACTGTATTTGTTTTGTTTTGTTTAGTCTTATGTAATGGCTTGTAAAGTATGCAAAGCACTTAGTATTTCTTCTTATTAGATCCACCGGTTGGTGTGAGATCTTATTATTGCTCATTCTTGTAGATCCACGGGTTGTTGTGAGATCTTGTATTACATATCCATGAGATCATGATGTATTATTGATCCATAGGAATCTAGTATTGTTGAGGAAGTTGTCTTCATGTTTGCACAGGTTATGCAATGATGGAGGAGAGACTTACTTCTTGGTGCATGGTTACAGTTGCACATTAGTAGACCCTTCTGAAAGGTCTTGTTTGCATATTCACAGTGAGAGCTTGGTTACACAATGGCAAATATAGGGTAGCTTCTGGTATGTGAGATCTGATGGCATTTCAGAGGCACGATTGTAGTGCACTCAGGTAGATCCGGTTAGAGATCTGGATGAGACACAGGTGGTGGTATGGAGGCACAGTTTAGTGTAAGTTCAGACAGATCTAGTTGGAGATTTGGAGGAGGAGATACTCTTGTAGAGATACATGTACTCTCGTGTAGAAGAGTTGGTTTGTAATATCTAGTTATATTATATATATGAGATCTCTATCTTTGGTGGACGTAGCCCACATTGGGTGAACCACGGTACATGTTGTGTTATGTGTGTGTACTTATTTGTTATTTGGATTATTCTTGTTTACACTTTTACCGTTGTAGATTTTGTGGGGATTGTTAGATTCGTATTTACATGTTTTCAATTTTATATTCAATGGTTGCAATTTTTCCGCATAGATCCATCCCCAACACTCATTGTCAAAGCCTTCAGCAATTTAGCATATATAATGTTATCGGCCGATAGCATACACAATGTTACATGTCAGTAGCATTTTAGAGTTATCGTCCAGTAGTATTGATTATACTACCAGCCGGTAGCATGCAATACAATACCATAACAATTAAAAATACTTTAATGCGGGCCCATATGGTTGTAACTTGCAATATCCAGCCTCGATCTCGATCTTTAAAGCAAAAAGAAATTGTGAAGAATATTTGATAGTCAAAATTTGCATATGGAATTGTAAACACATAATTAGTATATATATGAAGGCAAATTTAGAAAACTTTAATTTCACGCTAAAAGCTATTTGAATTAAAACAACTGACTATTGGTGTAAACACTAGGCGAACCATTGTTGTTTGATTGCTGTACATCAGTTGTTTTTTTGTTGATGCATTGTTGGTAGTTGGTTCTTATTTTGCAGACTGTCTTCTGTAGTCGGGGTTTTTTGTTCTTTCTGGATTTTGATTCATCTCTTGTGCTTTAACTTTCAATTGTGGCTTCTGAGCCCCTTTCAAAAAACTACTTACCAATAATTAAAAAAAAAACACTAGGTGAACCAACCTCGAAAATTACATTGTACCTGGAAAAATTAAGCAACTCGGTCCTCATTCCTAGCCTAAAAATTTGTCAAATTCAAATTTTAAAAACATGAATAATGAATTAACAAAGCCGCTTCAAATTCAAATTTTAAAAACATGAATATTTGAATTAACAAAGCCGCTAAAATTTACCTTGGCACACACATGTATGTGGTGTGCACGTGTACACGTGTGCAAACCACTTATCATAAGGGAAATAAAATAACCAAAACTAGAGAATATCAAATACTTGCATGCCTTACGTACATTGTATCTATCATACACATTTATATCTCATTCTCAGGTAGGAAATTTAGCTAGAAAATATCCCCCTTTCTCATCACATGGGTCCTCACTCCTATACACCATTACACTTGTCTTACTCTTTCTCATCAAATTAAAATTTTATTATTCTATGAATACTTCCATATTTGAAATGTGTTTTAATTTGCTACTATCTTAGTTTACCTCTAGGAATTATATAACCCATATCTTGCCACCAAGTAAAAGATTGTCCACTGGAATGACATCTTAGCCCCCCAAGTGTGGATCATTGCAAGTCCAGAATAAGCCAAAATCAAATTAAAAATAAAACAAAATAAGACTAACTTTGTTAAAAGACTAGACTGCTTTATCTTGATGCAATGGGTTGATAAAAAGGGAGAGAAGCGGGTAGTACTTTATAGTTTCTTGCAACAAGGTGTTTAGCTAACTAGATTATAAAACTCAAACGAACATTATGGACTAGGTGTTTGGGAGTGTGAGTAGTATGATCCTATATGCCTTCATTTCAATGCTAAAATATAGTGTATCTAATATTTGTGTCAACGTTTGCTTTAAGGCGTTTTCATAAATTTTTGCTTGAAAATTTCAAAAATAAAAGGATTTTTTTTGGGTTGCTATATAAATTTACATGAATGGACGCGACCTTTGCATTGCACTATTTTGAATTTTGTTTTTGGCACCCTAAAGAGTTTGATGAGAAATTAGAGCCGATATATATATATATATATATATATATATATATATATATATATATATATATATATATATATATATTTATTTATTTATTTTTTTTTTTTGTCGCCAATTTATAACAAAATTATATATATTATCGTTCATTGATTATATTTTTATTTGTATTTTTATCTTTAGAAATCCTCCCATTAAATTCGTATGAACTATAGAAATATTATCTTTGCTTAACCTCCATTTTCATTTAAAATTGATACTTGTTCTATGGCTAGCGATGACAATGATTTTTTTTCCTATACCTAAGTTCGTGAATGATTTTCAAAAATTCTACTCAAATATGATGACATTTTCTTGCACTTGAATATTTTCCACAATAAACATGATTATGGGATCAATTGATAATAGTTATCAAATTTTGACCATAATGAATCAGTGTATAATTCAAACCTATTACATAACAATCAAGAACACTTCAAAAATAAACATTTTGGTCATTTTTGGCAAAGTAATGTTACAATTTTAAGTGACCCATAATAGGCTCAAAGTGATGAATTAAACATCAACATCAATAAAGTTTTCGGGATGGCCATCATCATCTAAAATAATATTAATTTATTTTTAATCATTATTTAAAGGTGAAGTCCTTATGATTGTCATGCTTTACATCATCATCATAGTGATGTCAAACTTTTCATCATTACCATTTAAGGAGTTTTCACAGTGACCAGTGGGCCATCTAAGGAAATATTAAATTTATAAAAATTCAAAAGTTGAAGTCCCACAGATTGTATGCTTTAATGCTCATCATAGTCAAACTTTTCTAGCCCACCATTGAAAAGTCAAAGCAGTGAGTGGAACGATGAAAAATCTTCCAGTTCCTAATTGAGCGCTTTTCCAACATAACTCATTACCTATAAAACATATCGTACAATCTAAGTTATTATAGACTTATGCATTTACTATTTTTTTTTGGTATTGTCTCTCTATTACAACTTTATCTTTTCTATTTTTCATAAAATGTGAAGCATTATAAAAATATTACTTACTTGTAAGCCTTCTGCAATGTCAATGATCTTCAATGTGGCATCTAAGCGGTGGCATATATTGAAAATTTGTTGGCCGAAAACAAAATAAATTATACATATAAAAAAATTATGAGTAAATAATTATTTAATAAAACATTATTCACAAATTTGTGTTAAGCTATTTCTTATAATTTAATTATCTTCTTTCTCAAAATATTGTAAGAAAACATTAAAAAGACCGATAGAATAGGCATCTTGAATACAAAACACAACTGACCAATATAGGCCAATTTCTTTCTCAAATTGCCACACTAAGAAAAATCAAAAAATGCGAAAGGCTTCCCCTGTAAATCCATATCCCTTCCCATGGATGACCCAATTTCAATTTTGGTTTTCTAACCCACCCCTTCTATCAAGACTACATTCTCACAAAATAATATCATTTTAGTATGGAAATGGTTTTTTATGAAAAAAAATATTTTAATACATTTTTAGTAATAATCAAGGTAATCTTCATACATTTTTGGTAATAATTAAGGTAATGGAACTACTCCGACTTTATCACACAAGCACTATAAACATTTGTCTTGTAGAGGACCTACTTCCATTTTATTACACAAGCACAATAAGCATTTGTTGGCTAGGGGACCCACTTTCATTTTACCACACAAACACAATAAGCATTTGTTAGTAGGAGAAACACTTCCACTTTACCTACCACACAAACACAATAAGCATTTGTTGGTAGGAGAGTCACTTCCACTTTAATACATAAGCACCATATGCATTTGTTAATAAAAGAAGGAAATTTTTGGCCTCTTTGATTGAGGAATTAATTGGTACTTTGTGAACAATGAGTTTCATTCGGCTCTTGTAGCTTCTCCCATGCGGGTTATGTTTTTCTTCTAACTATAAATGCATGTAAACAAAATTTCTAATTAATGTGTGTGGGAATTTGATATTCTACTCACAACATTAGTTTTCTCCTACCTCCATTCCCACTCCCCTTCCCCTTTTCAAGACAAAGTTTCTTCTCTAGTGATACATCGCTAGCTTTGCCACAAGGTCAGGGCAGTGCCCCTGTTGGATCTCTGATCGAAAGGCCACCATTGAAATCAACTTTTTCACACATGCACATACAGAAGATGCATCGTTCAAGTAGAGAGACTTATATTCCCATAGTGTTGGCTTCAAACCCACTATTTTTGTCCACAAGACAAATTTTCTTGGCAATCAGTTTTTGGCGCCCACCATGGGGCAGAGTTTGTAGCATTTGCTACCTAAAAATGACCTCAAGGTCATAAAATACAAAAAGACGATTCTAGAGGAAAAGTTTCCCAGAGATTGAAATAATCACACAAACTACATGGATGTTAATCATGGCTATTCTAGGAAATTCTCCTTTGTGAGAGACCTAATTTACTCTTTCACATCCAAGAAGACATCACTTCTAATCTGAGAGAAGTTATTTGGACATAATAGGACAAAGTGTCAATCATTAATTCATTACCATAAGGATTCTGGATCTGGAAGAGGAACGTGTGATGTCAAATTTGAAAGGTGCAGAGACAAATTCCAACACCCTAGAGAAAAGCTTAAACTTTCAAGCTAGCTGATAGAAGATAGACCCGAGCAACTAAGGCACGGAGGACAAGTTGACCCCACATTTGAAGATCTTAAAAGAGAGGCAAGAGCTAAACAGGAGATAAGTGCTCAACTTGTAGAAATAGAAAGACTCCAAATTGAAGCAGAAGAAAAAGTAACAGCAGAAGTAGCCTTAGCAAGACCAGAGGCTAGAAACAGGAATAGAATGGGTGATTGTGAGCATGAAGTATGCGCAGGACTAACATATCATGGGGAAGAAATACTCGTCCACTTGCTCTTCCACAACCACTTCATGAGCTCCCAAGAGGCTCAAGAAATAACTTCCTAAAATTCAAAGGGGAGGGTTCTCATCTCCTAAAAGAATAGGTGGCAACATTCATCACTGCTTGTGGAGTGTTGGGAGTTGAAGATGAATATGTTTCAGTTAGGCTCTTTATGGAGTCATTCTAAGAAAATGTTGTTGAATGGTTCTACATATTGCCCCCAAGATTTGTCACATGTTGGGAAGATATAAGAAGTGCATTTGAACATATGTTTAAGAGCACAGAATATTTTCAGGATCTGCTGGTCTAATTGGTTCAGATGAAGAAGGAGACCTCCGAATCAATGAGAGATTTTTGTAGCAACGTATGATAGGATTGACAAGAAGGATCCCAGAAGATGTGGTATCCTCTGAAAACAAACTTGAAAAGATTCTTCATCAGTGATTTTCCATCAAAAGTTGGTTTCTTCCTCAGAAGATCTTGACCAAGAACATTTAGGGAAGCTAAAGACTTTGCAATTGAGACTGATGATGATCTAATTCTTTCTGGAAAAGTGAAAGGACGAAATGGGAAGTAAAAGGGTCAGAGTTCAAATTCAATCACCACTGATCCAATGTTCTAAAAACTAGCAAACAACCTAGTTGCTTTGAAGAAAAAACTGTCACAAATTCACCATGAGGAATGCTCCAAGGAGACCAAATCTTCTTGATAGACCAAGAATTACTCCACACCCCTCGTAGGCTTGCTCTTGAAGCACCACCAGTTAATGTCATATGTGATACTGGGGAATCAGAAGGAGGAGCATACATTGAGGAAACTGAAGAAGAAAGCATGGATGACTATGAAAATTGTCTTGAAATTGAAGAGGTTGGCATGCACATATGGACTTGATTGAATACGTTGTTAATGAGGAGGAAAGTGATGAAGAAGCTCCAAGTTTTTCATGTGCTATTTTCACTCGTGCACAATCCAAGAATGGCATTTCAGCATCAGACAGTTGCAACTGATGAATAGGAAGAACAAAGAAGATTTCTCTCCAAAACCTCCACCAAACAAGATTATCAATAGGGGAATCACCATTACCACCTTCCATGCAATCAGCTAGAGAGAAATCAGATTCACCAATTGTCAAGGATCACACAGTTGCTGTGCCAAGTAAGTTATCTAATTCTTCTCCCAACACAAAAGTTTGTTAAGAGCAATTCTCTTCTAACTATTGGTTCTACAAGAACATCTAAATTCCAATCAAAGGTTACACACTCACCTCCTTCCAAGCCAATTGCTACATCTGAAAAGGAGAACCCAGCACCAAAAGTAAAAAAAACCCATGTCATCTGAATCCTCTCCCTCTGGTGGAACCTCTTCCTCATCTATCATAACTCCATTTGACTTTGTAGAGCATGCTAGGAAAAATAGAAGTCCAGCTCTCTGAAATTGAATACCTACAAACATATCCTACCCAATTTGATAGATTCATCAAGGCAGTTTGGGGTGGTAACTCTACATCCCCAAGCCTATAATATATAAAGGCTTACTTACCCACACCATCCACAACATCTTCTCAAAACATGTTAGCCCTTAGTGCCTCTACCACTAACAGATTTGATCCTTTCTACCCGTCACTTCTCATCAAAGGCTTACAGTTGAACAATTGCATCTTAGACTCTGGAGCCTCAAATAATGTCATGTCAGAAAAAGTTGTAAATGTTTTTGGCCCTCACCTTGACCCAAGAAAATGGTACATGCTATTCAATGGAAACCAAACAAGTTCCATTGGTAGGAAGAATAAAAGATTCTCAAGCTACACTAGCTGATTATTCAGGACAAGAAGATACTCCTGACCATCTTGGTGGCATAGACATCCCAGCCTCTTTTGGTATGCTGTTTGAGAAGTAAGTTTTTGCAGATACCTAGGTGGAGAAATAAAAATGGACTGATCGTATGCAACTTTCCCAGTGAAAGGAGAAATGAAGAAGTTGTTGCCTAGTAAGGTTAAAATGAAATTCACAGTAAGAAAATATGATGATCCAAGAGCTAAATCCTCTTTCAAGATTATGGGCTAGGAAACTACTTCCTTACATCACAAAAGGAAGAGAACTTGCCACTCCTCATGGAGGAAGAGGAGATAATATTTGGACAATGGAGTTTGATGGCATTCAGTCCAGAGAAGGTTCAAGAACTGGTGTAGTATTATACTCTCCCTCGAATGAGGTATATCATTTTACCTACAAGTTCTAATTTGACAATACAAATAATACAATAGAGTATGAAGCATTACTCTTAGGCATGAATACAGCTAGAGGACATGGGAATCAAGAAGTTGAGATGCAAAGGTGATGCATAGGTTGTGGTAAAGTAGGTCCGCTAGCAATATCAGGTGAATAACCTCATACTCAAGCACTATAGAAATAGAGTGTGGGACTGCATTGAATCCTTTGATGCATTCTCCATTGAAGCTATCCCTAGGGAGCAGAATGAAAAGGTTGATTCTCTAGCAGTGTTAGCTTCCTTAGTGACACCTCATCCTTCTTTTGGAAAGGATAAAGTGACCATTGAGATGGTGTTTAGACCCAGCATACCAGATAATGCAAATCACTGGCAGGTCTTCAATGATGACAATCAGATCCTAGCCTTCTTAGAACAAAGGGATAACTTCAATAATATTTTCTTTGAAGGAAGTGAAAACCCACACCGTGAATCAGATCCCCAAAGAAGAGAAGGAAGGAATTGAGGGAATTGATGAAGAGGGAGTAATCAAACTGAAAGGAAACAAAATCCCCAAAGGCCTAGTTTCTTTGGAAGACCTCTTTGACAAGCATGACAGGTTCATCCAAGAGAAAGAAAAATAGTCTTCTCGGTGTCCATCTGATTTTGATCAAGAAAACATTGGCACTTCAGAGAATCCAAGGATGGTTAACATTGGTAAATGCTGCTCACCAGAAGAGAAGAGAAAGTTTGTTGCCCTGCTAAAAAAGTACTGATATGTCCTGGCCTATTCCTATGATGAACTCAAATCTTTTTAGCCAAAGGAAATGCATCACTCCATTCCTTTGAAGCAAGGAGCTAAGCCCTTCAGGAAAAAACAAAGGCCATTACAATCCAAAGATTGCTGATGTTATCAAAGAATAGGTGACAAAGATGCTCAATGCTAGAATCATCTTCCCCATCCACCATTCAACATGGGTGGCTAACATTGTGCCAATAAGGAAGAAGAATGGGGAAATAAGGATTTGTGTAGACTTTGAAAATCTGAATCAGGCATCTCTCAAGGACAACTACCCTCTTCCAATCATGGATCATATTTTGCAAGCAGTCACTAGATCTTGAAATGCTCTCTTTGCTTGATGGATTCTCAAGGTACAACCAAATCAAGGTGGCAGAAGAGGATTGCAACAAAATAGCCTTCACAACACCTTGGGGCACTTTTGCCTACAACAGAATGCCTTTTAGCTTGATCAATGATGGGGCCACTTTCCAGAGAGAAATGGACTTGGCCTTCAAAGATTTGAAATATTGCATTGTCATTTACCTTGATGACCTCATGGTTTTCTCAAAGAGGAGGGGAGATCATATCTATCATTTGGAGCAAGTCCTTGCAAGGTGTAGGAAACATGGCATTTCTCTAAATCCAAAGAAGTGCATTTTTGGAGTCACAGAAGGTAAGTTGTTGGGACACATTGTGAACAAACATGGAGCACACATTGATCCTGAGAGGATCAGAGCTATCCAAGCACTAGCCTTACCAACCAGCAAGAAGGGAGTTCATTAATTCTTTGGAAAGGTAAACTTCCTTCGTCGCTTTGTGCCTAAGTTTTTTTAACTGACTAAGCATATAACTTCCATGTTGAAGCCTCATGAAAGTTTCAAGTGGAATAAGGAAGGAAAAACAACATTTGATGAGATTAAGAAAGCCATTTCCAAACCTCCAACTTTTGTATCTACATATTTCAACAAGGAGTTCATCATGTATTGCTATGCATCAGAACATACCCTCTCTGTTGTCCTTGTTCAAAAAAATGATGAAGGTTTGGAAGCACCCATTTCTTTCATGAGTTGTCCTTTGAAAAATCATGAGCTAAAGTACAACCAATTGGAGAAACATGCCTACGCAATGGTCAAAGCTGTTAAAAGTTTCAGATTCTACATTCTCAATTCCCATATAGTGGTGATGGTCCTTGGAACATGCAATCAAGTCCATTTTTACTCAACAAGATCCTTGGGGCTAAGAGAGGAAGTTGGATTGCAAAGACCCAAGAGTATGACTTAGAGATTAGACCCTCTAATATGGTAAGAGGAAATGGTTAGTGCAAGCTGATTGTTAAAGATGAAGCTCTCAAGGCTCAGCAGGGAGAAAAAGATGGTGTTTTCTTGAACCTGTTCAGGAGATAGTCCATAAGTGCTCTTTGTCACCACTACTGATGAGTGGTATGCTAACATTTCTTACTACCTCACTTATGGAGAATTCCCCCCTCATCTTGATTACAAACAAAGAAGGAAACTCAAGCTAAAGGCAACCAAGTTTGTGATTTGGAATCATACACTTTACAAGAGAGGCCTAGATGGTTATTTCCTCAGGTGTGTAGATAAGGAGCAAGCAAGAAAACTTTCTCAGGGCATATCATGATCAAGCTTGTGGTGGACATTTCTCAACAATGGTCACCGCACATAAGATCCTCAGAGGGAGATATTATTGGCCCTCCATCTTTGCAGACACTCAAGATTGGGTTTCCAAATGCAAAGCATGCCAACAATTTGTTGGAAATCCACAACTAGCTGCATTGCCACTCAGGCCTATGGTGATTGAAGAACCATTTCAGCAATGGGGGCTAGATTTTATTGGTGTTTTGAATCCTCATTCTAGTGCAGGGCATACTTATGTACTCACTGCAACTGATTACTTCACTAAATGGGTGGAAGCCATTCCAACCAAGCAAGCCAGCTCTGAAACAGTCTGTAACTTCATCAAGGAGAATATCATTGTCCGTTTTGGAGTACCACAGAAGATTGTCCGTAGACAATGCCACCTATTTCTCTTCAAAGGAGCTCACAAGAGTTTTTTATGGTTTTGGAATCTCCTTATCTCACTCTTCTGACTACTATCCATAGTGGAAATGGTCAAGCTGAGTCAAGCAATAAAGAACATTGTGACCATTGTTCGCAAGCTGGTAGATGAGAATCAAAGGAACTGGCACAAAAAGTTATATGATGCATTTTGGGCCAATAGGATCACTCCTAAGAAGGCAATAGGTATGTCACCTTTCCAAATGTTGTATGGAGTTGAGGCAGAGATTCCTCTCACAATTGAGATGCCAGCTCTCAAGTTGCTCCAAGAAATAGAAGATGGTCAATACAAAGACTCCATTAACAAGAGGATCCTCTTCCTGGAGAAGCTGGAGGAAATAAAATGCCAAGTGGTGGATAGAATTAAAAAACACCAATTGAAAGTGAAGAAGATATTTGACAAGAGGGAAAAGGAAAGAGAATTCAAGGTTGGAGACTTTTGTCCTACTTTGGGACAAGAGAAGAGAACCAAAGGGAAGCCATGGAAAGTTTGATTCATTATGGCTCGGCCCATTCCAAATTCATGGAGCTTGTGGTGAGAATGTTTTTCTCCTCTCATACTTGGATGGAACACCATTGGAATTTCCTTGAAGTGGGAAATACTTGAAACTGTATCATCAGTGAAAGTGGGTTGTCCCCCGCCTTGTACCATAGGTGTTTTCCTAGGTGTGTTTTTCCCTTTTCTGTTGTGTGGTTTTTGGTTTAGTTTTGTTTGGTTTTTGTTGTGTGTGGTTTGGCTTGTGTGTTTCCTCCTTCTTCCATTCCTTCCTCATAAATGTACATGACTCTACAAGGCCCAATTTATAAGGCACTTGTCAACATAATATGTTTTGAAACTTGAGATTCTGGATCCTCATGTCGTGCCCTAGCCATGCCCAGTTCACGCCATGTCCCCAAGCTAGAGCCAGCTGTTGTCTCCTAAAAAATACTATGTGTTTTCATAGCCAAATTCAAAAAATTTGAGCTCATGCCCTTCATTGGTGTTTAAGCCAAGTTAGAGATTCAAGAAATTAGCAAAAGTCCTACCCTAGAGCTATTTAAACCTTTGTTTTGCTCGCATTTTTAGAAATCCTCCATTTCTCGGTCTATGCATGTAATATCCTCTTTGTAACCTCCATTTTTGATCAAAATTGTTCACTTGTTCTATGGCCTGGGGTTGTCAAATCATTTTTTTCCTCCATGCCTCTGGTTCGTGAAGGAAATTAAAAAATTGGACTCAAAACGATGAAGTTTTCTTCCTCTGCGTATTTTCCACAGTCGGGATGACGGGCGTCTTTTCCCCATCAAATTTTGACCCCAATGAATGCAGGTACGTGGTCAGATCCTATTGGATGGGGAGGAATGGGATTTTTGGTGAACTTAACACTTTTGGTCACTTTTGGCAAAAATGGTAAATTTACCCCATGGCCTCGATCAGGCTATTAAGGTAAAAGTCAAAATTTGAGCCCGCAGAGAAAAGTCAAAGTTGAAGCCCGCATAGAAAAGTCAAAGTTGAAGCCCGTAGGGAAAAATTCAAAGGTGAAGCCCATAGAGAAAAGTCAAAGCAGACAAGCGGGCCATCGGGGCACTTTTGGAAATTTAACCAAATTCCCAAAAGTAAAGTAAAAGTTTCTAGAATGCTTCCGCGGCTCCACCAAGAAAAGGTCTCGGGCCCATTTCCATTGAAAAGTCAAAGTCAAATCGGGAGCGAGAATGGCAGGAGAACTTTGAGTTTTTGGCCTTTTCCAAAAAAAGGTTAAAATATTTGAGAAAAGTACGACCCGCAATCCCATGATCCTTTAAAGAATGTGCCACTGTGTCCTAGTCAAATCGGGAGAGCAGCAAGGTGGAGGAAATTGAGTTTTTGAGCCTTTTTCCAAAAAAGGTTAAAATGTTTAGAAAAGAGCCATGACACCTCATTTCCAACCAGAACGTGCCATGTGTCCTAGTCAAATCAGAGCAGTAGGCCAGCGGAGGAAATTGAGTTTTTTGAGCCTTTTTCCAAAAAAGGTTAAAATGTTGAGAAAAGGGCCACGATCCCATTTCCAATAAGAACGTGCCACGTGTCTAAGTTGAAAAGTCAAAGCGGGGCTGCGGGCCAATTTGTTCCAAATTGCCAAATCTCACGAAAAATCACAAAATGTGAAAGGCTTCCCCCGTAACCACTCCAATCCCTTCCTACCACGTGGACGGCCCAATTTCAGAGTTAGAGGAGCAAATCAAATGGTCTATATTTAAACTGGCAAATCAAATGTAATGGTTGCTTTGCAAGATCTAGTTTTTAACCCGCCATGAGCATTTTCTTCACAACAGAGGAATTTGAAAAGGCGTTGAGGATTTGTGAAGTTGTAATGATTTCTTACGAAGAATATAATGGCTTCTCGATGTCATTCCAAGGGTTGGTGATTGATTTCAAAAAAGACCAGAGTGCTCTAAACCTGGAAAAGATAGAAAATGCCACATTGCTTCTATTTTCTCTTCTTACTCAAATTTCTTCCATTCTCAAGCTATGTACAAACTCTACTCGAGCTTCAATAATAAAAGAAGGAATTTTTGCCTTTTTGATTGAGGGATTGATTGGTACTTTGTGACTAATGAATTTCATTCGGTCTTGTAGCTTCTCCTGCGGATTTGTTTTTCTTCTAACTATAAATGCATGTAAATGAAATTTCTAATTAATGTGTGTGGGCATCTGATATTCTACTCACAACATTAGTTTCTCCTACCTCCATTCTCACTCCCTTTCCCCTTCTCAGACAAAGTTCTTCTCTAGTGAGAAATTGCTAGCTTTGCCACAGGGTCAGTGGAGTGCCCCTGTTGGATCTTTGGTCGAAAGGCCACCATTGAAATCCACTTTTTCACGCATGCACATATGGAAGCTGCACCATTCAAGTAGAGGGACTTAGATTCCCATAGCATTGGCTTGAAACCCACCAATTTGTCCACAAGACAAATTTTCTCGCCAATAATTTTTGGCACCCACCGTGGGGCAGATTTTACAACATCTACACCTAAAAACGACCTCAGGGTCATAAAATAAAAAAAGAGATTCTAGACGAAAATTTTATGGAGATTGAAATAATCACACAAACTACAAGGATGTAAATCATGGCTATCCTGGGAAATCCTCCTATTGAGAGACCTGATTTACTCTTTCACATCTAAAGACATTGTTTCTGATCTGCGAGAAGCTATTTGGCATAATAGACAAAGTTTCAATCATTACTTCATTACCATAAGTATTGTAGACTTGGAAGAGGAACGTGTTGTTGAATTGGAAAGGCATAGACAAATTCCAGCACCCCAGAGGAGAGCATAAAATTTCAAGATGGATGATAGAAGATACACCCAGAAACTGAGACAAGGAGGACAAGTTGATCCCACATTTTAAGATCTTGAAAGAGAGGCAAGAGATGAAGAGGAGATAAGGGCTCAATTTGAAGAAATTTAAAGACTCCCAATTGAAGCAGAAGAAAGAGCAGCATCAGAAGCAACCATAGCAAGACCAGAGTTCAGAAACAAGAATAGAATGGGTGATCATGAGAATAAAGTACACAGGCCTAACGTACCATGGGGAAGAAATACTGGTCTACTTGCTCTTCCACAACCACTTCATGAGCTCACAAGAGGCTCAAGAAAGAACTTCCCAAAATTCAAAGGGGATGGTTCTTAGCTCCTAGAAGAACATGTAGCACCATTCATCACTGCTTGTGGAGTGTTGGAAGTGAAAGATGAAGATGTTTCAGTTAGGCTATTTGTGGAGTCACTCCAAGAAAAATCTATTGAATGGTTCTACATGTAGCCCCTAAGACCTTTCACATGATGGGAAGATATAAGAAGTGCATTTGAACATAGGTTCAAGAGCACAGAAGATTGTCAGGATCTACTGGTCTAATTGGTTCAGATGAAGAAGGAGACCTCCGAATCAATGAGAGATTTTGTAGCAAGGTATGATATGTTGACAAGAAGGATCCTAGAAGATGTGGTACCCTCTGAAAACAACTTGAAAAGGTTATTCATCAGTGCTTTGCCATCAGAAGTTGGTTTCTTCCTCAGAAGAGCCCAACCAAGAACATTAAGGGAAGCTAAAGAATTTGTAATTAAGACTGATGATGATCTAATTATTTCTAGCAAAGTGAAAGGACCAAATGGCAAGAAAAAAGGTCAGAGTTTGAATTCAGTCACCACTGATCCAATGGTCCAAAAAATGGCTAATGACCTAGTTGCTTTGAAGAAGCAGTGATCACAAATTACAATGAGGAATGCTCCAAGGAGGCCAAATCCTCCTGATAGACCAAGAATACAAAAAATAATCCAAAGCGTATGAGGAAAAACTCTAAAGATTAAACTTGAATGCCAAAGGAAATACAAAAAAGAAGAATCTAGAATGCTAAAGGACAGATACAACCAAGAATTTCATAACAGATTTAAAAAATGCCAAGAAGAAAGAACACTTCCACAGAGCCTGAGAGCCCTGTTTCGTCAACAGTAAATATGAAGAAGTTTTTCATTTAAGAGTCTAGTATTTCCTCAACTGTACACATTTCTAAAGGATCCTAATGTGTTTTCCCAATGGATCGAAGCGTTCAGTTTCACAGGGTCAGTGTATATGCCTAAATTTCGGACAGACCAAAAAACACTTAACAATATTCTACTCAACTACGACAGTTCCACTTTCACATTTCATTATCAACTCCCATCTCATGTAGAGTCATTTGGAATGTCACCTGATGACATTGAGTGTCTCACAGGACTACCACACAAAGATGTTGATCCTGTCACGACGAAGGCTATTTTATCAGATGAAGAATGCGAGTCTAGTTTTCAATTATCTATTAATGCAATTACAGCTACTACTACTTGTAATTTTGTTTTCTGTTTTACAACATTAAATTTTCATTATTTTTAATTTAACAAAGTTCGATTATGTTTAAAATTCACTACTAACAAAATAATTCTCCTTGTTGTATTGACAATTACAACTTCCCAAAATCCTTCAAAAAGAGGGATTCAACTTACAGATTTCAGTCACCCATTTCTGTAGGCCATGGTGCAGTTTTTCCAGGTCAGAATTATTTTACAAGGTTGATATACAAATATTTCATGGCGGGCATTAGTGTATATAGTTCATACTTTATGTGGGTAGAAATTTGACTAATGCAACTTCTTATCCTCTAGGATAAGATTTGATTTGGAAAATATTCATTTGAATGATAATGTTACCATGAACTCAACAAAATTTATTCTCGGTTTATATTATGAATATCTCTATAATTTATGTGGCACCTCTCTGTTGAAAACAATGCATTCAAAGCTAACAACTTTTTCAATAACACTAACAGTTGAAGAGAAAGAGGTGACTCCCAATTTTTGATTAGATGGTTTTTAGTTATTATTTTTTCTTATTGTAATATCTATCTTTTAAAATTAATATTTGAAATTAATTAACAGTGTACTGTTAAATTATCACAGAAGATGGCAGTTCCGGCTGCATCACAAAGGGAAGTTACTATCAGAGGTCATTTTCCACAAGGTTCAGGAGATTCTATTACTATTTCTGATGATCAACAAATAGAGGAGGACACCCCTCCACATTCTACTAAAAAGATGAGAAGTTCCATAAACCCTTAAACTCAAACATCCAAAATACCACAGGCATTAATCACAATTATTTTAATTTATGATGTATATATGTTTCAAAATGTTTGAAAATAAATGTAATTAATTATTTAAAACTTTTATGTGTTTCAAAATATCTTGCAATTTATATTGCTTTTCTATAGAAACCTCCAGCAGAATAGGATTGTATTATCGGGCTCAAACATAGGATGTTGAAATATCTTTAATACCTCACTATGTGGCCCCAGGTATGAATCTCTTGTTTTTTATATTTTTACTGATATTTGTTGATATAAAATTCAACAAATTAATAAATATTTAATTCTTAATTATATTTTATATCAAACCTACCAATATTTTCAGTCTACTCCTCCACAACTGCCACAGAAAAAAAAAGGCTTCATTTGCACCTCAACAACAACCCTCTCAAAAAAGTAATTTTTATAATATTATATGAATTTATATTATTTTCATTGTTATTATGTTTGAATTTTGAATTTCTTCATATTATTTACATAATTACAATTCAATGTTTTAGGGCCTCCAGTTCTGCGTACACTACAAATACAGATGCCACCTACGCCGCCCCCACCACAAACTATGAGGACCAGGTTCCCTAGAAATAATATTTCATTCACTTGTTGATGAAACCTAGAATTCACTAGATAACACCCTAGTCACATTGAAACATCACTTAGCCTAGACTGAGTGCTCACGCAAAGCGCACAAAGGTACCAAGTCCCTCTTTAGGGTTACTTTAGCAGAACGTTAACATGATGAAGACTTAAAGCATATATATCCATAACTAATACATCATTACACAATGTATGACATATATAGATCTAGGGAAGAATATTTTAAAACAATAATCATGATAGAAATAAGAACATGCACTACCCAATTGCACATAGGAATAACACTTAGGTTTAGTCAATATCTTCCATCATTTAATCATCACAATAACATAGAAGCTCCTTACAATACTGGAAATCTATGCCATTACGCGCATGGTTCCGATATGCTAATCCAGAAAACATGCACACTATGTCATCTATCTCTCTATATCCCTCTCTTTTACTACCAAGTAATTCATTACATATATATAGGGTGGGGACTTGCCCTTCACCGCTTATCTATTCCAAAAATAGGCTGCATGCTATTAATATCCACGCGCCGTTTTCATGCATAGCCACACATGCAAGTGTGCTATCTATAGACTACTGATAGTTAACTGAGGTGACAATCCTATTCTTAGACTGTCTCCATGCAAAAGTGCTCTGAATCTGATTCTCTAGAAATAGACAATGCGTGGCGCGCACATCTCTGTACCGTTGGTGTGTTCTGCACGCCATCTTCTAAAAATAGATCTTCTTTCCCAAAAATGGATAATTCTTGAATGTTGAACTTCTATTCCATGTGCACATTCTCTATTCATTTGCACCCTTGAACCTGACATGTTTTCCCCCGTGGAATTCTTGTGTAACTTCTGTCAAGTGTTCTCTGATCAACATTACCCCAAACTAATCTCATCGTCACCCCGGAAATGGGTATCTTAAAAAAATGTTGAATAGAAATAATCAAAAAATATTTGAATGAATAAAGAATGATTTTATGTGGCAGCCTCATCTATTTCATCTTGAAGGATCAACTCTGGATACTCCTCTTTTATTTTGGCCTCTAAGGCCTGCCACTTAGTGAGAGCCTTCTCTGCTTTCTCTGGAATGTCCACAACGATGGAATCAAGTTCATACTTTGCAACTTCCCCTTTTTAATTCTACAAGACCAACATAATGCTAGACATTGGAGCCATTCTTCCCTCTAGTACATCCATTTTCTGTGTGATGAGTTTCCCAAGCTCATTTAATATTTCCTTGTGCGGCTCTTGTGTTGTTGCCAGGGCCACATGCTTTTTTTTTGCAATGGTTAAAATTTCTACGTGGCCTAAGGTATCATCCCTCATAGCCTTTTAGACTTCAATATCTTCTCCCAGAGTCTTTACCTTGATCAGTGCCTCTGGAGCTGTGCATATATTTAAGGCATGATCCACTTTTTTCAATTCTTCTTGAAGCACTTGCAACTGTCCCTCATAGGATGAAATATTCCATATTACTGAAGCCTTTTCTCATTCTGCCTCTTGTTCTGGATCCTTTGGTGTTGACATACGCAGAGGTTCATCTTCAAGCACTAGGTCTACTAAGGTACTTACATAGTGTATCGCTAAAGGAAATGTCTTTGGTACCTTTGGTTCTAGGTATGGCCTATCCTTCATAACAGTATCACCAATTTCCTCTACGAGATTGATGAATACAATGTTTTTCTTTTGATCTAAGTCTCTTTCTTGTGTTAGGCACACTATGTCCTCATCCTTAGTTTTAATCTCTTTCTTGAGCACCCTAATTGTGGTGGCCTTGTCCATATTGCGCCTCGCCACTTTTGTTGAGACTTTGACTAATGCGTTACTCACCTGTTCATATAACATGACAGTAGGCTTTACCATCATATGTCTAGCCTAGGGTGCCTTCTTCAACCATCTTGACACACATGACTCCTCGCATACATCAAAGTCAGACTCATCTATGTGGGTGTGCATTGACCATGATAGCTACTTTTGAGTGTGCACGGCAGGGATAATTTTAGTGGCGAATATTCGTAATATGGCGAATATTCCATTTTTGAAAATTTTGAAAAGGTGAATTTTTTGGCACGGGTCAGTGACCTGTTCGCCTAAAAATTACACTTTAATTTTTTTTAGGGGTCGGCTTCGCCTACCCCTTGAAAAATATCCCCTATATAAACCTAGGATTATTCGCCAGGTAGAACACTTCTACTTCACATTTTTCAATAATATGATATATCCTGTATTATAGACGCGCGACAAGGGGGTAAGATATTGACGCGCGACAAGGAGGGTTTGTAGACAAGGAGATACTGCAGATATTGACGCATAGTAGATGCATGAAAAAGAATTTGTTGACGAGCGACATGGAGATTTTTTTCGAATGAGCAAGAAAAGGGGGAGAGGCTACAGACATGCGACAGCATTCTCAGTGATGCGCGACAGTGCCCTCAGTGACGCACGGATAGCGCCCTCAGTGATGCGCGACATCCCCCTCAGTGATGCACGACATCCCCCTCAGTGACGCGCGACATCCCCCTCATTGACGCGCGACATCCCCCTCATTGACGCGCGACATCCCCCTCAGTGACGTGCGGCATCCCCCTCAGTGACGCGTGACAAACCCCTCAGTGACGCGCGACATCCCCCTCAGTGACGCACGACATCCCCCTCAGTGACGTGTGACATCGCCCTCAGTGACGCGTGACATCCCCCTTAGTGACGCACGACATCCCCCTCAGTGACGCACGACATCCCCCTCAGTGACGTGCGACATCGCCCTCAGTGTGACGCGCGACATCACCCTCTATGACGCGCGTCAGCATCCTCAGTGACAAAGAGTTTGTTGATGAGCGACATCGAGATTTTTTCAATGAGGAAAGCAGAGGTCGGAGGCTGCAGACGTGCGACAGGAGATTTGCTGCTGTCGCACGTCAAAAAAATGCATTGACGCGCGTCAACAGACCTCAGTGACGTGCGTCAACAACTAACAGCACCCTCAGTGACGCACGTCAATAGACCCTCAGTGACGCGCGTCATTACGGTTGTTGACGCGCGTCACTGAGGTCTGTTGACGCGCGTCATTGCATTTTTTTGACGTGCGACAGCAAAATCTCCCGTCGCGCGTCTGCAGCCTTCTGTCGCAGCACTTGACAATCAGGTGAAATTTTTTCATACAACCCCCAAAAAATTCGCCTTCCCGTGAAACCGGGTTCCGAGGATATTCGCCAGGTATTCTCCACCTTCGATTTCCAAGAAGGTCTCTTAAAATGAACCCTGGTGCACGGTTGCCATATCCTCATCCATTAGCTCCCGTCTGAATAAATCCTTCTATGCTATCGTGCTCTGGAAGTGGGTGCAGACAATATTTCCTAAGTCCTCAACGTATCCCATGAGTGGTGCACTGTGTTCTCCACTCATCCTCTTTTTCCTTGGCCCTTTCGGGACTTTAGATTCAAGGTTAGGAGTTTGCATAGTATCCTGGGTAGTCTCATGTGTGGTATAAAATCTTTCATTCTCTCCTTCTTTCCATCTTTCATCCTTCATCTCTTGGTTTCGGGACTTTAGATTCAAGGTTAGGAGTTTGCATAGTATCCTGGGTAGTCTCATGTGTGGTATAAAATCTTTCATTCTCTCCTTCTTCTCCATCTTTCATCTCTTCATCTCTTGGCTCTTCTTCTTGCTTAAGTGGAGTAGGAGATCCTGACGTGCTCTCCTTTGATCTTTCAGCCTCTTCATCTAACCTCAAATTCCTTCTCCTTTTTGGTTCAATGTATTCCTTGCATGGAGAGAGATGAGGTGATCTCCTTACCATTTTTTGGGTTCCACCTTGAGTCCTTGTGCATCTGAATACTTTCTTGAACTTGTTATCTCCCTGTTCTACCCTCGTATCATCTTCTTCATCCTGCCCTTGTGATGGAGGAGTGGTGTACTATGATTCCTTCCTATCTGAAGGTTTCCTCCTTCTATGTTCTAAGCCACCACTATCTTCACGCTATTATTCTTTATCTTCTACATCAATGGTCTCTATGGGCTTTGGCGCCGATATGTTTTCCATAGTATGTTTACCCTTTGACAACCCTGGGAGCACAAACTCATTCTTCATGTACTTATTGTTTTCCATCTCAGGCTTTAACTAAAGGTATACTAGTGCTTCCCCAATATCTCCGACAGCTAGAATCATGGGCTTTATGCTCAATAATTATGAAATGAGCCTCTCGATATACGTGCTTCACCATGGATACACATATTTATTTCTCAGGGTGTGGTAGTCACAGTCTACCTTTTCTGCACTGAAGGCCAGGCAACGCGTGTTTGTAAATATGTGGACTGATTCTTGAAATTACCTCATTGTGAAGGCATAAGGAAACTTACACCAAGGGATCCCGGATCCATCTTTCATTGGAAGCACACGATGTAGAAATGCTGATACACAAAAAATTGGACTTGTTTCCCTAAAACCAAAGGTAGTTCCTTCAGGATGCACCACTCTTCTTCAAAAGTTGTGCAGAGTCTGTCGTACCATTTCTCTACTCTTTTCTTGACATCATCTATCATGGACCCTTTACATAGGTATTTGTTAAACCTTTCAGCTGGTGATTTATTCTCCATGGGTTATTCCCAATCTTCTCCTTCGGTCCGTCTGGTACTCCAATCTCCATGAATAACAGTGACAATAGAACAACTCCAAATCTGATTTTCCCTCTCGTGCATGCTTCCTTGACTATCTGTTCTGTAATATAGCTTGCAATATTGTAGATTGATCCTTTTGACATCCGCTTCACAACATGCAGCCACATGGTCTTCACTTGTGACATTCTCTCTTGGTCATTCAAATTTGTAACAAGATGTGCTACTACTTGTACAACTAGACAATTCTGTACTTTATCAATGTCCATACTGTGCGGACCCTTCACATATCCCAAATCCTTCCTAGTTTCTAGAATCGTGGCCTTATTTGTTAGATCAGTCTTTATATCCTCTCATGTGGCCTTCAAACCTGTCACTTTAGAGATCAGTGCGGACGAGATTCCGACTCTACATCCTACAAAGTAGAAAAATTCCTCATGTACTCTGCTCATGAGCCATTGGTATAAAGGTTCATACTTCCTGAAATATGGAAGCTCATATAATCGGTAGAATCCAATGTTTTTTATAATTTTTTCACCTGCATCATCATAAACCAACATGTCATCTACCATGTGTTTTTTCATCTTCGTGTTGAGTAGGGCATCGAGTTCCTTTTTGTTCTCTATGGTACTGTGGTTATATTCGCTCACTTTGATTTTTATTATAGGTGAATCCCACTCTTGATTGACTATAACACCCTTTGGATACTGCATTTCTGAAATATTACTTTTAGGTGTCATCTCTTCCTCCTCTACAACTATCTTATTCTTCCCCTTTGTTCCCGCTGTAGATGCTTTCTTGGGTGCCATTTTTTTACTTTGTAATCCTTCTGTAGAAACTTTCCTCTTCAACTCTACAATGCCCAACTCAAACCCTAGCTTGAGTTAGCATGCCCTAGGTAAAATTGTGTTCCCTAGCTCCTCTCTACCACCCAACTTCACTCAAACCCTTCACCACTGGGGACACAAGATTCTTCTATGCACAGATCTACTTGTCACGTCTGGTTTCACACCCTTAGCATCTCAAATCGATTATTCAACTCTTCACACTTAGCTATTTCTCAAATACTCTTCATCGCAACGGTAAAAATGAACTCACATCCCCTCCTTATATAGATTTTCAAATTTTGATGCATTTATTGCTTCTCCACCTACCAAATATCCTCTCATTCATTGACCAATTTTTTTTTCCGTGCGGTACATCTTCACGCCCTAGCTATAACCTTCTAGTGCACCTTCCTAACCTCTGGTCATCAAATTATTTACAACGGGCACCCATACACCCAAGTACCTCATCACTATACAATATCTTGGTAGTTATCATGGCCTCTGCTTACCTTGCGTTATACTATTTCTTCATTCATCTCCATCTTTGGTCACTTTTGAGAAGCAATATTTTTATTTTAACAAACACCCATAGCAGCTTATTCCTTTCCACCTTTCAGTTCTAGCAGTCCTGTACATTGATATCAATAACCACACCCACACTAAAACTATGTGCAGTCCCTTGTGCATCAACATGCTTCATATTATAGTTAGCTTCATGCGCGCAAGCATGCTTATTACACAAGAACAAAATCTAAAGTGACAAAGCATAGCGAAAATGAAGGAAATACATTAAGGAAATATATAATGGAAACCTAATCTAATTGGTAATACTACCTTATTAAAAATTCCAAGAAGACTTATTTACAGTAGGGCTTCAGCCTACTTTTGTCAAAGTAACTAGGTAGTCATGTTCCATATAGTGCTTCTAACTAGAAAGCACCTGTTTCAAGGAAGCAAGTAATAACATACGGCCCTAACCAATGTACCTTAAGGTGTAAGAAATTAGAGTTATAGAAAAGTACCATGTGTCCAATCTCAAACTTCTTATCCCTTATGTTTTTGTCATGCCATGCTTTCTTCCTGTACTTTTCTTTCTTTTAACTGCATCGTGCTATGGATCATCATTCATCCAGTTGAATCATCTTCTCAACATGCTCTTCTAAATCCTTCCCATCAGCTAGACCTCGAGTATGCACAATGCGCAAAGAAGGTAACATAAATTCTATAGGGAGAATGGCTTCTGCACCAAACACCAACTGAAACAGTGTGGCTTTGTTCAACCTCTTATAAGTTGTTCTATATGCCCAAAAAACAACTGATAATTTATCATCCCAATCATTTCTTCCAACATCAAAATTTTTTGTCAATGTCTGGCTCAAAATCTTGTTGAAAGCCTCAACAGTTCTATTTTCCTGAGAGTGATATGGTGTAGTCTTATGGTGTGCAACCATAAACTCATCTAATAGGATCTTGATTGTCTCATCCAAAAAGTGTGTACCCTTATCACTTGTCAAGCTTAAAGGAAATCCATATCTTGTAAGAACATTCTCCCATAGAAACCTAGTTGTTATAGCCACTGTACAATCCTTCGTAGGTGTTGTTTTTGCCCACCTTGTGAGATAATCTATACAAGTAATGATATAGCACGACCTAGTCCTATGCGCGGCTGGAAAAATAGGTCCTACAAAATTAATGGTCCATTTCTCAAATGGTTCAGCACTAGTAATAAGTATCAAAGGCATCTCATCTCTTTGCTTTTGTTTACCTAGATGCTGACAATGGTCACACACTTTACAATACACTTTACAATCTTTATACAGGGTTTCCCACTATAATCCAACAAGTAGGATCTTGCAGGTAGTTACATCACCTACATATTGGCCACCGATAGTACCACCATGTTCTTCCTCCATTATATCCTTACGCTCATGCTCTAATACACAACGACGTAATACTTCAGCTATACCTAGCTTGTAGAGGTCACCACTGATTAACATAAACGGTGTTGTGTGCATAGCAAGTTGTTTCTTTTCTAATGCCTTCATTCCTTCTGGTGCCACACCAGTGCGTAGAAAGACAACAATCTCTTCTAATTCTGATGGCGTGCATTATAACCTATATAACTGTGCATCTGGCATGGTTTCTTCAATTGTCTGTGTTTCTTCTCATGAGTGAATTATAGAAAAGTGGTTTGGTCTAGAGCTACTTTTCCCTAGCTTCACCACAACTGTGAAGTCAAACTCCTAAAATAAGAGTACCCATCTGCATATGCACCCTTGTAAGATGTGTTTGTTCACCAAATACTTCAATGCCATGTGATTTGTATAAAACAAAAATGGTGTTCCTAACAAGTACTGTCGAAACTCGTGCAATGCATAGATCATTGACAAAGCTTCGTGCTCTGTAGTTGTATAATTCTGTTTAGTAGAAGTCAACTTCCCACTAGAAAAACAAATTGGATGATCTACAATACCTTTACTAGGTTGAGATAACACAATGCCAATGTCCATGTCATAGGCATCCACATGCACATGAAATGGTTTATCCCATGAGGGAAAGATCAGAATGGGCGCGGTAGTAAGTTTCTACTTGAATATCTCAAATGCGTGATGATGTGATTCTTGCCAATAAAATGTACCTTTTCCTTTTAGTAACTCTTCCAAGGGTGCAAAATTTTTGGCATACCATTTGATGAACTTCTGATAATATCCCATGTGACCCAAAATTCCACGCACCTCACTTTGACTGGTAGGCACTTCCAGGTCTACAATGACCGCAACCTTAGCTGGATCAACTAGTAAAACTTCCTTGCAGATTATATGTCCTAAAAGTATTCCAAAAGGTGTAGCAAATATGCACTTCTTAATGTTCAAAGAGATACTCAATTGTTTGCATCGTTCAAACATCAAGCATAAATTGTCACAATGATCTTTTAAAAGCCCATATACTGTCCAATCATCTAGATAAATTGTAAGAAGTTGTGAATAAAATATTTGAATGCCTGAACAACTATCCGCGAGAATACAATAGGCACATTTTTTAGTCCAAAAGGCATTATAGTATAGGAAAAACTACCCCATTCAGTAGTAAAATTTGTCTTTTCTTGATCCTCCCGAGAAATCCTAACTTGATGATATCTAGAAAACCCATCTGTGAATGAATATATTTTGCACCCTTCCACTCCTAATATTTCCTCAGTGAATGGTGTAGGAAAAGGGTATGTGACACATGCAGCTTTCAACTCCTTGTAATCTACACAAATTTGAATCCTACCATCCTTCTTGATACTTATCACCATAGGACTAACCCATTTTGACTCATCCAAGGGTCAAATAATCCCAGATTGCAGCACCTTATCAATCTCTTCCTTCACTTTTCACGTAAATTGGGATTCATTCTATAAGGTCGATTTCTAATTGGGCGTGCACCATCCTTAAGATTTATCTTCATTTCCTTAAGTGATTCATGCATGCCTTTAAGCTCATGATACCCTCTAGGGAATAATTCTTGATAATCCTTGAGTAACTCAATGATCTTTGTCACTTCCAATTTTGACCAGTAGTCTCCAATTATGACCTCCTTTGGCTCAGCCTCCGAACCTATATTCACCTTTTTTGTCTTCATGGGTTTGTGATAGGTGCACATATTCTTCTCTGTACTTTATAATACCTCACACACCCCTTGTGAATGTTCAATATATATGTTCTTAAATTACTCATCATCCACTATGTAAACCATATTTCATTTCTCTTTCTCAAGGCAAGTGCGTTCAAGTAGTATGGAGTCCATTTTTTCTTCCTTTTCAAAATGCGCTCCAGACTCTGTCTCACCAAATATTTCCTGAATAAGATCTCTTGCCTTTGCATTATCTCCCATAGTTAAGTGCTTGAATTTTTGAATGCTTCTTCTACTAGAGGTTTAGTCAAGAAGTAGTCAAAGGTCTAGATCATTCCTATATTCAAATTTTGCCAATTCCCAGTCTCTCTATGTAATTCTGCATATACATACCAAGCGTGTGCGCATCCTTGTAGAGTAGAATACAATCTATGCACCCAGATTGAAGGTGATAATGCTTCTTGTCCCACTATCCAGAGTCTCTCACACTATTGAATGTGATGCTGAATAAATTCATCACCATTATAAGTGCAGATTTGCGTAGGTGCATTTCTCCTAAAAAACCTAGTAGATAGGGCAATTCCGATCTCCTCCCATTCTATAAGATTATCTCCATGGACTGCCCACCAGCGCGGTGTTGTCCCGCACAAGGTATACACTAAAATATCTCTTCTCTTAATTTTATCTATACACTGTGCTTAGATGGATTTAAAAAATACAGAAAGATCTTCTGCCCCGGTATACCAAGGTATTGCGCCACCTATCCGTCAAACAAAATGAATTCCATTCTTGCGCGCAACCACACTTTTTACCTTGCACCCTACTAGTTCATATGTACCATGAGCCCAATTTTCATAAGAAATACTCATATTATCACTAATAGAACAATAATATTCCCATTGTAGGATGGCTTCCTTTGATGGCTCATTGACCTTTGGGTCCTGAATAGTGTGTACATAGATTCTGTTTAAGTCCTCCTCACTTAGAGGCTCAACATATGGTGTAGAATTTCCCATCTATCAAAGGTATTACAACCCTTTCCTCCTTGTTCTCAAATCTGATGTACCCCTTATTGAAGCTCAAGTCAGCATTATTTGCATAACACCAAGGGCATCTAAACAAGGTTGGAAAACTATCTACTTCCGCAAGTGCTAATACCTCAAAATCCCCAATGAACTTGGCCCCTTGTATGGTTATAGATGTATCCTTAAAAACTCCTATGGGAGTGGTTTTAGTCTGATTTTCCATAAACAACACATTAGATGATGGCTATAATGGAGGCTTCTCCGTTTGTACCCATGCATCTAATGTAAGAACATTCACTTTTGCACCTGTATCAATCAATATGTTGCTTAGTAACCATCCATCCACAACAACATTCAAAGTAATTTCCTTGTCATAGTCAATGCTATCAGGATGAATATTTGCATGTAGGATTTTCTGTTCATTCTCAGTGCTTACGCGCAGGGTATTCCCCTTCAACCAATTTCCTAGTAATAGAATAATATTCTCTTGGCGCAACATGTCACAAACCTTTCTGATATCATCAATGTTAGAGGAGAATTTTTTTGCTTCTTTCTTCTACTCCATCTTCCTTAACTACTCCTTTAAACACTGTACCTCACCTTGAAGATTCCTCAAGACCTCCATGGTCTCTTGATAGACTTCCTACTGATGAGCAGGATCTAGGTACCTTACATGCAAAACCTCCTCCTTGGTGAGCGTAGGCTTCTGTTGCAATGCCTCTCTTATGCACACCGCTTCAGCTTGTGTAGTAATCTTCATTGTTAATGCCTCAGGTTTTGATGCTATCTTGGGCATCCAATGATCTTCTACCATGCGCTAGATTCTAACCATCCTTGCACATTTGTTTTCTTGCTTATGCTGCTTACTCAGATGGTCATATAAGTTTGGGCACTCCTCATAGCTATGGTTCTTTCTACAGAAATAACATGCAATATTTTGGGGAAAGTCATGTTTATAGTGGTCAGGAGATCCACACGTATAACATGTTCCATGAGGGAACTCACCTCTTCCTCCACCACGGTATCCACATCGTCTTCCATGACCTCCTTCAAAATGCCCCTCATTCCTGTCAAAGTGATTTTGATTATGATCTCGATCCTAGTGCTCATTCTTACCCTTAGAATTATCCGTTATGCTTGTCTGTCGCACCCCAATGTCTATAGCATCATGGATTTGACCAATCAACCTACCATCTTTAATATCATGGGTCATGGACCAGAAAATTTCACAGTAACAAGATGCATTCTTCCTTATCACTCGTTGTAACAAGGTATAGTGACTAACATGATGATTCAAATGATAGATCTCACAGTCCAACAGTAATGAGTGTATAGATCTGCAAGGGAAACTATCCTTGGTGTGACCTTTCACTTCACAATCCGTACACCAAATCCTTGAGCGCGTTTCATGGGATGAATTTGTTGATAGCTTCTCTAACTATTGTGCCATAGCTACAATCTGTGCCTCTAATAATGGACTAACGCAAGTGTCAATGCTCCCATCTGACTCAACACACAAAGCTACTTCTAGTGCTTCTTGCAAATCAGTGTATGTCTTATGTGACATTGCTCTTTTGAATGGTGTAATCAATCCACCAATGAACCATTGTGCATGCTGGCTTACGTGAATATAATAAGAAATCTTAGATATAAGAGTTCTAAAATGGGTATCATACTCATGTACACTCTCAGTAGTGCCTTGCTTGATATCCTTAAGCACACTTATACTCTTTTGCTCAAATTTTGGGATGTAGAACTCTTCCAAGAAATCATCCTTAAATGTTGCATAATCCACACAAATTTGATCAGGGTCAAACTTCCTATACACACTGTGTGTGCGTCCTTGTAATGTAGTAGAAAATTAACATTCCTTGAGCTATAAAGTTGTGATCCATTTTGTGTGCCACAATATTTTTCACATGTGCACATGCTCAATAACATCCTCTATGCCTCTATACTCCAGAAGATGAAGATACTTCTCCATATAAATATTATGGGGTTGGTGTAGACCTTGCCCACCTGATCCAAAACCTCCTATATTTCTCCTACCTTCAAAACCACTAGATCCACCAGAACTAGAACCATCTATACCTTATGATCCTCCTCATGTAGCTAGAATAGGACCTGTAGATGTACTCCCCTGTGCTTTGATAGTAGTACTATATTTAACCCCTATAGTCTGTGAAGTAGTTCCACTTCTAGAGGTGAATCCAACATTCAATGTGCTCATGTTCTTTACGGAGGATGCACCTAAAAACACACCTCCAAATAAAAATGAAGCCGTATGCCTTGTCATTAATATACTTACTCTCTTACTTCTTAAACTTGCTTACTGATTACTTGTCGTACTAGATACTGGAAAACCAAGCGCAAGGGCTAGGTCACTAGGTGGATTAAGATGCGTGCCCATGGCCCAGGTAGTCTCTGCTGGCACACTTCTATGTGAGGCCAAGGGGGGATCCGTGTCATGCTTTTCAAGATGGGGGAGTTTTTGATGCTCTAGCTCCATGTCTTTTATGCGAGCTTTAAATGATTCAAGAGCCATCTCTCTCGTCAATGCCATACCTTCTGTAACAGAACACTACTTCTCTATCTCTCTCTCGCATGGCTCATTATACTTAAGTTACCTCTCCTCTCTCTACCTTTCTGCCACTAGGTTTGCCATCTTTCACCGAACCTATTCCTGCCATTGCGTGTGGTGAGGTTTAATTATCCATCAGTTTACTCTCCAGGTTCAAAGTTACCATCAAGATCTTGATCACCGGTGGAATACCTTTTAGATATGTTCCTCTAGGATACCGCAAAAATTGGAATTCAGCTACCTCTAGGCAAGAATACGTTAAAATTGAATAATCTAGAATATAACTGTTTAGAACACCACAAAACCACGTATCCACAACACGAGTCTAGATCAAATCAACATCATAAAGGGCTTGAAATTCTTCTTGTGTCCAAACAAGTACGCGATACCTCTAATTCCGCTTAGATGCATAAGCAATCAACCACTCATATACTTCTACTAGAAAGATGGTGAAAAATATCTCATATAAACTGTTATACAGGTTATGTTCCACCCATATGCATGCGTAATCTTCCTCCAGATCATGTATCCACTCTTCAATACTTGCTAGAGTTAACTGGTACATCTTCATCACAAACCATCCTAAAAACATCTGAAAAAGAGGTCCTGGCAATGGAACCAATGATGCATCCTAGAATTCACCAGATAACAGCCTAATCATGCTGACACATCACTCAGCCTAGATTGTGCTCTCACCTGAAGTGAGTAAAGGTACCAGGTCCCTCTTTAGGGTTGATGTACCAAAACACTAACATGATGAAGACTTAAAGAATATATATCCATAACTAATACATCATTACACAGACTATGACAGATCTAGATCTAGGGAAGATTAGGTTTAAACAATGATCATGATAGAAATAAGAACATGCACTACCCAATTGCACACAAGAATAACATTTAGGTTCAGTTAATATCTTCCATCATTTAACTATCACAATAACACAAAATATCCTTACAATATTGGAAATCTATGTCGTTGCGCGCATGGTTCTGATACGGTAATCCAGAAAACATGCACACTATTTCATCTATCTCTCTATATCCCTCTCTCTTACTACCAAGTAATTCATTACATATATATAGGGTGGGGACTTTCCCTTCACCACTTATCTATTAAAAAAATAGGTTGCATGCTTTTAATATCCACACACCATTTTCATGCATAGCCACACATGCGAGTGTGTTATCTATAGACTACTGATAGTTAACTGAGGTGACAATCCTATTCTTAGATTATCTCCATGCAAAAGTGCTCTGAATCTAATTCTCTAGAAATAGACAATGCGTGGTGCGCATGTCTCTGCACTGTTGGTGTGTTCTACACACCATCTTCTAAAAATAGATCTTCTTGCCCAAAAATGGCCAAGTCCTGAATTTTGAACTTCTGTTCCATGCGTGAGTTCTCTATTCATTCGTGCCCTTAGACCTGGCCTATTTTCCTGTGCGGACTTATTGTGTAATTTCTATCAACTGTTCTCTGATCAACACTTGTCCAGCTTCAATTAGGGGAACACTTAATTTTCTTCTGATTTTCCAACATTTTCATTGGAAAATGATCCTAGTGAACATGGTGTTTCAGTGTTGAATGATATTGATTTGGACGAGGAGTATCTTAAGATTGAAATCAGATTTCAGGCCCACGGAACTTTTAATCCCCAAGATATGATTCATGTGGCAAGGAAGCCTTCTCTAATAAGAGTGGATAAATCAAGAACACCTTCTCCAGTAAATACTGGCACTACCTTAACTGATGACTAAACAACTATTTTTTCAGTTGATGGTTGATAATACTTAATCCAATATTGATATTATTTTGAAAGAGGTTGTAGAATTAAAATTGTGGGAGTTTAGGGCTAAAGTTCCGATTAAAGAAATAAATTCACGATATAAAAAGCACAACCAAAGACATATATTGTATTCTTCACATTAGAACAAGCCAAGAAAGATTGATATTTTGTTGAATCAGGTTATGTTTGGTTCTGTATCATTTGAAATTACTTATGATGATGAAGTGTTGAGTATTATGTTGAACAAAATTGAGAATTTAAATGTAGAAGCACAAACCTACTACAATATGTGGTCGAGAGACAAGGGCCTTGTAGTTATTGCAAATGAGATAAGACATTGGTAAGTCTTAGTAAATTTTCAAGTATTATTTTCAGTTTTTGAAATTTTACTAATAGTTTTTCTCTTTTGAAATGCAGTCAAAGTTCAAAAATTTGAAAAATGAGGCTAGTGTGTTTGATTTTCATTTACAAAGTGCCATGAAAATTTTAACTACATCAAGTGAATTGAAACATAAGCTTGTTATCTTAAACAAACATAATAATACCTTGAGAAGAATAATAAAGGCAAATGGAATGGATCCAGAGATACTATTGAAGAAGCAAACAAAATAGGATCCAACATTACTATCTATTGGTGATGTGGAAAATCTAGAAAATGAGATTCTCTCAAATATTGAAGCTTCTACAAAGGATATGGTTCAATCAGGTGTTGTAAAAGAAAGTTCTTTAATGTAGGAGAAAGAATCACATAGAGGAGAATTTTGTCAAGGATGAGGCTACAAAAAACATTGTGAAATTCTAATTGTTGTTGTAGAATATTTTTGTAAAACTGTTTCAAATTGTATGACAATATTGAAAGTTTCAAACTTCAATTGATGTGGATTGTGGCGTTTTACTTTTACTTTTGTTATATTGTGCAGAATCTATTCAAATTGATTCTGAATGTGACTGTTATTCTCAATTACATTTGATATAACTATTACATAGTACATTACTGATTATTATCATTTTCAAATAATTTGTGGACAAAAAAGTGAACTACAAGTAGCATTTATATTTCAAAGAACAAACACTAAAATTATCTAAAAACTATTGGCTACTAAAAAAATTATATGGTGTTTTATATATACTATATTCATGTGTAAGACTGAAAAACAGTAAAAATTATCCAATAAAGGAAATATATATTATTCATTTTAAAGACAACGGAATAATAAGTATGACACATTTAAAAAATATAAACAGTAAACACATTACAACATTGAAAATATTATTAAAAAAGGAACAAGTGTATAATAAAAATAACAATATACATAACAATAATCTGAATCCTGATATGAAAATTTCTTTCTAGAATAAAAATGTACAACATTCTTCTTTATTCAATATCGGCTAGATCAAACGCAAAATTATCTTGAAAAATTTTCTACCCAATCATTTTATCTAATCTTTTGCTGCGATTTTCAGTCACAGTTTCATTGTTATATGCAGTCCATGTATTAGTATTACTGATCCCTCTCCTTTCTGTAAGAGAATTCCATACAACCATTACCCATTCATAAGGAAAGGTATCCACATCATATCATGCAACATACAATCTCAGGTAGGTATCAAGATTTTTATCAAGCCTATTATGATATTTTGATTTTATAAATGTTAATGCGCTGAAAAATCTTTCGTCTTCAATTGATCCTAATATCATTATTTGGCACAGTTCATACAATTGGAAATACTCACTTATTCTTTCATAAAGGATGGAACTAGGATAATGTTTTTTTCCATAAAAGCATAATTGCTCCCTTCTCTGTTGGCTTTTCCAGTAATTCAAATTGTTCCTTCATTACCTGGCGAAAATCAACTGATTGCAATGCAAGAGTTTCCTTTTGAAGAATACCATTAATCTAAAATCAATTATATTCAACTGGTTGTCTTAAATGTTTAAATGAATCAGCTACAACACCTCCTATAGGATTGCAAAAGTTAGCATTAGCAACTTCCATGGCTTCAAGAAGCTCTCCTTTATTAAAATGATCTCTGATCTCAAGGGATAAACATTGTGATATTTTATAAATTTGTTTTCTTGTTTAGATATAATAGCATCATATAAAATACATGTATTAGGCACTTCTTCAAGCTTTGCTCTAGCAATATCCACTCATTTTTCAAATGTGCGCATTTTTATCTCCTTCCCATTCACAAAGATACAAAGATGACCACACATATTGAATATGAAGTAGTTGTTAGGATCTTTCAAATATGTTAGAGCTTGTCAGTGACTGAATACATGTCCTTTAAAGTATTCATCATAGTTACATAACATATCTAGTGTTTAACATACATGTTTTCTTCAATCTAATGAAGTCAACTCTATAGATGAATCTCTCCTTAAGCATGTTTTGTTAAGGAATTGATTTAATTCAACATGGGTAGAATCTTGCAAAGTGTTAAACAATGTTTCCAAACCTGTTAAGGTGGTAAATACATATCTTTTGCCTTATCAACATGCATACAATACTTAAACATGAAACCAGTCTAACGATGGATATTCATAAAAAAATGTGTACGTGCAGGGTCAAACATAGAAATGCATCTTGTATCAATGTATTTAAAGAATTTTTTTACCATATTTCACTCCAATTAAAAAAATTCTAAAACTCTAGAAATCTATTTAGGACTGCTTGGCATATACAGTATGCAATTCACATGGATAATCTCTTCAAATTTCTACAACATTTTCAAATGTGCTAACTATCATTGTATGCAAGATTCATCCTATGAGATCCATGTAATGAATAGGAATCATAGTAAGGCAGAAACTAATTTTTGTAGGACACACACATAGACCCATTCTATGCAACCTTGCATTAGTGATGCACCATCAAGCACCAACACATAATCAACTTTTTCAGCTATTGAATAATCATCCATTCCAACTATTTCCTTCAAATTAGATATAACTAATTTGTAAAGATTTTTAGCATTGTAGTTTTCCATCATTTTATGAACAACTAGAAGATGAGGTTTCCTTGTGTGGTTCTCAAAAATATAAACATGCATGCAAACCCAAGATTTGTTGTCAACAGTGTTGTAACCACATCAATAAAAAGGGAGATAAAACTTGCATTCTTGAACTTTCTCTTTCAAGATCCTCTTGTTTAATCATTGCAAGACATTTTTCTATTTCCCAAGCACTGCTTATCTGACCAATGTGAATTGTGGAAGGTTAGGAAACCCATTGAAGCTTGAACATAATTTCTTAAATTCTAAAAAATCTGAAATTGGTCTTATCATTTTAAGAATGAAGAATATGGTTGAAAATTCCTTGGGAGTATTTGGAATGACCTTCAGATTGGTCATTTACCAACTGTTCCAAATTTTGTATTGATGGTTCCTCCTTTCTCTTGAAGTTTTTGACAACTGTTTTCATGACTCATCAGTCGATTACTCCATATTTTACATGCATGGCACTCTTTGCAAATTTTCCATCTATGAAGTCTTCGGTTATTTTTCCATCATTGTTCCTTGACTGTCACATATAATTTTCCACAATGTTTCTCAGATTAGTGTTTAATCAAAAAGCTACATTCTATGTTCTTTATCCAAATTTCCAACTATAAATAGTACATATACATTATTTAGGAGTATCACTACCATTTTATGGACTGATACAAGTTCAATGAATGGATATTTTTCTTCCCAGATCTACTTAAAATGACCTTCCAATTGTCCATGATGCAAGTTATTCATTCACTAACACAAATTTTTTTGAAAGAGTTCACTGAGGATGTATAATCTTCTACTAGAATCTTTTGATTCAAACATTCATCTATCACAGACATTTGGCATTCAGGATTTTCTTCAAAGATTGATGGCATGTTCACTCATCAATAATATCTTCATCTATTAAAAGTTGCATGACTTAACAAATAGTTCTTAGATGGTTTATGGTTTGAAGTTCCACTACATTTCAACATGAATCAAATCTAATCATAAGGGAGTTTAAAAACATGAATGTTCAAAATAAAAGAAGCCTATTCCTTTGGGGATGTTAGGAAGAATGATTGAGATGGTAGAGAGAAGGAATTAAACTGTACCCAACCACCTTATGGGAATGCATTTGATTCATATCATTACAACGGTAGGTGACCAATACCCATGCAAATGTTTCAAGTGGAAGCAACTAGGAGTTTCGATTTTTTTGGTAGAGCAAAAACTTGTTATCCCTTTTCTTTTTTAAACTTAAACCTTTCCAATGATAGTTAGATAGAGAACATTAATCTAGTCCAAGAAATTCCAACCTTGTACAATGAATCCGAACTCCCTGTGAAAATCAAGATCTAACAGGCCATCTGAAGAATCTTGTAAATGCAACCAAAAGCATACTGGCTGCTTCCTGTCAGTAGCATCAAACCATGTTAACAGCTGACATCCTGAAGTACGCCTTGGTGCAATATGGTATGTCAAAATAGTACTTACATAAGTGCCATACTACTATCCATGTTTAGTCGAGCATGTCTGATCGTGCGCCTTAGACGATGGGCATCATGCAGAAATGTACCGACATCCTTAAGTCATGTAAAATTTACCTCACCATGGGTAACATCCATTTTGAATGTCAACTGGTAGCATACATGTCATGCTTACCGATACGTTACATGCTCCATGGGTGCATCCATTCGTGTCAAGCACCTTCTGTGTGTGTCTAAGATGGTTAGCATGCAACATGGGCTATCCATGTTTTAGTGTCTGAACTACCTTTTATTATGGCTGAATTCTGCAGCCATGTACATCATTTTCAGTAGTCATACACCTTCTGTCATGCTACCGAATACCTGATTGCCATGGGTAATACCAATTGGTAGGGTCCTTATGATGCTTCTCAGCATGATGTAGACTCTTCCAGTTTAAATATGCTACCTGACAAGGATTAGTTAACTTGGGATAAATACATGTAAAAGGTTGAATGGAAATATATGGCAACTGGCTAAAAGTCCTCGAATTGTCAAATATGATTATGAAAGCGTATAAGGAAATGATTTGATACATGAGTTCTAAATTTACATAAGGGGAGGTTCAAAGTTCAATTGTGTAGAACAATAGGAGTTAATGATCATGATAGCTGTGGAAGTTAAATACAGGTCATGATATAAGATAATATTAACAAGGTATGAGCATATGTAATATATGTATATACCTCATAGTGTAAGCAACATCTGAGGCATATTTTAACTTTTAGAAGGATGTAATTAGATTAAGTGATAACAAAGTTGCCTATTATGAGAAGGAACACTTTAGAATAAGGATGAAAATGACCATTAATATTGATGAGTACATAGAAATTTTCCAAGGTGGTGAACATCCTACTCATAGGAACATGTATAATTTTTGCCAAGGTTTATGAAAAATTTCGATCAATTTTTGAATATATGTGGAAGTTATGGCGAATCTTACTAAAATTAGTTCCCTGAAAATTTCTTTTATGAGACCTTATATCTTTATTTTAACCCAAGAAGGAAAATATGAAGAAGTTTGATTCATCTATGATAAATCATTAGAAGCAATTCAATTTCCACGAGTCCAATGATACGAGGAGGGTGGAAGTTTAATTTCAGCAACTTAGAATTATTATTTTTGGAGTAAACTTTTCACCGTAAATATGGAAATATGTCATTAGCACTTATCATACATCCCTGAAAATGGGTTGTTCTCTATCTACAAGCAAATTAGGGTTTTGTCATTAATCCCGTTTAAGAACCTGATTTTGTGCTTCACCATCTCTTAATTGTTATGTGAAGTGTTTAAATGTTTCATGGTAATTCAATTGATATAATGTTTCACTAATACCAATTCAAGGATCCATTGTCTACTATGAAACCCTTCTTCAAGTCCTCAGATTATAGATGCAAAATTTTATCCCTAGGATTTATAGTGTATTGAGTTTAGTCATGTCAAGAGTTTTACACTAACTTTCGAATGATTCGCTTTAAATTAATTCTTGAAAATTGAAAGTGAATTATAAATATTTTATAAATCTTGACAATGAATACTTGAAAACAATATTTCACAGAGAATCTTTACACAGAAACAAGAATGTGCTTGTGTATTTTATTAATATCAAAATCAAGCATTACAAACAAATGAGAGAGCTGCAATATTTATAGATATTGGACAACTTCTATCTCATCCACAATATATGGAAACAAATCACCTAATCTGAGAAAATATGCAGAAATAACATATTGCCCCTAACTGCCCCTATTTCCCCTCATGGAAATCATCTGGGAACAAAATATGCAAGATAGAACATGATCCCACAAACATTGGGATGAGAACACTATCACTTATTTAACTAACAACTAAGGATAACTAATATCTATTGACATAAGTTTAAAGTGTTTAAATTAAATACTTTTAACTTATTACATTTATTCAAATATCAACTAATGATGAATTAAGCTAAGTTTTATTCCTAACATTCCCCCCCCTTAATTTAGCATGGTCTCAAGTGAACAAGAGAGAAATTATCTAAAACCCTCAAATTTACCTCGAGCAAGTGACTTTGTGAAGACATTTACACGTTGCATATCTATTGGGAAATATTGGAGTTGGATGTTTTTGTTCTAAACATGTTCACAAATGAAATGTACTTGCACCTCAATGTGTTTTGTGCACTCATGAAAAACTAGATTCCGAACAAGTTTTACTACTCCTTCGTTATCAATATGTAGGATAGTTGGATCTTTTTGTGGTATTCCCAATCCTTTCAGTATACGTCAGAGCCATATCGCTTCACAAACAGCTCCACCTACTTGCTTGATATTTTGATTCTGTGGAGGACCTTGAAACACAAGTCTTCTTCTTACTCTCCCATGATATTGATTCTAAATTTCAAAAAGAATACAAATCCTAAAGTGGATTTCCTATCATCTATGTTTCCTGCATGATCTGAATCTGAATATCTTGTCAAGAAGAAGTTATTATTCTTCTTGTATTCTAGGCCATAGTCCATAGTTCCTCTGATGTACCTCAGTATCCACTTTGCTTCTTTCCAGTGAGAAACCCTTGGTTCTTGCATGAACTGTGAAAGATAGCTGACTGCATAGCTGATATCTGGCCTAGTGTAAGTCAAGTAGATGAGACTCCCGATCAACTGTCGATAGAGGGTTGACATTTACTTGTGGTGATGGATATATTCAAGATAGTTGAAGTCTTGTCTCCATAGGTGTGGAAAATGGCTTACAATCCATCATATTGAATTTATCAAGTGTTGTCTTAGTGTATTTCAATTTTGACACAAAGGATATTAGTTTATCTTTGCCAAATTCAAGTCCAAGACAATAATGTAGAAGCCTGAGATTGGTCATGTTGAATGATCGTGCTAGATCTTTCTTTGTTGACTCAATCATCCTCACTGAACCTCTAGAGATGAATAGATCATCGAAATATACTACAATGATCACTATCTCCCCCCACCCTTTCTTTTTGAGATAGAGATTAGGATCATATGGACTCCTATTGAATCCATGTTGAATGAGATGCTCATCAATAATTTTGTACATGTACCATGCCCTGGGAGACTGATTTAGACCATATAGTGATTTTATGAGTTTACATACCTTTTCCTCTTTACCTGGTATGAAAAAACCTTTTGGTTGAGTCATGTAAAATTCTTCTTGTAAATCACCATTAAGAAAGGCACTTTTCACATCCATTTGGTGTATTTTCCAACCAAATTGTGTAGCTAGAGAAAATATTAACCTGGAATGTTTTTATCTTAGTTGTGGGAGCAAAAGTCTCCTCATAATCAATGGCTTATTTTTGAGCATATCCCTTAGAAACTAGTCTAGCCTTATGTTTATCAATTTTTCCATCTACTTTGTACTTCATTTTGAAGATCCATCTGCATCCAATCTGAATTTTTCCCTAGCGGAAGATCTGTAAGTTTCCATGTATTATTTTTCACAAGTGACTTATATTCTGCATCCATAGTATCTTTCCAAGGTTTAGACTATAGGGCTTCTAAAACTATGTGGACGGCTCAATAGTTTCAACAACTTTACCCATTAAGTACCAAATTGACCTCATTTTGAGCCATACTGTGAGTCCTCATTCCAGTGGTAGATGTGTCGGGGACACTATCCAATTTTGCATCTCTAATCATACTTGTATACCATTTAGGCATACTTTTTGTGTTACATGTGGGAGGTTGAATTTCATTATCTTCCCCATCATCATTGTCGTCATCAAAGTGATTACCATCCTCTTTTTTCACTGTAGGGATGATTTTTTCATAATGTGAGTGTATGGAAGGAGCATCTACTTCTTTCTTCTCAAAGAACTCAACATCCCAACTAGTGTATACCCTCCTTGTTTTTGGATCCATAAGTCTGTGGCCAAGTGCTTCATCACTGTATCCCAAGAAGATAAGTTTTTCTGATTTTATATCAAGCTTAGTTCGTTGTTTCTTAGGAATGTGCATACTTGATTTACATCCAAAAACTCTAAGGTGTGAAATAAATGGCTTATGCCCTGACCATGCTTCCCGTGGTGTTACTCCATCAAGAGTTGCAGTGGGAAATCTATTTAGTAAATAGACTGTCGTTTTAGCTGCTTTGGCCCAAAATGTTTTTGATAAACCTACATCATCAATCATACATCGTACCATATCCATGATAGTGCGATTTCACCTTTCAAAAACACCATTTTTTTGTGGTGTGTGAGGAGGATCCATTTGACAATGAATGCCATGTGTTTTCAAAAAATCATTGAACTCATTGCTGGTGTATTGTCCCCCTCGATCTGAGCGGAGTGTTTTTATTTTCCTACCAAAATCTGTTTCAACAAGAGCTTTAAACTTCTTGAAAGTTTCAAAAGATTGGTCTTTTGTAGAAAGACAATATATCCTCATTTTTCTTGAAAAATGATCAACAAAGAGCATGAAATATTGAAACCCAGAGCGGCTAGGTCTCATTGGTTCGCACAAATCGGTATGCACCAAGTCAAGTTTTACCTTAGCCCGAAATGTTCTATGTTTGAATGGTGCTCTATTTTGTTTTCCTACCAAACAATGCTGAGATTTATCTGTACACTTTTTTAGAGGTGGTAAAACCCTAACCATGTCATATCAACGAAGTGTGTCAAGATAGCCAAAACTTACATGTACAAGTCTTCAATGCCATAGTTGAGATGATGATGTATCCTTGGCTACAAGTGCTTGATCATTTCATTGAACAAAATCCAACTAAAACATTCTTCCCACATTCGAAGCTTTTGCAACAATTTTCGAGCTTCGTGACTTATCTCGAATCAAGCACATCTTTTTACCGCCTTTACAATCAAAGTCAATTTTGAGATTGTGATCTAACAATTGACTCATGGATAATAGATTTTTTGTTAAACTAGGGACATATAGAACATCTGTAATTTTACAATTATGATGCCCAAGTGGTAGTGAAATGGAACCAATTTCTTCAACACTGTATGATGTATCATCACCCAAAGAGACATGATTTTTGGTGGGTGTTTTACTCATTGTGAAGAACCAATATTTCTTTCCTATCATGTGTCGAGTTACACTGGAGTTGGCATACCAAATTTGATTTGTAGAATTGGATACTTCATTTGACTGTAAAAAATATAGGAATTCATCATCATCAAATTGATCTTCCTATTTGGCTACATTTCCTTGTTGAGTTGGTTTCTTCTTCCACTTATTATTTTGTCCCAGTTTTCTCTGTTGTTGACGAGATTTTTTTTTTGGTAATTAATCTTTTTACCACTTGATGATCCTTGTTGGAATGTGTTGTACCAATAATTCTTTAACTCATGTCCTTTTTGACCACAAATAAGACATTTTTGTTGGTCATTTTGGCCTTGTTGATTATTACCTTGCTTCTGAGGCTGTTAACTTAGCCTGTTTTTTGCCTTTTTGATTAGAAGCAAGTGTCTGCTCTTCAATTTCGGTAGTTGAGTAAATAGTTTCCTCTTGTTGTAGCATATTCACTAACTCGTCAAAAGTTTTTGTTTAACCAGTTATGTTTAACACAGTCACAAAAATCCTATAAGAAGGAGGAAGAGCTCTCAATACTATAGGCATGAGTGATTTATCAGTTACTTCTTCTTCCAAAGCTTGAAGTGATGCACACAAAGTTGCTACTCTTCTAAAAAATATTTCAACTTTTTCAGTTGGTTGCATTTTCAAGTTCAATAGTTGAATCTGGAGATGAAGTATTGTGTTCTTATTTTTTGACTCATATACTATTTTCAACTTGTCCCAAGATTCTTTTACTGTTGTGGTCTCACGAATATGAGGTTGTACCTCATCTGAAACACTAAACAAGATTATTAACTTTGCTTTTTGATTTGCACGATCAAATGTAGCTTGTTGTGTAACATCTGTTGTAGATCTTGTTGATGTAGCATAAACAACGGACCATAGATTTTTAAAATCAAGTTGTGCACGAATTTTTGTTTTCCATGATGGATAATTATCAGAACACAAAAGTTGAGAATCTGGAAAAAAGAATTTTGGTTCCGTAATTGTGGCCATTGTGAAAAGTGATAAATAGTAGAAGAATAAATTGAACACTTTTCCCCCTTAAAGCATGCACACCCCCCCCCCCCCCCCCAAAAAAAAAATATTATATTATTTATTTTTGGATCCTTTTCGGCCGTTTACAATGATTTTTTTGCACTATTGGCCCTGTTACAAATTTGGCTTTGTGGCTGATTTTCAAAAATAAAATGGCTCTCTTGGCCTATTTGAAAATAAAAATAAAAATTTTAGACTCTTTTCTTTTCTTTTTACAAAAATATTTTGGCCGCTTTTTCCTCTGCTCCCGTTCGTATAGGGTTAGATGCTTGGAGACGTCAATTTTAAGATTGATCCAATGCCACAACTCACTGACAGGGTCTAAGAAAACATAGATTAATAGAGGATAAAGGGGGTCTCTTATTTTAGAGACAAACAAAAAACCCCAAAACAATTGCATATAAATTTTGCTTGAATGAAAAACAATATTTTTTTTAATTCAAGAAGTGAGATTCAAACTATAAATTCAAAAAATCACTTCCTGTGCAATTTTTTGCAGTACTTCTTTTGTTGTTGCTGGTGTGTGGAGTATGAGCAGGGGTTGTGTGAAGACATTGGGGTCAACTTTGGATCCTCCTAGCTCAAGCTTCTTATTCTTCCTCCCTCAAACTTCCTACACTCCCTAGCACTCACAGGTTCAGGCTCTTCTAGCCTTGATACCAAATCTTGACAATGAATACTTGAAAATAATATTTGACACAGAAGATTTGCATAGAAACAAGATGGTGCTTGTGTATTTTATTAATATTAAAATCAAGCATTACAGACAAATGAGAGAGCTGTAATATTTATAAATATTGTACAACTTCTATCTCATCCACAATATATGAAAACAAATCATCTAATTTGAGAAAATATGCAGAAATAGCATATTACCCCTAACTGCCTCTATTGCTCCTCATGGAAATCATTTGGGAACAAAATATGCAAGATAAAATATGATCCCACAAAGATTGGGATGAGAACACTATCACTTAGTTAACTAACAACTAAGGATAATTAATACCTATTGACATAAGTTTAAAGTATTTAAATTAAATACTTTAACTTATTACATTTATTCAAATATCAACTAATGATGAATTAAGTTAAGTTTTATTCCTAACAGTATGCATGCTAAATATTTAGCACCATAAATTAGCATATAAATATGTGTGTACACATTTACATTTATATACATATAAACTAGTATATATATCTTAAAAAAATCTATCTAAATTACGTTAAGAGATATCAATCATGAGGCACCTATCTAATTATTTAAGTGTAGTATAAGTATAACGAGAAAAAGTAACAATTAAAAATAATATAATCTAATAAGTATATTATAATAAATGTATCAATATGAAATACATCAATAGATATCAATTTCAAGGTTCTTATGTTTGATATTTTACATACCTCTTTAATCCACAACTTCATTAAATTCTCTATCAATTTCTCGTTGATTTGTGGAAAATGAAACAATTTAGTTACTTTCAGTCTCAAAAATATTTTTTCAAGAAAAAAAATGTTGGAAACACAATGGACTAAGGTGGGGGGGGAGGCGGGGGGTGAATTAGTCATACAAATTTCTCAATTCATTAACCATTCACATACATTCAAAAATTACTTATTTAGTGTATACAATACATTCAAACAACCATAACACATGAGAAGAGGAACATAGACACAAAATATAAGTGGGAAACCCTTGCAGGGGAGAAAACCCACTGAAACTATGCTTATATTACACAAAGTAAAGTGATTTAGTGAAACAACAACTTCACAAGGAGCACCAACCCCTAATTTAGTGAAGAACCAACTCTACAAGGAGGATACAACCCCATACGATGACCAAGCACAAAATTAGCCACCTGGATATGTTTAATCTCTGATTTGTTTCTGCTAAAATGGATGGAGATCACTTATTCAGCTCATAAACCCTAGGTCAAACCCTAGTAGGTCTTCAATCTTGCACAATATTCTTCCTTCTCAACTTGTCTTGTCTCTAATATTTTTTACACATGCTTCCAAACTATCATCAACCTAAAAAACATCTGATAAGCCTTCGAATAATTCCTTCATACCTACAAATAACACTCCTCTAGCTCACACTTTTCCCCCATGCAAGACTAACTCTCAAATGAAGCTCAAACTTCACTTTTATATGCAATTATTCTCTCCAATGCAAAGGAGGTTGGTCCCTTATGATAAATTCAACCCATACACACTTATAATATTCAATTACATCCATTACAACGGTCACATATGACCCAAATAGGCTGGCCTAGCCAAAAACCATTTATCATGCACCAAAGTGTCTAAAAACTCTACCATTGGAATGAGAAAAATCCACTTATACAAAAACCATACTTGGTAAAGCTTCTAAATTCACCATACATGAGTAAAATAACATACCATTACCATAAATGGTCACAAATTTACATTATCCAATCAAATTATTTCATTTAATGAGCCTAGTAGCTCATTTCCTTCACCAAACTGCTGCTAACAACATCCTGAATCTGACTTTGGGCCTTAAGACCCCTCAAGATGAACTCAAATATGGAATTTGGACACTAAATGGAAATTAAATAACTTTTATAACACTTCTAATCAAGTTATAACTCATGAAACAACCTTAGGTTCAAACCACAACTACTTTTTCCTTCACCAAAATAAGCTTCCCAAAAATGAGTTTTCCAAACTTAGCTGACAACCAATATTTTTGATACATTAAATACCTATAAATGAATTCAATAGATGAAAACTTAAACCCTCTTCACTATCTAGGTGATAGAAAGCATCAACTCAACTATTTGATGCTTCAAACAACTCAATACTTCAGCAAGAACAAACATGTCTTGAATTTGTAGCTACGAAATTCTTCACAAACTAACCTGAATTACTGACCAAAACACCTCATCATGAGACAAGAAATATCTCATTGGAAATATATATGAATTAAATTTCCAGAAAATATAATAAATCCTACCAAATCCAAGTGGAAGGCCTTCAACCAATCCAATCTCTACAAAATTGTTTTTATATCTTCTTGGACTCAATAACTGACAACTAGCCCAAGATAGAACATAATTATATATTATTTTTAAGCCATAAAAAACCTTCACCAAGCTTGATCATATCATAATCAACATCTTACCTCATGTAGCCATTTGCACCCTACCAGAATGAGCATCTTCCAAACATGACCCTTAAAGAATAGGTCATAAATTTTGCATAACATGTCCAAACCTCAAGTTTGATACACCATTAGAAAGGTATTTAAATAATATTCACAAAAAACTTGAATGGATCCCTAACTACCCCTATAGATCCTGCAATATCAATTTTACTGACAGTTGATCCAAACCGCCCCAAAAACCAGTCTTCACATATAGGGCACAATTTACACTTTTTCACTGCTAACATGACATAAAACATTTATTTACTTCTATAAAAACTCATGGGATTTCATAAATGGAAATTTATACTTTACCTCATTTGAGAAACTTCTCCTTAAAATGGAACTCTTCAGAAACAAGCAATTTCAGGTGGGGCCCACATATGGCCACAAGCTCTAACATACTGTTAGTGCAGAATCACAGCACCCCCAAATGGCCTTGTTGTGAGATGGGTCATTCGGTGTGATTGCACAACATGAGACCATATCTCAAGTTGTGGGACTAGCAAAACTTGAGATGGACCTCCAGAGAAATCCGGTTCTTGCTTCCTAATTTACTTGCCAAAAGCTACTCCAGTGCAGGTATAATCTAACTAATCCTAATCTAATCATAGAGAGAGAGAGAGAGAGAGAGAGAGAGAGAGAGAGAGAGAGAGAGAGTACAATAAGCGGTGATACACCAGAAAAGGAAGTGTGAGATATTCTACTGAGGGAGGATGAAACAGAGGAAAAAGGGAGATGGGAAGGTCAGACAGGAGTGACACAAACCTAAATCCAAATTCATGATCAAAACTCCATTAAACACAACACCCTGCACATGCAAATGTGAAATACATGCACATGGAAGAAATTTGAAAGGGAGAGGCATGAGAAACAACAAAATAATGTAAACGGTTGAAGAAACACCACAAAACACATTTCTATTGCTCTTAAAGGGTGCACAGACCATTACATTTTTGCTCAGAGGCAAAAATCCGCTTGCCAGGCATAGGAGAAGGTTTTTACTCAAATGGAGTCAAAGAATTTTTTTTGACAAAGTTTCCCTATGCCCAGAATGTCTCTCTTTACTTCTCAAATGAGAAGTGTTACAATATATAGAAGTTTAGAATGATGAAAAAAACAAAGAGAAAGGAGGAAAATGGACCTTGTTTTGAGAATTCAACCACCCACCATTAATGCCCTGCAAATCCACCTATAATCTGTCAAATCTACCTCTCCGTATCTACTTTGGCGTGTTAGAGAAGGAAGAATAGTGAATCAAATCAAATCAGATCTAGTAGTTGAAGCAATCGGATTCTGTATTAATGTCTTGAAAGATGCTTTCCATTTTTTTCCCACCTAACTTCATCAAAATTAAAATTTCAGACTCCCATGGTAGAGACAAGGTCAAGACCTTTCCAACGGTGTCAAATTTGTTGAATTTCGGGCACTGGGTCGAAAGATATGTCCATTTGAATATTTGAGTTGGGTCCATACAAAAATGGTGAAAAATAGTTAGTAGAATGGGTCAGCGGGCCCAAAACTCACTTTGTGCCTCTTGGCACCAAAAAATGCAAAATGCAAAATTTACCCCACAGCTCGGCAATTCACCTTTGGCAAAAAAATCATTTTCGGTCCTGACAGTCTGCTTTTTTCCATTTGGGCAAAAATTCACTCCAAGGCCCACCGACCTGCATGCAATTGAGGCTTGACACGTGGCTCTTCTAGGCGTCAGCGGAGGTGCCGCTCATTTTTCACTCTACGCCTTCTTGGGGAAAATTTTGTAAATTGCCTCCGACAGCCCGCCATCCCGCCTTGAATTTTCAACATGACCATGTGTTTTTTTGTGGGCCTTAGGTATTTTTCTTCATTTGGATTTAATATCTCCCACGGGCTTGTGGGCCCAAAATTCACTTTGCGCCCCATTTGCAAAAAGTGCAAAAGTTACAAAACTCCCAGCAGACCTGCCAGCCTGAAATTTACTTGGGAAAATTTCCCTCTTCGGGCCCGCCGGCCCGCATTTTCCATTTGGGTGAAAAGTCTCAATATCTCTCGCTACCCCACCTCTCCACATTGGCAAAAACCCTTAAAAACTCCTGCCGGTTCGCTTTTGGACAAAAATACCTTTCAATGCCCGTCGGCTCATAACTTGCAAAATATAAGGAGTTAGAAGGACTTCTTTATATTTTTTGAAAGGGGAAGAAAATTCCTATCTGATGGAAATGTTTTTAGGAAACCTTAAGTGCTTAGAATATCTAAAAAATTGGATTGAAGCACTAAAGGAGGGAAAATGGGTGCAGTTAACCAAAAATAAGCATGAGCTTATTTTGGATAACACATACCTTTATGGAAATTTGGAAGATTCCTATACAAAATAAAATCATCAATTTTGAGGAACCAATAAAAAACTAGGCGGATACAAACACTTTTCTCCAAGTTGCTCCTAGTTAGGGTTTTAAACCACTTTACCTTCTTAACAATTGTTCATAAAAATGTGAGAATAAAACCACCTCATTATTTTTGTAAAAGACTCATAAGTGACCTAAGAATATGTGTCAAATATCTCAGGTCCCCATGCAGATCATATAGTTCACCACTAGCATCATAAGGTCCACTTTTGCTATAAAAAACACACTGTTACTTACCCAGTTTCACTAAAACTTGCATATCTTCAAAAATATTCTTCAGAATGACCTAGAATTTGTCATGAAGCACCATGAAAACATGATCTAATTGTCTATTCTCACCATATATCTCAGATATGTCACAAACTCTCTCGCCACAGTGAATTATCTTTTCTTACTTGTTTGTTTCCCAAAGACCCTGTAAATGCATCATACCACTTAATACAGATATGAAACTCACCATACACATTAGAAACAATTCCACCATGTTGTTACCATGCTAGGAAAAAAATGATTGGGTCCAAATATCATACCTCCTTACCATTTTGCATGTTACATGGCTAGAAACAAGCGTGGAATAACCTGACTCAATGCATACAACTGATGAAATGACCACTCTGACTCAATGTAGACTCATAGACACCTGAAACACACCTCATGGACCATGTATGCCATCATGAAAACCTCCAACCAACTCTAGAAAGCTCAAATAATGACTTAGCTCAATTAATCATGCACCAAGATTACACTGAACTTCACTTAACCATATGAACTTCATACTTGACACTTGAACAACATCATAGGGAGACACACATGACACCATGACACCTTTTTCCATTAAGGAGGTTGACATCAATGACAACACTAACCCCTAATGGCCAACAAAAAAGACCCAAACATTACTACATGGACTAGGTATTATTTTTTTTGATTGATTACTCCAAGAAAAAAGAAACAAAATTAATTAAGTGACAGTCCAATAGATTTCAAATTTATGAATGAACTATCATATGACGGTCAAATGAACGTCAAATTTAATGTTGAGAATAAAAGTGAACAATGCACTTGATTAAAACCTTTCCTGCCATTGTAGGACACCTCTTGACATAATTAAGCATCATAAATTTATAAAACAATATAAGAAAAGTACTTAATTAAATATGTAAGAGAAGGACTGTACATTATTATGTGTGCATTTTCCTTTAAAATGTCGTCAATTTAAAGTTGTTTACAACTTGTAATTTTAAAATTATATGCCATTCATAATCAAATTTGAATTTGAACAACTACCTTGAATGATTATGAAGTTTGTTATGCAAAGGTCCTCGACATATATTATCACTTGCAAATTAACATGCCAAGCATGTTCACATGCATAAGATCTTTATGTAATCTCCTTAATTTTACATGTTTTAACTCCCATGCTCTTGAAATCTACAAAACTGAAATAAATAAGGTTTTAAGTTAAGGGGATAGGAATATAGTTGATTGTAACTGGTACACACAATATGTTTTGACTCTCATGCTCTTGAAATCTACAAAACTGAAATGAATAAGGTTAAAGTTAAGGGGCTAGGAACACAAACTCTTCAACTCCCTGTGGTTTGGAGTTGAAAATTTATGGCTATAATTTTTAGCAACACTTGTTGGGATTCAACTCCCTAACCTCTCTGTTTCGACTATAGAGCTCTTACCGTTCCACATGTGTGATTCACATGAAACCATATCGATGGTGGTTTGATTTAAAGTGTAACATGTGAACAATTAACTAAAATAATTTGTTGTTTAGGGGAGAGGACCCCATAATTGTGCTGGTACCAATAATTGTACATTGATTTTCATTATTGGTTGTTGAAAAAATGACTAATAGTTGTTCACTATTTGATTAATGACACTTTTTAAGAGCCAATGACAATGTGACACATAGGGCGCTCGGTCATTGGTACCTCTTTCAAATGCTTTATATTATTATTTTTCATTTTAAATCAATTCAAAAACTAATTTTCCCTCCAAATAAACACGTGAAACGAAAATGCTGATGTGGCATGATGATACGCTATACGATGATATAATTTTTTTATGTTGACGAGACCCCTACATATATCTACGTGCCCTTAAAGTTAAGGTGCACGGTTATGGGGTCCTCTCCCCTATGTGGGCAAAGGTTCAGGCAACGTTTGTGGATAAGACTCACTAGAATAAACCGCTGGTAGTTCTTATAAAAAAGAAGCCCCTTCTAATATGTTAGAGTTCTTAAAGATAACATAAATATCGATAAGAAATATTATATAACTGAACTAGCTTTAGTGAGGTAGACGAACACAATGCTTGCTAAGAGTTAAACGAGCAACTCAATTATACTTGATTATCAAATGAACTTAATCACTTTCCTATTTATAAACAACATGAATTCAAATTTTAGTGAGATCCACGTACATACTAGACTTTTAATAGTTAGAAATAAGAAAGATGAGAAGGGTCAGATGAGCCTATCCATTGAAAAGAGTTGATCGTAGTGACATAATAGAAAGATCACAAAATGACTATAAAGATTCGTAGAAGGATCATGGATGTGCAAAATCATTATAACAATTGAATACTTGTCATTAAACTTTAAATCATCTTTTTTTAATTTTAAATACAATTATATTTGTTTAGCTAATAGGTCAATATATGATGAGCATATGGTTATAATTACTTCTTGGAATCGATTATTGTAATTACATGGAGTTGCTACAATGACAATCGGGGTTGTAATGGAGTGAGTTGTTCATTTTTATTCTCGACATTAAATTTAACATCCATTTGACCGTCACGTGGCAATTCATCCATAAATTTAACTTCCATTGGACTGTCAATTTTTTTTCCATTTTTCTAAAAATAGTAATATTTTGGTGATATAGTAATGTTTGGGCCCATTTTCCTTGAATAGTTTTTTGTGAGACCGACACAAGTGCTCAACTATATGATTTCATTTACCACTAATCACTGGGAAATTGATAGAGAATCTAATGAAATTATTCATTAAAGTGGTATGTGAAAAATCTAAGCTAAGAACCTTGAAATTGATATCTATTGATGTATTGCATATAAATATATTTATTATTATGCCGAGAGACATTCTACAATGACAGGGAATGCTATAATGGAGTGCGTTATTCACTTTTATTCTCTACATCAACTTTCACATTCATTTCACTCTCATGTGACTTCTATTGGAGGGTCACTTCAATAATTTTCTTTCTTTTTTCTTTGAGAAGTCAATAAAAAAATAGTAATATCTTAGTCATGTGGTAATGTTTGAGTTTTTTTCTTGAATAAATATTTTTGAGACGAACACAATCACAAAGCCACAAATCAAGAGGAAAGTGATAGAGAATTTAATAAAGTTGATTAAAAAAATATGTTAAAAATCAAACCTTTTGAAATATTTATACTACACTTGCATAATTAAATTGGTGTATTGTGATTGATATCTACATATATTAGATAACTGTATTTAATATATCTATACTAGTTTTTAATTTCTTCTACAATTTTTATAGTTTATACACAATCCGGATATGAAAAAACATGATGTGATCAGTGAGCATCTTTTTCGTTCATACATTTGCCTGAGAAGAACAGGTCCAAATTTAGAATAAGGCAGAAAGAATATTTACATTTGCATTTGCATTTACATTTGCAGCATATTCTCTGTTGATGATGAACATTGGAAAAATATTTTAATTTAAAAATATTTGCATTTGCGTTTCCCTTACTTTTTGGAGACTGGTTTAATATTCTAATCCTGCAAAAACTGCTGCGCCACTCTGTCAATTTCAATATTTAATAAGTAATTTTATTCTTTTATTTTTCAAAAACATAAAGGGTTTTATTGGCTCGTAGTGAGTCGATTTAATGATTTTAAATTTAGTTTTGTCATCGTTAATCTATTTATATTTGTTTGGGTAATTTGGAGGTATTTGGGAATATTTAGGGATCATTTTATCGATCAATTAATATGGAGTAACATATACTGAGCTCTCAATACTTATATGTCGAGGGTAAGTTAATCTATTTATTTTTATTTCAAGAAGTATCTTTACAATCACACATATTGTAATGGCATGAGTTGTTCATTTTTATTCTTCACATTAAATTTGATGTCTATTTGAGAGTCAAGTGACAATTCATCCTTAAATTTAGCGTTATTAACTGGGCTCAAATCTTTTTTCTTTTGTCTTGGAGAAGTCAATTGAAAAATAATATTATCTTAGCCATAAGGTAATATTTGGGGCCCCTTTTTTTATATAAAATTTTCCAAGACAATAGTGCAGCTAAATTGATGTCATTTGTCACAAATTAATGGAAAATTGGTAAAGAATTTGATGAAGTCACTAATCAATCTCAAAACCCCTATTTTAAAATTTTCATATTTATTAGATAAGTATCTCAAAATTTGATATCTCACTACATATTTTAAATAATTATATTGAAGATATCTCTACTAATCATATCCATAAATACATGAATGAAATACTACCAAAGAAAATAACACAAGTTTAATGAACCTCTATACACTTAACTATAATAAAAAAGTGTCAATAAAACTATAAATATAGGTGCCTATGGACCATTTACTGAAGTGTTAATTCTAATATTGTGTATATAAGTTTAATCCTACTAATATTTAGTTGTTTCCATGCCATTTATACATTTTCAGATATTAGTATCCCTCTATTCTTCTTTTGGAAGCAGTTTTGGCTGCTTATTTAATTGTAACAGCTTTGCCCAATGGAAAAAAAAAGATTATAATTATTTAGAAATAAAAAACCATGTTAGAAAGGATGGTCAGTATAAGTCCTCATAACCTTTTTGCTAAATTAATCTGTTAATTCCAAATACAGACCCACCAAAGCTTTACAAACAAATGATCAGAGTTGAACAAAACTACCTTTTACCATAAAATAAATCTTGATGACAAATATAGCAATTATCACACAAATCCATAAGAGAAGTCGCTGGGTATCCCATGGCAGGGAGAGTGCAAGCTTAAATTCTTGATTTTTTTCTGGTCTGCATATCTAACTGTGTTTTTGAAAATTCTACTACAATTATTGACTTAATTCTTTTAAATATTCCATGAAAGAATGATTTAATGCTTCATTTTAAGCCACTCAAAAGCCTTAAGAATGGACATTTAGAAGGCAGCCCATCTGAACTTCCTTCCCTATGTGGAGCCATGTTGGCTTTTGTTCAGGAGGTCCATTGAGTAGAATGGACTCCATGGTATTTAACGTGACTTGTAATCTTCTCTCTACCCGCTTAAACATGTCATGTTTCTTATTTCTAATGCTAACATTTCAATTATTTAGAATTTGAGCAAACTTAAATAACTCGAAACATTTTTTTATAAAGAACATGAAACCATTACTTAATCTCCAAAATTTGTGGATTTTTTGACTTTATAGTTAATATTTTGAGAAGAGGGGATTAAGTCGTAGGCAAACTAGGTAGTTGCCTAGAGCGCCAAAATTAGGGGCGCTTAAATCTAAAATTTTCCTTTTTGTTGGTTAATTTTAGAACTTAAATTTAAAATAATTTATCTAAGAATTAATATTGATCAACCCATTTATAGATATTATTGTATAGTAGCATAAATTTCACGCATACACATAAACGAGTTTTGTAATATTTTTACAAGTAAAAGAAAATATCACATATTTGTAAGCACATATGTTTTTTTGGTATTGTTACCCATTCATGTAACTTCAGAGTATGTAGGTGTGTAATTTGTTCTAGAAAAAATTTAATGTATTTTTTATATTGTTGTTGGTGTATCTAGTAGAGGTGAGTATAATTAAAGGAAAAAAGTATTTAATTTTCTATTCTTAATTTTTTAGGAAAATTTCTATTATTTTTTATGGAGGACAAATACGACTCTTGACAAAACCATGAGAGCTACATAAACATTTTTGTTTCTTTGCAAAAAAAAGGTGTTTTATTTCATGATAGAGTTCTTGTCACCTACTTGATATGGCTAAATCAGACTTGTAAGAAGCCTTGTATAAAATATTGTATTTTTTGCATTCTAAACATCTCCTACGATTAATTTTTTCCATCAATTTCTAATTTTTTATATCCTTCCGTGATAATTTAATAATATATTATTATTATTATTTTATTATGACCATGATGTAAATTTAAAAATACAAAAATATAGACAAATTTTATTTATTTACTTTACGGAAAAAAATATTAAACAATTTTTTGAGAAGGGCGCCCACTCAAACTATAGCCTAGGGCGCTCCCAACCTTTAATTCGGCCCTGATTTTGTCGATGCAAATATGCATGCTGTTTAAGTACAATTTTTTTTAGTTTCTTACTACCTTATTTTTCTTAACATTAAGTTGAGATTTTTATGTTCAATCCACGAGGATGAAAGACACTACTTACATCATGAAAAAAGAAGAAGAAGAATTATAAAGGAAAGAAAAGAAATACCTTCATTTCTCACATAATCAAAACAACCATTTAATGTGTGCAAAATATTGCATTGACCTTTTAAAAAATACAATTTGAAATACTAGTTTATTATGAACACATTTTTTGATAATATTTTATTCTCTATGGGGTGTCTTTACAACTATTGATGCAACTTTTGATTATAATAAAAAAGTGGATTGTAGAATGATGAAAAGACTTATGTATCACATATGTTCCCTACCCAAACTCGGGTAAAATTTCAGTGATCTAGTAATGAGAGTTAGATATCTTAATTATCACATGGAAGTTTTTTTTGTTTCATACCTCATATCATGGCCGAATTAAGAGTTCTGAGCATCCTAGGCACTATGTAAAGCCAAATACCCCATTTAATTTGAAAAATTATTATATGCAATATATTTTAAAAATACATAATGAAGGTTAATAATTATTCATTATCAAAACATGAGTGTTAAGCATAAAAAATAGACATTTTTAATCTCAGAAATACATCGGCTTAAATAATATGGTTGAAAAGGATTATTTGTCAAAAAATTAAGGTTTAAATGATCTTGATTATTTATTTCGTATCATCATTTTAAAAAAATATTCACTGAAAGAAATTGTTGTATCTTATAAATCATACTTAAAGTTGACCGATAAAAATCTATATTTACAAAATCATGTATGCACCTTAAATAATCATACTAATTGCATAGATTCTTTAATTAGAATATATAAAAACTCAACAAGATCAACAATTGTAATTTGTTTGTCTAAAGTATGTCTATCAAACCAAAGACACTACCATATTGTTAATCTTACACAAATAAATTTAATATTATATTATAATTAATAGGCATTATCAACTATTAATATTTTACAATGTCAATGATTTTTGGTGGGCAATAAGTGGTTAACCTAGTAATATTCCTATAAATTTGACACCACCTAACCCTAGACAATGAGTTTCCTATGGATTGATCTAGCCTTTTCAGAGACACTCCATATTGTTAACCTTATATATAATTACTTTTAATAATATAGTATTTATGATAGGTATTTTTCCTAAATATTAATATATTACAACAATATTAATAATTTGCAGGAATTGAGTAGTGTAAATAGTGAAAATCATATATATTTAGCGCCCCCTAAATTTTGGTGCCCTAGGCAACTGCCTAGTTTGCCTAGGGCTTAATCCCCCTTGCCTCTCATTTAGTGCATCATCTTTAATACCAAGAAAGAAAAATAACTCAACGAAACAAAAATAATAGGATAACAAGAAAACAAATTAACTCAAATGTATACCTTCTCCACCGTGTTTCTTTGTGAAACTCAAATCGTGAGATGACTTGGACGGGCCCAAAACATATTAGAATGTAGGTTCCTTCTCTAACGTGAGATAGCTTCACTGCACAGATGGTCAACGAAACAAATTTACACCACTCAAATGGAGGAAAAGAGACTTGGGAATGGATGACTTGCGGGTATTAGGAAAATATGATAGTATGATTTCTCTTCACAAGGAGAATGCAAGAGCTTAGGCTGGGTATCTCAATTCTTGTGTGTGTAGAAAGAGGGGGGGGAGGGGGGGGGGGGGAAGGTTCTATTTATAGCCTAAAAACTGGATTAATTTGAATGTTTTAATTAATCACAATTTGAAAAAGTAAGTATAGTTTGGTGAGTGGGTGACATGGAGAGTGGATGAAAATTAAACTTGAATTTTTAATTTGAATTGAGGAGACATGGAGAATAATGGCATGTGAGGTGGATTAATTAGGTAATGACAAGGATTAATTAATTGACTAATGTCAATTAATTCTTCATGAATTTTTGTGGGAATGTTGTGGGGGGAATTAATTGATTTAGGAGGGGTGTAAAATTTGGGTGTTTACATTTTCCCCTCTTTGGAAGGGTACTATGAAAGTATTGTCCTTTCAAATAAAGTAGATGAAATGGATGAATATGCCCTAGGTGGCAGGATTCAGGGATTTGAAGAGATTCTTCTTAAGGAAGGTGTTCCTTCGAAGAAAGATGGGAGGAATGGCGTGGAGTGTACAAACTGTGGAAATTATTGAGATAAGGATAAGAATATTATGATGAAATAGACAAAGAATGTATAATGAAGACAATAAAGATGTTGTCAAAGAATAATGTATGATGGAGAGGTGGGTAAGAAAGGACAAGAATGGGTGGAAGTGGAGAGAATGTGGGGGAGGGAAAAAAGAGTGAAGGATAAAATGGACAATGACAGTGAAAGAATGTTATGGGGAGACCAACAATAATTATTTTTGGGGAAGGAGAGTGGAAAGGGTGGAGAGAATGCGGAGAAGGAAAAAGAGAGTAAAAAAGGAAATGCAAGATGACAATGATCGAATATTAGGGGGAGACCAAAAATAATTATAGGTGGGAAACATGAATAGAAATGTGGGAGAATTAAATAAGATACAGATGGAAGAGTAAAGAGAGTGTGAGTGCTAATTTTTGACAAGATGAAGGAGAAGACATGATGTAGAGGGTGATTATTAATGAGAAGAAGCTGAAGAAATTGAATATGAAAAGAATGTCATAGAAAGGAATGAAGAAATAAAGAAAGAGGAGGGGAAAATGGGGGAAAGGAAAATGGTCAAATAAGGAGTGGTCAGGTAGGATTCACAAGCTGAAGATGGTGAATGCAATTTTTGATATGATAGGTTGATGAAAAGAAATTGGTGGGGGAGTGGTTGATTGGGAGGGGAGACAAGGGGGAAGGAAAAATCAATGGAAGGGATGAAATGTGTGCCGAGGGATACGCCTAGAACCAAAAATCTATCTTCAGGGGAACAAGTAAGACTGTTATATGGCGGAAGTGATTAAGTAATATTTCCAAGAAGAGGATGGTGGTGATGAAGAATGGGAAAAGAGGAGGTGATGTTTGTGAGGATGGGAGAGGTGGTGAGAGGATGTGATGATGATGAAGGGAAGAAAAATGGTATGGAGAGAAGTTGTTTTAATGGTCAAGCACAAGATGACAAATCATCCTTAAGAGAAAATCTTAAGTAAGATCATCATGCCACACAAATTGTTAAGTAATATTTCTAAACCGACAATGATGATGAATGGAGGATGAGAGCCAATAATGTATTGTACATAGGGGTAGAATGGTTGGTTGGAGTAGATGATGATGGTGAGGGAAAAAACAGATGGTATGGAGGAAACTTGTTTGGATGGGGAAGTGCAAGATGAAAAATAAACCTTAAGAGGGACTCTTAAGTAAGATTGTCATGTTGCATGAATGATTAAGTAAGATTACCAAGCCGAAAATGAGGAAGAAGAATGATGGGAAGAAGATCCGCGAGGTATGTGGTGAGGTGAGTGATTGAAGGAGATGGGGGAAGGGTGTATGACAAGATGGACTGAAGGGAAAACCTCAAGTAAAGTTTTCAAATTATGAGAATACTTAAGTAAGACTACCAAGTAGAAGATGGATTCTATGAAGAACGAGAAAAGAAGAGATGGTGTTTGTGAGAATGGAAGAAGTGGTGAGAAGAGGTGGTAATGAGGAAGGGACCAAAGGAGTGTAGGATGAGTGAATGTAGGAATATATGCGGTGGGGGATAAGGATTGCGAGGGGAATCCTTAATTATGATTCCCATATTGTGGGAGTGATGAGGCAAGATTGTTAGGCTGAAGAGGTGGACCAGAAAGATGTTTGTGGTGGTGATGGTTGTATTGCGAGAGATATGATGATGGAGGAGTTTCTATAGCGGGAATATCTTAAGAAGAGGGGGTACCTAAAATAATATTCCTATAGCATATGGATGATTAAGTAATATTGTCGAGATGAAGAAGCAAGGTGTGGAAGAGTGCAAGGGGAAACATAAGTATGAAGAAAATAGAGGAAGATACATATAGTGGGGGAAGGGGATGAGAATGGTGAAAAGTATGAGGTGTGAAAAAATGGCGTGTGGGTGCAAATGGGTAGGGAGGATGCATGGATAAAATACATGTTGACCATGGTGGGGTACGAGGAGTTACAGGATAGTAAAATTTTCATGAGGAATATCCTCAAGTAGGATTTACAAACCGAAACCATGATCAAGTAGGATTTCCAAATCAGAAAATGTATTACTAAGGGTGAAAGGATGTGGTGCAAAGTAGACTGTCGATCATGCATAAATATACTCATGTGACAAAAAAATATTAATTTTAATATAGCCGACAACATCTTAAAGAATCATGATATAGAATATCATGATGAATAGACTGTAATACGAAAGAGAGCATAGAGAGGGGCCATCAAGAAAGTATGATGCCCCTATATGATATGCAATCACTTGAGAAAAGTAGTGATATAGAAATGGAATCATATTATAAGGAACACCAGGATACATGAAATCAAGATGTCCCCGATAATATAAGACTATGACGACAAGAAAGAAACTTGTAAATGATTAAAAACTAGTAATACAACACAATTTAAATATGTTACTTATGTGTTCCACAATGATGATTGATTGGATGTGTCCTTCAAACCAGGGGTGTGTCTAAAGCTATATGCAACAAGAAGAATCTTAGTGATCTAGTAATTGATTGTAGGTATTTTGTATTTTATGGGGGATATTTTCAATGTCTTAAGGACTTCTTGATTAAAAACCTTATTGGACTCAAACTATGAAAACCTATTGGAAGTAAACACACTTTACAGAAATGAATTGTTGGAAATAAACACACTTTACAGAAATGAATTGTTGGAAATAAACACACTTTTGAAGTAAACACACTTTACATAAATGAATTGCTAGAAGTAAACACACTTTACATAAATGAATTGCTGGAAATAAAAAACATTACAGAAATAAACACACAATTGAGAATGCTTGGAAAATGATTGCAAAGAAATAAGAACTTAATCTAGAACACATGCAGGGACAAGTCTACAACAGATTTCAACTTAAGGAATTGAAAGCGATACAAAATTAACAGATCTAAACTATTTGCTTTAAAAATATAAATACCAACAAAAACAAGGATCTTGGTTCTTGGAGGAGTGGGCCCTTGCTCTGATTTGAAAGAAGATTGGACAACTTAATCTTCTCTCAAAATAGAAATGGCTATTTTATTGATAAAACGTTCTTCATTACAAAAACGTGTTGGATCTATGTATATCAATCTATATCTATCTCCTGTTCTATATCTATATTCCTATATATAATCTATCTGCAGGTCTGTATATATATACTTCTTCTCGGGGTGCATTTATGGCCGCAACTATTCCACTAATACGATGGAACTGAATTGTGCCTAGAATAGATGCTGAATTGGAACATGGCTGGATGTACAACTGTGTGATAATTATCCTGGATCTGTAAGTATGGAGAGTCAGAAGTCTTCTAATCTGCTCCTGATTGATAGGATCATTGATTTGACAAATCACCAGCCATTTGGAATAGATTCTTATTAGTTCCAGAACTTTAGAAGAGTTCTGAAACTAAAGGAAATCATTCCATGTCTAACTGAGAGAGTTCTAGAGCTATCTGCAGGAGTTTCGGAACTAATTCTGATAATTTTGGAACTAAGTACTAGAGTTCCAGAAACTAAGTTTGAAGTTCAGGAACTAAGTGAAAAAACTTGTGACTGTGTAATGGAGTTTTGGAACTAAGTTATGCCAGTTCCGAAACTAAACCGTATTGATTCCAATGCTTCCAAAAACATGCAATCCACTTCATATTTGTTCTTCCACCTGATTGTGACCTGTTTTATTACAAAACTGAGTTTCCAAAACACTTTGTTAGGAATTACAGAGCTTTTAAATGTTAGAATCATAATCAACAAAAGATGGACAATTACATCCTAACTCATATTAGATCAAACAAAAGTCACAAAATGTAGTCAAACTTAATAAAAAGGAGAGTAAGATGAGATCATTTATTGTACATTTAACGGGCATATTCTAGCCTCATCATTTCCCCCATACTTACTTGTTTGTAAGTCCCTTTACAAACTTTACTCTTCAAATTTGGGGTTATATATTCTGCATTCCATTTGATTGCTTAGATCAAATGGCTGGAACTGAATATCCCAATGCTTTAATTCAGAGGTACTATACCCTGCTCCTGCTTCTACTTTCTTCAGCCATGCCTCAAATTCAGTGGGATCTTGTGGTTCTCTATTCTACCATGGTGACATGGGGGTGAGAAGGAGTGGAGGTCTTGTTCTCATTCCCATCCATATGCCTATGTGCTTTTCATTGATATGAGGAATTAGCATACATAAGGATTTTTCTCTATGCAAACTCCAGATTAAGTTTGTGGGAGATATTACTTCCCTTCTTCTCAATGCCACCATGAGAAATTCCCATCTTTTCAAACATGCCTCATAAATATCTTCAAAATTTTCCTCTTCATAAGAGGTGAAGGCATTAATACTTCTCTGCAAATTGGCAAGATAAGGTTCCTTGAACCTTTTATCAAATGCATGGGATCTGAAATGTGTAGCAAAGGCGGATGGTTTACCATAATGAATCCTCATACAGAGACCAGATGAACTAGCCTTTAATAGATGCTCTGACTCCCTTTCCTTCCATGCAATCTGATTTTGAAGAATAGAAACAAATGCATTAAGCTAGCTCTCCCCTACATACAAATTGATCATAAAACCTGAGTTCTTTTCCAGCATGAAATTGCAGAGATAGAATTCACAGAGAAGATTTTTCTGCTCTGCATTAGCTAAGGAATAGGCTGCTATGAAATCAGCTTCATCTTTTATTTCATGTGGAAGGCCACATGCTATCCTTGACAACTTCCATGAATGAATTATTCCTCCAAAAACACACTATATGCAGGAGAAGGTCTCCTGCATGCAAGCAATTTCTCACTCATCATGCAAACCATTTGTATTTTCACAAGATATTTAAATTTGTTGTTTTCTTCTTTGTAAAAATTTTCTTCCCATTCTTTTCTTTCTTTCTTCTCTTCTTCTATCTTGCTTTTCAAGTCCTCATTGGATGTCTTGGCTTCACTGAGTTCTCTGCAAGTATCATCCCATAGCTGTCTAAGTGGCCAATAAGTTAATTCAATTTGTGCAGAGACTGTTGACAGAGCAGTTTGTTTTCTAGAATTTTGACATTCTTCCTCTTTCTCCATTATCTGTTGTTTAACTCTTGTCAATTCCTCAGTCTTGTCAGTGAGCTGAGTTGTTAATTCCCCAATAACCATTTCTCTCTGTTCCAATTTAAGTTTGAGAAAATTCAACTCCTCATCCTTTTCTCTAATAATGAGTTCTACTCTGGACAAAAATAAAGCCTATTTAACCTTGTTGTTTCTCTTCTTTCTCTGAAATTTCCTTGGGGGTTAAGCATTCTTCTTCTACCATAGGGGATTTCCCTTTGTGTTTCCAAGAGGCCAAATTCATCTTCTTCATGTGATGGTGTTGTTGATTCACCCATCTCTTGGAAAACTTGTTCCTCAAATCTATCATCTTCTTTTTCTATCTCTGTTTGGCTTGGTCCAGGAGGAGTCATGGCCATGCTGCCCAAAATATCAAAAACTTCCTTTTCCATCCCTTCTTGATCTTCCATTTCCTCCAGAATTTCTCTATACCTTTTATGAATTCTCCTTCTTTGAGGAGCCTCAAAATGTACAGAAATGGGTCTCCTCCTAGAGCTTCTTATGATTTTCACCTCTTGCTCTTGCCTAGGTGAACTGTCACTGTCAGAGATAGATATTAGCTCTCTTGTACCTACTATAGAGGAAGGAATTTATTTAGAAGGCATAGTAGGTTCTGCAGTTTTAGTCCTTCTTCAGATCTTCTTCTTTTTGGTATTTCCTCTCCACCTAGTTCTTTCTTTTCCTCTGCAGTGGCATCAATTTCCAAATTAATTGCAGGAGCAGAAGGAGTTTCTATCACTCTCCTGAGAATATCAGGGCTCTGCTTAAACTTGCTAAGAAATTTCTCCCACATTTCCTCTCCATTTTTCTTTGAAAGGAAATGGTGCTGGCACACTAAATGCACTAACCCATGATGTCTGATTGTTCCCACACCCCAAGGAATACCTCTGGGCCATTGTATGGATGGAGTCAAAAAGAAACCCTGGAAGGTTTACTATATATTCTAGTTTTGTAGCTCCATATCTAAGGTATATGAGGATCTTCAGAACTTCTCTTCCTACTAACCCAAATTGACCATCACAGGTTAAATACTTGACTATCCAAAATTCCACTCTGTCAAAGGGTTTGGGCAAGCTGGCCCTTCTGACCCCTTTTATGATTTTCTTCATGTTGTAAATATATTGGGGTTCAGCTTCCCCCTTTTTCAGTAGGGTTTCAACCAGGTCTTTTAATGTCCCTCTGACAGGGTTTGGGACATGCACAATTGGCACTCCAGATATATTACTTATTGTATTCACAGAAAAAGGAATGAAAACATTTCTAACCTTTGTCCTGGATTTCTCTAAATTTATAATGAATTCTCTTACCAATTCTTCATTATACTTGGGGAACTTTCTTAGAAATTCTAGCCATCCTTCCTGATGAAAGATAGCTGCCACTTCTTCATCTGCAATGAGATGGGTATCATCCTCTGGTTCTAACTTCTTTTTAATCCCCATGATACAGAGGTGATTCAAATTCATTCTCCTTTAACCTTGTGTGGGTTGGCTGAAGAACTCTTCGCTTAGCTATGGAACTGATGAATTTAGTTGCAGAATTACTGTACTTAGCTGCAGAACTTCTATGTTGTAGCTGCGGAATGCAAACCTAATTCGCTGCTTCTTCCTTGAAGTTTCTCTGCAACTAGTTTTCACTTTGTTGATTCCACACTAATGATAACTCATTATAACTATGCCGCCAATTTATTCCATTAATATCTTTCTCATGATTACTCACTTTTAATCATGATGTACAATAGATGACTCATCATATCAACTTTTAAATCAAATCTAATCACACATGTGAACTTTTAATCTAACCTTTAATAAGTTAAAGACATAATTACCATCCTTGATGATGTAATCCCTCTGTCATGATGACTCATCATTCCTAAAAAGTGAAACAAAAGGAAAACGGTTAGAAAAATAGCCGAAATTCCAAATAATTTATTATTATTTTGAATTAGCCATTTATTTGAGAAGATCAACCGCCATTGCTAGTTTTCAATTGATCTCTGAGAGAAAATTTTTTTTTGGGGAAGAGAATGCCATTTACTGGTTTTCACTCTCTTCCCTTGTTTTTTTTTTTTCTTTTTTTGGGGGGGGGGGAAGAGAACACCATTTACTAGTTTTCATTCTCTTCCCTTTATTCTGGATCTATCCATCTGATTATTTGATCATTTTGGAAGAACTGGGTTCTTCCATATGATCAAATTCTTTATCTGCTTCAATCTACCTCAAGAATTCATCCTTAGTAGGAGGCTTCCTATAAAGCTTTAGCCTATGACCATTGACCAAAAGTGTTCTTCTGCTGCCATCAATGGGAAGTAACTGAATAGAACCATTTTCAAATATTTTTTCAATCTGATAGGGTCCCAACCATTTGGTTCTCAATTTTCCTTTGAATTGTTGGTACTTAGAATCAAACAGCAATACCCATTCCCCTACTTTGAATTTCATTTTCTTGATATGTGTATCATGCCATTGCTTCCTTTGATCTTGGATTATCTCTGTCTACTGAAGTGCTTCCATCCTCAATTCATCCAACTCATTGAGTTGAAGGATTCTCTCCTTTTGAGCTGCATCCAACTCAATACCCACCTTAACTGTTGTCCTCAATGTCTGTAGTTCAAACTCAATAGGCAACAAGGGATTTTTCCCATAGACTAACTCATATGGTGAAAACCCTGTTGTAGTTTTCCAAGTTGTATTGTAAGCCCAGACAGCTTCAGGTAGTCTCTTTACCCAATCTCTTCTTCCTGCTTCAACTATTTTGGTAAGGATGTTTTCCAATTCTTTGTTCGTTACTTCAGCTTGTCCATTTGATTGTGGGTGATAGGGAGATGACTTCCTATGATTGATCTGATAATACATTGTGAAATCCTGGATCATATTAGACATAAATTGTGGTCCCTGGTCTGAAACTATGCTCCTTGGTGCTCCAAACTTTACCATAATTCTGTGCCAAAGGAAATCAGCAACTACTTCTTCAGTGGCATTTGTTAAAGCCTGCACTTCTGCCCACTTTGTCACATAATCAGTACACACAAGAATATGTTCCTTCCCTTGTGAAGAAGGACTAAAGGGACCAACAAAATCCAACTCCCATCTCTCAAATGGTTCAATCACTACTTGAGGTTGCAGAGGCATTTCATTGGTAAAGGTTGGTTGTCCCATCCTTTGACAAGGATCACACCGCCTGATATATTTCTTCACATCTTTGTACAGAGATGGCCAATAATAACCAGTGCCAAGTATCTTGTGAGTTGTTCTTTTCACTGAATAGTGTCCTCCACTTGGTTCATCATGACATGCCTGGAGGATGTCAAAGATTTCATCTTCTCTTACACACCTGCGTAAAACCAAATCAGGACCACATTTAAATAGCATTCCATTTAACCATTTGAATTGTGCACTGGTTTTGATTAACTTCTTTATTTGTTTCTTGGTGAAAGGAGGAAACTTCCCTATTGCAAGATAATTTTCCATATCAACAAACCATGGTGTATCAGCTGAAATAACAAACAATTGTTCATCTGGAAAGTTTTCCTTGACTGGATCTTGCTCCCCTGTAGTGGTTAGTCTTGACAAGAAATCAGCTACCACATTAGATTTACCTGGATTGTCCACAATGGTAATATCAAATTCTTGTAAAAGTAATAACCATCTAATTATTCTACCTCCAACCACTGGTTTGTTCATTAAATATTTAATTGCTGAGTGATCTGTATGTACAAATATTTTGTACCCTGTAATGTAATGTCTAAACTTATTAATTACATAGATCACAACAAGAAATTATTTTTCAGTGGTGGTGTAATTTCTTTCAGTGGGAGTAAGATTTTTGCTAAGGTAATAGATAGCATACATTTTCCCTTCTTCATCTTTTTGTCCCAAAACTGCACCAATGGAATTATTTGAGGCATCTGTTTGGATATGAAAAGGTTTCTCCCAATTAGGTCCTCTCAATATTGGGGCAGTGATTAATCTTTCTTTGATTTCTTCAAAATCATGTTGACACTTTTCATCCCAAAGAAATTCACAGTCCTTGGTAAGCAAATTGAACATGGGGGCAGAAATTTTACTAAAATCCTTGATAAAGCATCTATAGTACCCAACATGTCCTAAAAATGACTTGATATCTGTGGGGGTTTGAGGAACAGGTAAGTCTGAAATAATTCTGATTTTGTTTTGATCAACCTGAATTCCTCTTTTTGAAATATGGTGTCCTAATACAATCCCTTCATCAACCATCATTAAACATTTTTCATAGCTAAGAGACAGATTGTGTTTCTCACATCTTGTTAATACTCTGTCTAAATTTCTCAAAGCATCATCAAATGTATCTCCATGCACAGTAAATTCATCCATGTATACCTCTACACAGTCATTTGTTAGGTCTACAAAAATTGCTAATACAACTCTTTGGAAGGTTGTTGGAGCATTGCATAATCCAAATGGTAATACCCTGTAGGAAAAGGTACCCCATGGACATGTAAATGTAGTTTTATCCTGATCCTCAGCAACAACTCTGATTTGATTGTATCCACTAAATCCATCCAAGAAGGAAAAGTATTGTTTACCTGAAAGGTTGTCTAAGACTTGATCTATGAATGGTAAGGGAAAATAATCTCTCAGTGTGGCTTTGTTCAGTTCCCTATAGTCAACACAAATTCTCCATTTTCTATTCTTTTTAGGGACAATTACAAGAGGAGACACCCACTGGCTATCTGAGATAGGGTAGATAAAACCTACTTGTAATAGTTTTTCAATTTCTTGTTTGACTATATCCCTTAAGGCTGGATTAATCCTTCTCTGAGGTTGCCTAACTGGTTTAATGTTTTCAGTATAGATGTGATGAGTGCAGATACTTGGGTGGATTCCTTTCATATCTTTGTAATCCCAAGCAAAATCTTTAGTATGATCTTTCAGAACATCAAACAGTTTAGCTTCTTCATCGTTCTTCAACCAGCTATTAATATTCAAAATTTTACCTGGTTGAATCTCAACATGTTTGGTTCCAGTGTATGATGAATTGATTTGTTGAAAGGGTTCCATTAAATTATTTAGTGGACATGCATGTGGAAAAAACATATGATATGTAGCAACATCTCCAAAATTTCCTTGAGACAAAATGCTGGACAAAGGACAGTAAGAAGAATTATGATACTTATCTTGTTATAGGTTGAACTCTTCATCACTGTTACTTTCCAAAAATTCTTCATCATCTCCTGATATATGTGAAGCTGAAGCTACAGATTCTTCCTCTCCCCAAGAGAAATCTCATTCCTCCAGAGTGAAATTATCTTCATTTGCAGGGAATTGCTGTTGGTGTGGTTCCAGAACTAATTGTGATGGTTCCAGAACTAACTGTGATGGTTCCAGAACATATGGTTCTGGAACTAATTTTGTAGGTTCCAAAACTATTCCCGACTGCTCCAAGGAAAATTGGTGTACATTCAATGGTGGGTTAATCATATCTTCTATCTCTTGTACGTGATCCTGCAATGTGATCATGGCCAACGAAGACAAATTTTTCTCATTAATATCAGGATTATCAACCCATAATTGCTCTTGATTATCACTAAAAGGTCATGCAGAGGGATATAATGAAATTTTCTTAGAATTATTACCATTTGAAATAGTCATATCACTTGACTTGCTATCAATTAAGGAAGCAACTGTAGCTAACCATGGTCTACCCAAAATAATGGGATAACCAAGTGTTTTACCTTTTGGCTGCAATATAAGGAAGTCAACTGGATATTCCCATGACTCCACCATAATTGCCACATCTTCAATAACTCCTTCTAGTTTTGCTACAGACTGGTCTGCCATCTGCAATATGGTGTTAGTAGGTTGTATTCCTGTTAATGGTAATGTTTTTAGAGTGTCCACTGTCATTACATTTATAGCTGCTCCCAAATCAACCAAAACGTTATGTATATCTTTATTCCCTATAGAGACAGAAATAACAGGGCTTCCAGGATCTCCATATTTGGGAAGTAGGAGCTTTCCTGCTAATAAATCAGCAAGTTTCCCATCCTACCTTAATAGTCTTGGGGTACATATTCTTTCTTCCAGGCCTTTTCAAACATAGCATTTTGATTAATTTGTTCAATTCTGGAATGTCCTTAATTACTTGTAACAGTGGTATTTCAATATTCAGTCTCCTTAGTTCCTGCACCAATTCAGATTCCTTGATTTCTATAGCTTCTTTAAATCTCTCTGGAAATGGAGTTTCAGTAGAGTTTCTTTCTGGTTCCTTATCTCTTTCTTTTTCATCTTTCTTGGGGGAAACCAGACTAGGGGTTTCAGTTTCTTCTGTCATTTCAGTGATGATAACAGGTGGACTACTAACTATTTTTCTAGATCTAGTTTGTATATCCTTACAATCCATGGCATTTAGATCAACTGATTTTTCTGGTTCTGTTCCGTAGACAAGAGTTGTTTGTTTGTTTCTTGGGTTTGCTACTGGTTGTGCTGAGCATTTACATTTGGACTACATTTTCAGCCTGTGAATTTTGTGCTAGGGCACCCATTATGGCTTGTTGATTCTGATTAGGATATGTTTTCCCTTGAGCATAATTACTAGGGCCCCATCTAGGTTGTGACCAAGAATACTGGTTATTTTGACCAGTCCATGGTTGTTGATGTCCTTGAGCATACCAAGATTGACCTTCCCAATCCTGGGGATTCCAAGTTGGCTGAGGGGCCCAAGGTGGTTGTCCCCAACTTTTTGGTACTGTTTGAGCAGCCCATGGCATCATCCAAGGATTAGGAGATGACCTTGGCATGAACTGTCCTTGGGTAGGTTGTCTCTGGACAAAATTTAATTCTTCTGTTGTGGATGATGTACTGGTTTGTTTGAGCTAATTCTTTAGGAGTGGAAGAAGAGAACAAGTGTGAATATCATGTTCTTTAGATTCACAGATAAGACATACTTCTATTTTATCCAAAGGACATTCCCTTATTGCATGATTCTTCCTACATCTAGGACAATACATGGCTAATGGTTCAGTTTTGGCATTTCTTTAGCTTGTAATCCATCCATAGTAGAGGTTAATTGAACTAAAATGTCTGTTTTAAAGTTTGCTAATTCATCCATTAGTTTGTTCATATCTGGATTCAAACTTTTCACTAATTTTCCCTTCCTAGGTCCACCCCTTGTTCTGGAATAGCTTCTACAAATGTCTTTAATTTCATTCATCCTTAATTGATCAATGTTTCCACCTCCTATCAAGTTAAGAGATTCCCTAGATTCATCTTCCAAACCTTTAAGAAAAATTGTTTTACTTAACTCTTCTTGAAGTACAAATCCACATCTTTTACTCACAAAGAGGAATCTGTCCAAATAATCTTCTATATTCTCATCCTCCTCCTGCTTGATTTTGAAAAACTCTTCCTTCCTATTTCTCCCTCTACATTAATCTTGATATTTGTCTAGGAAGGCAGTTTCCATTTGTGCCCAAGTGGTAATAGAGTTGGATGTTAATCCCATGAACCACCTCATTGCTGCATCCTTCAGAGTGGATGGAAACAACTTGAGTTTCTGATTATCTATTTTGTAGTCATTCTGACATAGTACCTTAAACTCAAACAGAAATTGGTCAGGGTCTTTAGATGACATCCCTCTAAATGTGGGAAAGTGTGCAGGTGAAATATTTTTCATTGGTGTATCATCATCATCCAATTGAATTGGATAAGTAAAGGTCCTATCAAGTTCCCTTTTATCTTCTTGTGCCATTTCTAAAGTATTTTCTAAACTTCTTTCCCAATCAATGTGGTGGGTGATATGCCTTGGGGAAGGAGAAAAATCAGGAGTAGGAGGTTGACTACTCAATTGAGAATCAAAACTTACCCTAAATGGATCTTGAGAAATAATCCTTCTCCTAAAAGTTCCACTTCCTTCTGGTGACTGATCCAAGAATTCCAAAGGTGGCAATTCTGCTTCTTGTCTTACAGGGGATAATGGTGCCTCCAATTCTTGGTCAACTTCCTTATTTAAACTAGAGGATGATGTTAATTCTTGTTCAGATATTTTTGGGAGAAATCTACCCTTGGAGTCTCTTGGTCTACTCATAAATTTTGTGATAGCTTAGGGAAGATTTCTTCAATTACTAAATGTATGATTGTTTCTCTTGTTGACACCTAATTAGAAAATTCTAACTAGTGGGTCCCCAGAAATGGTGCCAAAAATGATGGGTGTCGTTATTCCCTTCATTTAATCAACTCTCTGTTGATGTCATATTCAAACCAGGGGTGTGTCTAAAGCTATATGCAACAAGAAGAATCTTAGCAATCTAGTAATTGATTGTAGGTATTTTGTATTTTCTGGGGGATCTTTTCAATGTCTTAAGGACTTCTTGGTTAAAAACCTTATTGGAATCAAACTATGAAAACCTGTTGGAAGTAAACACACTTTACAAAAATGAATTGCTGGAAATAAACACACTTTGCAGAAAGGAATTGCTGGAAATAAAAAAACATTACAGAAATAAACACACAATTGAGAATGCTTGGAAAATGATTACAAAGAAATAAGAACTTAATCTAGAACACCTGCAGGGACAAGGCTACAACAAATTTCAACTTAAGGAATTGAAAGTGATACAAAATTAATAGATCTAAACTATTTTCTCTAAAAATATAAATACCAACAAAAATGAGGATCCTGGTTCTTGGAGGAGTGGGCCCTTGCTTTTCCTTGAAACAGGATTGGACAACTTAATTTTCTCTCAAAACAGAAATGGCTATTTTATTGATAAAACATTCTACATTACAAAAACATGTTGGATATGTGTGTATCAATCTATATCTATCTCCTGTTCTATATCTATATTCCTATATATAATCTATCTACAGGTTTGTATATATATACTTCTTCCAGGGGTGCATTTATGGCCATAATTGTTCCACTGATATGATGGAACTGAATCATGCCCAGAATAGATGCTGAATTGGAACATGGCTGGATGTATAGCTGTGTGATAATTATCCTAGATCTGCAAGTATGGAGAGTCGGAAGTCTTCTAATCTGCTCCTGATTGATAGGATCATTGATTTGACAAATCACTGGCCATTTGGAATAGATTCTTATCGGTTCTGGAACTTTAGAAGAGTTCTGGAACTAAAGGAAATCATTCCAGGTCTAACCGAGAGAGTTCCAGAGCTATCTACAAGAGTTCTGGAACTAATTCCAATAATTCTGAAACTAAGTATTAGAGTTCCGGAACTAATTTTGGAAGTTCTGAAACTAAGTGACAAAACTCATGACTGTGTAATGGAGTTCCAGAACTAAACTGTATTGATGCCAATATTTCCAAAAACATGCAATTCACTTCATATTTGTTCTTCCGCCTGATTGTGACCTGTTTTATTACAAAACTGAATTTCCAAAACACTTTGTTAGGAATTACAAAGCTTTTAAACGTTAGAATCATAATCAACAAAAGATGGAAAATTACATCCTAACTCATATCAGATCAAACAAAAGTCACAAAATGCAGTCAAACTTAATAAAAAGGAGAGTAAGATGAGATCATTTATTTTACATTTAACGGGCATATTCTGGCCTCATCACAATGATTTAGGATGGATTAGGTCATTGTCCTGAAACAAGGAAACAAGGAGAGCCATAATTTCCCCAAGTGAGGATACACACTAGGGAGAGATGATTTGGGTTTGATAGTCGTAAGATGGTTGGAACAATTGTTGGGATAGGAGTTCAAATTTTGAATTGTGTTGATTGTTGATTGTTGATTTTTTTATTGCTTTTTTGTAAACTTTTAGGATTTTATGATTATTTAAATGTTTTTGAATTTTGGTGATTTGATTTGTTTTTTTTTTTTTTTAATTTTTGAGTGTTTTTTATGGATTGTTTTTTAACTTTGAGGGGGTTTGGTATGAAGTTTTTAATTTTTTGAGAGTTTTTTATGGATTTTTTTGAATTTTTAAGGGTTTTATGGCTTTCTTAAATTTTTGAGGGGGTTTTTATGGATTTTTTTTAATTTTTGAGGATTTTTATGGCTTTTTTGAATTTTCGAGGATTTTATGGATTTTTTTTTGAATTTTTGAGGGGGGTTTTGAAGTGGGTGATATACTAGATGGTAAACTTCTTGACTAAAGGGAATTAGTGATTATGAAAGGTGATAGGATGGGGTAGCATTTGTATGTACATTGTACCTTGTGGTAACTCATGTTGTGAACAATATTAAATTTTTCTCTTCATTAATAGGATATTCTAGTGATGAAATAATGAGAATAAGTCTGAATCCACCCTTGACTCGACACAACGAGTAAGATATGAAATGTCATCACTGAGATTCAAGAAGGACGCGGGACGTATGAAATGGATGTAGAGACAAGTTTTAGTAATGGTCCATTTGGGAAATTGTGACTGAATTCCTCTTAAGATTAATGACTAGTTCTGAAATGATTTTCACTTTATAGGTCACTATAGACACCTAAAATCTGAATACGCAATTTTAATACTAAAATTGCACTAATTTTCCTTTTTCCCATAATTTTTGTTACAATTAGTGATTTCTTGCTAATTAACTAACATTCCCTTCCATTTCAGTCAATCAACGACACTTCGTTAATTAACTAGCCTTTCCCCCATTTTGGATGCCAATTAACGACACTCCGTTACTTATAATCCTCCTCTAATCAATTAATTAACTATTATAAGTTAATTAGGCCTTTTAATCCTTTTATTTAATCAATAAACCTTCTTTTTGTTAAATTTCCCCTTTCAAATCCTCTAAATTCTACTTAATTTCCTTCTAAATCACCTCTAAATGGATTTCTAAGCTTATCTTGCCATATTAATTAATCCTAGTTGATTAATTAATTCATCTCCAACTCCCATGAGTTGCTAATCACTAATTAATTCCTTCTAATCATGTTTATCCCTTTCTAATTCTACTTTACCTTTATCCCACATTCTCTAGGTTTATAGCTTCTCCCAAATTGGAAAGCTATATAAAGAACCTAGTACCTTCCTTCCAATCTTACACCAAACTTATGCTAGTGGTATTATATGCATATGATAAGAGCATTTTTACTTGGAAAAGCTCATTGATCTAGCATCCATTCCTCTCATAAAAGAGTAGTAAAGGAAGATCCAAACATGGCCATTAAGCCATATTGGTGATATTATTTCCTCTTCATGGAGATAACATCCTTTTGATTGCTCATGATCACGATAGGTTCATCATAAGGATGAACTACACATACAGAAGAACATCCATAATAATAACAAGGGATGGTTTACTGTTTTCAAGTTTAATTTGGATGCATTGATTAGTTTTTTCCCTTACATAGCTTTATCGTGATGTTTTTGTTGAAATAACTTAGTTATTTGGGAACTACTTGGTGTTAGTTTCTAGTGTTAACTTAGTCTAATTTTACATGCATACATATGGCATGCCCGACAGAACATCCCTTTGTCTCATGCACATTTTTCTTGAGTTTTTATAGTTAAGTTTCTTAGTTTTTTTCATACTAAGTTCTTTTTAGCAATTATTGATAAATCTTGTATTTCTTAAATTATTTTGTTAAGTTTGCATGTTTTGAGTCTTCCTTGTAGGTGTGAAGGAGGTGAAGGTGCTGCCAAAATTGAAGTTTAGAAGAATAAAAATTTGAGCTTTTTTGATATTTTTGGGTTGGATTTACCTTATTTTTAAAATTACATAGTGACCCCCATGCTACTAAGCATTGATCTTGTATGTGTATTGTGTTGGTCCTCATTCGCTAGCGTAAATAATGTCTATTAAACATGTTTTCTAAACCCTTGTGCACTAGCATTGAACATTTCTATCGCCCTATTTTTTTGTTTAGTGCTTAGTGTATTCTCATGCGCTAGCATTGTATGTATTTTTCATCTCTGTCTACACAAATAATTCCCATGTGTTTATGTTGAACCCATCTACGTTACCGTTACTGTATGTGTGCTAGTGTTTCCCATCATGTGCTAGTGTTGTATGTATTTTTCATCTCTTTCTACACAGAGAATCCCCACACATTTGCATTGAACCTTCCTGTGTCTGCATTGTCTCTTGTACACTAGCGTTGCTGCTTATGCATTACCATTATTCTCAATGTGGTTTTTTTTCCCGATGTGCTACCATTTGTTCACGTGTGCTTATCACTATCTCCCATTTGTGTGTTGGTGTTAGTCATTTTGCACTAGTATTGTTGCCTGTGTGTTAACGTTCTGTGTAAATTTTTGGCTAGATTTCAATATTTCAGTAATCTAATTTTTATGTTTGTTGTTGTTTTACATGTTTTCTAACTTCTATTTTTTAGTATTTACCTTTTAAATTATTTTATAACATGTTTAAATGCTTTAAATGAAATTTGTATTTCCATGTTTTTCTTGAGTTAGATCAAAGTTTGTGTATGCTCTTCTCTTGCACCTTTTGGTGATATTGAGAATCAAAAGAAAATTTGATCTTCTTTTTATAAAATTTGGACTAACTTGGAAATATCATCATTTATATTGTTTAAGGGAATGAATATTTTACAAAGTATTTTAATGGTCATTTGATTTAAGTTTTCCATTTCTATCTAGTTGGATCAAACATTGTGTATAAAATCAGAATCTCTTGTGATTTTTTGATGATCTTGAGAATTAAAAAAACCTTGATCCTCTTTCAAAACATTGTGAGTTTCGTGGAAAACTACTAAATTTTGAGTATAAGAACATATGTTAGTCAAAGAATCGAATCAAAACAATACTAACTATAGTGTGTTGCAGGTTTCTAATGGTGTGCTTAAACCTTATTTTTAACAATCAAAGATAAAAAAACAAACCACTCTATTCAAAACATTGTATTTATAGGTTCCGATAAGGGTTAAAATTCCATCCACTTTAAATTGTGGTAAGTATCTTGGAATAATCCATAAAAATCATTATGAGGATCACCACAAGAACCCCAAAGTAGTCCACACCTTGAGGGAACTAAAAGTGTGGATGAAACAGGATGTGCCCCACTACCTACCTGAGTATGAAAAACCCATGAGGAACATCTTCAAGTTGTCCGTATGAGGCCCCGTTCATTAATTTGATTGAGGGGTAATGGTCCTTCATATAAGAGTTATCTAGTGAAGTTTTATCTCTCTTAGGAAAGTATTGGTGAGTGTTGAGAAAAAAAGCCTAGGTAGCCATTTGGTATTAAGGAAAACTTTGTCTTATCCAATCACGTTCTAAAGAGATTTCACAAAGTAAAAACTTCTTCGGAGTCAAAAAATTGGTAGTAAAACAAGGGGAGAGTTCATTGAAGTTTTTTCCACATGTTATTCATCATGAAACTTACCATGTAAAACTTTTTTCTAGTTTCTACCTTGTTATAAAATAAGGAAAAAATGTTCCAAAGCTGTGCTACGTATTTTTCATCACTGTTAGTACTATCTCCCTTGTTTTATTGTTGACATTTTTGGTCAAAAGAAAGCAATACGAAGTTCTTCTGAAATCATGTCCACCACTTTGACACCTTCTTACATCCTTCCTTATTGTGACTGCGATATTAAGAGTTGAAAGTGTGTTGGTATGTATTCATATTTTCATAGTCTTGTCTTGATACCCATATTGAGACGTCTCATTGTATTTAGGTTATTCTATATTTATTTCCCCTTGAGTTGTTACATTTTTCACATTATATCAATACATTCTTGATGCTTACATCTTGTTTTCATAAAACTTGATATAAGTGTCCAAATTGTATTGTTACGCTACTCACATAGTATCAACTCCTTATTATATTTAAACCTTGTTTTCATCCAAACATTGCCTTGAGTTTTAGAAGGTGTTGTAGTTACGCTTCTTGCATTATATCAATACCCTTTTGATACTAACATCTTGTCTTTCCTAAAAAAATGATTAAAGTATCCAAATTATATTGTTGCACTGCTCGCAATTGTAACCTCCATTTTTAGAACTCAGACCTTGTTTGTATTCAAACTTGTGTAAGTATACCTTGAATCGAAATCACTTCAACCCATTTTTTTAATATTTAAGTCTCTTTTATTTCAAAATTGATTTAAGTATTGAAATTTTGTTGTCATATTAAACAAAACAATCTTTGAGACAATTTAAACATAGGGAGTATGTTCTTTTGCAAATTGATTTCCTTGTTTGGAACTTGCTAGATTTTCCTTGGTGACCTTTCATTAGACATTGTCATCTCCTTGGAAAATTATTTTATTCTTTGATTTGTTACACGATTTGAATCTTTCCTTGATTCTTTTGGATTATCTATTATTCTTTGGGATTATTTTTCATTCTTTGTGACATTTGCAGTTGTCACGCTGTTTGATTTTACCTAGGTTCAATATAGTACTTACACATTTATCAAACCTTAGCGAAAATTTTCCTATTATTCCAATCCATCAAAAATATTATCCCTAATTATTAAAAGAATGATACATAGAATATAAGGTTCAAATCATTTCATCAATACAAATTTAGAACCCTCACTTGAAGAATAAAACTTGGTTGACCATAGTGGCAATGAGGGGACCTCTCCTCAAGATAACTTAAAATTTGACCCTGCCCATATGGATAACTTTCTCTTCCATAACAGAGATCAAGTGTTGGTATGAGTTGTCAAATCAGGGGCTAAACTACCACCTAAATTTGAACATACTCTCCTTAAAAACATGGTTCATTGGTGGTGCAAATTAACTTGCAACAATTAATATGATGTTCATTAATCTACAATCATTTAATCAAACCAAGGGACGTAATCTTTCAATAATGTCAGTTTCGTATGCAAAGTTACAAAGCATTTATGAGGTATGGAAAGGAAATAGTTGTCACTATTAAACTTAGAATAACAAAGCTTTAAAAGTACAATACTGAAAATAAACTAAACTCAGACTAAAAGTAAATAGCTTCCAAATAATATAACTAAAACAGATCTTGTAAATTCAGAATATAGATAAAGGAATGAATTGATTGCTATAATATCCATGCAATAAAACAAAGAAAAAAATATGGAGGGGGTTAGAAAACCAAAAGTGGGCCCCGCCTTAGGTGCTAATACATCATAAGGCTTGTACCTATAAGTTACTAAAAAAACTCAGATTCTTTAGTAAATTGGCATGAAGATTACATTTAGGAGCAAAGAAACTTTTGTATCTATGTATCCTCTATCCTAATTCTCTTCCTAGATCTCTACATCCCTCTTACATTCCCAACATTAATCCTTCTCTTTTTATATTCCTTGTTTGAAGCAGAACGTGAGAAGAAAATTTTGAATAAGATTTCAAAAAAATCAAGTAAAATATCTCAAACACATCAATCAGAGATTCGATGCTTGTAATAGAATTAATCAACATGTATTTAGATGTCAAACACATAACTTAAGTAACTGATTAGTTCAATCAATAAGTTCCTAAATAAAAAATTCAATCAATTAGTTCCTCATTAAGTTGTAACGAATAATCAGATATATTGTTGAGTTATCTTTGGTTCTCATGTTCCAGTTTGTAAGTGCCTCTTCTAAGACACGTGCAGGCTTGGAGTTTCATACTTCATGTTCAAATAGTTATAAATAATCATGACTCATTTATTGTAGGTGGTCTTCTTTGGCTATGAATGGGTTGTTGTGGACAGGTCCTTTGGCTGTAGGTGATTCCCTTTGGCTTCAGACAAGTTGCTACGGATAGGTCCGTTACTGCATAAAGGTTGTTGTATATAAAAATTTACTTACAAACAAGAGTGGCATCATACAAAGCATAATTCAAACAAATTATTGAAACCATAAGAATAAATACATACTCAAAATACCACAAAATAAAGTTAACTAATAAGAACTATATTAATCAATATAATGCCAATAAGTTCAAGTTATAGTGATGATTTTCAACAAGATGACAAGGAAATACAATGACATAGTCTCGATGGCTTAAGAAAATACAGAAGATGATTTTTTTATACACATAGTTTAATCAACTCATAATTCATGGAGAAGAAGAGGTAGAACATCCCCTTCAATCTATGGATGACATATTAAATCCAGGACATGCTGTAGTCATAATATCATGAACTTTAGACATTTATTTATCTCAGTCTCATACTACTATTTAGAAGGTTCTTGAGGAAAAAAATTACTATTTAACCTCATATTTTGGCCACTTTATTTTATTTTATTTCATCATTACAAACCTATTGCACCCTTGTGACCAGTCATATTTTGTCATCCCACGTTAATCTATCCTCGGTTGGGGCACCTAGATTAGTACCGGGGTGCCCTGATCCTTCTAGATTTTTCCCACCACTTTTTGGGCTCTTTTTAGTCATTTTACATCTTTATCTTTCTTGTGGTCGGCCTTTCCAGGGTTAATTATGAAATTAGACCAAGAGAACCCTATAAATATAAAGATATGAGACCATAATGAGGGACCTAACATCACTTACTACTATCACTCCATCTAGAGTTGCATCCACATAGCTCCATCATCAAGGCACAAGGCTAGGACATGTACATCACACTTCATAGGGGGAGGGGTTATATTCTATTCCATGCACATATTATATTACATTTTCTACACATAGTTATTGTTTACTACTTCAGAAAGTGTGATTGACACAAGAGTAACCTAGGTCATCTTAACACGCACTTGCACATAGAACTACATCGGGTCTAAGATGTAGTGCAATGCTTAATTAGTAAGTCCAACATTGTGGCAGCTGTGGAAAGTCTGACCCCTTCATATGCATTTATATTTTTTTAGGGTTTAATATTTTTTGTGGGCTCTTTCAAGTCTTTCTTCCATCTTGAGCTATTGGTGACATCTGACATGGGACAAAAAAATTGATGCGATAGGCAGCAAACATTTCAGACTACCTTTTGGCCATGTGAAGATTAGATTTAGAGATTTTACGTAGACCAGGGTGCCTAGATTATAGATTAGAGTGCCTGCATGCACCTGAGTCCTCCTCCAGGTGCTCTAATCTAGCTAGATCCTCCAGCTCCACCTTTTTTGGCACTCATGTACAATCATTCTTTCTTATGATTTTTCCAGTCTCCTCTATGACATAGTCCCATCACTTCATCAAATTAGTGTTCTTTCATATTTTTCCTTGTACATTCAGGTTTATAATTTCATTAGTTTTATTTACTTATCTCATTTACATATTGTCTTAGTGAATTTATTTACTACGTTTATATTTCCTCCTAGATTAGATTAACTATCCTTTACTACCCTAGTTAGTCAATTTTAGTTAATCATTGTGGTGAACTCGACTCATTCATTCATGCTTCTAAATTCTTCATTCTTAGGGTTGAGTCATCATGAATATATTAATCAATGATTACTTGCTTGAAAATCCTGACTTATCACATAAAGTACAAAATTTTCTTGCTACCACTCGTATTCGTACTGACATGCATCCTGATGCATTTTCGCCACCCTTAATTTTCAATTCTAACCTTCCTATTGATGTTCACACTTTTGACGATGACCTCCTTTGCATATCATATCTCATATTTATAATGTCCCTGTTAAGCATACTCTCATTGATAATTGATCTAAGCTCAACTTGTGTCCTATGTCATTCCTTGAAGTTTTAGGTCTCTCCACTCGTGATGTTAGCCCATCTATTATTTCATTGTGTGCTTATGATGGTACTATTCATCTATGTCTTGGTCATATTACATTACCAATTACCTTTGGTCCAAAGACTATCCACACTTTCTTATTTTTCATTAACTTCCCAGTCTCCTACAACTGTCTCCCTTGTAGGCCATGACTTCATACCATGAAAGAAGTTGCCTCCACTATACATCATTATGTCAAATTATTACATGAGAACATGGAGTATACCATATTTTGTGACTGCAATCCCTTCCAGTATTGTGACTGAGCTCCTAATACTAGCTTTCCTATTCCACGCACAGATATCACAGACAAACCCCAACCTATCGAAAAACCACCCCACCTACCATCACCTGATGGTACCATTTTTGTGATAGATGAAGTTCCTTTTATGCCACCTGTTATTACTACTGCTATGATTTGTTATCAGGGGTCTTTCCAGCCTATGGATGTCACTTTACCACATCCACCTTCTCATGCACTACCTACCTTCACATGACCACCATTCACTTGCACAATTTTCATGAATGGTTCATATTGGGAATACATTCCATTTGACCTTATATGTGATGTCACTATATTTACACATGAGGGCTTGGATCATGTAGGATTTACTTTCGAGGACCTCCACCCTACATCGTATGATCCTCATCTTTATTATGGGTATGCCATCATCACTGCCGCATATGGTCTTTGCATACTTCATCATACAGGAGTCTAGTATTACATTATTATTCTATCTACATACATTACATGTCACTTCATGCATTACACCTTACTCATTTTACACATCTCACATTACATTCTACATACCATACGCTCTTAGGCATACTACACCTATTACCTGCTACACTATACATTGGATTAATATAAATCACACATAGTCACATGTTCTATTCATCTTGAATTTTGCACATCCTACACATCTTACATTTGCATTTTACACAGTGTATTTATACCTTTTTTTATTAAAGGAAAATAGTTTTGAAGGGACTAAAACCTGTTAAAAAAAAGGCTCAACAACTAGATCAACATGAAAATGTAGTAAAAAAGGATCTAAATCTAGATATTATAATAATCCCAACAGTATTCAAAAGATAAGCTATTAATAAAAAGTAATACATGGATATAACTGCAACTAAAAAACATAAAAACAACATACTTTTAGAAACAAAACAACAACTTGAACTCATCCAGCCTGCCCAGGAGGTATTATTTCTTCGAAGCCCTATTAATCCTTGATTTGATCATCTACAGGGAGGTAAATATCGCCAAAGTGGTGATATGTGTTGGATCATTTACGTTCAGCTATGAGATGACTTGATTTCTTTCCTTTTCTATACCCCAAATATCTTCAGGGACTCCACTCAACATTGTGATTCTTCTGACCTGTTGATCAAGAAACTCACTTATAGCTTTGAAGATGGCCATATTGTGATTGTGTCTATCCTTAGACCTCCCAATTCTATTATCCAGGGAGTTCAAATTTTTATATATTTCACCAATCTGATCTGTGCCAAAACCTGTATCCTCATTCACCTAAATATTTTCCCCTTTTGCTTATTTAACTGATGCAACTCTTTCTTGATACTTTCAACCTAATTTTCTAGCATTTCCATTCTGAGGAGAATATTTTCCCTCTCTTATTGAGAAACATTGTCCTACCCTACATTATTGATGTGAAAAATATTGTGAACCATTTTCATATCCTTGTTACTCTTAAGGACACGGCCAGAGGGAGGTAGAGTCACTTTGGAGGGTGAAGGGTTCTTGGTCTTGACATTTATGATACTAGGAAAGTTAGTTGGGTTAGCAGTGGGAGTATTATGAATGAGAATGGGCGGAGTGCTAGGGAAAACAAAAATGGTAGGAAATTTGATGAGGAAATGCTTGTGAAGGAAAAAGATGAGCCCTTAGTGGAGGGGGATGGCCCTAGTATGCTTTTGAAAGTCAAGAATGGAGCGCTCTAAAGAATTCAGGAGATAGTGTGGGAAGTAAACAACAAAATTTCTCCTAAAGTGATTAAGGAATATCAAGTGTTTGGTGGGAACACTAATGTATCGAACTTCAAGGGAGATAAACCGCACCATCATTTTGGTAATTTCATCAAAGGGTTCTGGTAAGGAAATTACCTTAATGCCAGGTGTAACAAATATGATCTCCTCCCCTACTTCAGTAAACATCTTCGCTTCAGCATTTTTGTCAACCCTTTTGCTGAAAAACCAGATGCCATCCAAAGCTAGACCAGTAGCCTCTGAAATTAGCTCCTCATTCATAAACACTCTTTTCCCTCCATACTTATCCTTCATGTCCTTCCAATCTATGGAAAAACGCACTGAAATGTTCTGATTATGCCCTTGGATTTTCTCGATAAAGCTTGAGACACCCCCCATTTGAAGATAATTCCACAGCTCAGAGTTATCCTTCCAAGTGGGATCGCAGTTGGGCTCTAACTGACACGGAGATCCCCCCATATTTCTTCCTATACTATTTTTGCGATTACCCTGCTGAAAACCACCCGTGAAAAAGCTATTTTTGTTTTTCCTAGACTAGTTTTTAAACATCCAACTGTAGGCCTGAGGAGCATGTGAAATTTTATGGTAGTAATTATAATTACTCCTCTCACATGTGCCATCTTTCTTATCCATTAAATCTTACACAATATCATTAGAGATTATACATAATATGTGAATGCTCATATTTATCCTTGGTAATACCATTTTGTACTTCCGTAGGGGTGTTTTTTTCATTATCCCAAGTGGTGAAATTATTATTGGTACCATAATTAGCTAAGGTGTCTACCACCTTGTTGCTCTCTCTATATGTATGACCAATTTTAATATTTTTGAAGGCATGGCATATATTAATAGATTCATGAATGCAATATTTAATAGTTCAACTTGGAGGGTCTATCTTTTACACATAGCGTATTTATATCTTTTACACATCATGTCCTTACATATTCTACTTATCACATGGTCAAATTTTTACACTGTATTTTCTTCTACCCAATTATGCACTTTATTTCCTCAGTCCATACTTGACTACGGAGGGTTTAAAAATAAAATGGACCTTACATTCATCACATGACCTTTCACCATGTGACATACACTTTAGGCTAAATTGTTACTTATTCTATCATATTGTAGTGTTATACACCTTAGGTTATATCACCAATCCCTATCATTTATCTCTTAGTGACATACACTTTAGGCTAAATTGTTACTTATTCTATCATATTATAGTGTTATACACCTTAGGTTATATCACCAATCCCTATCATTTATCTCGTAGTGACATACATTTTAGGCTAAAGCGTCACCTATCCTACACCTTAGGTTACATCACCACTCCCTATCATCCATCTAGTAGTGACACACGATTTAAGATAAATTGTCCCATATTCTATCATTTTCTAGTGGTCTACACCTTAGGTTATATACCCACACCCTCCTTACATTTTTTAGTGATATACGCTTAGTGCTAAATCATCACTCATCCATTCATCTTATAGTGATATACGCTTAGGATAAATCATCACTTATAATTTCATTTCTTTGTGATATATGCTTCAGCTATAGGGTTCACGCACACATCTTCACTATGTCGCATATCATCAACCTACACATACACATTCATTCAAAACGTGTTAGACATAACACACACTACTCGACCATTTCCTGATGACTCACTCTCATTTATGATTTAGAAAACAAAATGAACCTCACTGCATACATTTTTGTTCACTCGGGGGGCACATGGATCCTATCACTATATATTTCATTCCATTTCATCCATCCACAAAATACTACATATTATGGTTACTTATACTCTTGCTTAATTCTTTTGTTCATGATCAATTTATTACACATGCTAGTTAGCTTACTTGTATGTCATTTATCTATATCATACACACACATCCGCGTTCATGCCTTTATCTATTTGTGATCATAGATACAAGTCTCTTACACATGACATAGATGTTCGTCTTCTACCCTTCCTACATTGGTCGTTGCGGGCATCCACATTCGTCTCTTCTAGATGTTATTGTTTCATTTTGTACTTAGCACTTTACATTACTTGATTCTACATTCTTTTGACATACTAACTATCTTTCTAAAATGCTAATGGGTACTTCATGTGAAACATTTGTTATGAAAGGATATTGGTTTCCATACTTGTTTGATTACATTGTTTGTTATTGTCTGCCATTGTTTACTATTGTTTATGTGCCTTGCTATATGTTTGGTTTGCACACTTGTTTGTTGTTATGGACATGATTGAATTGCGTGTTTTTTGACATCGTGAATTTTGTCCCATGTTTGCATCCCATTTTATGTGGCATACTTTTCTTCTTACGTGTTTACATTAATTTTCTTGGTAGATTACACATTGTTTTTGTAGATTATACATTGTTTCCTACATGCATGTGTGCTTACATTTATTTTTGGCTAGCCTTCTTGTTTGTGCGTGCCTTGGTTTCTACCAAGAACTTTTCAGAGTTACAACATACATGTGGTTGGTTTTCTTTTGGGGTTAAATTCTCCTATCACCGATGTTGCATGCACCCCCAAAGAGGGGGGCATCATTTGGGATTTTTACATACTAACACAACGTATTTACACCGGTTTAGTTTAGTGCACTTTGCGACCTTGGCATTGTGGGTTACATACAATGAGTGGGTTCAGACCAGTCTACAAACCCCATACAAAACAAATTTTAAAGGACATGGTGTCCTTATCATTTTGGGAACTAGTTACTAGCTTGGAGGTTACAGTGGGTTTTCCTCTCTATACTACTTAGGCCAGTGGCATCAGACCGCCCAAAAACCAAGGATGGTACATAGATATCTACACACATTTAGGGAAATTTTTAGAGATTAGAGGACACAAAGAATTTCCTACTTACACTTCTTTAGCCTATGGCATGAGATCACCCCAAACAATCACCATACAATATATCCTTCTACTCTTTCTCTCTCGACATGGAGTTGGTGCACATGTTGCATTTACATTTACATTTACATTTGCATTTACATACACATGCGTCTTTTACATAGCATTTTTATAGTTACATACATACATATTTGACTACTTGATCATTTTCTCCTTCTAGGTACGGCCGTATGAGAAAGAAGCATTCAAATGGGGGTAAAAACAAGCAACAACAACAAGCAATAAAAAAACAATGACAACAACATTCCGCGATTGCACATATGCTTTACTAACCATGTAGGTATACTACACACTGCAATAACTACACACATGTTCCACCCTAGGTTCACTCTCATCACTTTTTCTTTGCACATTTTTCATGTTTAGTTTTCACACTCCTCCATCTTTTTATCATTCCACACTTTGTCTAGTCTTTTGACTCACTATCTTCATCATTATACATTGGTATCAGGTACACATATCTATCTACTTTATGTTACCAAGATTTTCGCTCACCAACATAAAGTGGGGGGAAAATGTAGTCACAAAAGCATACACTTTATACATTATTTATCCCGATATCATATTACTATTTAGAAGGTTCTTGAGGGAAAAAATTACTCATTAACCCCCTTCTTTTTTCCACTTTATTTTATTTTATTTTATTTCATCATTACAAACCTCTTGCACCCTTGTTCCCAGTCAGATTTGGTCATCCCGTATTCTTCTAGCCTCGGCTGGGGCGCCCGTGGGTACCCTAGACCCACTAGGGGAGCCTCAATCCTTCTAGAGTTTTCCCGCCACTTTTTGGGCTCTTTCTAGCCATTTTACATCTTTATCTTTCTTGTGGTTGACATTTTCGGGGTTAATTACGAAATTAGACCAAGAGAACCCTATAAATATAAAGTTATGAGACCATAATTAGGGACCTATCATCACTTACTACTATCACTCCATCTAGAGTTGCATCCATTTCATTGGAGATAACTTACATCCACATAGCTCCATCATCAAGGCACAAGGGTAGGACATATACATCACACTTCATAGGGGGGATTATATTCTATTCCATGCACATAATCTATTACATTTTATACACTTAGTTATTGTTCGTCACTTCACAAAATGTGACTTTCATAAGATCAACCTAGGGCATGTTCACACATACTTGCACATAGAACTACATCAAATATGAGATGTAGTGCAACACTCAGTTAGTAAGTTCACCATTGTGGTAGCTGAGGATACTTCAACCCCTTTATATGCATTTTTATTTTTTTAGGGTTTCATGCTTGTTGTGGGGTCATACAAGTCTTTCTTCCATCTTGAAATATTGGTGACATTTGACATGTGACAATGAAATTGATGTGACAGGAAGTGAAAAATTTAGACTACCTTTTGGCCATGTGAAGATCAGATTTAGAGCTTTTGCGTAGACCAGGGTGCCCATATTGTAGACCAAAGCACCCATAGGCACCCCAGTCCTACTCCAGGCACTCTAGTACAACTAGATCCTCTAGCTCCATCCTTTTCGGCACTCCTATATAGTCATTCCTTCTTTTGATTTTTCTAGTCTCCTCTATGACACAGTCCCGCCACTTCGTCGAATCAACTGAGTTCTTTCCTCTTTCTCCTTGCACATTAGGGAATCTAATTTCATTATTTTTATTTAATTATCGCATTTACATATTGTTTTAGTGCATTTATATGTCCTCCTATATTATATTAATGAAAATTTAATATTAGAATTGCATAAATTAAACTAAAAACATTCTCTTTTTTCTTACTATTACATAGGAAGTATTACACCCATTTATATAGGAGAGGTTGTTCCTATATTTAAGGAGAGGTAATATCCATAAATATCTCCACATACAACTCCTACAAAAACTCCAATTGATTTTACACAAGTTTTTGTTTTTTCACAAAACTAATATTATTAATGAGTTGTTTACTCAACAACTCGAAACAATATTTACTCACGCACTCATAATTACATTTACCATAATGTAATTAACTATTACAACTCATATTATATTATCCTAGATAGTATAATCATTCACATAATATTCTATGTTCGCACTACAATATGAATATTCCTAAAATTCACCCCCTTAGTGTGAACATGGGGCAAGAGCACTTGAAGACATGAGTATGATAGAGTTTTGTAGTTGCTACCGGATCTTGTTGTTTGGATCTTGTTGTACATGATCACCTCTCTAGCTCACCAGTTGATCATGATCACCTCTTTGTGTGAATCTATTCACCGGATGATCATCTTCCAATGAAGTATGACATATAAAGGACCATACGACATTCAGAGGATCATACATAGAAGCTTCCTTCCTGTAAACAAAGTCTTACAGTCTTGCTTCTTAGACACCATCTAGACATCTCAAGAATGATTGTTAGAATCACATATAAACACATCATTGAAAAATGAACCACACCACACAACACATGTTACATATAAATTTCCACCAAATTAATTTTTGGCCCCATTTTTGGTGACTGATGAGAGGCACTAAAATTCCTCCTTCCTCCGATACCTCCTTTCTATAAAAAGTGAACTATTTACCATAAGAAATCCTCATCACTAGAACAAAAATTTCTTCATCATTAGAGTATTCATCCCAAACAGTTTCTTCTTCGACCAAAATAAATTTTTGATCTATTTTTTCATCAAGTAGATCTTTTTCCCTCTTTTTACAGTTCAAAGTTACATGTCCCGAATCATTACAGTAATAGAATTTCATTTTACCTTTAGAAGGGAAAGGTATTAGTTTGAAATTTCCTTTCTTATAAGACGTACTCGCTTTATTCTGTACATACATTACTTCTTCATATTCTTCATTAGTACTTTGATCAATATGTGGAGATTACTCCTTCTAAGTTAATTGTTACCTTTCTTAAAGTAAACACAATATTTGAATAGATTTTAGGCATACTATTTAGGAGAATTGCTTTAGTATCATCACATTTTACTAACTCTTTAATTCTAGCTAGTTGATTTAGCAAAGAGCTTAAATTACTTATATGATCTACCATTTTTGAGTTCTCTTCCATTTTCAACCCGTACAAGTGTTACTTTAGTCGATTATTTTATGTTTCAGCTTCAGAACCAAATAATTTGTTAAGAGACTCCAAATTTTGTTTTTGCAGATTTTGTGAAATCCACATGATGTAGATAGGATTTTGATAATCCCAGACCAATGGTACCCAAAGCTCTCTAATATTTTCATTCCATTTAGCTAGATCATTTGTAGTTATTGGTGGAATTGCATTATCTTTAACTACATCCCATAAGTCCTTTTCTATTAAATGCAATTGCATCTGTAGTTACCATGTATGGAAATCTTTCCCTTCAAACTTTTCAATCATATTTAATTTTTCCATTATTATGTACAATACTAATAAAAATTATAGAATTGAATCAGGTAATTTAAAAATTTATACAAAATACATTTGAAACTCCAAGCAATCCAAGACTCTGTATTAACAATTTAGCATTATTGGATTGGAGAAAACTTTCAGTAGAAGAATTGATGTGCTGAATTTTATATCTGAATAGTGAAATCTGTATTTCTTCACAACTACGAACTGGGATCTTCTGAAATTTCTGTTGTAGTTTCCTGAAAAACACATGGTTCAGCATGCAAAATTATAGAAAACCCCGTATCCAAAAACAAAAAATAAAAGCTATTATTTGATTTGGATTTGATCAAGAAAATAATGAAATTTTCCTCACTAGACATGCTCTGGTACCAAATGAAAATTTAATATTAAAATTACATGAATTAAACTAAAAAAATACTCTTTTTTCTTACAATTACATAGGAAGTATTACACCCATTTATATAGGAGAGGTAATCTTTATAAATATCTCCACATATAACTCCTAAAACAAATCCATGCTATTTTATGTGAGTTTTTGTTTTGTCACAAAACTTATATTGTTAATGATTTGTTTACTCAAAAACTCATTACAATATTTACTCACCCACTCATAATTAGATTTACCATAATGTAATTAACTATTACAACTCATATTATATTATCCTAGATAATATAATCACTCACATAATATTCTATGTTCACACTACAATATGAATATTCCTAACAATTAACTATATTTTACTACCCTAGTTAGTCAATTTTAGTTAATCACATGCCTCTACTTCCAGCCAAAGAAATGAAGAAGATGCCCCTCCTAAAAACATTAATGGTTATCGAATATCGATCGTTCGAATTAACCATGATGGTGGGGTAGAGAATGAAGATCATGAACAACCTCCTCCATGTGAAAATTAGGAAGAACCCCAAAATGATGAGGTCATTGTTCAATAACAATCGCATGTACTTAGTCATAAATTGGTGAGATTGGCTTCCCATGTCCATAAAGACCCAGGAAGAATTGCGTGTATTAAGAAACAAAAGGTCATGTATAATGAGCTTTACACTAAAAACCACGGGGGTGAGACATCAAAATCAAACCACATGTATATGGCATCCTCACCTTCATGTGGCCAAATCTTTGACCAAGAGCGGTAGTCAATGAAAAATCCCTTCACAATTCTATAAGAAAATAACTTTTAACATAGTAATAAATACCAATTTAAATAAATGTTCCCATATCCTTTTGATCGGGAGATGTTACGAACACCTTTCCTCAAAGCTTCGAGTGCCCTAAATTTGACAAATATAGGGGTAAAGGTGATCCACACAATCATATCAAAGACTTCTTCATGGCTTTCCAAGAAGTTTCATATAGTGACAATTACCTTATTATCCTATTCCCATGGAGTCTTGGGGGCCAAGCACTCGAATGGTTCCTCCATATACCTAAAGGGTCTATCTTTACATTTGTTGAATTGGCCGAAAACTTTGTGTGCCACTTTTCATTCAATACGGAAAGTGACATTACCATGTTAGATATATGTAACGCTAAATAATGAAACAATGATAGATTCGTTGGTTTTCTACAAAGATGACGAGGGATAACTAGTCGCTTCTCTAGGTCCATTCTAGAGAAACAAATTTTTAGTATTTTTGTGCCAAACTTACATCCTAAAATTTATTTTCACTTGCAAATGCATTTTGTGAGGGCTTTCAAAGAATTCATAGAGTGTGATAGCTTTCAAAGAATTCATAGAGAAAGGAAGAAAAATCAAGAAGGATTTGTTAGCTAAGGGGACTTTGAAACCCTTCCAAAGAGATTTTCATGAGTCCAAACCTATAGAAAAACCTAAATTATTTAACAAAAAAAAAACATTGTGGGTGATGGCATAAAAAATTCAAAACATGTGCAAGCAGTCTAGAATAGTGCTCAATTGAAACATTCGAAAGGACTCGTTGCACCTGAAATCAAATGTCGAGTGTTTATTCCCCATATGGATTCCTTTTCATCAATATTGAAACAATTAGATGCAATGAACATGGTTAATTTCCCTAACACTATTCCCTTTATAGATGATGCACCCAAACTATCATGGTACAAAGACCATGAATACTATGAATATCATCATGTTAAGGTCCATAGCACAGATAAATTTTTGAAGTCAAAACACTTCATTTAAGACATCATAGATAATGAATATGTTGAAATGGATTCTCTTGAACCCAATAAAACCTGTAACAGACAATTGGGAATTTACAAAGAGCCATTCCCAAAACATAAACAAGCAGAGAATTTTTTTGATCATGGTTAGTCATCTCAGAATAAAAACACCAATCACATTGCTTCTCAGACCACTAATCCATTTAATTCCCTCATTAGTTGTGTTCATCCACCTATTGAAAAGTGAATACAAGTAATATTAAGACACGATAGTGTGTCATGGAAAAATGACGTGCTCATCTTCTTATTCTAGAACCTCCTCTGCCTGCCCCTCAGGATAGTCATTATGATCTTCTATAATAGCTTAAGAAGGCTACTACCAAGATTTCCATCTTGGATATTCTAAATATATCCAATTTTCATAAGAAAATCCTTTACAAAAAACTTCAAGGGTCAGGAGTTTCAATTTATATTGATCCTTCGCGCTTCAAAGCCTTGGTTGCACAAATTGCTCCTTCTGAACACATTACCTTTAGCCAACATGCGATTCTTATGGATGATCATACACACAATCTAACCTTGTATATTGAATTTTTTTTTACTCATAAGAGCATAATAAGGGTGCTTGTGGACAATGGATCTGGCTTGAAAATTTGTACTTTGAAACTTATTAGACAATTGGGATGCACTAACATTGAATTGGAGCCTAATGTCGTCACCATTAAGGCTTATTATAATGCAGAGCGGAAGTCATATGTTATAATAACTTTGCCTATGGAAGTTTGGCCTACTATTCATGCTACCCAATTCCATTTTTTGATCTTGGAACTACCCTACAATATGATCCTTGCTAGGCCATGGATTCATGCCATGCAGGATGTGCCTTCAACTTTCCATCAATGTATCAAAATCTATCATGATGGAAAAAATATTACCATTCTTGGGGACCCCTAACCCTTTGTGATTTGTAGAGAATTATCGGGTTATTTCCCCACTACATATGACTTTCCTTCAACCAAAATAGCTATGCAGATTCAATCTGAGGTTCTCTCCTCCCATATTTATCCTACTACATTGTGCTCCTACAAAAACGGTACTTCTACATATGTATCTCCTTTTTCTTCATGGGAGATAAAGGTCCTTTCAACCAGCTACAAAGAGTACAACCTCCAAAAATACATTCTAGTTTCTAACCTCCCTCTATCACCCAAGACACATGGTAGGCCCAGTTATAAACCTCAATGGTCCTGAGAACACTTCAATATCGACACTTTCCTTCCCAGTGGACTTTTGGCAGAAAAGAAAATTGTTGACACTTATATATCTCAGTCTCCTGATGATACAATGGCCTCATGATATTAAGTGCCTAAGTATGAAATCCCTAACAAAATGATGTATGTTATGGGTACCAAGGTTATGGATGCAATGTAGATGAACATGGGGTGCGGAAACCTCTTTCAACACCATATAACAAGGTGGAAAATTATGGTATTGGTATTCGATTGTATGGGTCCCATCCTATAGAGGTTAAAAATACCTCTTCTAAATGTGATGATAGTTCTTCTGGTTATGATAGTGAAACAAATTCCCAATGTAGTCTCTATGAAGACCTTGGCTCTATAAACCTTGAAAAACTACTGTAAATGGAAGACAAACAAAAAAAATGCAACCCTACCTGGAGCTTTCCAGAGTAAACCTCAAGTAGGATGTGTGAAGCTTTAAGCTATGTAACCTTTCAAAATTGTGGGTGCTCTTGAATGGCCTCCAAACGTGAGTGCAATTTCTACGAACACAATACTTAGTGTACTTAAATCCAAGAGGATTTGATAGAGAGTAGGCATACATTTTATAGAGGCCAGAGTAGTTGGAATTTGGTTGAAATGGGTTAAATGCACATGCTAAAAATAACGTTGGCAGCAGTTCCAGGGAATTTAGGGGTAATGATGGAATTAATTGTAGAAGTTGCATTCAGAAAGGTGGTTTTATGTGCAATTCAATTGCCCCCACCTTTCTAGGATTCTAGAAGTGTAGTTAACTAGGATGAGGATGTGGAGTCCAAGTGGTTGTTGATTGAGTGGCAGTTGACTAGGATGTACACACTTAATTAATTAATTAATTAATGATAATTAACTTAGCCAAAGGGGTACTAGGGGTACATCTGATTAATTTAATTAATCCAAAGGGTGCAATGTGTATTAATTAATCAATTTAATCAATTAATAAAAAATGGGTGAATAACATGGTGTATTAGGATAACACTTGGAATAGGTGAGTAATTTTGGGGTGTCTACAATTTTTCCCCTCTTTAAAATGTTATTGCGAAGTAATAGTGCTTTAAAGATAGTAGAAGCATGCAAATCAAGGAGTGAAAAATTATGAAGCATTTGGCTGCCCCAGTAAGCAATGAAGCATTAGGATGCCCCAGCAAGTAGGATAATAGAGGAACACCCCCCTCAAGCGGGTGTATACTGCAATAAGGTGGTGGACATCCACTTGATAGGAAGGAAAACAAGGGATTGGAACAAGGATGGGAAAAGAACCGTGCTTGTAGCATGAGCTTCATTTAGAGAATGATTTTAGAGCAACCTTATTTTGTTGTTGCACAATATATTTATCACCATGATTATGAAAGAATCGAGATGGTTAACCTAGATACAATTAAACAAACACACACAACAAAGAAAAGATAAAAAGGAAAGCAAGCCCAATATAAAGAGCAGGTGCCGACATCAGGGTTGTAAAGGAACCAAGATGTAATCACATTACTTACAAGTGGTCTGAAAAATCAAACACCAACAATGCAACAAAAATTTGAAAAAGAAGACAATCAACTATGCCCCTAATGTGTGCCACAATGATGATTAAGTAGATACAAATGCTCCCAAGTGGGAATAGGATCAGACTAGAAGAGTGAAACTAAAACAAATCCTTATGACACTCTTGTCATGTCCATTGTGCAAATGATCAAAAATAAATTTCCCCAAGCAAAGTTATATCGCGAAGGAAAAAAAATTGTGTGACTTTCCCCAAGTAGAGTTAGCATATCATGTAAAGGGAAGAAAGTGATAGTTGCAAGATTGGCATGATCACTAAGGTAATAGATAAAGGTATGACATTTATCAAGATTATATTGAGATGTTGAAAAATTCACTACAAGGATTTTCCAATTGTAGGATTTCTATGATAAGTGAATGTTTGTTCAAAAAATTTGTAATAATTTTTTAAATGTATTTTTGGATTTTGAAATATTTGATTTTTTTTGAATTTTTACGAGTTTTGAAAAAAAAAATTGAAATAAAAATACAAAGAAAACACAAGAAAACATGAATACACAAAAAAAATGAAAACACTCCATGGCTTAAATGTAAGTAGGGAAAAATCACAATAAAAAAGGAAAACGCTCCATGACTTAAATAAACTAAGAGGAAAATACAACACATGCAAGCGAAAAGAAAACATGAAATAAGCATTGCAAACAAACCCTATATGAACAAGAAGGAACCACACCAAAGTTATATGTAAACTAAGATGTGAATAAATTTTCCTACAATTGGTCTAATGTAAAGCTAAGAAAAGTACCACAAAACAAAAAGCTGAAAGAAGAAAAATCATCATCACAATGTTTAAAAACTACAACATGACAACACAACGTGCAAAAATGACGTCTAATGACACTCCAAATGTGTTCCACATTGAATAACTAGACATATTTGATGCCCCCAAGTGATAGGTTAGAATGCGAGTGGATTGGATGGGGCCGAAGAGCGGATTGATACTTAGATACTCCAAAAGATACTCTTGTCAGATCCCATTAAAGTTTGATCTGTATGGGATTAAAATGTAAAATCTAAATGTGCCCCTAGCAAAGTTATATTGCGAAAGGGTAAATGAGTGCCTTGGGAATAGATATACACCATGGGAAATAAATATTATTGTCAAAAGATTATCTGGAACAATCATAAGGAGCATCATCAAAAGGTGAAATTGTTGAACTGTGTTGTCTAGATGCTAAAATTTTGTCAAACATTATCTGAATGTTTTGTTTGTGACATTTCTAATTTTTTTGGTTTTAAACAATTTAATGTTGTTTTCATATTTTTTGAAACATTTTTTTTGATATTTTACAACTAGGTAAAGGGGGTGCACTGCTTGAAAGTAGGTGCAACTAATAGGAAGAATTCCATTCCATTGGAAAAAATGTAGATGATAAAATGATAGTGTGTTTCACTTTGCTCATGGCTATGTACAACTAGGAAGATACGAGGGCTCACCACCGAGAGCTAAGAAGGACGTGAAAATGAGATGAATAGTGATATGAAAGTTGAAGCTAATGGATGCGATGAAACAAGGTGTAACAATGATCCATGTGAGAAAAAAATGTAACTCATCTCTAGTCAAGACTATCTGAACAAGTCCAAGATGATTCCAATTTATAGCTTTTGAATTGAATTAGATTCATTGATGGCCTACTGATTGGAGAAATCTGAGTGAAGGAATTTTTTTGTCTCTCTTTATTATGAGCAACTAAATTACTTCTAGGGATTTTTTAATTAATCACTTTGATTAAGATTTTATAAAGGCTTTATTGATTAATTGTTTTTTATTTTTGTGAAGGAACCCCTACATGTTGCCCCATGTCAAAGGAAAGGGATCAACACTAAAGACAAAATGTAGGCGAGTAAGGGATTTCTCTATTCCTAGTCTTATACTTCTAGTAAGAAGTATGGGCTTATCACCAAACACTGTGAAAGACGAAAGGTGTAATGATTTTATAATTTTTTGTATTTTTAGATTGAGTTAAATTTCCTTGTATATTGATAATGTGCTTGTTGGGAAGGAACATTCTACCCCCAAGTATCATCCTCATGCAACTGGTAAGATGTAAGGGTTCAACACCGTAGATTGAGATGGGCGGTAAAAAAGGACCGGGTAAAGAAGTTTAGTGCTTTTTGTTAAAGAGAGAGCGTATTTGAAAGAAGGAATTACAAGCAGTAAGCTTCGAGACAAAATCGTAGGTAAAAATATTTGAATTAGTAAAAACCATAACAAAGATGAGATATACAATTCCCAAAAGGAACAAAGTTAACTACGTGTCGGTGATGATGCAACCTAGAATTTAGTAATACAAGCCCATAAAGACCCTAAACACACTCGCACATCACTCAGCCTAGAATGAGCACTCACCTGAAGCGCACAAAGGTACCAGGTCCCTCTTTAGGGTTGTTGTTGCAGGATGTTAGCATGATGAAGACTTAATACATGTAATTTCCATTATTAATACATCATTCTACAGAGCATGCCAGATCTATTTCTAAGGGAGAACAGAATTAAGTATTAACCATGATGAAATCAAGAACATACTAGATCCAAATACACATAGAACTAACACTTAGATTCAGCCAGTATCCTCCATTGTATTAAATATGAAAATTACACAGAATCTTCTTACAGTAATGGAATTCTATGCCCATACGCGCACAGATCTGATACAGTAGTCCAGTCTTGCACACATACATACATATATCTGTTTCTCTACTCATTCTGTGATATATTATTATTTCTACTACGCAGTTCACTACATATTTATAAGGGTGGGGACTTGCCCTTTACTGCTTATCCAATCCTAAAATAGGTTGCATGCTATTATTAGCTACACGCTTTTTACAACCATAACCCCACATGCAAGTGTGCTAATAATAGACTTCCTTTAGTTAACTGGTAGTGATAAACCTATTCTTGGCCCGCATCGATACAAAGTGCTTTGTAGCCAATCCCTCAAAATAGCCAATGCGTGGCGCGCAAGTCTCTGCCTCATTTTATGTGCTTTACATGCCATCTCTAAAAATAGATCCTCATGTGCAAAAATGGCTAAGTCCCAAAATATGAACTTATCCTCAGTGCGCGTGTTTCCCTTATCCATTCGCACCTTTGAACATGCCCTATTTTCCCACGCAGAACTTCTTGTGTGCCTTTTGTTAAGTATTTTCTGCTCAACATTACCCCACACTAACTGTATTGTCGCCCTGATAATGGTTATCTCAAAATAGAATTAAAGAATCTAAATGTAAAGAATAAGAATGAATTTATATACATAAAAGAATGATGTTACCCTACAGCTTCATCTGCTTCAACCTGAAAAATTAATTCAAGATATTCCTCCTTTATCTCGGCGTCCAAGGTCTGCCACTTAACGAGTGCTTCCTCTACTCTTTTTGGAATGTCCACAGCAATGGACTTCAGTTCATCTTGCAAAAATCTCTCCTTTCTCATTCTACAAGACCAACACAATGCTAGACATTGCAGTCATCCTTCCCTCTAGAAAATCCATCTTCTGCGCAATGAGTTTCCCAAGCTCCTCTAATTGATCCTTGTGTGGTTCTTGGGTTGGTTCCAGGGCCTCACACTTCTATTTAACCAATGCTAATCTTTCTGCATGGCCCAATGTGTCATCCTTCATCACTTTCTGGACCTTATTGTTCTCCTCCAGGGTTTTTATTTTGATGAGCACCTTTGGAGCTGTACAGATGTTCAAGGCTTGGTCTTCCTTCTTTAGTTCTTCCTGCAACACTTGCAGTAGTCCGTAATGTGATGCAATCATCCACATCACTAAAGACTTTTCTCACTCTGCATCTTGTGCTAGATCCTTTGGCACTTGCATGTGCAAAGGTTTATCTTCAAGCACTAAGTCCACCAATTTACTTATATAATGTATTGCCGAAGGAAACATCTTTGGTACCTTTGGCTCTAAGTGTGGCCTAGCCTTCATGACATTATCACCAATCTCCTCTACGATGCTGATAAACACAACTTTATTCTTCTCCGTCAAGTCTCTTTCCTACTTTAGGCATGCTATCTCCTCATCCTTATTCTTGATCTCTTCCCTTAGCACCCTAATTGTGGCAGCTTTATCCATATTCTGACGCACGACCTCTATCGAGACTTTTACCAATGCATTGCTCACTTATTCATCTGACATAACAGTAGGCTTTACTATTATGTGTCTAGCCTGAGGTGTCTTTTTCAACCTCCTTGACACGCATGACTCCTCACACACATCAAAATATGGTTCATCCATGTGCGTGTGCATCGACCATGATAATTTCTTTCTTGTGTGCATTGTTGCCATATCTTCATCCATTAACTCCCAGCCATATAACTCCTTTTGTGTCAATGTGCTCTGGAAACGGGCGTGCAAATAATTTTACCTGTGTCCTCAATGTAACCCATGACTAGTGGAATGTGTTCCCCACTTGTTCTTCTTGACCTAGGCTACTTAGGAACTTGAGCTTCCAGATTTGGGACTTGTGTTTCTATGTCCTGAGTAGTCTCAGTTGCTATCTCATCTGTTCCTTTTTCTTCCTCTTCTCCATCCTTCATTTCTTCATCTTTTTGTTCTTCTACATTCTCTGGAGGTGTAGGAGAATTAGGGCACGTTTTCCTCTGACTCTTCTACTTCCTCATTCAATTTTAATTTCCTTCTCCTTTTCTCAGTTGTCTCCTTCTATGGAGAGATTCAGGGTGATCTGCGTACTGTTTTTAGAGTAGCACCTTGGGTCTTTGTTCTCCTAAACACTATCTTGAATCGGTGCTCTCCTTGGACTGCATCCAAGTTCTCATCATCCCCCTCTTATGGCTGAGGTGGTGTAGTTGCATGCTCAGCTTCATCCTTATTTGGGGGCTATCTTCTTCCTATGTGTTCCAAACCACCACTATCCTTGCGCTCATCCTCCTCATCCTCTACTTCAATTGTCTCTATGGGATTAGGCACTGGAATGTTCTCCATGGTATGCTTACCCTTCGGTGGCCCTAGGAGCGTGAACTCATCTTCCACATACTTGTTGTTTTCCAGCTTTGGCTTCAGTTGGAGGTACACAAGTGCTACTCCAATGTCTCCAACAACCAAACTTACTAGCTTTATGCTCAACACATCTGAGATGAGCCTTTCAATATATGCATTATGTCCTGGATATACATACTTCTTCCTCAGTGTGTGGTAGTCGCAGTCTACCTTGTCTACATTGAATGTTAGGCGGTGCGCATCTGAGAACCTATGAATCGATGCTTGAAAATACCTCACTGTGAAGGCATAAAAATTTTTGCACCATGGGCTCCAAGCCCCATCCTTCATCATAAATCACGCGATGAAAAAATGTTGGTATACGGAAAATTGAACTACCTTACCCACCACCGATGGTAAATCCTTTGGTATGCACCACTCTTCTTCAAACACCACGCAGAAGCCTATCGTACCACTTCTTAGCCCTCTACTTGACTTTTCGGTCATCGATCCTTCACACAAGTACTTGCTGAATCATTCTGCAGGTGACTTGTTCTCCATAGGATACTCCTAGACCTTCTCCTTTGGTCCATCTGGCACCCCGATCTCCATGAATACTAGAGACAACAGAACAGCCCCAAAACTGATCTTTCCTCCTGAATGTGCTTCTTTGACGATAGTTTTTGCAATGTAACTTGAAATGTTGTAGACCACTCCTTCAAACATCCTTCTAGCAATGTGTAACCACATGGTATTCACTTGTGACCACCTCTCTTGGTCATTTAATTTTTTCACAAGGTGCACGGCTACCTGTACAACTAGGTAATTTTTTAGCTTGTCTGTGTCCATGCCACATAAACCCTTAGTATACCCTAGCTCCCTCCTAGTCTCTAGAATTATGGCCTTGTTTGTTAAGTCTCCCTTGAGGTCTTCCCCTGTAGTGTTCAACCCTGTCACTGTGGAGATCAGTGCAGCTAAAATCCTTACTATGCATCCTGTAATGTAAAAGAAGTCTTCGTGTACTTTGCTCATGAGCCATTGGTACAATGGCTTATATTTTCTAAAGTAGGGGATCTCGTATAACTGATATAGTCCAATATTCTTCAATAACTTCCCCAACATCATCATAGTTTGACATGTCCTCCACCATGCGCTTATTTGTCTTCGTGTTCAACAGTGCATCCAACTCCTTTTTTTTCTGTGGTACAATGGTTGTACTCACTTATCTTGCTTCTCTGAATGTGGGAATCCCATTCTTGGCCTACTATAACCCCCTCCAGATATTACATCTCTGAAAAATTTCTCTCAGGGGTCATTTCTTCTTCCTCCACGACCACCTTCTTCTTTCCCTTAACTCCCACTGTAGCTGCCTTCTTTGGTGCCATTTCTACCTTGTAATCCTCTAAAAATACTCATCTTTTGACTTCTGTAATGTGAAACTCAAACCCTAGCTCAAATATCCATGCCCTAGTGGAAATTGCGTGCCCTAGCTTGGTTGTAATGTGTCTGCTTTGCTTAAACCCTTCTCCTGTGGGAACACAAGCTTCTCCTTCGCACAAACCTCCTTTCCACGTCTGGTTTCACACTCTTCACACCTCAACACGATTGCTTGGCTCTTCGCACTTGGCTCTTGTCAAATTATCTTAATCGCAATGGTAAGAATGAACTCGCATCCCATCCTTATATAAATTTTCAAATTTTTGATGCATTTATTGCTCCTTTACCTACCCAATGTCCTCTCATTTATTGACCAATTTCATTCATTCCACACAGTACATCTTTGTGCCCCCATTATAACCTCGTAGTGTGCCTTCCTACCTTTTTATCACAAACTTCTCTTCAACGTGCTTCCTTGCACCTGAGTACCTTGTCACAGCACCTTCCACTGGTAGTTTTTATGGCATCCGATTACCTCATGTTATACTGTCCCTTCATCCATCTCCATCTTTGGTCACTTTTTAGAAGCAATCCTTTGACTTGAATAGCACCCGTAGTAGCTTATTCCTTTCATCATTTAATTCCAATAGTCTTGTACCTAGATATCAACAACCACCCCACACTAAAAGTATGTGTAGTCCTCTGCACATAAAAATTCTTCAAATAGTAATTAGCTTCTGGTGCGTAAACGTTCTTATTACACAACACACCAACTAAATTGAAAAAGCATAACAACAAATAATAAACACATTAAGGGAATGCAAAATTGAAAACCTAATCTAAATGGAAATACTACCTTATTACAAACACCAAGAAGACTTATTTATAGTAGGGCTTCAGCCTACTCCCGTTGAAGTAACCAGGTAGCTGTGTTCCATCAAGTGCTTCTAACTGGAAAGTGCCTGTTTCAAGGATGTAAGTGATAACATACAGCCCCAGCCAATGTACCTTAAGTTTTCCTGGATGGTGCAAGAACTTAGAGTCATAGAGAAGCACCATTTTTCCAATCTCAAAATTATTATCCCTTATGTTTCTATCATGCCATGCTTTCTTCATGGCCTTTTCTTGCTTATGACTCCAACGTGCTATGGCTTATCACTCATCCAACTTAATTATCTTTTCAATCCATTCTTCTAAAGCTTGCTCATCAACTAGACCTCTAGCATGCGCAATACAAAAATAAGGTAGCACAAATTCCATAGGAAGATCTACTTCTGCGCTAAACACTAACTGAAATGGTGTGGCTTTGTTCAACCTTTTATATGTTGTCTGATATGACAAAAGTACTACAGATACTTTATCATCCCAATCCTTTCTTCCAACATTACAGATTTTTGTCAATGTCTGGCTAAAATTTTTGTTGAAAGCCTTAATAGTTCCATTTTCCTGAGGATGATAGGGTGTAGTCTTATGGTGTGCAATCATGAATTCATCCAATAAAATTTTTATTTTCTCATTAAGAAAATGTGTGCCCTCATCACTGGTCAAACTTAAAGGACATCCATACCTTGTAATAATATTTTCCCATAGAAACTAGGTTGTTGTAGCCACTATACAGTCCTTTGTAGGTGTTGCTTTTGCCCACCTTGTCAGATATTCTATACAATTTATGTTATAGCATGATCTAGTTCTGCGCAAAGTTGGTGAAATAGGACCCACAAAATCTATAACCCATTTATCAAATGGCTTCGCGCTAGTAATAGGTCTTAGAGGAATTTCATCTTGTTGACATAGTTTTCCAAGATGTTGAAAATGATTGCATGCCTTACAAAATTCCTTACAAGATTTATATAGGGTCTCCCACCATAATCGAGTGAGTAGAATCTTGCATGCAGTGGCATCATCAGCATAGTGGCCACTTGCAATAACACCATGAGCCTCTTCCATAATATCTGTGCACTCATGTTCCAATACACAACGATGCAATACCTTATCTCAGCCTAATTTGCACAAGTCACCACTAATCAACATATAAGGTGCAGCGTGTATAGCAAGTTGTTTCTTCTCCAAGGATTTCATTCCTTCTGGTGCCATCCCTGTTCATAAAAAGACAAAAATGTCCTCTAGTTCTGATGGTGCTTGTTATAACCTATATAACTATGCATCTAGCATGGTATCCTCAATTTCCTGTGCTTCTTCTCCTGATTGTATTCTTGATAGATGGTCTGGTCAAGAATTACTTTTCCCTGGTTTTACCACAACTGTGAAATCAAATTCTTGAAATAAGAGCACCCATCGACATATGCGCCCTTGTAAAATAGGTTTATTTACCAAATAATTCAATGACATGTGATCTGTATAAAAGATGAATGGTGTAGCTAGTAGGTACTAGCAGGATTTATGTAGCACATATATCATTGACAAAGCTTCATGCTCTGTAGTTGTGTAATTCTATTTTGCAGGAGTCAGCTTTCTACTAGCAAAACAAATATGATGATCTATAATACCTTCTCTAGGTTGAGCCAACACCGCACCAATGGACATGCCAGAGGTGTCAACATGTACATGAAATGGTTGGTCCCACAAAGGAAAATGCAGAATAGGTGTGGTAGTAAGTTTCTCCTTCAATATCTCGAATGCGTGTTGTTGTTGTTCTCCCCAGTAGAACATACCTTTCCCTTTCAGTAACTCTTCTAATGGTGTGGCAACTTTGGCATATCCTTTGATAAAATTTCTGTAATATCCTGTATGACCCAAAAATCCGTCCACCTCACTCTGACTAGTAGGTTCCCTTAGGCCTATAATGACTACAACCTTTGTTGGATCAACCAACAAACCCTCTTTACAGATTATGTGTCCTAAAAGTATTCCAAATGGTGTAGCAAATATGCACTTCTTGATGTTCAAAGAGATACTTAACTATCTACACCATTCAAACATTAAACACAGATTTTCATAGTGATCCTTAACTAATCCATACACCATCCAATCATCTACATATACCTGAAAAAAGTTGTGAATAAATTCCTTGAATGCTTGGATAACTATGCACGAGAATACAACAGGCACATTTTTCAGACAAAAAGGCATTACAGTATAGGTAAAGCTACCCCATTCAATAGTAAACATAGTCTTTTCCTGATCCTCCTTAGGCAATCCAAACCCGATGACACCCAGAGAACCCATCTATAAATGAATAGATTTCGTGCCCTACAACTCCTAGTATTTCCTCAGTAAATGGTGTAGGAAATGGATCAGTTACACATGTAGCATTCAGCTCCCTATAGTCCACGCATATTATAATCTGTCCATCCTTCTTGATACTGATCACCATTGGACTAACCCATTTTGATTCATCAAGGGGTTTGATAATCCCAGACTTTAACATTTTATCAATCTCTTCTTTTACCTTTTCATGCAAATTAGGGTTCATCCAGGGTCTCTTTCTTACTGAGTGCGCACCCTCTTTAAGTTTTATCTTCATCTCCCCTAATGATTCAAGCATGTCTTTAAGTTCATGGTACCCCCTAGGAAATAAATACTGGAAATCACTTAGTAACTCTATGATTTTTGCCACTTCAAAGTCTGACCAATAATCTCTAATTATGGCTTCCTTAGGCTCGGTATCTATTCTAATATTCACCCATTTTGTCTTCATAGGTTCATGATAAGTACACATGGCCTTATCTGTATTGTCCAACACCTCACACCTACCCATTGAATGGTTTACATCTAGATTTTATACTTCTTCGTCATCCACTATGTAGACCATTTTACATTTATCTATCTCAAGGAAAATGTGTTGAAGTAGTATGATAATTTCCTTTGTTTCTTCAACAAGACACACTCCTAAGTTTCCTTCATCGAATAAATCCTGAAGCAGTTCTTCAGCGTTGGCATTATCTCCCATAGTTAAGTGCTTTATGAATTTCAATGATTCTTCCACCGAAGGCTTTGTAGAGAAGAAGTTAAATGTCTGGGTCATTCCTGCAATTAAATCCTTCCAATTTTCTAGTCTCTCTATGGAATTTTGCATATACATACCAAGCACGCATGCAACCTTGTAAAGTGGAATAAAACTTATGCACCCATAGCGAAGGTGGTAAAACTTCCTTCTGTCCATAATCTCTCACACTTCTAACTATGGTGCTGAACAGGTTGATTACCATAATAAGTATATATTTGAGTAGGCACATTTCTCCTAAAGAACCTATTAACAAGAGCAATCCTAATTTCATTCCATCCTATAAGATTGTTGTTGTGGGCCAACCACTAACGTGATGTTGTCCCACGTAATGTATATGATAGCATATTTCTTCTTTCTAGTGGGTCTATCCATTATTCTTCCATGGTGCGCAGGAATACCATAGGATCTCCTTATCTTGTGTAACAAGGTACCAAGTTATTACCTATCCTCCTGACATAACGCAATTTTATGCATCGAGGAAATATGCTCTTTACTTCACGCCCTACTAACTCATAAGTGTTATGAGCCCAATTATCATAAGAAACACTTATAGTATCGCTAATAGATTGTGCATCCTCCCATTAAATTAGTCCTTCTTTGGTTGGATCAATTATCTATGGATCTTAGATGGCACGTACATAAATCCTATTCAAATCTTGTTCACTTAAGGGCTCAACATAGGGCGCAAATTTTCCATCTGTTAAAGGGATAATAACTCTTTTGTATTTGTTTTCAAAACTGATATAGCTCTTGTTGAACCAAAGATCAACATTATTTGTGTAGGACTAAGGACACCCCAATAGATTTGGGAAGCTATCTGACTATGCTAGTGCTAAAACTTCAAAGTCTCCAACGAAATTGGCTCCCTGCATGGTAATGGATGCATCTTTCAAAACTACGATGGGAGTGGCCTTAGTCTGATTAGCCATGAATAATACATTAGAGGATGGCCGCAATGGGGGTCTTCCCATTTGTACCCATACATCCAAGGTAAGAACATTGACTTCCACACTTGTATCAATCAGTATATTACTGAATAGCCACCCATCCAAAACAACATTCAGAGTGATTTCCTTGTCATAATCTAGACTATGAGGGGGAAGATTTAGATGCAGGATATGTCAGGTCCAGTCTCAGTACTTGCACATGGAGTGTTTCCTTTTAACCAACTCCCTAACAGTGGAATGATATTTTCCTTGCGCAATATTTTACACACTTCCCTCAAGTCATCTATATCAGTTTGGACCATCTCTGATGCTTTCTTTTGCTCCATCTTCCATGATTGCTATTTTAAGTAATGTATCTCACCCTGAAGATTCCTGAGAACTTCCATGGTTTCTTGATAAAACTCCTTCTGATAGGCAGGATCTGGGTACTGTGCATGAATAAATTCCTCTTTAGTGATGGTAGGCTTCTATTATAATGCTTCCATGACACATGCCGCCTCAGCACGGGTCGTGATATTCAATTGTAGTGCCTCTAATTCTACCTCCAACTTAGGCATCCATTGATTTTCAGCATGTGTTGTATCTTAACCATCCCTGTGCCTTTGTTTTCTTGTTTGTTGCTTACTCAGATGCTCATACAAGTCTAGGCACTCCTCATAGCTATGGTTCTTTCCACAAAAATAACATGTAGTGGTCAGGAGATCCACATGTATAACATGTTCCATAAGGGAACTAACTTCTTCCACCACCACGGTCTCATGCTCCAAATCCACTACAGTATCCTCAACCTCTACCATGACCCTCTTCAAAACACATTTCATTCTGATCATAACATGCCTGATTGTGATCTGGGTCCTGATGCTCATTCTTGCCCTTAGAGTTATCTAAAACTCATGTCAATCGTACACCAATATCTATAACATCATGGATCCATCTAATCAGCTAACAGTCTTCTGTGTCATGAGTCGTGGATCTACATATTTTACAATAGCTTGAAACCTTATTCCTTATCGTGTATTGTAATAATGGGCAATGGATAACATCATGGTTTAAATGGCATATTTCACAATCCATCAGCAACAAGCATAATTTTCTATGAGGAAAACTATACTTTGTGTGACCTTCTACTTCACAATCTATGCACCAAATCCCTGTGTGCATCTCATGTGCTGAATTTGCTAATAGTTTCTCCAATTGTTTTACTATAGTTGCTATTTGTGCTTCTAAAAATGGACTCACCCTAGTATCTACACTTCTAACTACCTCAGCACGTAAGGGTGCTTCAAGAGCTTCGCACGGATCAGTATATGTCTTATGTGATAATGCCCTCCTAAAAGGGGTAATCAAGCCCCCAATGAGCCATTATACATGTTGGATTGTGTGTATGTCATAAGAAATCTTTGATAAGAATGTTTTAAACCATGCATCATACTCCCTAACATTTTTAGTAGTGCCTTGCTTAATATCCTTGAGCGCACTTATACTCTTCTACTCAAACTCAGGGATATGAAAATCTTTAAAGAATGCATCCTTTAAAGTTGTATAATCTATGCAAGTCTGATCAGGGTCAAACTTTATGTACCAGTTGTGTGCGTGCCCTATAATGTAATAGAAAATTCGATTTCCCTACACTCATAAGTCATGATTACTTTTGTGTGCCACAATATTTCACACATATGCACATGTTCAAAAACATCTTCTATGCCCCTATACTCTGGAAGATGAAGAGACATTTCCATGTAAATATTTTGGGGTTGGTGTGGACATTTCCCACCTGATCCAGAACCTCTTGTGTTTCCCTTGCCTCTAGAACCTTCTAATCTACCTGAACCAGAGCTACCTATGCTTCATGATCATGAACCTGTAGCTAGGGTCAGATTAGAAGATGTACTTCCCTGTGTCCCAATAGTAGAACTAAATTGTACCATGATAGTCTGCGAATCGTTACTACTCCCATATTTTAATCCAAAGATTGCACGTTTGTATTCTATACTAATGATACACCCAAAAATGTACTCCCATATAACAACAAATTCATTTGTACTACCATCACTGTACCTCTTATAAGACTCGCTCCTTCTCTCCCACTACATGAACTGGCTTGTTGAATGCTTGTTGTACTAGATGCTGGAAAACCAAACGCAAGGGCAATGTTTCTAGGTGGATCCAGATGTGCACTCCTACGGCCTAAGTAGTCTCTTCTTACACACTTCTACGTGAGGCTGAGGGAGGATCCCTGTCATGATTTCTAAGATGGGGGAGTCCCTAATGCTCTAGTTCCATGTCTTCTACATGAGCTTGAAATCCTTCACGATCCATCTCTCTCCTCAATGCCATACTTTCTATAATGTTACGTTGCTTCTCTATCTCCCTCACGCGTGCCTCATTATACTTAAGCCTCTTTTCCTCTCTCTACCTTTCTGTCGTTAGGTCTGCCATATTTCACCAAACTTGCTTGTGCCCCCGTGCGTGGTGAGGTTTAGTTAGCCATCAGTTTACTCTCTAGATTCAAAGTTACCATCATGATCTTGATCTCCAGTGGAATGCCTTGTAGGTAAGCTCCCCTTGGATATTGTAAAAACTGTAATTCAACTACCTTTGGACACGAATAAGTATAAATTGAGTATTCCAAGATATAACTGTTCAAAACACCACCGAACCATGTATCCATAGCTCGAGTCCAAAATAGATCAGTATCATAAAGGTCCTAGAATTCTTCCTGCATCCAGACAAGTGTGCAATACCTCAAATTCCTCTTAGATGCATAAGTAATCAGCCACTCATACAATTCTACTGGAAAGATAGCGTAAAAGCTCTCATATAAAATATCATATAGATTCCGTTCCACCCACACACGTGCATTAAACTCAGATCTAGTGTTGAACCGTCGTGCGTATTCTTCTTCCAAATCGTGTATCCAATCTTCAACACTTTCTAAGGTTAACTGGTCTGTCTTCATCACTGAACCATCTTGAAAACAACTGAAAAAGATATCTTGGTAATGGAACCAATGATGTAGCCTAGAATTCAGTAATACAAACCCATTAAGACCCTAGGCGCGTTGGCACATCACTCAGCCTAGATTGAGCGCTCACCTGAAGCACGCAAAGGTACTAGGTCCCTCTTTAGGGTTGTTGTTGCAGGATGTTAGCATGATGAAAACTTAATACATGTAATTTCCATTATTAATACATCATTCTATAGAGCATGCCAAATCTATTTCTAAGGGAGAACAAAATTAAGTATTAACCACGATGAAATCAAGAACATAGTAGATCCAAATACACATCAAAATAACACTTAGATTCAACCAGTATCCTCCATTTTATTTAATATGACAATTACATAGAATATTCTTACCGTAATGGCATTCTATGCCCATACACACACATATCTGATACAATAGTCCAGTCTTGCACACATACATACATATATCTGTTTCTCTACTCATTCCGTAATACCTTATTATCTCTACTACGTAGTTCACTACATATTTATAAGGGTGGGGACTTGACCTTCACTACTTATCCAATCCTAAAATAGGCCGCATGCTATTTTAGATACATGCTTTTTACAACCATAGCCCCACATGCAAGTGTGCTAATAATAGACTTCCTTTAGTTAATTGGCAATGATAAACCTATTCTTGGCCCACATCCATGTAAAGTGCTTTGTAGCCCATCCCCCAAAATAACCAATGCATGGCACGTAAGTCTCTGCCTCATTTTATGTGCTCTACACGCCATCTCTAAAAATAGATCATTATGTGCAAAAACAACTAAGTCCCAAAATATGAACTTATCCTCAATGTGTGTTTCCCTTATCCATTCACACCTTTGAATAGGCCCTATATTCTCATGCAGACCTCTTGTGAGCCTTTTGTTAAGTATTTTCTCCTTAATAGGTGAAGAAGGTGAATATATGATATTAGTATGATAATGATATTTGCTAATAGATGGAATGCTTAGCATTATTTGTACACACTTTGCCATTTCTGATTGGCAAACAATACGAAGTTTTGTTCTCTTTTTATGATTTTTAAGTTTTCTAAATTTTAGAGAATGAAGATTTGAATTGGATTCATTAAGAAAAAAGTACATGTTCATTTCATTTTAAAGGTTCTAAGATACAAGACTTGTGTGGAAAAAATCCAAGTCAATAGAGGGAATCAGAAGATTCGATAAGTCTGAAAATACGAGACTTAGACGGAAAAGGTCCAAGTCAAAGGAGGAAATCCAAAGATTTGATGATTCCTACAATACGAGGCTTGGGCGGATAAGTTCCAAGTTAAAAGAGGGAATCAACCGATCCAATGGGTCCTGAAAAACTAGACTTGAGTGGACAGGTTCCAAGTTAAGGAATGTACGATTAGATAAGTCTTTGATGAGATCAAGAGACATACACTATGTTAGAAGAATATTAACAATACGGGGAATATGTTGATATGCATATTCACCTGTTAGTGAAAGAGTTTGAGGAAAGGAAGATGGATCTGTAGATGTATACCCATGGCTCTCTATGGGTCTTAGAAAGGAGATGGTCCACATTGCTCCTTCTAGGTTGTGAATTAGTTGATTTGACAAAATATTTTCAATTAAAGCATGAAAAGGTTGTATAAGGATATTCCTAGGTATATGTACCTCATAGAGTGTACGCATGAATTTTTTTTGACAAGTAGGAATTATCATTAATGAGATACTTGCAAGATTGATCAGTTGAGGTGTAACAAACATAGAAGGTTGCATTGCCGCAAGTGTCCAAACTTGTTGTGGTTTCATTTTGAAAACAAGAATAGAGATGTTAGGTGTAGGATATGGAATGGAAAGAATAGAATCAAGCTCAATGGTGCTTGATGATGGACTCTCTTCTACAATGTCAAGGGTTGAAAGAGAGTCTTGAAGAAAATTCAAGCTCTCGTTGGGTATTAAAAGATTTTCCTAAATAGGTTCAATGTCTGTTTAGACTATAGGAATAAAATTTGTAGAAGATATGGATTGGTTGGAAGGGAGAGATAATTGACTTTCTTCGTGATCTTGTTAAATGTTAGTATGTAAAAAAGTGGGAAAAATAGTCAACTCTTCAGTAGAAGTAGAAATTCACACATCGTCGGTTACAAGAGCTTCGTTATCTAGATTTATGGAAATGGTTCCGGCGTCAATTGATTCTTAGAAATAATGATAAAGAGGTATACAATTATCACTAGAATGACCATGCATGTGGTGGTATTCACAATATTTAGATTCATTTTACGATGTAATATTAAATTCCCCATCAGAAAAGGGTTTCATAGGTGGATATTCAATCATGCTAGCCTTTACTAACTATTGAAAGACACTGGATAGAATTTCTCCGAGAGGTGTAAAATAACATTCAATGGTACATAGAGTAGTGTCATCAATACAATATATGATGGATTTATAATCAATTTTGTTTGAATATGCACCATGTTCATGAGTTTTTCCCTTTGGATAATGATTAGGTGGTAGGTCTCCATCCACTATGTTTCCATTTTCAATAAGGTCTTAGATGTAGTTGCGAAGTTGTTTACACTTGTCTATTTGATGACCATATATACGATGAAAATCACAATAAGTGTTAGGTCTATATCAACCTGGCTTAGGTTATCCTCCAGGGAAGGGTTGCATGATAGGGTAAGTGACCATATTGGCACTTGCCAGTTGTTTTAAGATGCTTGAAAGAGATTCCCCTAAATCCATATATTTTCTTTAATTGTAATCACGAGGAGGAGGAAAGGTCTCTTTTTTTTTGAGATGGTGACAGATGGTGTAGAATTAGTTTATTTTAATGGATTGTTCTATAAGTTTTCCATGTTTCAAATAACCATGACACTAACATTGACAACAATATGATTACGGTTGATGTACCTAGATTTTTCATGAGAAGTACTAGGGTTATTGTTATTATTGTGATAATTATGATTATGCTCATTGTTTTTGTAATAGGCTTGATCAATCCTTTAGAAATAAGGGATTTTTCGATAACTTCTTCAATGCATCTGCATTTGAAAAGGAAACTCATTGTTAAGGTTAGGGATAAAGATGCTAACCATCTATTTTCCAGGGAGTGAACATGGGAATCGACTTGCGATTCTACGCCAACGTTGTAAGAACTATGTAAAGCTCTTGTTTTTTCATTGTTTGGCATTACACAAATACATCATGGTTATTTCATAATCAAGGTTGAAAGAGAAGTGTTTAATAAACTTCTCTAAAATTTATGCGAAGGTAGAGATAGATCCCTTTGGAAGGTGTAAGAACCATTCCAAATCTTGTCCACATATACTCTAATGAAAGAGGTGAAAGAGAAAGATATAATTATAAGCTACCTCTTGTCATGCCATGAAAAATTCCTTGACATGCTCTCTAGGATCAGTTTTTCCCTTGTATTTGTCAAATTTGGGCATATCAAAAGAGTGTGGGAAGGGTATGTGTAAGATGTCCATGTCGAAAGGGTATGGGCACAACCCATCAAAATTGAATTATTTATGTTGTTTTGCTGCCCAAAATAGTGTCGTTCATCATGTGCCACTCTTGACCAAATGGTGAATTGATGTGTGGGATGAATGGTGATTTATCATTCATAAGATTATTTCTCTTGTGATTGGTCTCAAAATGATTTTTGAATGTGTTGTCACTTTTATTTGTTTGTTCAATACCTTTGGTATTGTTCGTAGTGATTTCAGAGGATAGGTGAGTCAATTGTTTCACCATTGCATTGATTTGATCAAGCAAGGCTTGGTTAGGATTAGAGGATGAAACATTAGATTTGCCTTTATCATTGGCATTCGTTTTACTTGGTCCTTCATCATCATGCTTATTTGACTCAGGTGGTGGACCCTTTGGGGATGTAGGTTGTCCATTTAAGGATTTTAATTTGTCCTCATCAAATTCCAAGGAAAATATTGCTCCCATTGCCAGGAGACGAAGAAGGAATTGGTCCTTTTTTGGTCATAAAGTGGCGTCTATAAAAGGATTTTTAATTTTATATTCATATTCTTCATCCAAGCTGATATGGAAAGGATTTATTTCCTCCCATCGCAAAGGACTATAATCATGATGTCATGTTCCCACAATTGTTGAAAGAGAAGAGGAACAAGCAGAAGTATGACAGAAAAACTCAACCCTTAACAAAGCAAATGCTAAGATGGAAGAGGGAAGAAAATGAAAAGGATCGATCTATAGAAAAATGAGTGCTAAGAGGGAAGAAGTGAAAATGGTAATTTGAGTGCTTGAATCCTAACAAAATGAAAGTAAAGAAGAAAAGGACTAGATGAGGTTATATGCACTCTATTCGTTAACAAAAATGAATGTTAAGAAGGAAGAGACTTGAAGAGGATAATGCAATCACCTCTTAATCAAAATGAGAGATAAGAGTGATGAGGAAAAGTGAAAAGGTTAACTCCTAACATGGTGAGTGTTAAGAGAAATGAAAAATGGGGTAAAATTGAAATGTACTTGACACTTAACAAAATGATTATTAAGGGAAACAATACTTAACAAGATAAATACTATCAGTTCTTAACAAAACGTGTGATAAGAGTGTCAACAAGAGGGTGGACGTGATCAACTTGTAATCAAAATTAATGATAAGATTGGTGAAGATATGTGAAAATATTAACTCCTAACACTTTGAGTGTTAAGAGAAATGAAAAGAGGGACTTCACAACACTTAACAAAAGGAATGATGTTAAGATGGAAGAGAGATTTAAATGTTATTTTAGATGACTTTAAGCAAAATGTGTGCTAAGAAAGATAAAGAATTTTGAAATATGTTGCAACCGTTTACAAGGTGAATGTAAAGGGGGGAGAGGCAAAAGAATCAAGTGCGCTCAACTTGTGACAATGTAAGTGTGACAAGAGGAGACTTAAAACATGATGGACAAAGCTCAACTCTTAACAAAAAATGTGTTAAGGGAAGAGACTTAGGAAAGTGTGATGAGTTTTCTCAAATTTTAACAAGGTGTATGTTGAAAGGGAGACTTAAGAAGATGATGAAAGATGTCTATTCTTAACGGAAGTACATTGAAAGAGGAAACATAACAAAGAAATGGGATCACAAAAATAATGACAAAGTGAATGTTATCACAAGGAGTGAAGTAATGACAATGAGGATGTCTAAATCTCGCAATAATGGAGATAAGAGACAAAGGGAAAGTGATGGATTAGTGAACTCCAATCAAAGAAAAGTTTTCTTTAAAGTGAGAAGTGAAGAAAAAAGAAAATGAGGATGTCAATAACGCAAAAAAATGATTGCGAAGCATGACAACATAAGATGACAGGTGAAAAATGAAAGATTTCGCAACTCAACAAAGTGGATTTGAAATGTGAAAATGTAAGAGTGATGGAAGTGAGATAGAAGAATGATGTCAATTTAACAAAGTGAATGTGCAATGCGACGACGTGAGATGATGAGAGAAAGATAGTTAAAATTTCAACAAGTCCAAAAAGTGAATGTTAAATGTGACGATGTAAAAATGTGGAATGATCAAAGTTTAACAAGGTAACATTAAATTTAAGACTTACAAAAATGAAATACCAATTTGATCAAGAGGGCGTTTGGCTGTGATAAAGTGAGTATGACAATGTCAAGACTTAGTGAAGAATAATAAAAGTGCTCAAGTGTAAATATGGATGTCCGTAAACTAAGAATTAGACACGTTACAAATAGACAAGGTGAATGAGAGAGAAAAATTGAATGGAAAAATTGAAACACAAGTGTGTAACACACAAGAAAAATGAAAAATGATATAGTGAAAGTTTTGGCCTCTACCTTAGATTGTTTTGGACAAGGCGTGGTTTCCTAGGTGGCTCTCTCAACTACGTGTCAGCAGTATATCCAAGCAAGTGCAACGCTATTTCTAGATGACAAATTTACTTTACCCCATTTGAAACCCTAAGAAAATATATTTCTTAGAATGAATCACACCAGGGTTGCCACTACTGGATATCTGTGACTCTAACTCACAAGTCTTTACTAGTCAGGTAAACTATAAGGTTCCCATTTTGTCCACAAGGTCCCCTCTTGCGTGGAATACTTTGGGGTTCCTTGTAGCATCCCTCTTATTGTCTTAAGCCTTATGCCAAAGGGAGTTTCTCCTAGTTCAAAGCAGATAGGTTTACCCTTATCCAAACCTATATATATATATAGTGTTTTGAATGTGGATTTTTTTTAATCTTTGAACTTAATGTGGTTTGGTTGTACACCGTTTGGCAGCCAACAGTTAGTAGTTTTTAATTTTTTTTTTTTGAAATCTTCATGAGAGCGGGTCCTACAAGCAAGGACTAGAAATTTTTTTTGAAGGAGGGAAAAGAAAAGACAACAAAAGCAAGTTCACATTTCTGATTTCCTAGATCACTTAGAAAGTGCAAGGAAAGAGCATATGTGCAAAAAAGCTTTACTTAAGTGAAAAGTGTGTTAATTCCCCAATAATAAAAAATAAATGACCACGTTTCTGATTTCCAAGTTCACTTAAGAAGCGTGAGGAAAGAGCATACGTGTGGTCATGTCATGATTAGTCTTACCAAAAACAAAAAAATGACAAAGGAAACACCAGAAAAACACGTTACAAAGTGTTATTTAATATACAAAAATGATTAGATGTGTGCGAAAAGGCTAGAAAAGAAATAAAAATTGGTTTGGAATGCCCGGTAACCCTATATTTGCAAGTTTCACATGTAGTTTAAAGTAATAAATAAAAGCGAAAAGGGGCTGAAGCTAGTAAAAGTTTACAAAAAGTCTAAAAGTGAATGATAAAGTGAAGTGAAAATGCCTAATTAGCCCTGCACAATCAAGGTTTACCATCAATTTAGTTGGCAAAAATAGGGAGAAATAAATAAAAAATGACCTAATTTAAGTGTTAGAGTGCTTAGTAAAAATAATGAGACTAACTAATGAAAATAAGTAAACAATTTAATAAAATTAATGATAAAGGACCTAATTAGTATCTAAAAGTCCTAAGTAATTATTTAAACGAATGGACGAAATAAAAAGGGATAAAGAATTAATTTAAAAGGTAATCTAAAATTAAGAAATGAATATGTTAAAATAACTCAAGTTTAAACTAAAGTAAAAGAAAAACTATAAACAACATAAAATAAATAAAAAGAAAAGCCCTGAAATGGAAAACGATATGCTAAACCTAAGCTACAAATAAATTATAAACCTAAAGTTTGGGTTTTGTGGTTTTTTTCATAGCAGGGAATTTGAACAAGGTAGGCCAATAATATCTAGCACGGAGGATTTTGTGGGTTGTGACAATAGAAGAGAAATGACCTCCACAGACCTGTTCATGAAAGGCTGAGAACAATTTCTTTTGATGCTCTTTGTCAACACATTTCGAAAACCTTCCATCTATGCCTCATTTGAACAATGCATTTTCCCACAACACATATTGCACAGACCTTAATTTGATGGCTCTCTTATCCTTGGCACTCAAATGGGATGGAAATTCTCTATAAGTAAGAAAGTGTGCAATGTCAGCATACCATTCGTCAGTTGAGTTAAGGAAAAGAACAACAGGGATATCAACTTTCTCCTTGGACAATTTTGCATCAAATCCTTCAGCAATGAGTTCACATAAGCCCTTTCCTCAAACTAGCTTGGTGGGTTTGATGTCAAGATCATACTACTGAACGTTGGCTACCCAATTGCCTCTCTTAGTTCCAAATTCTTGTTGCGTAAGAATGGATGTAATAGTTGTATCAGGAACAAGCACAATAGAATGAGAGTTGAGGATGCAAAAATGAAACTGCTTCATAGCAATAACCACTACAAAAACATGTTTCTTCATCATGGTGTACTTCATATCATGGGATTTCAAAATATAACTCATGAATGTTATGGGGATTTCATGACCTTCAGCATTCTCCTAGGTTAACACAACAGCTAGAGTACTTTCAGTAGCATAGCAATAGATAATGAATTCTTTGCTATATTCAGGGCATGCCAAGATTAGAGTCTTTTCTATAGATCTCTTAATGTCTTCAAATCCAACCTTTCCTTCAGAGGACCAACCAAAATTCTTCTTCCCTTTCATCATGTGGGCTATGTTCAAAGTAATTTCAGAAAAATTAGGTATGAATCTATTTAAGAAGTTGATCTTGCCAAAGAAAGAGTGCACACCCTTCTTGCTTGTGGGGAAACGTATTTTCTGAATTACCCTGACTCTTTCTGGATCAATATTGATTCCCTCCTTAGAGAAAATGTGTCCCAATAATTTTCCCTCAGTGACACAAAAGATAGGTTTCTTGGGATTCAAGGAGATGTCATGCTCTCTACACTTTTGGAGGACAGTTTCAAGGTGTTGGAAATGATCAGCTCTAGTTTTTGAAAACACAGTCAGATCATCAAGGTATACAACTAGGAATTTTCCCTTGAGGCTGCCAAAGGCCAGGTCCATTACCCTCTGAAAGGTGGCACCAGCATTGATGAGGCCAAAAGGCATTCTCTTGTAGGCAAAGGTGCCCCAAGGATTGGTAAAGGTAGTCTTAGGCTAATCTGCAGCACTTACTTCTACTTGATTATATCCTAATAATCCATCAAACATGGACAACATTTCTGAACCTATAATAGCTTGCAACACTTTCTCCATTACAGGGAGAGGATAATTATCCTTCAAAGAGGCTTGATTTAAATTCCTAAAATCAACACAAATCTAGATCTCACCATTCTTCTTCCTAATGGGCACAATATTAACAATCCATGTTGAATGGTGAATGGGAAAAATGATCTTAGCCTTCAATAACTTTTGGATCTCTTGAAAGATTGTATTAGTAATTTTAGGGTTATACTACCTCTACTTTTTCTGAAAGGGCTTGATCCCTGGTTTTAGAGGAATGAAATGTTGCATCTCTTTATGTTGAAAATCCTTGAGATCATCATAAGAATATGAAAGAACATCAACATACCTTTTCAACAAATTCGTTGCTATCTCCCTCTCCTATTGTGTGCAGCACTTTCCAATGTTTACCAGCTTGGGTTCATTAAGAATCCCAATGTTTATCTTCTCACATTTAGCAAACTATTGATCTCCTTTGGAAGTTTTGGACTTGATGTGCCTATCATGTTTATCAAATAACTCTTCCAAACTTACCAGCCCTTTAGGTATCTTATTACCTTTTAGTTTTATGTAGCCATCATGATCCATTTCTTCTTTGTTATCTTCTTCATTTGGGGGCACAAACTCTCTAGCTAGATTTCCACTTCCTTTAAAGTACAGCTGGTCAAAATTATCTCTGAGTTCAAGGAAGGAAAGCAAGTGTTGATCATCATTAAAGACCTACAAATTGTTTGCATTTTTAGGCACACTAGCCCTATGAATCATATCAATGGTGAATTTATCTTGGGAGAAATTTGGATGATGGATCAGTAGAGACCCCGAGACATCCAAGGAATCAGCCTTGGTGTTTCTTTCCCTTGGCATGGCTTCAATGGAAAAGGCATCAAGGAACTCAATGTAATCCCAAACTAAATTCCTGTAATGTTTCAACCTTCTTTTCTTCACTTGAAAGATATCTCTGACCTGTTTTACAATCAACTCTACCTCTCCATGAGCAAGGACATTCTTGATCCCCATCTCTTTTTCCATGCTTAAACTAAGGATGAGAGCCTCGTACTCAGCTTTATTATTTGTGTTTTCGAATTGGAGCTTGAAGGAGAAAGGATGAATTTTCCCTTCAGGAGAAATAAACACCACACTAGCTCTAGAACCAGCTGAGGAGTAGCTCCCATCAAATTCCAAAATCCAAACACCATTAGGATCGAGAAGCACTTCCTTAGGATGGTTAGCCTCATCTTGTGACATGATCATGTAGTTACCATGACCAATGTCCTCATAAAGTATTTGTGCCTTTGGGTCATCTATTTTTTGCACAATATATTAAGTTTGTTTCTCAGGTAGTAGCTTCTTCATTTTCCCATTCACTAGAATAAGAGCATGTGACCAATCCATCATGATTTCTAATCAGCACCATGTCATAGGGAGGGAGAATATCAGCTACCAAAATGGTGGCTAAAACTCTCTTCTCTGGTAAAGCAGCAAAGGCTACTTGTGCATCCTTGATCCTTCCAACCAATGACACTTATCTACTTTCCATTGAGTAGCATGAACCAAAAGTGTGGGTTAGGGTTAAGCCTATGGCATGAGCTACCTCAACAAGCATCACATTATCTAAAGCACCATAATCAATAACACAATTGTTGAGTTTGTGGCTAGCTATGAGGAGAGTGACATAAAATGGTTTGATCTTCTCATCAGATGAAGTGGTTGCTGCCACAAGAATTGGTTGAGATGAAGGAGAAGGAGCGGTCAAGAGACCTTTAGAACTAGGGGATGAAGGCTTGGATTTGGAATTTACAAAGTCTACCATCTTAGCAAAGGCCTTGGGATGGGTTTGGTATAATTCGGCTTCTGAGATCTGGATCTTAGTTTTCTTGAGATGGTCAATAATGTACAAAGAACCAGAGGTAGATGGAGCATCATTGATAGGAGTAGATGAAAATTTTGACTTATAAACTCTATCATTTAAAGGGAAAGAAGTTTTAGGAGCAGAAATAGAGGAAGGAACAACATAACCTACCTTGGGTGTGGAAGAAGTTGGAATAGGAGCTCCTCTCCTTACAATCACTAGAATGGCTGTAGGAGGTTCCTTAAATCTTTTAATAGGTTGTACCACTTTCTCTTTCTTGTTGGCTTGCTCATGATTCATGACAACATATGATTCATTTTTCATCTCTACATCTCTTTCTTCATAATCATCCTCTTCATCTATACCTTCAGTGGTGAGAAAATGGACCTGAGATCCACTCAACTCTTATAATTCTTCATCATCTTCCTCTTCATGTTCTTTAAATATTTTATTCTCCTCCTCATCATTAGGCTCCAACACTTCACATGTTACATTGACTGGAAATTTAACAGGTGTGCCTTCAATTGCCAATCTAGTTTGAGGAGAGGGCAACCGATTCTTGGGATGAAAATTCTTCCTTAGGAACATCCTGATAAGGAGCATTCTGGGCTAACTGCTTCTTGAGAGCAATGAGATCATTAGCAAGTTTCTGTACTAACTGATATGCATTAGATCTAGGAGAAGATGTGGAAGAAAGAGATGCTTTAGAATTGGATGATTCTCTCCTTACCTTGCCAGACATGATCAGATCATCTTCAACACTGACAAAAAATCTCTGATCATCATCTAAAGTGGTAAGATTAGCTCTTCTAAGTGCATATCTCACTTCAAGAAGTTAAGCATTAAGGAAGAACCATTTCTGAATCTGATCCATAGGGCGCGTGTTTTATGGGATCTTGTTAACCAACCTATTGAATTTAGACACCTGAATATGACCCTATCTATATATGGGGGATAGGGGCCATCTCTATATATCTACTGGGGGAGCCTATATATCTATATTAGAGGGGTCATTCCCTCATGGGATCATGTGAATCTTTCTTGATTTGAGAAATCTGGGCCAAGAGGGCATGTACATCCTCATCAGGTTTGAAACATTGCTCAAATTGGGTTGTCATGGTGTTCCAATTGGTGATGGATCCAGTAGGGAGATGATAAAACCAATCAACAACAGTATCTTGCAATTTCTCTACAAAAAGTATAATAGAGATATCCTCATGTTCAAATCCGAGAACACCATAAGAAAAAATGAAGGCCACAATATGCTCATATGGATTAACCTTCCCATCACCTCTGAATTTAGGGAAATTCTTTCTACTGCCTCTAGGCAATTCATGCAATGGCTGGGGAAGAGAAAGAGGCCCAACCATTTGGCCCCAAGGCAGAGGAGATTCCATCCTTGGAAATATTTTTTGGAGAGGAATTGAAACACCAATGAGAATCAAAGCATGCAAATTAGGACTGATTTGATCTTGAGGGATGTCACTCCCAGAAGTTTTGTCTCTAGGAGGAGTGCTTGCAGATCTTGTTCCTCTTCTTTTTCTTAATAGAGGGAGAGATAAACCTTGATGATCTAGAAGTTGGAAATGAGGGTCTTCTTCCCCAAGGGTTATTCTACCCTGAGTGTATCTTGGATTCACTAGATCAAAGATGATCAAGAAGTTGTTATTCAAAAACCGGAATCCATTTGCAATGAATTCCCCAACTGATTCACCAAAAATTATTGGGTTTCATAATGGAACATGGATAGAAACCACATTCAAGGGAAAAATGTGTCCCTCCTCTTTAATGGGAGAGGTTCCCTTATTGAAAGAAGGAAAAAAAATGTATAAATATACAACTCTCGATGTTTGGAACCTAATATTCTAGAATGTTTTCATACTTAAAAGATTATCAATACGAAGGATTGGAAGAGTAGAGAGATGAAGAAGGAAGAATATAACAATGTTTTTAGGAGATATAGGTAGCAAAATATATCCTTACTCACATTTAACCAAGAAAATATAGGAAAAAGATCAATCACTTCATCACCAATGTGAATCTATAGACACAAAGTTCAAAATATTACACGGACAAGAACACAGTTTCTTTTGAATGCAAAGACAAATAATCCATTGAATCGAGAAAGGAGAGAGAGAGATATAACAGAGGAAATGAGAAAGAAATCTTCTGTATTGAATTACTTCCAAATTTACAACATTTATAGAAAACCAGAATCCTTTTTCCATGGCCAAAACATGTTCTTATAATAATTCATGTACATTCATACTTTGTCCCCAAGAAAAGAACATCCAAAAGGATAATGTTTGTTGTAGATCCATTTTTTTGAAAGTGACATGAAACAAACACAATCATGAAAAATAGATGTTCAAAAAGGAAAATATTTCATTATTTCGAGCATGGTTACTTTAACAGGGGGCATCTCATGATTTTCTTCTTCATGTGGTCCTACCATTTCCACCTTTTAACCACTTTCATAGCACTCAAGTGCTTACTAGTAAATTTTCCCCCTTTTTATTGCGTATGCCCAATAAACTCTATTTTATGATAATAAAACTTTAAATCTCTTTAAATTTATCAATTTTTCTTCACAACAAACCAAAAATTCATCTCATCAATAAACGACAAGGAGACAGAGAGAGAAGAATGAATAATGGTTCACATTTGTATCCTTTGGAGCCCTGGTTCATTAATGGCGTCAAAAACTAGATGAGTGCATTTCAACCACTCTTTCCCTCTGCCGGCTTTGAAATTGGACCCTACACATGGCAAGATCCAAGAAACGACGGGACTTTTAAGACATTTGGGACAAAAAGCACAATTTCTCATTTTTCTCCGCTGGCCCGCCTTGATTTTTTTTAACATGAACACGTGGCACACCCTGATTGGAAATGGGGTCACGGCTCAAATTCTCATTTTACTCGACCAGCCCACTTTCCCAATTTCATTCTTCAACACATGGCATCACCTGATTGGTTTCGGGGATGTGCTTCACTTTTATACTTTATCTATTTTGAAAAGGGGAAAAATTCCAACTTTTCCCCCAAAAATTCATGCCTACGCAGTTGAATTTTCAACGTAGGCCACCTGTCCCTTTCTGATTCATTGCAGGCATCAACTCAGAACTTATCCCTTTGCATGAGTGGGGCCGTGGGTCATTTTAGAACCTTTCGCCCTTTTTGGAAACAGAGCTAAAATTCCTAAATTCCTCTGCCAGTCTGCCAAAGCGCATATGAATTGAAAAACAGACATGTGTCCCTTTTCATGAGTGGGGCCGCATGTCATTTTAGAACTTTTTTCCCTTTCTCCATAATGCTTTAGAGAATAAAATGGATCCATTGCCCTAAACTTCCACCAAAACTGATCCAACAAATTAGTGACCCACGGGGATGTGGGGCAAATCTAACATTTTTTTCAAAATCACCAAAAATGATAACATCAAAAAGGAACCCATCCAGCCACATCCAATGAGAATAAAACACCTAGCTTCACCTTCTGAGAAATAATTTGATAGGGAGAAGAACGAAGAAAATTGCAGAGAACAAGAAAACACCATTTTTTCACTCGATGAAGATTTTCTTTCTGCAAAAGGTTAATATGCAAAGAATGCAAGTTTCCGCATCCTTCAAATGTATAAAAGAAGATCATAAACCCCCTCCCATCCATGAGAAATAGATAGAATGTTATAATGGCCGCAGAATGAGGAAATGCATAAAATGTCGTGGGGGATCAAAACGAGCACTTGAGGGGCTTGAAACACGAATTCCTCCATGGCAAGACTTCAATTTTCATGAAATTAGATTTTAAAAAAAGGGAGGAAAATTGAGGGGACAAAACCTAGTTAATCTAATTTCTCAATCATTTAATGTAATTTCATATCTAATATTAAATACTAATTTAATAGTATGCATATACACACTATCCATCTCAGGTTTCCCTGCATTTGGAAGCTATCACTTTGTAAGTTTTCATACCAAGGCTCAATTCTATTAAGTTCGTAGCGTCTACTAATTCCGCCATATCCTCTTATTGGTGAACAAGATCATGAGATAATTGGATCTCATCAATTTCATTTCGATTGGTTTGGTGGATATTTGTTCTAGTTCAATGGTGGGATACCCTCTGTTACTTCTTTATCTTTCAACATCTCTAGTCTCATTAAGATTGAAAATCATTATACTATTTCTATATTTTCACTCATAGTATTAGAGTTTCAATATTTTATTCCATTCACCTAATTTTTAAAGATAAATTAGACCCAAATTTTTTTATTTATGTAGAAACCTAAAATCTATTTACACGGTTTTACAGCGAAAATTATACTAACTTCCCATCATAATTGGTGATTTCTCACTAATTAGCTGACATTTCCTCCAATTCAGCTGATTAACGACACTTCGTTAATGAATTATTCTATGCATGACATTCTTTTAGTCATAATCCCTCTATAATGAGTTAATCTAGCTAATAAACTCTTTTATTAGCTAAACATCCCTATTTTAGTCATTCAAAATCTCCATATTTCCCTCTAAGTCACTTCTACAAAATTCCTAGGCTATCTATCAAACACATTTGATTAATCAGACCCCTCCCAACTCTCATAGGTTGTTAATTGCTTACTAAACAAGCTTAACTAGCTTAAACCAAGCTTAACTTGCCTAAAGCATGTTTATCCACTCCTAATCAAAAGGTGCATTTTTTCCTTACCCTTTTGTCCCACATGCACTAGGATTTCTAACTTTCCCAAAAGGAAATCTATAAATACAAGCCTAGTGCACCCCTTTCAAATTTACACCTTGACTCTTTGGAAATACATGAGATCTCATTTGTATTAGCTAAAGCTATAAGACATTTGATCTTGAGCCATCCTCCATTGTAGTGGCTTCTTCATCTCGCATCCATTACTCCAAGCTTAGTTAGTAGGAGAATATATAAACATGGTCTTGTAGCCATTTTAGAGAGATCTCTTCACCTTGTTTTGGAGAAAACAACACAACTCTGATTGCTTAGGATCTAGATAGGTTTGTTTAAAGTTAGACATCTAAAGAATAAAACATAGCTTAGGATGTTAGTTTGGTTTATTTAAAGTTTCATTTATTTTTAAAGAATTTGGCTTTATAAGCTCTTATCGTGATGTTCTTGATAGATTTAGTTATATGGTGGAACTACTAGGTGTCAATTTCATTTATACTTACATAACTGATCTTTTCATGCATACATTTGGCACACCCAGTGGGACAGATCCTTAGTCCTTTTTGTTCATTTCAAGCTTTATAGATTTGTTTCAATTTTTTGGCATGCTAACCTTTTTGTAAATTAAGATAAATATGAGGTTTTTCTAACTTATTTGGTTAGGATTGTTTCATTTTTATACTCTTTGCAGGAATAAAGGAGGGGAGGTGCTGCCAAATTTTGTCCAAATTACTAAAATTTTAAGATTTTTGAGATTTTCTTGAAAATTCTCATGTTTTTAGTCACCTACTAGAAAGCGTGTGCATACATTGTCAGGGGGTGCATACGCTATCAGGGGCATGTATATGTTACAAAAGGGCATGCATACATTGAAATGTGTGCATAAATTATCTTCTAGAGGCCATAAATTTTTCTCCGAAACTTGAAACGAATCCATTTTTTTTGCGTTGGAAAGGTATTGAAGAAAACCACACAATGGAAACATAATATCAGGAGTTTTACTTATAGAAAATTTATGGTTTCCTTTATTAGAAAACTAGTCATTTTCTAACATGTCTAAATGCTTTGTAAAATTTGGTCTTTGATATTTTTAACATCTTGCAGTGTTTCTTAGGATAACTATTGATTTATAGGGTATATTAGATCATGCTTTGTGCTAACTTGTTTAGATGAGTTAATGAATGTCTCATTTTCATTTATAAGGATAAGATCGTGTATGCTCTTCCCTCGCACCTTCCAGACAATCTTGGAAATAAAAAATGATTCTATACCTTTCTTATGCTTTCAAAAAACATTTCATTAAAGTTTTCTAAGGGAATGAACTTCAATTTGGGTAAAATGAATGAGTTGTAAGTTAATTAGTTGGGTTTATCGTTGCGTATGCTCTTCATTTGCATCTTAGGACAGTCTTAGGAATTAGAAACAACATTTGACCCTCTTTCTATGATGCCATGATCATTTTGGAGAACTAATAATATTTGCATGAATGACCATATCGCTTGCAAAAGAATCGAGATCTAAACAAAAGCTAACATGTTTGTTGTAGGTTGACAATGGTGTGCAAAACCTCATTAAGTTAAAAGATAAGAAAACACACCACATTAAAAACACTAGATATGCAGGTTCGGATATAGGTGAACTTGTCTTCTTTGAACTAAGATAAGTAACCTTTGGCATAAGTAAGCCTGAAGATAACAAGAGGGATGCTCCTATGAACCCCAAATTAGTCCACGCAAGAGGGAACCTTGTGGATGAAATAGGAAGTGCTCCGCTTACCTACTTGATTATTTTACACTTATAATTTTAGAATAAAAATTATCTCCATTGCGACCCCAGTGAAAATACAACTGAACACATTTTTATGTTCATTATATCAAAGGGGGTAAAGTAAAGCTGAGATAATCCAAGTTTTAGTCAATGTAACTTCCTTGGAAAATCGATCTCGTAGAGATAGTTTGTGACACCTAGTTGAGAGAACCAAATAGGAAGCTATTTCATCTTAGAGCCAACTTGACCAAAATCAATCACATTTCAAAGAGCTATCATGAAGCACTAACTTTGTTGGAGTCACAACCTTATTTTTCGAAAAAGGGAGGGAGTTCATCAAAGTTTGGGATTAGTGTTTTTTATCACGAAGGTTACAACGTGACACTTTTCCTTAGTTTTTCACTTGCCTTAAGGAACGGTGAAAATTTGATGAAGTTATGATTATTTATTTTCATCACCACTTGGATTAATCCTTTTTTTCTTGTTTCCCATTTGGGACTAAAGACAACGAAATACATGGATACCACTAGAAATAATCGTACCCACCACTTTTATAATCTACTTGCATGTAGTCATTTTAATACCCTTAGAACAACATTCTAATCCCATGCACATCACCCTATCACCATGCAGGCGATGGGCTCTCACCCGAGGCAGTCACAGGTGTAGAGCCCCTCCTTTAGGTAAGTTTTGTAAGAATACATCATCTATGACAGGTACTTAACTACAAAAGAATGGAAAAGAACCATGCGTTCATTTAGAAGATAAAAGGGAAACATTAAACAAAATACTAATTTGATCCATAATACCAAGGAAATGTATTAGGTTTGATGCCTAAGAACAACATATATATATATATTAGAATGGGACCTTATATTCATATTCATGAGTTTAATAACCACATTACATTCATTGAGGCCATAACAGACCAATATAATAATGCAGAGCAAGGTCATGCATCATAAACTAAACTACGTCCTTCATATTACAAGGATAAACACAAACCCATCCCTCTAAATATGCCATCACTCCTATATTTTCTCTAATCCCAACCATAGAATCCTCCTTAATATTTCTGTAGAGCTTTTCCTCTCTTCCACCACCACTGCCACTTTTTCTACTACCCGAGTATCTCTTATATATAGATTTTTTCCTTCACCGCCATGCCTTTTGAGGTAACAAATCGGTTGCCAAGTGTCCAAGTGGTCCTCCCATGGAGCATGCTTCCTTTGATCCGAGATCTTCACTCTTTGCAATGATTTTTTTCTGGATCTTTCCATCGCATGCATAAAATATTCCATTCTTGATCCCACAGCTCCTAGGCTGGAAACTTATCCACTCTGCATGCTAGATGGGTCATGCTTTCTTTGTGTGATGTCAGGAACTTCGAATATGACTAAGTCCCAAAACCCATCTTGTCTTACGCGTGTATACTGTGTGTTCTACTAAACCCTACTAGAACCCTTCCCTGCGTGCCTTCAACCCACGTGCCCTTCTTCAAATAGGTCCCGTGCACCCACACACCTTCTTGTACTTAGCCAATATTTTGGGGCCCAACATCACCCCACACTATGAATGTTTTCCATCCTCAGAAACACTTCTCTTATATGAATAAATAATGGTGGGCTCCGAATAGGGGAAAAAGAATGAAGGAATGAAGAATTGGGAGAACGAATGAAAGAATGCAGAGAATGAAGGAGAAAAATTCTTATTTTTGAAGGAGGAGAGGGAAATCCTTCCCTATTTCTACCTCTAGATTTTCCCAAGCATCAACCTAACTCTGCACTCACTGACAGAGGTATCTGACTAAGGAACCTACCTCCTTAAAAATTAATTCCTCCAATTTGGCATTCATTGTCTCAACAATGCCCTCCAATTTTTTTCCCAATTCATCAAGTGCATCCATCCTGCGGGTGATCTGGGGGTATAATTCTTTTAGTTGGCTTTTGATCGAGCATCACAAGGTCTCGATAACTTCTTCTTTTCTACCTTGGCTAGGATTTTATCTCTTTCTTCCCTGTTCCCCTTATTATTTTCTTGAAACTCCTTAAGTTCCATTTCATGTGTGGTGAACAGGATGCTTTCCACTCTATCTCTATCAGTGCAGTTGTCATATGCAGCTTCAGCAACTTGTGTTGCAACCTTTACCTCAGAAAGGAGTTTAGTATATCAAGCAACAATCTCAACAACCTTCATCTTCTCCTCCTTTTCTTAGCATGCCAACGCTTCTTCTGTAGACTCTAAGGCAAGTGGTCACCTTTCCATCATGAGGATGCGGGTCAAATCCTCCAGACACTACAAGGTTGATTCATATTTTTGCTGGGGCGGCGCTAGGTCAGGATGCTTTAAAACAATAGCATCCGTAATCATTTCAATTTTCTTATGTAGCTCACGCACCCTTTTCCTTCTCCTCTTTCATTTTACACCTTAACTGTGCGTTGATAATATCTTCTTGCTTCAATTCCTTTCTATTCTCAACGAGCTCCTTCTTTTCCTTCTCCAATTCCTCCTCAAGGAATCTTACTCTATCATTCCTTCTAAACAGTCTGGCCTCAATCTCAACTGAAAACTTGTTGAGCACATTGCATACCTACTCATCTGATAATTGCTAAAAATTCACCAAGGTATTAACTCATTTTTTCTCTAACACCTTCATCAATGCTCCTTGACTTACTTTGAACTCAGGTTCATCCATGTGGGACTCAAATGCCCAAGATAACATCTTTCTGGTTTGGGGATATGCACCTTCTTCATCAAATGAAGACATAGCTAGGAGTTGTTCCATTGGTACTGTGTTTTGGAAGTGCACATGTAGCACCTTGCTTGGATCATTGATGTATCCCAATCCTTTCCCTTATGCTACCACTATGCCCTTCCCACCTATTTGTGCAGCTTTTGGGAAGCTTACCGCCAAATTGGGATTCCCACCCATGCTACCATATTCTTTCCCAATGCTCTCTTCTTTTATTTCCTTAAAAATTTCATCCACGCTTCGCTCCAACTCATGTTCCACCAAATCCTTAATGGTGCCCGCCACTTCTCTTTCCATGAATTTCTCCACTTGTTCTTTGGTGAGGCTTGGGGTTCCCTAATTTTTTGTGCTTACCTCTTCACTCACCCCCTTTCCTTGATCCTTTGCTTCCTCGTCATTCTGCTCCTCTACATCTTCCTTTTCATTTTTATCTTCATATTCCTCTTCCTCATATTCATGTATATCATATACCAGATGGTCTTGACCTCCTTCAGGCTCATCATCATCCCTGTCGCCAATGTAGGCCTCTAGGCTCTTTGTTTTCTCTGAGTCTACCTTTTCTTCCACCTTCTTCTTCTTCCTAACTAGTGATTCTAGTATAGGAGATTCTTCTTTCCCCTTCTCCTTAACAGGTGACGTATTCCTTAGTGATTATTCATGTGTGAGGGGTCCTTCATGCTCATGTGCCTCTTCCTCCAAGTTCTTCTCCTTGACCGGGGACTTCTTCGTGTGTCCGTAAGTGCTAGGTTTTATGACTTCTTCTGACACACCCACCGATTGTGCAGTTTGCACACTTGGTGCCTTCTTCTCCCATACCCCTTCTCTTTCCCTCTTCTTCGGTGTGGCATTTTTTCCAACCTATGGGGTCTTCTGGAATGGAGAAATAACTCTCCAGATAGGAACCTTTCTCAAACTTAGGCCTTATTCTTAGATATACCCTTGTTACAACCCTTCCGACGATTGGAACCGTTATCAGCTTCATCATTTATACTTCGTGGGAGACATACTTCTCCACGTATGTGTGCTTGTTAGGGTATACGATATTTTAGCGCAGCTCGTAGTGGTCTTAGTCTACTTCACTAAGGTTGAACCTTAGCCTTTTGGCCTCCTTAAACTGGTTGACCCCTGGTTGGAAGTATTACGTGGTGAAGGAGAAGGGTAGCTTGCACCATGGGCTCTTAGTCCCATTTGTTAATGTAAACCTACCAATGCAGAAATGTTGATAAAATGCAAACTCTGTCTCTCCATCCACGAGAGTGGGAAACTACTTTGGGATCCTCCACTCTACCCCGAATGCATCATGCATTTGTTTGTACCACTTCTCTAGGCGTGCCTTGTGAGCAGCCATCATGGTTTCACAAGTATACTTCTTGAACCTTTTCCTGGGTAAGGGACTCTCTTCTGGATACTCCCAAACAAAAATTTATGGGCCATCTAGTACTCCAATCTTTGAGAAGATGATGGTGAGGAGGACATTGCCGAATAAGATGTTTTCTCCTTCTTTTCTGTTGCTTATGATTTCATCCATAGTAAAGGCAAAAAATTTATAGATGGTCCCTTCTAGTATTTTCCAGCATACATTCAACCATGCCTTGTTCACCTACGTCCAAATTTCTTGATCATTAAGCTTGGTGACCAAGTGCATGGCCATCCTCATAACAGGGTCTGGAATTTTTTTGATGTCAAAGTACCACCAACCCTTTTTGTAGTCATAAGCTACCATAGTTTCCTTGATGGCCTCCTTATCACTCAAATCATCATCTATGGATTCTCCTTCACAATTCAGGCTAGTGAATTTGGATATCAACTGAGGTGTTATGTGCATCTTGCAGTGTGTAAAGTAGAAATGGTCTTCATGCACGTGCAACATCAACCACTGATATAGCCACTTGGGCTTGCCAAAGTAAGGAAACTCATACAGTTATAATAGCCCTACCTTTTCCAACTTTACTTTCACCTTGTTGCTATATATTGGCATTCCATCTGGTGTCCTTTTGTTAGTTAGACGAACGAGCTCCAACACCATTTATTTCTCTGTAGTGCTCTTGCAATGGTTGTAATCACTCATGGCCATTTGTCTCAAGTTTGACACCCACTCATTTCCTAACAACACTCCATCTAGGTACTACATTTTTGCATACCATTCCTCATTGGAGCTAGCAATGGTAGTGGTTTATTTTCCCTTTCCCTTTCCCTTCTATTTCTTTGGTGAAATGGTCACCTTCTTTGGTGCCATTCTTCTTATCAGGTTAAAATTTAAAACTCCTTACTCTACTCTACTAATTTACTCAATTCTAAGGCTTAACTCTGTGGATAAATCCTTCTCTTTCCGTACCCTAGCTGCTAAATCCTGACTAGGAAAACCTTCCACAAGACGACACACTACAAACTAATTCTCCCCACACCTATGTACTCCTTCCTCTTTGGTCATACACTTATATTTCTAGGATTCTTCTTCCTTCGCACAAGTCTCTCTAGATTCCCTAGTTCACAAGAGCGCTTCAACTTCGTAATAGCAAGGTAAAAATAATGACTTTCCTGACCTCATATTTATATTTTTTTCTCTTCTCGAGCAATAAATGTTATACCACCTACCAATGTACTTAACATTAAATGTGGATTTTCCACTACATTGACCTTAAGAAAACTTACCCACATGCCCAATCCTATGCAAAAAACCTTCTACAACCTTCTGGCACACAAAAATCCAATATGACCGAAGACTCTTACGCACACGTCTACAACGTCAAAGGCACTTATTCTATCCTTTTCTTTATTTTTACCCTCCCCTACCTCATGTTGTTATTTCACTTTTCATTTTTCATACGTGGTCTTTGTTACAACCTTCTTGACACCTTAATTCATTATCCACCATTTCCCCATGCGCTTTCTCAATCTTACGCGCTTTCTTCTACTGGGCCACTCAAATTTTATTACGGGCTTATACTTTACTTTGCACTTCTCCATCCCACACTAAAATAGATGCATGGTTCTCCGTGCATACACAACCATAGAAAATAATGTGGTTACAGGTGCACAAGGTGCAAAATGGAACAAAAAGAAAAGAACAAGCAACAAGAAAGGGAAACACAAGAAAATAAAAGCATAAAGGAAATCCTAAGCTAACTGACAATACTACCTTATTTACAAACACTAAGAAGACTTATTTATAGTAGGGCTTCAGCCTACTCCCATTGAAATGACTTGGTAATCTTGTCCCATCTAGCGCTTGTAACTAGAAAGCTCCTTAATCAAGGATGTATGAGATGATGTAAGGTCCCAACCAATGGACTTTACACTTCCCAGGATGGCGTAGATACTTGGAATCATATAAAAATACCATCTGTCCAACCTCAAACTGCTTGTTTTTTATATGACGATCATGTCATGCCTTTTGTCTTTCCTTTTCTATCTTCTGACTCCATTTAGAAAGTTATCTCCTTTTGTCTAACTGCATCAAATTATCAATCCTCTATTCCAAAACTTATTCATCATCCAAACCTCTTGCACACACTATACGCAGTGATGGTATCATGAATTCAACTGGAAAAATAACCTTCATGCCAAACACCAATTGAAATGGCGTGGCCTTGTTCAACCTCTTGTAGGTTGTCTTATATGCCCATAAAATGGTTGATACTTTGTCATCCCAATCTTGTCTTTCAACACCACAAATCTTGGTCAAGGTGTGACTTAGTATTTTGTTAAATGCCTTAGCAGTTCCATTTTCATGTTGATGATAGAGGGTACTTTTTTTATGGGCCACCATAAATTCTGCTAGTAGAATCCTGACTGTTTCATTGAGAAAATGTGTACCCCCTCAAACATGCTCTCCTACCTATTAGTTCTTCATCACCTAAATCTTTTCAGCGACCGATTGACCTCTTAACACCCATTGATACAGTGTCTCATTTACCCGCTGTATCACACCCACAGTGGACTGGAATCACAACCCACCTCTTTTCCATACAAAATTTCTTCTTCACACGTGAAGATTGTTATCCCTCAGAAGATAGGCGAGTCCTATGGGAGCGTTTGAGTACACCATGCTCTACTCAAATGCAGATGACCGATCCAGACACCTCTACCATATACCCGAGGTGTTTACAAAATCTCAAAATGCCTATGTCCTCATTTTCACCCCTCTCATCTCTACCGAATACCTCATCCACCTCTATTAACCTAACCAAACCTTCCCCTACGCTTGGGACTTCACCAATACCTAGCCTAACACACCCACCTAAATGGTTAGATTTATCCAAAAATAAAGTCATCCATCCACCTAGGAGACAAACCCAATCCCCTCAAGTCTAATCTATGCCTCTGTCACAACTAAAACCCTCGCCATCACACCTACCTTCTATATTGGGACCTCACCCCTCCACCTTGCCTCAATACATCATACCTCCTGTGTTTTCTTTAAAACGACCTGCACCTTCTACACCCATACAAAGATCCATGGGTGTATCAACACCGTCACCCCAAGTATCCTGTCCACCTATCAACCCTAAACCAACTCCATCATCAAAGGATTTATTTGTTGTCACTCCTCTTTCTCTGTGGTTATTTCCTGCCACCACATCATCTGTGGCCTCCTCATCTAACTAGCTAAACATGACTTCTGCGCCGAAGAAGCCACGTTTAGTTAAATCCAATTATCAAAACCCCTTGTCTAAACCACCACCCGTACGAACCAACCATACCCAACCATTACCAAAACCCACCCAATCAATAGCCTCATCTTCCTCTGACTTTGACCCGCTCAAAGGATCTTACGCCAAGATCCTTGATATGTTGGTGGAGAATGTGACCATTTACCTACCCCCACTTAGACCCTATGATCCATCTAAACCTTGACCTATAGGTTATGATGAGTCTAAAATCTGCGCTTACCACCACCGCACACCAGGACATGATGTAGAGGGATGCAAAGCTTTGAAAGCCATCCTTCGTCAGTCACCTCTCTCGGATAGAAAGGTTAAGAAAGACAACTTACGAAGAGAGAAACCTTTAGCTTCAATCCCCTCTCCTATACCACCTGTCCCCACCTCACCAAGATCTATCATTATTGCAACCCCACCTCTCGAAGACAATGACTTATCCCTACCATCTTCCTCCTCTCGTGTTCACGAGATCAACATGATTAGCATTGCTACTCAAGGTCAGAAAAACAAGGGGACATCCAAAGAAAGCGCACCTGTGGCATCCCTTTCTCCATCTGCCATCCCAATCTCACCACCACCTAAAGTGGTTATTCATGGACCTGCCTACCCCATCTCTGATGGAGTTGTCCATCGTACCATGATCAAACAGCTTCACCAATCGCCTGTAAAAATGACACTATATGATCTCATTCAAACCTCTGAATCTCATCGACAAGCTCTCATTGAGATCCTTCAAGGGATAGAGGTCCTACCTAACAAAACTTTTCCCGTTGCCTCCATTTTAACACCCAATCACGTTGCTTCTCTCACCAAACAACCTACCTCCCCAACCACTTCTGTCCCTATACAGCAAGCCGCTGCTGTCAGTTTCTCCGAAGACGAAATTGTCGACTTTGGTGCAGAAGATCCTGACCCCACTCTTTTCATCTCAGCTTATGTCAAGGACATCCGAGTACGTCGTGTTATGATTGACGGGGATGCTAGCCTAAACATCATCTCTTCCAAAGCCTTCCAACAAATGAATATCCCTTCTAGCTGCATGTGTGCCAACCCCACCATGTTGCGTTCATTTAATGATGCTATTACTTCTACTTTAGGCACCGTGATCCTTAACATTCATGTAGGGCCACGTACCTTACCCGAACTCTTCTATGTCCTTGAGGGAGAATTCTAATACAACATGTTGTTAGGCCGCCCTTGGATCCGGGCTATGGGATGCGTTCCCTCCACCTTACATAGATGCATAAAATTCGAGTATGAGGGGAAGTCCTACACCGTAAAAGCTGACGCTCCCCCCTTCAAAACCTGCAATATGTTATATCACCCTAATGATGTACTTGTACCAGTCAAGACACCCATTCATCCAACCCAACCATCTACTTCGACCACACCTCAACCATCCACCTTAGCCGCACTTACACCTTCAACCAATGAAACCGCCGCCGCAAATACCACTTCCTTCCCAGCGGATAACATCCCAACCTCAGATCCCTTGGTAGATGTTTTTCAACGCCTTATGCTAGGGGAGTATTGCCTATATAACGTTAACACTTTCCATACCCCACAGGAGTACGGATAGTTACATGTGCATCCTACCTATGACCGTCGTGTGGGGGAAGTAATCTCCTACGGACCACCTAATTTCCGCACCAACCTAACGTATGGGGGTGTCGACGCATCCTCTGTCACCCCTGAACCTCCCCTTGGTGTGGTTCCCTTCCAATCTGATTTTCAATATCTAACTAATCGTCATTTCGCCCTCACCTTCCTGACGCGCTGTGCTTGGAAGGGCTTCGGTTTCGGTCTTTATGAACAAGGCTGACATACGATCATTCCCGTGACTACACGCAAACACAAAGATCGTCGTGGTCTTGGATTCTCTGAACCACCTACACTGAAGAAACCGCATATCCGTTGTATCCAGGAAGACGACAAAGTCACCCTTTCTGAACCATCATCACCCATTTTGCCATCGTCACCCACAGAGTCGATAGACCCGGAATCTATCCCTCCTAACTTTTTTTTTCGTAAACGCTATCTTCCTGGGTCCTCTCACTTATCAACGTGATAATGAAGACCCATCTTCTTTTCCCCTTCTGTATCCAGACATGATTGAAGAAGACTCACCTTCAATTAATGTTGTTGAGTGCCAGGATGATGACTCCATCCTCACTTATCTTGGTGCGGACGACTCTTATATTCAACGCGCCTTACCATCTGAAACTCAAACCATGTTGAATGAGTCGACTATAGAAATCAACATCCACACAGAGGACGATCCTCACATTGTGAAGATCGTACAATCTCTTAACACATCAGAACAAACTGCCTTCACTACCTTCCTTCGTGCCCGCAACCAAGCTTTCACTTGGTCCTACGCTGAAATGCCAGGAATTGATCCTGACATCGCTTGTCCATAACATTACTCTGAAACCCGACTCCAAACCAGTTAAACAGAAACTGAGAAAAATGCATCCACGCATTGCCCTCTTGGTCAAAGAAGAGCTTCAACAACTCCTTTCTGTTTCCTTCATCTTACCTATTGACTATCCTCAATGGATTTCTAACATCGTACCTGTCACTAAAGCAACGGGGGGACTTCGGATATGTATGGATTTCTGGGACCTTAACCTCGCTTGCCCAAAGGATGACTTCCCCCTACCTAGTATTGATCAACTTGTTGATCTCACTGCGGGCCATGAGATGCTTTCTCTCATGGATGGCTTCTCGGGATACAATCAAATTTTGGTAGCCCCGGCCGATCAACATAAAACCGCCTTCATAACTCCTTGGGGAACCTTCTGCTATCGTGTCATGCCATTTGGCCTTAAGAATGCTGGTGCAACCTATCAGCGGGCTATGACTTACATTTTTCATGACATTATGCACACTATCCTTGAGGATTATGTCGATGATCTTCTTGGCAAATCTAAACATCGTAGTGAACATCTCGATGTTTTAACCATTATTTTCGATCACCTATTACAATACTGTGTTCATCTTCAACCAAATAAATGTGTCTTTGGTGTCCTTTCAGGAAAAATCCTTGGTTTTATTGTCTCTTTGTGTGGCATCGAGGTCGATCCAGCTAAAGTCAAAGCTATCCTAGAAATGCCTCCACCCACTAACCTCAAACAATTGCGTAGTTTGTAGGGAAAACTCCAATCTATCCAGTGTTTCATTTCACAACTCTCGGATCGATGTCAACCTTTTCATCATCTCCTTAAAAAGGACATTGTCTTTCAATGGAGCGAAGAGTGCCACCAAGCCTTTGAGGCTCTTAAAGCCTATCTCTTGCAGCCACCCATGCTTATCCCACCTCAAGATGATCACCCTTTCTACCTTTACCTTTCTGCCACCGACCATGCTGTAGGAGCCATGCTCGCACATCGTGACTCCGAGCATCGAGAAAAAGCCATTTATTACATAATTCGTACTCTTGTGGATTACAAGACTAGGTATACACATGTAGAAAAGTTGTGCCTAGCCTTATCATTCGTGGCAACCAAACTCCGACATTACCTCCTGAATCACAAAAATTTTTTCATCACCAACGTGGACCCCATCCATTATATGTACGCCAAACCTCATCTAAACCAACGCATCGCCCGATGGCTTATGCTCCTCGCTGACCTCGACCTTGAGTTTGTACACCAGAAATCAGTCAAAGGACAAACTATCGCAGACCAACTCGCGGAAGCCCCTTTACCTGGGGAACAATTTACCAATTTTACTTTCCCTGACGAACTCATCGCCACTCTTTCACTCAGTGAGGAGTCGTATCCAATGACCCTCTTCTTCGATGGATCCAAATGCCAGCGCGGCGGAGGGGCCAGTGTTGTTCTCATTCCTCTTGACGCTGAACCTATGCCTCTTTCATTCCGGCTCGATTTCCCCTGCACTAATAATACAACGGAATACGAGGCCCTTGTTTTGGGTCTCCAGGTTGCGTTACACTTAGGTGTAAAGTCTATTAACATTTTCAGTGACTCTCAACTGGTAGTCAATCAAGTTATGGGCATCTACCAATGTAAAAATGAGGAACTTCAAAAGTACAAACATTACGTGGACTCACTTTTGACCTTATTTACTCATTATTCTATCCAAACCATTCCCCGCTCAACTAATAAATTTGCGGATACTATGGCTTGCTTGGCCTCGAAAATTCCTACCTCACCAACTGACTCTGACATATTTGTCTTGGTCCAACAACTCTTTGCCCCATCTTACTCAGTCCCGGATGTTTGTATGGTAAATAATGTATCTGCTAATTCGCAGGATACCTGGTATCACCAATTTCATGACTACCTTACAACCTCTGTTCTCCCACCTGACCTTACTAGTAACGGAAAACGTGCTTTTCTTAAAAGTGTTTCTCGTTATGTCATCATGGGGGGACTCCTCTATAAACGTGGCTTTGATGGCATCCTCCTTCGATGTCTAACCGGCGCGGAGGTCACCTATACCATCCAACAAGTCCATGACGGAATTTGTGGTGGACATTTTAGTGGCCTTGCCGTTGCCAAACGGATCCTTCGCCTAGGCTATTATTGGCATACTCTTAATAACGACTGCTACGAATATGTTAAGTGTTGTGTTATGTGTCAACAACATGCCAACCTTCAACATACTCCTAGCCATCCGCTACAGGTCGCACGAGATCTTTGGCCTTTCTCACAATGGGGTTTAGACCTTATTGGTGAGATTCACCCACCCTCTTCGCAATGTCACCGTTGGATAATCACAGCAACCGAATATTACACTAAATGGGTGGAGGCCATTCCACTCATTTCAACCAAAAAAGAAAAAATTGTAGAGTTCATTAACCATCACATTATCTGTCGTTTTGGTGTTCCTCATCGCCTGATAACAGATAATGGAAAATCTTTCAAAAATAAGTTGTTACAAGACCTTTGTGACAACTTTGGTATCAAACTTAGCTTCTCATCACCTTACTATCCACAAGCAAATGGTCAAGCCGAATCTTCTAACAAAACCCTGACCAAAATTCTCATGAAAGTCGTTAACGATTCTGGGAAAAATTGGCCTGATCACATCCCCTTTGCCCTTTGGGCTTATCGTACCAGTATTCGTACCTCCACTAATGCCACACCATTTTATTTGGTATATGGTACCGAGGCTGTCTTGCCTCTCGAAATACAAATACCCTCCCTAAGAATATCTCTCCAGGATATTCTCACCAATGATGATTTCCGCCAAGAGCGGTTAGCCCAATTAGAGCTTCTTGACGAGCGTCGTCTTACAGCTCTTGACCACCTTCAAATCTATCAAAAGCACATCAAGCGTGCTTATGATAAGTGAATTCATGAGCATACCTTTAAGATTGGTGATCTTGTCCTCAAAGAGAATCAACATGTAACCAAACTAGAAAAGAGCAAGCGTGGAAAATTTGCTCCAAATTGGATTGGGCCTTACATTATCACTCACACTTATGGATCAGGCACTTACCGTTTAGCTTCGCTCAATGGTAAACCTGAGCCTGAACCCCTTAATGCCTTGCATCTTCGACCATTCTACTGTTGAATTTAGTATTATATCACTTCTTATCTACCTTGCGCTCGTCCCTTGAGCTCATTTACCACCTCATACACCTTGTTTCATACATCTCAAAATAGAATCACACTCACATGGTTTGGTCATCATCTCCTCTTAAAGATGCCTTCCCCTTTTTAGTCTGGTCCATGACTTAAAAGTATCAAAATAACACGTTCTCAATTATACAATTATGGGATATTCTTGAGTCAAACTTCCTACAAAACTAGATGCTTCATGCCAAACGGACATCTAGACCTCAAAGTTATACATAGACTACTCCCTCGAAGGACAGCTATGTGCAAAGCCACATCTGCTACTATAAATAGACTGCTCCCTTGAAGGACAGCTATACAAAGTTAGCCTCTATCAGAAGCTTCTCGCATTGATCAGCTTCGTGAAGAGCTCAAGAACAACAAAATGCATATCCCATATAGACTTCCCACATCGATCAGTCTATATTCAGAAAAAAATAAAAGCAGTATTCAAAAGCACTTTTGAGTCATGGACTTGTCTATTCAGGTTTGGTTCTCTTTCGTTAGCATAATCACCTTGTAACAAGTTCTCTGCACCCCAGCTATACCATCCACCTCATCTCACCATTCTTCAAAACAACAAAACTCAAGGGACGTGACGTATATCTGATATGTTGTGATTATACAACTCTTTTCACCTATCGACTTCTCGCCTATGCAAGGTACCTAGGGATTCAAGCTCATCCTACGATAATACGTGGTTTGTTTAGCTCTTTCCAACTATGGGACACTTTTGCCTCTTTTACCCGAATCTAGGATTATGTGTTGACCTTAATCAGGACATGGTTTCCTATGCTTGGGTAAGCTAACCTTCGCTTCACCTATACCTACACCAATACCGCCAATACCTTACCAACACCAACAACATTACCCTACCAATATCAATATTTTTACCAACCAACAAATTGCCTAACCACAACCAAATTTCCTGAATTCACCTCTCCCTGGTCCTAAGGGAGAACTACATCGGTCTGAGGCCCCTCCTTGCTTTGTGCAATGGGCTATGTAGGCAGCACTTAGGAGACATGGGGTCTCTGAAGGTTAGCTCGACCATCCCCTACCATAACCTATCATGTGTTGTAAATATAAATATTTTTGGGTATTTCTATTTGATAACACTCATCTTTATCCTTTTTCAAAACAAACATTCAAAACACAAACATTCTTATTATTATCATAACTCAAATCAACATACATATTCAGTTTTATTTAGATGTTAAACAAATACATTTTCTATATCATCGACGCGTAGGTCAGCATCCTTATTTATTCTTCTACCCCTATGAAATTCACTTAGACCCTTGTGCCTCATCCCGAACCAGGTGATGATCGTGATCATCGACGCCGCTCACCTAGCCTCTCCATCCTCAAAGGTGCCACTGCTATTGGTTCCTCCCACTGATCCACCAATCTCTCCTGTAACATATGAATACGCCCTCTCGCGTGGAGGAATCTCGCCTCTAGTCTCTCCACTTGTGACTGCGCAACCGCTAACAATCATGTTGTCTCATTCACCTGTGTTTGAAGCTGGTGAACTAAACCCTGCAGGTGATCTCTTTCCGCTGTAATCACAGCTATGTCAGGATGATCGGCCCTCTCACGTGAACCTCACAGCTCTGCTACCCACCATAATCTATAAGCCTCTGTCGCTCCTGCATCCATTACCCTGCGATCGGCTGCTGTCTCTTTTGGTCCTTCTGGAGGTGTCGGCCGGGGAGGTGAGAATGATGCCTCGGCATCGATCCTCATGTATGGTCTATAAGCCATGGGTATATCCTAAACAAATCCAAATTGTCGCCGCACGCGATCTAGAGGAATCCTCTCGTACTCACCTAGCCTGTGTCCCGCGATCCACCTTAATCGCTCTACACCCCTCAAATCCTCAGCTATGTTCTCCGTCACCATATAGTTCCCGTAAGGCCTCCAACGGATATCCACAATCGTCACCATCTCCCACATCTACCTATAATACTCGACATCATATGTCACGGCCTCGAATCTCGCCTCTTGCTCTGTCTGGACCCATCACCTGAATCCCAACCTCTGCACTCCTGTCTCTCCTGACTAGATGGGTTGGCCTATTGGTCACACACAAACAATGTGCTCATAGGCCCAACAATGTAATAAGTACACACAATCCAGTGTAGTCCTGTGATTTCACCTGCAGGCCCATAAACCCCTGTATAGCTCCGCCAGATATGCGGGTGCCCATGCGAAAGTCACGCTCCTTTCTATCATTTCCCAAATAATACACATCAATGCTTTTGGAAATCTTCCCCCATCCACCCTCGGTAATGCATAATACCCCACCGCTATCATTAATACCACTGCCAACCTTGTTGCCTCAGGGTGTGCTACAAACATTATACCATAAGTGAATGTCAAACCTCGCTGTGTCAATTCTCATGCAGCTGGACCAAATACTACTGTTATCGCTCCCCGCGCCACGTTAGGCCCCTACCTGATACACTGGTCTTCCTGTAATTGGGAGCCTCAAAATTTGAAACACATCTTCCAACGTCACTGTCATCTCCCCTGTTGGCAGATAGAAGGTATTCTTTTCTGGATTCCATCTCTCAATCAACGCCTGCAACATAGCATGATTGCGTGTGATTCGTGAATAATAGCGGATTCCACTTAACCCCACATGGTTTATCAATGCCCACTCAGTTGGTGTTACATCCGCTCAGACTCGTGACAACAAAGCTGGCACCCTATCATTCATCCTCAACCCTGCCTCTGCCTGCATACATCAAATCAACAAACAACAATTCAATAAATCAAATCCCCAAGTGTTTTTTATCACATTCTGGAATTTCATACAGTAACCGATATCGGTTATAGATAACCGATACCAGTTATCTAACTAATACCGGTTATCTCTAATCGATATCGGTCACTGTCAATTCTATACAGCCTGCTTAAAAACAACACCTACGATAATTATTTGCTCGTTTACCCCTCTCTGTACCTACAAACATACCCGAAACCCCTGCTTACCTACCCCATAACACTCACCCCATCCCAAACCCTTGCCTATCACCTTTTCTTTTTCATCTCTACCCACTTACCTTCTCTCATCCTATTCATAAAACATGCAAGAGTTGAATTCCAAACCAAAAATTTTACCTCTTGGGATGCAGCAGCTTGAGGTGGAACCTGTCTTCCCTCTCGTCTCTGCCCGCTGGATGCTTCTCCTTGTTCAACCATGTTCACCACCCTCTTTAATATAACTTTCCTTTCTACCTTCTTAATCTCAGCCCACAATCACTTTACCTGTCTCTTTCCTCCTTATCACTCAATTCTCCCATGTAATTACCTGTATAAGTCGTCAACAGCATCGCATTCTCGTATTTAACTTGTTGCATGACTCTAAAAATACGAACTTAAGTTGCCTCCCAAGCTTTTCTATTTTTAGAAAAACTCATTTTGGCATAACCAATATCGGTTACCTAACCGGTATCGGTCATATAGCTACCGACATCGGTTAGCTAACCGATATCGGTCACATGTCTCCTTTTGCTTAAACCTAGGCCTTTTCTTTGTTTTTTGCAAATTTTTGGTGGCGCCCGCCTCTTTTCCCTACATAACGACATCGTTATCAATATTTATCATCAGAATACCATCAACACATATACATATCATCAAAATTTCATCAACATCATCTATATACATTAAATTTCAATACCATCGACAAAACACATGAGACATTCTAATATATGCATCAAATCAAAAAAAAATTTACACACCATGTGGATCAAACTCATCTATATATATCATCATCAACTCAATGTCAAAATATACAAACTGCCCTGTATGGGGCCTCTGTGATCTAAAAATACAAAGCCGGCACGCAGGCCGCTGTCTCTGTCAAAATCTTGACTCGGCTCGCAGGCCGGTCTCTCATGTCAAAAATATACTCGGCTCGCAGGCCGGTATCAACTATACAAAATGTACTCGGCTCGCAGGCCGGTATATACAACAAAAATGAATAAATAAATCCTATGTGGGCACGCAGGCCTCTATATATATACTCGGTTCGCAGACCGGTGTCTATATCCAATAACAACAACCCATATCCACTCCTAGGATGTCTCAGCTCTCTCCACCACCCTCTGCCTGTCCCCTTGCTGGCCCCTATGCCGACTCTCACCTCCTACCCATCACAGAGCCACCGGCTGTGGCTGCGGCCCACTGTGACCTATGACTCCAGGACGTCTCGGCTCTGTGCGCTGCATATGGCTGATAGTCGGCCCCGGTACCATCTAGCACGTCCTGATAATACCGGGCCTCCACTCTCGCCTCCATATAGCGGGCCCGTGCCACCATGGCTGGTGGGGCTGGTCCCCCGGCTCCTAATAGAAGTGGCCCCTGACCTGCCGGTACACCCTGTGCCTGTACCTGCGCCTGTGCCTGAGGCAGTGCCTGTGGCTATGCCGGTGCCTGTGGCTGTATCAGTGCCTGCGGCTATGCCTGTGCCTATACATATGCCTGGGCTAACTGCCCCTGTAGCACCCCAATCTGTGCCTGTGCAGCAGCAAGCTACCCCTGTAATAGCTACACCTGGCCCAACAGACGGTCCCTCTCTGCTATCATAGCCACCAAATCTAGTTGTGCGGGCTGTGCTCTCATGGCTGCCCTCTGCCCTACCCACCACACCAAAAATGCACCTGTCACTCCGACATCATCCACTGTATCATCAGCCGGTCTCTCTGCTACCTAGATTGGGTCAAATGGTTGTGGTGCAGGCAGTGGTGCCTCTACATCCTCCCTCCGATACTGTGATAAGGGAGGTGGTTCATCCTGCCGTAAGCCCATCTGTCGTCGCACCCTCTCCAAGGGAATCCGCTCATACTCCCCAGGTCTCTGTCTTGCTATCCAGAAGATGTAATGGATCCAGCGTAGCTGCGCCTGGGATCCTCCTCGAGGCTGATGGCCTCTGTAGGGCCTCCATATAATATCGAGTGCGGTCAAGCCCTCTAACATATGCTAGTAGTATGCCACATCTCACCCTGTGATCACCACTTGTGGCCGGCCCATAACCCCCAACCACCTATGAAATCCATATCTATAAACTACCTGTGGCCCTGGCTGTTGGGGCAACCCTACTGGTCGTATACATACAATATGCTCGTAGACCCAGCAGTGTAACAAAAATTTCGAACATATACCAAATCGCCTCATACGGTGATAACCCTAGAGCTCTCTGTATAGCTACACCAGATACACTGGTGCCCAGGCATAGCAGGTATGCTCCTCCACCATCTCATGCAATACTCCCATCAAAGCACATGGGAAGCAGCCTCCCTCTGAGTCAGGGAGGGCGAAGCAGGTGATATCAATCATCATCAGCATGGCAAGCCGTGTCTCCTGTTGGTGTGCACGATACATATCACCGTAGCCAATGATCGCACTGTGATATGTAAGAAATGGGGCTGCATCCCTGAATACCTGCAGGAAGCTGTCCATCGCTATCTCTGCATCCACCTGGAACACTGCCTCACCTATGATCGACAGTCTTAGGATGCGATACACATCCTCTAATGTGATAGTCATCTCTCCAGTAGGGAGATGGAAGACATTGGTTGCCTGATCCCATCTCTCGATGAGGGCAACCATCAGGATGTGGTCCCTATCCACAGCCCTATACCTCTAGACTCCGCCAAGCCCAACTTCTCGCATGACGTCCCACTGCGCTGCAGTCACATGTGGCCGCATCCGCCCCAATAGAGGTGGCATCCGATCCCGCATTTTCAGCTGCTGGCGTGCCTGCAAAAACAACCCACTCCATCAGGCCTACCCTTTACAAAAACAACTAACTTAACCATCTATACCCATTTACCCACCCAACCACAACCCGACTCTATACACACATCTGCACCCACTTATCTTACCTTATACATCTAATATATCCCCTTTAATTATCTCACACCCTACCAACCACCCCGGTCCACTCTAAGCCATCTAACCATACCCCTACCAATTAACACCTCCTACTTCATACACAACACATAATCTATCCTACCCGACCCGGGCCCCCAACAACCCAATTCCCCCCCCACCCCAATCACCTTTCCTATCAACTCTACCTCCTCCCCCTTCACCCCCAAAAAACTCTATCCTACCGCCTACGACAAATAAACACCACAAATTTCACAACCCTGACTCCTACCCATGATGACCGGTGTCAGTCACCCTCGACCGCCATCGGTCGCCAAATCACATTATATGTACCAACGTCGGTCGACATATGACCGACGCCGGTCTATAGACACAGCAATTAGACTATTCTGTGACCGATGCCGGCCGCCTAGTGACCGACATTGGTCATTGTCAAATTCTGGAGCTGAACCCAAAACAGCCCCCAAAAACCCTTTTATTACCTATTTCTAAACTACCCATTAACCACCACAGAAGACCTAAAAACTTACCCACCCTACTGTTTGGCCTACCTAACATTCCTACCCACTCCATTTTACAATTTACCTTCATTTATTCATTATTTTATTAAATTTTAGATTCCTACCCCAAAACCCACATCCTAGTTAAATTTATTAACTTCACATAAGTCGGGGTTCAGAGCCTACCGATACGACTACACATCATCATGGTGGGATAGGTGGTGGTGGTCCAGCGCCTCCAGCACCTCTTGCTCCTCCGGGCTGTGCTATGGCCCCAAATCTCCTCAGCAAGGTCCTCAACCAATCAAACTCTGCCTCCTGATCGCTGGGGCCTACCAATAACTCACTCCTCCACTCCACTAGTGCCACCTCAGCCCACAAACTCAACAAAATCAATTAACACCTCAGACAAGACAAAAATAAGCACTCAACTTCACAAAGTGACAATGACATGCCGTATTTTTCTTTTTATAGGTTTTGACCTATAACCGATACTGGTTATTTCGTGCCCTAGAATACCGGTATCGGTCACACATAACCGATATTGGTTACCTACTTCCTTAACCGACTCCCACCCTAAGCCAACCAATCTCCACTTTTTCCCGCATCACCCTACCCCCGAATTTGCTGACTAGCCCTTATTTTGACTTCAATCGGCCCGACCCCAAGGCCGCAACTAACTCAATCGGCACGGACCCAAGGCCGCAACTACCAATCGGCCCGACCCAAAGACAAGTGTCTATATCCAATAAGCAACCCACCATATCTGCGCCTAGATGTCTCTTCTCTCCACCACCCTCTTCTGCCCATTCCCCCTCCCCCGCTGCCTGTGCCGGCTCTCACATTCCTCGCCCGTCCCCGGTATCCCCCAGCTTTGGTTGGTGGCCCCCTGTGACCTATGACTTCTGACGTCTCGGCTCTATGGGCCTCATATTGGGCTGATAGTCTAGTCCCCGGTAACCATCTAGCACGTCCTGATAATACTGGTCCTCCGCTCTCACTCCCTCCATATAGCTGGCCCTTCTCCACCATGGCTGTGGGACAGTCCCGTCCGACTCCTAATAGAAGTTGGCCCCTGACCTGGCCAGTACAACGCCTGTGCCTGTACTGTTCATGTGTCTTGAGGCGTTGCCTATGCCTGTGCCGGTGCCTCTGGCCTGTGTCCTTTGCCTTTGGCTGTGCCTGATGGCCTGCGGCTGTGTCCTGTACCGCTGTGCCTTGGCTAACTTCCCCTTAGCACCCCAATTTTGTGCTTGTGCAGCAGCAAGCTACCTCCTGTAATAGCTACACCGTCCAACAGACGGTCCCCTCTCTGCTATCATACCACCAAATCTAGTTGTGCGGGCTGTGCTCTCTGTCTTGCCCTCCTCTGCCCTACCCACCACAACCAAAATTGCACCTGTCACTCTGCCTAGACTCCTAGCATCATCCCCTTTCTCTCCTCCTGCCCTCAGATCTGCTCACCTAGATTGGGTCAAATGGTTTGGTGGCAGGCACAGGGTGTCCTCTACAATCCCTCCCTCCGATACTGTGATAAGGTGATGTGGTTCATCCTGCCGTAAGCCCATCTGTTCGTCGCACCCTCTCCCAGGGAACTCCGCTCTCCTCCTAACCTCCCCCTTTCTCTGTCTTGCTCTCCCATCCGCTGTCATGGATCCGCGTAGCTGCGCCTGGGAGATCCTCCTCGAGGCTGATGGCCTCTGTATGGCATTCTTCCATATAATATCGATTTGTTCGGTCCAAGCCTCTAACATATTGCTAGTACGTATGCCCCAATTCTCACGCCTGTGCTCCCTCAGCACTTGTGGCCGTTCCATCCACCCCCACCACCTATGTAAATCCTATCTATAAACCTACCTGTGGCCCTGGCTGTTGGGGCAACCCATCTACTGTGGTCATACATACAATTATGCTCTAGAACCCAGCAGTGTAACCAAAAAATTTCGAAACATATACCACATCGCCTCATAAATAACGGTGATAACCCTAAGAGCTCTCTGTATATCCCGTATCTACACGCAGATACACTGGTGCCCAGGCATAGGCAGTATGCTCCTCCACCATCTCATGTCTCCTGCATACTCTCCCAATCAAAGGCACATGGGAAGCAGCCATCCCTCTGAGGTCATGGAGGCGAAGCAAGGTTGATAGCAATCAATCATCAGCGGCAAGCCTGTCTCCTGTTGGTGTGCACTATACATCTCACCGTAGTGGCCAATGATCGGCACTGTGATAATGTAAGAAATGGTTCTGCAATCCCTGAATACCTGCAGTACTGTCCATCGCTATCTCGCATGCCCCTGGAACACTTCCCGCGTCACCTATTATCTACAGTCATTATGATGCGATACACATCCTCTAATGGAGAGGTCATCTCTCCCGTAGGGAATGGAAGACATTGGTTGGGCCTGATCCATCTCTCCGATGAGTCAACGCATCAGGATGTGGTCCCTATCCCCACAGCCCTATTTAAACCTTCTAGACTCCTCCAAGCCCAACTCTCGCATGAAAGCCCACTGGGCGCTTGCAGTCACATGTGGCCGCATCCGCCCCAATAGAGGTGGCTCCGATCCCCGCATTTTCAGCAGCTGCTGCTTGCCTGCAAAAACAACCCACTCCATCAGACCTAACCCTTTAACAAAACACTCACTCACCATCTATACCCTTTACCTCCCCCCCAACCACAACCCGACTCTAACCCAACACACATCTGCACCCACTATCTTACCTTATAGGACAACCATCTAATATTCCCCTTTCTTATCTCCACACCCTACAACCACCCCGGTCCACCTAGCCATCTAACCATACCCTACCCCTACGCAAGTTAACACCTCCTACTTCCATGACACACACTAATCTATCCTACCCGACCCGCCCCCAACACCCAATTCCCCCCCACCCCAATCACCTTGCGCTATCAACTCTACCTCCTCCAACCCTCCTCCCCCTTCCCCCAAAAAACTCTATCCTACCGCTACGACACATCAACCCCACACAAATTCACAACCCTTGAAACCCTTCCTACCCATGATACCTGGTGTCAGTCACCCTCGCCTGCCCATCGGTCGCCAAATCACATTATATGTACCAACGTCGGTCGACATATGACCGACGCCGGTCTATAGACACAGCAATTAGACTATTCTGTGACCGATGCCGGCCGCCTAGTGACCGACATTGGTCATTGTCAAATTCTGGAGCTGACCCCCAACCAGCCCCCCAAAAACCCCTTTTTAACCTATTTCTAAACCATTTACCCACAAGAAAGACCCTAAAAACTTACCCACCCTACTGTTTTGGCCTACCTAACATTCCTACCCACTACCCATTTTACAATTTACCTTCATTTATTCATTTATTTATTAAATTTTAGATTCCTACCCCAAAACCCACATCCTAGTTAAATTTATTAACTTCACATAAGTCGGGGTTCAGAGCCTACCGATACGACTACACATCATCATGGTGGGATAGGTGGTGGTGGTCCAGCGCCTCCAGCACCTCTTGCTCCTCCGGGCTGTGCTATGGCCCCAAATCTCCTCAGCAAGGTCCTCAACCAATCAAACTCTGCCTCCTGATCGCTGGGGCCTACCAATAACTCACTCCTCCACTCCACTAGTGCCACCTCAGCCCACCAACTCAACAAATCAATTAACACCTCAGACAAGACAAAAATAAGCACTCAACTTCACAAAGTGACAATGACATGCCGTATTTTTCTTTTTATAGGTTTTGACCTATAACCGATACTGGTTATTTCGTGCCCTAGAATACCGGTATCGGTCACACATAACCGATATTGGTTACCTACTTCCTTAACCTAACTCCCACCCTAATCCACCAATCTCCACTTTTTTCCGCATCACCTACCCCCGAATTTGCTGACTAGCCTTATTTTGACTTCAATCGGCCCGACCCAAGGCCGCAACTAACCAATCGGCACGACCCAAGGCCGCAACTAACCAATCGGCCCGACCCAAAGCCGCAACCAGCCAATCGGCCCGACCCAAAGCCGCAACCAACCAATCGGCATGACCCAAGGCCGCAACCAACCAATCAGGCCCGACCCACGGCCGCAACCAACTAATCAGGCCCGACCCACGGCCACAACTAATCAATCGGCCCGACCCAAGGCCGCACCCAACTAATCAGGCCCGACCTAAGGCCCTCACCAATCAGTCAGCCTGACCCAAGGCCACACCAATTAAATACCTCGACCAAGACCCAAAAATTATGATTTTATCCACCCATCATGTAGCTTTTTGTTCAATCGTGCTCACCTATTCATGTTTTTAGCATGATTAGGATACTTGAATTGATCAGCTGACCAACTTTGCCTAGACTGAGACCAAGACGTTTATCTCAACCAAACCAACCATTTGGTACTGCCGAACATGCCTAAATGTTCCTGTACCTTACCCGTTATATCCCCTAGAGCTGTCATCACCAATCCGGCACTATGATAATTCTTCATCGGGAGCTCCTCGTGCTATGATTATTTACTAATGCACAGCCTTTAGTTTGGTGGATGTAATCTGGAAACAAAACAACAACATAACACAAGAATACCATCGACTATGATAAGACACAATGATGACAAATCTGAAATATCAAAATAAATTATAATATTAACATGAAACTATTATAATCTCACCCATGAGGTACTTCAAGTGTTATTGACTTCACTTGCCTTTCACTAAGACTATGGGAGAAACTTTATAATTACACCTCTTAATGGCTTCTTCAACACACCTTTAAACTGATGGCTTCCTTCGCACACTTCCTACAATATTTCTCACTACTTCCTTCTATGCTAAATGAGGGGGTGGCCTCTCTATTTATAGAACTTCCAGGCTTATCCATCTTATCTCTAAGATAGGATAAGAAATCCACTCTGACAAATCATATTCCATACCTTAACTCTTATCTGTACATGTAAGCTTATCTGTTAAGATAAGATAAACCTTATCATTTTACATGGGTTCCACATTTTTAGACTTTTTACAAATAAAATACACAAAATATTTATGACCTCACTCCTTGTCTTTATTACCAATATAATATTTCTAATTCCTAATCATGTAGACCCTACTTCTCTAATTACCCAAACTTTGACATTTTAACATTACCGGACCACTTACGACAAATATTTACTTTTTACAACATTCCTATTGTACTTTGACTGTTACCATACTCCACATTATTGGCGGCACCGTACTGACGGCGACGTTATCTTCTATCAGATGCTACTACTAATTATACTTAACAACATCCTATTCCTAATACATACATTAATGAAATAGAAATCGCGGAGGAAAATTTTAGTGTCGACATCTTCCTCCTTCCTAGCTTCTACTCCGTCCTCGGAGTAGACTATTTTGGTGCTTGGAAAATCTTCAACTTGTCGTGGTTGACCCATTTCATAATGGGAGTGCCATCTAATTCCTCCAGTCGGTATGTACCATTTTCGTGCACAGCTTCTATTTTGTAGGGCCCCATCCATTTTGGAAGAAATTTTCTCTGTCTTCTTTTTTTGTATCTGGAATCATATACTAGAACCAAGTCATTCACATGAAATGGAGACCACCGAATCTTTTGATCAAAGTATTCCTTCTGCTTCATTTTCTTCTTATGGCTTGTATCCTTTTCTATTTCTCTCATTTCCTCCAGCAAATGAAGATGTACCAACCTTTCTTTTACTGAATCACTTGCATCCATCCTTTCATTTTTCATAACTCGCACAGTGGGAATATCTCAATAGGAAGAACTCGATCAATGCCATAGGCCAACTGAAATGGGGAGTATCCTGTTGCTGACTTTGATGTTGCCCTATATGCCCACAATGCTGCATGAATCCTTTTATCCCATTTATGTACCTGCAAGGCTGCATCTTTTTCTAGAATTTGACACAACACAAAATTTGTTCATTCCACCTGTCCATTTGTGCTTGGCTTGTATGTTGTTTCCTTCCTGTGCTTAATAGAAAACTTATTGACTAGGGCTTCTACCACCTCATTAATGAAGTGGCTTCCTTGATCTGTTACAATTTCTAATGGTCAACCAAATCTGGTGACAATGTGTTCGTACATGAACCTTGCCACTTCATCCATGGAAGCTGTTTTCAATGGCCTAGCTTCAACCCACTTGGTTAAATAATCTTTGGCATCTACAATATACTTATTTTGGAATGATGTAGTTGGAAGTGAACCTACAATGTCTATTCCCCTCTTTTCAAAGGGACCAAGGGAAAGAATAGGACATAATGGAGCTGATGAAGTCTTACGGTTACCATGTGTTTGACAAATATCACATGTCTTACAATAATTATAACAATCTTTAAAAAGAGTGGGCCAGTGATAACTTGCATCCAAGATCCTTCTTGTTGTAAGTTGTCCAGAGAAGTGCCCTCCACATGTACCATTGTGGAATTCTTCTAGCAGTTCCTTCCCTTGATCACGTCCAACTGCCCTCTTGTACTGTCCATCAGGTCCTATTCGAAATAATACTCCATGCAGAATAGAATATGGACGACTGGCTTGAGTAATCTTTCTCTTAGTCTTTGCATTGGCACCATCAGGAAACTTGAATTCATTCAGATAATTCCAAATATTTATGTATTCAATAGGGATTGTGTCAAGGGATAACAATGCTGCATCGGGGAAATCATCATCATCACAAGATGATCCTAAACCATCATAGGCTCGAGAGAGTGCATCTGCATTGACATGCTTCTTTCCTGGCCTATCTATAATATCAAATTCAAACTCTTGTAGCAAAATTATCCATCTTGCTATCCTCCCTGATGGGTTAGGCTTATTTACAATATATTTTAGAGCCTGATGATCTGTTACAACTAGAAATTTTTTCCCTAGAAAGTAATTTCTAAACTTCTTTACAGCAAAAATGATAGCCAGAGCCTCTTTTTTAGTTACAGTATAATTTACCTCAGCACTGCTCATTTGTTTTCTCCCAAAGTAAATTGGATGTTCATTCCCATTTCCATCATTTTGGCTCAAAGTACTTCCTAGTGCTGCATCTGAGGCATCAGTGTACACAATGAATGGCTTGCTCCAATCTGGATTCTTCAAAACAGGTGAAGACACTAGGGCTTCCTTCAATTGTCCAAAAGCTTCATGTGCCTTATTTCCTGGTTCATAAGTAACATCCTTCTTCAAGAACTGGGTTAGTGGCTGTGCAATCTTTGAGAAATTCTTGATGAACCTTCTATAGTAACCCACATGGCCTAAAAATGATCTCAACTTACTTCTATTAAGAGGAAATGGTAAATCTTTGATTTTTGAAACTTTATCAGGATCAGTATCAATACCATCTCTGGATACAACATGCCCTAACAAAACACCTTTAGAACATCCAAAGACACACTTTGTAGGGTTTAGTGAGGCTTGTGCTTCATCTAACCTTTGAAATGCTGTCTCCATTTGGTGCAGATGGTCCAACTTGCTCCCATAGATGCAAAAATCATCCAGAAATACTCTGATGAAGGTCCCAATGTAGGGTTCGAACACCCTATTCATCAAACGCTGGAATGTTGCTGGAGCATTACACAACCTAAAATGCATAACTCTATAATCAAATGTTCCCCAAGGAGTGGTGAACGTGGTCTTCAGCTGATCTTTCTCTGCTATACAAACTTGGTTGTAGCCGCTATATCCATCAGCAAAACTATAGCACTCCTGGCCAACTACTTCGTCTAAGATCTGATCTGAAAATGGAAGAGGGTAATGATCCTTCTTTGTTGCCTTATTGAGCTTCCTGTAATCAACACAAATGCGTAGCTTCCCATTCTTTTTTATTGAGATCACAATGGGAGAAACCCATTCTGAATTCTCCACAGCAAATATGAATCCTGCATCAAGAAACTTATCTATTTCTTCTTTTACAGTCTTGGAAAAATTAGGATTCATTCTATATGGCATTTGCTTTATGGGCTTAGCACCATCTACCAGCTCAATAGAATGTTCTACCCAACTTACTTGACGGAGTTCCTTGTAATCAAAAGTGAATAGGTGTATGTACCTTCGAAAGAGCTGGAGGTAGGATTCCTTCTCACTCTCCATCACAGCATCACCAATCTTTATTTGTTGGAGACGATCATCAACTTCTTCTTCAGATAATTTTATGGGGTCATGAGTTGGTGTGACTGGAAGGATATCCATGACTGAAACATCCACCTCACTTTCTTCATCTTCAGTGTCCACTTCACTAGTACTAGAGTAATCATAGGATGTCCAATCATCAGTTTCATCACTTGAATCCACAGGTTCTTCCTTATGATGTCGAGGGATCACATTTATCTTCACCCTCTCTCTACCACGTCCAAGTGTCATGAAACCTTCATTCCAGTAGTTTCTTGCATGAACTCTCCTTAGCCATGGTCTTCCCAGCAGCATTGGATACGCAACAGTACCATTTTTCATCACCTGAAAGTCTACCACACATACCACACCCATAACAGATATTGCCACATTTGAAACTACACCTTCTGGTTTAGTTTTTCCTTTATTTAATGACCTTAACATAAGTGTTGAAGGGAGATCAATTTTTAAACCCAACATATTCATTACAGACTTGGTCATTACATTAACTGCAGCACCTCCATCAACTAAGACATCATGAATTGAAATACCATTACATAATACCTCAGCTTGTGGAGCATATGGATCTACCTCTGCTTCCAAAACAGGGACCTCAACCTCATTCCTTCTTCGAGCATTGAGTCCACTTCGCAACTCCCGTCTCTTCTCAGAAGACATAGCCAAGAGTTGACCATATGTAATATTTGCAGGCCTTTTAGACAGATCTTCCAAGATGGAGTATGGTCCTTGCCCCTGTGAAATCAAAAAATCTTGCACACCCAACTTTCTTATCCTATGTTTCTTACTAGTTTCTTCTTTCATCTTCTTAGGATCATTTCCATCTTGATTATCTTTTTCTTTCTTTCTTTTTGTTACAAACACATCTACTTCATTATTTCTGCTCTTATCTACTACATCAAAAGAATTCACAGGTGCTTTTCCTTTATCATTATCTCCTTTACCAGATGTAGAAGCTCTATCTGGACAATTATACTTATAATGACCCTTTTTATAACAACCATAACAAACAACTTCAGAAATATTTCTTTTTGGACCTCTATCTCCTCCCTGAGAACTAAATTCATTTCCTTGAAGAAGATTAATAGTTAACTGACCCATCTTTTTGAGCAGATCTTCATACTCAGTAGATGTACTAGGAGAAATATTTGTGCTCACCAGGAGTGGTTGTGGATTCTGGACCAAAGGTGCTGGTGTAGGCTCTACTTTAGCAACAATTTCTTTGGGCTCCTCTTCCATGCTTTCTTCTTGCCTTCTTGCAATCTCCTTTGCTTGTTCAATGGTAGCTGGGCGGTCATACTTCACTCGTTGTCTGATATCTGGCTTCATCCCAAGAATGAAGTGCTTATAGAGGAGATTATCCACACCATTCATCAACCCATCTGCTAATCCTTCCTTCCGGATCTGGGCATCGAGCTTCCTCCTTAGCTCTAGAACACGAGCATGATAATCCCTTATCTTCTCCTTCTCTCCTTGGGATAGCTTTGTGATCTCGATTATGAGATCTGCATATTTCTGTTGTTCACCAAATTCTTCAAGAAAACTTTCAGTTAATAAATCCCATGAATTTTTCACATTATCACCTAGTGTTTCAAACCACCTAAGTGCTGAACCATCCAAAAAGGTAGGAAAAAGTTAAGTCCATTGTTCCCTTCTTATAAGGCCATTACAAATACAAGATCGCTTAAACTCTTGAATGAAAGAAGAAGCACTTCATTAGATTGAGCTGAAAAAATAGGAATCTTTCCCATTTTCAAAAGTAACCACCGTGAAATACCAGCTCACAAGTACAATTAACAAGACTTATGTGTACAAATAATTGGAATCACTATACTAGAAAGTGACTTTACACCTTTCTACAGTAAAATAGAAATGACCACGGTAAACTATGGTAAAACTTGACTTACTGCGTTAAAACTAACTTTACTGTGGTAAACACTATTCACGGTAAAAAGTGAAGTTATTACGGTAAATACTATTCACGGTAAAAAGTGACTTTACTGTGGTAAATACTATTCCAGCAAAAATGAATTTACCATGGTAACTACTATTCATGGAAAAATTGACTTTACCATGGTAACTACTATGCACAGTAAAAACAAGGTTACCCTCTAATTGATTTTTGACTAAGTGGGAATATCTCTCTAGAAAATCCACCAACAAGGAATGGTCCCGGCAACGGAACCAAAATGTCATCACCAATCCGACACTATGATAATTCTTCACCGGGAGCTCCTCGTGCTATGATTATTTACTAATGCACAGCCTTTAGTTTGGTGGATGTAATCTGGAAACAAAACAACAACATAACACAAGAATACCATTGACTATGATAAGACAAAATGATGACAAATCTGAAATATCAAAATAAATTATAATATTAACATGAAATTGTTAGAATCTCACCTATGAGGTACTTCAAGTGTTATTGACTTCACTTACCTTTCACCAAGACTATGGGAGAAACTTTATAATTACACCTCTTAATGGCTTCTTCAACACACCTTTAAACTGATGGCTTCCTTCGCACACTTCCTACAATATTTCTCACTACTTCCTTCTATGCTAAATGAGGGGGTGGCCTCTCTATTTATAGAACTTCCAGGGTTATCCATCTTATCTCTAAGATAGGATAAGAAATCCACTCTGACGAATCATATTCCATACCTTAACTCTTATCTGTACATGTAAGCTTATCTGTTAAGATAAGATAAACCTTATCATTTTACATGGGTTCCACATTTTTAGACTTTTTACAAATAAAATACACAAAATATTTATGACCTCACTCCTTGTCTTTATTACCAATATAATATTTCTAATTCCTAATCATGTAGACCCTACTTCTCTAATTACCCAAACTTTGACATTTTAACATTACCAGACCACTTACGACAAATATTTACTTTTTACAACATTCCTATTGTACTTTGACGGTTACCGTACTCCACATTATTGGCGGCACCGTACTGACGGCGTCGTTATCTTATATCAGACGCTACTACTAATTATACTTAACAACATCCTATTCCTAATACATACATTAATGAAATAGAAATTATGGAGGAAAATTTTAGTGTCGACAGAGCTACTTCCTATGCCTTGGATACCAGGATTATATCACCCTTGTTTGGATAAACTATCGACCTTTGCTTATGAATTGCTTGTTTTCTCTTCAAATCATGTACCCTAGTCGCACTACTACATTTCAACATGCGTTTACTTCCTTGAACTTACCCCACCATCTTACCATCATCTCAACACCATTCACCCTTTATCAACCCTATCCCTGATTTCATGTCGCCTCAATCTGTGATAGCTTTGAGGGGGATTACCTATACCCTTAACGGGAGTAATCACTTCTTATTATTGTCAGTGCAGCTTCACAAGACAAGCTACATGACAACAAGGGGCTAATGTAGACACCAAATTTTTGTCTTACGACACCCTATGCCCCGCATCTCATTTCGCAACCTAACCTCACCACCTAAACCTTACACAATTATTTATTAATTACCTTATAATTAATAAATCCACATCTCCAAACCTGCCACCTCATTTTGCCACCTCATCATGACCTAGCCCTAACCCTAAACTAACCTAATTAAGACCTATAACTTGGTCTACATCCACACCCTTGACTAATTACTCCTCACCCGCACCAAAACCAGCCTAATAATGACTTAACCAAGCCCACAACTAATCCCTCGGGAGAAAAGGAGGGAAAGTTGGCTATTTTACTAAAAATAGCCCACTTTGAATTAATCGACATCGGTTCCTACTCGACCACCGTCGGTTACGTAACCACCATCGGTTCCCTGTAAATGACCTTCCCCAACCAAAAACAAGGGATCGGAATTCATTTGAAAGATCCGGAATTCACTTTGCAGGACAGAGACAAGTGAAGGAAAGAGAAGAGTTTGCAGAGAAGAACATCGAGCCCAAGACTGCAACTAAGTAACCAAATCACAGTGACACTCATCCAAGCATTGGGAGAGAAGATAAGCTCACTTTTGATTGTTGGATCTCCCACCTGAGCCTTGTCTTCGTCATCACAGTCCTTGGAGCTGTACCTTCATCAGGAACTAGTAAGTAGTGTCTTGTACATTTTTAAATACCATTTCTTAAACTTCTGATTCATAGTAATTATAAGCTCACTCCTAGATCTACTACCCGATGGCACCCTACATCTAACTTTCATTCCTCTACCCTTGCATTGCCCCAAGAACAGCTCCCACACTCTCTGAGTCTTCTCCATCACCCTATTGCCTACCCCTGGTCATTTACCAACCTTATAAACACCATAACCGCCTTACAGCCAACCTCCATTGAAATCCCCTAAATCACGGCCCCTACCGATATCAGTTATCAGCAACCGGTACCAGTGTTATAACTGCAGTCGGTTATATAGTGACCGGCATCGGTCACTGTGACTCAAACCATAACCAGCCTTTTCTCTATTGCTTTTTAACGAGGTAACTAAATCGTAATTTCACAATAACTTCTTTGTTATCATTTGTGTTAATTCGTATTGAAAGGGGAACTGACCACCTTCAACAGGAAGTCTAATATTTCCTTGGCCTAAGGCAGTTCCCTCATTTATTGTCTAACTATAATCTGGTGGTCTTGCTTTCTTATTCACAGGTAGTCCTTCCCAGAAAAAAAGGATTTCTTCGCAATCGATCTGATCTCTCTCTACGGTACGCGCACACCCTCCCAACACTCAACAGGTATTCCTCCTAGCCCTAACCCTTATCTGTTTCTCAAGAGAATGAAAAGATAGAAGCAACTCTATTCTAAGAACGGAAACATTCTACGCGAAACACTATCACTAGTCAAGCTCAAAGGAAAACTATATCTACTGATTATGTTCTCCCATATAAATCTAGTTGTTGTTGTTGCAGTGAAATTATTTGTAGGCGTTGCCTCTACCCATCATGTTAAGTAATCAGTGCAAGTAATGATATACCATGAACTAGTCCTTCGCGCAGCTAGTGAAATTGGCCCTATAAAGTTGATTTCCCATTTTTCAAATGGTTCAGCATTGGCTATTGGTCGTAAGGGCATTTAATCCCTCTTTCTAGGTTTTTGAAGGCTTTGGAAATGGTCACATGCCTTGTAAAACTAAATACAATCCTAGTAGATGGTTTCCCACTAAAGCCCTGCTAGTAGAATTTTCCATGTCGTTACATTACCTACATAGTGTCCCCCTGCAATCCCACCATGCGCTTCCTCCATAATTACCACGTCCTCATGTTCCAATATGCATCGGTGTAGAACCTCATCATGTCCTAACTTATACAGGTCTCCACTAATCAACATGTAGGTTACGGAATGTATTGCAAACTACTTCCTTTCCAGAGACTTCATCCCTTTTGGTGTCATACTTGTTTTGAAAAACACTGCGATGTCTTCCCATTCTGAGGGTGCACACCACAACCTAAATAGTTGCATGTATGGAATTGTATCCTCAATGCTTTGTGTGTCCTCCCCTAAGTCAATCCTAGATGAGTGATCGGGTCGAGAATTACTCTTCCCTAGATTTACTACAGCCGAAAACTCAATTCTTGAAATAACAAGACCCAACAACATATGCGCCCTTGTGGAACATGCTTGTTAACTAAGTAATTCAGTGTCATATGGTTTGTGTAGAATATAAATGGTGTTACTAATAGATACTACCTGAAATTATGTAGCACATAGATCATAGACAGTGCCTTGCGCTCAGTAGTTGTGTAATTCTGTTATGCTGGTGTCAAATTTCTACTTACAAAACACAAGGGATGATCAACAATACCCTCATTAGGATGTGCTACTATTGCTCCCATGGCTGTCCTTGAGGCATCCAATGAACATGGAAAGGATTATCCCAAGAAGGAAAACGTAGTATGGGCATCATGACAAGCCTATCCTTCAAAGTGTTAAATGTTTTTTGCTGCGCCTCTCCCTAATGAAAGGCACTCTTGTGTTTTAGCAATTCCTCCAAGGGTGCGGTGATCTTGGCATACCCCTTGAGGAATTTCCTATAGTACCCCATATGCCCAAGGAATCCATGCATTGAGATTTGACTCGCAGACTCCCCTAATCCCATAATAACTACAACTTTGGCAGGATCCACTAGTAAGCCTTTTTTTACATATAATATGTCCTAATAGGGTTCCAAATGGAGTAGCAAAGACACATTTCTTAATGTTGAGGGATATCCTCAATTGCTGCCATCTCTCAAACATCAGCCTGAAATTGTCACAATGGTCTTTTACCAACCCATGTACAGTCCGGTCATCTAGGTAAACTTGAAGAAATTTATGGATGAAGTCCTGAAATGCTTGTCCACAATGCGTGAGAACACAGCAGGTGCATTCTTCAATCTAAAAGGCATAAAGGATCGATGACACATAATACATTTAGGTTCCCTATAGTCCACATATATCCTTATTCTCCATCCTTCGTGTATTGATACCATTGGACTTATCCATTCTGATTCCCTCCAAAACCTTAATATAGTAGATGTTTTTCCCCCTAAGCCGCTGCTAGTAGAATTTTCCATGTCGTTACCTTACCTCCATAGTGTCCCCCTGCAATCCCACCATTCGCTTGTCCTCCTAATTACCACGTCCTTCCCATGTTCCAATATGCATGGTGTATAAACTCATCATGTCCTAACTTATACAGTCGCCACTATCAACATGTTAGGTTACGGAATGTATGCAACCTACTTCCTTTCCAGAGACTTCATCCCTTTTGGTGTCATACTTGTTTTGAAAAACACTGCAATGTCTTCCCATTCTGAGGGTGCACACCACAACCTAAATAGTTGCATGTATGGAATTGTATCCTCAATGCTTTGTGTGTCCTCACCCTAAGTCAATCCTAGATGAGTGATCAGGTCGAGAATTACTCTCTTCCCTGGATTTTACTACAGCCGAAAACTCAATTCTTGAAATAACAAGACCCAACAACATATGCGCCCCTTGTAGAACATGCTTGTTAACTAAGTACTTCATTGCCATGTGGTTTGTGCAGAATATATATGGTGTTACCAACAGATACTGCCTGAAACTTATGCAGCGCATAGATCATAGACAATGCCTCACACTCAGTAGTTATGTAATTCATGTTATGCTGGTGTCAAATTTCTACTTGCAAAACACAAGGGATGATCAACAATACCCTTACTAGGATGTACTAGTATTGCTCCCATGGCTTGTCCCTGAGGCATCAACATGCACATGGAAAGGATTATCCCAAGAAGGAAAACATAGTATGGGCGTCATGACAAGCCTATCCTTCAAAGTGTTAAATGTTTTTTGCTGCACCTCTCCCCAATGAAAGGCAATCTTGTGTTTTAGCAATTTCTCCAAGGGCGTGGTGATCTTGGCATACCCCCTTGATGAATTTCCTGTAGTACCTCCATATGCCCAAGGAATCCACGCATTGAGCTTTGACTAGTAGGACTCCCCCTAATCCCACAATAACTTAAAACTTTGGCTAGGATCCACTAGTAAGCCTTTTTTTACATATAATATATCCTAACAAGGTTCCAAATGGAGTAACAAAAGACACATTTCTTAATGTTGAGGGATATCCTCAATAGCTGACATCTCTCAAACATCAGCCTGAAATTGTCACAATGGTCTTTTTACCAACCCGTATACAGTCCGGCTCATCCAGGTAAACTTGTAGATATTTATGGATGAAGTCTTGAAATTCTTGTACCACAATGCATAAGAACACAACAGGCACATTCTTCAATCTAAAAGGCATAACCCGTGTAGGAAAAAAATTCCCCATTCAGTTGCGAAAGTTTTTTTTCTCTGGTCTTCCTTTGCAATCGCTGACTTGGTGATACCCTGAGAAACCATCTTTGAAAGAGTAGACCTCGCGCTCGGCCACTCCCTCCAAAATTTATTGAATAAAGGGGGGTTGGGAAAGGATCGATGACACATACTACATTTAGGTCCCTATAGTCCACACATATCCTTATTCTTCCATCCTTCTTGATATTGATGACCATTGGACTTATCCATTCTGATTCCTCCACAACCTTAATGATACTAGATGTTATTATCAAGTCTATTTCCTCCTTGACCTGTACATGCAAATTCAGATTAATATGATAAGGCCTCTTCTAGATCGGACGCACACCTTCCCAAGGAATGATGGAAGCCTTTGATTTCATGGTACACACAAGGATACAAATCCTGGAACTCGTGCAACAAATCAATGACCTTTGAAACTTCCTTTTCTGACCAATAGCACAATGATAACTTCCTTAGGTTATGTCTCTATCCCAATGTTAACCTTATTTGTTTTCAATGGCTCATGGTAGGCACATGCTCACTTATCACCGCTATCTATGACTTCACGTGTACCTTCAGAATGGTTAGCATCCAAACTTTCCATCTCTTCACCATCTACTACATAGACCATTTTTTTCTTTTTCTTTTTCCATGCACGTGTGTTCGAGTTGTACTTCTTCTGATTCTTCTTCATTTAGGTGCATCTCCAAGCAAGGCTCACCTAGAAACTCCAGTATCCTTTCTTGTACCATAACACTATCTCCCATTATAAGGTGCTTGATTACTTGCAACACCTTATCCATTGATGGCTTGGTACTCCGATACTCAAAAGCTTGAATGAGATCAACTGCCAACTTCCTGCCAATTACCTGTTTGACGGTGCATCTACGAATGAATACACCATGTGTGCACATAACCTTGTAAGTTGGAATACAAATTATGCACCCATAATGAAGGTGGGTAACGCTTATGCGCTTTCCCATCTAGGCCTTATCACATGCTTGGACATGAAATGAGGTGGTCTCTTTACCATGGTAGTCTTGGATGACAATGGGTGCAGTTGCTCCTGGAGAACCTTATAGAAAATGAAAATATTACCCTCAAGTCATTATAGGAGGTTCTCCCAATGATTATCCCACCCAGTGCATTGCAGTTCTAAGCAGGTTATAACTAAGCATTCCCCTTCTCTTGTCCTCATTCTTCCACTAAGCCTCCATTTCTCGTAAGAAAATTTTAGGGTATGCTCCTCCAGAGTAACTTGGAAACTTCTTCCCTCCTAGATGCTTGACCCAATGTGCCTTTGTTACCCTTGTTACAGATCCTCTCAACTATTGCCCAATCAAATCATAAGTTCCATGCGCCCAATTGTCACATGCCATCCTAGTGGTATCACTCAAGGACTAAGCATCTTCAAACTGGATAACTCCCTCTGTGGGATGAATTATCTCAGGATATTTGATGGAGTGCACATAGATTATATCGAGGACTTCCTCTCCTAAGGTCTTAGTATAGGGCACTAGCTTCCCATCTATTAAAGGGATAATCACCCTTTCTTAATTTTTCTCGAAGCTGATATAACCCCTCATTAAACCAAAAGTCAGCATTATTCTTATAACACCAAGGACGCCCAAGTAATGCTGAGAAATTATCCACCTTAGCGAGCACCAAGACTTCAAATTCCCCAGTGAACTTAGCCCCTTAGATGGTGATTACCGCATCTTTCAAGACTCCAATGGGCATTGCCTTTGTCTTGTTTACCATATATAACACATTCAAAGAGGGTTGTAATGTGGGTCTTCCCATTTGATGTCATGCATCCAAGATAATAACATTGACCTCCGTTGTTGTGTCGATGATGATATTTCTTAAAATCCACCTATCTTCAACTACATTCAATGTAATCTCCTTATCATAGTCAATGCTGTGAGGAGGAATTTTTGTATGCAAAACCTACCTCTCACGCTCTACTCTGGTTCATAGTACCTTCTTCCTCAGCCATTCTCCTAGCAATGGAATAATATTCTCTTTCCTTAACATCCTACATACTTCCTTGAATTCATCCAGGTCCTCCTTCGGAGTCTTAGCATTGTTTCTTTGCTCTAACTGCTTTGATTTCTCCTTTAGACATTAGATGTCCCCTTGCAAACTCCAAATCACATCCATCGTCTCTTGATACACCCTCCTTCTGATGAGTAGGATCTGGATACTTCCCAATTACTACTTCTTCCCTAACAACTAGTTTATGTCTTGGCATCTCCCTTGCGTGTGTAGCCTCTGCTCACGTTGTTGCCAGCATAGGTTCTGATCCTAACTCATGCACCACTCTTGGCATCCACTGGGGGTTAGATTTATTTCTAATCACCATCCCAACACCTTTTTCTTTCCGATGTTGTTGGCTCATGTCTTCAAATAAATCAGGGCACTCCTCATACTTATGTTTTTTTCTACACCATGAGCACTGCAATAGGTCAGGAAACTCATGCTTATAATGCTCTATAGATCCATAGTTATACCATGTTCCTTGTGGGAATTCACTTTGTCCTCCTCCGTGGTTACTGCAACCATGAAATCCTCCGTGAAAACCTCTTCCACATGCTCCTCCATATATGGGCCCTTCATATTGATGATCATCATCCTTAGCACTGCTTGCAAGACTAGTCTGGCACACACAAAGATCAATAGCATGATGAATCTAGTCAATCAGTCTACAATCCTTGGTATCATGGATTATAGAGGTATAGATCTTACAATAGTAAGAAAAATTCATGTGGATTGTGGGCTATAGTAGAGGACACCTATTTGCATCATGATCCCCATGGAAAATCTCACAGTCTACCTCATGGTGTGTACCAAATTTTGAGGGAAAATATCCTTTACATGCCCTTCCACTTCATAGTCTATACACCACATCTCACTTTGAACCTTAGGCAATGAGTTCACAGAAAAATTCTCTAACTTCTTGGCCATTGTAGCAATTTGAGCCTCCAGAAAAGGGATAACACCAGTATCAACACTCCCAACAACCTTATAGGACATGACAAATTCCAAGGCCTTACGTGGGTCTGTGAATGTCTTGTTTGAAAATTCCCTTCTAAATGGTGTTATTAGTCCTCCAACAAACCATTGAGCATGTTGAGAAGGGTGAATATCATAGGATAGTTTGGACAAGAGAGTGTTGAACCACACTGCATACTCCCACACACTCTCTACCATTCCTTGCTAGATCTCCTTTAGAGCGTTGATGCTCTTCTACTCAAATTCAAGGATATGGAACTCTATTAGGAATGTGTTATTTAATGTAATGTAGTCTACCATCGTTTGATGGGGGTCATACTTCTGATACCAACTATGCATGTGCCCATTGTAACGTCATTACAAACTGAATTTCCTTCCACTTTGGGGTAGTGATCCATTTCGTGCACCATAGTAATTCACACTTGTTCACATACTCTACAACATCTTTAATACCACTGTAGTCTGGTAAGTGCAAATAAATCTCAAAAAAATACTTGTGGAGGTGGCTGTAGCCCTTTTCCTCTTGATCTAGAGCCTTGGTTCCCTTCAGTGTTTCCTCCTCCACCAAATCCACTGGATCTACCAGGTCACGTTCCTCCTGACCCACCAAATCCTCCATATCTTCTCAGTCCACCAGGTCCTCCAGCCCTTATACTACTAGATCCACCTCCTGTAGTCAGAAATTGACTTGAAGTGGTCGCGCCTAGTATTCCCAATGTCCTACTAAATTTCATGTCGATGGTTTGTGATATTTTCCCACTATCAGTCATGTGTCCTGCACCAATTCTAGACATGATAATCAAACCTTACGTATTTTCACCCTATACAAAAATTCCTCCAAATAAAAGAATGGTTTACGCAACCATGGATGTCCCGAATGAGAAATTATATCTCTTGGGCACAGATCGGTTACTCCCACCGACACCAAATGGGTTAATAATACTTCTCCCTTGATCTGGAAAACCAAGCACCAAGGGTTGGTCACCAGGTGGGTTCAGATGGAAGCTGACGAATCTCCTTTCTCCATGCAATGAACTCTCATCAAAAGCTAAAGGAGCTTCTCTCCTGCGCTTTCCAAGATGGGGTAGCACTTACTTCTTAGGATCCACGTCCTCCGTGTGAACCTCCACTCCTTCCCGCAACATCTCCCTCCATATATCCATCACACTTGCAACCTCACGTTGTCTAGTCATCTCTCTTTCATGAGCTTCGTCATAATTGATTCATCTCTCCTCCTTTTCCTTTTCATTCGTAATGTTTTCCATCTTCCTCCACCTTAGCTTCCTCACCCAGTGCTCAGAGAATCTTATCCAACCATGGAAAATGCCTCTAAACTTAGGGTAATGACAAATTTCTTCATAACCAAAGGAATAACACACAAAAATGATCCTCTGGGCTTCCTCAGAAACTCAAACTCAACAACTTCTGGGTAAGAATACGTAGAAATTGCATATTCTAGAGTATAACCGGTCATCATTCCTTTCCACCAGTGATCAACAACATCCCATCCAGGTCAGAACCACATCTTACAGCCTCTAGTAATCATCTTGGGCCCATACACATGATATATAGTACCATCTTGATCTGGATGCATATGCTAAAATCCATTCATATAGTTCTACCGGAAAACAACATAATAACATCTCGTACAACTCATGGTATAGGTTCTCTTCTACCCATCAATGTGCATTGAAATTAGGTCTAGAGCTGAATATTTGAGCAAACTCATTCTCCATGCTCTTGACCCATGTTTCAAACACTTTCCAAGTTCAGACATTATGTCATCATGCTTCACATGGACCAAGATGTATGTTATTTCTCACAACAACTTTTAAAAGAGGTCCCCGGTCAATAGAAGCAAGATGAAATCATTTTTATACACTTATAACAACAGTCTAATCCCATGTGCATCGGCCTATCACCCAAAGGGTGCTGGGCACTCACCCAAGGCACGTGCGGGCATCGAGCCCCTCCTTTAGGTGAGTTGTGTAAGAATACATCATCTATGAAAAATACTTAACTGCAAAAGAATGGAAAATAACCATGCATTCATTTAGAAGATAAAAGGGAAACATTAAACAGAATACAGATCTGATCCATAATACCAAGGAAATGTATTAGGGTAGATGCCTAAGAACAACACACACACACACACACACACACACACATATATATATATATATATATATATATATATATATTAAAATGGGACCTTATATTCATATTCATGAGTTCAATAACCACATTACATTCATGGAGGCCATAACAGACCAATATAATAATACAGAGTAAGGTCATGCATAAAAAATTAAACTACATCCTTCATATTACAAGGATAAACATAGACCCATCCCTCTAAATATGCCATCACTTATATATTTCCTCTAATCCTAACCATAGAATCCCCCATAATATTTCTGTAGATCTTCACCTCTCTTCCTCCACCACTACCACTTCTTGTCTACTACCTGAGCATCTCTATATATATCTTTTTACCTTCACTACCATGCCTTCTAAGGTAACAGATCGGCTACCTAGTGTCCAAGTGGTCCTCCCATGGAGCATTATTCCTTTGATCTGCGCTCTCCACTCTTTTCAATGATGTCTTTCTAGATCCTTCCATCGCATGCATGGAATATTTCATTCTTGATCCTAAAGTTGCTAGGCTGACACCTTATCCACTCCATATGCTAGAAGGGTCATGTTTTCCTCGTGTGTTGTCTAGAACTTCGAATATGGTTAATTCCAAAAACCCATCTCTTCTTACGCGCATGCACAGTGTGTTCTGTTAAACCCTGCTAGAACCCTACCTTACACACCTTTAACCCACACACCCTTCTTTAAATAGGTCTCACGTGCCCACATGCCTTCTTGTACTTAGCCAATATTCTAGGGTCCAACATTGCATGACTAGGTTGCAATGTTGAAATGCAAGTGTAAATGGTACGTCTTCATGTTCTAGCAAGCCCTTTGTCTCACACCCATTTTGAGACACATTTTGAGTTGTTACATTACTCATGTTATATTGATTCAAGTTTGGTTCTTATGTCTTGTTTCCTTTGGGAAACTGTATCTAAGTCTCCAAGTTGTATTGTTAAGCCACTTTCATACATAACAACTTCTTGATATACTTGACTTATTTTTTTATTCCTACATTGTCTTGGGTCTTGGAAAATGTTGCTACGTTGTTAACATTGTGGTGGCATCATTTTAATACTAAAAATATTTCCTTTGTTTACGAATCTTGATTTATGTATCCAAATAGTGTTGTTGCATTACTTGCATTGGTAGCATCCTTTTCCATAATTTGGACTTTGTTTGTTTCTAGAAACTTGTTTTAGTATACCTTGTTGGGGGATCATGTAAACACCTTCTTTGTACTTAGGCCTTTTTTATATCAAACTTGACCTAAGTGGTGATATGGTGTTGTCACTATTTGTACCTAACCTACCATTTCATAGTTCTTTTTACATAGGGAGCAATTCCTTGTTGTTTGATTGGTTTACCGAACTTGCATGATTGTGCCTTGTGTTTGTTTATCGTATTGATCTATTTTTATAGGGAAATACTTATTAGATCATTGGATTCTTTATTATTTAACATTCAACATTCTTGGACCATTGGCAAGCATTATTTAGTGATCCTTATGATAGTCATGTTAGAGGTTCTCACTTAGGTTTATGGTGTCCTTGCTCACACTTGACAAAACCTTTATAGACACATCCCCATATTTACAAAATGTCTAGTTGGTCACTATTATGATGCCCAAATCAAAATGGAAATTTCTTCCATTTGAAGGAATTTAATCACACTATCTAGGTCTTAGCATTCAGACCCAACAATACTAACAATGACTTACTATCGCATTGTTCCTCAAAATTCTCATAACCAGTGGTGTGATCATAATCCAAATTGTTTTTCTGATTCCCCACGATCTCTTGATTCTTATTATCTAAACTATTATTTTGATTCTCCTCGGTATCTTGATGATTATAATATGAATTATTATTAAAATTCCTCTAATTTGACTCCTAAGTCATGGTCCTCCCTTTCTTTGCAAGACCCCCTTTTACCAGTTGCGTAAACAATGTCCTCTTCATTTGAAGATTCATATGACTTCAATTCCATCCAATCAAACACCTAATTTGACCATTGAGTTTCAGTCCTCCCTTTATCTGCAAGACCCCTTTTATCACTCACCTCAATGATCCCTTCCTCCATTGAAGAGCTCTCCTACTCGAAGGTCCTCTAATCAAACATCCAATTCAACTCATACGTCACAATATACTACAAGGATCGGATGAATGATCCTATTACTTTCTTGGAAATATGTCATCTTCTAGGTAAACCCTTGCCATCTTCTTCCACTCGTAAGAGATCTCAGTCCAAGTCTACTTCATTTCTCGAGTTATCTTCTTCCACTCACAGGACATCTCAGTCCAATTATACTTCGTCTCTCAAGCCATCTTCTTCCACTTATGAGACATCTCAGTCCAATTCTACTTCATCTATTAAGTCATCTTCTTCCACTCGCTAGACATCTCAGTCCAAGTATAAGTCATCTCTTGAATCATATTCTTTCACTTGCAAGACATATCAATAAAAATTTACTTTATCTCTTGAGCCATATTCTTCTATCAATAAAAATCCAATCCCTCTTTGGCCCCTGGCTCATGTTGATCATACATTTTTCCATATTCATCAATATTCTAAATATCTATGTTTGCGTCCATGTTGAACCATTAATACGAAACAATGTGCTAAGATATCTTTTCAACGCACTATCTAATTCCTTTGTGGACATAATAATGTCAAACCTTCCCCTCATCAAACATCTTATAAATCTTCCACACATGTTGGACCTCTTTCTTCCAATCAACCTACTCTGGTTAAAGAAAAACCACCCATACAGATTGATTCATTTTATAATGAAGAAGCAATCAGAGCATTTATGGGGGTACATGAAGATATTCCTTTAGAACATTACGAGAAAGAAATCTCTTTAGACCTTGATACATTTTCATATTGTGGGGAAGAGGTTGATTCCTTTCATCAGGAAATAGAAGAAGACCCTAAGATCATCAAACATGATCCTCCTCTTATTATTTCATCTCCACCTTCCTCTTTACATGAGGAGATTCCTGGGTCTAACATTGATCCATGGCCTATCTTTTCATTACCTGATCATTCTTTATCTATCATAATTCCTCAATCACAATATCACCTTGGGTCACCTCCTGGTAGCCCATCGTCTCCTCCTATGTGTGGGTCACCACCTGGTAGCCCTCTATTTTCTACTAGTGGGTCACCTCTGGGTAGCCCATTATTTTATATTCTTAGGCCACATCATAGTAGCCCTCTGTTTTCTACTTATGGGTCACCTCCAGGTAGCCCATAATCTTCTATTCTTGGGCTTTATCCTATTCACCCCTTAATTATTTTCTATTTATGAGTCACCTTGGGGTATCCCATTACCTGTCAATTCTTGGGTTGCATCCTGGTAGCCCTTCATCCTCTTCTCTATATAGGACACCTCTGAGTAGTCCCTCATCTTCTATACTTGGGCCACATCCTAGTAGTCCTTTGTCTTTTATCTATGGGACACATCCATGTACCCCCATTTTCTTCCATCTTGGGGCCATATCCTAGTATTCAATCCTTCATCTTTCTGTGGCTCACCTCCTGGTAGCCCATCTTCTTTGATTCTTGGATCATATTCTCTTCATCCATCATATCATCCTCATATCAATGATTGTGGTAATATCACCATCATTTCTCACATTGATCCTAAAAATCCACTTTATTCTCCCACTTCTCGGTAGCAGACGAGTCACGCCTTAGCTTATACGAAACCAAAATAGTTTCTTTATCAAGCTAACATCAAAGGATCAAAGACCTCCAAAGCTCCCAACAAATCAAATAACCATAAAGTTAAAAATCAAATGTGATTCAATAATACATACCAATGTAACCATTAAGTACGGCACAAAGTGCATAAACCTATGGATAAAGGACTCAAGCTCCTGCATGAAAAATTTGTGTTTCAAGATAAGTCACAGTCATTTATTGAGTATGAGCTCACCACAATCATTGAGATCAGAGAGAATATGACCCTTGATAAGCAAACGTGCCTAGTCTCCCTTATCAAGGAAATCACAAACATTGTTGTTGAATCTCATCATGTTGAGTGACATTGTTGGTCCCAAATTCCACAAACCATAAAAAAAAATATAAAAATCAAAACAATTCTAAAATACAAATAAATAAAAAATAATAAAAAATGAGAAAGGATTAAAAATCAAAGGTATAAAGATAAAACATTGCAATCAGGTATTGTACATGAATGGATGTTCTTTCTTCCCTTTCTTGTCATTCCTTTACAAGTCACCCATCATATTCATCCCTTAAATGGTATTTTTGTTAGTCCCTTCACACACATTTTGTGAAATTTATCTCTATAGTATTCATTTGATCTTGGTCTTTTATCACCTTGGTAAATTAAAGAACGTCTGACCTCTTAGAGATCCTATCACTAACTACATCTAATACACTTGTTGTGAAGAAATTTTGGTCATATTTATTGACACTAGCCAATGTATTCATCACAATCATTTCCACATCCTTCCATCAAGACATAAGTGATTCTTAACCCCTTGTCAAAACAATCAAGAGAGCTGAAAATAAATTTTTAGAAAGCAAAAAAATCAAACAAAAATTAAAATAAAGAAGTAAATTGATATATAACTCTCTCTTGGGGTATTTCTAATAATCTCTATCGGGGATATGGATTCTTGAATAGTAGTGGATAAATGTTGTGATTAGAAAATACTTCTACGTTGGGGCTATGGATGTCTGGTTGGCAGCAGAGCAATGTATGGCTCTCCTTCCACCCACCATTAACAAATCACCTATCAAAATAAATCATTCCTACACATTGGTTAATATGTCTTCACATGTTTTCTATTAAATCTTCCCTCTAAGAGGTAATAAATTTTGATGTGCACACACTGGATCTCTATGAGAAAGCATTATTAGTATGTTAGCAAGTGTCTTTTTTGGACCTTGTTCAGACTCTTACTTTAATTTGTATCTTGTCTAATGATTTGTGCCTTTGGATAATCACTTCTTCATCACAAGGTCTATCTACATTTCCCATGTCCTTACATGACATTAATTCAATTCTTCTACTTCATTCAGAACATCCATGTGTATAATATTTCCCTTTTTCCATGTTTGCGGGAACCTTATCCCCTTTCTTGCAACAACACTCTTCTACTCCTATCTATCAGTAGCTTTTTGGCCAGCTTACGTTGGGGGAATCCTTGCTTCTTCTTAGCACTTCATTGACTTGTGTTCATCATCATGTTGAACCTATCTGTCTTGGCCATGATTTTACTCTTGTATATGTGTGAAGGATTTATCTTTGTATATTCACGTCTACCACTGGGGCCATCTTCACATCTTCACTATCTTGAACATACGTGTGGCATTCTATCCATGTACATCCCATATGTCATTGGGGGCATCCACATTTTTTCATTTTCACGTACATAGTTTAAGAAAACTTATGAAAATAAAAAAAAATTTGGTATAATTGTTGAAAAAATCAAAACATTCAAACACGTTTCCATCGAAAACTCGTAAAACAATATAAAAATTTCAAAAAATCCTAAAAATTTGAAAACATCACATAATTCAAAAAATTGGTAACAAGCATGCATGTAGCTTAAGCTTGTATCACATGCATCATAATCAAACATAAAAAATCGTCCTACAAAACATCTCTCTTGGATTCTCACTTGGTCTTGTGCATGACTTGCGGATCATTATGATCTACCTTCCATTAACAAAATTTGGTTTGCTTACTATGTCTATTTTCCCTTACACAAACATGTTGCTTGGGGGAGTATCATAGTGCACAATTGATTTTTCATAGGACTCTTACATACTTCGTTTATTCACCTAGCATGTATCCTTTCTTGGGGTGCCATTCTCAACCCTTGTCATTAATTTGTAAAGGTCGAAATCAAAGCTTGATCACAAAACCATTTGTATAACTGTCTTGAACGTTGTTTGTTTGAGTGTGTGTGTGTACTTGTTTTCCCTATTAGGTTAGCTTGTTTAATTTATCGCATTGTGTTACATTATGTGTGTTGTATTGGGTTAAGCATTTTTAGCAATGAACAAATTTTCATATTATGGATTTTCATGTCATTATACACTTTTTGTATGCGTATATTTTCATAAAGACTAATGATGTAGATCATTAGCAATATGATGAAATAAATTTTTTTACATCAAATGAATGCAAGCTATTTGGATTCTCTTCATCTTCATTTTTCTTCCATATCATTTTATTCTATCCATTTCCTTCATATTTTCAATTGTCTATCGACCTCTTTCATCACCCCATCGACACTCAAGGGGGCATCCTTCATTCTACTAATTTTTATTTTACCCCTTCAAAAAAAATTGTTTGTACTTGTCTACTATCTTTGAAGAGGCATCGCTTACGCCACCCCAAAGAGGGGCAAATGTAGACACCTAAAATCTGCTTATGCAATTTTATAGCTAAAATCGTACTAAATTCCCATCATAATTGGTGATTTCTCACTAATTAGCTGATGTTTCCTCCAATTTAGTCGATTAACGACACTTCGTTAATTAACTATTATTTGCACCATTCTTAGATGCCCATTCATGACATTCTTTTGGTCATAATCCCTCTATAATCAGCTACTTTGGCTAATAAACCCTTCTATTAGCTAAACATCCCTCTTTTAACCATTAAAAATATCCCTATTTCCTTCTAAGTCACTTCTACAAACTTCCTAGGTTATCTATCAAACACATGTGATTAATCAGAATCCTCCCAACTCGCATAGGTTGTTAATCACTTACTAATCAAGCTTAAGTAGCCTAAAGCATGTTTATTCACTCCTAATCAAAAAGTGCATTTTTTCTTTAAACACTTATTTCACTTAATTGGGACTTATCCCAGTCCCAAAAGCTAAAAACTATAGCCAATATTGGAATCTAATATTGCTATTATTGGATTCCAAAATGTCAAATATTGGGATTATCTGCACTCTAAAATCGCATATATCAGATTATAAAATAACACATATTGGATTCTAAAATCACATATATCGAAATCCAGAATCATATCTATTGGAATTATATGTGCTCCAAAGTCCCATATATTGGAATCTATAAAATCAAATATTGGAATCCATTATATGGGCTAGTGCCCGCCAAGTGTTATTTATGATATGTTATGTACAGAACATGCTTCTGTTTTATAAAGGCTAGCGGCCACTGGACATTATTTATGCTATGTTATAAGGTATAGTGGTTTCCAACCATTAATTATGCTATTTTATAAGGGCTAGCGGCCGCCAGCCATTATTTATGCTATGTTATTTATGTTATGTTATACAGCCTAACTAGCGATAGGAATTATTTATGACATGTTATGCACAGAACATGTTTCTGATTTATATGAGATAGAAAACATATTCTCTCATACTTCAATGGTTGTAATAAAGGCCACAACATGGTGTTAAATTTGATGCCCATTTAGATGTCTTTTATCATAATTTCAAGAGATGTGAAACACTTCTAGGTTCATTGACTATGATGGGATTGAACCTCACTGTAACTAGATAATGACTGAATATATTCTAAAGAAACTAGCAGAGGGAATTGATCCAGAATATGAGAATATAATTAAATGTAATCCATCTTCTGATGTGCATGGAATTGGTGTGAACCACCATCTTCTTTTTCCAGCCTGATGATATTTGGTGGTGGCAAAAAAAACTCAAGATCTTCATTATCATCCTATTCAAACTCCCTGCATCTCACTCTATCGAATGCCATCATTGTTGCCCCTAACTCAAGAAATGGGAAAACTTAGGAAATCCTCACACGTCCATGGTAAATGTTAGAGTAGGTATTTACCTTAGCTCATGTTCACCTAGGTACTTTATTTACCTTTGTTGTATTTATCCTCACCCACTTATGTGTGTGGATATTTCTTTTTATTTATTTAGATATTAGGGGGATATTATCTAGTTGTTAGGTATAGTTCTTTCCTTGATCTATGATATTTACTAGTTCTTTCCTTGATCTATGGTATTGAATAGATCCTTGATGTCTAGTTCTCTCCTAAATCTATGGACTTGACTAGTTCTTTGATGACTAGTTCTTTCCTCGATTTATGGCTTGATCTACGACCTTGACTGGTTCTTAGATTGTTATTCCTTGCCTATATAAGCAAGGACCATTCTCATTATATTTCATTGAGTTCCATAATAACATATGATATTGCTACTCATTTGTTTGCAAAGGTTTATGTAAAGTTATTCTAGTGAATTACTTTCATCTTATTGATCATGGTGTTTGATTAGCATTTATTTGTGTTCTTGGCTTGGTAAAATATGGTTATTGTTCCTTTTAGTAAATCTTAAGGGTTTACACATACTCAAATCATCCTACAAATAAAAATAAACAAATGTCACCATGATAAAAAAAAATGTCAAAATCAATTTAAAAAATAAATATTTGATAGCTTTGCTGTAGTGAAATCAAATAAATCATTATAGTAAATGAGGAAAGTCAAAAGAAAAGGAGAATCATTGAATTCAAGAGAAACACAACTTATCCTATCAACACTAAAAAATCTACAAAACCTTAACCAGAAATAAGTAAAAGACTCCATAGAAAAATCTCTGAAGATCTTCTTCATCCATCTCGATGATGTTTAGCATTAGGAGAATAACTTTTAGATGTTCATTACCCTCCTAACATCTCACTATATCTAACACCATCACGTTCATCCCTAGCTCAAGAAAATGGCAAAGCAGTGAAATACTCACACGTCTAGAGAAAATTTATCGCTGGTTATCGCAGTAAAACCCTACAAATAAAAATAATCACACTTATGCTCACGTAAACTTCTTTTCAAGGTTTTCAAGTTAATATTTTTTAGGGTTTGAGGTGCCTGAGGGATTCATATTCTCTCTGCCACAAATATTAAGAAATTTAGGGTTACCGTCCCATCGAATCTTCATATTTTATTTATATTTAAGTGAATTTAAATAGTAAATTACTATTACAATCCCATTGGGTGGATTACCTCCATAGCCTCATATTTAACATCATTAAGATCCCAAGGCTCAGTACGAACCAAATCTTCCCCTATATTCCTATTAAAATCCAAGCTATCATGAAGGAAAACTATCTAATCAATGCTACACAAACCCAATCACACAATTGTAATACCAATACACCAAGTATTACAAGAATATTAACATCCCCTTAATAGTTATAAACCTTGGCAGCACTTGCATTACAAGAACATTAACATCCCCTTAAGAGTTATAAACCCCGGAAATGCTCTCATTACAAGAACATTAAAATCCCCTAAACCTGGATTCCAATAGAGGAATAAACTTGGATTACAAGAACATTAACATCCTCTTAATAGTAATAAATGTGACATCATTCATCATTAACCCCCCGTGTCACCTTCTGCCATCCTTGTGTACCTCGAAAGAAGGGACATGAAATCACTGCGGACATTTTCCTCACATGCCTAACACTTTAAATGATAATTAAAATTCTCCTACTCCCCTCGTCAGGAGCATATCTTTTTGTAATTAAATATAAATATGAAATAAATTAAAACTCCTTTTCTAAAGGTAGAATTATGGTAAATCATTTTCAGAAGAATTTGAATTTCATTGTAATACTATTTTTCACGTTGCAATCCCAAATTCATAGAATAATTCATTGCAAATTAAAAAACAATTCACGATATCTATGAACACATTGATTGTTGAAGTGCCTGACAATTTTTTAATTATTTATACACCTTTAACCGCTGTGATTTTTTTTTAGTAGATAGTTTGAAGTTGAGAGGATAATATGACCTTAAAAATAAAAGTAAGAGAGTTAATACTTAACACTTGCTAGGTAATTCCAATGTAGATTATCAAGGTAAGTTAACATTAATTAAATAAAAATTCACCAGAAATAAAAATGTTGTGTACACTTTTTTATATATTAAGATATCTATTATCATTTAAATCCTTTACAAGTATCCCACGTTTTGATCGATGAAATGCTACATATAAAAACTAAACATGAGTACAAAAGATAATGAGGCCAACATGTAACATGAATTATCAGGACTGAAAAAAACATAGAGCCGTGAATATAAAAAAAAGGAGCAAGAATAATAGAGAAACCCTAGGGTTCCACCCAACCAAACATTGCAATCATCTTGAGAAAGGAAAATTGTCCTAGTAACTCTTTAATGTACACTCACATCATCTAGGTAGGGATGTCTTTGCTAGCCTCTGTAGCTGCGCGACCAGGTCCAGGGATGCCTCTGTAGTAGAAAAATTCACAACCTTCTGTAATCTTGATATCCATGCTAATTGCTATACCACCTATTATGAAAATATGATCCAGTAGTGCTCCAGTAGAAAGTTTAATTCCTATGGACATCAAAAATCTTATTGTCAAATCAAAAAGTTTATTTTAAGGGTTCATAGAATATCAAAGACAACAATTTGAGGAATACTCATCTATATGGCATTCGACCAAACCCACATGATGATCTGGGTAAATGAACATGGGTTGAATCAGTGACCACTATTTTATCTACACAGTTAATACTAGTCAACTTGAAAGACGTGATGATTCAGTTCAGAGTTTACATGCCACTCTCTGCTAGTTCTTTGAGTTCATTCTCACCTAAGACATTCATAATTCCTCTACATAACATCTGTGTAGAGTAGATCAAATAAGAATCTCTAGTGTCATTATGATTGTCAAAATTAGTGATGAATGTTTCATAGGTTTCAAGCATACCTTCTGTATAAGTAGTTTGTTTTAGTATGCATTAGGTAATGAATGCAGAGGGAATCAGAAAAACATACCTATCAGAAATCAAAGTCACTGAGTCAGGATAGTCTCTTTCATCAACACCAAAGATTCATCCTACCTTGGCTTGATATTGATCCATTTCTACATGCGTCATCAATAGATGGCCAAAAGAACTGTAGGCATAGTATTATTTGACGAAAATAGATCTTCATAGCCATACTATTCCATGCTTCATTTCTAAAATTAAGATATCCAAAATAAGTGGGTGGTATGAGATGAGCTCCCAAATATCTACAATGAAAAAGCTCTCATATGTGCAAGCCTGATTGCATATAGCAACAAATTACCTCTAAGCTTTTTTTCCTTATTCGAACACTTTCATGTTGGCAAAGACTTCTCAACAAAGGTTACTTCTTACTCTGATAAACACACATTATCCAAGGATTTCATTACTAGAGCATGTCTTCTTACATTATATAGTAACCTCCAAGTGATATGGATTAAATACCTGCACCACCCTTGCATGGCTAGCCAAGACGGAACACTTTTTTCACTAGATTTTGAATCATGGCCTCTGGATCCCAAGGGGGAGTTATCATTTAAGTTTTCTAACATGTGCACTCCTTATTAACAGTCAACTATAAAAGTAATGAAATATCCCTCTAAATCTAATAACATATACCGTATCGGCGTTCACATTGCGGCATTATACACATGTTTGATTAAGGCTAGCTTAATAGGGACTTTGGACAAATGCAAGTCGGGGGACTGTCAAAATCATATTAACTGGCAATTGTCCTAAATGAATTGTATTCCATGATCTTTCATTGATTAAATCAGTTCTTAAACAAAGTGTAGTGGGAACAAATGATATCCTCATATGTTATCTATGAAATGTACTAGGTATTCGTTATCCTCCTCTGTTAAGGTATCACAGTGTTAGTTTATACGCCATCAATGTTTTTAATTTATAATTGAATAGCATGCCACTAGGCTAAAAAGAGTAATGCCATATATTAATGATGATAACAGGTTAAAAATAGACCTTCTATCAAAGCTTAGTTATAAGGAAGTTTATTAATTTCCTAAAGTAAAGGGTTAACATATAACGCTTATCTCATTATCGTTTATAGGTGTTTTACAATCAATAGTTGTGTAGGAAGAGGCTACAATATTTGTTAGTATGTTTATTTTTAATTTTTATCGTAAAAATTTTGACATTGATTTGATTGTCACTTAATTTTTTTCCTTTTTTCTTGGAAAAGTCAATAGGAAAATCTGTAATATCTCTACCACAAATATTGAATAGAGTTTTAGGACCCTATTTTTTCACCATCGATATTTTTGATAGCCTTATCATAGATTTAACTGAATTTACCTAGTACATCATCTATCACCATTTGCTAGATAAAATTAAAGAAATAGATAATGTTAAATTAGTAGTTGTTGGGGTTAGCAACAAAGGTTGAACATATAATATATCAGATCTAATGACATATTACATTGCAATAAAAGTGGATATCTCTACCGGAAGAAATATACAAAAAAGAGATGAATCAACTTACCATATTTAACATGGTTCACCCACTGTGGGATACATCCACCAAGAAACCAAGCTCAAATCCCTTATTATCCAAAGCTTTGTGACATTAATAGTACAATGGAATACATTACAATCTTCCACACCTCTCATATGTACAATACTTTCATTTCTCTCAAGAATTTCCTTCCTCTCCAATAAATTTTCTCTCTCACAATTATTTTCACAGGAGTGGCTCATTCAACTCCTGAGAATTGATTACTTCTATAACCACTAGCAATTCATGCTTATATAGGCATATACAAACTCTAGAGCATCTTAGCCATGTAATTACGAATCAATAGATCTTCTTTAATACTAAAAACCCTAAATCTAATTCCCGTGAGTTAAATAAAACACTGGCCATGTACACAGGTAATTGATGTCGGTCCAGACCCTTGAACCAATGTCAGCTCTTACTTGCATTGACTGATGCCTTGGTCAAATAGGTGACCGATGCCGGTTATTGTGTTTTCCAGCAAGTTTACAGTGAATGGTGTCATGCTAAACCAAAGTCCACATTACATCTCCATGAGACTGGGAGGTACATAGTTTTATCACCCACCTTGGAGATAAATTACTGACATTACCACCTATACAATGCTTCCACTTCTGGTGAGATCCTCAACGGCCTTATCTATTATTAAGGTTTCTATGGCTCTTCAAGTCTCAAGATCCTTGTAAGACCATTTTGAAGTGGAGTGTATCTCCAACTTCTCTTTTGCTAGATGGCATGATCATTTAGCATATCCGCATGAAAATCTCAGGTCATATGAATCTTCTCAATCTTTAAGCTCCCCCCGTCACACTCTGTAATACCTCATCAATGTATCTAAGTGATACTGGCTCAGAATCTAGGCTGTACTTTTCATTCCTTGGAATGAAATGTTGAGTAACAGTTTGTCAAACAATTGTACTTTGACTTGTTCATTGTAACAATTTGCAATCATCTTGCTCATCTCCGAATCTCCTTACATGAACCTTATCATCCATATCATGTTCGTTTGATATGCCTCTGTAGCTATCAACATACTCTACCTCTGTAGTAGAAAAAGCTCACAACCTTTTCCAATCTGTCAATATCTAGCTAACTATTGTCCACATTTCTCAAGAAAAGGGATATCCAGTGAAGTCCTCACTTCGTACGGATCAAAGTTATCTCTGGTTCCATATCGGACACTCAACATTGTTAGCCATCATAAAGAAATATCCAAACCTCCATAGCATAACTATAATGTTATTATGTCCCTCTCATAATACCTAAGTATCCATTGGACTTATTTCCAAAGCATCTTTACCAGGATTTAAGCCATAAGGTTTTTCTACTCAATCAAAACTGCCACTGCCTGTGTAATGTCTGGTATGGTACAAACAGATATGCATATCATGAGACTCCCAACTACAATAAAGTATATGATACTTGATGTGCATGTATTTAACCTCCTCATGTGATGAAGGACACTGATATTTACTCAATTTGAACAAAGTGTCCAACTCATAGGTGTACTTTTATCATCATTTTTGAATCGGTGCATGACATTAAACAATACAAAACTTCTAACACCTTGCATTGATCTTAAGGCCTAAAAAAAGATAGAATACAAATCATCTTGAAAAATTCTCTTCTAGAGTGGCCCATTTGCACTGCCGAGGATTATTTTTGCATAACTTATAAATCCATTTATAGAAAATGATAGCTGGGCTATGCATCCTTCCCTTAAGCTCACCAATGTCCTGCACATTATACCCCTGCAATAACCCATATCATCTGATCCATGGCCACGTAGACACAAATAATATAGATCCCATTTTCAATGACTTTTTGAAATAAACACAGTGGTCAGATTCAACATCTCAAATAACCATGCTCATGTATTGGAAACTATCGAACCTAGAATTGTCACCATTGCCTTGTGGGCATTGTTTGAGCTAGATATAGGCTCTTTTTCACCCCTACACACTAGATTTATCCTTTCCCTTGAACTTATACTTGTTGTCACACTCAAATTTACCTTTAATTTCTAAGTCAAAAATTGCAAAAAATTTGAGTTGGTGCCCTCAAAAATATGCCTTAAAAATGGTATTTTCAAGGTATATGTGAGCTTTCCAAGTGACTTTTAGACTCATGAAAATCCATTTTCATTTCAAATGAACAAATTTCTTCCCATTTCTAAATAAGGTAAAGACCATGTCACTTCGTAACTCCTTGTACTCAGCCATGTTATGGACTCGCATAGGCACCATAGTTGGAATCATTTTCCCTTTGGCAGATTGGTAGAGATGCGGCAGCTGTATTTGTGCACTTTTCTCTTTTGAAACAAAAGCTCCTAAGGGCCCATAGAAAATCAAAGGCTGCCACATAGCCCAAAGGAAGGATTGGATCACTCTCGGAGCCATGAAGAATTCAAGGTTGTTGAACACTTTTGCCAAAAGGTTAAAATGTGGATGCAGATATAGTCGGTGTTTCCACCATCTACCCATAGCTCATCTAAACTTGTACCACATGTCCAAAGAGCTGATTCACGGAGTAGAAGGCTGTCTGGAGGTAAATGAGATTTTGATGCCATTTTGCTGATGAAAAGGTCAAAATGTTACTGTAGACACTAAAATCAGGTCACACTCCCCTTTCATACCTCGACCAATAAGTACCCTTTATTACATTTACCTAGCCATGACCCCCCTTCACCCCATTAATATTAATTTAATTACTCTAATTAAATTAATTCATTATCCTCACTATATTTATTATTTAAATATCTTATTTAAATAATATCCACACATACAGTTCACTTAGACACCTCACCTAAGCCAACTCAACCTAAGACCTATTCTTAGTAAGTTTCCATAACTAACTAAGACTTACACAAACCCTAAAAATCAATGCCTAAATTCCCTCTAACCACATTCCCACATGTTCACAAGAGGCTCTGAGTCTAATCTGCGGGATAATGGCACGAGATCCAAGGAAATTAGGAGGATCTCCCTAGTTTAGTAAACCTGGGAAATCCCACCTTGATCGTTGTTAGTTTCCCCTAATTGTCATTGCCAGTTAAGCCAGACCACCATCGGTTACCCCCTTTTAACCCCTAAACTACCTTATTCTCAAAGTCGGAAAACATCGGGAGAAAGTTGACGAGAAAGAACGCATCTCAAAGAGATAACGCATCTTCAGGGAGCAAATTCCAGCGAAAAGTCACATCCAAGAAAGGAGATTGAGCATCTTCTCCTGCACAACCATCCCAGCCATGATCTAATATATCTAAGCAAAGAGGAGTGTACATGTAGCCCATGTAGAAGCTTTTCTTCAGTTGGTGATCACTTTCAGCCTTCAAACCCATCATCAACACCCCCATCCCTCACACACAGACATTCAAGAACAGAATCCAGGTAAGTATAACATCATACTTTCTTGGTTTATTTCATTTCATCATCGTTTTATCATCCATTGTTTATCTTGCCCCCTATTGACCTTCTCTGACATTTTCACCTCCATATATCCATTGAAACCTCACAAAAGCCTACTCCAGTAACCCAATATTTCACCCCAACCACCAAAGTCCTTTGTGCAATCACAAAGGAGACCAAAAGCCTTGTTCTGTGACATTTCCAGATCTCACAGTAACCGGCACCGGTTACACCTAACCGTTGTCGGTCACCCTTGATCGACACTGGTCTCTGTATTTGCCCACATAGCCTGAACAAAGACCTACCCACCTAATTTCATCTCACCCTCATTCACCTTGTGATCTACCTAAGACCTCTATCAAACCTGCAGAGACCCAGAACCAATCATTTGACCTTTGGATTTTATTCTAGCTTAGCCTGTTAGATTAGATCTATTTCTTATTATTTTAAAAAAGTGAGATACCTAAATCATTTTAAAATTACAATAGGATTTACTTTTTTTATAGCATTAAATTGTTTAAAACAGTGGACTAACAGCCATCTAGGAAGTATCACACTTCCCGGATCTAGCATACGCTAGGCAGTTCACTGCCCATATTGTTTAATTCCTTCTGGTGGTCTTTTTTTCATTATAGGTAGTTCCTCCTAGCCAAAAGGAAGCACTCATGATTAATTGTGGATTCGAAATCATACGTGCACAACAACCCATCAACCAAACATTTGAACAGGTATTCCTCCTACGCCCGTTACCCTATCTATTTCGTCAACACTTCAAAGAAATGATCTAAGAAAAAGGTGAAACATTTTGGCATGCCCGGTGGGACCCATCCGGGGTTCCTTGCATTTCATTCATTCCTAGGAAAAAATTGTGTGTTTGTTTCCCTTCTGAAAAGCGTACACACTAATTTTCTTCTTTGGTAATCCACCTCTTCTTTCTATTTTCTCTAAAGGAAACTTTTTCTTTTGGTGTAATTAAAAAGAACCATTTCTTCATGTTTTTCTGCATTGTAGTGAAAGAGCATCCCTCTTCCTCTTCATCTTATTGTGTCATCCAATTTCACATTTTTGATTTGGGTTTAAAAATAAGTGCATTCCATTCTAATTTATTACATTAGCTCACATTAATTGAGGGCAACCTATACACTGGAAGTCATGACCAGCTAATGGTTGACAAACGAATCATAGAAAAGCACTTCTATCCTTTTCTCTTTCTCTGAGTCTTACCAAACCACACAAAAAATTCAAAATACATACATTCTTAAACAACATCCTACCTGGAAGAAACTGTAGGTGATCACATGATCACGACACAGTGGGCACTCAGCTCGCTGCTCTGTCGAGTCATACTTCAGAGCGAAGCCCACCCCCACCATAACATACTTGAAACCTCACCTTTTAGATCTCCTTCTTTGTAGAAAGCCATCCTCACCAAAAAATCTATTTCACAATTCATGTGTCAGTCCCTAAATAGCATAAGCTAAACAAACATAATAGAAAAGGCACTCCTAGGATCGCATTTTCTTAGTGTTTTTGCTTGGCTTGCATTTTGAGGTGAGAGATCATGTTCATCACTTTTTTTTTGTTCATCCTTGCATGCTCCTCATCATAGCTGGTGTATTCCAACTTCACCTAAGTGTGCCTAGGCCATATCATCATCATTCTCAGAATTATGGGTCTGATTCTACATCAGATTTTAATTCACAACCACTTTCTTTCATCACTGTTTCAATTTCATAGTAACCATCATCGGTTACCTCTGACTGCCATCGGTTATACCCAACTGACGTCGGTTCTAGGTCCTTTTGCTAACCTACTCAAAAGGACATTTTTACTTCACTTTCTTCCACTTTTCACAGTTTCTGTCATTGTCATTATTCCCATTGACATTTTAAACATCCTCAGATTTGGCATACCTGTCATATTTCACCTTCTACCTCATTGTTTACTCACTGTCCATTTTCTACAGTGACCAGCAGCGGTTACACCTGACCGGCATCAGTTTTCCCTAATTGGCATCGGTTAGCCTGTTTCACATTCCAGCCACCATTTGGTACTTAATCCACTTTTTTTCACCAGATTCACCTGTTCCTGCTGTTCTCTGTGTCATTTACAGAGAAGCAGCCCTACCTGATCAGTACTGGTTCACATGGTGCTGACCCAAAGATAAGCAAGCACCCTCGTATTTCACGCCAGTTGTCAACCACTCCCACCTAGTCCTTCACCACCTTCTATTTTATCACCAGCCATGGATCCCATCCAGCCTACTACTATCGCTATCGAAGATGAGAATTTCACACGACTCCTTGACCAGAACCCTACCGCCTTGCATGTTTTACCTTTCCCACTCGTCCACTCGAGACATGCCTCGGTCAGTTGATATACGGCATGCCCGTATCTATCCCCCCAATTCTCGCACCCACTCCCACATCGGCCCTATCTGGCTCTGTGCTACCTGCATCTACCTTACCCCCATTCATTTCGTAGTTAGGTCCTATACCTGTTATGACTGCCACGTCAGTTACCTCCATGGCACCCTTGTTACATCCACCGTACCCTCGACGACTACCCCAAACACAACCTCATCTGCCCCTAATGTCTCACACATACCTGTAGCTACATTACCACCTCCAGTATCGATGACCCCTACCCCATTTTGGAACGTGGTTCTTTCCATTCCACAATCATTAGCCCCTATTGCCACTAGGATTACCACGACCCTTCCACCCCCATATACATACTACCAACAACCTCCTGTTTCATCCATTATTCATTCCGGGTATGTACCCCCTATTTCACTGCCTTCTTCTCCACCACCCTACATGGCAGCCCCATACACTGGAGTGTCACCCTTGTTATATGCCCAAAACCAACCTCCCCACACTACAGGAGGCATCCAATCATCACAACCCACCAATGACCTAATTAAATTGATGTTGGACAAGATGCAGACATTGGAGGCATCGGTTTCTGGCTCCCACAACACTCTCACCTACGATGAGATTTGCAATGAGCCTATTCACCCATCCATTCCTATCTGTTCATACCCTGTGCATTGGGAAATGCCTAAATTCAATCACTTTAATAGCAAAGAAGACCCCCAGCAACATTTTGGTCATTCAAACACGGGTGTTATCTGCTCACTCATGATGATGCCTTGCTTTTGAGAAATTTTCCCATGTCCCTCATGGGACCTGCATTAGATTGGTATAGTTGGTTACCTAAACACTCTATATTCTCATTCAATCAGGTATCCCAAGCCTTCTTGGATCATTTCTCCATCAATATTATCAAGAAGGTTACCATGACCGATCTATATTCCACACTTCAGTATGAGGACAAATCTATCACAGATTTTGTCACTTGTTGGCGTAGCCTAATCAATCAACTTATCTTCCAATTTCCACAAACTGAACTCATCAAGCTCTTCACATGAGCTTGTGCTAGACATATCTCCCCAACCTTGCAGGTCCAAACCTTCCGAACATTCGATGAGGCATTCACTATGGCACGAAAGTTAGAGATTCGGGCCATTGAAGAGAAGAAAATCCAATTACGCAATAAGAATTCAGCATTCAAGTCGAATGATACCTCTTCTTCTTCCAAACCACAAACTAATTATTCAAAATCTAGGGTCACTGCTAACAAAATGGTACTCAAGGCTGGCCCAGCTCATCCGTCAAATCAGGCTACACCCTCATCTAATCTCTCACTTGTCCAGACTTTTCAATTCAAACGAGAGCAGAAAAATATACCCCAATTGGGGAACCTTACTCTTTTGTCTTAGAAAATATTATCAAAGTTGGAGCCATCACCCTTCCACCTATAAAACCACACACTAGTTTTGACCCTGCTCGCCCCATGCCCACATGGTATAAAGAACATGATTTGTGTAACTATCATCAAGTAAAGGGTCATAGTGATGGTAACTGCATCACTTTCAAGAATATTGTCCAAGAAATGCTTGAGAAAGGTGAGTTAACTGTGGATAATCCCAACGCCACCCCCAACCAAAATCTAAAAATCTTCAAAAAATCATTTCCCAACCATGCCCCTTCATCCAATCAAACCAGTGAGACATCAACTCATGATACCCATACCCGTGAGGTTCATGCTATCTTTAACGAGGTACTTGTCACCTCTCAATTACCACACATCCCTTCCATAGAGGAGATCCTAGCCTGAAATCCTCCTTCAGCATTAGAACCAACCTCTCCTATTCCTTCACCCACAGAGGAACACCTTTCATCTCCTTCATCACCAACGGAGGGGTATTTTGCTAACATTGAGCCCATCTCACCCCTGGCTTCACCACTTAGAGAACCTTTACCTATAGTACCTCCTCCACCCATAGAAGAGCTCCCATTATCTCCTCCACCCACAGAGGAGCACCCATTGCCTCCTCCACCCATAGAGGCATGCCCATCTGTTCCTCCACTTATAGAGGAGCTCCCATCATCTCCTCCACCTATCATCGACCCAGTTGAGATACCTTTACCTCTTGGCAAGCATTCTCCATCAGCTACGCAAAATCCCGCTGACCTACTTGTTGGAGTCTCTCTTCACCCAGGATGGTAAATTTTGAATGCTAGCCAATTCCCCATCTTTAAGATTGCATTTTAAGGGAATCCATTAGGTACCTCCTCCACCCACAGATGTGTCATTCTCACGTGCCTGATCACTTAGATTATGTGGATAGAAATTTTACACACTCTGAAGGCTGGTCCTCTGTATCTCCTAAGTTGTACCTCAGCCACAGCTATTATAGAGAAATCCCTCAAGCTAATCTAAACCTACTATCTAACCAACACATGTCCAGGAGACCAGAGGGACATGAAGACCGAAATCGGCCGAAAGGCCTCTACAGGCACCACTAAAACATTCGGGACATCCAGTGAAGCGCATTGAACACTCATATACGCAAAACCGATCACCGGCTAAAACCTTAAATGGGAAAAATGTAACTCACCCCTGACGCATCACAGGACCCAAGAGTAGATTTCAACACAGAAAATTTCCCTCTTTTGGCACCCACGAAGCAATCAAGGGACATCTCCCACACTGGTAGAAGAACAATCCCGGTTACGAGTTCGGAAAGGATGGAACTGATGCAACTCGAAAACACATTCTAGGATTGTTGCTTCAGAAGCATTAAGCACAGAACATCATTTCAATTGAGTAAAGTGAGACTAAAAATCGTACCTAACTTGCAGGTAGGGCCGAAAAAAGGTCGCCTCTCTTACGACACGAACCCTCTGTCCCAGAAAAGACAGGGATTCCTCCTAGCCCTAATGGAGAACTTATCTAATTCACACTCCAAAGTTCGGGACGTCTGGGATGTGAAGCAACTGCTAGAAAAACCGTGGGATCGGATCCTCATTGTCCCATCGACTCAGCATGTTGGGACGATTACGGGAAATGGGTTGATGCAAATGGGACGCGAATGCGACCGATCTTCCCCCGGATATCCAATTTCAGGGATGACACGGAGTGTCACTTTAGTGCGAAAAGCCAGTTTCAAAAAAGGTTTGCACGCGTCAGACCAGCCAATAAAGATCTTCCTAGTCCACAGGGAAGAAATGTAGAGTCGGGGAAGGATTGTTAGAAAATAAAGGCCAGATTTCAGATAAGCTTGTCCAATGACAGTAAAGGTCATGGACAAGGTGAGAGCGACCAATCAATGCGGGACAGTTAGATATGGGGGTCTCAGGATTGGAAGGGCAAAAACGTCCCAAGGAAGCCCATAATCGGCGGGACAGAAAATTATGAACTTTTCAGGTTGGTCAAAGAGAGAGAATTAGGCTGATCCGTGAGAAATCTTTCCTCTGCCACCGATAGGGTCAGGATGCGCTTTGAAAAGTCAAACGTCCTTACACTATGGAACTTGCCCTAACATTTATATCGAGGTGATTTCCCCCTGAGCTCCGAAATTCACAAGGGATCTGAGGTCGGCATGTTTTTATGGGGGAACGGATGTGGCGGTGGGCGGTTTCATTACCTCCTGCGGCACCCAAGAGTCAGATGGTCCTTGACTGGCTCAAGCACGTCATTATGGCCAGCAATATGGACATATTCAACAGGTGATTTGAAGGGGGGGATGGGTCAGCATTCTCCTTACGGGCCTAGAAGGATGTTTCCCCTCATTGATTTTAATGCCTGCAGAATGTACCCTCCACTTAAAGATGCCTTCCCCATTCGTCCTGGACTTCCCATCCCTCAATGTCAAGCGGCACAAAACGTGGTACCATTGGCTCTCAATCATCACGCTCCAACGTCCCACGCGTTCATTGAGTCAAACTGTCCCTACGAAAAACTAGATTTCGATGAGAAATCCGGTGGGGTCACAAAACCTCGGGTTATAACAGACTGCTCCCTATCTGTTGGAGTTCTATTTAAAAGACTGCTCCCCCCGAATGGACATGCCTTTTCTCTGCAAGCCGCTTCTGGGAGCATCACGGCCCGGACATGTCTCAGCCTTACATGTACAACTAGCATAAGTTTACTCCATTTAATTAGAAGCTTCTTGCATTTTCAGTTGTGAAGGACCTCTTTCAACAAAATAGGATATCCATGTGTAAAACTGTCCATTGCATCGTCTTCCAGTCTTATCTATAAATCATGGAGTTAGTTGGGCATTTTTGTCACCTTCGTACTTTTGAGTCTTGTGACTACCAAAATTGTCTGTCCCAACCCAGATGCTCCCTTTTTGTTGGACCCTTGGCACCTTTGATCCAGGTTTCTCTGCACCCCTGATAACCGATTGCAACTGTCACCTCACCATTTGTCTAAGCAATAGCCGATTTTCAATGATGTGATTTTCTGCCCCTAGCTTGTTTTTCTACAATTCTTTTGCACCTTCAACTTCTCGATATGCAAGGTTTAGGGATTCAAGCTTATTACCACTAGAATAGGGTTATGTTTAGAGATAAGCAGAGGGACCCTTCTCTATTGAATCATTGATGTATGTGTTGGCCTTTAATCACTAGTCCTTTGCCTGGGACTGAAGCTAAATTTTGCTCCAGATGCACCAAACATCATTACCCTATCAATAGCAACTGGATTCATCCACCCTTGCCCGAATTTTGCTCACTGACTTTCAGCATTTGAAGACTTACATCATGGAAGTTGAGGGCCCCTCCAATTCCCCATCTCTATCGAGGTAGCATTTTAGGGAATGGGATTAGGTTCCTCACCAAATCCACCCACAGATGTGTCATTCTCACATTTGGTACATATAAATCACTTAGATTATGTGGATAAGGCTTTACTATGGGGCACCTCTTACTCCCCGTCTCAACAAAGATGTACAAAATCCCTCCATTCTGATACCTCCACTATCTACCCAAACACATTTCCACCTAATCAAACCAAATACAACCACCTCTATCATCAACCCCTTCCATTGATACCTATTAGCATATCAAACCACACCCTTACCCATAACCTGATCTACATCTAAACCCAAACCCATACCTACAACATTTTCCTCAACTAAACCTATTACCACTTTAGGGGTCACCCCGACCACCAGCCTTACTCATTTAACTATTAAACTGGATTTAGCTACATCCTCCAATGTTAATACCACACCTACTCTGACACCCAAACCAAAGAAACAAACTCATTGACCTCATACCCCGACTACACCAATCACACCCACACTTGTCCCATCTGTCTTAAGACCTCAGCTGCCCAACATGGTCAAGCAACCTTCACCCATCCATAAACCAATAACACAACAACCCATTCCTTCCTCACAAACCTCTAACCTACCCAGGCACACAACATGACTTACACCCACACCTACAGTCTCTTTACCACCAATACCTCCAATACCCTCAGTTATTGCTTCACTACCCACTACACTTCAGTCATTTTCCCTCACACCCCAAGTACAACCCGCGTCATCTACCTTCACAGCACCCCCATTATCCCTGTGGGTAACTCACCCTCTTCCTCCATCTACTTTTCCTTCTAGACCTTGTACACCCACATCACCTTTACCCAAGAAGGTGCAACCCAAAAAAAAAACCCCACTACCCCACAATAAGGTAGTCAAAACAACCACACACCCTCCTACCCATCCATCTACTATATCCCTACCCAAACAAAACACGACCGATACCTAAAACCACACCGGCACCTAAAACCATAACTCGACCCGTTCCTACTCTTCCAAAAATAGTTCCTCAATAATCAACCACACCTACACCCAAACCCACGTTCACTTCCCATTGTGATCCACTAACAGGATCCTATGCCAAAATTTTAACCAACCTCCTTGAGACTTCTGTTATCACATTACCGCCACTCCGACCTTACGACCCCCTCAAACCCAAGCCAAAGGGTTTGATGATACTAAAATTTGCGCATACCATCATGTGCTAGGGCATGATGTGGAGAACTGCAAGGCCTTGAAAGTTGTCCTTATCCAATTATGTCCACCAGAAAACCAACTTTGATGACAATGACAACCTTCTTGACGAGGATCCTACTTCACCGAACACCCATTCCCACACTTCCCACTCAACAACCACAACCCTCCACCCTCACCAGCTCCTAGAGCCACCCTCAAGATTTGAAATTAACATGGTGCACATCAGAGAACTTGCCATGCCACCACCCAAATGTCATTGCGCCCAGCTCACCTCACAGGGTTTTTCTCCTCCAGTAGGTTTTTTCCCTTCATGTCGTTATACCACTCACCCTACACCTTCTCCATTTTCCAACTCCCCTCAAATCAACATGATACACGTCACTACACATGCGCAGAAGGGAAAAGAAAAGGCAACTGACCTACCAACCAATCCTATACCCAACATACCATCTGCACCCATACCTAAAATAACTATCTGTGGCCCCACATACCCCATTTCTAATGGCATCACACATCGCACCATGCTCAAACAACTACACCAATCTCCCCTCAAAATTTCCTTATATGACCTCATCCAAACCTTAGAATCCCATCGTCAAGCCCTCATGGAGGTTCTTCAATCTATTGAGGTTTTACCCAATGACCCTACACCCATAGCCTCCATTATCACACCCCATCATGTAGCCTCTCTCACTAAATTACCACCTTCATCCTCATCTCATCTTGTTCACCAAGTGGCCTCCCTTAGCTTCTCAGAGGAGGAGATCATGCCACACCAAAACGATGACCTAGACCCAGCCCTCTTCATCTCTTTCCACATTGATGACATACGGGTACGCCATGTGATGATTGATGGAGGCGCTAGCATTAACATCATTTCATCCCATGCATTTGCTCAAATGTGCATACCTGACAATTACATACATAAACATCCGGTCATGTTGCATTCATTCAATGACGCTATCACCTCCACACTAGGCACTGTCATCCTTCACATTCGCATGGGCCCCCACATTGTTCTAGAATTGTTTTATGCTTTGGAGGGGGAATTCCAATATAACTTGTTGTTTGGTAGACCATGGATCCATGTCATGGGTTGCATTCCTTCCACTTTGCATCGTTGTGTAAAGTTTGAACACGAAGGACACACTTATACCATTCCGGCTGACCCATCACCTTTCAAAACATGCAACATGCTTTATCAACCCAATGATGTGCTCATACCTGTCAAGCCGTCTACCTCCGTAACCAATACCGCTTCACCTACACCTCCACCTACCAGTACAGCCATTGCTTTCACTGCACATACCTCCTCCATTCCTACCGCTGCCATAACCTCCATGGCTGACCCATTAGCTTCCCAATCTGTTAACTCCACCTCCGCATTGACCTCTGACACATCATCCATACCAGCTACCTACATACCAACCACTGATCCCTTGGAAGGTGTTTTTCAATGCCTCACTCTGGGGGAGTACTGCCTATATAGTGTCAACACATTCCTTACTCCGCATGAGTATGGAAGCCTTCACCAACACCCTCGCTATGATCACCGTATAGGAGAATGCACATCCTTTATGGTCCTCCTCATCTTCGTACTAGTCTCATCTATGGGGGACTCAATACTACCACTTACACACCTGAACCACCATCAAAACCCCGCCCATTTTCTGACTTCCAGACATTTCTTTTCCCACATGTACCACTGTACATGGAAGGGTTTTGGTTTTGGATTTTACGAGCAAGGCCGCCATACCGTTATTCCATGTACCACTTGTAAACATAATGACCATAGTGGTATCGACTTCCCCAAACCTCCTACCAAATAGGCCTGAATTGAACTCATTGAGGACCCTAGCCCTCCTCCACCTTCATCTTCATCACCACCTTCACCCGCTCCACCTTCATCACCACCCTCACCAACAGAGTCGATGGATCCTGAATCTATCCCCCCTAAATTTTTTTTTCATAAACACCATTTCCTTGGGGCCTTTGACTTATCAAAGCAAAGGTGAGGCCCCTTCCACTCTTCCATTCCTATATCCTGAAATTATTGATGAATTCACACCTACAATTAACAATGTTCAATGTCAGGATGATGAATCCATACTCACCTACCTTGGTGCAGAAGACTCATATATTCATCGGTTGTTACCATCTGAGATGCAACCATGTTGAATGAATCGACTATCGAGATCAACATTCATACTCAGGATGACCCACACATCCTAAAGATCAGATAATCTTTAGATGCTACTGAACAGGAAGCCATCACTTCTTTTCTCTGAGATCATAACCACGCTTTCACTTGGTCTTACGTAGACATGCCCGGTATTGACCCCACCATAGTGGTCCATAATATTGTAACCGTTCCGATGCCAAACCTATCAAACAAAAGCTGAGGAAAATGCACCCTCGCATTTCACTTCTCATCAAAGAAGAACTTCAGCACCTTCTTTCCATTTCTTTCATCTTACCCATTGATTATCCTCATTGGATTTCTAACATTGTCCCTATTACTAAAGCAACAGGGGGACTCCGCATTTTCACAGGACTTTTGTGACCTCAACCTGTAGCTTGTCCGAATGACGAAGCTTTCCCTTGCCCGGTATTGATCAAATAGTTTACCTCACCGCTGGTCATGAGATGCTCTCACTCATGGATGGCTTCTCGGGTTATAACCAAATCTTTTCTTTCCCCAAAAGATCAACACAAGACCGCATTCATCACCCCTTAGAGGAACCTTTTGCTATCGAGTCATGGCTTTTGGGCTTAAAAACACTGGTGTTACATATCAGCGTGCTATGACTTACATCTTCCATGATATCATGCATCGCATATTGAAAGATTATGTGGATGATCTCTTGGCCAAATCTAAACGTCACGCCGAGCACCTTGTCGTCCTTGAAACCATCTTTGACCGCCTCATTAAATATTATGTTCGCCTTCAACCTAAAAAGTGCGTCTTCACGGTTCTCTTAGGAAAGCTCCTAGGATTTATTGTTCCCCTCCGTGGTATAGAAGTTGACCCTGCTAAAGTCAAGGCCATTCTGGAAATGCCTCTGCCCACTAACCTTAAACAACTCCATAGCTTGCAAGGTAAATTGCAGTCCATTCACTGTTTCATTTCACAATTATCTAATCAGTGTCTACCATTTCATTATTTGCTTAGGAAGGATGTCTCCTTTAAATGAGATGATGACTGTCACAAAGATTTTGAGGCCCTAAAATGATACCTTCTCCAACCACCCGTACTCATTCCACCTAAATATGATCAACCTTTTTACTTATAGATATCAGCTACTGATCATTCCTTGGGAGCCATGCTCGCTCATCACGATGAAAAACATAGGGAGCAGGCGGTTTATTACATAAGCCATACTCTTTTGGACTATGAAACCCGATACAACCATCTAGAAAACCTTTTCTTAGCCTTAGTTTTCATTGCCACAAAACTCCGCCATTACCTACTCAACCACAAAACCTATATCATGACCAACACCGATCCCTTACACTTCATGTACGCCAAACCTTATCAAAATCAATACGTCGTGTGATGGCTTATGATTTTAGCTGATCTTGACCTCGAACTCATTCGCCAAAATTCCATCAAGGGTCAGGGTATCGCTGACCAACTAGCTGACGCACCTATTTCTGGGGATTAACCCTCTAATTTTGAATTTCCCGATGAGTCAATTGCTACTCTTTCCCTGAACAAAGACCCTTACCAAATGATATTGTTCTTCGATGGTTCTAAGTGTCAGCGTGGGGGTGGGGGTGGGGGTGGTATTATCTTCATTCCTCTGGATGGAGAACCCATGCCTTTGTCTTTCAAACTAGACTTTGAATTTACCAATAATATTACCGAGTACGAAGTGCTCGTACTAGGTCTCTAGGCCGCATATGCCCTAGATGTCAAATAAATCCACATCTTTGGTGATTCATAATTGGTCATAAACCAAGTCAATGGTATGTACCAATATTATAACAAGATACTTCAAAAGTATAAACATCATGTAGACATACTTTTGACCACCTTTGATCGTTACACCCTTCAAACCATCCCAAATTCAACCAACAAATTTATAGATACCATGGCTTGCTTAGCTTCCCAAATACCCGCTTCCCCTACCAATTCCAAAATATTTGTTACCATGCAACACCTCCATTCACCTTATTATTTACCTCATGATGTTTAATCAATCGGAAATGACACCCCTGACCCGAGTGACCTTTGGTATTAACAATACTCTGACTAAATTTATATCTCCATCTTACCCCCTGATCTCACCTATAACGGACAACGCACCTTCCTTAAAAAGGTCTCCCATTTTTTCATTCTGGGGGGACTCCTCTATAAACACAGCTTTGATGGTATTCTCTTACGATGCCTCACAGGTTCTGAAATCCCTTATACCATTAAGGAGGTTCATGATGGCATATGTGGAGGTCACTTTAGTGGCCTTACTGTTGCTAAGTGTATTCTTTGTCTGGGATATTACTAGTAGACCCTTAACCATGATTGTTGCGACTATGTCAAACGTTGTGTGAAATGCCAACAAAATTCCAACCTTCATCATACAACCATTCATGCCTTACAGGTCACTCGTAACCTTTGGCCCTTCTCTCAATGGGGTTTGGATCTTGTTGAAGAAATATATCCTCATTCTTCCCAATGCCATCAATGGATCATAACTGCTACCAAATGCTACACAAAATGGGTGGAAGCCATACCACTCATCTCCACAAAAGCCAAGAAAATATGTGAGTTCATTAACCATCACATCGTTTTCCGCTTTGGTGTCCCTCATCGCCTCATCACTGAAAATGGAAAATAATTCAAAAACAAAACACTACAAAAACTTTGTGATGCCTTCGGCATTCAGCGTAGTTCTCATCACCTTATTACCCATAAACCAACGGCCAAGCTAAATCCACTAACAAAACCCTCAACAAAATTCTTATGAAAGTGGTTGACGATACTGGGAAGGATTGGCATACTCACATTCCTTTTTCCCTATGGGCATACCACACTAGTATTTGCACTTTCATTGTGGCCATACCCTTTTTACTGGTCTACAGTACAGAGGTTGTTCTACCTCTCGAAACCTAGATCCCCTCACTCCGCATTTCTCTCCATGACATGCTTACTGATGATGACTTTCATTAGGACCACTTGGTACAACTAGAGTTATTAGACAAACGTCATCTTAATGCTCTGGATCACCTTCAAGTTTACTAACAATGTATCAAACGTGTTTATGAAAAACATGTTCATGAACGAACCTTCCAGGTCATTGACCTTGTCTCGAAAGAAAATCAACACATAACCAAAGCAGAAAAAAGTAAACGGGGAAAATTCACTCCTAATTGGCGTGGACCATACATCGTAACTCATACCTATGGATCGGGTGCCTATCGTTTGTCCTCACTTGAGGGTAAACCCAAACCTGAGCCCGTTAACACATTATATCTTTGACCATTCTATTATTGACTCATTTTCCTACCTCACCTTTTTTCTCTCTCCACATTCGTCCCTTGAGCGCTATTCACTCCATACAGCTCCCTAACGATTAAATAAGAATTATGTGAATACCCGTCACTTGTTATTTTCTCTTGAATATGTGTGCATAGCATGATTCTCATGGATACTTTTCGTCTACCTTTAGATGAGATCCCATGGTCATTCCACCTTGCCTTTTGAACAAGAGTCATATCCTCCACCTTGGTCTTGTTCATGATTTCAAATACCTCACATGGGACAAAACTCCTTGAGTCAAACTTCTAATAAAAAGATGACTCCCTCAAAAGGACATCTTCCTCTCGACAAAATTGCTACTATAAATAGATTGCTCCCTCGAAGGACAGGTATATGAAGCTTAAAAAAATGAGAGAAACCAAAGCTTCCTGCATCGATCAGCATCACGAAGACCTTAAGGAGTACCATATTATTTATCCCATATAGACTTCCCGCATCACTCAGTCTATCACAACAAAAACCTTTTATTCATGTACTTTCCCATTGTGACCTCAGATCTCTTTCCCAAAAGCCTTGTCACTCAAAACATATAAATTAACTACCTTTCACCCACCTTACCATTTCCACTCTCATTTCCTCAATCGCCTCAAGGGACATCTTGGAATTTCAACATTTGGTGATCCTGTGACTATTTTCACCATAGAACCATTAATCATGCAATGCCTTTCAGGTCTTGTGTTCATCACCCCCTCCAAGGTATGATCTACTCAGTATGATCCTACCCAATCAGGTGGCTTTATTGCCCCTCTCTTATCTTTTAACCATCTTTGTTGACGTTTTGATTACCTTATACATGACTTGGTACTCGAAACTTACCTTTGAGGTAGTCCTCCCCTTTCGCCATAATTTCCTTCACCTGCATCATTTTACCTATAATCTACCCACACCTATTACACCTAAACCCACTACATGCCTATAACCTGAATCAACAATGCCTATAACTTGAATCAACAATGCCTATAACCTGACTTGATCCATGCCTATAACTTGAATCAACCATGCCTATAACCTGACTCGATCCATTCCTAAACTAACCTAACTCCATCATGCCTAACTCACCTAATTTCTATCCATATTAAAGCAACAAATCCATATCTCATCTAACACAAGCCATACATCTAATATCTCATAAACATATTAACACATCAAAAAATACCATGAATCTCATCATATAAATCAATAAATGTGTATCTCAAAATACATGCCTATCTCATGGCCATCATCTCAAAAATGTCGACACGCAGGCTGATATACAATACAAAATGCCATCGACATGCAGGCCGGTCTCATATGTACAAAAATAATGAATGAATCAATACAAAAAATCTTCGGCACACAGGCCGGTATATGCTCAAAATATACAAAACTCACTCATACATCCTCACTATCTTTGACACGCAGGCCAGTATGTGATAAAAAATATAACTATCTTCAGCACACAGGCCGACATATATATCAATATTAATCACTCGTATACATCAAAAATCAGGTGGCCGCATATCAGACATCTCACCAGATGTCACCTACAGCCTCAGCCTCCTATTTTGCTGCTAGCACATCACCTCGCTCTGGTCACCATGTCTTGGTGGCCTCTCCCTGATCGGTCCTCGGAGCTCGCTGACCTCCTGTGCTCTCCACACTATGTGTGCTAGATCTCATCCTCTCACTAGACGCCTGTTGTGCCCTGTACTCTCCGTAAGAGAGGAAGTCTATCCCGGCTGCCATGAGCTAGTCTTGATAGTATCTCACCTCACCTAGGGCATCCCGTAACCTACATATAGGCATGGTCTATGGTGGTCCCATAGGTCTCAGCCCCTGTCCCTGCCCTGCACCAATCTATGAAATGGGACCATCTCCCTGTGCCTGTGGTGGTGCCCCCTACCCCTGTGCCTGTATCTGGTCCTGTAAGGCCCCAATCTGTGCCTGGGTTGTGGTCGACTAGCCCTTTAAACCTGTCACCTGAGCCAGTAAGGCTGCCACCTGACCATCTTTGTCTCCATCTCCCCCATCACCTCCACCCTCTCCCTCTGCCATCTAGGCCTGTAGATTGGCCATCTGTACTCGTAGCTCTTCTACCTCTGCCTCTGACCCCTCCAGGTGTATCTGTAGTATACCTATCTATGTGATCAGTGTCACTATCTTCCCCTGTAGGGCGTCTCTCTACACTGTAACGGTAGCTAAGTCAGGCTACCCTAGTCTAGGTGGTATCACTCGTAACTGAGCTGCCCACCACTACCTATACCTATCTATGCATCCAGCATCATCTATCCACTGATCCATTGGCTACTCCTCCTCCTTTGTAGGAACTGTAGGTTGTGGTAGAGGTAGAGGCCTCTCCACGTCATCTCTATGATACTTTGGGAAGGACAGAGGAATATTCTGTACAAGCCCGAACTACCGTCAGACCTTGTCTACCAGGATCATCTCATCCTCCCTGGCACGACGACCTTGTATCTATCTCTCTAGCTAAAGCTCAACTAGCTCCTCATGCATGTACCTATATGAGGGGAATCCCACATATGGCCTCCAGATAATTTCCACTCCGAACAACCCCTCCAATAACTACAAAAAATGGGCCACATCATATGTCATCCTATCCGACCTCCGCTCTCCTGCAACTAGCACCCACCTCATATATCCCACCCATACACATCACGCAAGAAATGCATCTACTCAGGGCATCCCTATAGGTTGAACACATACTATGTGCTTGTAGGCCCAACAATGCAATATAAATGTACAACACAGGCTAAACCTACGCAATCACCCATATGCCCACAACTCTCTATATAGCTGCACCAAGAATGTTGGTGCCCATACAAAGCATGTCTCATACACCATCATATCATGGAGCACCCCCATCAATGATCAAGGAAATCATCCACCCTCTGCGTTAGGTAGTGCATAGCAGCACACTGCCTCCATCAATAAAACCACTAGCCTCATCTCATCCAGACGGGCTAGGTACATCTCGCCATAGCTCAAACTGGCATTATGGAATCTCATCTCTGCTGCCCCCTCGCCAAAAAATGTTTCGATCAGCTCCTCTGAGGCGTCGGTGGAGATAGAATACACTTCGGCCCCCAATATGGGTAACCACAAAATCCAGAACACGTCCTCTAGGGTGATAGTCATCTCACCTGTCGGAAGGTGGAACGTGTTGGTCGTGGAGTCCCATTTATCGATGAGCACGACCATCAAACTAGGCTACTGAACAACATGTTGGTAGTGCCAAATACCACTCAAGTCCACTGCCTCCATGTGTTGTAGCTCCAAAAGGGTCGCTAAGTTACGCAATGTCACCAGTAGTGGCAGAACCCTATCCCGCATATGTAACTACAATCTCCCCTGCATCCAATCCGAACACAACATTAATCTACATTTACCATGACCATATTCACCAATTGTCATTACACTCCACCCTATTATTACTTTACCCATCTCAACTACCTGGTCCACATCCTTCTTGGACCCTTACACCTAAAATCTCGACCAATGTTGGTTCATCCTAACCAACTTTGGTCACCCTTAAACTGGCATCGGTCATCTATTTGGTGACCGATACTGGTTCAACTGTACCGACCATGGTTAGCACTTAACCGACATCGGTCACCTATTTGGTGACTGATCTCGATTCTTACTAACTGATGCCGGCCAAGATTGACCAACACCGGTCACTGTCGTGGAAAAATTTGTGACTTCCCAAACCCCCCCTTTTAAAAAGCCCTCCCCCTGCCCCTTTTACCCCACCTGTAATGACCTAAACTCCCCTTAGACCCCTACTCACCCCACCTATACAAGTTTCTAACCTCCACCCCCCTCTTTTTGGCCCATTATTCCCCCCATACCTAATTTCACTTTTTCCCATCCACAACATCCAAAACACCCACAAAACCCTACAAATAAAAACTATCACAACCTCTACTCTATCTAATTAACACTATAGAGTTAGGTGCTTACCTCATTGCGCTGTCACCGTCTCGGTGGCATGTCTGGCCTCTTTGCTGGTGGTCCACCTGATCCCTCTCTAGTCTCTGTCATCCTCGAATATCTACCTGCAACCTCTGACCAATCAACTCTCTCACCTGATCTCGTAGACCCTCTACTCACCAACCCAACCACCGTCAAATCACACTACCCACTCATTGTCTTGTTTAATCCAAACACTTTTTCTCTCTTTTATCTCTTTTTGTCATTTCTTCACTTTGCAAATAACAAATTAATAATAAAAACATGGATTTTTTGTTTTTATACAAAACCCGACCTAACCGATGTCAGTTCCCCTAGACTGGCATCGGTCTCATGCCCTACCTCACCATCGTCAGTTTTCCTATATCGACATTGGTTATCCATGACCGCCATCAGTCAACCTAACCTACACATTGCCCCTACTTTGTCATTTTACCCCACCCTTTACCTTGCTCCTTTACCCAACCCATTACCTTACCTTTCCTAACCTCATCATTTACTACCTCCATTTGTCCTCCTTTAGGGACTCATTATTCTACCCCTACCTTGGCCTTACCCGTGCCATGACCTAGATATTTGGACCTGGACCATCGCTAGTGACCTTTGACCTCATGTGTTCACTATACCTTGTGGCACTATTACCTGTGTTGATTGACCCAATAACCTTACCTAGCCTAGTGCTGTGACCGTTTATCCTGACCCTACCTTTGGTGTACCAGAACATACCTAAACGTTCATACACCTAACCTACGTTATGTTTCCTGACCATATCCTATACCTTGGATACCATATTCACTTCAACCTTGTTTGGATAAACCTATCAACGTTATATGATGTAGAGTTTGCCTTCTCTTCAACACAGTTGCGTGCTGTAGTTTATACGTGTGCGTGTGTTTGACTGATGCTAGCTATGACCCTGACCCATTACCTAGATTTTCCCACATAGACCTTTCACCCTTTTTCCCTGTACCCACTTGCCTTTTCCTCACCTTTACCTTTTATCAAACCACTCACCGCTTCAACCTGCTGCCTCGTTAGTTCCTAGTTTGAGGGGGATCACCTTCACCCACACATGGGGCAACCACATTTTATTTTTGTTAGCATCTCTTACCAATACAAGTTACGCAACAAAAGGGGGAAAAATGTAGACACTAAAATTAAGTCACACTCCCCTTTAGTCCCTTGACATATAAGCACCCTTTATTACATTTACCTAGCCATGACCCCCTTCACCCCACTAATATTAATTTAATTAAATTAATGTATTATCCTCACTATATTTATTATTTAAATATCTTATTTAAATAATATCCCCACATACAGTTCACTTAGACACCTCACCAAGCTAACTCAACCTAAGACCTATTCTTAGCAAGTTGCCATAACTAACTAAGAATTACCCAAACCCTAAAAATCAATGCCTACATTCCCTCTAACCACATTCCCACATGATCGTAAGAAGCTCCCAGTCTAATTTGTGGGATAACGACACGAGATCTAAGGAAATCAAGAGGATCTCCTTAGTTTAGTAAACCTAGCAAATCCCACCTTGACCGACGTTAGTTACCCCTAACCATCGCCAGCTAAGCCGGACCGCCGTCGGTTACCCCTTTTAACCCCTAAACTACCTTATTCTCAAGGTTGGAAAAAATTGGGAGAAATTTGATGAGCAAGAATGCATCTCAAAGATAACGCATCTTCAGAAATCTAATTCCAGCAAAAACTCACATCCAAGGAAGGATATTGAGCATCTTCTCCTGCACAACCATCCCAATCACGATTTGATCCATCCAAGCAAAGAGGAGTGTACATGCAGCCCATGCAGAAGCTTTTCTTCAATTGGTGATCACTTGCAACCTTCAAACCCATCATCAGCACCTCCATCCCTCACACATAGGCCTTCATGAATGAAATACAAGTAAGTACAACATCATACTTTCGTGGTTATTTCATTTCATCATTATTTTATCATCCATTGTTTATCTTGCTCCCTATTGACCTTCTCCATATTTTCACCTCTATATACCCATTAAAACCTTGCAAAATCCTACTCCAATCACCTAATACATTGTCTTGACAAACCAAAGTCCTTTGTGCAATCACAAAGGAGACCAAAAGCCTATTCTGTGACATTTCCAGATCTCACAGTAACTAGCACCGGTTATACCTAACCACCGTCGGTCATCCCTGACCAACAACAGTCTCTGTGTTTGCCCACACAGCCCTAGAAAATATACCTACCCACCTAATTTCACCTCACCCTCCTTTTCCTGTGATCTACCCGAGACCTTTATCAGACATACAGAGACCCAGAACCAATAATTTGACCTTTGCGATTCTATTCTAGCTTGGCCTATTAGATTAGATCTATTTCTTATTGTGTTTTTAAGTGAGATACCTAACAATCTCTTAAATAACAATCAGATTTACTTTTTTTACAGCATTGAATTGTTTAAAATAGTGTACTGACAACCATCTAAGAAGTATCATACTTCTCGGATCTAGCTTTATACTAGGCAATTCACTACCCACTATTGTTTAATTCTTTTTGGTGGTCTTGTTTTCATTACAGGAAGTTCCTCTTAGCCAAAAGGAAGCTCTCATGATCAGATGTGGATTCGATAAGTCATACACGCGTGCAACAACACATCAACTGACATTTGAAGAGTTATTCCTCCTATGCGCTCGTTACCCTATAATATTTCATCAATGCTTCAAAGAGACAATCTAAGAAAAAAGGTGAAACACTTCGTTATCCTCCTCTTTAAACTCCTCCCATCACACTCTGTCCGACGCCATCACTGTTTTTGTTTTATAATGTATAGTGGAAGCTAAGTTTTATTTATTTCTTTGGAATAACATTTTAACATTTTTAAAATGCCATTCCAAACCTTGCTAGGATTTTTGAGAAATCTATTTTCATTCCTAGATCATCGATAAATGATTCATTTGTTCACGATGCAATATTTTTGTATGAATCACGATGAAATATTCCACACAAAAATAAACAAACAAAATATTTAAAATAACGATATGCAAAAAAATAAAAATAAAATGTTTCAGTTCTATACGTGCTAGTGGCCACTAGGAGTTTATTTTTTCTTTAGAACAAGGTTTAATAATTTTCAAACTGTCATTAAGATTAAACATATGAAGATTTGGTAAAAAAATCATTTTATGATTTCAGGGAAACCTCCATGGATCTGCAAATCAATAAGCATAGGGGGAGAGGGGCTAGTAGTGGCACCACCCTAAGTTAAGGGGTCCACACAATTAATTGTTTATCACATGAGATTGTGATTTTTATACTAATATGTAGTTCATATTTTTGTTAGATAATATATTTTTTCTTTAGAATGTCCAATTGGAGTGAAATCTATATTTTGAATTGATTTAAAATAATAAATTTGAGTTACACTACAGCCAAGGTGGAAACCAATACTTGAATATGGGTGAAAATTATTGAATATTTAATTTTTTATACTTGTACATGGGTAAAAGGTCTTACATGTAATGATGTGATAAGCTGCTCTACATAATTATTATGTCAAAAATAAATAACTACTAGATAGTACTATCATCCATATTTCACCCCCGGTAAAAGTATTGGATCAGCCATGACCCCGCACAGAAAGAACAGGAGAAATCATGATTCTAATCTTGCAAATAGGTCACAGAAGGACTCAACAATGGAGTAGCGGGGCCTGCAAATGACTAAACGACCCTATACAAGAAGAAAGAGAAGAGACGAGATCTGTCGAGCATGAATCTATGTCTTAAATCTATTTAACGGATTACATGTGGGCTCAAAAATAGAATAACAGGGTCAGAGAAGGAGGAGCAGTGTCACAGAGAAGCTAGGAGTAAGAAAGAGAAGAAATGGTGAATATCTGAAGTCTTCAGGCTCAAAACAGTTTAGAATGAGTCCAAAAATCAGCTAAGTATGGAGGAGGCAGCGAAGAGAGCCACGTGTCAACACGATGCTTCTCCAAAGTTGAATCCAAAAAGGGAAGCTCAAACGAGCACCAGGCTTCCACGTGTCTAGAGCCCCAAAAAGTTGCACGGCCGTTGAAAAAGTCTTCGACTCGGCGGAAGGGGCCAAGTGTTGGCTCAGCACAATTCCAAAATGGGAGCCCAAGGTGGAGACTCAAACTTACGCCAGCCCTCCATGTAGAAAATGGTCAACAGAGGTCAAAAGGTGGGTAGGGCGGGCCTCAAAAAAGGCTAAGTATAGAAGTGCTGGCGGGGACTACCACGTGTCCAAGCGGTGCATCTCCAAGGGTAAATCCAAAAGTGGAGGCTCAAACAAGCACTAGTTTACCACGTAGTCCAAGGTCTGAAAAGGTAAGAGGGAGGTCATTGAAAAGTCCAAAGACCTGTGGAGGCTTCCAAGTGTCAACCCAACGCTCCTTCAAAGGCAAATCTTGATTGGATTTTTTTAGCGAGCACGGAGCCTCCACGTGTCTAGTCTCAAAAATGGGATAGAGTCGGGTTGAATAGTCAATGCATGGTGGCAGGTCAACGGAGAGTGCCAAGTGTCCAAACGGCACTAACTCAAGGGTTGAATAAAGAGAGGGTTTCCAGAAAAGTGTCGGGCCACCGCGTGTCCCCGGTTAGAAAATATGACCCCGCCGAGAAAAGAACTTAGCCAAAAACATAGAAATTGAGCAGGTCACAGAAGAAACCACATGTCATCCCCACGCTATTCCAAGAGAAAAATACAGAGGCCACCCTCAAGCAAGCACCTGTCCTCTACATGTCCCATATTGAAAAGGGAGCTAATTTTTTGAACCGGTTTTCCCACCTTTTTGTACAGACCCAATACAAATTTCGAAGGGGCATATCTTTTGACTCAGGGCTCAAAATCTAACAAATCTGACACTATTGGAAAGATCTTGGCCTCGTCTACACCATGGAGATCTGAAAATTTAATTTTTGAGAGGTTAGGTGGGAGAAAAATGGAGAAACATCTTCAGGGATATTAATGCAGGATCTATTTTTCCCCAACAACCAGATTGGATTTGATCTGATCTACTGTTTCCTCCTCCTTTGAGGTGCCGAATAAGAAATTGATGTAGTCAAGACAGATTTGGGGGCAGATTTTTTGGGAGGCATTAATATGGTGGTTGAGCTTGGAACTATTTTTCCCACTTCTCTCTCTTTCTCCCCTCTGTGTTGAATCTATAAAAGCAGGGTCGAAACTCATTGTAAAGGGTTGGACATTCTTTTGTTTTTACAGGCTCCCCTTTCCTTCTGGTAAAGGAATTTGTGGAGTTCAGACCTTCCATTTAAATTGCAATATGTTTCCTGCCTTCTGGCCATTTGTAATGCATTGTATCAATCTACAGAGCAATAAAACACATTTGTGATTGATTTTAGATCCTTTCTTGTCTCCTTTTCTCTCATATGATCTTCCATTATAAATCTGGTTATCTGTGCTTGATTATTGTATGCATTTTGTTGGTTTGTGTCTATCAACAAAACTAATGTTCATCATTCCTTTGGTGCATCACCTTGTAGCTTAGTTTTGATTTCTTGTATTCCTTCAATCCCTGCCTCCTTGGTAAAACTTAGATTAGGTTTAGGAATAGGTCCTCTGCAAGTTTCCACACATGTACCTAAACAGAGGAATAAGAACCAACCTTTAATCTGGAGAGTTTTCCATTTGCAAAGTCCCACACTTTGGGGAAAACTCAATGTTATGTGAATCACACCAAATGAATCTACCTTAGAAAATCAGATCTGACGACTCATTTGGGGGTGCTGTGATTTTGCACTAACAGTTTTGGCATGCCCGGTGGGACAGGTTTGAAGCACCTTACCACTTCATTTAGAAGGTTGGTGTGTTCCTGTTAAATTCATCATTTTGAGGCACATGCAAGCACATCTGGAAACTCCATCTATTCAATAACCCATCCTCTGAGTTGCAAACCTTTTTCATCCATTTTCTTCTTCCATCTCTCTCATTTTCTCCCATTCCATGAGGTTGTGCAATCATGACTTCATTCCCTTCATGGAACTCACACTTACAACAATGTAGTTCACCTCCAATGCATTTCCCAACTCCTCCAAATCAACATTATAATAAGATCCAGGACCATTATGCTTACCCATATGAGCAGGGTCAAAGTCAGTTTGGCCATGGAGCTTATCAAGAACAAGGGGATGCATACGATGGTGACAACTATGTGGAGAATGCTAGTTTATTGGAGAAAATTCAAAAAATGGAGGCTGACATGGTTCAGTCAAGGGGCATAGCACAAATGAAGGCATTCAAGATTGGTTGCATGGCACCTTGTCCATGGGAAGGCCCTTTTCCAAGACATTACAGCCCTCAAGAGAAGCTTGGCTTCATGGTTGAAGTGTTTCCTTAACTTACACAGTGGATTGAGGACATTGAGGCTTATTGGTAAAGTACAAGACAACCTTGTCAATGGGTAAGTCCACCACCTCTTAGCTCTTCATTTTCTCTTCCTCAGTCTTTATCATTTCAGCATGATCAAGAGTCAAGCCCCTCAGTTGCTGCCCCAAGTGTTAGTTTCTCTTCTCCATCCCCTGATCTTCCACCTCATCTCAATTCTTTTGCCCTTTTCCCTTCCAAATAGTCATCCCCTCCAAAGAAACATGAAGTTTCACCTCCCTCCCCACCAAAAACAATTGCAAAGCTGGTTGAACCCCAACCTGTGCCACTCCTCTTGCTTTCCCAAGTCCATGTTGGGAAGATACTCAAGAATCCAGTCAAGGACAACAAGAAGAGGAGCCCAACAGAAAAGAAATAACAGACAATATGATGAGTTGGGCTGCTAAATTTGGGTTTACAAAGATCCCCTTGATGGTCAAGCCAATAGGTCAAGGAGCCAGTCAAGGTTGAAGAGGCCCCAAGTATGGAGTGGCTACAAAAGAACCTTCAATTCTTCCTCCCACTGAGGTTGAATTTATAGCAGAGGAGGAGGGCCATACAGTTTTAGAGGCCCTAAGTGTGGAGTAGGAGACAGAAGAACCTTTAGTTCTTTCTTCCACTTCATCCCCTTAGAGATCTGATGTTGAAGAAGAGTTTTATATTTCAAACTTCATGTTTGAGGAAGAGGGAAACCATGGTGAGCAAGTTTCTGATCAGGAGGACACCATGGAGGAGGTTGAGCACATGCAACAGGACAACAATGAGGTAGATTATCTGTCTGACTTGGAGGATTGCTTTGATGGAGAAAATCCCATGGAGATCACATCATTTTCTCTTCCATCATCCATCTTCCAAGCATATGAGCCTACTGCCATGAAGGAGGGCATTCAAGAGCAGCAACCTATGTCTCACAATGTATCTCTGGAACCAAGGTTGGAAGATATGAGTCTTCCATGTTCTTCACAAGAGAAGGAAGAAGAACAACCAGCTCCAAGCCCAGTTAAAAAGGAGCATATGGAGGTGACCAAGAAAAATTCAGAGGCACTGAGTCATGAGCCAGTTGCACAAGAAAATACAGCCCCCTCTCCCATTCAACCTCTCCAAAAGTCTGATCTTTTGGAGGAGCCTGAACTCATTAGCTTCATGTTTGAAGATGAAGCTTCATATGGTGAAGATAACGAAGATTTTAAGATCACCATGCAAAAGGGAGAGACCTTGTTACAACAGGACAGTAAAGAGTTTGATTTCCTACCAGACTCAAAAGAATGTTTTGATAAGAGGGAGCCAGTTGAAATTGTAATCTTTTCTCCCCCATCATTCATTCTTCAATCACAAGATCCTGCTGCCATGGAAGAGAGCGTGCAAGCACAACCTGTAGTTTGCAACATGCCTCCTGAATCAAAGTTGGAAGATTTTGATCTTCCAAAAGTCACACCTACTGCAGAGGAAGAGAAAGAGTATGAGGCTATCATTCCTCCCACACCATCCATCCATGAGGGTCAGCAAGAAGGCTCCATTCTTGGAGTTAGAGTTCAGAACCATGGGCAGATTCAAAGGACCATACCTTGCCCAATCAGATATTTGGCTTCATTGGAGCCAAGGGAGAAGCCAAAACTAGTCATGCCTACTTCAGGGCATGAGGATGAGTATCAAAGAACCAAGGGTCACCATCAACACCTCTAGGAGTCCAATGCAAATCAGCTTGAGGAGGTATTTTCCATTAATGTTGATACCTTGCTGATATGGGTGGAGGATCGGCTTAAAGTCAATTTTTCACTCATACAGGCAGCCATATTTAGTGTCAAATCATTTGCATGGATGCCTCTCTTGAGAAAGGGAAGCTACTTCTCCCTGCCTATAATCAGGCTTTGTTTAGCCCCTTTTCTCTCTGGTTAGTTTAGGAGTAGGAGTAGACTTTGTTTCTAGTAGAAGAAGTGCTTTGCACACTCTGCATGTTCTACTTGGAGCATGTATGATTTCAATTTTGTATATAGTTGTGGTGTTGTTTTTGTTGCTCTTGCACAACCCATTCAAAGATAGATGAAGCCCGGGTCAAAGCAATTTTCTACTCTCAGAAACCATCGTTTCGAGATTTCTCATGAAAATTGAGAGTGCAAACAATCGGGCTCGTGAATCAGAGGTAGGATCAGTATCAGACCATCGTTCTCGACTCCATGCCCAATGGATATGACAAGGCAATTGGTATTTTCATCTAGCAGGTAGATACCCCTATGAGTCACCAAATTGTCATCCATATTTCACCCCTGGGAAAAGTATTGGATCAGCCACGACCCCGCACAGAAAGAACCAGAGAAAACATGTTTAAATCTTACAAACAGGTCGTAGAAGGACTCAACAATGGAGTGGCGGGGCCTGTGAAAGACTAAATGACCCTATGCAAGAAGAAAAAGAAGAGATGGATCTGTCGAGTGAATATGTGTCTTAAATCTATTTAACAGGTTACAGGTGGGCTTAGAAAGGGCCAGAGAATGAGGAGCAATGTCACAAAGAATCCAGGAACAAGAAAGGGAAGAAACGGAAAAGATCTGAAGTCTTTGGGCTCAAAACAGTTTAGAACGAGTCCAAAAATTGGCTAAGTATGGAGGAGGCAGTGGAGAGAGCCACGTGTCAAGATGGCGCTTCTCCAAAGTTGAATCCAAAAAGGGAAGCTCAAACGAGTGCTAGGCTTCCACGCGTCCAGAGCCCCAAAAATTTGCACGGCCATTGAAAAAGTCTTTGACTAGGCAGAAGGTGCCAGGTGTCGGCTCAACGCAATTCCAAAATGGGAGCCCAAGGTGGAGAATCAAACTTGCGCCAACCCTCCACATAGCAAATGGTCAACAGAGGTCAAAAGGTGGATAGGGCGGGCCTCAAAAAAGGCTAAGTATAGAAGTGTTGGCGGGGACTGCCACGTGTCCAAGCGGCGCATCTCCAAGGGTAAATCCAAAAGTGGAGGCTCAAACAAGCACCAGTTCGCCACGTAGTCCAAGGTCTGAAAAGGTAAGAGGGAGGTCATTGAAAATTCCAAAGACCTATGGAGGCTTCCAAGTGTCAACTTGACACTCCTTCAAAGGAAAATCTTGATCAGGCTTTTTTTAGCAAGTGCGGAGCCTCCACGCATCCAGTCTCAAAAATGGGACAAAGTCAGGTTGAATAGTCAATGCATGGAGGTAGACCGGCGGAGAGTGCCAAGTGTCCAAATGATGCTAACTCAAGGGTCGAATAAAGAGAGGGTTTCTAGACAAGTGCCAGGCCGTCGCGTGTCCCCGGTTAGATATATGACCCCGCCGAGCAAAGGACTTAGCCAAAAACATAGAAATTGAGTAGGTTGTGGAAGAAACCACCTGTCAGCCCTACGCTATTCCAAGAGAAAAATAAAGAGGCCACCCTAAAGTAAGTGCCTGCCCTCCATGTGTCCCATATTAAAAAGGGGGCCATTTTTTCAAACTGGTTTTCCCGCCTTTTTGTATAGACCTGATACAAATTTCAAAGGGGCATATCTTTCGACTCAGGATCAAAATATAGAAAATTTGACATAGTTGGAAAGATCTTGGCCTCGTCTATGCACCATGAAGATCTGAAAATTTAAGTTTGGAGAGGTTAGGTGGGATAAAAATGGAGAAACATCTTCAGGCCATTAATGCAGGATCTATTTTTCCCCAACAACCAGATCGGATTCGATCTAATCCATCGTTTCCTCCTCCTTCGAGGTGCCGAATAAGAAGTTGATGCAGTCAAGAAATATTTGGGGGAAGATTTTATGGGAGGCATTAATAGCGGTGGTTGAGCTTGGAATTGTTTTTCCCACTTCTCTCTCTTTCTCCCCTCTATGTTGAATCTATAAAGGTAGGGTCAAAACTCATTGTAAAGGGTTGGACATTATTTTGTTTTTGCAGGCTCCCCTTTCCTTCTGGCAAAGGAATTCATGGAGTTCAGACCTTCCATTTAAATTGCAATACATTTCCTACCTTCTGGCCATTTGTAATGCATTGTATCAATCTGCAGAGCAATAAAACATGTTTGTGATTGATTTTAGATCCTTTCTTGTCTCCTTTTCTCTCATCTGATCTTCCATTATAAATCTGGTTATCTGTGCTTGATTATTGTATGCATTTTTTGGTTTGTGTCTATTAGCAAAGCTAATGTTCATCATTCCTTTGGTGCATCACCTTGTAGCTTAGTTTTGATTTCTTGTATTCCTTGAATCCCTGCCTCCTTGGTAAAACTTAGATTAGGTTTAGGAATAGGTCCTCTGCAAGTTTCCACGCATGCACCTAAATAGAGGAATAGGAACCAACCTTTAATCTGGAGAGTTTTCCCATTTGCAAAGTCCCACACTTTGGGGAAAACTCAATGTTATGCGAATCACACCAAATGAATCTTCCTTAGAAAATCATATCTGACGATTCATTTGGGGGTGCTATGATTTTGCTCTAACAAGTACTATTTCAACTATTGGGTATTGTGTGATCAACATGTTCATCTATTGGCCCATCTCCTCTAACATTTTTTTTTATACAATCTAGTGGCCACTAGGATTATTTATTGCTTTCGAATAAGGTTCCTATCAATTTCAAAATGTTTTTAAGATTGAACCATGCATAATTGGGGGAAAAAATGGTATTTATTTCAGAGAAGCCAACATCGATGTGTGAAACAAAATTTTAAACTATGTAGATTTGGGAAAAATTGTTCTTTTATTAGTCCATGATCCACGATTCTCTTCACCCAAGTTAGAGAAAAAAGTTTTTCTTTCCCAAAAAAGAATCGGAAAAAGTGATTGCGCACTACGAATCTTTAATAAATTTAAGGTAGTTACTTTATTCCATAAAAATGCACAATGCATTAATGGATTTGGAAGCAAAGTATATAATTCAAACACCAATTATGTGTTTTAATTTTTTCAATGATCTACACACGTTTTTGTGCTCTCCTGCATGTTTCAACCAGGTACATAAGTCAATATAGATTTTCGAATCAGTCTTATAGTTTCCATCAAATCTCTAGTATGTTGGGGTTTTGAGAGTAATTTCCACTTTGACCTTATATGACAAGAATCTCGTGGCATCGATCAAAATTATATTTTTTTCACCATAGACATTACCATAAATGTATACTATATGTTGTCTTGTACTTGTTTTGAAATTACATTGTTGGCATCCCTAAATGAACCTGAAGTGGGTTTCTTGCAACCATCTAAATTTTTTGATGAACATGTATTTAATCGGCGTTGAATCCATAAATGAAGACCATAAGGCATTTTCAAAATATTTTCATGTAGTACTTATCAAGTCATCACTAAACTCTCCTTCAAAGTATTCAGTATTCCTGGATCTAAAAAATGGAACCATATTACAAGGTATTTTGTCGTCAATATCAGAAATTCTAAACAACAAACCTTCAACTCCCAAAACTAGTAATTTTCGAGGCTTCCCAATAGGATCTATAAAAACAACTCATAATCAATATAAGCTTCCAAAAGTGATTAAAAACAAGGCATCAAAGTATTTAATCACAACTCAAAAAAAAACTTATAAAACTATAATATCATCTCAATAACAATGAAGATATAAATACTAGCCTACTTTTAAATTTGTAATCTCAACATATAAAATAAAGAGTGACCATATGATTGTATGAATGAATATCATTGTAAAAAACATTTTGAAATAATTAATAGTTATATATTTTTTGGTTGCTGCAATTTTTGGATGCCCTCCGCAACACTCAAACCTGACATAGTATCTATGATATGTTTATGTACAAATAGGTCATCAACCACTTATCTTTGAAACAATTTTCTTCATTAGATTTCTTCCCCACCATAAAATATTTTGGAGGGTTTCCCTTTGGGCCCATTGTAATACACAATGTGTTTCTAAGGCCGAAAACAATACCATCTCTACTCCCAAATATTTTGGAGATATTTTACTGAAATTTCATCTTCTACACAACAATGTTCTTTACCCCCAAAATAATAAAATGGTTTGAAATCAAACATGATTTTTTTTTCAAATCCTTAATCAAAATTTTCAACTTCGGCACAAGAGAGATAGCTAGACCAAAGTCCCACTTCACATTTTGTTGCCAGTTATCTTAAAAAATTCCTTGAGCGCACCTCATAAGTAGAGAGTCTCCTTACCGAACTTGATTGTGATTTCTTTATAGGATTGGTTTTTCTCATAGAGAAAACCCACTAAATATAAAATAATTAAATAATCCTCTTGGCCAACTGCACAAAATTAATTTTTTCTCAAATTTCCATAATTTGATATTAACCAATTCAAATAATCAAAATTTCAATATGTTAACACTTATGGATTAAGAATCCATCTTGGATTCCTTCACACTCCCCCTCTGCAAGTTCTTGTGATGCTTGTTCTATATAAAAAAACAACAATCAATTCAAAACAAATTTTAAGTCAATCTCAAAAAATATGTGAAACAACTCGCTTTTATACAATATTGCATAGATGTAGTTGTATATTAGTGACCAGTAGGCGTAAAGCTATTAATTCCTAGACTATGTTTGGGTTGACAGTAAATGATGGGCTTAGCGACCGTTAATAGAAAAATGTACAAAAGTAAAAAAAATTTATGGTCCACAAATAAATATTAACCAATAAACCAAAAATTTACTCAATTCAAAATAAATCTAATTAAAAGACGCATGTTAGGAACCGCTAGGTGTAATACATATTACAAAATTAACTACATCGCTATAGGTTCCTTCAATTTTGAGAGTCTTATAAATGGTTTTCTTTATAATTGTATATGACTATCATACCATTTTCCGTCTACGAGTTTGTGCATGACATGCTAACAACCTCCCCTATTTGGCATCAAATCTGAAAAAAAATTTGAAGTTATTATCAAAAATATGTAAACAATGACAATCAAAAACATCTTGTCGATATAAATTTATAAAACAAGTATTTCTCACTCACCTTTTATAGATTCATTGGATGGCTGGTCACCGACATCTGGGGCAACAAGTTGAATTGGTTCTAACATACTAAGATCGACATTGTCTCCTTTGTTTGTATGTGGAGAGGAAGAGATGATATCTTCCTCTGTTGTTTGGTTGCCCACATATATATTGTATGTATCAGTCCAAATGCATTAAACAAATAGAATTGTTTTAAGTGATCTCAATCAATGTACTTTTTTTCAAATGACAATAGTAATTTTGTAAAAACATTTCTTGATCATGCGATTCAACAATAAAAACCATAGATAGACTTGAGTCGACCAAAGCATGCAATACAACACTACCATTGTAAAACACTATGATTGGAGAATTATCGGAAGTGAGTCGAGTGAATATATGAGACCAAAAAACTAAGATCTCTTGTAAAGAAAAGGCTAGGTCTTTCCTTGTAGGCCAATTTCATTTGGATTTACCATTCACTACGGAAATTGATCCATCCAATCCATGGTGATTTCTACTATATACCCATCGTCAACATCACAATTGTGTGCATCAGTTATTGTAAGCATAAGACAAAATATCTCAAATTTTCCACTGCTGTCATAAAATATGTAATAGCCTTCCACAAATGATTCCCCCCTTTTTTTACTTTTTGCATGTATTTTTTTAATGTGTCTCTTAACATTTTTGAAGAAGCAATAGGTAAGAGCACAATAATTACATAAATATTTGCAGAATAGATCCAACAACTGTAAGCATGTCCATTATTGCATCGAAAGTTAGTATACTAGACAAATTACAGAAATCTACGATCACACATTCTTTATTGAATGTATTAGTTGACAGAATAGAAGATATTGTTGACAGGAGCTGGAAGGGATATGCATATTGATAGGTAAATTCTTTAGTGTTTTTCATCCTTGCTAGAATATTTACTTCCATTGCAATCATGTAGTTGTCTATAATTGCTTGATCTATCACTAGGAGAACCTCTTCCACTTCAACATCAAATTTTCTTTTTTCTGATTTTTCACTTCTTCCAGAGTCATTTTTTCTTTTTCCTTTAGTTTCTTCTCCTAAGAGTATACACAACTGGTGGTAGTGACATTCATGCACACCATATTTTTTAACAATATTTTTTTCAGTGCATTCTACCAATACATGATTACATGGATGTTTACTTTTCATATATTTTAGAAATTTTTCTCTCATCCTTTTGTCAACTTTTACTCTTTGGCAGTAAGTATCTAAAGTCTCCACTATGATGCTTGCTTCTATAAAGTGAGTTAGCCATACTTTCCCTACTTGCACTTTATCTAGTAGAATTGATATCTCCTCATCCATCAATCCTCTTGTAGGCCTAAAGTAATTCGTTGTGAACCTTTCCAATGAATTTGGTTGAAATTTAGGTTGGTTATCCTTAAAAGGAGAATAAACCAGCTCATTGGATTTAAATAGCTCAACGGTTGTTGTTAATTTTGTCCATATGTCCTCACGTAAATATAGAAATTACATTTTTTCATGAAGGGTATTTTTCTTAAACACTTTGAAAATAGCAATTCATTGCATCTCAAAACACTGCATTGAAAGATGAAATAGTATATTCATTTTCTACGTATTACAAAATTAAAGTTTAAGAATAAATGCGCTAAAATTAACTTTCATTACCTTAAAATCGTCTAACTTTGTGTTCCCTACTTCGGGCCTATGAGGAAATCCTAGGGATCTCTAAATCATTCGATCCTTGCAGAGTACATCAATAAAATTGGTATCAATCCAATTTTTGTTTACATTGTTTTGTTGCTGGAAAATTTCAACAATGACTTCGCAAGGAGCGTGTGAAGACATAGTGTAAGCCTTTCTAAATTGCATCTTAGTATGTAATGACTTGTATTTTCTTTCAGCCAAAAAAAAAATTTTGGGCACAAATGGTATGTTGACCATCAAGAACGTAGAAGTGCACTTCATCCCTTTCCAGGTCATATAGATCCTCAAGTTACAAAATTTCCTTTGTAGAAGGTAAAAAGGGAAGAAGAAATGTATCCCTCAGTGTAGGAGTAACATTAATCAACATTGAATAGATAATAAGGTAAACATTCTCATCATGCACAACATGTAATTGATATTCTGAAGGTGCCAAATAGCACCTAGAAACTTCAATTGGAAAAGCATCACCATTGAACAAAAAGACTTTTAATTATTCAACATTTGAAGTTTCTTTTTGCTCAAATATACTGGTCACTTTCTTTAACAACAAAGCTGATTTATTATTCTTTTTAAGCCCTAGCAACTTTGACTTAGATGGATCTATCTCTAATTTTGAAAAATAAGATCTCCTCAGCGTTGTAAATAGCTTTGCACGTTTTAGTGGAGAAAGCAATTTTTTTCTATTCATATAATGACAAATAGAAGAGGTATCCTCACTTCTATACAATTTTTTAAATACCAAATTCACATTATTATGAAATTCAAAGGCATTTCCACAGCTTGTTTTGTTTGACTACATGAAATTTCCCAAATTCCAACCATATTTAAGAGAAGAGCACATCTTATTTTCTCTAGAATCCTTTATTTCCAGTTTCTTGAACAATGAAACTTCCAACTCCATGTCAAGAATAAGACACTTATTCAGCTCGATGTCAATGCGTTCAACATGAATACACAATTTTTTGTCATCAATAAATTTTGAATTTAGTACCATACCAACTTCTTTGATAATGCCCTCATGAACAAAAACATTACCACAGATCACCGTGGTAATTTTTTGGGGAATGTATTTCTACAAACCAGTCATCATCTCTCTGTTTCCAATCCTCTATTCCTTCAATTAAAGGAATGTGCATGAACGGAGTGTGGCCAATACAAGACATATTACCTGACAAAAGGAATTTAAAAAATTAATATTTGGTAAGTAATTGGAAAGGACAAATATTGTTTCTCAACAGTGCAATAACAACAAGATGTCGTATCTTCATGCCATTATTTTCATAGATTACAAGTCAATAGGAATAAACATTTATAGCATAGTGGATTCTAGGCATACTCCAATCCTCCTTTAGTTATTTAATAATCAGTCGCTATTAAATTTGGTTTGTTTCAAGTAGTGAATTTTTTTCTAGAAGTGAAGACTAGCGGCCGCTAGCATCTATATATTCCCATCAATGTAAAAAACATATTTTAGTTACATCAACATCAAAATAGTATGTTAGTCTAGGAATAACATGTAATAGACTTTGAATATTCTTGTGTTAATTATGTGTATTCATAAAAGTGGTAAATATTTTTAATTACGTGTATTCATGAAAGTGATAAATATATTTCTTGTCTTTGAATATTAGTTGTCTTCTCTTGTCTTGGAACATAAGAGAAATGAAAATTCTTGGTGACCGCCAAGGTATCAATGAAAAATTTTAGCGACCACTAAGTATTTAATCAATGAAAAATTCATTGTCTACATTATCGAAAAATATAAGTGTTAGAGCATAATAAGACAAGTACATATTTTTAACCTAAAGATGTATCATGTTCATCTCGGCCCTGCATATTTTCAGAAATTACATGTTAAACAAAATAGTCTGTAACAATTTGCTAAACATTGAGGGTGAAGATGTACACGAACCTTGCTCAGGAATAAAGGATCACAGGTCATGAAGAGCAATGCTTGTTTTATGTTTACCAATAATTCCTTGATGAGAAGGCTAGTGTTCGTTAGCCTCTACAATATCGGGGAATCCATTTTAAAGATACAAAAAACAATCTCAATAGTTTTGTTATCATTGTTTGTAATTGTTTTATATTAGTTGGATTATCCCTGGCAAAGCCAAGTCCTTAAATACATACCTTCGAGAAGGTTGATGCCTTATGTAGTTCTCATTTGATATTTTGTGCATAAAACATAATCCATATATTTTCATATAAACAACAAAACTTTACAAACGGTAAGCGTCGTTAGTTAATGAAAGGTAAGCGTTGTTAGTGAAGGCTAATAATAAAGATAGACACATAGTTAGGCAAGTTTAGATCATAGTAGAGGAAATGATATAATTATTATGAATCCTAATGTAAGAGGTTACTGGAGCCACTTAACAATCATAAAAAAATAATTAAATACCCTTTAATAGTTCATGATTTTTTTAATATGCAAATTTTCTTTTAGACATTTAAATTATGTGGAGAACATATTTTTAAGGGATTTAAAATAAGTACTTTTGAGTACAAAAGAATTAAGGAAACCCATTACTTTATAATAAAATCACCTTTTATGGGTTGTCTATGTGGCACCATTTCATTAGATAATTTATTGATGAAACTAGCTTTATTGGCTAGTTTTTATCGAATTTTTAACTTGAATTCAAGTAACTAATGGTAGCCGCGAAAAAATAATGGGTAACTAATGACTAGAGATTTAGTAAATTTTTAAATGTATAAATCAGTAAGTTTAAGCACTAGAACTTTATTTGTCCTTGGCTAATGACTCGAATAGTGATGAATTAATTATTAGAGTCGACTCCCATATTTAAGAGTCATCATTAAAATGTAGACCTTGTCAGGGAAAATCAATCTTGTGTGATTAAAATTCCCTTCGTATGCTCTCATTAACTCCAGATTGGACCTTAAATATTCCCTATTAAGATAGCTACTAATAGGCAAATTTTGTGATAATATTTGCAATAAATATCTTGATTGGTCGGACTCATAACCTTTTCTAATAAACCTTGATATTAAATCCGCTAGAAAGCTTGTATTAATTTCAAGCATGCGATGGCATAGGGGAAGGGACCCCATAACCGAGCACTCTAAGTTTGAGGGTGTATATAGATGTATAAGTGTCCGATTAAGCCTTCGAAAAACCATCAATCGAATAAACGAAGAAGTTAAAAACATAAATATGTGAAATTTATAACTTGTTCATACCTAATGTGCATTGTGGAAAATAATATATACATAATGTGAAAAAATGTAACATTTGAACTAGTGACCGATAACTGTCCAATTTCAGAACCACTTGTTATCAATTTAATGCTTTATAAATGCTTATTTCGTTGGGATATGGTGCGCAGTAAATATTGGCAGCTGTGATCAATGTCACCTATCGCCGACCACATGGGAATGCATTCATTCTCGCCAGGTGCTTAATGGTGTGGCAGAAGTGGTTGAATGTGTAGTTATCCGTGTTGCAAGGAGAAAATGGCGCTTGGAATGGTGGATGAAATCACGGGTGAAAACAGTTCCCAATTTGTTTTTCATGAGGGCGAAACACTATCGAACAGCGTACAGGCCCATTTTATTTTGTTTTCATTGTGTCATTCCTTGTTACCAAGAATGTCATTCCCTGTCATTCCCTGTTATCAATATCTACTTCAGCTTTACCTTAGCTAGTGTTAATATGTTTATCAAGTTTTCTTGTCTCTGGTAATTTAGTAATGCTTTTGGGTTTCTGGTTTCTGTTTTATTTTATTGTATGGGTACATAGATAATCATGTTCGCCATTAATGACCTGTGAGTGCAGAAGCCATTAAAAATGAGAGGGACACGGCCGTAACAGACATTAAACATCACCAGCCACCGGTATGCGACTGCTATGATATATTTTATAGAAAATATATGGCAGTGATGCTTTCTAACCAATTGTATTGATGATTGTTAAGGATACGAAGACCAGCAGGAAAGGAATAAGGGTCTTATATTCCAGGAGAGAAGGGCGAGTTGCGTGGGAAGGAAATCATGGGGGTTCAGAACATAACGGTAAGGCACCGAATCTCACTCTCAGTCCTATGCATGCTTCTGAATTCTGTAGTCACGTGTTATGCTTTTATTTTTCATAGTGTTTTTTTCTGGATGGTCTCTGCTTGACTGATGTACAGGTGTTATTTCCTATTGGTTTCATTTCGTTTCATGCATTATGTTTTTAAGTGTTCTAGTATGGTAGAAATTTGGGATTTTGAACGACATTTAATTGAAGCTTATGAGGATTTTTAGGCACCTGACAAGTTCAGTCTGGATAAATTGTTCTGTTTGGTCTAATTTAAAATGTTTCGAGTTAAAAGTCTCTTGTAGAAGCGTATAAACCTAAAAAGTTTGTTTGGAAATTATTGTGTAATGTATTCAATCCTAACAAATTATCTCCCAGCATGACCTATGATTTTTTTGGGTTTTTGTATCTATAGGTCCTGCCTTATTGTGAAAGACTGCCTTGGACATGAATAAGATACAATATAATCAGGTTTGTGCGCAAGAATGTTTATTTGCCCTTACTGTATTCTAACTATTTTCATGTCTTCAATCTTGCTGTGGAAATATGAATGGTGACCATCATTTTTTTAAGACTGATTGTGTGAAGGTTGTTTGCAGGATGCTGGTCAATCTGTGCTCCTTCATTTTCTAAAACAGTCTTAAACACATCTTTTGATTGAGTCATCAGAGACTACGGCCTGCAGATTGGACCGGTTTGCTTGTGTTTTCCCCGATTCAGTGTAGCAGCATCTCTTAAACATATAAACTCTGCACCCCAACGAGCTCAGCAGCATCTCTGGTGGCAAAATTGTGTTTTTAAACAGTATGCAAAAATGTGTTTTTAAACACATTATATTTTGGGAATTTGACAATACTTCTTCTTTGAACTATCTTTTTAACAAGAAATTTTAATTTTTTGACACTAATTTGTCTGCAGGAATTTTGTAAGTTGCTACTAAATAAATTTGTATTTTTGTCTCACTCACACAACCAAAAATGTCTTTCCCTTGCAGCTGCACATGTTTCACGTCTTCGATAGGATTTTCATGGGTTTCTAAAGTAACAATTGCAAAGTGACAGCATTCCCACTGCACTAACATGTCCATGCATCGCCTTCGTAGAATTAAAGTTCCATTCAAGCAGGTAAGGTCGACTGTGACCTTGCTAAGGCAATGATCTATTTTAAAGAATTGAGATTGAATGAGATGTTAATATCAAATAAAGAAATTACTAATATTTTTAGAATCTCTGAACTTCACAAAACATGCCATAATAAACACAATTCCGAATTCAATATTTTAGATACAATATTTCATAAAATTACAGCGAGAAGTTTTCTTTGTTGTAATATTCTGGAATATTGTATTTAACATATTGAAATGGAAAACAATATTTTAGATATGGTAATGATATAGGGGAAGGGACCCCATAACCGAGCAGGGTCCAATGATTGAGAGTGTTTTAAGCTGTTTTTGGAACCTTTCTTTGCTGTAATATTCTGGAATATTGTATGTAATAAGGGACCCCATAACCGAGCACTCTAAGTTTGAGGGTGTATATAGACGTATAAGTGCCCGATTAAGCCTTCGAAAAATCATCAATCAAATAGACGAAGAAGTTAAAAACATAAATATGTGAAATTTATAACTTGTTCATACCTAATGTGCATTGTGGAAAATAACATATACATAATGTGAAAAAATGTAACATTTGAACTAGTGACCGATAACTGTCCAATTTTAGAACCACTTGTTATCAATTTAATGCTTTATAAATGCTTATTTCGTTGGGATATGGTGCGCAGTAAATATTGGCAGCTGTGATCAATGTCACCTATCGCCGATCACATGGGAATGCATTCATTCTCGCCAGGTGCTTAATGGTGTGGCAGAAGTGGTTGAATGCGTAGTAATTTCACAATGCACAATGCACATTAGGTATGAACAAGTTATAAATTTCACATATTTATGTTTTTAAATTCCTTGTCTATCCGATTGATGGTTTTTCGAAGGCTTAATCAGGCACTTACATGTCTATACACACCCTCAAACTTAGAGTGCTCGGTTATGGGGTCCCTTCCCCTATTGATATTATGTGCAATTGTTAGATTGAATGGCATAAACTCAAGTTCTTTGACATACCATTACAGCATATTGTTTCCATTTCAAAATATTAGATACATTACTCCAGAAAATTACAGTAAAGATGGGTTCCAAAAGTTTTACATATATAACATTTATCAATATCTACTTCAGCCTGCTGCTAAGGCATTCGATTACATATATAACATTTATCAACATCTACTTCAGCCTGCTGCTAAGGCATTCGATTACATATATAACATTTATCAATATCTACTTCAGCCTGCTGCTAAGGCATTCGATTACATATATAACATTTATCAACATCTACTTCAGCCTGCTGCTAAGGCATTCGATTACATATATAACATTTATCAATATCTACTTCAGCCTGCTGCTAAGGCATTCGATTACATATATAACATTTATCAATATCTACTTCAGCCTGCTGCTAAGGCATGCGATTACATATATAACATTTATCAATATCTACTTCAGCCTGCTGCTAAGGCATTCGATTACATATATAACATTTATCAATATCTACTTCAGCCTGCTCGACAAAATTTACTAATGCTTACTAAGAAGGTTATGTAAACCAAAATTTGTACAACTTTCACTTAATAGTTTGGCCAAAATCCTGGAAATGGTGGAGGTTGCACTTCGTTGTGATTCTCTGATGTGGTAGCATTCACAGATTGAATTGCAGTAGGTAGCATGGTATGAGGTGTACCCTGAACATTTGCATTAGCTTCTGAAAGTTGGCCAGTCTGACTAAACAACACTTGATCTAAAATTCTAGAATTTGTAACATTGCTTGTATGAGAAGATGGGCAGCTAGATTGGTTTTTAAAAATGGAAGAAAAAGTAGGCATGAATGTGTTATACATGCTCAACAAAATATGATGTTGATCAGGTAGGGGATTTGAGGGACTACTCAATCGCCTATTTTGTCGGTCAAAATCCTTTTGTCGTTGTTGCCATTCCTTCATCCGTTTATCATGCTCTTTGGAGATTTTGGCCTGCTCCTTTTTCAACTCATTCTCCTTTTTTCGTTGTAACTGTGCCTCTTCCTTTTTCTGCCTTTTCAGTTCTCTTTCAATTTTAAGTTGCCCCTTCTTTTCTTTTTCTATTAACCTTTGTGCTTTCCTTTCATTTGCCTGCTCCCTTTTCTTTGCCTTCAAATCTTCAATTTCTTTTTTTCTTGTCTCTTGTTCTTGAAGTAAATGCAAGTAGTCATCAGAGGTAAGTATTTGAGATTGCCTTCCAATTCTAATTGCATCGTCATTTAGCCGTACATGAGTGTGAACCTTCTCAATTGGTAGTTTTAAGAATTTGCTTACTGGTTTATATGCTTGGTTGTTCCCATCCTGGTTGCAGATCACCTCTTGGTTCTCTTGACTGGGTAAAAAGTCATCAGCTTCAAAATTTCCTGTATCTAAACCATTTGCATCATGATCTCCCCACTCCGATGTGTTAGCATAATAGTGCACCACCTCGCTTGGAAGAGGTGAGGGAGGAGATGGCATAGAAGTTGAAACTTCCTCATTGTTGAAATCAATTTGCATGCCCAGGTTAGCAGCCCCTTCTTTAATCCATTCAGGTGCACTGAATTGTGTTGGTAAGCTCATGCTATCATCAATATTTGTAGCTTCTTGTGTTTGGCTCACATGAGTTGCTGAACTAAGGTGAAAATCTGAAGGCATGCCAAAACATGTAGACTCAACATGCTCTTCCCTTGTTTTTTGGTTTTCCTCATTACCTACCACATTTTTTGCAAGTTCTTCTAAACAACGTTGCACATCTGCATCTTCCACTCCCGCCATCCTCAATATGTTTTCAACAGCTGCCACCTCATCTTCTTCAACATCAAAGGCCTCACTTGGCCTCATATCATTGGAAAGAGCATTTTGATCTAGTGGCCATATACCTGTCCTTCGAAAACCTGCCTTGATATTTTCAGGTGTAAGTGCAAGTTGGAAAGCTTGACTGCCAAGTTTTGCCAATTCTGTCCTCCTTATTTCAAGACCTGGGTTCCTTGCCATCCATCTAGACTTGACTGTTTTAAAGTAGTTCTTGAATGGAGAGAACACACTAACATCTAATGGTTGAAGCTTATGGCTAGTATGTGTTGGTAGAGTCAGAAGGTCAATGCCTAAATTTCTAGCCTCTTGGATTGTGCCCAAAGCTACATGGCTGCCATGACCATCAAATATGAGAAGATGCCTATTTTTTGGTGAAACCCCACCTGGAACTGATCTTGCAAAATGATGTAACCAATTCATAAACAAATCTTTTGTCATCCAAGCATGTGGTTGGGCTGCCATGCATGCTCCAGGTTCACATCCAGCTATATAGTTCTTCAGTTGTCTCTTTGCTTTGAAAAGATAAAATCCAGGAATGCTTTGTCCTGCTGCATTAACACAACATAATATGGTAATCCATTCCCTACTTTTGACATAATATGTGGAACACTTCTACATCCCAACTTAGCAATGACACGCATGCCACAATTCCTACCTGCTTGAACACCAGTTTCATCACAGTTCCATATTTTGTCTGGCCCATACTGATTTGCAGCATACATTTTTTGCAAGTTATCATAAAAAGCAGGCCTTAACATGACTGCTCTATCTCGGTCAAGGCCTTCTGCAGTTCTTATTGTCAAGTCAGGATGACGTCTTCGAAAACCATACCACCATGACTTTCCTGGCAGGCCATCTTTGAATGGGTTTGGTCTGCATTGGCACATGTGCGCTACATAGGCCTTTAGGTGAATGACTTCAAGACCATGGCCAAGTTCAGCCATATCTTGGCACCAGGTAACAATTTCTTTCTCTTCTTCATCTGTTAAAACAGTTGGAGGTCCCTTCCTCTTACTGGTTCTTTTTCCATACAACCAATCAGTCACATTTGTACTAGGGATTCCCCACTTAGTTGCTGCTTGCCGCGTGGACATTCCATTTTCTTCCACGTCCCTTAAGACTGCTTTCATGTCAGCTTCTGTCCATTGCCCTCTTATGTATACTTTGTTTGTTATAGCAGTACTTCCAGTTACTTCCACAGTTGGATTAGTAAGGTTGATTTCAGGATCTTGGGCAGCTGTGATATTCTCATGAAAAGAAAATTCTTTGCCTTTTGGCGGATGCCTCATTTTATTGGAAGCTGTTCTTTTCTTATGTATATTCGCTGCATTGATGAAGGCAAAATTTTGTGCTTTGGCTCTTGACTGATTCTTCCTTGGATTCGCTGTGGTGGTTTTTTGAGGTTGTTTGTCGACTATGTTATCCTCATCAGAAGAGATATTTGTGAACTTCACCCCCCTCTGCAGCTTACTCCTCATTTTTCTAACTGGTCTGTTGGCAGGCTGCTTTGCACGAGCCATTATGAAATCTGCCCCAACACGTGCTGATCGCCTGTCCCAACACAAGTAGTTCTGCCACACAATTAAACATAATTAAACACCTGGCGAGAATGAATGCATTCCCATGTGATCGGCGATAGGTGACATTGATCACAGCTGCCAATATTTACTGCGCACCATATCCCAACGAAATAAGCATTTATAAAGCATTAAATTGATACCAAGCGGTTCTAAAATTGGATAGTTATCGGTCACTAGTTCAAATGTTACATTTTTTCACATTATGTATATGTTATTTTCCACAATGCACATTAGGTATGAACAAGTTATAAATTTCACATATTAAACACCTGGCGAGAATGAATGCATTCCCATGTGATCGGCGATAGGTGACATTGATCACAGCTGACAATATTTACTGCGAACCATATCCCAACGAAATAAGCATTTATAAAGCATTAAATTTATAAAGCTTAATTTAATCCAATAATGGCCAGAAATTATAGTTTCAAGTTTTCTGAAATGCTTCTGCCAATCCAATAATGGCTTGAAATTACAGTTTCATCACCGTTACACTATTTAAATGCATGTATATTTGAAGCAAAACTTACAGTAAATTTCTAGCAAAACTGCAGGATATTTTTAACAGATCTGCAGTACATATTTTATTTCCATGAAAGAGCAGGTTATGAATAATGACAGATGATCAATTGAAAAAACATAGGATTCACTGTATATTTAGTGATTTTATCATTAAAATTGTTACGAATAATAATGAGCTGCTTGTAAACTATTTAAATCAGCCATTATTGTTCATAACAATTTTAATGGTAATCTATCTATACAATATAAACTTCTATACAATATAATTAATGAAGGATTGAACAAGATTACCAAGATGTAAATAAATAGGAAATGGAAGATATTGCACTTGGCTAGTTAGCAGCTTTTGCACAGCATGGAAGAGATTGCCCCTGGCTAGTTAGCAGCCTTTGCACAGCAAGAAGATGTAAACTGTCAGCAGCAACAAGTAAGTTTTAGTTTTTGCACAGCAAAATGTAAATGAAACTGAAATATTTTTTTGAATGGGAAAGAAGTATTTGACTCAACTCTACTATTTATAGATTTTAGTGAGAAATTTGGATCCATGTTTGATACGTGTGCTTCATTTCTATTGGCTGAGGGAGTTTGACATGGATTGGTAAAGTAAATAAAACAATTTATTTTTTATATTTGACATTTTAGTTGATCCATGCACTCAAATTCTATTGGGTGAGAGAGTTAAGTGGAGATGGAGTGGGAAATACATCACTTTGATTGTGAAATTATTAATTATATTTTTGAAATCTTGTTCAATCCTTCATTAATTGTGATTTTTTTTGTAAATAGTGAGCCTTACAACACTTTTCTTGTTTGCAGGTGCTTGCATTTAATATAGAAGATGACATTGGAGGTTGGGAGATTTTGGATGAATAAATTGTAGATATGGATTTGAATTTGTCAAAATCAATATAAATAGTTGGACTTTGATGAGCCTTTTAAATTTGTTACTAAGATAGATGTATGTACATAAAAATATAATATGATGTAAGCAAGTGAATTTAGTATTGAAAGCAAATATATTTATTACTGCACAAATAATTGTTTAACATTGTACATGTTGGAGCCTTAAAAAACTTAAATGGCACCAGTAGTTGATGTTGAAATAACCTCTTGATATTAATATGTAATGTATTAATTTGCAGATGTGATCTTTATTTGGTGAGAATGTCATATATTTACACTTCAATATTGAAATAACAATACATAATAAATTTCACAATAACTCAGGAAAAATTGAACATATTTATGTCAGTTTTCATTTAATTTATGAGCAAAAAAGTTTCTACCAAAGATTCCAAAAACAGCTAAACCACTCTCAATCATTGGACCCTACTCGGTTATGGGGTCCCTTCCCCTATTCACTCCATACATTTATCTTATCGCTCCACCTTATTTTCATACATTTCAGGTTTCTTTCATGAGATTTCATTTATTCTATCATGGCCAGAACAATGTTGCCTTTCATGCAATTTTCCATGGCTGTGAATGAAATGGGATTTTATACCAAAATTTCACGTCGCCGTTTGAAATCCATTTTCCGAATTGAAACAGAGCAAGACCTGGTTGCTAATGAGGGATTTCTTGGAGATAACTATCTTTCTCTAAAGGGAAATTTGAGGGTAAATGCGGAAGTTTCTTCAACGTTCATTTGTAATCTTCTTATCATACACCCGATGAAGGATTGGGATTTGGAGATGGGCCATCGCTGGATCAAGCTAGCATATAGGGTTGACATAGAAGCATAAATGGACAAAAATTTGAGTGCGTCGTGGCCATTTCTTTTCGATGTTTTCTATAAACAGGAAGGTTTGGTGTACACAAATGTTTTTAAAGAATTGTTCAAACAGTTTTAATGTCCTAAATCATTTCTTGTTTGAAGTGGACAAATTGGGCAAGACATCGTCAAAGGGAGGTAGGTCACTCCACTTTCCTGACTTGGATGTTATGTTTACCCCACTACAACAAGAACCAGCACATTAGGATGTTCTTCGCAAGAAAGTTCATGAGACATACGATTGGTTAAAGAGTTGGGATACTACTAGAAAAGAGAATCTTTATCTGAGACCACCAACGAAAATTGCTTTCATGCCCATTAAGGTGGAGGTTATGGAGATGTCATCTAATTCATATAAATAAGTGGTTCTAAAATCCATTAGGTTGTATCTTTGTTTTGGTTTTTGTATAGCGTTTTCATTTCCATTGTCATCGAATCATACTATATGGCTTACTAGTCTAGGGTTTTTTGTATTCCCAACCACTTCTTTTCTTGGCATTGGCCCTTGCGTTTTTTCACCAAAGTGTTTTTGTATCGTTTGGGTTATTAGACTGTTCCTCTCGTTGTATCTATAATGTAAAGGGAAAGGGACCTTTCAACCCTCCTTTAATTGTAAAATATAAGAAATCATTAGTATAAATTTATGTTATGCATTGTACTAAGAAATTTAATTAATTACTCGCTATTAAATTTGGTTTGTTTCAAGTTGTCAATTTTTTTGTAGAAGTTAAGACTAGATGCCACTAGCATCTATATATTCTAGGATATCTTTCCTTTAATGTAATAAAATAATATTTATAGCTTTATGTTAGAGGGGCATTAATGCAAGATGATAATTGTCCTAGTAGCCTCTAATCTAATAACATATTAAACTCAGTGGGTGCTAATAGCGTCATCGATCTTATTTCCAACATGACCATCCATGGTCTGGACATCGCATTGATTTCATGCAATCCTAAATATTGGAATGGTTTGGTAGATATAATCTCACAGGAAGGGAGGCATGGAAAATTCATCCATCATTAATGGTGGCTCATGTCTTTTCATTTTTTAGCTGGTTGTTGGCTCCTCTCTCCTCACTCTTCTCTCTTCCCATTTTCAACTAGGAGAATTATGGTTTTCTTGGGATTTCATGTTATTTCTCTACACAACAAGTAGTGGGAATCAGACTTCTCATCAGCCATCTCCCACAGGTGTATTCATGATGTCTTTCATTATAGATCTATCTGTGAAGCTGAAGCGATTGAATGTGTGTTGGGTGACTCATATATGTAAGTTTCTAATAGGGTGAGGGACACTTCTGATATAGCCATGACTTTTATTTCCAATTCTCTTATTCTTAACCCAAACAAGGTGAATTTCAAGGTTGTAGAAGAGTACATCATTTACCCAATTCAAAGAGGCGGATTCTATGATGAATTAGATGATTATCACATCTTAGACCCTTGATTTGGGTGGAAGAGGTTGATAAACATACTATCAGTCTCGGGCATGGGGTTTATTGGTTCAAGGAGAAATAATGGAAAATTCTCATTCATGTTGAGAATGTGCATGCTTCCAATTAGCATGACAAACTAGATCTAAATAGTCTACCACCCTTGGATTTACCTGTTACTTGTTTACCTATTGATTCAACTATCGATCAACTTAACTAATTTTATGCCCTCGTTAGGGAGGCATTTATTCTCTTGCTTAGTAAGGATTCTTAGTGGGAAGGTACACTAATGGGTGGTGTATACCTAGAAGTGGCAAGTGCTAGGGACGCGGAGGTGGTGGACGTGCTCGGTGAAGTTAATAGCACTACTCACGGGTTCTAGATTGGGTTGGTTACTTTCCTAATAGATTTTTATGCCTCTCTTTTGGCTCATGTTCATTCTTGGTTCTAGTGATTCCTAGTCTATTTTGGTTCTTCGATTTGTTCTCTTGGTTTATCTTCCCTTCGTGGTGTTCCTTGTTGTGGGGACTTGGGTTTTTTACATCACTTATTTTTTGTATTGGTTTTATATTATATGGATGGGGTCCCATAACCCCTGGTTCAAAGCTCCGGTCAAAAGTGTTTAAAAATTTAAAAAAAACATATTGAACTCAATAGCTCTTAGGCTGAAAATTTATTTTTTGAATATGTGTAATCACAAAATTCATTAAAATTTGTTATGTTACACGAAGGGAGTATAATAAGCTTATATCGTAGGGGTTACATGTAATCTAGAAAATTGTTAATATCTATCATGTCTTCGAATATTTTTTTAGATGATTTAATGCTTTTGAAAGGATCTTAGAACTTGGGGATTGATGGGATCCCACCCAATTACAAATGTGAAATATAATAAATAAACCACATGACCCAAAAAAACAAAACCACAAAAACTAACTGGGATGTAATCTAAGAAAATCTAACATCGAAATCAAACAAAATACCCAACCACTGACAACCATGGACAGGAACAAAGAAATTAAACTTGAGAGGGTGAGCTTCTTGGCCGTGGAGACATCCTCCCACCCACTGAGACATTGGCACGAGAAGTGCGCAACAAGAAGTTATATGTATTTCCTTGTCGGCCACAAAGCCCAGGAAAATCTAGGTAACTTCTCCAGTCAAATTCCTTCACCAAGACCCTCAGAATAAGAAACATGAACTCGAAGTAAACTGCATCAAAACTGTGTTCCTGGAAGATAGCTCGGCTATCACCCTCCTCGCTTTTTCCATGGCCAGCCCCTCCAATGTCAGGCAGCTATTGACCCCTCACAAAATCCTCCAATGCAAGTTAACCCGGTGTTCAGGCTGCAGTGGACTTAACCAATATTCTGCCCTAACTAAAGAATTTGAACCAAGGCTTGAACCAAGTTGACTCACCCCAAATATTCCTCCTCCAGAATCCTCATAATTGCCTCACAGACAGAACCCGACGCCACCCTGAAGATAATCCTAATATGATCTTGAGAAACACTCCCAAAACATGCCATCTCATGCTTTGCACCTTATAGGAAAAGGAAAGGTAGAGGAGGGCACACCATACTCATCTATCAGAACTCCACACCATCTACTAGCCACCACAAGAAAAAGGAAGAATGAAAAGGAATCCACAAGACCAAAAATTAATAACACCTTACTCCCCCTTCCCTGAGATACGATATCTGGGAAACATGTGTTAACTCTCCATAATTTCATCGGGTCATCTCTCTTAATGATGCCTTGGCTTAGCCAAGAAATCGGGACAAAATTTTCTTCTCTATAATTATCTTTTAAAACCCACTTAGGGATTTTCCTCAACCAATGTAAAATGTTGGTGATATAATAATCCAACTTTTAGGAAAAAGCTTTGCCATTTCAAACATCATTTATTACCACCTGGGAATTTCCTTCAATTTCCAAAAATTCACAGCCAATGTTGACTGCCAGTTTGAGACCTACAAGAAAATCTTGAGCCTCTGCCTCATTACACATGTCATCCTTTAAAGGAAAGGACCCAACTATTACTAAACTTCCATCCATGTCTCTAATTAAACACCCCACTTCTGATAGGTCCACCAGTTTCCTTTTGAGGCTCCATCAAAGGTAAGTTCTTGAAAAGTGGGAGGGGGTGGAAAATTTTGGATGGTAAATTATTTTATTATACCAAAGCTATGAACCAGAGTGGTGGAGGAGCACTTTCTCTAAGTGGGACATGGGGGTGGGATTGGGTCCTTAATGTCCTTTGAGTGATCCATCGAAGTGCCCGTTCTACTTGGTCCATAAGAAGTTTTGACCCTTACCTCAAGGTGTCCCCATGGCCACTTATTGAAAGCATGCAATTCAATGGGAATGGATCTTGGGTTGATAATTAAAAAATACTTGTAAATTTTGGATGGTAAAACTTTTATTATAACAGAGCTATGAACTGGAGTGGTGGAGGAGCACTTTCTCTAAGTGGGACATGTAGGTGGGTTTGGGTCCTTAATTGTCCATTGAGCGATCCCCATTCAAAGCACCCCATTATGTTTCACTTGGTCCATATGTAGAAGTTAGACCCCTACCTCAAGGTATCCCCATGGCCACTTATGAAAGCATCCAATGAACTCAATGGGAATGGAACTTGGGTTGATGATTACAAAGTACTTGTAAATTTTGGATGGAAAACACTTTTATTATACAGATCTATGAACTGGAGTGGTGAAGGAGCACTTTCTCTAAGAGGGACATGGAGATGGGCTTGGGTCCTTAATGTTCATCGAGTAATCCGCATTTGAAGCACCTCACTATGTTCTGCTTGGTCCATATGGAGAAGTTTGACCCCTACCTCAAGGTGTCCCCATGGCCACTTATTGAAAGCATCCAATGAACTCAATGGGAATGGAACTTGGGTTGATGATTACAAACTACTTGTAACTCACCAATAGCCCAAGAACTTGAGTTCATCATGTCTTTGAATATTTTTTGTCTAGTTGTGTATTTGAATATCCATCAAGTCATTACTAATTGTCCTTGTATGCAAGACAACAAATATCCTAATGGCTACTAACCTCAAGCCTCTATGATGTTGCAGTAACACTGATTCAAATAACATATTGAACTCAATGACCACTAGGCTTAAAATTGAACACAACGGCCACTAGGCTTAAATTTTTGTTTGGAATTCATGTGATAGACTTTGAATATACTATTGAGCTCAGTGGCTTTTAGGCTTAAATTTTCATTTGGAATCACGAGTATTCATGAAATAAATGTAGTGAGAAACCACCCTAGTGGTCACATGTCGTTAAAAATAGTCTTTTAAAATTGAAATATAATCATGAGGAGTATTCGAAGCACTCCGCTATGTTCCTCTTGGTCCATATGGAGAAGTTTGACCCCTACCTCAAGGTGTCCCCATGGCCACTTATTGAAAGCATCCAATGAACTCAATGGGAATGGAACTTGGGTTGATGATTACAAACTATTTGTAAATTTTGGATGGTAAACACTTTTATTATACCAGATCTATGAACTGGAGTGGTGGAGGAGCACTTTCTCTAAGCAGGACATGGAGGTGGGCTTGGGTCCTTAATGTCCAGTGATCTGCATTAGAAGCCCCACTATGTTATGTTCCACTTGGTCCATATGGAGAATTTTGACCCCTACCTCAAGGTGTCCCCATGGCCACTTATTAAAAGCATCCAATGAACTCAATGGGAATGGAACTTGGGTTGATGATTACAAACTACTTGTAACTCACCAATATCCCAAGAACTTGATTTCATCATGTCTTCAAATATTTTTTGTCTAGTCATGTATTTGAATATCCATCAAGTCATTACTAATTGTCTTGTATGCAAGACAAAAACTATCCTAGTGGTCGCTAACCTCAAGCCTTTGTGATGTTGCAACAATGCTGATTTGAATAACATATTGAACATAGCGGCCACTAGGCTTAAAATTGAACACAGCGGCCACTAGGCTTAAATTTTCATTTGGAATTCATGTGATAGACTTTGAATATACTATTGAGCTCAGTGGCCACTAGGCTTAAATTTTCATTTGGAATCATGAGTATTTAGGAAATAAATGTAGTGAGAAACCACCCTAGCAGTTGTCAGTCATTAAAAATAGTCTTTTAAAATTGAAATATAATTGTGGGGAGCATTCAAAGCACCCCGCTATGTTCCACTTGGTCCATATGGAGAAGTTTGACCCCTACCTCAAGGTGTCCCCATGGCCACTTATTGAAAGCATCCAGTGAACTCAATGGGAATGGAACTTGGGTTGATGATTACAAACTATTTGTAAATTTTGGATGGTAAACACTTTTATTATACCAGATCTATGAACTGGAGTGGTGGAGGAGCACTTTCTCTAAGCGGGACATGGAGGTGGGCTTGGGTCCTTAATGTCTGCCAAGTGATCCACATTTGAAGTACCCTGTTATGTTCCGCTTGGTCCATATGGAGAATATCAACCCCTACCTCAAGGTGTCCCCATGGCCACTTATTGAAAGCATCCAATGAACTCAATGGGAATGGAACTTGGGTTGATGATTACAAACTACTTGTAACTCACCAATAGCCCAAGAAATTGAGTTCATCTTGTCTTCAAATATTTGTTGTCTAGTCATGTATTTGAATATCCGTCAAGTCATTACTAATTGTCTTGTATGCAAGACAACAACTATCCTAGCGGCCGCTAACCTCAAGCCTCTGTGATGTTGCAACAATGCTGATTTGAATAACATATTGAACCACTAGGCTTAAAATTGAACACAACGGCTACTAGGCTTAAATTTTCATTTGGAATTCATGTGATAGACTTTGAATATACTATTGAGCTCAACGACCGCTAGGCTTAAATTTTTGTTTGGAATCATGAGTATTTAGGAAAGAAATGTAGTGAGCAACCACCCTAGTGGTCACCAATCATTAAAAATAGTCTTTTAAAATTGAAATATAATTGCGTTGAGCATTCGAAGCACTATGTTATATTCCGCTTGGTCCATATGGAGAAGTTTGACCCCTACCTCAAGGTGTCCCCATGGCCACTTATTGAAAGCATCCAATGAACTCAATGGGAATGGAACTTGGGTTGATGATTACAAACTATTGTAAATTTTGGATGGTAAACGCTTTTATTATACTAGATCTATGAACTGGAGTGGTGGAGGAGCACTTTCTCTAAGAAGGACATGGAGGTGGGCTTGGGTCCTTAATGTCCACCGAGTGATCTACATTCGAAGTGCCCTACTATGTTCCGCTTGGTCCATATGGAGAAGTTTGACCCCTACCTCAAGGTGTCCCCATGGTCACTTATTGAAAGCATCCAATGAACTCAATGGGAATGGAACTTGGGTTGATGATTACAAACTACTTGTAACTCACCAATAGCCCAAGAACTTGAGTTCATCATGTCTTCAATTTTTTTCTATGTCCTAATCGAACCATCAAGTCGTTACTAATTGTCATGTATGTAAGACAATAAATATCCTAGAGGTTGCTAACCTCAAGCCTATGTGATGTTGCAATAACTACTACCCTAGTGGTCAGTAACCTCGAGCCTATATAATGTTGCAACAATGTTTTTTTGAATATACTATTAAGCTCAGTGGTTGCTAGGCTTAAATTTTCATTTGGAATTCATGCGATAGACTTCGAATATACTATTGAGCTCAACGGCCGCTAGGCTTAAATTTTTGTTTGGAATCACGAGTATTCAGGAAAGAAATGTAGTGAGAAACCACCCTAGCAGTCGCTAGTTATTAAAAATAGTCTTTTAAAATTTAAATATAATTGTGGGGAGCATAGTTAGATTTTCAATCGAGTTATTATAAATTGTCTTAAATGTAAGACAAAAATATCCTAGTTGGCCGCTAGGAATATCATGTAATAAACTTTGAATAACATGTTGTACTCAGAGGCCACCTGGCTAAACAATCGGTGTTGGAGTTTAGTTCAGTTTTGAGTTTTTAGTCAGGTCGTTAATCATTATCTTGAATGCAAATACAAAAAATTATCCTAGCATCCAGTAATCTTAAGTCTTTATTATGTTACACAAATACAGTGGAATAATCTATGACATTAGCAGTCGCTAGGCTTCGAATATCATGTGATAGGCTTAGAATAACATATTAATCAGAAAATTTCATTTTGGAATTTGTATTATAGAAAAATCATTTAAATTAATCTTGTCTTTGACTATTTTTTGTCTTGGAACATCAAAGAAAGAAAGTAAACATCCACCCTAGCACTCGCTAGTCTTAGAAGGTAGTAATGTAACATCCAAATATAATAAAGGAGCTAGTTAATTTTTCATTCGGGTCATTACTAATTGTCTTGTATGCAAGGAAACAAATATCCTAGCGGTTGCTAATCTCAAGTCTTTGTTATGTTGCACCAATGCTATTTACTAATCTTCGACATTAGTGACCACTAGGCTTTGAATATCATGGTAGGATTCTGATAAATTAATACAGAAATCTAAATATAATAATGGTGCTTAGCTCAGTTTTCAAGCGAGCCGTCCTAGTTATATCGTATGCGAGTCAACCAGAATCTTAGTGGCCACTAGTCTTTGTTCTTGTTTGAAAAATGTATTCAGGAAACTCTTTAATATTTGTCTTGTCTTGGAATATTTGTTGCCTTGTGTTGTCTTTTAATAGCTAGGAAATGTCGTAAACATCGAGCTTAGCGGCCTCTAGTCTTGGAATATGTTATTTTAGAATTTAAAAATTGCTACTTTATATTGGCTCATTTATCAAGTAAGTCATTACTAACTGTAAATGAAATATATGTTTGTAAATAGAATGATTAACATTTATATTTAATAATATTTACGATAACATATAATGTGCTTACCTTTTTCTAAACATAAAAAAATTGTAAAGACAATGCATTTAATTATTTCTACGTGGAAAAAAAATATAAAAAACTATGTATATTAATGTGGCAATCAAGTGAGAATCGAATATTGAAGAATTAGTCACGACTATTTCTTTCATATTAAAAAAATCATTAAAGGAAGTCAAAATGATTACCTAAACTATACAAAAGCAAACCATTACGATTTATAAAAAAAATGAATATGCGACTCGTGTTTTGCTGCTAGAGATAGATGTTAGCGCTTATGGGAAAAAATAAATGGATGAAGAAGAATGAAAAATCAACAAAAAAAACAGAGAGACAGATAGAAGGGCTGAAAAGGGAACCCGTTTAACAAACATGAATACTTGAGCTACGACTGAACATAAAAAATGGGTTTTTGGAAGGAATAAATATTTTAAAAGGGATTACAAAATCTTCGGTCATGGGTGGAAAAAATGTGGTTTCAGATAGAGCAACGCATTTTGACAAGAAGATGAAATAGAACTGCAAAGGCACCAAAGGGAAAGGCAGGGACGAGTTGTGATGCAAAACACAAGAACTAGGTGAATATAGAGCTATTGCAAGTGCCCACCATCAACTACAGTACACATACAATAACATAGATGCTTTTGATAAATACTTGTTTTAGTTGTATCTGATATTTTGACGTGATTGATAATGTCTGTTAAAGCTCTGTATTCTCTCTAAAACATAGTATCAATGAGATTCTATCTGCAACCTATTTTTCTTGTCTCTTTTGATTTCATCCTTTGTCAGCCTTCTAATTTGCACTCGCACCCATGATCTATCCACTATCACTTTTTTTGTCTTGTTTGTGTGCCCCCAAACGTGATTACGATTGTTGCCTCAGCTTACCGTTCAAAAAAACCTCCAGGAATTGAGCACTCGGACCAGTAAATTAGTGCTGCGCGTGTTGTATTCTGATTTCAAGAGCTCCTTTTCTACGCTTACAAAATAAAAAAGAAACCCTAATATATATTTCTCTGGTTTATTTAGTTTTTTCCAAATGCATTCAATGAAAGAAATTCTGAAAAATTGAAAAAAAAGTGGGAATAGGAAATTTCAAATTTTGAATTTCCCCTTCTTAAAGCGAAAGTGTGGGATTTTGATATTTCAAATATTGGCATTTAATGTGGGGGATTTCACATATCGTACTTTGAATTAACCCATCATTAATATTTGCATTTAATTTGGGGCATATGGTGGGATACAGGGAAATCAAATTGATTAATTTTACCTACTTTAGAAACAAGTGGGACAATGACAAAAGTTTCTTTGTGATCACTTGGGAAAACCACAAATATTAATTTAAGCATAATAAAAAACCATTTAGAAAATAGAAGTGAACATTAGGAAACAAAAAAATTAAATTTTAATAGAGCGATATATGCCTCGTTAATTATTAATTTTTATCTAGTGTGAATTCGATATTTTATAAATATAATGTGCGTTAATTCGGGGGTATTTCAGCATGGGATTCGGGGAAATCAAATTTATTAATACTACCTACTTTAGAAACAAGTGGGACATCGAAAAAAGTTTCTTTGTGGACTCGCACAAAATGACAATTGTTAATTTCAGCATAATAAAAAACCATTTAGAAAACATAAGTGAACATTAGGAAACAAAAAATTTAAATTTTAAGAGAGCGATATACGCCTCGTTAATTATTAATTTTTATCTAGTGCGAATTTGGTATTTTATAAATATAATTCGTGTTAATTCGGGGAATAGCGTGAGATAAGGGGAAACCAAATTTATTAATACTACCTACTTTAGAAACTGTTGGGACAACATCAAAAGTTTCTTTGTGAACTCGCGGGAAAATGAAAAATATTAATTTAAGTATAATAAAAAACCATTTAGAAAATAGAAGTGAACGTTATGAAGCAAAAAAAATTAAATTTTAAGAGAGCGACTTACGCCTCATTTATTATTAATTTTTATCGAGTGTGAATTTGATATTTTTTAGCTATCGTCCGTGTTAATTAAAAAAAAATCCAATAAAATGTGGCATCTTGCAAGTTTGAACCAGTTAATTACACAATTATATAATTGACACATTTATTAAGAAATTTTTAATTAGCGATAGAATTAACAAATATTTTTTACCTATAAAAATCCACATTATTAAGTTGTAACTGTAATCCATTAAAATGTTGCCACGTGGCATGAAATTTCTAATATATCTCGTGATCGTCGATATTTTGGAGTTATTAACGCTTTACTCTAGAAAAACTAAAACATAATTTTACGCTTCACCAGAATTTGAGAGTACCTTATAGATAGGAAAGAAAATAGTGACCGCTAAGCTCCATTAGAATGATATTTTTGCAACACCGAATTCAAAATAATAAATACTTACATTTTATAGGGGATCAGGGTATTCTCTTCAGCACGTGTTAATGAACAACTTGTCGTATGTTGTTCATCTATTTGTTGAGCAGAAGCCTAGTGGTCGCTAGCCTCTACAACTCCTAGGTTTCATTTCCAGCAATGTAAATAAATATCTTTACAGTTTTCGATCACTAGTATTTTCATTAACTATAATCTTATCTTATTGACTATACATTCCTTCCACAACCAAGTGTGGCACTACATACCATTGAAGGATTTCTCAACTTCTATATTACTCATAAGTTCTTTTGTGTCTAACACATAATTTATATCGGTTTGTATCAAGTAAAATACTTAGTGACCGCTAAGCTCCATTACTTGAACAAGATCAATCAAATAGTGGGTGTGAAAGAAAATGCTTAGCGGCCGCTAAGCTACAATACTTACCAAAAGGAATGATTATGCAGAAAATAGGCTAAACAATTTCTTGATAACATAGATGCTTTATGAACAAATCATACTAATAGATATTAGTGGTCGCTAGGCATTTTCCATAATATATTTTGATGGCAGATAAGTGAGATATGGACAATTTTTAATGTCAAAAGCTATGGAGGTATTTGCATAGTCGGGAAGAAAGATGATTACTAAAAATGTTTTCAGGGTGCTCATATAACACCATAGGGACTGCTAGGCACACACCTTTGCATCTTTTCTTTTTTAACACATCGGTGTGCATCAATGAAAATGATTAGTGACCGCTAAGCTCTGCTACTTGTCAGGAGGAGTAGATTAGTGGCCACTAGGCTCAACTGATTTTTTATTTTGAATATAGAGATCAAACAACAGTTCGTATTAAATAAAATTCTTAGCGACCGCTAAGCTCGATTACTTTCAGGAAGGAATGATTTTTTGGCAGCTAGGCTAAACAATATCTTATTTCAAACATAGTGCTCTAATAACATATCATAGTAATAGATATTATTGGGCGCTAGGCATTTTTTGTGAAATTTTTAGATGCAAAATATGTGAGATATAAAAAAAAATTACTGTCGAAAGCTACGAAGGTCTTTTGAGAAAGTAATAGATTAGTGGCCTCAAGGCTAAACTGTTTATTAATTTTGAAAATAGAGATAAAAAATAGTTCGTATAAAAGAAATGCCTAGCGACCGCTAAGCTCGAATACTTACAGAACATAACACTCTATGCTTATTGTTTATTGTTAAATGAGAAAGGAATAAATTAGCGGCCTCTAGGCTAAACTGTTTCTTAATTAAGAAAATAGAAATCAAAAAAAGTTTGTATTACAAAAAATGCTTAGTGACCGCTAAGCTACGATACTTACAGAACATAGCACTCGGATAACAGATCATATGAATGGATGAAATGGCATCGCAAGGAATTTTTCATGTCGGTTCGTATCAAAGAAAATGCATAGCGACCACTAAGCTACATTACTTACTGAAAGGAGTGGCTTGGCGCTCACTAGGCTCTAATGTTTCTATTTTTAAAAAATATCGAGCTAATTAAATTCATTGTCTGTCTTTGCGACAAAGATAAGAGTTAGAGCATAATAATAGAAGTACATATTTTGAATGTGAAGATGTATCCTGATCATCTTGGCCCTGCATATTTCCAGAAATAACCCATTAAACAAAATAGTCCTAAATGTTTTACTAAAAATTTAAGGCAAAGATGAACACGGGTCTTGCTCAAGAATGATTGATCCGAGTCCGTGAAGAGCAATGCATGTTTTATGTTTGTCAATTATTCGTTGATGAGAAGGCTATCGGCCGCTATCCTATATATTGTCGACGAATCTATTTTAACCATGCACAAAACAATCTCAATAGGTTTGAAGTCATTATTTGTAATTATATTATATTCGATGGACTATCCTTGAATACAAACCTTTGAGAAGGATGACTAACGACTAGAATTTTTGCAACCGATAAGTGTCGTTAGTTAGTGAAAGGGAAGGCTTTGTTATTGCTATGATCGACAATTTCTTGTAATTAACATAGCCACGTAGTGTGGCAATGTTAGATCATCGTAACAGATGTACATCAATTAAACCTGAAGACATGTTTTGTCATCTTGGCCTTGCATATTTTCTTAAAATCACCCTTTAAAGAAAATATACCTAAAGGATCAACCACATACGCATGGCGAAGGTGAACAAGATTCTGGCACAGTATTAAATGATAGACTTTTATTGCATTGATCAAATATTTCTGATATAGTATGCCCAATAGTGTGTTTGATAAAATAAACATACTTTTGTGGGCCAAGGAAAATAAAAAACCGGGTCTAAGTGCTATATGAGTGTGTCAGACTCTCTCCAATCCTCGAAGCTAGTTTGGCAAGATAGCCATGAAAAAAAGGGTGACCTTCTTCCAGATGCTAATCACATAATTAATAACATGACTAATGACTAGAATTTTTATTGGAATGTGTTTGTTGGATTGATAGAAGTTGATAATGTTGATTGATGTAAGAGAAGTGTGGTTATGTAGATATGTAGTAAATTTTGAGAAGTCATTTCACAAATGCGGAAGGTGTTATTACAGAGAATGTTGAAGAGGGTATTGAGAAAATAATGTTAGTGGAAAGCATGTTGTGTATAATTTGTGTAGAAGGAATTGTCTTTAACCAACCCTGTCGATACAATATTGTATCGATCAATTTTTTTCCAATATACTGGTTTGTATTGCCCAGCTATATGATTTGTATCATGAAACAAGATGAAGTATGGAAGTTTTAGACTATTTTCATTAAATTTTAAGTAATGAGTTTTTTTTGTTCAAGACCACACCAATATTTGTTATTTCGAAGGAAAGCAACAAAAGGGAATTGTCTATCCTTGAGACTTGTCTAGCTCTTGATGGCATGATCAAGATCTGCGCATGGTTGGTCAGTAATTCATAGTTGATGCTTAAATTTTTTGCTTTTCTGTCTTGTGATGTTTTGTAATCGGATGTACTCCTAGGATTTTTGTCTGCCTAGTTTGAACTCGTGGCTTTGGGGTGTGCTTCCATACTGCCAAATTTTTTGGTGAATATTCTTATATCATTTTACTTGTTAATAGAATATAAGATGTTATTCATAAATAAAACACACCATCAACCCCAAATTACTAAATTAAAAGTAAATGTAAAAATTATTGAGATTACTCGAAGGACCAAATATAGAATTTTTATTTTTTAATGATTATTAATAGTTTGAAGATTAAATTGTGCAGTATCATGATATTGATTACCGAGGTTGTCCCCGACTGTAGATTATGGACCCTGATCCCACCCAATGTAAATTAATAAATGTATGAATCAATAAATTAAAGTGTTGGAACATTGTTGGTCCATTGCTATTGAATTGAATAGTAATGATTTAATTATTGGAGGTGACTCTCATATTATTGCTAATGCTGCCATCAAAAAACTTGTGTGAATAAAAATCCTTTTGTACTCTTTCATTAATTACAGATTGGACCTTAAATGTTATATATGGGGAGGCTACTAAAAAGGCAGATTTTATAGAAAATCACGTGATAAGATTGGAAATAAATATGTTGATCACCCAGACTCATCACCTTTTCCAATAAAGGTCGATATTAAAGCCCCTAGCAAGCTTGTATTAATTACAAGCATGCGATGGCATAGTCACTCCACATATTTACCGATCCTCTCCTCCTTATTTTCACACCTTTCATATTTATTTCACTGGCTTTCATTTCATCTGTCATGGCCTTTCCAATGTTTCCTTTCATGTAATTTTCCGCGTCGGTGAGTGAAATGGCATTTTATACCAAAATTTCATGTGTCATCGTTTGAAATCCATTTTTTGAATTGAAACAGAGCAAGACCTAGTTGCTATTGAGGGAGTTCTTGGAGATGATTATCTTTCTCTAGAGGGATGTCTGAGGGTAAATGTGGAAGTTTCTTTGACATTCATTTTTCATCTTCTTATCATACACCCGACGAAGGATTGGGCTTTGAAGATGGGTCGTCACTGGATCAAGCCAGCGTATAGGGTTGGCATGGAAGCAGAAATGGACAAAACCATGAGTGCATCATGGCCCTTGCTATCTGAGGCTCGTTATAAATAGGAAGGTTTTCTAGACGTGGCCATTTTTCAGAGTTGTACAAATGGTTTGATGTCCTAATGTGATTTGTGTCTGGTGTGTCCAAATGGGGTGAGACACCGAGGGCGGGAGATAGTTCACTCCCCTTTCCTGACCTGGATGATATGTTTTCTCTGCTACAAGAGGAACCAACACGTTGGGATATTCTTTGTTGGGAAGGTCGTGAGGCATACGATTGGTTAAAGAGTCAGGTTGCTGCTGGAAAAGAGCATCTTTTTCTGGAACCACCTGCAAAAATAATTTTCAGGCCCATTAAGGTGGAGGTTACGGAGGTGTCATCTGATTCAAATAAATAAGTACTTCTAAAATCCGTCAGGTTGTAAATTTGTTTCGGTTTTTATATAGCCTTGTTCGTTGCATTGTTACCAACTCATCTTGTCTGTCTTACTAGTCTGGGTTTTTTTTGTATTCCCAATCACTTGTGTTTTTGGCATAGGCCCTTAAGCATTTTTTCACCAAAGTATTGTTGGATCATTGGGTTTTTTAGACTGATCCTCTCATTGTATCTATAATGTAAAGGGAAAGGGACCCTTCAACCCTCCTTCAGTTATAAAAATCAAGAAATCATTAATAAAGTTTTTAGTTGTGCATTGCACTATGCAATTTCAACAATTAATTGCTATTAAATTTGGTTTGTTTGAAGATGTCAATTTGTTTCTAGAAGTGTAGACTAGTGGCTGCTAGCATCAATATATTATAGAATATCTTTCCGTCAATGTAAAAAAAAAATGTACAGCTTTAGGATAGAGGAGCTAATAGTGGATTGATGGCTATCTTCCCATCACTTTAAAAAAAATTGAGTTACACTACATCATTGTGGAAACCTGGAGGTCTTCACTTTTGAAAGCTATGGAGGTATTTGAGAAAGGAATAAATTTAATTCTCTTGCAATAATAATAGAAGATATTGTAAATGGCTCTATTTCTTTTACAGAAACCTCTCCTACAATAATCTATCTAGGGAAATTCCTGTCATTAAAAACTTTTCATGTTTTCCTCCATACAGTTGTAGATATAAACACAAATTTTCTCTGCGTACCAATTCAGTTTTGTTTCTTATGGTTTTTGGATATCACCAATTAACTGATGCAAGAAATAGTAGTTGTCTTTTAAATAGCTTGGGTTCCAGAGACATTCTTCTATTGTTATCAAAAATTTGGCAAACTTGGATATGTATGATGTTGTCTAACAAAATTGTGGCCCAATGCAATGAACAACATCCATCTCAAAACTAGAAATTGTTTGCATCTGTTAGGGTTCAGTACTACTATTGTGCATAATTATAGCTTTGTACCATTCAAATCATCCAAAGGTATTTACAAAAGGCTCTGCAAATAACATGGAGCAAGGTGTTAAAACTAACATGGCAAGACATGATTTCATATTGTATAGATTATCAGATGACAAATCAGAAAGCAATATCATATTACAATTTCTTTATTGACACATCTATTTGTTACATTTAGGTTCTCCAAGGTTGGTCATACTGCACATGAACATGGCTCTTTACATGTACGATGACATAATGACAATCACAAAAAATCTTAAAGAGAAATATGTAATTGGCTATGGTGCTACAAGCAATCTTTATAAATGTGATCTAAAGAATTCTAAGCCAATTGTTATAAAGAGAATGTACAGTCGCTACCCACTAAGATTGCTTGCATTTGAAACTGATGTGGAAATAGTTGGAAGCATCAAGCATCAGAATCTTGAGAGTCTACATGGATGTTCACTTTCTCCACTTGGAAACCTGATATTTTATGATTACATGGTGAGACATCCTACATGGTGAGTAAAATGATTATGTTATGAAGAAAAATGAATCTGTACATTGTAGATTCAATTTTTGAAATAGAAGTGTCCAATCAACCTCTAACCTTCATAGTAAAATGGATATTTGGAAAATCTAACAAGTGTTTTATTAATTTTTATTTTCGTATAGGATCATCAAAGAAGATTAAGCTAGACTGGAATGATCGGCTAAAGATTGCTCGTGGTGCTGAAGAAGGATAGCCATATCTTCATTATGACTGTAACCCACACATTGTTTACAGGGATGTGAAGACTTCTAACATTCTTTTGGATTATAATTTCAACACAAATTTGTCAGAATTTGGTATTTCCAATTGCATTTCCTCGGCCAAACACCACACCTCTACCTATGTTATGGGTACCATTCGTTACATTGACCCAGAATATGCAAGAACATCAAGGCTGAATAAGAAATTTGTAGTACACTCTTTTGTTGTTGCCTGCTCATAAATACTAGTCTCTACTTTGATAGCACCTCCACTGCTACTTTACTCAACACTACTTGTATTGATGTTTTAGAGGCAACAAATGTATTCATGTTTTGTGCAAATAAAATTATCCACAAAAGGTGATGACTCCTCATATAAGATTTACAATTGTATATGTATGAATTTGTAAGCAATTTAAAATGTACAGATAGAACCTTTCAATGTAAAGATGATGACAAATCAGTTTTATTATTTCTTGACTCAGAAAAAATACAATTGTGACACAATGAGTGTTTTGATTGATGTAAACTATAAAATAATGGTTCAATGTATCTCTGAGGGTGTAAGACAGTGTTTCTCACAAACATTTTTCTTGCATTGTGTCAAGGATTATTTCATTTTCTTGCTCACGGAAGTGACTCATTGTTTATATGGAGAATGGAACAATTTACAAGCATAAATTCTACTATCTTTCAGAGTAATAGAATTTGTGATATACATAAACTCCCAACTTTTTTGTTTGATTTTAATGATTACTCGCAGATATAGTTTATAATAATAAACACTAGTGAACTTGTACAATCTAAAAAATAATAATTGAGTTGTTACAAGGTATATTTCGGGGTGAGAACGTAATTTTATTGTGAGTTCCACTAGAAGTCAAAATAACACCACTAGCATTTATGGCTAGTGTCAAATTTAAGGATATGTGCATACTAAACATTGAAAGTGCATGCCTCACACTTTCAAAGTTTGAGATTCGCACTCTAAAAGTGTGAGTGCGAGACTTCACACTTTCAAGGTGTGAATCTCAAACTTTGAAAGTGTGGGGCTCACACTTTCAGAGTGCAAGGCTCGGATTATTTAGAGTGTGGGGATATCACTTTGAAAGTGTGAGGCTAGAACTTTTCATAGTGTGGGGCTCACACTTAGAAAGTTGTGGGGCTCTCAATCTTGAATTTTTAAGAGCATGGGGCTTGCACTTCGAAACTGCGAGGCTCTCGAACTTTATAAGTGTGAGCCCCACACTTTCAGAGTGTGAGGCTCACACTTTCAGAGTGTAGGGCTCACACTTAAATACAACGGGATCATGACTTATAATAGTTACCAACAACTAACCTTACATCAAGGATTTTTCACTTTCATTTAATACAATGGGCTCATGACTTATAAGAGTTAGCGATCACTCACCTTAGATCGATGCTCATGACTTATAAGAGTTAGCAACTGCTCACCTTACATCGAGGCTCATGACTTATAAGAGTTAGTGACTGCTCACCTTACATCGAGGCTCATGACTTATAATAGTTAGCGACCGCTCACCTGCTACAAGCTCCAAATAATACATACTCTCAACATTGCAAAATCTAAAAAATCCAACGGGCTCATGCCTTATAATAGTTAGCAGTTGCTATCCTTACATACTCTCAAATAAAATCTAAAAAAATGGTGAAATTGGAATCCAATAATAGCCAAATTTGAATCCAATAATAATATTGGAATCCAATAATAAATTGGAATCCAATAATAGTGATATTGGAATCCAATAATAGTGAAATTGGAACTAGAATAATTCCAATAATGACAATATTGGAATCCAATATTGCTACTATTGGATTCCAATAATAGTAATAATGGAATCCAATATAGACAAAAATGGAATCCAATATACGCAAAAACGGAGATGGATTTCTTCCAATACTTGAAATACTGGAGTCTCAATTCACTGGAATATGTCCCAATTTAGTGAAATAAGTTAGGATCTAACTAGGTTCATTTAAAGTTAGCAATCTAAAGAGTAAAACATAGGTTAGGATGTTAGTTTGGTTTATTCAAAGTTTCATTCATATTTAAATAAGTTAATTTTATAAGTCGTGATGTTCTTTGTTAGATTTAGTTATATGGTGGAACTACTAGGCATTAGTTTCATTTATACTTGTGTAGACACTCAAAATTCAAACCCCGCGTCATCTCAGGTTGGTTTACTCTTACTTTCTTGCTTAGTAGATTAAGTTGAAGAGGTGGGAATTATTATCAACAACTTGCATAACTAATCTTTTCATGCATACAATTTATACAAGGATTGAGCACTTTCAAACCCAGCTTTACTTTGTAATTTTTGACATTTTTTTTCTGGTAAAAGTGCTAGATTAGAAAATGATTATACCAGAAATTTTAAAAAAAAATCCACAAAATTAATACAACCCCCTTTAATCGAAACGACTATAACCAAACTTTACCCCAAACCAAAAATATGCCCCCTCCTCTTGGGAATTGTTTTAAGATTTTGAAATTTTCCTTCAATATTAATGTTCTGAGTTTCGATGCCCGCCTCAAACATTTTTGGGATTGTAAACTTCTTAAAATAATGTTTACCTGTTAGTGGTCATTCATTAACACACTTACCTGTATAAACAATCGATTTTACTAATATTATACATGTATTAAGTTTATGCATTCACTGGAAAAAGAGCAGCAACATTGGTTTCTATGATTAACCAGTGACAGTTACTTCAAAATCTGACTGTCATAAAAAAATTGTATTGTTAGTATAGGAGACCATCAAATTTCATCCTTTGGTGTAACCTACAACAACAGCCAATGGGTTGCAAGGAACCACTTTAATAGTGTAAGATGTCGATAAAAGTGGTTGAATTTAAATTTGACAATCTTTTGACTGTGACAGGGCAGTTTTAGTTCTTGATTGATGTATTTTGGGCATATGATGGTGTTTGGAGCCCATTCTTCAGACATAAATGACGTGCAGCTAGATGGAAACAATCCATCATCAACCAGTGAATAATTTATAGAGAAGGTAATAGAGTTATTAATCAGTGTTGAACCCTTCAAGAGACACAACTATACAACAAATCCAAGATAAATACTTGGAATTAGTCACAACATAGACATATTTTGAACAAATATATATCTAAGATATCATCTGTACTAATTATTCTCTATTTTTACGTTTGTACTTGCTATTTCCAAACAAAGCAAAAACACAGTCCATTAAACAATGATTCTATTGCTCCCATCTGATAAAATGTCAATGAATTGAAGTAACCAACTCATAGGCATTCCAAATCTTTCATTCTATCACTGCACATCATGAGTGCATTGCTTGTAACAAAAATTATGACCACACATTGATTTATTAGTAATATAGGAGCTATTTCATCAAAAAAAATCAAAACAAATAATTCATCACCAAGACTTCTATGATATTGAAAACGCTGTAAAAAATCTTGAATACTGTGGAGAACCATGTTTTAAAATGGCAAACCCTCCAGCTTTTAAAAACCCTACTCGCTACTTCTTTGGGTATCTATTCCTTCATCGTAGTCCAAAAACTTAAGATGCTCTTTCTGCACCATTTCTCCTCCATTCTCAGGATCAAACTCGCATCTGTAGAAGCTGTGGTTGAAGACCAACAAATTCAAGTCAGAGTTTGAGATTGTATATACCACACAACATAAAACCTCACAAACATTATAAACCCTCATAGTTAAATGGCAAAAACAGTAGCTAAGAATTTATCAGTATAAGAGAGCCTTACCTTCCATCTAACCAAAAAATCATAATAGTATTATGTTGTCCAAAGCCAATCACAGATCTGTTTTTCTTTGAAGAATGAAATTGAGCAAACGAGCGTTTTGAGATTAAATGCTTAGACAAAACTCCTGCATCATTAATAAATCAAGTTATAATCACATTTCTAATAACCTTAAATTTAACTACATTTTTAATAACATAAAATTTGAAATTTTTTATTAGATAAGGTAAGAAAGATGGATTATGGCTCCAAGCGCCTTACAAAAGATACATCACGGAGTGTAATATGAAACCTAGATAGAAAAGTTTCCAATGCAATGTTTTTTTGTCTAATTCTCTCTAATCATATGGACTGTGAAAACAGTGTTATCTGTCAAAGTATAGCTATGTGCCAAATTGACCATATTAGGTCAGTGGGACTGTAAAAGTACATCCATCTTAATATTGACAAAATAGCAAACCCCTCATCTCCAATTAGTTATTTATAAAAAGAAACTGGTTTGCCTGTAACAAAGGAGAACATACTAAAATAGGTAGTTAAAAGAGTACAACCCAATATTGACTATTCACCAATAATATAAGCATTCAAAATCAACAATCAATAAAAGGGGTTCTACTATGATTGGTGAGGATGATAGTGTGTTATAATTGTTATGTCATCCATCAAAATACAATGAGGGGGTTGAGTCCCCTCAGATAGGGTCACCCTCTCCCCCGTAGGGAGGGATCGGACGAACATCCCAAGATAGGGACAGCCCAACTCACATATCATATACTAAATGACAATGACTATATAGTAAATATAGGAGAACATACTAAAATAGGTAGTTAAAAGAGTACAACCCAATATTGACTATTCACCAATAATATAAGCATTCAAAATCAACAATCAATAAAAGGGGTTCTACTATGATTGGTGAGGATGATAGTGTGTTATAATTGTTATGTCATCCATCAAAATACAATGAGGGGGTTGAGTCCCCTCAGATAGGGTCACCCTCTCCCCCGTAGGGAGGGATCGGACGAACATCCCAAGATAGGGACAGCCCAACTCACATATCATATACTAAATGACAATGACTATATAGTAAATGTACTGCATCGCAATGTTTATCTTTCACTCAAAAATATTGATAATACATATATAAATACTTAAAATTAGCAACTTACCTTCTTTGAATGAAAGGGAAGATCTAGTTTTGACATTCTCATTGCTTGAATTTGTATCTGTTCCCCACATTTTGATATCAAGGCCAAATATATGGACAGTACCCTTATCACTAGACACTGCTAGCAACCTATCTGGAGATAGAGCAATGCTATAAATTTGAGCTCTTTTAGTTCCTCTAATAAGCTACACACACAAACAAAGTAATTAGTATATGTCATCAAAAGAAAATGAACTGACCAGAGTAAATCAGTGGGAGTGTAAAAGCAAAGCTAACTTAGAGTACTCTATAAGTACCTCAAGACTTCTCCAACATGAAAAGAGAAAACTGCCCACCCACAATATGGAAGTGCATATCAGAAAAAACATACCTGTTGCAGACAGGCTCCATCAAAAGTATTGAAAATGCGGATCACAGTCCCATTTGAACTGGCAGTTGCAAGAAGATCACCAGTCCTTGAGAGAGCAAGACAAGCAATGTGTGAATTATGTGCAGATATGAACATTGTATCCTTCTCACCAATGTTTCCGACATAGACATACCCTTTCTTCAAACCAGGACATGCTAAAACAGGGGTTGATGATTGATCAGAAATAACACAAAGGCCTTTAGGGTTGGGAAGGGTTTCTATTTTATGAAACAGTCCCACCTCTTGCTGGGAGCACCTGTATACATATATCTCATTCTCCAAAGCTGCTACTATATAGCCCCATCCCACTTTCACTGCTTTGACTTTAGAGTCAAAGGTAATCTCATGAATAGAATGATTCTCACTGTCATCCCAAATTATAACTTTATTAGGAGGATACTGAGTATTTCCCTCACTTCCAACAAAGACCAATATATTCTCTTGGTATACCTTCTCCACTATGCTAATTCCTCCATTACCGAAATTTCTACTGAAACCATCTCCAAACGCTTTGGAGTTGTAGACACTGACACCTTGATTGGTACCACAAACAATGCTGCTAAATTCTTGGTTGAAAGATACACTGAACAAGGTGGTTTCGGTTTTTTCTCTTGGCTTCTGGTTGAGTGCACAAATACCATCTCCTTCAGCCCTAGTAATGGAGTCGTCAACATGTTGAAGTTTGTTGAGTACATAAATGATATCTCCCTTGGCCTTCCCAGTGGAGTCCTGAACCCATTGAAGTCTCTTGTGTCCATAAATGTTATCCCCCTCAACCTTATCAGTAGATTCCTTGACCCCTTGAAGTCTCTTGAGTGCATATATGCTATCCCCCTCAACCCTCTCAGCGGATTCCTCAATCCCCTGAAGTCTCTGTGCATAAATGCTATCAGCAGTGTATTCCTCAACCTGTTGAAGTCTCTTGAATTCATAAATGTTACCGCCATCAATCTTATCAGTGGATTCCTCAACCCCTTGAAGTCTTTTGAGTGCATATATGCTATCCCCCCCAACCTTCTCAGTGGATTCCTCGATCCCCTGAAGCCTCTGTGCATAAATGCTATCAGCAGTGCATTCCTCAACCTGTTGAAGTCTCTTGAATTCGTAAATGCTATCACCATCGATCTTATCAGTGGATTCCTCAACCCATTGAAGTCTCTTGGGTGCATAGATACTATTTCCCTTGAGCTCAACATCGGAGGACTCCACGCCTTGAAGTTTTTTGACGGGATAAATGCTGTTTCCCTCAACCTTACTGGTGGAGTTCTCTACCTGGCCTTGAAATCTATTGAAAGCACAAATGCCATGTTCATTGACATTATCAGTGGAATCCTCGATCGCTTGAAGTTTGTTGATTGCATTAATGCTCTCTCCCTCTACCTTATCAGTAAAGACCTGATCAACCCCTCGAGTTGATCTGTACAATGCATTAGTGCTATATCCACTTACTTTTTGATCTAATTCTGAATTGAACTCCATATATGTTAGAAGTGGATGTGATTGGTCATTGTTAGAAATTTGGGTCACAGTGGCTGGCGGAGATGATGATGATTCCATTGCCAATTGTTGCTCATAGAAATTATGGAGAAACTCCAACATTTTAGTCCAAAATTGAGAAAAGATGCTGATAATGGTGAAACTGAAACCCATAAAGCACTCAATTAATATGATTAAAACTGCAATGATGTCCAAAACCCACGAAAATCTGAACCTCCACACCAAAATTAGGCAACATGTAGTTCCAATCATCAGGTCCACCAAATTTTCTCCAACTGCATTCAGAAAACACTTTCAAGTTAAAAACAAAGAAATCACATAAGAGATATAGTGTTTTCACAGTCCATATGATCAGAGAAAATTCTTTTGAAAAAAACTGTGTTCAGGTTTTTTTATCACTTTGGATTATTCTCGGGAATATATCATCAGAATTACATCATTAACTGCAAACAGGATCTAACTAGAACTGTTTGATTACAACAAAAATGGACACTAAAATAAAATTGGAAAAACAATTGGATTACAACATTATCATAATTTCCTTCCATAAAACTATTTGAATAAGCAGATATCTATATCAGAATTTCGTTCAACAAAACAATTTTTTTTACCTGTACCCATATGCAGTTCTATTTTTCAAATAAAACAGTTCCTTTCCATCCAAGTAATATATTTTTCTGTTAGCTTCTTCAGAGAATCTTTTTCCCCTTGTTAATCACCAGTATAAGAATTGTATTGATTTAGCAAATAGAAAGTTTTTGTTTCGTTTTAAATGTGTAGTCTTAATTTATATCAAAAACTTTAGATTGCGGCAGGGTGCCAACTTCTCAGTCGGCTTTCTTTAGCTTTAATTTGATTTTTCTAATTCCGAAAATGTTCAAAAAAAAAAATCATACAAATAAGTTTTTAAATTGCGCCAAATTCTTATTCAGTTTTTTAAATTACAGTAGAGATATTAATTTTGATTTCTTTTCCAAATTTTTATATATTATATGGAATAATAACTATTATTATTCCATTACAAATGATATATTTTAATTATACCACTATTTCTTTTCCAAAAAATATTTCTACTAAATAAAATTAGTTCCAAATTTTGTAGTAAAGCCAAGATCTTATGAATTTTCAATGGACTTATCCAAATATAAAGTTAAATGGATGTGAAATTGAAGGTTGACATTACTCTTTAATGGTCTAATAGACGTCAAATTTAATGTTAAACATAAAAATGAACAAATTACTACATTACACTTAACCTATAGAACACTTATTGACATAATTAAAATAATTATAATAATATCTTAGCATTTTTTTTGTTTTATATAAAAAGACTTAACTCCTTTTTATTGGTGAAAACGCCACTTTGGTGGGTCCTTCACCCTTATATTGATTTCCAAAAACTTCTTCCAAAAGTTGGTTAAGAGGAGTAACTACTGGCAATTGCACGCGAGCAATGTGATGTGGACACCGAAAGGGTAAGAGAATCACTAGAAGGATAGTGGAGAAAAAGGTAAGTGATGAAACAATGGTGCATAAGAGAGTAGGAAAGAAATGGCAGAGAAATCCGAAAACCAAATGTAATATATATAAGCATAAGAAATTTATAGAGTAGCAGTCCTGAGGACATAAACCAACAAACAAACCCAGTGAAAGGAGAACAAGAATGATGGAGGGAAGGATATGGAAGGGAAGGAGGAAGGGAATTAAGAGAGGGAACAAAGCAACAGACCGAAGGCGTGACTCGTCTTTGACATCTTGGAGTAATGTTCGAATGAAAACAACGGTGATATTTGAATGTCATTCAAGGAGAGGACTCTAGAAATAGCAGTGAATGTAAGTCATTGTTGTTTGGTGTTCCCAATGTCAATGGTTGCCCTATTGAGAGTTAGTCCTTGAGACTTGTGGATAGATAATGCCCAAGCCATATTGAGGGGCAATTGTCTAGGACTACCTTTGGAAATTAATAGGAATGGAACATGGGAGGGATTGTTTAGATCCCAATAAGGGCTAGTATACCGATCAAAATTGACGATAACAAATAAAGGAAAATGAGGTGGCGAAGAGGAATTGTCATACACAATGTTCATGATAATGCCAATTGCACCATTTACTATGCCGGTTTCAACCCATCATTTTCTGAAGAAAAAAAAAAACTTCAACTTGTACAAGTTTTTCGAAATAGTTACACTCAAAATTGGAAGATGTTGTAGAAATATGAATCATAGAATTTTGAGTCTAGTTTCTAAGCTACTAAATTTTATTGAAAACGGATAAGTTTAAGTGGGTCAAACAACTAAAATACCAATAGATGCTCCTGTTTTTGTTAAAAAACATAATAGAGTGACTTTCATGCCCCCCACCATTTTTTGAGCACCATTTAGTATTTTTGAAAACCCTTTGGTAGAAAGATAGCTAGGAGCATCTAGTTTGGGCTCCATTTTTTTTAGATTTTTTTAGTGAATATTTTTTTATTTATGATTTTTCTAGTACAAAAATTTTATGTTTTGAAAAATAACGGAGCTCTGACCATGCCCCCCCTAACTACCTCAAAAAATATCAAAAATTAGATTTTTTTTTAATATGTATAGAATTATGCCTAGTTTGGGCTAGTATAATTTTTTTAAAATTTTGATCACCCAAAAAAAAGATACACCATGAAAGATAGACATATTTACACTTCAAAAAATAGCTATAAAAAGGCATAGTTAGAAAATAAATAATATGGAAACCTTATATTAGTCAAAAAATTTGAAAAATTATATTTTTAGAAAGAAGAGACTCTGCTCTACATCGTGGTATAATTTTTTAAAAATGGATCGATTGTTTTATTTTGATTTATCATAGAGGAAGTGACATTTTTACATTTTCTTGTAAAAACACGTTGTTTGTTGTGTTTGTGCAGGTCCATGCCTCAGGCTTGGGGATCCAAACCGGATCCCAAGCCTTGAGGCATGGCTTGGGAAAAGAGAAAACACAAAACGTACACGTGTTACATTTGTACGCAGTTACATAATGCGTACGCGTTCTGTGTAGTATAAACATTATGTATGCTTTTGACATGCTTCTATTCACATAAATAAATATTTTTAATTTATATTTCTATTATTTCTTATACTTTAAATTTATTTATGTAAATATAAGAAATTAGGGTCACTTTGCACCTTATGGAATTAGTCTCACAGCTCCATGAGTCATGGTTTAGGAGATAGTTTTTTAAAGTATAATCTGGTCAATACATAGGTAATTTTTCAGGATTTCAGCATTCAAGCCTAAATCTTTTAGCATTTAACTTCTACAATCAAAACCCTAAACCATAGGCCATAAACCTAAACACTAAACTGTAAACCTTGAGCCCTAAACCCAAAACCCTAAATCTTTAACCATGATCCCTAGACCCTAAAACCTAAACCCTAAACCCTAAACCTTAAACATTTAGCCCTTACCCATGAGCCCTAAACCCTAAGCCTTAAGCCCTAAGCCCTAAGCCTAAGCCCTAAACCCTAAACCATGAACCATAAGCCCTAAATGAACCTAAACCCTAAACCCTAAACCCTAAATCTAAACTCAAAACTAAATCCTAAACCCTAAACCCTGACCCCTAAACCCTAAACCTTAAAAACTGAATCCTAAACCCTAAACCCTAAGCCTTGAACCCTACACCCTTATCCCTGAGCCCTAAAATATAAACCCTAAACCCTAGACCATATACCCTAAACCCTAAGATCTCCTAAAACCTAAACCCTAAACCCTAAATCCCTAAACCATGAACCATAGGAATCCTTAAATCCTAAACCCTAAACCTGAACCCTGAACCATAAACCCTAAAACCTGAACCATAAACCATAAACCCTTATCCCTAAATACTAAATCCTTAACCCAAAACCCTAAACCCAAAACCCAAAACCCAAAACCTTAAACCCTAAATCCTTAACCTCGATCCCTAAACTAACCAAAAACCATAAACCCTAAACCCTAAACCCTAAACCTAAAACCTAAATCCTAACCATAACCCTGAACCTTGAACCCTAAACCTTGAAAACCCAAAGAACCTTGAACCATGAGCCCTAAACCCTAAACCCTAAACCCCAAACCATATTTAATCAATATTTCCTAGTCTTGATGTGCCTAGAACCATAAATTGAGTCTAGCCTTATAAACAATTTATGAGAGGTGGGACAAGTAATAAATCCTCTAGACATCTACCTTGTGCCTTGTAAACCATATATTACACATCTCTTCTTAACCCGTTTCTCCCCACATATACCTTGAAACTCTTGAATGTAAGATTTATTCAAGTTATGAAACTAAATTTCCATTTCTCAAAACCCTGTATGGTATTATGTTAAGCCAGGATTTGACCCAGGGTGAAGCTAAAAAATAACCATACAACAATTTGTAGATCTTAAATTAATTCCCAAAGGAAATTCCAAAAGAAACATAGAGACTCATTCAATGCCATAGGCCATAAAATTTCCTGGAGTATCTGTAAACCAGAAAAGCGATTTGGGGAACTAGATAAATCCTTGTAGACCTCCTGAAATTGAAACAGCCTCCATAATGTGATTGCAGACTAACCATAGGAAAACTAAACCCAAGAAACCTAAAATAAATCCTAAACAAATTTCTAAACTAGACCTAAATCATAGAATCTAACTTGAATTGCCCTAAACCCAAACCCTATCAATATCGAGCCAAAAACTATCTTTATTTAGAATCAATATTTTTGTCTAGCAGTTTATGACCATGGGATAGTTTCTATTATAGAAAGGTCACATGTTTATAAGAGGTGGAAACAAGTAACTAAATGGAGGATCTTCATCTACCTTAGAGCGATAATGCATTTGTTCACATCCCTTTCCATGGACTTGTTTTCCCCACATAATATGTGGTTGAATGTAAATTTAAAAGCTTGAAACAGTGTTTCACTGTTCTCTTTGACTTATGGATTTCCATGTATGGGACTTATGCATGCCAGTATGACTCATTTGTAAATGTAAGCTGCAAAAACTATAACCATCATAAAAAAAAAATTAATCTTAAAGGAACAAAAGAAATCATAGAGAATATATCAATTGAGGTGTAGGATCAATAATTGAATTTCCTAAGTAATGTATTCCTACAGATAAATTCAAAGTGGTTCATTCCTGGATCTAAATCTTGACAGAACTTCCTGAAGTGTTCAAAATAAGCATCAGACCAATGGGAATAGCTAAGAACACTTTACTCACCTAGATCTAAATCTGAAGTCTTGGGTAATTGTAAATGATAGGATTTACTCAACGAATCAAGTGAAATTCTATGTTGGAACCCTCTCAACTCAGAACTGATCAGTTGTAAATAAGATGTTTAAGAAAAATTGTATTATGAAATTCTCACACAGGTCTTGGGACTATTGCTAGTGAAGAGGTATTGGTTGAGGAACAATTGGCTCAATATGATTCCTAGAATAGGTGATTTTACAATATTGGTATCCGTAATCTTGGAACAAAGCAAATTCTAATGAGAATAGCATTAAAACATTCGATAACCCTTTCACTAAACCAGAAATGGGAGAGTTAAGGAAAGAGCTATTTAAAAGTATCAGAAATATCAACTAAATGGCAATTTTAAAAGGGGATAAGATGACCTCCATAGTTACATGTAAGAATCTACAACAAATTCCTAGATTTACTCTAAATAATGAGACCTAACACCCTAAAGATTCTGGATCCTACCTCAGAATTGAGAGTGAATAATAGACCTAATATCAATCCTCTAAGCTACAAAAATTATTATTCTAGACAAAATTTACCCTAAAACCTAAGAACTAAACCCTAAATATAGATTCTACCCTTTCTTGTTGTAAAGCTAGAACTGTAAAAAACCTTCATGGCGAAGCCCTTTTTCTTCTCCCTTGTGGCCTCAGAAACCATAAACTCTGACTAAATTTGCATTTAAATCCTAAACCATTTATCTAGAAAGAAAGCTAGGATAAAATTGAATAATCATAAGGAAGCTTTTTAAAATACTGAAAGTTTGTTTGGATAAGCCCAAGAGTACTTCTAAACCCTAAACCTTATTTTGTTTTAAACTTGAACGAAGCTCTTTATTGAGCCCTCATGCAAACCCTAAACCCTGAACCATGAAACTAAATGTTTAAATCATAACGAGTCTTGTTTTATGCCCTATGGCTTCCTAAACCCTAAACCATTTTACTCAATGCATAAATAAAACCTAAACCCTTAAGCTGTGATAAGCCTTGAACCCTACCAACCCTTATCCCTGAGCCCTAAATCTAAACCCTAAACCCTAGACCATATACCCTAAGCCCTAAGCCCTAAACTAAACCCTAAAAAGCCCTAAACCATATGAAACCTAAACCTTAATCCCTAAACATTAAATCCTAAACCGTTAAACCCTGAACCTTGAACCTTAAACCCTAAACTTCTAAACCTAAATAAACCATAAACCCTTATCCTTAAACACTAAATCCTAAACCTTTTCCCTTTACCCTAGACCCTGTGGCTTAAACCCTAAATCCTTAACCTCGATTTGTAAACCCTAACCATAAACACAAACCCTAAACCCTAAACCTAAAATAAAAACCATAATCTGAACGTTGAACTCCTAAAAACCCTAAATTCTAAACCTTAAACCCAAACCATGATCCCTAAACCCTAAACCCCTAAACCATATTTCATCCATATTTCCTAGTCTCATGCCTAGAACCATCATTGAGTCTTTTATTGAACTACCTTGTTTATGAGAGGTGGGACAAGTAACTAAATGGATATGACATCTACCTTGTGCCTTGTAATGCATATATTACACATCTCTTCCAAACTTGTTTCTCCCCACATATACTTGCGCTCTTGAATGTAAATTTATTCACACTCTGAAAACAAATTTCACATTTCTCATATTTCCATGTATGGTATTATGCAAGCCTAGGATGACCCATTGGAAGCTGGAAAAAATAACCATCACCAAAAAAATTAATCTTAAAGGAAACAAAAGAAACATAGAGAATATATCAATGCAGAGGTGTAGGATCATAATTGAATTTCCTGTAGTATCCTCTCCTCTGGAGAAAGATAAAGTTCAAGTGTTCTACTGGAATGGATAGTAAATTTGACAGAACTTCCTAAAGTGTTCAAAATAAGCATAGAAACAGGGGAATGGCTAAGAACACTAAGGGGTTATCAATCACCTAGTAAATATTTCTTGTTTAGTTCTAAATGGGAGTTACTTGGCCTACGACTTAGTGACCTTCCATTCATTGATAATTCCTTATATGATAAACCCATGGATGTTTTCAAAATCCCCTGAACAAAAAGATAGGGGTAGTCATCAATCCTAGTGAAGGGTGTGATGTGATTTCCAAGCAACTTGAAATTCATATAGATTTAGAGGTCATAACACGAATTTACAAATATCTCTATCATTATAAATGGAAGCCAAGTAACAGTGTCTCCCTGTACATCCAAGGATTGAGGACTACTGGGGTCTTTGGAAGGATTGGAAAATCAAGAATATGACATTTCCCTCCTTCAAAATATCAACAGATGAAAAACATCAAATTTTGATGACTCTCTTTGAATGTTCTGCCTACAAATTCGATGAACCCTGAACTTTGTGACCTAAACCCTTAACCCTCAACCATGAGACCTAAACCCTAAACTATAAACCCTAAACCCTAAAACCAAAATAATAAATCCTAAACCCTAAACACTAAATACTAAACCCTACTAAACCCTAAACCCATAACCCTAAACCCTTGACCCTAGACCCTAAACCCTAAAGCCCTAAGCCCTAAACCCTAAATACTAAATCCAGAGCCCCGAGCTCTAACCCCCAAACCTTAAACCAAGTAACTCTAAACCCTGAACCTTAAGCCATAAACCATGAACCATGAACCCTAAACCCTAATCCCTAAACCATAAACCCTAAACCTTAAGCCTTGAACCCTACACCCTAATCCTTGAGCCCTAAACCCTAAACCTTAAACCCTAAGCCCTAAACCCTAAATCTAGAGCCTTGATCTCTAACCCCTAAACCTTAAACCTGTAACTAACCCCTAAACCTTAAACCCATAACTCTGAACCCTGAACCCTGAGTCGTAAACCTTAAACCATGCACCCTAACCCCTAAACCCTAAACCCTGAGCCCTGAGCCCTAAACCGTAAACCCTAAACCTTAAGGCCTAAATGTTAAATCCTAAAGGTCCCTAAACCCTAAACCCTAAAAACTAAATCATAAACCATAAACCCTGACCCCTAAACCCTAAACTCTAAACCCCAAGCACTAAATCCTAAACCCTAAACCCTAAGCCCTAAACCCTAAGCCCTAAACCCTAAACCCTAAACCCTAACGAATAAACCCTAAACCCTAAACTCTTTGACCTAAACTAAACCCTTAACCCTGAGACCTAAACCCTAAACATCTATAAACCCTAAACCCTAAAACAAAAATAATGAAACCTAAACTCTGAACACTAAAACCTAAACCCTAAACCCTAAACCCTAAACCTTAAACCCTGAACTCCTAAAGCCCTAAACCCTAAATCCTAAACCCTAAACCTAAATAGAACCCTAAGCTCTAACCCCTAAACCTCATATATTTCTAGTAGGTCTCATAAATTTTTTGAAATCTTAGGACCCTAAATCCTAGAACCATCTAAACCCTACAAACCTTGTTTAAGCTCGGTGGGAATTTCCCTCCTTCAAAATACAACAGATGAAAGACCTGATGAATCTCTTTGAGTTTTGTTCCTAAACCCTAAACCCTTTTTAGTTGAAACCTCTCACTACTAATAAGAATGGGTAAGACCCATTAGTGAGTGAAAAGTTCCATAATGGGAATTTCCCTCCTTTAAAAATCTAGATGAAATGCCCTGATGACTCCCTTGAAATGAAGTAGATTAACCTTTTTTAGTTGAATACTCTTTGTCAATACTTCTAAACCCTAAAAGCCTAATCCCTGAGCCCTAAACCCTGAACCCTAAACCCTAACCTCTAACCATAAACCCTGAAACCTAAACCCTAAACCTGAAAACCTTAAACCCTAAACCCTAAACCCTAACTCCTAAACCCTGAACCTTAAACCCTAAGCAATAAACCTAAATTCCCTAAACCTAAACCCTAAACCCTAAACCCTAAAACCTAAAACCTAAACCCTAAATCCTAAACCGTAAACCTTAAACCCTAAACTAAACCCTAAACCCTAAACCATAAACCCAACCCTAAACCTTAAACCTAAACTCTAAACCCTAAACCTTAAACCTTGAGCCCAAAACCCAAAACCCTAAACCCTAAACCCTAAACCCTGATCCCTAAACCCTAAACCTTGAGCCCTAAACCCTAAACCCTAAACCCTAACTCCTGAATAAACCCTAATCCTCAACCCTAAACCTTAAGCCCTAAGACCCTAAAAACCCTAAACCTTAAACCCCCTAAACCCTAAACCCTAACCCTAAACCCTAAACCTAAGACCTAAACTAAACCCTAAACCTTCAACCCTAAACCTTGAGCACTAAACCCTAAACCCTAAGCCCTGAACCCTAAACCTAAGCCATAAGCCCTAAGCCAAAACCCTGAACCCTGAACCCTAAACCCTGAACCCTGAACCCTAAACCCTAAACCCTAAACCCTCAACCTGATCCCTAAACCCTAAACCTAAACCTTGAACCTTTGAACCCTAAACCCTCAACCCTAAACCTTGAAACCTTGAGCCCTAAACCCTAAACCCTAAACCCTGAACCTTGAACCCTAAACCCTAAACCATAAACCCTAAACCATGAACCCTAAGCCTTGAGCCCTAAACCCTAAACCCTAAAATCTAAACTATGAGCCTTAAACACTAAACCTTAAACCCTAAACTCTAAACCTTTAAGTCCTAAACCCTTGAGCCCTAAACCCTAAACCCCGAGCCCTAAACCTTAAACCTAAATCATAAACCCTCACCCAAAGGAAAGTCCTAAAAAGATCATTCAACATGTTTCAGTGTGTAGGGAATAGTGTTTAAGGTGATCGATTGACTCATTTAGTTTTGATGAGAGACTACTTCCTTTGAAGTCCTAAAAAGGCATTTTTGGCCATTTTGTAGTTAATTGAACACCCTTCAGAACAAGCTAAAATGAGCTAGTCATGTCACCGAGTTATCAAGGACCATTATTTGTGAAGTATTAAGGCATCGTTTGTCTCCATAAGAGACATATGAGAAAAAGCATGTATGAGAATCATGAATTTGATTCCATGAAAGGATGCTTTTAGAGCTAGGAAAGGTGAGGGGATGATCTTTATATGGAGCACCATGTTTCTAAGAATGAGCAATCATCTGAGTTCACTTGATGCAATTCACTTGGTACTATTCGTAACAACTCATTCAACACCTAGTAGTGTTATCACACCTTAAGGAGGAGGCACATTACAATCACCTCATTTTGGCCATAGGACAGGAATCCCATTCAGGGAACAATCCTCTATCTACAAAGTGAGGATCTCTTTTTAGTAAGAAGTAGACAAACATCATAGAGTTAATTCATGGTCACTAAAGTGAATTATGGACCAAATTTAAAAATTAGTACCAATTCAAGTAGTGGTAGGGCCAAAATCCATTTTAGAAGGTCAAAAAACCTAAAAAATGACTATATGCTTTCCCAAAACAAAGACCGACTACAATATATATGCCCTGAAAGTTTTAGGTCATTTGCTGAAATCCTAAAAATGAGTAAGTACTGACCAGATTAGATTTTGAAAAACTATCTTCTAGATTATAACTGTTGGAGCTACAAGACCACTTCCATAAGGTGCAGAGTGACCCTAATTTCTTATATTTACTAAAATAAATTTAAAGTATAAGAAATAATAACATTTATTTTTGTAAGTATAAACCACCAAAACACATATGCATGGTCCATACTACACAAAATGCGTACATTTTTTGTCATTTTATGCATTTTAACGTGTCGTTAAATGCAGTACGTGTTATGCTTTGGTGATTCCCGAGCCAAACAAATTAAAACGTGAGTGCGGTTTAGCAAAACGCATTTACGCATTTTGTCTGTTTTCAAGTTTTTGTCCACTTTTTCGCCCCACAACTTCGTGCACTTACCTAAATCCTTGTTTTGGATACATATGTGAAGTAACACATGTTATGTTTTGGTTTAAGTATTTTGTTGTTGTGATGTGGGAAAAAATGATAAAATAAGTGTTGTTGATAATACTTTAATAATTCAAAACAAAAAAAATCATGTTTTTGTTGCATTACTAGTGTGGTTATTACACACCAAATGTTGCAACTACATGGTTAAGTCTCAGGGACAGTAGTTCTCCGTGTATATTTTATTCAATTATACATACAACTAACCCTTACCCTAGTGTTTCCCTATTTGATTCCACAACAAGATTGGGATAAAACACTATACATCATATTAAAACCAGTTGCACAGTTGCAATGAAAGACACAATAGTTATGCTTCCTCATCTGATGTGTAGGTAGTATGTAATAGTACTTTTTGCTTATAACAATTCAATACTGTGAAATAGATAGATATGATTATTAAAAACCATATAATCTTAAATGCTTAATCATTAGACTTATATATATATATATATATATATATATATATATAAGTTTCTTAATATTCAGGTAATTGGGACCTTAGTTGTAACAAAAACCCAACCTTAGATTGATGCAAAACAGAAGATAAAATGATGGAGAGGAAATGGGCCCATGAAGACAAACTAACTTGAAAAACAAAAATGGTCAAGATTACTATAATGTGCATTAGGACCATGCCCGTATGGTTCTAATCCTGGACAATATCTTCTCGAACCTAGGAAAAGTTGTGCTATAAAACAACAAGGGAGTATGAAATGATATCTATACCCTCAAGGATGCTTTGTTCTCAGTTAAAGTACTGGATTGTGAACATGTAATGAGAACACCAAGTCCAATTGAGAACATACATGGTGGACAAACTGTCATGTGGTATTCTAAGATTCCATGCTACGTAGCCAAATTGCTTCATAGACAACTTCTCCTGCATGTACATATAATAAAAGCATGATGTAATAATGATTTGTGAAAAGTTTTGGTGTCTTACATTTTCCCCATGATATTGGTCCAGATCCCATAATGAATACAAATCCAGAAGTGGATTTTGGATAAAATAAAATAGTTTGCATGATTTAAATGGGGACCGAATATCCAGTCATACATAGATATTTTCATACTTCAAATAGTATTGGTATGACCAAGATCCTAATGATAGAGGAGAAAAAATCAAGCATGTGTAAAGGAGCTTATCCAAGTAAGAACTAATAGGATCATGCTGAGAGAAACATACCATTCATGGAGAATAGCTCATTTAAGAAAGTTGATATTGGTCTCAGTGTTGAGATAGGGGAGAAGTGTGACTCCCAATAAGAGGATAGAGAGTGAGCATTTTGTAACTCATGTGAAAATTTAGTATTTTAGAGAAATAGATGACTTACATTGGGCATACTCATCATGT